>JARQOC010000005.1:544290808-545696635 GCA_033576535.1 Allobates femoralis
TTCCAGTTCTGTGATCCTTTGAGAGTTGGCCGTAATTAGGGTCATGGCTGCGGCGAGGGCGGCATGGAGGGCATCAAACCGCTGGTCGAGTTGTGGCTTCAAGAGCTTGGAGACCTCTTGGGCTAACAAAGATATTTGTGAAGGGTCTTGCTTGAAGGGTTCCAAGTAGCGTGGTAGTGGGGGAAGCTGCGGTGTGGACAGACCGACCTCCATCTGTGCTTCATGCGAGGGACCGGCTGGTGGAGAGGTGGGTTGGCGATGTGGGCTCTTAGCAAAAAGCCAGGAGAGGGTGATAAATACAGAAGTGGTGCCGGCCACAAAAAAAAACAACAACAAAAAACATCAACACATCTGACATCTTCTTACCCAGTGACGCTTTCACGATGGCTTTAATCCCAGCATAAACCAGCGATCCCTTGTTGTTTGTAGCTTTCTGGTCTATGTCCTCTGCGTATTGCTTCATAAGTATATAGGTGTAGAGGAGAACAGCACAGCATCATGTATATGAATAAACATGCCCGTAGTGGTGACACTATTTCTACTACAAGCTCAGCCTTTTTGCTGGTTTTCAGCACTGAAACTGAGTGAAAACATAACTTTTGAGGAGTCTGAATTGGGGAGAATTTGGATAGTTTCCACTCCGTTTCTGCTTAAAAATTCATTCATTAAAGCAGTTTCTGCTTGAAAAACTCAGGGTTTTTGACCTCACATTGCCTTACAGTGCTACAGTTGGAATACAAGGATGTGCCCACTTAGTTTATTTCTGCACCAAAAAACGCATCTCCTGGCTGGAAAAACCAAGTGTTTTTTGCTTGTTGATAAGTATTGCTGTGCATTTTTTCCTATGTGTTTCTCTGACAGTCTGAGAAAAACACAGGGAAAAAAAACACACAAAATCAACATGTTTCTTTTTTCGGCACCAAAATTTGCAGATGAAAAAACTGGAAGGTGTGCACAGCACTTCAGAAACCCCATACACTTTGCTAGGTTGAGTTTTCCCTTGCAGAAAACTGCAAGTAAAAAATGCATAACATAACACTAGGTGTACACATAGTCTTAGGGTGCATCCTCACGATCAGGAGACGCAGCGTTTTGGACGCAGCGTCTTTGCGCTGCGTCCAAAACGCTGCGTCATACAGTACAAGCATAGTGGATGGGATTTCAAGAAATCCCATCCTCACTATGCATAACCCGCCCGCAGCGTCTTTGGAGCTGCGGTGCGGGTTGCCGGCAGTCCGCTCCTCCGCAGCATGTTCATTTCATGCTGCGGAGTCGGAAGCGGCTGCCACAGAGAGACTGCAGGGAGAAGCCGCCCCGCACCCGCCACACATGGTGAGTACGGGGCGGCTGCAGTCTCTCTGCGGCCACCCGCGGCTTCACTCAGGTCCGGAGGAGCTGCGTCCAACACGCAGCTCTTCCGGACCGTGAGCACATACCCTAAGGCTGCGTTCACACATTTGCGTATTTTGCTGCGCTTTTTTACGCGCGCTTTTTGCCGCGTTTTTCGGCCGCGTAAAAAAGCGCAGCAAAATACGCAGGGGCTTTCACACGCTGCGCTTTCTTTCCCCCAGAAAGCGCAGTGATGTCACAGAGGGGAGGAAGAATCCTGCTTCCTCCTCCCCTCTGTGACAGCTGTGGCCGCCCCATTAGACTTCACATTGTGTTAATACACACTGTGAAGTCTAATTAAACTAAAGCAAGTGTGTGAAAAATAAAAAACAATGAATACATCACCTTCCGACGCCTTTTCCCGGTTTGCGATCCCCGGTTGTAAGTCAGATCTCTTCTGCAAGACCTGTGATGACGTCAGAGGGGGGGCGTTACCGGGCGGTCCCATCGCTGATTGGCTGCTCGCGGTCATTCTTTTCCTGCTTATTGGGACTCTGTGATACCTGCACATAGGAGGGTGCACCGCAGATCTCCGGTCCCAGTGAGGTTACTGCTGCCCTCTGCACATCTGCAGCTGGTCCGCCCACTGTAGTGCCTGGAACCTTGCTTTCACTATAAGCCTTTATTTTTTTACTGTGTGCAGTGCGATGGGGGATTATATGCATCAGGATGAAGTCAGGATGGGGGTATATACCAGGATAGGGGAATTATATACCAGGATGGTGATCATATAAACCAGGATGGGGGACATATGTACCAGGATGGGGCCATATATACCATGATGGGGACAAATATACCAGATTGAGGATCATAAATACCAGGATAGGAGCCATATACACCAGGATGACAGCCATATATATAAGGATGGGGGGCCATTTATACTAGGATGGGGCCATAAGTACCAGGATGGGGACATATATACCAGAATGAGGATCATTTATACCAGCATAGGCCCAGGATGAGGACTATATATAACAGGATAGAGGAGATATATACCAGGATGGGGATCATATATACCAGCAAGGGTGTACCCAGTGAGGGTCAGGGGGGGTGGTTGGCCCCGCCAGAAGCCTGGTGGGCTCCAGGGCTATATACCAGGATGGGGAGCTATATGCAGTGATGGGAACTATATACCAGGATGGGAGGCTGCTGCATTTTCCACCCTAGGCTTATTCTTGAGTCAGTAAAATATTCCAGTTTTTAGGGGTAAGAATTAGGGGCCTCGGCTTATACACGGGTCGGCTTAGTCTAGCTTCACATTTCAGGACGGTTACGTTGCGTCCCATGCGCATGCGCAGCCGCAGGTGAAAATGCATGCGAACGCGTGTAAACGTGCGGTTTACATACGCATGCGCATAGCTTTGCGCAAGCAGGTCCGCAACGTTCACATGCGTTTGTCTGTGTTTTGAGCCTTGCGCATGCGTTTTCCATCTGCATGCGTTCGCTAGTTCATGGGCGGAGATTATGCTGGACGCCAAAAACTCTTTTTGAGCATGCGCACTAAGGTGTCCGCATGCGTTTCATCCGCAGCTGTGCGCAAAACCATCCGCATGCGTACAGTCTCATAGGGGGCTAATGTTAATTGTATCCGCAGCGTGCGCATGCGGACACTTGCATTTTTTTGGACGCGCCGAAAAATGCTACAAGCCGCGTTCCCTGGCGGCAAAAAATCTTCTTCTCCGTCCGCATGCGTATAGTTAAGCAGCTGAACGCGAACGAACGTGGCTATGTGCGGATGACTGCGCATCCCATGTTAAAGATAGGTGCGCAATCCGCATGCGGATTTCGGGACACAGAGCCGCACCGTCCGCAGCGCAAACGTCCTGAAATGTGAAGGCACCCTTATACTTGAGTATACAGTACTTGAAATTTTTGTCCTGTTTTCCAGTACACTACTTTATATATTAAAATGAATGATGTGATTCAAAAGTACAACTCCTCCCGCAAAAATCAATCCCTCATACTACTATATTGAGGGAAAAAACTAAAAATTCAGGCTCATGGATGAAGGAGAGGAAAAAAGGAATAAAGGTAAAATGTGTTTGGCTTGAATGGGTTAATGAGAGAAAAAATGTTTTTCATTTGTGTAAATGGTAAAAGAAAAAAAGTGTCCCTCATTGCGCTAACACTGTTGTGAGGGCGATCTGGCTGCGACGTCTGTCACCCCGTTGGTTGCTGGGGTTGAGTCGGCTGTGCTGCCCTGCTAGAACCTCCAGGAGAGAACCTCATGACCCGGAACTAATGGTACCTTTACACGCCGCGACGGCAGGCTGGATACATCCCGCTACTTCACGTGCACGAGCACGCTCAAACGGTTACAAACGGTAAACGCACCCTCTTTACACGCCGCCACAAGGTGCGCTACGCCACGCTACATCTATAGCTAGCTACATCGCCGGGTGTCTCAAGTAGCCAGCTGTAGCTCATTTACACACCGCTATAACCAGCTACTATGGGCGGACCTGGGGCAGCAGGGCCAGCACATAGGCGTGCCACAATTGTGGATTACGAGCCGTCCGTACGCTGATAGGACGAAGCAATAACATCCTGATTGGGCAGCCAGCGCAGGAGGCTGAGTAATACAGCACGCTCGAGCGATTGTGTAGTGTGACTCGTCAGCTCCTTAAATATGCCTCCCTATGCAGCGACTACCAATCGTCATGCAGCAGCTTCCACCAATGATCGCACATGGGGCGCGGTAACACGGAGCCTAGGTGACGCCTTAGCTACATTGCAGCTACATCGCAGGGTGTCCAGAGTTCCCTTCCGTTGCTTCTTTACACGCTGATACAGCTCGCTACCATCGGCGATGTAGCCATCAGTTTTCGAGCAGAGCTAGGAAACAGATGTATCTGTTGCCGGCTGTAGCGTCACGTCTTCAGACGCCGCTACGACGGGCTACATTGGCGCTACAAGCTACATTTGTAGCCTGTAGCGGGATGTATCCAGCCTGCCGTCGCAGCGTGTAAAGGGCCCTTAAGGGATGACCTTAGCATATGTGCTGCTGCACAATTCATTCTATGTCGGGGAAGTATTTATAAGCTGATAAAATGTTTTATTTTAACTTACGGAGATTTTTTTTCTTTTTGACTCTGAAAGGGCTAACTCCATATTGTATGACCGTAGCCTTGAAATTCTAAAAAAAAGACTCTAAATAGGGAAATTAATATTGTTTCTTAAATCAATATGCAAATGAGTTATGTGCCGCAGAGGATTCTGGGAGGAAGTTAGGAGTCAACTGTTTCTGTTGCAGACAGAAGTTCCTGTGTGATACAAGGGAGGGAAGGAAGAGTCTGTGGGTCAGATGACATTAGGCTCCTCGGAGGCTTTTCCCAGGCTCAGGAGATAAGAAGAATCATCTGGTAATTCATCCAGGCAGGTAGGCACCGTGTGAGGGAAATAGAAAAGTACCGAATAAAAGAGTTGTTGTGTCTGGTGATTCCTGACTTATGAATCCTCCCAGACCACGCACTGTGCCCTGCGAGGATTCGTTAGTTCCTGTGCAGGGAACACGCAAAGCGCACAATTGTTGTCACGTGACCGCCATTCTTGGGTTCTTGGCCAAGGCACGGGCGAATCCTTGCAGCACATAAAGTTTTCGCAGAGAGGATTCATGAGTCTGCAGTTACATACAGTGACTGTAGACTTATCAATTTAGACTGGACAACCGCTTTACTAAATCAGGCAAGGCGTGTAGAGGCGGGTCCCTCTGTGTGTGTCTCTCCACCAATCTTATTCCAGTCCTACTAGAGTAAGATTAGTGGAGTAGCAAATACTGCGCCATGCCCATGCAAAAAGTCACATACAGTCATATGAAAAAGTTTGGGCACCCCTCTTAATCTTATTCATTTTTATTTGTTTAAAATTGGGTTTTTTGCAACAGCTATTTCAGTGTGATATATGTAATAACTGATGGTCACAGTAATATTTCAGGATTGAAATGAGGTTTATTGCACTAACCAAAAATGTGAAATATGCATTATTTCAAAATTTGACAGGTGCAAAAGTATGGGCACCCTTCTGATTTTCATGATTTGAATACTCCTAACTACTCTTTACTGACTTACTGAAGCACTAAATTGGGTTGGTAACCTCATTGAGCTTTGTACTTCATAGCCCGGTGTATCCAATCATGAGAAAAGCTATTTCAGGTGTCCACTTGCCAGTTGTTCTCCTATTTGCATCTTCTCTGAGGAGTGGCATCATGGGCTCCTCAAAACAGCTCTCAAATGATGTGAAAAAAAAGATTGTTCAACATAGCTGTTCAGGGGAAGGATACAAAAAGTTGTCTCAGAGATTTAACCTGTCAGTTTCCACTGTGAGGAACATAGTAAGGAAATGGAAGACCACAGGGACAGTTCTTGTAAAGGCCAGAAGTGTCAGGCCAACAAAAATATCAGAAAGGCAGAGAAGAAGAATGGCGAGAACAGTCAAGAACAATCCACAGACCACCTCCAAAGACCTGCAGCATCATCTTGCTGCAGATGGTGTCACTGCGCATCAGTCAACAATACAGCGCACACTGCACAAGGAGGAGCTGTATGGGAGAGTGATGCGAAAGAAGCCGTTTCTGCATGCACGCCACAAACAGAGTCACCTGAGGTATGCAAAAGCACATCTGGACAAGCCAGTTTCATTTTGGAAGAAGGTCCTGTGGACTGATGAAACAAAGATTGAGTTGTTTGGTCATACAACAAGGCGTTATGCATGGCGCCACAAAAACACAGCATTCCAAGAAAAACACTTGCTACCCACTGTCAAATTTGGGGGAGGGTCCATCATGCTTTGGGGCTGTGCGGCCAATGACGGCACCGGGAATCTTGTTCCACTCAGTGTCAGCAGATTCTTGAGAATAATGTTCAAGAATCAGTGTCAAAGTTGAAGTTACGTCGGGGATGGATCTTTCAGCAAGGCAATGATCCAAAACACCGCTCCAAATCTACTCAGGCATTCATGCAGAGGAACAATTACAATGTTCTGGAAAGGCCATCCCAGTCCCCAGACCTAAATATCATTGAATATCTGTGGGATGTTTTGAAGCGGGCTGTCCATGCTCGGCGACCATCAAACTTAACTGAACTGGAATTGTTTTGTAAAGAGGAATGGTCAAAAATACCTTCATCCAGGATCCAGGAACTCATTAACAGCTACAAGAAGCCACTAGAGGCAAACGGTGGATCTACTAAATATTAATGTCACTTTTCTGTTGAGGTGCCCATACTTTTGCACCTGTCAAATTTTGAAATAATGCATATTTCACATTTTCGGTTAGTACAATAAACCTACCGTAATTTCAATCCTGAAATATTACTGTGTCCATCAGTTATTATACATATCACACTGAAATAGCTGTTGCAAAAAAACAATTTAAAAAAAAAAAAAGAATAAGATTAAGAGGGGTGCCCAAACTTTTTCATATGACTCTATATATATACATACATATAGATATATTGTAAATATATATATAATATAGCCGGGATGTATATATCCTGGGCCAGAGGGGTATATACTTTGGTCTAGGATACACTATACTCCGGGGTATAATACACATGTGTGTAGATATAGATATATATTATATATAGAATATATATAAAGTATATATGTAATAAATATATATGTATATAATATATATATATATATATATATATATATATATATATATATATATACTGTACATATATATATAGATATATATGGCCTAGGGTATAGTTTATCCTAGGCCAGATTATACCCCTCTGGGCTAGAATACATATAAATACAAAAATCTCCATGTAGTATTATACACAAATTGGTCAGGGGGTACCCCCCTTATAGACCCAAGCACCTCCAAACTTCAACACTTTATTAACCACAAGAACAATTGGATTGCGGCGCAAATGAAAAATGTTTTTTTATTTTTTACATGAAACAAGTGCACTGAGGGATCACCTCAGGTCAGGCAGAGTTGTAATCTGCATCTGCAAGATGTTATACACAAATACTCAGCAATACAGATTTGACAGAACAATGCTGTGTACTGTCCATTTAAATTACATCATATCAGTGCTCAATTGCACTTCCCCGATAGTAACAGCAGAATTCATATACACATGCATATATGTGAAAACCTCGCAGAGGTCAAATTACCTAAATAGTATATAGTATGCGCAAAATTGCACTGGTTATATTTAGCAACAAGGTATATCCGACATGCCATACAGGTAAACACAAGCATATGAGTAACAATAGTAAGGTGTTACCAAAGTAAAGTGCAGGTGCAGATACGGCTAGAGAGGGGTTAGGAACCCCCTAGGTGACTGGCTACCCCTATGCGCGTTTCGCGTGAATGAAGCTTAATCATGGGGAACGCACCTAGAAGCTACTGACAGGAACTTTTGACGTCAGAGGACGCGGTCATGTGATCAGCGTCCTCCAATCTGATGCATAGAAGCACACGCCGCGACACCCACGGCCCATCCCCGCCCTGCGTAATAACGATGACACGTTACTGCCCCCAGCGCTGCTAGGAAACAGGGGACGCACCACCGCCAATTAGACGCCGCGAGGACGGCCGTGAGGTCCGGAAGTGTGCGCATGCGCACCGCACCAGATGTAACACTGCACACAATGTGTCAAAGATCACAGACATGGGAACAACAGTTAATATTTAGATGGTGCATTCCTCTTCAGGTTTCATATGCACTCATGCGCCTCCATGCCTTGATCTTGCTTCCAATGTCCATGTGCATCAAATGTGATTATTGCCAAATCTGCCAGAACAAAAGCTGCGATTTTTTTGTGAAAATTTGTACATACAAATGTGAACTAAAAACAATAAGCAATATAAAGATCCAAAAAAAGTGTACAAACACTAAACACAAAAAAGTCAATCACAATAGGGGGGGAGAAAAAGGAAAGGGGGAAGGAAAATGGGAATCAAGTAAAAGGATAGGGAAAGGGCCGGTGACGGCATAAAACAAACCTAAAGAAAAGGGCAAAGCTGAGGCTCTCATTTAATCCCAAAGGGGCAATGGTCTCCAATATGGAAATCCATTGTGTTTCTTTCTGGGCCAAGATCTTTTTCAGGTTTCCCCCTCTCATTCCTCCTTTGACGATATCTATCCCTCTGAATTTTAGAGATTTGGGATTTGAGTTATGGAATAATTTGAAATGTCGTGGCAATGTCTCTAGACTTTCCTAATCATCCACTTTTTTAGCACTCTCAATTCCCCGCGTGTGTTCTCGCACACGTATGCGTAATTCACGCGAGGTAAGTCCCACATAAATTTTGGGGCAGCCACACGTGGCATAATATACCACGTGCGTACTACCACAACTTATGTAATGTCTTATTTGATAGGACTTATCCCCGTTACTTGAGGTAAAATTGAAACTGCGTTGAACATTTACACAAGCTGAGCAATGTCCACAAGGATAACGTCCTTTTACTCTACTCCTATTCCCAAATATCCCTTCTTCCTGAGGGGAATAGTGACTGTGCACTAACAAATCTTTAAGATTTTTTGCACGTCTACTTGTCATCAGAGGACGTTGAGGCAGACAATCCCTCAAAGTGGACTCACTAATAAGAATTGGCCAATGTTTACGTAGAATATTCCTCATGTTAGACCACTCACAATTAAATGTTGAGATGAATCTTACATCAGAAATGCCTTCCTTATCCCGTCTTGATGGGAGGAGATCAGAACGTGGGGTGTCCCTGGCTCGATGGTATCCTTTTTAATACATCTTTGGCTGTATCCCCTTACTGTGAATCTCTCCCTTAAATCATCTGATTGTCTTTTGAAATTCGCCTCGGTGGAGCAAACCCGCCTCACCCGTAAGTATTGCCCCACTGGAATGGCTTTAATCATGGATGGGGCGTGTGCTGATGATGCGTGGAGGAGAGCATTCACTGCTGTCTCCTTCCAATAAATATCCGTCTGCATCCATCCCCGTTCATCGACACACAACCGTATATCCAAGAATTAAATTTCTGTGTTAGGCTGCGTTCACACATTGCGTATTTTGCCGCGTTTTTTTACGCGCGCTTTTCAAAATGCGCAATGTGCTTTTTGTCTGCCTGCAAAGTGAATGGGAAATTCACTTTGCAGTGCAGACATTGCGTAAAAATACGCAGTTCGTTTTCCGGGAGAAAACGCAGCTCCGTAAACAATTGATATGTCAATTCTTTACGCAGCTACTTCTGCGTATTTTCCCAGAGGGGAGGAAGACTCCTGCTTCCTCCTCCCCTCTGTGACAGCTGTGGCCGCCCATTAGACTTCACAGTGTATTAATACACACTGTGAAGTCTAAATTAAACTAAAGCAAGTGTCTGAAAAATAAAAAACAATGAATACTCACCTTCCGACGCCTTCTGCCACTGTGCGATCCCCGGTTCTAAAGTCAGATCTCTTCTGACAAGACCTGTGGTGACGTCAGAGGCGGGGCGTTCCCGGGCACTCGCGGTCATGTGATACCACATGACCGCGAGCAGCCAATCAGTGATGGGACCGCCCCGGGAACGCCCCCCTCTGACATCACCACAGGTCCTGTGAGAAGACATCTCACTTATAACCGGACACCGGAGACCGGGAGAAGGCGTCGGAGAGGTGAAGTATTGATTCTTTTTTATTTTTCACACACTTGCTTTTGTTTAATTTAGATTTCACAGTGTATATCAATACACTGTGAAGTCTAATGGGGCGGACACACATCTCACAGAGGGGAGGAGGAAGCAGGATTCTTCCTCCCCTCTGTGACATCACTGCGCTTTCTGGGGGAAAGAAAGCGCAGTGTGTGAAAGCCCCTGCGTATTTTGCTGCGCTTTTTTGCGCGGCTGAAAAACGCAGCAAAAAGCGCGCGCAAAAAAGCGCAGCATAATACGCAAATGTGTGAACGTAGCCTAACTATGTTTATACGTTAATTTTATGTTTCTAGTATTAGTGTTTAATATCTCCATAAATTGCTCAAGCTGCCCCACAGTGCCCTGCCACAGAAAGAGTACATCATCTATATAGCGCATCCAGCACTGCACATGGTGCGTGACCGATGCGCCCCCGCCCGCAAACCAGTCCCACTCCCAATACTCCAGGAACAAGTTTGCGTATGTGGGCGCACAGGCTGCGCGCCCATGGCATTGCCGCGCCTCTGCAAATAAAATGAGTTCTTAAAGATGAAAAAATTATGAGACAGGGCAAAGTGGAGCAGCTCAACAATTAATTCACACAGATGCCCATCCATATTGGAGCTCTCCAGGTAAAACCGGGCCGCCTCCACACCTGCATCGTGAGAGATGCAGGTGTCGAGGGACTCCACGTCGGCAGTAACCAATAAAGTGTCTTGATCCACACAAACCCCATCAACCCGTAACAAGTTGTCCTGGTCTTTAATAAAAGATGGCAACGTCTCAACCAATGGTTTTAAATATAAATCTATAAACCGACAAATAGGGTCAAACATACCCTCAATGCCTGACACTATCGGACGTCCCGGTGGGTTGATGGGGTCCTTGTCAATCTTCGGGAGAAGATAAAATGCTGGAATACGAGGAGAGGTAACCATCAAGCCATCAAACACCTTTTTTGTTATGATCCCCTCAAGTGCACCACTAAGGATCCTTAATAGTTTTCCTTCAAATGGAGGGAGAGGATTAGACTCCAACTTGGAATAGGTAGTTTTATCCCTCAAGTGCCTATATACCTCTTTCTCATATTTCACATTTGGCCACACCACAATGTTCCCCCCCTTATCCGCCGCTTTGATTACGACATCTTTTAAAGATTTAAGTTCATTCAGAGCAATCCTCCGTTTGTGAGTTAAGTTGTCAAACTTCCTTTTTGTAGAAAGATTTTTAAAATCTTCCACCACCATTTTCGTAAAAATGTCAATCGCAGGGCAGAGCGTAAGGAGGGGGGGGCACTTGGTGGAGCGTGGTATTATAGACTGAGGGAACCTACCTTGAGTTACTGGTTCTTGTTCTTCCATTAATTCTTCCAAGTTAAGGAGTAATTCATCCTCTAACCCCCTACCAAGATCCTGGGTGCCCTTGTTGTGCAGTTTTCTAAGAAGCCATTTTCTTGAGAAAAGCTGTAAATCCTTCAGTGCTGTGAAGAAATTGAAGGAGTTAGTCGGGGCCAATGTCAAACCTTAAGGCTGGGTTCACATTGGCGTTCCCCTCCGCAGCGTTCTGCGGAGGGGAAGCGCCATGTGTGCGCAGCCAGCAGAAGCCCCTATCTTTATAATGAGAGCACACGGTGCTGCGCTTGACTGCGCATGACCGTGCTCCCATTCACTCCCATATGTGATTTGTACGCAGGCGGATGCCTGCCCACAAATCACACACTCTCCTCCGCACCAGGAATGCAACATGTCGCGTCCCTGGTGCGGACGAGACTGAGTGATTTGTGCACAGGCATCCGCCTGCGCACAAATCACATATGGGAGTGAATGGGAGCGCACAGTCATGCGCAGTCAAGCGCAGCACCGTGCGCTCTCATTATAGAGATAGGGGCTTCTGCTGGCTGCGCACACATGGCGCTTCCCCTCCGCAGAACGCTACGGAGGGGAACGCCAATGTGAACCCAGCCTTAGAGAGCACCTCAATTTGGGTAGGGGACAGATTGTATTCAGTTATAGTTATTACCTTCAGGCCCTCTTTATCTTTACCCTTTCCCTTCTCTTTGTCTTTAGTTTCTCCACTCAACAATGGGTTTGCTTGTAGCCTGGTTACAATCTGTTTTTCCCCTGGTCCTGGTGGATTCATAGCCATACCTATCCCACTAGTGGCACCCACTGGTGTCTCGCCCTCTTCACAGGTCTCATCACCTGATGTTACTGAGACTATAGAGTCTTTTCTAGGTTTGGCAGGATTTTTGGGTTTAACCCCCCGGGGCAGGTTTGGGGCGTTGTGATCTCCATTTGTAAACACGATTATTCTTGAGATCATTCAAGTCTCTAAAGAATTTTTTAGTTTTTGCCTCCTTAATCTCCCTTTCCCATTTACTCACTTCAGACTCTATCTCACTTTCCAATTTCTTCAGTATATCACCTTTAAGCTCCTTCTTTAAAACTAGCAACAACTCGTCCATTTCTGACTCTATTGAAGACAAAGTTGTACCATTTTGTTCTGCCAATAATGTTATAAAGCCACTAGAACAGGAATTTGTCAACTCCTCCCAATGCTCTTTAAACTCATACTTTGGTCTAGGATACCCCGGGGTATAATACATATGGCCTGGGGCATAGTTTACCCTAGGCCAGATTGTACCCCTCTGGGCTAGAATACATATACCCCGGGCAGGGCTGCCACTAGGAATTTCGGGGCCCCTTACTAGCAAAATGTTGGGGCCCCCCTGAGACTCCATCCCATCTCCGCCTCCACCAAGCTCCGCCTCCATCCAGGCTCCACCTCCACCCAGGCTCCGCCTCCACCCCTCGAATCTTCCATATTTTCACCTCCCACTATTGGTTGGAATAACTCCACTTCTGCACCACATCCTCACCAATTACACATTAATCTCTTTCTATACAGTCATGGCCAAACGTTTTGAGAATGACACCAAAATGATATTTTCACATGATCTGCTGCCCTCTGGTTTTTATTTGTGTTTGTCTGATGTTTATATCACATACAGAAATATAATTGCAATCATATTATGATACCAAAAGGTTATATTGACAGTTAGAATGAGTTAATGCAGCAAGTCAATATTTGCAGTGTTGCCCCTTCTTCTTCAGGACCTCTGCAATTCTCCCTGGCTGCTCTCAATCATCTTCTGGACCAAATCCTGACTGATAGCCGTCCTCCATTCTTGCATGATCAATGCTTGCATTTTGGCAGAATTTGTTGGTTTTTGTTTGTCCACCCGTCTCTTGATGATTGACCACAAGTTCTCAATGGGATTAAGATCTGGGGAGTTTCCAGGCCATGGACCCAAAATCTCTATGTTTTGTTCCCTGAGCCATTTAGTTATCACCTTTGCTTTATGGCAAGGTGCTCCATCATGCTGGAAAAGGCATTGTTGGGCGCCAAACTGCTCTTGGACGGTTGGGAGAAGTTGCTCTTAGAGGACATTCTGGTACCATTCTTTATTCATGGCGGTGTTTTTAGGCAAAACTGTGCGTGAGCCGATTCCCTTGTCTGAGAAGAAACCCCACACATGAATGGTTTCAGGATGCTTTACAGTTGGCAGGAGACAAGACTGGTGGTAGCGCTCACCTCTTCTTCTCCGAATAAGCTGTTTTCCAGATGTCCCAAACAATCGAAAAGGGAAATCTTCACAGAAAATGACTTTAGCCCAGTCCTCAGCAGTCCACTCCCTGTACCTTTCCCAGTCCTCAGCAGTCCACTCCCTGTACCTTTCCCCCAGTCCTCAGCAGTCCACTCCCTGTACCTTTCCCCAGTCCTCAGCAGTCCACTCCCTGTACCTTTCCCCCAGTCCTCAGCAGTCCACTCCCTGTACCTTTCCCCCAGTCCTCAGCAGTCCACTCCCTGTACCTTTCCCCGAGTCCTCAGCAGTCCACTCCCTGTACCTTTCCCCCAGTCCTCAGCAGTCCACTCCCTGTACCTTTTCCCCAGTCCTCAGCAGTCCACTCCCTGTACCTTTCCCCCAATCCTCAGCAGTCCACTCCCTGTACCTTCCCCCCAGTCCTCAGCAGTCCACTCCCTGATCTTTCCTCCAGTCCTCAGCAGTCCACTCCCTGTACCTTTCCCCCAGTCCTCAGCAGTCCACTCCCTGTACCTTTCCCCAGTCCTCAGCAGTCCACTCCCTGTACCTTTCCCCCAGTCCTCAGCAGTCCACTCCCTGTACCTTTTGCAGAATATCAGTCGGTCCCTGATGTTTTTTCTGGAGAGAAGTGGCTTCTTTGCTGCCCTCCTTGAAACCAGGCCTTGCTCAAAGAGTCTCCGCAGTCTCACAGTGCGTGCAGAAGCACTCACACCAGCCTGCTGCCATTCCTGAGCAAGCTCAGCACTGCTGGTAGTCCGATCCCGCAGCTGAAACAGTTTTAAGATACGGTCCTGGTGCTTGCTGGTCTTTCTTGGGCGCCCTGGAGCCTTTTTTTGTTCCAATAATTTTTATTGAGGTTATGCAAAACAAATACAATGACATAAACATAGACAAGAATACATAAACAAGAAAACAAAACAGCCAAAGGAAGTGGAGGGGGAGGGGGGGGGGGAGGTTTGGATGAGACAAGGACCACTAGGGACCTAAATGCAGATACCACATACATTGTGAACAAAGGCAGAAATAGCAACATGAATAACTCCGTGAACGGCCAGCATCAAAAGTCTAAGTCTCACACAATCGGAACTGCAGACGGGTGGGCCGCCCATCGTGCCCAGTCGTCTATCACCCTGTTTCTGGTGGCATTATCTAAAGCTAGGTGGTATTCATTGTGGAATATCACATTCAGACGATCAGTGACCTCTGCAATAGAAGGGGGGGCGTCCGCCCTCCATTTAGCTGCGATGCTCAACCTTGGAGCAGTTAAAACATTAGAAATCAGCGTTCTGGAGTCCCTGGGAAAGAGATGGATCCCTACATGTAAGATTGCCAGCTGCGGCGACACCTGGACACGCATGCCCGTTACAGACCCCATCAAGCCAGAGATGACTGCCCAAAAGGGGGCCAGTCTGGGGCAGGACCACCACATGTGGGCCAGTGTACCTCTTTCTCCACAGCCCCTCCAGCATAGAGGGGATCGATCCTGGGAGAAGCGCGCCAGGGTCACCGGAGGGTAATACCACCTCATATGAATTTTCTTCAGGATTTCCAGGTGATTAACACACCTGGAAGCTGCCTGTAAGACCCTCAGTCCCCTATACCAGTCTTCCTCCGGGGCCGTGAACCCCAGGTCTTCCTCCCATCTCCTCATGTAGCTTGGTTTATTGGGGAACAAGGCCGCAGTCAAATGTCTATACACTCCCGACAAAGCTTTTTGTTTAGTGGGGGAAAAAAGAAACTTTTGAAAATGGGAGACCTCAGGGGGAGGGCGGGCCCCCCACGTCCCCCCAAGAGAGCTAAAGAAATGTGAGATCTGCGCATATTGGCAGAAAGTCCTCTCTATCCCCGGAAATCTCGCACAAAGGCTCGAAAAGGGGCTGAGACAACCCGACTCAAGGAGGTCCGCACAGTTGCGGATCCCCGCCCGCGTCCAAGGACCAATGTTCAGGAAGGGGATATGAAAAGGCAAAGCCCTAATGTCTATATCCTTAGGGGATAATGAGATCTGCTTCCCCACCTCTTCCCTTCAGGTTCGCAAGAGTGAGACCATCGTGGGGAGCTGCAGGGACACTCTTGTAGGGGCCAAGCACTCCGCCTCCAAAAGATGGCGCAGAGAACCAGACCCAAGGAGAGCAGACTCGAGACCCACCCAGCCCCCAGTGCCCCCCGCCATCCACCAAAGCTTGGCCTCTTGAAGCAGTGTAGCTCTGTAGTACGCCGACAAATTAGGAACTCCCATTCCCCCTTGACTGTAAGGCAGATACATGATATTCCCTGATACTCTGGCTCTTCGGCCTGCCCAGATGTATGCATGCACGGCTCGTTGCAAGCGCGTTAGTAGGTTGGAGGGAATAGTCAGAGGCAGATTGCGAAAGAGATATAGAACTTTCGGGAGGAGGAACATTTTAAAAGCATGAATGCGTGCCACCCACGACAGGGCTGGCAGGGGGTGAGTGTTTGTTTCTCTGCGCAGGGAGGCCAGGAGAGCATCCACATTAACTGACACTATCCGGTGAGAGTTTGTTAGGGTGATCCCGAGGTACAGAACACCCTCCTCCCTCCAAACGAAGGGAAACGTCTGGCGTAGTCTGGCAGCAAGCGGGCACGGGACACCGATGGGGAAAATCAACGATTTAGTCGCGTTCAATTTATAATATGATAATTTGGTGAACAGGGCCAAGGCGTCCATCACCGCCGACAGGGAGGTCTCTAAGTCAGTGCAAGCTATAATAATATCATCGGCGTAGAGCCCAATTTTATGGGATATCTCACCGACGGAAAACCCAGTTATAGCCGGGTTTGGTCTAATAGATTCCGCCAGCGGTTCGATTATCAAGGAAAAGATAATAGGAGACAGGGGACAACCCCGGCGGGTACCGTTGGTCAGAGAAAATGCCGAGGAGAGAAATCCGGAGGAGAGCACTCTGGCGTTCGGGTTGGAGTACAAGGCCAAAATGGCCGAGAGAACAGGGCCCCGAAACCCAAATTTCTCTAGGACAGAGGCCAGGTAACCCCAGTGCACCCTATCAAACGCCTTTTCAGCGTCAAGTGACAGGAGGGCACTGGGGACCCCAACCCTTTCAGCCACACTAATCAAATCAATAAAGCGCCTCGTGCCGTCCTTCGTCTGCCTCCCGCTCACAAAGCCCACCTGATCCACATGCAGCAGCGACGGGGTGACTCTCTGGAGTCGGCATGCCAGGAGTTTTGAGAACACCTTCACATCGCAGTTGAGCAGTGAAATCGGACGGTAGCTACCAGGGTCGTCCGGGGGTTTCCCCTGCTTTGGAATAGTGACAATAGTCGCCACGAGGGCACAGGGGGAGATGGCACCCGCTCCCTGCCAGAATTTGCATGCCCTCGTGAGGAAGGGAGCCAACAAGCGGGCGAATGTACGTTAATAATCGTTGGGGAGACCGTCCGGGCCCGGGGCGGAGTGGCGTTTAGAGGAAGAGATAACCCGTAAGATTTCAGCATCCGTTATAGGGGAGTTCAGGTCGTCCAGTTGCTCCGGCGACAAGCGGGGAAGCCGCAAGTCATCCAGGAACCTCTGGAAGTCCTCCGGGGTCGGGGCCAGTGCCGAAGGGTCATCTTTAATGTTATAGAGTTGAGAGTAGTAGTGTGCGAAAGCATCTGCGATCTCGATGGGGTTAGAGCGAAGCACACCGGAGTGGTCTTTCAAGGCCGAGATAGAGGATATAAGCTCCCTTTTCTTAATACGCTTGGCCAGAAGGGCCCCGGCCCGATCTCCTGCGGAGTAGAAGGACAGCTTGGACCTGCGGAGGCATTTCTCATGCTGCGACAGCAGAAATGCCCGAGGCTGTGTCCTAAAAGCATACAACTGCTGACTCACTCCGGGAGAGGGGGTCGTTTTGTGGATCTCCTCCAGGTCTTGGAGGCGGGCCAAGAGTTCCTCTCTGCGCCTTTCTCTTTCCCTTTTGAGACAGGAGGCCTGTTGGATAAACAGTCCTCTAACATACGCCTTATGGGCCAGCCACATTGTCTCGTCAGAGACCTCCCCGTTATCATTATGGAGAAAATAGTCAGAGAGCGCACGTTCTATATCTGTAACCATCTGCTGACATGATAAGAGGTCTGGGTTGAGCCTCCAGGAGTAGGGTGCCTGAGGTCTGCCCGCCAGGGAGAGGGACAGGGAGGTAGGAGCGTGGTTGGACCACGTAATGAGTCCCACATCCGCTTTGGTACAGGCAGGGTCCCACTATCACCAAGAAAAAATCGATGCGCGAGTAGGACCTATGCCTGTTAGAGTAGAACGTATAGTCCCGCTCCCTGACGTGCAGGTACCTCCAGATGTCATGCAGGTGTAGAGACCTGCATAGGCGACCAATTCCCCCTGGCAACAGCCCGACCCGCCGAGGAATCTGAGTGGCGGGACATTACAGCATTAAAATCCCCAGCCATTACCAGCATACCCCTAGAATGTTTCTCTACCAGTTTCATAAGAGAGCGGAAAAACTTGATTTGAAAAGCATTTGGCGCGTATAGGGTCACTAGAGTAAACAGCATGTCATACATTTTACATACGAGGATTAGAAACCTTCCAGCAGGATCTGCCACAGACTCCAGAAGCTGAAAAGGAATGGATGATCTAATAAAGATCCCCACCCCCGCCTTCTTCCCATCGCTGTTAGCAAAGTAGGATTTGCCGTAGAGGCGGTGGTGGACTCTAAAGTTATCTGCCTGTAGCAGGTGAGTTTCTTGAACACATATAACGTCCGCTCCTCTCCTGCAGGCTTCAGACCAGAAGAGAGAACGTTTCACAGGAGAGTTCAGACCGTTCACGTTCATTGAAAATAGTTTAAGGCTCATGGTGGATTGTAGGGGGAGCCCAGATAGTCTCGAATCTCACCAAGGAAAAGTCCAGGACAGGAAGAGGGAGACCCAAGGGGTCGAGACAGGGGGTAATAACAACAAAACATCCATGTAAACTGTGAGGGCAGACCGGAGTCTGCTGTGGGGGAGGCAGAGATCCCACGGATAAGCACCCGGGGGCCCCCATCTCGCCAGGGCAACCAACAGGATAACATTACTCACGAAACCCAACAGGGCGAGGTGCGACATCCCAGTCACGTATACGACTCAAGTGTCACATCATGTGTCAGCGAGCAGTATCCCACTCCGGATCCATCCTTTGCTCAGCCGGGGAAGCAGGTTTCCTCTTGGCCTGGGAATCAGTGGAACCAGCAAGACCCCAGGCTTTCAGAGCTTTATCCAGCAGCTTGGGGGAAGTGAAGATATGGCGATCCCCAGGGCCGGCTCCAGGTTTCTGTGGGCCCGGGCGAAAAGGTCTCAGTGGGCCCCCTTTAAGTACATATCGCGGACTATATATATATATATATATATAATATATATATATATATATGTATATATATAAAATAGAAAACATTCCTTGCAGCACACAGCTATTACCAATGTTGTATAATGCTATAAGCCATGTGTTTGAGAAAAAAGTTTAAAAACTTACGTTTTTCTGAAAAAACTCAAAATCTTATCTTTTAATTCTGAAGTTCTTAGTACAAACATTGGCCAAGGTCTGTTTGCTCGTCGACTGCGACAAAGTGACTTCAGGCACGACGAGTCCTACGCTGACACCCAAGTCCTCCTTTTCCGCTCCCCCACTTCTCAGTGGGCAGACTCCATCTATACCCTCCATCACCTGTCATCGGTGACAGGTGATGGAGGGTATAGATGGAGTCTGCCCACTGAGAAGTGGGGGAGCGGAAAAGGAGGACTTGGGTGTCAGCGTAGGACTCGTCGTGCCTGAAGTCACTTTGTCGCAGTCGACGAGCAAACAGACCTTGGCCAATGTTTGTACTAAGAACTTCAGAATTAAAAGATAAGATTTTGAGTTTTTTCAGAAAAACGTAAGTTTTTAAACTTTTTTCTCAAACACATGGCTTATAGCATTATACAACATTGGTAATAGCTGTGTGCTGCAAGGAATTTTTTCTATTTTATATGTTTCTGTGTCACTGCATGCACCAGTTCACACTGGTCTATGAGTGCTGTGCAGCTTTTTTCATTATATATATATATATATATATATATGTATATATATATATTGCCGCACACTTACCGCAAGCCCCATAGACAATGCATGGGGCTTGCCGCAAACGTGCAGCAAGTGCAGCCGCTAGACGGAAAATGCGGCAGATGCAGGGTTTTTTTACCGCAACTGCCACATTTTAAAAAAACTCCTATGTGAAGGCAGCCTTACAGGAACAGTGACTGCCGAATCCAGCAAGAGCTGTTTCTGACAGTGAGTATATTACACATTGTTAGGAGTGGGCTAAAATGCGATTGCGTTCCCTTGCGCCTTTTAAAAATACCCTTCAAATGCAAAATGTTGCATTTTTGTGCGTCTGAGGATGCTTGGCATATACACAAGCATCCTGAAGCACACAAATAATGCAAGCAGCTCAATGGAGCCGCACTGCCATATGGTGGCACCGCAGCCAAGCGGAGTGTCTGGCCGTCCAGATCTCTCTTCTCCTCACCTTTCTTCTCGCTGCTCCGGTCTCTTCCGGTCGCTCTGCACATATCAGCACAGTGATGACATCGTGCCCCTCCATGCTGAGCTGCAGAATGCAGACAGCGGCAGAAGAGACTATGGAGAAGAATGCTGCTGGCAAAGGTGGCTGAGACTATAGGAGCGGAATCCGCGGGGGCTACCACTGGTACACATACTTCGTACACACGCGGCTTGCTCCGTACACTTCGTACACACGCGGCTCTGCTACGTACACCTCATACACACGCGGCTCTGCTCCATACACTTCGTACACACGCGGCTCTGCTACGTACACCTCATACACACGCGGCTCTGCTCCGTACACCTCGTACACACACGGCTCTGCTACATTCACACTGTAAATCCCTCCTGACCCCACACATAACCTTCACCTAATTGTTATACACCTAGTACACACTCACCTCTGCTACATTCACACTGTAAATGCCTCCTGACCACACACAAACTTCACCTTATTTGAGCATCATTGATGGCCAGCAGAGTCCTGGATACACTGAGGAGCTGATCATGAGACCCCTGACTCCTCCCCTCCATGTGACATCATCGCAGGTCCTGTAAGCACAGAGTGTGTGCAGCTCTGTCGGCTCCTGTGGAGGGGGGAGGAGGGAGACCTCCGGTGCTGCAGCCTGCAGGAGCCTGAAAATGACCCCCCAGCTGCCCCTGGATATGGCTCTGGCTGTGGGGGCAGTGCTCAGGGGCCCCTGAGGCTAGGGTCACACTTGCATTGTGACCCTAGCCTTATGCAAGTATTGTATGTTGCAACGCTGCTATGCACTGGAGGCAGCCCATAGAAACCCGACGTTTACCGTGACAACCACTGGTTGTCAGTGTAAACTGCGGGTTTCTATGGGCTCAGTTGCTGGCAGCGCATAGCGTTAAACGCTCTGCGCTGCAGCAGACAATACTTGCGTCAGGCTAGGGTCACAACACAAGTGTGACCCTAGCCCTCAGGGGCCCGGTGGGCCCCCTCCAAGCCGTCGGGCCCCGGCACTTGCCCGGGTACGCCGGGTGCTGACGCCGGCCCTGGCGATCCCCCTTGTACGCAAATCGGACTCGCACTGGAGTGCCCCAGCTGTACGGGATCCCAGCAGCCCGCAGGGTCCTGCACATAGGACCGAATTCCTTCCGTTTCGCCAGAGTGCCCACAGAGAGGTCAGGGTAGGCTGAGACGTTGGTTAAGGCGCCTGGCAGCTCCGGATTCCCATGCAGGGCAAGCATGAGATCTTCTCTGAGTCTGACCGAGGGCAGGCACGCCAGGACATCTCTCGGCAGCGCAGGGTTCACATGGGATGGTTTGGGGATCCTGTGTATGCGATCCGGTTTCACCAGAGCAGGAGCAGTGCCAGGGAGGACATGCAGAATGAGCCTGGAGAGGAGATCAGGCAATGCAGAATCAGCCACATCCTCAGGAATCCCCCTCAGCTTAACGTTAGCCCTCCTGCTCCTGTCCTCCACCTCCCAGAGTTTAGCCTGCTGAGCCTCAAACTTCCTCTCCATAGAATCGAAGCTGTCAGCCAGGGAATTGTGGGCTGAGGCAAACTGAGCCATCTTCTTCTCCAGATGGCCAGTACGCTCCCCTAGGTCTGCTACCTCCTTCTTAATATCTCCTAGTATATTTTGGAGATCTTCATGCATTGTCACCCTAAATGAGGATAGAAGTCTCTGCATAGGCTGGCTTCACATTAGCGTATGGAACGCTGCGTATCAAACGCAGCCAAACGCTTGCGCACATGCTTTCCTATGTTTAACATGGGAACGCATGTGCCTGCGTATGGCTGCGTTTGACAGCATTTGCGTTTGGACGCGCATAATTTATGCGCCCTCCGACCGCACTCCAGACGCAGCTTGCAGCATTTTTTTGTGCGTTCGCGGCGCTTGCTCTATCCGCAAGCGCCTGCAAGCGCACAAAAAATGCATTGATCTCAATGGGTCCGCAGTGTCCTCTGCATGACACCGCAGGAGAACGCTGCGGATCACATTGAGATCTCTCCCGGTGGCCGCCGGTGATGTCACAGGAGGTCACCAACGGCCACCGGGAGATCAGCTGGAGCCTCTGATGATCTCCTCCTCCTGCCGCCGGTAATCTGCTAGCGGTGTCGGCGGGGAGAAACAGCTGATTTGACAGCTGTTTGAATCTTCCCGCGCCGACATCTCTCGGTGTCGGCGCGGGAGATTCAAACAGCTGTCAAATCAGCTGTTCTCCCCGCCGACACGTCCCGGAGCTTACCGGCGGCCGGGAGGAGGAGATCTCCGGCGCTGAACTCCTCCTCCGGCCCGCCCCCGGACAGCGCCGATTGGCTGGCCGGGCTCCCTAGTGATGTGTCCGCAGGCGGACATTATCCGCTGCGGACACATCATTTAGACCCTGCTTTTGACAGCGTTTGTGTCTGCATGCGATTAGCATGCAGACACAAACGCTAATGTGAAGCCAGCCTAAGTGGTGTATCTATGCCTGCTGCATGCTCCTGGTCCCCCTCCATTAGAACATGAGGAGGGAGAGCAGGGCCTCTGCTCTGGTGCCATCTTAGCTTGAGAGGGAAGGGGGCCCTTGTGGAAATAGTCTGTGACCCTGGGGGTACCGGGCTGTGATTTCGAGCTCCGAGGCATCCTGGGGTTCCAGGGGTGTTGCACCGTTCTCTGGGATCGATTGCAGGCCGGGTGAGAAGTGCTGGGAGCTGCTGTGAGTCTGTGACCAGGGAGCCCTGAAGTTAAGCAGCTGCTTCCATGAAGGTCGAAGCCACGCCCCCCCCCCCGGAGCCTTTTTGACAACAATGGAAGCTCTCTACTTGAAGTTCTTGATGATGCGATAGATTGTTGACTGAGGTGCAATCTTTCTTGCTGCGATACTCTTCCCTGTTAGGCCATTTTTGTGCAGTGCAATGATGGCTGCACGTGTTTCTTTAGAGATAACCATGGTTAACTGAAGAGAAACAATGATACCAAGCACCAGCCTCCTTTTAAAGTGTCCAGTGGTGTCATTCTCACTTAATCATGACTGATCGCCAGCCCTCTCCTCATCAACACCCACACCTGTGTTAATGGAACAATCACTAAAACGATGTTAGCTGCTCCTTTTAAGGCAGGACTGCAATGTTGTTGAAATGTGTTTTGGGGGTTAAAGTTCATTTTCTAGGCAAATATTGACTTTGCAAGTAATTGCTGTTAAGCTGATCACTCTTTATGACATTCTGGAGTATATGCAAATTGCCATTAGAAAAACTGAAGCAGTAGACTTTGTTAAAATTAATATTTGTATCATTCTCAAAACGTTTGGCCATGACTGTATAAGTTTTTCCAAAGTTAATGATAAATTCAGACGGTTGGTTGTAAGAGGAGGCTTAAAAGTGAAGAAAGGACCTTGTTTCCCGGATAACATATATCACTACTTTTCTTCTTCTCCTTCCTTCAATATATCCAAGAGGGGGATGAAATGAGACAGACCACAAAACCCACTGGCAATATGATGGCAAGGAGAAGCATTTATTTAATCTCTGCTGTTGTTTTCATGGCGTGCCCCGAAACTCCTGGACATTTTCTTTAAGGAACTTTAAAAACCACACAAGATAAGACTCAGATCGCTCTTGTCGGGCCCACAAGGGTTTGGGGTACCCAGATCTCGGGCGATCGGGTGCGGGCATGTCATGGGTGGTCAGTGCCTGAGTCTGTGCCCTTGCAGTGACAATCAAAAAGGGGTATTTACAGGGATAAAAGTTTATAAAAGTTTTTTGTGACGCCACCTGAAGTTCTGGTGATGGCACCGGTGCTGCTGGGGCCTCCGGGGTGATGGGCGGCAGCAAGGTGTTGTGGCTCCCTACAGGTGGAGCGGGTCCCCGGGGCTATAAAGGTAGAATGGTGGGGTCCCAGCGCAGTCGTTGCGGTGTGGGAAAGGCTGGAATGATGGACACACACACAAGAAAGTCTTTTTTTATTCGGTACCTTTACTGATGTTTTGCAGGTACATGTCCAGGGTTGAAGGATGCACTCCGGGATTTCCACACCGAGTGGGCTATAGGCCTTCTTGTGCTCTTGTCCTGATGCCTGGAGTGTGTGGAACCAGACCTGACCTCTACTCTCTCTCACACCCGTGTTGCTGCACTGAGGGCTCTTGCTTGGCTACTGCAACCTCTTCTGCGCCTCCTGGCTCTCAAATGGGGAGTGCTGCGGGTGTCCGGGAAGCTAAGCCTCTGCGGTGTACTGGGATTCTCTGCTGGGCTAACCTCTCCCTTGTAGACTCAGACTCCAGTGACCGGTGTTCTCCTGGGGTGAGCCGGTATGGCTCCTCTGCACCCGCTGTACTGTTCCCCGCCTCTGCCTTTGGTCCTCACTGTCTGGACCCTCACACTGGCTCTGGCGGTGCAATGGTTTCGGGCTAATACGGCTCCGGTAACCAGTTTTGCTTACTAGGCTCTGAACTGATCTTCACAGTTCTCCTAGTGACTGCACACTCTGCCTAACTCCGCCCTCAGCACCTGTATTTATAGGGGATCTGGCTTAACAGCAACCAGTGGAGCTCCCCCTTCAGGCCTGGAGTGAAAGGTGTTGTCTGTATATGGGTACCAGATGTGGAAATCCCTTAGTGTACTAGTTGGTTTTGTGGTTTACCTGGCACAGGGTGCCACACTCTATTCTTGAGATGTCATATTCCCGATTCTTATGAGTACACATTGTGATGTGCTGGATATCGCTCACAGATCCTCAGCTTTGTATTTAGAAGACATTCGTGACAATAAATACTGTCTGGAGATTAGAAGTTCTATCTTCTTTTCATGTCTTAGATGTTGGTTTCGAATATGAGGCGCTAAGAAGAAATGAAACTATCCTGGGAATGAATGTGATCCCCTCTCCATAAGTAATGTTGGTACAGTAGAACTGCCCCTGTAAAAATAAAGGTGCAGATAGTGCTGAATTCCTGCCTCTTTTTCTAAATCAGGGGCGGAACTGACCCGTGTGTGGACCGCAATGACCTTTTTTGTGGCATTTTGGAAATTGCCGGGGGCCACGGTTGGGGGTTAATCGGCCCCCTGCCCAGCCTGCCCCTGACCGGGGTGCTTGGGCCGTCAGCTGCATTTTTCTGGGTGTTAGCCCTTTAAACAGAATTTGCCCTGCAAGGGTGCACACGTGGTGTTCACTACTGAATGCTGCATGCCCATGCATTGAGTTTTACATCCTCATCCTGGGCGGTACGTGACCCAGCCTCCTTCTGTGCTGTATGTGACCCAGCTCCTCCTGTCTGTATGACCCTGTATGTGACCCCAGCTCCCCCTGTGCTGTATGTGACCCAGCCTCCCCCTGTGCTGTATGTGACCCAGCCTCCTCCTGTAGCTGTATGTGACCCCAGCCTCCTCCTGTGCTGTATGCCAGCCTCCTCCTGTGTATGTGACCCCAGCCTCCTCCTGTGCTGTATTTACCCAGCCTCCTCCTGTGCTGTATGTGACCCCAGCCTCCTCCTGTGCTGTAGTGACCCAGCCTCCTCCTGTGCTGTACATGCCCAGCTTCCTCCTGTGCTGTACGTGACCCAGCCTCCTCCTGGCTGTACGTGACCCCAGCCTCCTCCTGTGCTGTATGTGACCCAGCCTCCTCCTGTGCTGTATGTGACCCAGCCTCCTCCTGTGCTGTAGTGACCCCAGCCTCCTCCTGTGCTGTATGTGACCCAGCCCTCCTGTGCTGTATGTGACCCAGCCTCCTCCTGTGCTGTACGTGACCTCAGCCTCCTCCTGTGCTGTAGTGACCCATGCCTCCTCCTGTGCTGTATGTGACCCAGCCTCTCCTGTGCTGTAGTGACCAGCCTCCTCCTGTGCTGTAGTGACCCCAGCTCCTCCTGTGCTGTACGTGACCCAGCCTCTCCTGTGCTGTACATGACCCAGCCTCTCCTGTGCTGTACGTGACCCAGCCCTCCCTGGCTGTGTGACCCCAGCCTCCTCTGTCTGTATGACCCAGCCTCCTCCTGTCTGTATCCGTGATGACCCACCTCCTCCTGTTCTGTATGGACCCAGCCTCCCTGTATTGTATGTGACCCCAGCCTCCTCCTGTACTTAATGCCCTCAGGATACAACATCCATCCCCTGCGGTGCTGTCTATCTTTACCAATGTGTGACAGAACGGCTGGTGGTGCAGAGCTCATGGATACCAGTGTGGTCCTGTAATAGAAGCCACCGGGTTGTCAAGTCCGTTTATGACATTTCTTCCAACTAAATCTTCCCCCATCACTTGTGAATGATATTATTGAGAAATGGTAAGGAGTGCAGCAACTCAGCCATGAAGTGGAGACTCCGTAATATTGTCGAGCCCAGGCTTTAGGGTACTCGGGTATCAGGCTCCTAGGGGTTAACGGTGCCACGGGGAGTGATGGCCGCACTTGATCCGTGTCCTGGGCCTATCTTCCAAAAAAGGGTATATTTAAGGGGATTATGTACAGTTTGTCGTGACGCTACCTGTAGTTTCTGGTGATGTTTCATCAGCGCCGCCACAGTCCGCCGGAGGTAGATAGTAATGCGGCTAGTGTGGTAAAGTCCTCCACAGGTAGGACTGACCTCCGGGGCAGCGTTCCTGCATAGGAAACAAGTTCATGCAGAAGAAGATGCAGCAGACACGGATTCACTTTTCTCCGGGTACTTTACTGTCATTTGCATTGGTCGCATACAAAATTACAGTTCAGCACTCCTGATGGTATGAGGACAGGTAGCTTTATGGGTGGCTGCAGACAGGTCCTAGGTGGTATGGATGGGACCCTCAGTGTGTGCTTCCGTGCTCAACCCCGTCTGTCCTTTCCTGCTTCCCAGTTGTGGTGTGAAGCCCGGTGACTTGAAGTCAACCTGACCTCCTTCTTTCTCTCACCGTCACGGCTGTCGGGTAACCCTCTGCTGGCTGGCCACTCGTTCCTTGGCGGTGCCTGGTACCCTCTTTCGGTTGCTCAGGTGCCCGGGAGAATTAAAGACTCCACGGGACTAAGGATTCTCTGTGGTCCTAAAGTATCCCACAGTTGCGGCTCCGGTTCCCGGTAAGCTTCTGGGATAAACTTCCTCAAGTTCCTCACTCCCTTAGGCTGTCTGCTCCTGGAGAAGCTTTCTTTCTTAAGCCCTTTCTTCTTCCTCCATCTCTCCTCCTGGTCCCTCAGCCGAGAGACCCTAAGCTCACAACTTGGATGCAAAGACAAAAGACTCACTGAAAGACCCTGCCGTTTCCCCTAGAGGTGGTTTTATTCCCTCCCGAGGTAACCTCCCACTGTGTAATCTAGTGTGGGAGTGCTGGTTATGGGTCCCACCTACCATCCTAGGGTCCACCTGCAGCTGGAGCATCTGCACCTCTTTTACGGGTGCAGTACCCCTCTGTGACGCCTGCATGGCGGGGCGCCACAATATTACATAGCGGAGGGCCGAATGCTGAGGAGCAGAGGACAGAAAAGTCCCCACCGCTCTGCTGATACCATACCTGAAGAGTCCAGACCTCCTCTGTAACATCAGCACAAACTCCGCACCTGCCAGGAGCTTTATAGCTCAGCAGTTGAAGCCGTACATCCCTAAACACAATGCCGAGCATCCGATGGGGTGGTATAAAGCCTCCACCACTGGACTCTGGAGGAAACGTGTTCTGGGCAGTGATAGATCACACTTCTCTATCTGAAGGAGGAGTCTGGGGTTGGTGATTCCCGGAGAATGTTACCTGCCCGACTGCATTGTGCCCCCTATACTGTTTGGTGGAGGAGGGATAACGCTATGGGAATGTTTTAAGGGGTCGGCACCATAGTTGCAGTGAAGAGAAATCTTAATTGCATCATCACAAGACATTGTGGACAATTGTAGCATGTAGTTTGTGGGAACAGTTTGGGGAAGGCCATTTTCTGTTTCTGTTCCCCATGACTGTGTCCAGTGCACAAGGTCCATACAGACATGGTTGGGGGAGTTTGGTGGAAGAACATGACCGGCCGCACAGAGCCTGGACCTCAGCTCCATCCAATACCTATGGGATTTACTAGAATGGAAACTGTGAGCTCGAGGTCTCCTCAACTTCAGTGTCTGACCTCACAAAAGTTATGTTTGAAGGGGCAAAAATCCTCAGACATCTCCAAACTCTTGTTGCTGGACTCCCCTCTTGAACCTCCACCATGTTATCCTATACTATGTTGCAGCGTCGTGTCTCACATAAGATAAAACAACAGCAAGCACCAAGCATTAAATCATAATGGTTTAACTTTTCTTTATTAAAAAAAATCTTTATTTGCTGCAGTCTCCATTAAGTTGAGTTACTGTTTCATACTTTTTTTTCCCTCATATCTACAATATTTTTCGTACTATAAAACGCACCCCAATTTACAGGAGGAAAATAGTGGAATAAAAAAAGAAAGATATTTTAATGTTGAAATGGGGGTCCATTTTGTAATATTAAAGTACATTGTTATAGCCCTCTTGTAGCTTACTGAGGGGAGTCATAGGAGGCAGGGGTTGGGTGATAAAGGCGCCCTGGATTGGAAGGAGGGGGTGTCCTGGCAGTAGAGCGAATAGGGCGATGCTGCGGGGCCTAGGCTGGGAGGGAGTGTCCCGATGGCAGCACGAGTAGAACAAAGTTGCATGAGGCAGGCGCCATTGATGTCCCAGTGATGGACTTCAGCAAAATGGCGTCGTAAGGTCTCTGACATCTCAATCTGTGCATGCACTATCTTCTGGCATCATTTTCCTGAAGTCCATCACTGGGAGATTAATGGTGCCTGCCTCACGCAGCATTACTCTACACGTGCCACCACCGGGACAGCCCCTCCTTCCAGCCAGGGCCCGCAGCATTGTGCCTCTCATGCCACAGCAGACTCCTGCAATGTCGATTCTGGTTCTTGTGACACCCCGCTTCACTGCACTCCCTTGTAAGCTACATTCGGGCTATAAGCCACGCCCCCATTTTCCTCCTAATTTTGGGGGCAGAAAAGTGTGTGTCTTATAGTCCAAAAAATACAGTACATCTGGGAAAACATGTCCTCTATAAGGCCGTCTTCATACCTCTATGCAACAAAGATCCATCGCACTCCTGCATTATCTGGTGTTTTTAGAACATCTTCCCTTCTTACCAAAACATTCTAGACATTGTCTTCATTCCCAGACTAAGTGGCCTTTACCGTTTCTCTAAACAGTCTATAACTTGCAATAAGCAACACTTTATATGAAAACATTCAGAGTCTACTTATTCTTCGTAAGGCATAGGTGCTAGATATGAAGTACAATACAGGATAATACAGGATACAAGCACATTGGTAAATCTTTGGATATTTTCATATACAGTATTGATATCCATAACACTCCAGACGAAAGATCTGGCCTGACTGCTGCTTTTCCTAACCTGGGTTAACTGCTTGATATATGCCTATAACTATAAGCTGAGGTCAGGATAGCCGGCAGCCGGAGGCAGCAGAGCAGGCTATCGGTTACAGGCTGACACTCCTTCGCTCCAGCACCGCGCACCATCCGATCCTTCTATTGTGTTTTTTATTGTATTTCAGCCATTTAGTTAACTTTCCTTTGATGGAGACCTGTTTATGAAGCCATTGTTGCTTTATTAAACTCTGTGTATAGATGTCTGATGAAAGGGAACAGGCAGACTGAAGAGTCTGTACATAAAACTCAGCAATCTTCACCCCATTAATATCCACGCTGTTCTAGATCTTAATGATCTAAATCATTTTTCTCTTGCACTGGCCAGTCATTTTTGTATTTTTGAGCATACAGTTGTTTATTAGCCTTTTATAGTACTAGATGGCGGCCCGATTCTAAAGAATCGGGTAGTCTAGAATCCATATATAGTTTATTTACTAATAGTTACCAATAATGCAATAAGACATGATATCTATCCATCAACTACCTATGTTTGTATGGTCTATGTAATTTTTGGAAATTTAATTGTTATATGCTAAGGCGTTTGGTACACATACTGGCCAATACTTGTGTAACCATCAAGTAGCTTTATTTAAGAAATCAATGTTCATAGTCTATGTATTCGCCAATCTGTGTTTGCCCATCAACCCCGTCACGGTAGCCTTAGATCTGATGGGTCCCTAACCTACCTTATTACTATTTATTAACACTTAGACCCCTTTCACATCAGCGTTCTTCTGCTATTTGCAGAAGGTGGGGATGAAAAACTAAGGTTCTTGGTACACATATTGGCCAATACCTGTTTGCCCATCAACCAGCTTCAAGGTGATTTTAGATCTGATGGGTCCCTATCCTACCTTGTCACTCTTTCCTTGGGCTCAGCTAAGCCTCCATTCTTACTATTTCTCAGTGGGAGGACTCCCTTAAATGAAAGAAACAATGAGACATCATATACAGTGCTGACCACTGAGCCACCATATACAGTGCTAACCACTGAGCCAACATATACAGTGCTAACCCCTGAGCCACCTAAACAATGAGCCACCATACAGTGCTAACCATTGAACCACCTAAACAATGAGCCACCATACACAGTGCTAACCACTGAGTCACCATATACAGTGCTATCCACTGAGCCCCCATATACTCTGCTAACAACTGAGCCACCATAAATGCTAACCACTGAGCCACCATACAATGCTAACCACTGAGCCACCATATACAGTGCTGACCACTGAGCCATCATATACATGAGCCTAACCACTGACAGCTAACAATGAGCCACCATATACAGTGCTAACCACTGAGCCACCATATACAGTGCTAACCACTGAGCCACATATACAGTGCTAACCACTGAGCCACCATATACAGTGCTAACCACTGAGCCACCATATACAGTGCTAACCACTGAGCCCCCATATACAGTGCTAACCACTGAGCCACCATATACAGTGCTAACCACTGAGCCACCATACAATGCTAACCACTGAGCCACCATATACAGTTCTAACCACTGAGCCACCTAAACAATGAGACATCATATACAGTGCTAACCACTGAGCCACCTAAACAATGAGACATCATATACAGTGCTAACCACTGAGTCACCTAAACAATTAGATATCATATACAGTGCTAACCACTGAGCCACCATACAGTGTTAACCACTGAGCCACCATACAATGCTAACCACTGAGCCACCATACAATGCTAACCACTGAGCCACCATATACAGTGGTGACCACTGAGCCATCTAACCACTGAGCCACATATACAGTGCTAACCACTGAGCCACTGTATACTCTGCTAACCACTGAGCCACCATACAATGTTAACCACTGAGCCACCATACAATGCTAACCACTGAGCCACCATACAATGCTAACCACTGAGCCACCATACAATGCTAACCACTGAGCCACCATATACAGTGCTAACCACTGAGCCCCTAAACAATGAACATCATATACAGTGCTAACCACTGAGCCACCTAAACAATGAGACATCATATACAGTGTTAACCACTGAGCCACCATACAGTGCTAACCACTGAGCCACCATATACAGTGCTGACCACTGAGCCATCCATATACAGTGCTAACCACTGAGCCATCTAAACAATGAGCCACCATATACAGTGCTAACCACTGAGCCACCATATAACAGTGCCAACCACTGAGCCACTGTATACTCTGCTAACCACTGAGCTACCATACAATGTTAACCACTGAGCCACCATACAATGCTAACCACTGAGCCACCATATACAGTGCTAACCACTGAGCCACCATACAATGCTAACCACTGAGCCACCATACAATGCTAACCACTGAGCCACCATATACAGTGCTAACCACTGAGCCACCATATACAGTGCTAACCACTGAGCCACCTAAACAATGAGACATCATATACAGTGCTAACCACTGAGCCATCATACAATGCTAACCACTGAGCCACCATACAATGCTAACCACTGAGCCACCATATACAGTGCTGACCACTGAGCCACCTAAACAATGAGCCACCATATACAGTGCTAACCACTGAGCCACCATACATTGCTAACCAATGAACCATCATACAATGCTAACCACTGAGCCACCATGCAATGCTAACCACTGAGCCACCATATACAGTGCTAACCACTGAGCCACTGTATACTCTGCTAACCACTGAGCCACCTAAACAATGAGCCACCATATACAGTGCTAACTACTGAGCCACCATATACAGTGCTAACCATTGAGCCACCTAAACAATGAGACATCATATACAGTGCTAACCACTGAGCCACCATACAGTGTTAACCACTGAGCCACCATACAATGCTAACCACTGAGCCACCATACAATGCTAACCACTGAGCCACCATATACAGTGCTAACCACTGAGCCATCATATACAGTGCTAACCACTGAGCCACCTAAACAATGAGCCACCATATACAGTGCTAACCACTGAGCCACCATACAATGCTAACCACTGAGCCACCATGCAGTGCTAACCACTGAGCCACCGTATACAGTGCTAAACACTGAGCCACCGTATACAGTGCTAAACACTGAGCCACCATATACAGTGCTAACCACTGAGCCACTTAAACAATGAGACATCATATACAGTGCTAACCATTGAGCCGCCTAAACAATGAGACATCATATACAGTGCTAACCACTGAGTCACCTAAACAATTAGATATCATATACAGTGCTAACCACTGAGCCACCTAAAAAATTAAACATCATATACAGTGCTAACCACTCAGCCACCATACAATGCTAACCACTGAGCCACCATAATGCTAACCACTGAGCCACATCAATGCTAACCACTGAGCCACCATGCAATGCTAACCACTGAGCCACCGTATACAGTGCTAAACACTGAGCCACCATATACAGTGCTAACCACTGAGCCACCATGCAGTGCTAACCACTGAGCCACCGTATACAGTGCTAACCACCGAGCCACCATATACAGTGCTATCTCCCACCTCCCATCCCACGCCTCCCGTCTCCCATCCCCAGTCCCCCATCTCCTGTCCCCCGTCTCCCATCTCCCCTGTTCCACACCCCCGTCTCCAGTCCCCTGTATCCAGTCTCTCGTCTCCCGTCTCCCGTCCCCCGCCAACCCCTGCCCCCCGCCTCCCCGGCCCCAGTCTCTCGTCCCTGCCCACCGTCCTCAGTCTACCGCCTATCACCCCCGTCCCCTGTCTCACATCCCCCCAACCCACTGTCTTCCATCCCCCAGTCCCCATCTCAAGTCCCCCGTCCCCGTCTTCTGTCCCCAGTCTCCCGTCCCAGTCTCCCGTCCCCAGTCTCCCGTGCCCAGTCTCCCGTCCCCAGTCTCCTGTCCCCTGTATCCAGTATCTCGTCTCCCGTCCCCCGCCAACCCCTGCCCCCCACCGCCCGTCCCCAGTCTCTTGTCCCTGCCCCCTACCTCCCGTCCCCCGCCCCCAGTCTCCCGTCCAAGTTCCCCCACCCCCCATCCACTGTCTTCCATCCCCCGATCCCCAGTCTCCCATCCCCCTCCCTCCAAGTCCCCAGTCACCCGTCCCCAGTCTCCCTCACGTCCCCAGTCTCCCGTCCCCAGCTCCCCATCCCCAGTCCCAGTCTCCATCCCGTCCCCAGTCTCCCGTCCCCAGTCCCCAGTCCCAGTCCCCAGTCTCCCGTCCCCAGTGCCCAGTCCTCCAGTCCCCAGTCTCCCTGTCCCAGTCTCCCATCCCCAGTCCCCGTCTCCGTCCCCAGTCCCCATCCCCAGTCCCCGTCTCTCCCGTCCCCAGTCCCCAGTCTCCCCTCCCCCGTCCCCTGTCCCTCCCCAGTTCCCGTCCCAGTCTCCGTCCCAGTCCCGTGCCCCGTCCCCAGTCTCCCGTCCCCATTCTGTCCCACCAGTCTCCCGTCCCTAGTCCCCCGTCCCCAGTCTCCCGTCCCAGTACCGTCTCCGTCCCCAGTCCCATCCCAGCTTCCCCAGTCCCCAGCCGTCTCCCGTCCCCATCCAGGTCCCGTCCGTCTCCCCCAGTCCCCAGTACCATCCCTATCCCCAGTCTCCCAGTCCCCAGTCTCCCGTCCCCAGTACCTCTCCCGTCCCCAGTCTCCCGTCCCCAGTCTCCTCCCATCTCCCGTCCCCAGTCTCCCGTCCCCAGTACCCTCGTCCCCAGTCCCCAGTCTCCCGTCCCTAGTCTCCCGTCCCTAGTCTCCAGTCCCCAGTCTCCCCGCCCCAGTCCCCGTACCATCGTCCCATCTCCCGTCCCCGTCCCTAGTCTCCCGCCCCCAGTCTCCCGCCCCCAGTCCTCGTCCCCATCCCCAGTCTCCCGTCCCCAGTCTCCCGTCCCCAGTCTCCCGTCCCAGTCTCCCGTCCCCAGTACCCGTCTCCCATCCCCAGTCTCCCGTCCCTCAGTCTCCCGTCCCAGTCTCCCGTCCCCAGTCTCCCAGTCCCTCTCCGTCCCCAGTCCCTTCCCGTCCCGTCTCCAGTCCCCAGTCTCCCGTCCCAGTCTCCGTCCCCAGTCTCCCAGTCCCCAGTCTCCCGTCCCCAGTCCCCAGTCTCCCGTCCCCAGTCTCCCGTCCCCAGTCCCCAGTCTCCCGTCCCCAGTCCTCGTCCCCAGTCCCCAGTCTCCCGTCCCCAGTCTCCCGTCCCCAGTCCCCAGTCTCCCGTCTCCCCAGTCCTCGTCCCCAGTCTCCCGTCCCCAGTCTCCCATCCCCAGTCCCCAGTCTCCCGTCCCCAGTACCTCGTCTCCCGTCCCCAGTCTCCCGTCCCTAGTTCCCTGTCCCAGTCTCCGTCCCCAGTCTCCCGTCCCCATCCCCAGTCTCCCCCTCCCCAGTCTCCCGCCCCCAGTCCCCGTCCCCAGTCCCCCGTCCCCAGTCTCCCAGTCCCCGTCTCCCGTCCCCAGTCTCCCGTCCCCAGTCTCCCGTCCCCAGTCCCGTCTCCCGTCCCAGTCTCCCGTCCCCAGTCTCCATCCCTCTCCCGTCCCCAGTCCCCGTCTCCCGTCCCCAGTCCCGTCTCCCGTCCCCAGTCTCCCGTCTCCAGTCCCGTCTCCCGTCCCCAGTCTCCCGTCCCCAGTCCCGTCTCCAGTCCCCAGTCCGTCCTCCCGTCCCCAGTCTCCGTCCCCAGTCTCCCATCCCCAGTCCAGTCCCCAGTCTCCCGTCCCCAGTCTCCCGTCCCCAGTCTCCCGTCCCCAGTCCTGTCCCCAGTCTCCCAGTCCCCAGTCCTGTCCCCAGTCTCCCGTCCCCAGTCTCCATCCCCAGTCTCCAGTCCCCAGTCTCCCATCCCCAGTCCCCCGTCCCCAGTCTCCTCCCGTCCCCCGTCTCCAGTCTCCCGTCCCCAGTCTCCCCGTCCCCAGTCTCCCGTCCCCAGTCCTCCCGTCTCCCAGTTCCCTAGTCTCCCGTCCCCAGTCTCCCGTCTCCCGTCCCCAGTCTCCAGTCCCCAGTCCCGTCCCAGTCCCCGTCCCCAGTCCTCCCGTCCCCAGTCCCAGTCCCCAGTCCCCGTCCCCAGTCCCGTCTCCCGTCCCCAGTCTCCTATCCCCAGTCTCCTGTCCCCAGTCTCCCGTCTCCTGTCCCCAGTCTCATGTCCCCGTCTCCCGTCCCCAGTCTCCCGTCCCCAGTCTCCCCGTCCCCAGTCTCCCGTTCCCGTCCCCAGTCCCGTCTCCGTCCCCAGTCCCGTCTCCCGTCCCCAGTCCCGTTTCCCGTCCCCAGTCCCGTCTCCCGTCCTCAGTCCCGTCTCCCGTCCCCAGTCCCGTCTCCCATCCCCATCCCAGTCTCCCATCCCTAGTCCTCCCGTCCCCAGTCTCCCGTCCCTCGCCATCCTGTCCCCAGTCCCCCACCTCCCGTCCTCAGTGTCCCGTCCTCCGTCTCCATCTCCCATCCCCCACCCCCACTCTCCCATCTTCCATCCCCAGTCTCCTGTCCCCTGCCTCCCGTCCCCCACCTCCCATCCACAGTCTCCCATCTCCCATTCCCAGCTTCCCATCCCCCGTCTCCTGTACCCAGTCTCCCATCTCCCGGTCCCCGCCTCCCATCCCCTGTCTCCTATCCCCCCGCCTCCCCGTCTCCTGTCCCCCGCTCCCCAGCAGCCATCTTCGCAGAGCACCAGCCACAGACATTCCTCCCCTGCCCCACCCCCGCAGAGCGCTATCCCCAGGCACCCTCCCCTGCCACAAGCCAGCCCTGCAGAGCGCCAGCCCCAGGCACCTACCGCCACCACCACGGAGCACCAGCCCCAGGCACCCTCCTTCTACTTTCTTTTTTTCTTTCTTTCATTTCTTTTTCAACTTTCTTTTTTTCTTTCTTATCGCTTTCTTTTTTTCTTTCATATTTTCTTTCTTTTCCCTTCTTCTTTCTTTCTTTTCTTTCTTTCTTTCTTTCTTTCTTTCTTTCTTTCGTTTAACTTTCTTTTCTTCTTTCTTTCATTTCTCTTTCTTTCTTTTCTTTCCTTTCATTTGTTACTTTTTCCTTTCCTTCCTTCATTCTTTTCTTTTCTTTCCTTTCCTGATGTCTTTTCCTTCCTTTCTCTATTTTGTCTATTTTTGGCTTTTTAATGACAAACTGGGGAGAGCAGCCATTACAGTCGCCCAATGTGAACCCCAGGAAAAAGATCTTTGCATTTTAACGTCATTTACAGCAATGTTACTCTCCTCTTCCTTGATGTTACCAGTCTCCTCCTTGTTATTCTCCTCAATATTACTCTCCTGCACCTTCATGATGTTACTCTCCACTTTCTTGATGTTACTTGTCTCTACCTTCATGATATTACTCTCCTTCTCAATGTTTCTTGCCTCCACGTCCATGATGTTACTCACATTTTTGATGTTATTGTCCTTGATGTTACTCTCCTCAATGTTATTCCTGTCCACTTCCTTGATGTTACTCTCCTTTTCAATATTACTCTCTTCCACCTCCTCAATGTTACTCTCCTGCACCTTCATGATGTTACTCTCCACTTTCTTGATGTTACTTGTCTCTACCTTCATGATGTTACTCTCCTTCTCAATGTTTCTTGCCTCCACGTCCATGATGTTACTCACATTTTTATGTTATTGTCCTTGATGTTACTCTCCTCAATGTTATTCCTCTCCACTTTCTTGATGTTGTTCTCCTTTTCAATATTACTCTCTTCCACCTCCTCAATGTTACTCTCCTCCACCTTCATGATGTTACTCATCTCCTCAATGTTACTCTCCTTTTGTCTTTCCTTCCTTGCTTTCTCTATTTTTTTCTTTTAATGACACACTGGGGGGAGCGGCCATTACAGTCACCCAATGTGAACCCCAGGAAAAAATCTTTGCATTTTATCGTCAATGTTTCTCTCCTCTTCCTTGATGTTACTAGTCTCCTCCTTGATGTTATTCTCCTCCTCAATATTACTCTCTTCCACCTCCTCAATGTTACTCGTCTCTACCTTCATGATGTTACTCTCCTTCTCAGTGTTTCTCGCCTCCACGTCCATGATGTTACTCACATTTTTGATGTTATTGTACTTGATGTTACTCTCCTCAATGTTACTCTCTTCCACCTCCTCAATGTTACTCTCCTCCACCTTCATGATGTTACTCTCCTTCTCAATGTTTCTCACCTCCACGTCCATGATATTACTCACATTTTTATGTTATTGTCCTTGGTGTTACTCTCCTCAGTGTTATTCCTCTCCACTTCCTTGATGTTACTCTCCTTTTCAATATTACTCTCTTCCACCTCCTGAATGTTACTCTCCTCCACCTTCATGATGTTACTCATCTCCTCAATGTTACTCTCATTTTGTCTTTCCTTCCCTTCCTTATTTTTTTCTTTTAATGACACACTGGGGTGAGCGGCCATTAGTCGCCCAATGTGAACCCAGGAAAAGATCTTTGATGCATTTCACTGTAGCTGTGGAGGGTTGTTATTTCCTTGGCGAGCTGATGAGGGTATCGGTATTATTCCGGGGTACGGGCGATATTTCGGTTGCTTTTTATTCCACTTTTTGGAGCGGAGCAGAAACCAAAAATGTTTCTATTGATTATTCCCTGTATCCTACCATACTGACTATTCCTATTCATCTATCCTACCATACTGACTATTCCTATTCATATTCTACCTACTGACTATTCCTATCACTATTCTACCTACTGACTATTCCCTATTCATCTATCCTACCATACTGACTATTCCCTATTCATCTATCCTACCATACTGACTATTCCCTATTCATCTATCCTACCATACTGACTATTCCCTATTCATCTATCCTACCATACTGACTATTCCCTATTCATCTATCCTACCATACTGACTATTCCCTATTCATCTATCCTACCATACTGACTATTCCCTATTCCTCTATTCTACCTCTACTATCTTCCCCCCTATACAGTAGTTAGCTCCCCTCCCCCCGCTCTGTCTCCCCTCCCCCAATCCCTGGTTTATTAGGTTTATTAGCTTCTCCAGCTTTCTCGCCATCTTCTCCCCCAGCAGTGTTGCCCCCTCCTCACTGAGGTGCTGCCCGTCCGCAGAATAGTACCGGCGGACACCAGAGAAGTCGGCCCAGTTCTCCATGAAGCCGAAGTTTTGCATATCACACCATTCCCGGAGCCACCGATTGAGTGCCATGAGCTCTTCTTGTCTGTCTGGCGGGGCACAGGGCACAGGGAGGAGCTCAGAGAACACCACCCTGGAGGTCCAGGATTTCAGTTTGCGGCCTAGTTCTCTGTAGTCGTTCTTCAGGACTTTCCACCTCCCTGTGATGTTGTCATTGGTGCCAATATGGAGCATCACCACTGGGCCCCTCCCCGCCCCTGCCAGCAATCTGTCCACCTGATAGGTGATGTCCTGGATGCGAGCGCCGGGGAGGCAGCTCACTGTCCGGGAATACTGATGTCTGTGACGGATTGCTGTTTCTGCTCCCTGAATCATGTCATCCCCCACTACCAGCATCTGTCTGGAGCAGACACTCCACTGGCTTTCAGACTGCTCCTCGATGTTACTCTCCTCGATGTTACTTTTCTTCACCTCCTTGATGATACTGTCCTCTTCCTTGATGTTACCAGTTTCCTCCTTGATGTTATTCTCCTCCTCAATGTTACTCTCTTCCACCTCTTCAGTGTTATTCTCCTCCACGTCCATGACGTTACTCTCCACCACCACCTCCATGATGTTATTAATCTTCACCTCCTTCTCCTCTGTGAAGATGTTACTTTCTTCCACCACCATCTTCTCCTGGTCTTCCTCCTCCCTATAAGTAGATGAGACAGTGAGGGTTCAGGACAAGCTAATGTCTGTGCTCTACATATGTATAAATGATGAACATCAGTCAGTAATGAAGAAGGGAGCCATAAACATGTGTAATTTACCAAACTTGTCCTCAACTTGCTCCTGCATGTCAAAGCCTGAAAATGTAACTAAACCCCCTCCCAATACTAATGCCTCATCCACATCACCTCTCCTACAATCTTTAGTACAAACTCACTGCCTCTCTTCATTCATTCGTTTCCTGACTAATATATAGCAGTCACTGAGGAGCTGAGGGTTTTCAGTATAAAATTATATTAACCTGCAGATTAACCCAATATCTGCAGGGTAATAGCATTTCTTTACATGACAGGTTCGTGTTATTTGGAACACATTTGTATCAATCTTATTTTGTTACTCTATAGTAGATCTACCACTCCCGGCCTCATCCTGTCCAATGGGCCCAATCTGCCGGAGAGGTTTCTGCAGGTAGAAACAATGATTGCTAGTTATATCATAGGAACAATCAGGGGCGCACCTATTATGGTGCGACGTGAGTCGGTTGCCTCACCTGCTGCCACCTACTGGTGAACAGAGGGCGGCATCCATGGAAGGCCCAGTGGAAGCACGGGCACCTCCAAATGCCACTCCCGCTTCTATAGTTCAACTCAGGGGCCCCAATTAGAACTTCTGCTATGGGACATCATGATTTCTATGTTTGCCCCTGGTGCAGGATACATTGTCCCTCTGCTGCAGGATTGATTGGCCATAACTTACACACCAGGTCCACTGCCGCCGCTCAGTATATACATCCAGCCATGTTTATCCCAAGCGGTGATTGGTCGGTGGCGCTCATCCCCCTTCTCGCTCCCACACCCCTTGCTCAACCCAATCGGACGGCCCCTGCTATTAGCGCCGGACAGAGCCATGTGCGGCACTTGTGATTGGCTAAGTGTTTCAGGAGGAGGCGTGGTCTGTTGGGGAGGAAGCGCCATTTTACCAGCCTAGTGCATAGGCGACTTGTTGATGCTCAGACTCCAGATTGCTGCATGTGGTGTGTGGACATGCTGCACGGTGACATGTCTGACTAGTCAGTGCCAGGCAGCCGCTATATTGGAGCTGCCCAGAGTTTTGTAGACATGTGCCACAGATAATAGGTTGCAATCAGTGCTGCCTCCTGTGTGTATGCTATAAGGATGCAGGACTGTGTCTGCCTACAGGACCACAGCTCTGCCACCATCATTGTGTGTCTGTATGCTTGTGCCAAGCCCGCCCTTGACATTAATGATCCTGGTTCTGGATTCTTCTATGTAGTTCTTGTATGTGCGTGTGATGGCACTGACTGTAATTGGACATCTTTTTAATGTCCACTATTGTTCTCAGTTTTACAGGATAGCTATAAATATGTATGAACCAGATGTATTTGTACCAATTGTAACAATTTACTATTGAGGGTGAGGGGGGCGCCATTTTTCATTTGGCCTCAGGCAGCAGAGGGAGGCTTGGTTCTCCCCTGGGAACAAGATACATTAATAGTATAAATAGACTTACCTGACTCCATGAGGATGGTGGGCCCCAAATCTCCAATATAGAAACAAAAGCGCAGGTATCATTTTCTAAAACGAAGGAGACAAGATAGAAGAGAATGAATGACACCATAGGAGGTGAACACAACAAATGCTGCACAGTAAGAATGCGGTCAGATATAGTGTTAATAGATTATTGTGATCAATTAACAAAGTGCAAAGTGAATGAATGAAAGTAAAATCTAAACCGCATCAATACTTGGTGACCGCTGTTTGCACTTAAACTCACATTACGTTTTTGAAGAAACTCGACAGGGAGCGGGGTTGCAACAATCGCAGTCGTAATGAGCACAACAGCATCAGGCCCATGCTGGAGAGGAACCCCTGATACCAGCAGCTATTCCTGCTGGATATGCGTAATGTACCGCCATATACTGTAGTGCTGCTATACATGTGCTGTAATGTAACTCCATATACTATAGTGCTGCTATACATGTGCTATAAAATACCACCATATACTATAGTGCACCTGTACATATACTGTAATATACTGCCATATACTATAGTGCTGCTATACATGTGCTATACTGTACCGCCATATACTATAGTGTTACTTTACATGTACAGTAATGTACCGCCATATACCATAGTGCTGCTATACATGAGCTGTAATGTATCGCCACATACCATAGTGCTGCTATACATGTGCTGTAATGTACCGCCATATACTATAGCGCTGCTATACATGTAATGTACCACCATATACTATAGTGCTGCTATACATGTGCTGTAATGTACCACCATATACCATAGCGCTCTAATATATATATATATATATATATATGTAGTTCACTCACGTTGACTTAACAAGTTCTGTCAGTCACAGTATGTCAACTACATACATATTCTAGAATACCCAATGCGTTAGAATCAGGCCACCATCTAGTTCAGTATATATACACTGCACAGTGCCACTTCTCCTGTTCTATATTCTGGGTGTAATCCTCAGTATCTGTATTATTCTGTATATATACACAGCACAGTGCCACTTCTCCTGTTCTATATTCTGGGTGTAATTCTCAGTATCTGTATTATTCTGTATATACACTGCACAGTACCACTTCTCCTGTCCTGTATACTGGGTATAATCCTCAGGGCTTGTTACAGATTAATGTCCAGCTCTACGTCATCATAAAATCTTCAGGTTTTATTTCAGAAGGTAAAATCCATCAGTATTGACGCCTTTTGACTCTCTTATGGGTCTTAATCATAATACAAGTGAGAACAGAATAAAACTTCCTCACAATGATCAATCAATCCCAGCTGGTCACACACATCAATAGTGCACATTAAAAACAAGTTTGGAAAAACAGTTTAAAAATACAGACAATTGTAGCAAAGTGGCAAAACCTAGAGAAAGAGCATATACAATTACATAATACCAACAAGAGGCACATATTGTAATACAAACCATGCAAAATAATGGAACCACATAATCCTCCATACAGAATAATGGGACCACATAACCCTCCATACAAAAATAATGGGACCAATAGTCTCCATACAAATAATGGGACCATACTAAGCCCTCCATATCCAATATAATGGCCACATAGTCCATACAGAATAATGGGACCACATAGCCTCCATACAGAATAATGGGACCACATAGTCCTCCATACAGAATAATGGGTCCACATAGTCCTCCTACAGAATAATGGGACCCACATAGTCTCTCCATACAGAATAATGGGACCACATAGTCCTCCATACAGAATAATGGGACCACATAGCCTCCATACAGAATAATGGGCCCACATAGTCTCCATACAGAATAATGGGACCACATAGTCCTCCATACAGAATAATGGGCTCCACATAGTCCTCCATACAGAATAATGGGCCACATAGTCCTCCATACAGAATAATGGGCTCCACATAGTCCTCCCATACAGAATAATGGGACCACATAGCCCTCCATACAGAATAAGGGACCACATAGTCCTCCATACAGAATAATGGGCTCCACATAGTCCTCCATACAGAATAATGGGCTCCACATAGTCCTCCATACAGAATAATGGGACCACATAGTCCTCCATACAGAATAATGGGATCCACATAGTCCTCCATACAGAATAATGGGCTCCACATAGTCCTCCCTACAGAATAATGGGACCACATAGTCTCTCCATACAGAATAATGGGCTCCACATAGTCCTCCTACAGAATAATGGGACCACATAGTTCTCCATACAGAATAATGGGCCCACATAGTCCTCCATACAGAATAATGGGTCCACATAGTCTCCATACAGAATAATGGGACCACATAGCCCTCCCTACAGAAAAATGGGCATCCACATAGTCCTCCCTACAGAATAATGGGACTCCACATATTTCCCTCCATACAGAATAATGGGACCACATAGTCTCCTACAGAATAATGGGATCCACATAATCCCATACAGAATAATGGGCTCCACATAGTCCTCCATACAGAATAATGGGCCCACAGTCTTTCATAATGAATAATGGGCTCCACATTCAAATACATAATATCCTAGTTCATCCTACAATATGCTCCTAGAGCTTTAATGAGCAATAAAGTTCAGAATCCAATGAAACCTGGTGTAGATTGACAGATCCTTGTCCTTTCTATTGTGGAATATGTAGAATGTGGCAGACATTGATCCTCTGACAATAATCATCTGGATTTCATCTAAACTGAGGATTTCCCATTTGTTTGGATTTTCTTATGTTTTAACCCTTGTCTGGTACCATGAAACCCTCCTCCATGTGTAATCTGTATGGGGCCACATTGGCCCCTGGTGCCAAACAAGGGTTAAATGAATTTAAACCTAAATAAACGATAAATTTGATAGACAAGGGGGACACAGACACTTACCTCTCTCCAGACTGTACACAATCAGCTGCCTTGGGCCTCTGCTCCTTATATAGCGTCCGACCGTGACGTCATAGTGCATAATGGAATGTAAACAACGTTCTGTGACGTCATCAGACAGAGCTGAAACTTTTTACCAATCAGATCCCAGGTTTTAGGATTTGAAATGAAAGTTGGTTTCTGATAGGTTGCTATAGGCAACAGCTCTGGTGCTAAAAGAAAGCGGCAATCTGATTGGTCGCTATGGGCAACGACACAATACTGAGGAGAACTTGTAAAATCCGCACGGAGTGATAATGAGCGGTGATCTGGATATCAGGAGAGCGGGTTATACCGGGAGAAAAGACCAAAATTATAAGTCCTTATAGTTGTTAATTTGCATAGCCACGCCTCCAAACGGTAGCCCGGGAGCACCGTGATGACGTCATACGCCCCCCGTGCTGGGTCACTCGCCGGGCGCCTCTCAGTGTATCCGGGACCCTGACAGTGAGACGAGTCTGCAGCTCCGGGGCGGCTGTGACCAGAACAGAGGAAGGTGAGAGCCGCCATCACCCGGAGAGCGGCCGCACTGCATGATGGGAGCTGTAGTTCTACAGTATCTGTGTGTGTGTGTGTGTGTGTGTGTGTGTGTGTGTGTGTGTGTGTGTGTGTGGTGTGTGTGTGTGTGTGTGTATCTGTATGTGTGTGATTTGTGTATATCTGTATTAGTGTCTATGGGCATGTAGCAGAGCTGTGTGTGTACTATGTGTAGTGTGCATGTAGCAGAGCCGTCTATGGGCATGTAGCAGAGCTGTGTGTGTACTATGTGTAGTGTGCATGTAGCAGAGCTGTGTGTGTACTATGTGCGTGTAGCAGACCCATCTATGTCTATGGGCATGTAGCAGAGCTGTGTGTGTATATGTGTAGTGTGCATGTAGCAGAGCTATGTGTGTACATGTGCATGTAGCAGACCTGTGTGTGTACTATGTGCCTGTAGCAGAGCCATCTATGTCTATGGGCATGTAGCAGAGCTGTGTGTGAACTATGTGTAGTGTGCATGTAGCAGAGCTATGTGTGTACATGTGCGTGTAGCAGAGCCATCTATGTCTATGGGCATGTAGCAGAGCTGTGTGTGAACTATGTGTAGTGTGCATGTAGCGAGCTTGTGTGTACATGTGCATGTAGCAGAGCTGTGTGTGTACATGTGTGCATGTAGCAGAGCTATGGTGTATGTGATGTAGCAGAGCTGTGTGTGTACATGTGAGCAGAGCTGCTGTGCATGGAGGCTGTGTGTTCACATATAATTTGGAGGGGCAGGGAATTTTTTTTTATTTTATCGTTCATCACTAGCTGCCACTTTCGCAGCCATGCTTTGAAGTTGGCTGGATCCCTCTTAATTGCTGATTACGGTAAACTTTAGGGCCCCAGGGCTCTTCTGATGCTATCAAGGTATGGCTGCTTTGTATAGCCCACTGTACCGCTTGCCTGGCTTCTGCTTGCTGGCGGCAGGTGATCCTGTTATTGACCAGTTGAACGAGCAGCATTGGTAAACCGCCGGCCCTGACTGTGCCATCTGCAATGCTGCTGGTCCAGCCGGTCAATAACAGGATCACCTGCCCGCCAGCAAGCAGAAGCCAGGAGAGCTGCATAGTGTGCTCCTGCTGGAGACTACACAACCCCATTAACTGGTTTTAATGTAACGGGTTATTATTTTTCCATGTATTTGGAATGGATGGAAGTAAAATATAAGAAGTCAGTAAGGACGTCCCATGATCACTGGTAAGCCTGGGTACATGATTTATTGCTCCTGCCTTGGAAAATCATCACATGTGAAAACAACATAAAATTCTCTAGAAAAAGAAAATATTATCAGAAGGTTTTAGTGCAGACAAAGTCATAAATTACCAAATTAACCTTTTAGTAATTTAACCCAACAGAAAATGATTACATTTGTGTACATAAGCATCCATGTATAATACACCAGGGCTCGCCGCATTGTGCTAGTTGCCTTTAGGTCAAAATGAGCATTCATAGGCTTTGTGGTGGCCACTAAGCAACTCTCTGGATTTCTACCTTTCACTTAGTGAATGGGGAGCCTGTGGCCCATGGGCCATAAGAGGCCGCAATGTTGTTTGCACATAGCCAATGTCTGCAGTGTGTGGGCCGCTGGCCCTTTAGTTCTTTCATAATGTGTCTGTAAGCACACAAATTGTTCACTACTGAATGCTAAATTATGCCCTTAACACTGGCCTGTGCCAATGCCAGGATGTTTTCATTGTGCTTTTGTCCTGCTCCTAGTGAACTATTCACCAGTCACAGTCTCCTGTGGGATTTATGCAGCAGACTCAGCATATCCTATGTGATGTATGTACATTAGTCTCAGTGTTTCCTATGTGATGTATACAGAAGTCTTAAGCCCCCGTTACACTGGGCGACATCGCCGCCTATTACATAGGCCACGGCCCCACGTCGCCTATCGGCGGCGACGTCGCCACATGTAAAGGGGCGATGTCAGCGCCGCCGGGAGGTCGCCTGGTTTCAGAGCAGTGCTCTGAAACCAGGCGACCATCATGGGGCGATGTGCACACATCTCCCCATGTAACCGGGCGCCGGTGACCTGTCAGGCGATGGGAGCCGTAGGCTCCCATTGTCCTGCATCGCCGCTGGGGTTTCCAGACACCCCGGCGGCGATGCCGCCTGACAGCTCGTCGGCGCGGGGCTGGAGGTGTCGCCCCGTGTAAACGAGGGACAGCGACGCTGGCGGGCCACCAAAAACGTGTGCGCACCCGCCAGTTGCCACCGACATCCCCAGCCCCGTCGCCAGGTGTGACGGGGGCTTTAGTGTCTACTGTGGGATGCATGTACAGCAGCCTTAAGGTACCTTTACACGCCGCTACGACAGGGTGGATACAACCAGCTACACGCTACAAATGTAGCTTGCATCGGCAATATAGCCCGTAGAAGCGGCGTGTGAAGACGGTAGGAGACAGACGGCAGCGGATACATCTGTTTCCGAGCACTGCTCTGAAACAGGTGGCTACACAGGCGATTGTAGCGAGCTGTATCGGCGTGTAAAGAAGGAGCAGAAGGGATGTGTATACACCAGGCTATGTACCTGGTATGTAGCTAGGGCGTGACACAGGCTTCGGGTTACCGCGCCCCTTCAGCGATCATTGGAGGAAGCTCCTGCATGACGATTGGTAGTCACTGCATAGGGAGGCATATTTAAGGAGCTGACCAGTCACACTACACAATTGCTCGAGCGTCATGTATTAATCAGCCTCCTGCAATGCCTGCCCAATCATGATGTTATTGCTTTGTCCTTTCAGCGTACGGACGTCTCGTAATCCACAATTGTGGCACGCCTATGTGCTGTCCCTGCTGCACCAGGTACGCCCATATTACCTTGATGTAGCAGTGTGTAAATGAGGTAAGGTAAGCTACAGATGGCTACTTGAGACACCCGGCGATCTATCTAGCTATAGATGTAGCGTAGCGCACCTTGTGGCGGCGTGTAAAGGTGGTGCGTTTACCGTTTGTAACCGTTTGTGCGTGCTCGTGAAGTAGCTGGTTGTATCCACCCTGTCGTAGCGGCGTGTAAAGGTACCTTTAGTGTATCCCATCTGCTATGTATACAGCAGTCGTAGTGTAACCCATATTATGTATATTCAGGAGTTTTAAAGTATTCTATGTAATTTATAAACAGCAGTCTTAGGGTACCTTTACACGCCGCAACATTTAGTGGTGATATGAGGCGGTTCCGCAATTTCGCCCTCAACCTAAGGCGGCCGTCACACGGTGAGATATCTTTAGCGATATTGTAAGCGATCACGTGCACGCGCAATCGCTTACAATATCGCTCACATCGCTGGTGAGATGTCACACAGACAGACTCACCAGCGATGCGGAGCCGCGATCTCGCTCGTTACTATGGTACACATCGGGTAACTAGGGCCGCGCGTCGCTTAGTTACCCGACGTGTACCATAGTTACCATCTCCCAGCATAGGCGCGGTCGCTGGGAGATGGATCATCGTGGTGTCACACACCACGATGATGCAGATCGTTGCATCGTTCATCGCTAGATCTGAGAAACCGAACCTCAGATCAGCGATGTCACGATCAAGCGATGTCACATCGTGAATCGCTTGTTTACATGCAACGATATCTTGCCCGATATCGCTTAAGCGATCAAAAAGGAGATCGCTTAAACGATATCGGGCAAGATATCGTTCCGTGTGACGGCCCCCTAAGGCGATGTGTCACCCCGGAAGTTTCCACACCAACAGTGGGAAACATCCGGTCGCCTTCCCTCGCTGCTTCACATGCCGCAATCCCCAAAGGAATGTGGGTGTACATGTTTAGCGCCGCAAGAACATAGGCGTGCCAGACTGGTCTACACCGCGCCCCAAACACGCTCATTGGACAACGCAATAGCGCTATGATTGGGCAGCCTGCGCTGGAAGGCTGGCTAATACATGACGCCATTTTCTTTCGGCGTTTGGCACCAATACACACTCAAATATGGTGCGGTGTCCACTGACAGCCAATGGGAAGACAGTAGCCACCACCAATCATGGCTGATGGGGCGCGGTGTCCAGCACGCTATGGCACGCCTCCGGGAAATCAGTAGGCGACGCAGATTCTATCCGTATCGCCCCTTCACACGCCAAAAGCAGGGAATTTCGCCTTCATGATTGCCTCTGATTTTGGAGCAGTGCTGTGAAATCGGAACAGGCGCAACCTTTTTTATTGCCACCAAATTCCCCAACTACACGCCGCAATTGTGAGGCAATTTCATGGTGATGGGGCAACAGATTGCCAGTCAGATTCCTCGCCGTGGTTGCGGCGTGTAAAGGTACCCTTAGGGTAAGTTCACACTTACCGGCGGGTTGGTCGTCGGCGGCTGGGCGGGACCCGCCAGGAAGCTCCGGCGCCGTCCACCGGCTTCCTGGCGGATATGTGCGGGCGGTATCCGGCGGCTGCCCAGCGGGTTCTCGGCGGAGATTCTGCAGCGGCTGGAAGCAGCACATGATTCTGCTTGCAGCCGCTGCAGAACCGGCCGGTTTTAAGAACATGGTCATTCTTTGCTAACCCGCTGGGAAACCTGCGGGTTAGCAACGGATGACGCTGGGTAACCGCCGGTGTCTGCACAGCCGTGGGCGGGTTACATTAGTTTCAATGTTAATCCAAACGCTGGTTTGGATTAACATAAATTTAAATAAAACTAATGTATGCAAAACGGCGGTTTACACAGGTAAACCGCCGGAAACCCGCCCAGTGTGCACATACCCTTAGTGTCTTCCAGCCTCAGTGTATTCTATGTGATGTATATACACCAGCCTCATTGCTCTGTGATGTGCTGTATACAGCAGTTTCAGTGTATCCTATGTGATGCATATTACAGCAGTCTAAGTGTCTCCTATGCGATTTTTACAGAAATATGTCTCCTATGTGATGTATATACAGCAGTCTCCGTGCCTCCTATATGATTTATACAACTCTCATGTTTCCTATGTGATGTATAGGCATCAGTCTCAATGTCTCCTATGTGATTTATACAATATTCTCTGTCATCTATGTAATGTACAGTCCCTGACAGAAGTTATGTCACTTATCCATGTTATGTAAATAAAATCTTATAACCTGACGTTAAATTCATCCATTGGTTTCATAAATTATTCTTTTGAAAGCTGAAACTCTCCCATATGTGGTTTAGGTTAAGAAAATAAATTGGCATCAATGCTGAAATATTGATCATTCAATGAACACAGAATGGTCAGATTTTGACAAGACAGAAGTTTTGTCGCCCAGTCATATAATGCACCCAATCCTAGTTTACATCCTCACCTGTGCTCAGTAAATGATCGGTTAATTAGTGGGTGTGTCTAAAAAGAAACCCAGCACCCCAGACCTTCACTTGAACTGCAACTTGAGCTCGGTCAACACTGAGCCCACACATTTGCTTGGAGAACCCAGGTTGAGACCATCCGCTCAACAGATTACATACCTCGCTATGCTCGGTGAGCTTTGTAAGCTTGCTGGTACCTTCTCTTAGTGCGCCAAGGCGGGGCGCTGTAGCTGGGTAGTTGGTCCTGAGTACCCCGAAGTTGAAGAGGTTTTGATCTCTGGTGACCCAGCAGAAAGGTGAGACTGTCACATGCACCATCTTGTGTCTTTAGTGGAGATGTACTATATGCTGTTGGCTGTTTGTGTCCCAATAAAGTCTTACCGTAGCGTGGTTCTCTCACCCTGTGTTGTCTGAATAGTATTTGGTCCACGGGATAGGAGTACAAGCATTTAGTTGGATGAGCCCAGAGCGTTCTTTCTATACACAGACAGACAAAAGCACCCACTCACCCTCTTGTCTCCATACCCTCCCCCCACACTGACTGCTGGATATGAGAGATGAAAGCTGTCAGTGCACCACACCCAGGTCTGCTATGCTCCCGCACATGTCATCGCTCTGCAGTCAGGAGGGGGCTGGGGGCAGACTGTTAATACATATCTCACACTGAGCATGTTCTTAGCGATGGTGGGGGTGTGTTCTTTTTCCAATGTGTTTGTTGCCTACTTATGATTGGTCAGCATCAAAGAGAGGTAGAAGTACACGCCCCCAGTGAAATCTCTCTGGCAATGCCTGCTAAGCATTAACTGCTTAGGTGCCAAATACTTTGATCTCTTATTAATATCTCTGCAACAGAGAGGCAAAACATATATTTTATTCTGCCTCTATTACACTGTGTGTCAAGTTAATCATGACCATCTTTGTGAAAGCTCTTTTAAAGGTGTTGTCCATTTTTTCTTTTTTTTTTTTTTAAAAATGGTGCCATTTATGTCCTTTGTGTCTTAATGCAGCTCCTCACCATTGAAGTGAATGGGACTGAGATACAGGCAGATATATTTCATAGTAGAAAGTGGGAAGAAGAAATGAGAGCGAGTTGCTTGATGAATTATTAAATAACTCTTTCTAAGCAAAGTCACATTCCACTTTGTCTGCCTTAGAAAGAGTTAATGTCGAACTTCTTTGCAGAATCCGTTTCTAAACGTACAAAACGAAGCTCAGCATCACTCATTTAATAATACGGTGCTAGGAGTTCGGTGTAACCGCATCAGGGTTTTCTGGATTTTTAGGTCATTAAATGGAGTCTATCAGCACTAAATGACTGTACAAACCCAGCCTTGGTGTGGCCGAGCAGTTCAGTGCAGATTCCTATAAAGCCAGAACTGTCAGTCAAACAATAGGGGGCGGAGACAGATGAAATACAGGTGGGGTGTTCTACACCAAGTATGCACTGACCGCCTGTGCTTGGTTTGATCAGTCATTTTGTACAGACAATCCCTTGTATCAGATTGATGGACATCCAACTCTTAGCACCCCCACCAATCAGCTAGTTGGGCCACAGCTCACTTGAAACAGCATAGTACATCATGTAGGGCTGTGCCTGGTACTGCTGTTTTTCTCTGTACGTGTGTGGAGAGAGCTTGCAGTACCATTTAAGACCACAATACAGTGTGTGGCGCTGTCCTGGCTGTGCCATCATTCCTCCAATTGGTCTTTGGAGTTGTCAGGAGTTGGATCCCCCACATAGTGATGATGATAACCTGTTCTAATGCAAAGTCATCAGTTCTGGAAACCCCATGAAAGGTGTCTGAGTTTAGAACTAGATGACCGCTTTCTTCTAGGATTGCAGCTTGTCCTTGTTCATCACAATGAGGCTGAGCCGTCCCAGTAGACTGACGGTGGAGCACACGCTTCATGATCAACACTTTCTTTTGAGCTCAATGGCGCCCCCTGCTGAATGATCTACTTTGAAGCCTCTTGTGAACTTTTAGTTACTGGCAATGTGATCATGAGTCCATTATGAAGATGTTTATTTTATCAATAGGGGAAATATTAGTAGTCCACGTATAAATATCCTCCGTTTGGGGTGTCCCAGCTCATCACCATTGCACCACAAAGTCATAATTCTGTACAAAGACCTGCACTCACTAATGATTTCTGCTTTCTTCTTTGTTTATTCTTTCATACCATATAGCATACAATAAAGTAGATGTCCATGTTGCGTTTCGGCTAGCGTCATGGTCTTTACTTGAGAAAGGCGCAAGCCAAAACGTGTCATGGAGATCTACTTTATTGTATGCTATATGGAATGAAAGAATAAACAAAGAAGAAAGCAGAAATCATTTGTGAGTGCAGGTCTTGGTACCGAATAGGGGAAAAATGAATGATGAGTGAGCACTACCATGCTTGGGTGCTCTGTACTCGAAACAAGCAGGTATGACGGGCTCAAGTCGAGTACGGAGTGTAATGGAAGTCAATGGAAATCTTGAGGGTTTTTCCGAAGACTCTTTCAGAAAAATGCTCAAGTTTCCCATTGATTTCCATTATACAGTACTTGAGTCTAGCCCGTCCAAGTGTCTGACCTGCTCATATCAAGTACAAGGCACCCGAGCTTGAGAGTGCTCGCTCATCACTAGGAAAAATGTAACACTCTCTGGCCAGATAATTGGCACTTAAAATTCCTTTGTTAACATGACACACATTACCCCCAGCCGTACAACCCAGCTCAAGGCCACCTAGCCACCATGGCCCATAGGGTACACCCCCGTCCAGAGCCAAAATATTGGACACCAATACTGGCTCAGAGTCAAGCCCATCCAGAGCCAAGTGCCAAATCGATCATTCCCAATGTCATCAGGGAGGGAACCTTCCTTATGAAATTCCCCAATACCACCCATTTGGGTTTTTTTTTGTAATCAATGCCAAGGACCCCCTTTAGAAGAAATAGGAGTTGATCCACATAACAATCAGAATCTTTACCTCCTAATTCACGAGACATGAAAGCAAAAGGCGTCCTTGAAGCTACAGATTGTGTTGAGCGACATAACTACTTCTTTTTCTCCTCCAAGCTACTGAGTCAAGTATCCCTGAAGGTAAGCAAACTGAAGTGCCATGCCCCCAGGTCCCATGCCATAAAAAGTAAACACAAAAGAGGGGTTGCGCCACCTGTGTATAATGAGGATGGGGGTCGGTTGTGGAGGCTCTCTGCTCACCTGATCCTGTTGTGCCGACCGCACAACAGGTGGATGAATTGAGGAACGGTCTAGGGTCTTCCGCGCTGGCTCCACGCCGACTCCAAGCCGAGATGTATGAGGTGTACGTGGTCCGCCGGTGATCGGTTCACGTGACAACGGTGAATATTTCCAATACTCAAATTCAGTACCTGGATTTGCTGATCGGGATTGACCATGAGGGATGTTTCAGCACATCCACGTTCTTCAAGAACGTGGATGTGAATAGCTATTTGAACTTCAATAGCAGCCATTTGCCATCATGGATCAGAAACATCCCTTATGGTCAATACCTACGTATCAGGAAGAATTGCACAGATGATAAGAACTTCATCACTGAAGCCAGGATATTGAAGAAAAGATTTATTGCCAAAAAATACCCTCGCAATCTTTTGAAAGATGCATATAACAAATGCAAAGGTTTCTCACAAGAACAATACTTAAAACACCTAGACGATAAAAAGAAAGTGAAAGAGGAAGATAGTTGAACTAGAAATAATAATACTTATAATTGTAATCTAGTCACAACCTTTAATAAATCTTATAGGAACATCTATAATATGTTGAAAAAATACTGGTTCATCTTGCAAGGAGACCCCATCTTATCAAAGGTTATACCCAAAAAACCTAAAATTATCTTTAGAAGAGGAAAAAATCTTCAAAACATCTTGGCCCCAAGTAGGATCTTACCAATTGGGGAGAAAACATCCACCTCTATGGTAAACACAATGTCAAAAAAGATGGGATGCTATAGATGCGATGTTAGACGTTGCAAATGCTGCAACAGCATAAATCATGGTGCAACGAACTTCAGATCTAACACTACTAATTTGACCTATGATATTAAACAGAAACTGGATTGTTCCTCACAAATTGTGATATATCTATTACAGTGCCCATGTGGACAACAATACATAGGTAGGACCATACAAAGTATGAGAGCTAGGCTAAACAAACACAGGCACAATATAAGTATAGGCTTTCCAAACCATAGTGTGTCTAAACACTTTGATTCAATACATAATAGGGACCCCTCTAAATTAAAATTGACGGTCATTGAACAGATAAGTGACAAAGTCATAAATAGAACACATACTCTCAATAGAAGAGAATCCTTTTGGATATTCAAAATGGACACTTTACAGCCAGAAGGCCTCAATAGCATATTGGAAAACACCTTTTAAACAATTATTGAATAGCGGGTCTTTTTTTTAAAAACTTTTTTAAATACCTTTTTAATAAATAAAGTTTTTTATATAATTTTTTATGTATATTTTTTTATAGAATTATATATACACTCTTTCAAAAAATATTCTATTTTTTCTATATAATTTTTCTATATATTTTTTTTTACATTTATAATTATTTTTATATTTATTCATATATAATAATAATATTTTTTTTTTTTTTTATATATATATATTTACACAATAATTTTTATATAATGGTTCATGGTTTTAATCATATTTTAATTGCATGTTCATGTTTAAAGTTTTTAGCAGTGATAATCTATTATAATAATCTTTAACATTTCATGGAACTATTTTTGAACCATATTATAATTATTATTACCTTTTGTATGCAATATAACTATGAATTATATATGGAACTCCAGATCCTTAATAGGATCCATTACTCATATTGCTATATACCGGTGTAACATCCCCTCCCCTAATTGATTTTGAATGTATATAAGGAATTATAATTGAGGATCCTGGTAATCACTTGATGAAGACGCTCTGTGCGTTGAAACGCGTTGTGGAGACTGGATCCCATACTGAATTAATAAAGCCTACAGGTAATTTATGATAGAGCCTTGTCCTGAAGTGTTTAGAGCGCTGACATAATATCACCTTTTTTCAAATCGGCTACCATACCATAAAAAGGCGGGGGTGGGATCATGAAAAGGAATCTTATGAATACCCTGATCCTCACCCCACCACTCAAGGGGAGCATACCTCAGATAATTACTCTTTCATTCTCAAGAACAGTACCTTGATGGACGTCCCTCTAAACCGAGAGTCCTTACCCGAGATGGGAGCCCTCCGAATACCTGGGTGCCACATGGTCCTCTTCCATACCAGTGTGATATTTCTAAGATGGCTACCCCTTTTTAGACCAAATTAAAAGTAACTTCAAGGACCCGTTGAAAGGAAAGTAAACTAAACAGGTTTTTTTTTTAAATTGATCTATATAGTGATCACTACAGTTATCCGCAGCACAGCTCATTCTTATAATGTAGGTATCTGTCCAACACTCATTGGTATGAACTCTCTCGCTATTTTTTTTTTTTTTTAACATCCATGTTCCAAAAAGAAAGGTCATAAATTATATGACAAATCTATGATTTTTAGATATGTCTGAATTTTTCAAGGCCATTTTCAAACATTTGGGATAGTGCCAGCTAATTCATGACTGCTGACAACTCTCCTACTAATAAATTACAACGAAAAAAAAAACTACAGCATTCCAAAAGTTTTTATGATATCTTACACTGAGTGCAAAAAAACTATTCTAATTCGGGATCTCTGGGTTACAGAGGCAGTGTTTTTTTTTACCAACATAGCTCAATTTCCCTCAGATTGTTTGTAGAGTTCAGATTTCTTGCTGAGCAGCAGTTAAAAGCACCTTGTAAAGGATCATGAACTAGGCATTGAAACATCATTGAAGTCAGGTATTTGGGAGAGAAGGTAAAACAAGCTAATGAAGTAGCATATATGACAAAAATGTATAACTCTACAAAAGCGGATTAATATATATGTATTAGGAACATTCTTTACTAAAGTTTTCTTCTAATTCCACTTTAGCTAAAAGGTCCAGTAATTAAGCAGTACATATATAACGATCCTATTTACCCTCACCCTCCTTGATTGGGCGAGTTACACAGTAACTGCACTTTCAAGAAAGGTATTTGCAGCTGTCCTGTGTTTACACGAGGAATTGCATTATATCTGGCCAATATACATTCTCATCAGTTTTCTCCTCTGCAGCCTCAATCTCTTAATTTGAAATCCACTAGGAGCTGGGGAAGGATACCAGCTGCCGTAATTCATACCATACAAAGCATACAAAGGGATTCCTGCTCTGCATTTTTTAGCACACAGAGACCAGCAACAACATGGTAGATATTATAAAGCAGTGCTGAGATGTCAATCACCTCTGGAGTGAGGTATAAGACTTGTTAGAAATCCCATATTTGAACTTTTTCTGTTGCTCCCTGCCTGTTTCCTCTCCCTGCTCCTCACTCCTCTTCCCCTTCCCTCTACATAAAGAATAATGGGATGAGTCACACCAGACAGTGAGCCTGCAGTTCTTCTTGTCTGAGCAAGATGGATGTGAGCTTTTTATCTTCAGTGTTGATGACAAGTTCTGGAGGAGGAGAGGGAGGAGGGGGAGTAGTATCTGATAAGTGGGGAATTAAGCAGACTTCTCTGATTATTACACATTTTCTTATATTCATGTATGTTATCGATTTCTGCAAAGTTCGTTGAAAGTTCATTTCTATTGTAAGTACCATCGCCTTATGTCAGCTGATATATATAAAATATATTTTCTCCATAGCATTATTAGAAGCTTGCCATATTTGTTAAAATCTAAAACTAGGTCTGGGAACTTGCTATCAACCTTATGGAGACAGCGAAGTTGGTGAGGAGATTGTAAGCCACTTCCCTCCTCTCAGATATATGCAAATTTGCACTTCTCTAAAGAAGTGGAGAAACTCTAGTGCCACTATTTTACAGTCCTGTTCCAATTCTTTACACCCTCCTTAAACAATTGATTAAGTTACTGACCACCCTCTTATCAATGTGGGTGCTGTATAATGTATGCGCTGTATACTGTATAATGTGGGTGCTGTATACTGTGGACGCTGTATACTGTATAATGGGGCTGTATTGACTGTATAACTGTGGAGTCGCTGTAACTGTGGAGCTGTACTGTATAATGAGGGAGCTGTAGACTGTGGGCGCTGTAGACTGTGGGCGCTGTAGACTGTGGGCGCTGTAGACTGTAGACTGCTGAGACCCAAAATACGGTTCCCCTCGCCGCGCAATGAATGAAAACACACCTTAAGAATTTTAAAAGCTTTATTAAAACCAAACAAAACCGATAACTATGAACGGGCGAGAAATGGACGCTCACTATCTAAGGGGGGCTGACGGGACTGTTAAATACACACTACAGGGGGTGGATTGATTATTTTGGGCCGCAGCTCTTTGAATATATTTCCTTGAGGCGTATCAGCCTAGCAAGGCGTAACAGCCTTAAAAACCGGCCTACCGGCCTTTTGAGGCATATCAGCCTTGGATCTTGGGATGAGGCAAAACCCGATGCCCAGGCTGTCCTAGACGGGCTGACGCCCTGTAGGAGGGGCGCCCGAGGCCTAGGCTGTCCTGGACGGGTTGAATTTTACCAACTCCCTCTTCCACCGGCCAAGGAGCTGCTCTAGGCAGAGCCAGAGCTGCGTGCTTCAAAGCTTCCTCCACCCCATCTTGAATATCTGACAGGAAGATGTCCAAACCTATCTCATTTAGGCTGCAGGCACATCATCCCACATCATCCCAGTGCCTCGCACGAGTGCAATACGAGATAAACTCGCATTGCACTAGGGCAAGTGATTTTCTATAATGTCGGGCACACTGGTGCGCATTTGAAGCACTGAACTCGCAAAGCGAGTTTCAGTCGCGGCATGCTGCGACTGCATGCGAGTTGTAGGCACCAGCTGTCAATAGAAAACAATGGGTGCGTTAAAAAAACGCACCGTGCAATGATGTAGTGCGAGTCTCTGTGATCCCGGCTGTGATCTCTGTGACAGCCGGGACCTGTGTGCGGCTTCACCCGCGGCGCTGCTGGCGGCGGGGGCGGATGCCCTCCCCCTTCTCCAGATGGCTCCCACCTGTTATGTCCCCCCACCCCCGATGCCGGGACCTGTTTGTGGTTACCCGCCGCGCTGCTGGCGGCGGGGGCTTATGCCCTCGCCCTCCTCAGGCCTCCCCATCCCCTGGATGGCCCCCACCTGTCCCTGCCATTCACCTCTCACCCCCGATCCCCGTGTCTGATCTCACCGCTCCTCATTCCCGCCGGTGTAGCAGACGCTCTGCCTCCTCTCCTCGCTGGAACTCCCCTCCTCCAGTGCAGCTCCCCCCAGAGGTAAGTACCGTAAGAATGAATGAATGGAATGAATGAATGTGAGTGGGTTCATGGATGGATGGATGGATGGGTTCATGGATGGATGGGTGTGAATGGATGGATGTGAATGGATGGATGTGTGCACGCGTGGTTGTGAGCGAGCGTGGATGTGTGTTTTTTGCATGGTGCGTGGGTGCATGGATGCGTGGGTGCATGGATGCGTGGGTGCATGGATGCGTGGGTGCATGGATGCGTGGGTGCATGGATGCGTGTATGTGTGGATGCAAGGGTGCGTGGATGTGTGGGTGCATGGATGCTTGGATATGTGGATGCGTGGGTGTGGATACGTGGATGTGTGGGTGCATGGATGTGTGGGTGCGAGGGTGCATGGATGTGTGGATGCGTGGTGCGTAGATGCGTGGGTGCGTAGATGTGTGGGTGCGTGGATGTGTGGGTGCATGGATACATTTCTCACACTGTGGTAAATTTTTCACCCTTTTGCTATTTGCATTTGTCAACCTCCTGTGGTAAATTTTTCACATGAACCCTTTACAGGATACAGAACCAATTTGCCACCATTCCCTCTGCCTCTTCTGTATCAGTACGTACTCTGTGATTTATGATATTAACCCTTTCATATACACAATATATTAATGACCACTTTACACGTCCCGATATCGGCGTCCAACTCCGATAAAAAGTCACGTGGTTTGTGCGTTGGCCCCGATATCGTTCGTGCGTTGTATGGTTTAAATGTCCAATACGATGCAGGAACTATGCTAAAACGATATCGGGGAAGAAATGAACAGGCTCTCCAACAGCCCAATATTGGATGGACGATCTGGCCGGATCGTGCTGTGTGACAGCCCAACACTGACTTGGAGCACAACTTCCCCTATTCTCTCCCATGTTAAATGATCGTTCCTGGGTCGCCCGTACAAGGGGGCGTAGACATCGCAGTTGTGTTGCCTGCCGATATCGTGCTGTGTAACAGCTCCTATGCGATCTTGGAATTCTGCCCAAAAATGCGCGCTCCCGCGTCGTTGTATCCAACATCGGAACGATGTTGGGACGTGTAAAGTGGCCATAAGACTTTGCCGTTATTCGCATTTGTCAACCTCCTGCGGTAAATTTTTCTCATTCACCCTTTACAGGATACAGAACCAATTTGCCACTATTTGCTCTGCCTATTTTATATTTAAGTACGTACTGTCTGATTTATGATATTAACCCTTTGTTACACAGATTATATTAAGACTTTGCCGTTATTTGCATTTGTCAACCTCCTGTGGTTAATTTTTCACATTAACCCTTCACAGGATAATGAACCATTTTGCCACCATTTCCTCTGCCGATTCTATATCAGTACGTACTGTGTGCTTTATGATATTATCCCTTTGTTATACAGAATATATTAACACTTTGCCGTTGTTTGCCCATTCAGCCTATTCCATATCAGCACTTACTCTGCTAATTCAGAAATTAGCCTAAATCGACACATTTGCTATTACCTGCCCTCACACTCACTTCTTAGTGGTACTATGGGTCGTACAAAAATACATACCACTGACACAGAGAAGAAAGGCGCTCACTCACTTCGTGAAAGAAAACGTTGGCCAATTAAAACTTCTGAGCAAAAACAGCTACCCCTTGACACCATCAAGGCTGCAAAACGACAACGCCTCACAGACGAGTCCCCGACGTCTAAATCTATTAGATTAGGAAAAGACGCCTCTGCACGTCGCCACTGCTGACAACATACCACTTCTACTCCGCCATTCTTACACCCTCCAAGTTTGGATGCTGTCTCTTCTCCATCTACCACCACTTTCCCCACACACATCTACATCTTTGCCATTCTCCGAAAACTATCATGACCCCTCTCTTTCTCACATTCCCATAACACTTTCCCTCCCACACGACCACAACTATAGTTTCTATAAAGACCTTCCAATACCCCACATTCAAGACCCACCAGCACTAATACGACTAATATACATTGGTTTGCACAAGAGCCGAACTGAACCTCTTTTGCCAGTACATGCCAAGACCTTCACTCATGACAAAAGTACTATTATATTGAACATACCTGTGGTGCTATGACCCATGTATGTCCACATTGCCAAGCATTGCATTTCATCGCAGAAACACCTTCTGATAAAAATTTAACACTCTGTTGTCATAAGGGTAAAGTCCATGTACCCATACCACAATATCCCGAGGTCTTTACACATTTGCTCAAGGGACAAAGCGAATATAGCAACAATTTAATGGACAACATCCGAAGCATAAACAGTTCCTTTGCTTTTGCCTCCATGGGTGCCAATATTTCCCCACCTCCTGGATATGACCCATACTGTTTCCGCATACATGGCCAGATCTATCATAGGACGGGAAAACTACATCCATCTGACGACCAACTCCATGCATATGCCCAACTTTACATCCTTGATACCTCTACCGCTAATGAACAACGCTTGCAATGTAAAGAAAATCAAAAATGTCATCCCACCTTGATGAACATGATTGCCCTTCAATTACAAATTGTCAATCCATTTGTAGCAGCTTATCAAATGTTACACGAGGTCGAAGAACAGGAACATACCAAAGCTCTACAAAATGGCACTGTCATGCCAAAGATAACCATGGCTCTTAAACAAGATCGTACTCAAGACCCTCGATGCTACAATAATCCCACTGTCAGTGAGGTTGCCGTCGTATTTCAAAATGACAATGGGGAGCCGCCTTTTAATAGAGACCTATTGATTCATTTAAAACCAGATCCTAACAACCCTTTAGCGCCAAAAACCCAACAACTCAGCGTTCTGCATAGCAATTTGGATGCCCTCCTCTATCCACTATTTTTCCCTTTCGGAGAACAAGGGTGGCATGATGGACTCAAGCATCAAGGCAACAGTCCACGCAGGATTACACAAATCCAATACTATTGCTATATGCTATCTGTCCGCAATTACTTTAATCCAGTCCTGAATGGTGGGAAACTAACACAGCAGTACATAGTAGATGCTTATGTCAAAATCGAGGCAAATTGCCTACATTTCATCCGCAAACACCAAAAAGATTTGAAAGTGGAGGATTACTGCGTACTCCAAGAACATCTACTGAAAAAATCCATTCAAAAGGGCATCCCTATTGGCAAAACTGTCATTTTACCATCTTCCTTTGAAGGCAGTCCCAGAAACATGCAACAACGCTATCAGGATGCCATGGCTATTGTTACTAAGTTTGGTCGACCTGATCTTTTCATCACTATGACCTGTAATCCTAAATGGAGTGAAATTACCACACATTTAGAACCATGGCAGCGTGTTGAACACAGACCTGATTTGGTGGCACGCGTCTTCAAAATTAAACTGGAAGCTCTCTTAAAAGATATTACCAATGGATTGTTTGGAAAGGTTTGCGTTATGGTTCATGTCATCAAATTTCAAAAGCGGGGTCTCCCACACGCTCACATTCTGCTAATTCTGGATGGCCAGGCAAAATTAAGGACTGAGGAGGACATAGACAATATCGTCTGGGCTGAAATTCCTGCTCCTACTTACTACCCTCAGCTCCATAACATTGTTCGGCAACACATGATTCATGGTCCCTGTGGAGAACACAACCCCAATTCTCCCTGCATGGAATTTGGAAAGTGTAATAAAGATTTCCCAAAAGAATTTCAACCATCTACCATCATACCAAAGGACGCTTATCCTACTTACCGCAGACTCATTGGACCATCATATCAACACCATTCTAAGACGATTGACAATTCTTGGGTAGTTCCTTATAATCCATTTTTACTATCCAAATACAAGTGCCATATTAATGTCGAAATATGTGCTTCCATTCAAAGTGTCAAATATTTATTTAAATACGTTTACAAAGGACATGACAAAGCCAATCTTGAAATTACCCAGACTCACATCCAACATGATGAAACACACCAATTCGTGGATTCAAGATATGTTAGTGCACCGGAGGCAGCTTGGTGAATATTTGCTTATCCTATGCATAAACAATCTCATACCATCATTCTTCTCGCCGTACATCTGCCTCATTCTCAACCCCTATATTTTCATGAGGATGACTCCATTAACAACATTAAACAAAAGCTCCATACCAATCCAACCCTTATGGCGTACTTCACCCTTAATAAGAACGATCTACATGCTCATAACTATCTCTACCGCCAAATTCCCGAATACTATGTTTGGAAAGAAGGCTCTTGGGAACTTAGAAAACGAGGGGGTAGCTCAGTTATTGGTAGAATGTATACTGTAAGTGTGAAAGATGAAGAACGATACTATTTACGGTTGTTGTTATTGCATGTCAAAGGTGCCACCAGTTTTGACAGCATCAAAACCGTCAATGGAGTGACACATGAAACCTTCAAAGAGGCTGCATTAGCACTAGGATTATTATTCGATGATAGTCTGTGGAGAAATACTTTACTAGATGCCTGCATTCTCAACATACCTGCACAGCTTCGCGACATGTTTGCTTACATCTGTATTTTTGGCCCTCCAACAAATCCGCTTCAGTTATGGGATGAATTTAAAGAACACTTTGTAGAAGACTACTGCCATGCATATCACTCCAACACTCAGGAGTGTGTCAATTGTGAAGGATATGCTATGACAGATGTCCAAGATGTTCTCAAAGGTCACGGCAAAACTTATGCTGATTTCAATTTACCGCACCCAATTAAGATACCACAACAACTGGTCCCGCAGTATGATAAGGATTATGAGTTAAGAACAGCTGCTGAGATGAAAGCTACTCTAAATCAGGAACAACTTTTTGCCTATGATGTCATTACTAAAGCTTTACAAGACACTACTTTAACACCTAAGTGCTTTTTCATTGACGGTCCTGGTGGCAGCGGAAAAACCTACCTATACCATCTACTGCTACATCATCTTAGGGGACAAGGTGACATTGTGTCACCTGCTGCCACTACAGGAATTGCCGTTAACTTGCTACAAGGAGGACGAACAATCCACTCTCTCTATGGCGGCCGTCACACGGTGAGATATCCTTAGCGATATTGTAAGCGATCACGTGCACGCGCAATCGCTTACAATATCGCTCACATCGCTGGTGAGATGTCACACAGACAGACTCACCAGCGATGCGGAGCCGCGATCTCGCTCGTTACTATGGTACACATCGGGTAACTAGGCGCCGCGCGTCGCTTAGTTACCCGACGTGTACCATAGTTACCATCTCCCAGCATAGGCGCGGTCGCTGGGAGATGGATCATCGTGGTGTCATACACCACGATGATGCAGATCGTTGCATCGTTCATCGCTAGATCTGAGAACCGAACCTCAGATCAGCGATGTCACGATCAAGCGATTTAACATCGTAAATCGCTTGATTACATGCAACGATATCTTGCCCGATATCGCTTAAGCGATCAAAAAGCAGATCGCTTAAACGATATCGGGCAAGATATCGTTCCGTGTGACGGCCGCCTATGACATACCAATACCTATCAATGAAATATCTGTGTCCAGGATTAAAAATGATACAGATGCGGCCAAACATTTAGAGAGTAGTAAACTATTGATTATTGATGAGTGCACTGCACAATGCTATCAAAACATGCCTTGCATGTCATCGATAGACTTCTGCAGGACATCATGACAACAAATGTGGCTAAGAAACATAAAACACCGTTTGGAGCTAAAGTTATTGTTCTTGGTGGAAACTTTCAACAATGCCTTCCCATCATTGCTCATGGAACAAGAACAGATATTGTGGAAAGCTGCATTAAATATTCCCAACACTGGCAACATTTGACGCGACTGCCGCTGTTGAACAACATGCGCTCCTCTGATTCTGAATACAGCAGTTGGTTGCTTCAACTGGGAAATGGTGAGCTCTCTAATGATTTCAGCCTTGGAGAGGATGTCATAGAAATTCCTCCAGACATGGTGTGCACTGGCTCTATAATAACTGACATCTTTGGAGACAAGATTTGCATTGATGTTAATAACAACGACAGTATAAGTATTGCTGCATCACATGCCATTCTATGTCCAAAAAATGAGAACGTTGATTATGTTAACTCTAAAGTCATGGATCGACTGAGTGGCGACTATACTGAACATACCAGTGATGATTCTATTGATGCTGATGACACTGATGAATGTGACAACTACCCATTGTAATTTTTAAACTCACTTACACCAACTGGATTGCCTTCACATCGGCTACAACTTAAAATTGGTACCATTGTTATGCTATTACGCAACCTAAACACCAAAATAGTTCTCTGCAACAGTACTCGGCTGATTGTCACTGCCTTACTTGCCAACATTATACAAGCAAAAGTAATTACTGTGTCAGCAGCAGGAAATATTGTATTTATTCCACGCATCGATTTGTGTCCATCAGGGACTGGGTTACCTTTTAAATTAAGACGTCGACCGTTTCCTGTGAAGCCAGCATTTGCAATGACCATTAACAAATCACAAGGGCAGACACTCAATCGAGTTGGCATTTTTCTACCAGAACCAGCATTTGCCCATGGTCAATTTTATGTAGCATTTTCCCGAGTTAAGCAACGCTGCAATGTTAGGGTTAAAGTGGTGGATACACTAGTTCAAGGAAAATTAATCCCGAATAGTCCTAAAGTATTTACTAGAAATATTGTTTACAAAAATATTTTAATTTAAACTTATTTCACTTATATACATAGTAAGGTTAAAAAAAAAATAAACCAAAAAAATTAGTTTAGCCATAGATATGTAGCAAGAAAAAAAAAAAAATTAGTTTAGCTATACATATGTAGATTTCATCTACTTATATAGGAAATACAGAAACTTGGACAAAGTGCTTCGGTGTCCGCGCTGCTGCTCCAAATCCAAAGAAACACAGACACGGGAATGTCTGGTACAGCTACAGGCTTTATTTTCCTCCTACGCGTTTCGGAGCCTCCTCCCGAGCTCCTTCCTCAGTTGTTCCCTGAGAGTGCGGTCCCTGCAGCAGCTGCTTGTACGCTATTCTACCAGTTGTGGGTTTCACAACTGACTAAGGTGAGCAATTCCACATCGACAAGTGAAAGTTTTTAATTGAGATAAGACCCTATATGCGCATTCTTTCTTTCACAGATTTATATAGGAAATAGGTATATAATATACGTAGTCGTTATTATATTATTTTCATTCATTCTTTTATATAGTACTATTAATTTAATATCACTTTACATACATCAGTAATGCTGGCCCTCTTGAAGGGTTAATAACTCTATATCCTATGTACATAAATACATAGGTATGATATATCAACATACATTTTTACATCTAAGTTGAACACACATTAAGTAGAAGATGGTAGATGTGTATCATCCAAATTCCTTTATTTGGTGATATGAACCCGCATGTTAAGCTCCAGCAGTAGAGCTGCTGAGAAATTTACTTCTCTTTTTAAATAGGGAGGGGTTTTTGTGAACAGCTAAAGAGACAGGCGGGATGGCTGTTCACACACATCTCCATCTCAAGGTGTGTTCTGTACACATAGATAGGTAAATAGATAGATAGCTAAATATCTATTTTTCATGTCTTTTACATCAGCATTTTTCTGCTATTTGCGTAAGTTGCGGTGAAAAAAAAACAATTTCCGCCCTTGCTACCTAAGGGCTGACCTACAGTACACTTGTAGCAAGTCGCATGCAATGTGTATAGGATTTGTGGTTCACTTGCGGCAGGTGCAGCAAACATGGTTTTGGCAGTTTCCGCCGCAAAAACCGCGCTTACAAGCGTTTTTTTTAGTGGCCGCATTTGCTGCAACTGCTGAAGCCGCGTTTGCCGCTTCTACAGCAAGTTAACCGCAAGTCCCATATACATTGCATGGGACTTGCTGCAAGTGTGCCGCAGTTAGGCTCTTAAGTAGCAAGTGCAAAAATTGTATTTTTTTCTGGTCATCATAATGGGAGACCCAGACAATGGGGTTTAGGGCACTGCCCTCCGGAGGTCACACTAGGTACTACAAGTTTGTAGACACCGCCTCCTCCGCTTATAAACCCCTACCGCAGGGAACATCCTCAGTTTTAAACTTAGTGTGCTCGGAGGATCACGCTTTGCTTGCACTTCACAGCATTCTCACAGCTTACGTGATGGCGTCTGAAGACAAGGTAAAATGGTTCCGGTCGGGACCTGCGACAGCCTCCCCGCTCACCCTTGTGGAACACGCAGGTGGAGGTACCGGAGGGCCTAGAGCCTGGACACTTTGTGTTCTCCCGGTACGCTGTCGCGCTCCTTTCCATCCCTCTCTGGGGGGCTCTGGAGAGTGGGAGATAGGAGCCTTGCACAGCTCCGCTCCGTCCGAGGCCTCCCTAAATGGTGCTTACAGACCGGACTGGAGCCAGCCCAGTCCGAGGCCTCCCTAAATGGTGCTTACACTCCGGACTGGTGCTGAACCCCCGTCTGAGGCCTCCCTAAATGGTGCTTACAGACCGGACCGGCACTGAGGCACTCTGTGTCTCCTGTGTGCCTGGGGGTAGTGTCTGTCACTTTGTGTCCTGACACTCAGACCGCGCGTACTCTCGGGTCCGCGGATCTGGAGGTGTACCCTGTGCTGGGGTCACCCTGGCTGACCGCCCTGTGTGTCACAGGGGCTGAGGCTGTAGGCTGCGGATGTTTATTTGTACATGCAGTCTGTATGTTGTGTTTTCACACTACTTCCCGCGCTGCGGGCTCCGGCGCCTTCATACTGAGGCTGCTTGGAGGATGGGAAGCAGCCCGTGCGGTGACGTCATCGATGGGCGTGTGTGTGTGCTCCCGCGTGTTTTTGGCGCCGCCCACGGTTTCACTGTCGGCGGCCATCTTTACCCCTCACTTCCCGGCTGGGATCTGTATGCAGCGTGCGTCTGCACTCCAGGGGAGACCGGAAACTCGCGCGGAGGTCACACACACACACCGCTTCCTCCTACCGCTTGCTGCGGTCGGTAAGCCACCGGGATACCGGTTTTGTCTGTACAATTTGGCTTATTTCCCCCTACTGTGGCGATGTCCTCAGCTAGGAAGCGTGCTGCTAAGGCGGCAGATGCCACCATTACCTGTGCTACATGCAATGGGACACTGGTGGAGGGGTCCTGCAATAACTGCGGACGCCCAGAGGCCCGGACTGACACTGCTGAGACAGCAGCTCCGGTGCTGTACCCTGAGGTTCAGGTGATCCCAGGGCCATGGGAAACTCAGAACAAGATCAATGAATCTCTGTTGTCCCAGCTGTCCTCCATGTCGCAGTCCCTGGAGGCACTTAATAGGAGGCTGGAAGGCCAGCTACTCCTTCCAGTTATCCCCGGGCGTCTCCCTCTTCTGCTGTGAGACCCCTTAAGCGGGCTCGTCGTGAGGAGTCACCCGAGCTCCAGGCTCTCTCTGAGGAGGAGCGTTCCTCTGATGGTGAGGACGATGATGGGGGTTCGACTTTCGGGTCTGTGTCTGTGTCTGAACCACCAGACGGGGTGGAGGATTTGGTGTCCTCTATCAACGAGACCTTACGTCTCGTGACACCCCCTGAGGAATCGCTTCCCCTTCTCCCAGGAGGTGCTTCAGGAGTGGTCGCAGTCCCCGAAGGTGGACGCTTCCATGACCAGGATTGCTGCACGCTCCCTTTTCTCTGCCTCTGATAGCTCCTCGCTGAAGGATGCAACTGATAGACAGGTCGAGCAACTCGCCAAGTCTTCCTATGAGGCTGTGGGGTCTTCCTTCGCCCCTAATTTTGCCACGGTTTGGACCTTACAAGCGATTACTACCTGCTTGGATGGTATCACTGACCTGGCAAGGTCCAGTCCAGAGGTACTGGCGCTTACCGAAAGGGCAAAGGCCTATGCGGATTACGCCAGGACGGCGACTTTGGAAACTGCCACTCGCTCAGCTGTGGCTTCGGCCAATGCTATTGCGATTCGCAGGTTGTTGTGGCTGCGTCTTTGGGACTCAGATGCCACATCTAAGAAGATTTTGCAGAATCTTCCGTTCTCTGGTGACAGGCTTTTTGGCACCGAACTGGACAAGCTGATAAAGATTCTGCTGAGTCTAAGATCCCGCAGAATAAACCTAAGCCACGGTATACCGTTAAAAGGAACCCAAAGCAGTGGTCCTTTCGTTCCAGCTCACAGTCATCAGCACCTTCCGCTCGCACGGACCGAGGGGGAAAGCCCGCTTCTCAGTGGCGCTCTAAGAGTCGTCCAAAGAAGCCGGCGGGGGCAGCGGCTGCCACCCCCAAACCCGCCTCTACATGACTCGCTCTCCCTTCCTGCCTCCCCACAGGTGGGGGGCCGCCTGTCTCGTTTTCAGGACAGGTGGCTGCTTCACGTTCAAGATCAGTGGGTTCGAGACGTGGTCTCGCGAGGTTACAGGATAGAGCTGACGTCAAAACCGATACCCCGATTCCATCGGTCGGTCCCCTCCCCAGAAAAGGCTCAGGCTTTTCACCTGGTGTTGGAGGGTCTCCGCAGGGACGGAGTAGTGGTCCCGGTGCCTTCCGGGGAGAGGTTTCGGGGTTTTTACTCCAACCTCTTCATTGTCCCTAAAAAGGACGGTTCCTTCCGCCCGGTTCTGGACCTAAAGTTGTTCAACCATCACGTGTTGGTTCGGAAGTTCCGTATGGAATCACTGCGCTCCGTGATCGCGGCTGTGTCACAGGGAGACTTCCTAGCGTCGATAGATATACGAGATGCTTACCTTCACGTGCCCATTGCACCGGCTCATCAGCGATGGTTGAGATTCGCAGTGGGGGAAGAACACTTCCAATTTGTGGCGCTACCGTTCGGGCTGGCCTCGGCACCGCGGGTGTTCACAAAAGTGATGGCCTCCATGATGGCTCTCCTGCACGTGCAGGGGCACGCCGTAATACCCTATCTGGACGACCTGCTGGTCAGGGCGCCATCGGAACACCTTTGTCAACAAAGCTTGGAGGTAACCATGAAGTCTCTGGAACAGTTTGGGTGGCTTCTCAATATCCAGAAGTCGACCCTGGTTCCGACCCAGTCACTGACATATCTGGGCATGGACTTCCACACGGACTCAGCCCTAGTATCTCTGCCACGAGTCAAACAGATGGCGATCCAATCAGGAGTGCAAGCAGTCCTCCTGTCACCACAATCATCCCTACGGGTCTTGATGAAGCTGGTGGGGCGCATGGTAGCGGCAATAGAGGCAGTGCCTTTTGCACAGTTTCGCCTCCGTCCTCTCCAACTGGAGGTTCTTCACAAATGGGACAAGAGGACGATCTCTCTGAATCGGCTGGTGGCACTTTCCCAACCGACCAGGGATTCCCTGCAGTGGTGGCTTCAGCCACGTCATTTGTCACGGGGCCGGTCCTTCCTCAAACCGTCATGGTTAGTGGTGACCACCGACGCCAGTCTGAAGGGCTGGGGCGCGGTGTTCTTACACCACAGGGCTCAAGGCCTCTGGACTCAGTCGGAATCGACGTTGCAGATCAACGTCCTGGAGATCAAGGCGGTCTATCTGGCGCTCCTGGCGTTTCAGAAGTTCCTGTCAGGACAGCCCATCCGGGTTCAGACCGACAACGCGACGGCCGTCGCGTATATAAACCATCAGGGAGGGACCAGAAGTGCTCAGGCCCTCGCCGAGGTCCACCGCATTCTATCTTGGGTGGAGGACAACGACTGCCTGATCTCCGCAGTTCACATCCCAGGGGTCGAGAACTGGGAGGCCGACTATCTGAGCCGGCAGGGGATGGACGCCGGAGAGTGGTCTCTTCATCCAGACGTCTTCCGGGACATCTGCAGCAAATGGGGCACTCCGGACGTGGATCTGATGGCCTCGCGGCTGAATCATCAGGTGCCGCAATACATGGCGAGATCCTGGGATCCTCAGTCTCTGGGGGCAGACGCCCTGATCCTGAGTTGGTCCAGCTTCCATCTACCATATGTGTTCCCGCCTCTGGCGCTGATTCCCAGGGTTCTGTGGAAAATCAGGACGGAATGCAGAGTAGCCATTCTAGTGGCACCAGATTGGCACAGGAGGTCCTGGTATCCGGACCTGTGGCAACTGTCAGGCGGACACGGGTGGGCTCTTCCAGAACGCGCAGATCTTCTCGCGCAAGGCCCATTCTTCCACCTCAATTCCAGGGCCCTCAGATTGACTGCATGGCTCTTGAGGCCTGGCTGCTAACATCCAGGGGATTCTCTCCTACAGTGGTTGCCACTATGAATCGGGCCAGGAAACCCGTATCCAGGAAGATATACCACAGAACGTGGAAAATCTTTTTTACCTGGTGTGCCTCGGGTGACAGGTCTCCGTGGCCTTTGTCCATCCCGACGTTGTTGGCTTTTCTGCAGTCGGGTTTAGAGTTGGGCTTATCCCTCAGCTCTCTGAAGGGTCAGGTATCAGCTTTCAGTGCTGTTTGACAGGCGCTTGGCGCTCCTCCCGAAGGTCCGTCAATTTCTGCAGGGGGTGTCTCGGGTGGTTCCGCCCTACAGGCGACCCCTGGACCCTTGGGACCTTAACATGGTCCTGGCGACACTGCAGAAACCGCCTTTTGAGCCACTGAGAGACATTTCCCTCTCTCGTTTGTCCCAGAAGGTGGTCTTTCTGGTGGCGATTACGTCTCTGAGAAGGATCTCAGAATTGGCTGCACTTTCGTGCAAGTCACCCTTTCTGGTGGTTCACCAAGATAAGGTGGTGTTGCGCCCGCGGCCAGAATTCTTGCCAAAGGTGGTTTCCACTTTCCACCTGAACCAGGAGATTGTTCTCCCATCATTTTGTCCCGCTCCCGTTCATCAGGTTGAGCGCGACCTCCATACTCTGGATCTCGTGAGGGCTGTACGCATTTGTGTGTCCAGGACTGCCTCCTTCCGGAGTTCGGATTCATTATTTGTCCTTACGACAGGTCGCTGTAAGGGGTCCGCGGCATCGAAGTCAACCTTGGCCAGATGGATCAAGGCTCCCATTCAAGAGGCTTACCGGTCTTCTGGTTTGCCTCTCCCGGTGGGATTGAAGGCTCACTCTACCAGAGCTGTCGGTGCCTCCTGGGCTTTGCGACATCGAGCTTCTGCTCTACAGGTGTGTCAGGCTGCCACCTGGTCCAGCCTGCACACATTCTCTAAGCACTATATGGTGCATGCCCATGCCTCTGCGGATGCTAGTTTGGGCAGGCGGGTCCTCCAGGCGGCGGTTGCCCACCTTTGAGGGGGACCATGTGTTATCCGTCTTTTGAGGAACTCTTCCCGCCCTGGGGTATTGCTTTAGGACATCCCCATTGTCTGGGTCTCCCATTATGATGATCAGAAAAAAGAGAATTTTGTTTACGTACCGTAAATTCTTTTTTCTTTAATCATCAATGGGAGACCCAGCACCCACCCAGTTGTTCCGTTGCATGTTTTGCAGTTGATCTGTTCCCTGTTGGGACAGTGTTATCCGGGTTGTTGAGCCGTTTGTACACGGTTTTCTTCCCGACGTTTCGGGTGTGGTTTATTTGTCTCCTCGCAGCTTATGGACCAAACTGAGGATGTTCCCTGCGGTAGGGGTTTATAAGCGGAGGAGGCGGTGTCTACAAACTTGTAGTACCTAGTGTGACCTCCGGAGGGCAGTGCCCTAAACCCCATTGTCTGGGTCTCCCATTGATGATTAAAGAAAAAAGAATTTACGGTACGTAAACAAAATTCTCTTTTTTCATCCCCACGTTCTGCAAATAGCTGAAAAACATTGATATGAAAGGAATCTTAAGTGTTAATAAATAGTAATAAGGTAAATTAGGGACCCATCAGATCTAAGGCTACCGTGACGTGGTTGATGGGCAAACACACACTGGCGAATACGTAGACTATGAACATTGATTTCTGAAATGAAGCTACTTGATGGGTACACAAGTATTAGCCAGTATGTGTACCAAGCGCCTTAGCATATAACAATTCAATTTACAAAAATTGCATAGACCATACAAACATAGGTAGTTGATGGATAGATATCATGTCTTGATTGCATTATTGTTAACTCTTACTAAATAAACTATATATGGATTCTAAACTACATCTAGTAAGTATATATTTATGGACCATGTGCCGCATCTAACAATCTCATGGATGATCATAAATGCAGCTCTAGGGTATCTCCCATAGACCATTAACTAACCCTCAGATACCGCTACATTCACAACAATCCAGGAGCTGCCGCCCTATATAGTACCTCCAAATGCATTGTCAGTGCAAAGAGTCAATTGATAATATAATAAGACCAGTCATCCATAGATAGACTATGCAAAGGTGCCTCATATACCTGTTCTGATGTTATGCTCAATCCTGCATGCCCAGTGCTCCTCCTGCCCCTACGCCGTTTTGTCAAGAGACTTCATTAGGCTGGAAGAGGAGGCTGGAAGAGGAGGCTGGGGGCTAGAAGAGGAGGATGGGGGCTAGAAGAGGAGGCTGGGGGCTGGAAGAGGAGGCTGGGGGCTGGAAGAGGAGGCTGGGGGCTGGAAGAGGAGGCTGTGGGCTGGAAGAGGAGGCTGTGGGCTGGAAGAGGAGGCTGTGGGCTGGAAGAGGAGGCTGTGGGCTGGAAGAGGAGGCTGTGGGCTGGAAGAGGAGGCTGTGGGCTGGAAGAGGATCCTGGGGGCTGGAAGAGGATCCTGGGGGCTAGAAGAGGATCCTGGGGGCTAGAAGAGGATCCTGGGGGCTAGAAGAGGATCCTGGGGGCTAGAAGAGGAGGCCGAGGGATGGAAGAGGAGGCAGTGGGCTGGAAGAGGAGGCTATGGGCTGGAAGAGGATGCTGAGGGATGGAAGAGGATGCTGTGGGCTGGAAGAATAGGCTGTGGGCTGGAAGAGGAGGCTGTTGGCTGGAAGAGGATCCTGGGGGCTAGAAGAGGAGGCCGAGGGATGGAAGAGGATGCAGTGGGCTGGAAGAGGAGGCTATGGGCTGGAAGAGGAGGCTATGGGCTGGAAGAGGAGGCTGTGGGCTGGAAGAGGATGCTGTGGGCTGGAAGAGTAGGCTGTGGGCTGGAAGAGGAGGCTGTGGGCTGGAAGAGGAGGCTGTGGGCTAGAAGAGGAGGCTGTGGGCTAGAAGAGGAGGCTGTGGGCTAGAAGAGGAGGCTGTGGGCTAGAAGAGGAGGCTGTGGGCTAGAAGAGGGGGCTGGGGATGAAAGAGGAGCCTGGGGGCTGGAAGCAGTGAGGATGGGGGCTGCAATGGGATTATGATGGGGATACAGTATTGTGCACTGCAAGGGGATGATGGGGGTTGCAAGGGAATGTGCCCCCTAGCCCTCTACAGTGCTGCATATGCTCTTTGTCCTGTATATTGTATATATAGCAGTCTCCTGTGTGATTTACAAAACTTATTGTCACAGAGTCGACTGCGCTCCAGACCAACACAAACCTGGAAGATCAGATATCACCGAACATCACAGGACACAGAGAAGCAGCTGCAGCCATCAAATTAAGTGACTTAACTAATTAACTGACTTACAAAGCCGTCCACAATCTTTCCCCCCATATATCTCTGAACTAATCTCCCGATATCATCCAACTCGTATTCTTCGATCCTCCCAAGACCTCCTTCTTTCCTCCACACTTGTACGCTCCTCATCTAACCGCCTGCAATACTTCGCCCGAGCATCCCCCATCCTCTGGAACTCTGCACCCCATGACATCCGACTGTCCCCTACACTCAGAAGCTTCAAGCGGAACCTGAAAACCCATCTCTTCAGAACAGCTTACAACTTGCAATGACCACAGTGCCACCTCACCACCACTGGACCTGGCGCTCCACCACCATCGGACCTGACACTGCGGCACCACCCAAGCAGACCCACCCTACTGTCTCTCTCCCCACTGCCCTGTAGAATGTAAGCCGGCAAGGGCAGGGTGCTCTCTCCCTCTGTATCAGTCTGTCACTTTGTTCATTGTATTTTTAACTTGTTTGTATGTAACCCTTTCTCATGTACAGCACCATGGAATGAATGGTGATCTATAAATAATAATAATAATAAAATGTACACAGGTAATTTTCATGGTAATGTGCGGCTCCTGAATGATGGTAGAAATTCCCAAATGTCCCCCCCCCCCCCCCAGAAGCAGGAAAAAGGTTCCCCGCCCCTGTACGAGGTAATGAATAACAACACCAGTATTATTCTGCCTCATGTAACATTTATTGTTCACATCTCTCCTCAGCTCTGATAAAGAACAATGTATAGTGTAATTGGTGAGGACGTGGTGCAGAAATGGAGTTTTTCCAATAGTGGGCGGTGAAACTATGGAAGGTTTGCGGGGTGGAGGCGGAGCCTGGTTGGAGGCAGAGATGGGGTGGAGTCTCAGGGGGGCCCCAAAATTTTGCTAGCAAGGGGCCCCGAAAAATCCTAGTGGCAGCCCTGGCCTAAATATAAGGGTAATTTCACACACAGCCTCCTAAGATAGTGATTTAGTGGACTCCAAAAGATATAGAAATAGACAATGGCTGCAAGATGCAGAGCAATCTGTAAATACAGTTCTGGCAAAAATTAAGAGACCACTGCACAGTTTTCAGTTTCTCTGATTTTTCTCTTTCTAGGTATATTTTTGAGTAAAATGTACATTGTTCTTTTATTCTATAAACTGCTGACCACATGTCTCCAAAATTCAAAGCTAAACATTTTGTATTTATTTGCAGCAAATAAGAAATCGTCAAAATAATAAAAAGGAAACATCAGACCTCAATTGCAAAGAAAACAAGTTCACTTTCATTTAGAAACAACAATAATAATGTTTTAACTCAGGAAGAGCTCAGAAATTAATATTTGGTGGAGTAACCATGATTTTTATTCACAGCTTTCATGCGTCTTGGCATGTTTTTCCATCAGTCTTTCACATTGCTTTTGGGTGACCTTATGCCACTTATGACACAAAAATGTAAGCAGTTCTTTGTTTGATGGCTTGTGACTATCCATCTTCCTTTTGATTACATTCCAGAGGTTTTCAATGGGGTTCAGGTCTGGAGATTGGGCTGGCCATGGCAGGGTCTTGATGTGGTGCTCCTTCAACCACACATTGATTGTCCTAGTTGTGTGGCATGGGGCATTGTCCTGCTGGATAAACCAGTCCTCAGAGTTGGGGAACATTGCCTGAGCAGAAGGAAGCCAGTGTTTTTCAAGGATAACCTTGTATGCAGCTTGATTGATACGTCCTTTGCAAAGATTAACCTGCTCCATTCCAGCCTTGCTGAAGCATCCAGAGTTCATCACTGATCCTCCACCAAATGTCACAGTGGGTGCAAGACACTGTGGCTTGTATGCCCCTCCAGGTCTCCGTCTAAGCATGAGACAACCAGGTGTTGGGCAAAGCTGGAAATTGGACTCATCAGAGAAGATTACCTTACTCCAGTCCTCTATGGTCCAATCCTTATGGTCTTTGGCAAACATCAGCCTTGCTCTCCTTTGCTTCTCATTTTGTCTACCTTTACATGACTTGAGCCCTGCCTCAAGGAATTTAAGTTCCTTAGAAATGAAGGAGGAAATCCACTTTTTGCCCAAAGGGTCTTAAAGAATTCAAGCTATGGCACCCATTAGATTGTTCTTAAATGGGTAGTAGCCACATAGTCGCCAAGGTGGGTCAATCTGATCAATGGCTCTAAAATCTGTAACTATGGCAATGGCTGTCAACAAGGAATGCACAAGTAACTGGGGCTTCGTTGACGAGAATTGCCTCACAGATCGTTCTGGTCGCCTATAGCAACGAGAGTGCAGCATTCATCATTGAAGCTTCTGAGGTAAAGTGAAAGCTGAGCTCTCATTGGTTGCTATGGACAACTAGAGCCCTAGCAAGCATAACAACAATCTACATAATCGCGCTGTCCCATCTGTCACCACTTTTGGCGTCCGGTTTTCCTCCTATCTTGCGCCTGCGGTCTCACATGTTCCTATTCCGCCACCCACAGCATCGCCGCCGTACATTGCAACTGGACATCACCGGCTGATGCCCACTTACTCAGGTGGCCGACATTTTTGTATACCCAAGTGTCCAAAGATGGCAGCAGTGTGACCTGGCATGCACCTTCCCATTTACTCACGTGGCTGACATCTTTGGACACCACGGGAGGAATCCGCCGAGACACATCCGCCGAGAAGGCAGCCATACTAGGGTCTGGGGCCTGATACTGGTCGCCCGAGAGGATCTGTGGCTGTTGGATTGGGGCACTGTGTGTGGAAGCGTGAGCAGGAGAGAGGCGGACAGAAATGCTGAGAGAGAAAGCAACCAGTGAAGGAAGGAACATAAAGAGGGTGTCTGGAACGAGCTATTCCGGTTGCTGAGGACTATCCGGACTAAGATTGTGCAAGGACAGTACCCTGTGGTGCCATGAAAGTAAAAAGCTAAGTAAACCGGGTACAGAACTCAGAGCTGTGTGTGTGACTGTTCATTTACCGCCTGAGGAGCGGCAGACTGATAAGCCGCTCAGGCCGCAGAAGACCTGACTGTGAGTCGATCCAATTCCTCTCTCCTGCCAGAGCAGCCCCACCGATCTTCCCTCACCGAACATCTCTCCTGTTGCTCTGGGGAACTGCTCCACCTGTGAAGAGTGAAAACCACCAAAGCTGTGATTCCATCATCCCCAGAGGTCCCGCATCGCGTCGGCCATTAATAGCCGAACACCACGGGTGGCGTCACGACAACCATCCCTAAACCCGTATTCCATGAGCTTTTATTGACACCACCAGGGCTACGGAGCTGGATCTCGACCCACGTGATCCCCCCAGCAGAACTGGGCCCTGGGGAGCGTGTCACCTGCACATGAGGAAAGAAAATAACACAGAGGAGGAGAGAGACAGCACACGAGGGAAAGAGCACACAAGGGGGAGGCAGCTCAAAGGAGACAGAACAGAGGGGAGAAGACAGCACAGCGGGAGAGACACCACACACAGGGGGGAGAGTGCACAGGGGGAATACAGCTCAAAGGCAAGAGCACATGAGGAGAGAAATCAGCACAGGGGGAGAAGACAGCACACAGGGGTGAGAGTGCACATGGGGAGAGAGCGCACAGGGGAGAGATGGGTCAAAGGAGAGTGCACAGAGGGGAGAAGACAGCACAGGGGGAAAGAGAGGGCAGACAAGGGGGAGAGCACACAGGTTTGGAGAGATGGCTGCTGCCCACAGAGCCTGCCCCCATTGTGATGACATGCCGCCCCTCCAGTCCAGAGCCTTAGGATACTTGGAACCAGGCTTTCTTGAGCCTTCATAATGGGGATCACAAGGACTGGGACCCGGCTCCGTAACCCTGGTGTTGTCATTAAAAGTTCAGTGTGGGTGGCTCACTCTCTTAGGGATAGACCTGGCGTGGAGGGTTCATTCTGGACATGGATGACTGGACTTGCAGATACTTGTTAATTTACATGTGACGCCACCCGCAGGTAGCGGATAAAGATGGCCGCCGCTGCTCGACAGTCTTCCTAGGGACTGATGGTTGGGAGGCAGCAATGTTCTTAAGCCCTTTGCAGGTAGAGCTGACCCTAGGGCAGCTAAAGGTACTTGAGTGAGTTGGTAGTAGTGTTTCTGGTGCTTATGACACGTATAAGAAAGTTCACAGACACAGTGGGCTGCAGTCTTTAGTTCTTTACTCACAGTCTTTGTACAACAGCCCGCTGAGCACTGGGTTCTTGGAGGCAGGGATCCAACTACTCACTGGTAATAGGATAGTACGTAACCGGCACCCCTTCTCTGTCCTTTCCTGGCCGTCTCACACAGCGCTTGCCTCGCCCGTCCTGCCTTGCGCCTCGCCACACAGAGCTCTGAGCCGGTGACTGTGGGCTTTTTCCTAGAGTTTCCTGTACAGTGTCTCCCTTAGCCTTATGGTTGCCACCTTTTCAGAAGATGTGTGCAGTTGTCGACCATGTGACCTTGAAAGTGGCACAGCCTCCAGATTGCTAGTTGAGCCTGGTCTTCTCCACTAGTCTTTTGGGTTCCCGGTGATCCCTGCGGCCTAGTCCCTCCACTTGCCTTCAATTGACAATGGATGCAAGACCCATTGGTGCATTGCTCACTTCCCGTGCTTCTGGGACCCCTCTTTCTCCTGAAGCCACTTGGGTGATGTTCTGCCCTAGGATTCGGCCTTAGGACGAGCTCCCACTTGCTCCAGTCCTCTGGACACTTCTCAGGCGTATATTCTCTAGCTGCCCTCCAATTCAACCTTGGTGTTTAACAGTCTGTTCTACCAGCTCTCCTCAGCTGTCACTCTCTCTATTAGCTGTCTTCCTTCTCACTGTTGTATCCTGCGCTCTAGATGTTTCTTGCTCTTTTTATACCCTCGGTCACATGTCCCACGTCATCTACGTGTGTTCTCTCTGACCTCACTCCTCCCAGGTGCTCCCTCTAACTACTTCCTTCACCACTCAGCCCCACTACAATCGTTCCTAGTGTGATTTGGGTGTCCCCGTACCGGTCTGTACCCCTCTTACCCCCTAACAGGGGTGCAGCATCTCTGGCGACTGGACCCACATCGACACCACAGTGACATCACTGGCCATCTAGTTTAACATGTTTTCCGCAAGCGAAGCCGCGGTATTTTGCTAGTTTACTAATAAATCCAGATTACATGACTGTATTCTCAAAACAGAACAGTAGAGGGCCGTGTAAGACCGCTAAATCCCTAATGTATAGATCTGCATAGATCACAGCTTCACTCAGTTTACATTGAGAGAAATAAACTTTCTTGCAGGTATCCTGATTCCTGAGAGTTTTTTCTTTGGAGAGATTTATCTTTACACATACCCTAGAGCCTGACATATGCTTTCCTCATCTACAGATTCACTCCTCACATGAAAAAAGAGCCGTCACTTCACGGAAACACTGAGACGCGATACAAGGAGTTTACTCATCGCTATAAGAAACATTACATTATTGCATTGGTGCCTTTTTTGGTCTAGTTTTTGGTGTTTTTAGCTTGTGTTTTTTTTTAAATTATTATTTTATTGAACCCCTTCACCCCAGCGATTCTCTGATTTTTGTTTTCCCCTCCCCTTTTTCCAAAAGCCATGACTTTTATATTTTTCCGTCAATATAGCCATATGGGGGCTTGTGTATTGCGGGACGAGTTGTACTTTTGAATGATATAATTCATTCTGCCACATAGTGTACTGGAAAACAGGAAAACATTTCCAAGTGCGGTGAAATTGAACAGAATTGTTTTTTGGGTTATTTATTCACCATGTTCGCTATATGGTAAAACTGACATGGCGGTGTGATGCCTCAGGTCGCTACCAGTTCATAGATACCAAACATGTATACTTTTACTGATAAGTAGTGAAACATGCAGACGTTTGCAATAAACATTGCTCTTTTGTCGCTATTTTCCGCCACCCGTAGCGTTCTCAGTTTTCAGGATCTGGGGCTGTGTGACGGCTTACTTTTTTTGTGTCTTGAGCTGATGTTTTTATACCATTTTTGGGTAGATGTGATGTTTTGATCTCCTGTTATTGCATTTTATTGCAATATTGCGGCGACCAAAACCTTTTTTTCCATTACTCAGTTTACTGATCTGGTTTATTATTGATTTTAGATTTTGATAGATCGGGCATTTCTGAACATGGCGATACCAAATATGTGTATTTTCCTGTTTTTTATTTTCAATGGGGCAAAAGGGGGGGGGGGGGAGATTTGAACTTTTATTTTGTTTTTCATATTTTTATAAACTTTTTTAACACTTTTTACTGATTTTATTGTCCCCCTTAGGGTGCCTGAAGCCTGCACTATCTGATCGCTTCTGCTGTTCAGAGCGATTCTTCAGCATCCTTCTGAACAGCAGAATTGCTGATCTCCTGTGAATATCGGTGATCTGTCGACATTTACAGGAGCTACATCATGACCGCGACCAGGGGTCATCAACTGACTCCTCGCTGTCATGACATCCTATTGGCGCCCTGTGATCGCAGGCAGCAGGCAACGGCAAGATCCCTGTCACCTCATGTTAGATTGCACCGTCAGAGTGTGACAGCAGTTAACAGGTCAGATCAGCCAACATGTGCGGAGAATGATGCAAGCTCAGTGCATGAGCTCGCCTCAAAGTGAGGGACACAAAAAAGGACGTACCTCCTCATCCTTGGTTGTGAAGGGTTTAAATTAAGTCTACTTTAAATCTGTTTTACTTTTTGCGTGCAAATTTTGCAATATTTTATTAGAACAAGCAACTTTTTACTCTAAAAAGTTGCAAAAAGCCTACGAACCAGATTCATTATTATATTTGCGCCTTTTTTGTCTAGTGTTTGCAGCATTTCGCATGTTTTTCATTTGAGCTTCATTATTCTTTTACTTTGCGCCCTTTTTAAACTCTATTTCATAGTCGTTCCCCTGGTTGTTATTTTTTATGTTCGCCATCATGGACGAGGTTGGGGTCTCCGCTGAATTGTCAATTGTTACATTTCAAAAAGTTTCTACATTTTTACTCAAATGTGCTCCGGTCTGCCGAGTGAATTTAAAGGGAATCTGTCACCAGATTTTTGCCACCTAATCTGAGAGTAGCATAATGTAGAGACCGAGATCCTGATTCCAGCGATGTGTCACTTATTGTGCTGCTCAGTGTAATTTTGATAAAATCCACTGTTTAATCAGCTGGGGATTATCATTAGAGGACTACTAGATCTCCTGCCCGATAGTCCATCACATTCCTTTAACTGCTAACTCTACAGCAGAGAAAACAAATATTTTATCAAAATGTCAGCAAGCAGGTCAGTAAGTGACACATCACTAGAATCAGGGTCTCTGTCTCTACATTATGCTGCTCTCAGATGGGATAGCAAAAACCAGGTGACAGATTCCCTTTAAGTGTTTTACTGGAACGTGAGTTTTTGCATTTAAAAGGAGTAAAAGAAGTTAAAGTGAAATTTTTTTGGATTGGCGGAAAATCCATGAACCACATGCATCACTTTTAGGAAGGAATAACATTACTGAATATCACAAGACAAAAGAATAAAGGTGACTTAAATGCAAATGTTGAATCGGAGCCTTCATGATAACTCCAAGCTTCAAGAGGGAGACATCCAGTTGGATTTCCTCATTCTCCCTTGCAAGTTTACACATTATTTGTTGAGGGAGGAGGTCTCTGAGCTTTGCCAGAGGGTTAGAAAATAGAGAAAAGGGACCTATAGACTTCTGGAAGGTGAAAAAAAAGCATCATGTCAGAATTTTTATAAATAAAAACAAAGATTTAAATTTTTTTTTATAAATATATATGCATAGTTTATATTTTTAATCCCTTAACGACCCATGATGTGCTATGTACATCATGGGTAGTCTTCCTGACTTTGATGCTAGCTCACACACTGAGCCTGCATCTTTACTTGCACATGTTGGCTGATCTGCTCTCCCAGGGGTGAATGGGTTAAAGAATAACCCTTATTGTATTATCTCATTGCTTTATAGTTTGTTTTTGTCAAGCCATTTACTTATTCTTACCTTACCCTCCCCTCCCTCTATCTCCTCTCTTTGTCCTACTCCCTCCTCTCAACATAAGAAATTGTGTGGCGCCCCAGTATGCAGGCGTCACAGAGGGGTACTGCATCCGTAAAAGAGGTGCAGATACTCCAGCTGTAAGCGGATTCTAGGATGGTGGGTGGAACCCATTAACCAACACTCCCACACTAGAGTACACGGTGGGCGGGTACCCGGGAGGGAACAAAAACCACCTCCAGGGGGAACAAGGAGGTCTTTTGGCTCTTTAGTCTTTGCCTCTGAGCGGAGTTCTTTGACCTTGGGTCCTGGAAGGAGAGGGTCTCTCGGCTGAGGGAGCAGGAGAAAGGGAGTAGGAGAAAGGGCTCCCAGGTGCGGAAAGTTCCCGGGCACCGGCGCCCGTACCTGTGGGATACTATAGGACCACAGAAAATCCGGAATCCTGGGGCGTCTACAGGTCCCCCCAGGCACCTAAGCAACCAGAAGAGGGAACCAGGCACCGCTGAAGGAGCAGGCGGCCAGCCAGTAGAGGGTTACCCGACGGCAGCAAGGGTGAGAGAAAGAGTGGAGGTCAGGCTGATTTCAAGTCACCGGGCTTCATACAATTACTGGGAAGCAGGAAGAAATAGACGGGAAAAGACACACACCAAGGATTCCATCATACCACCTGGGATCCGCTTGCAGCCACCCGTTAGCTACCTGTTATAACATCTTATGCTGAACTGTAAAGTGCAACTTCAATGCCAAAAGTTTCCAGTAAAGTACCCGGAGAGAAGTGAACTTGACTCTGCTGCATTTCCTTGCAAATGACTTTGCTCCCCTACAGGAACGCTGCCCTGGTGGTCCCAGTCCTACCTGTGGAGGACTTTACCACTCTAGCCATAATACCATCTATCTCCGGCGGACTGTGGCGGCGCTGGTGGCATCTCACCAGATACTACAGGTGGCGTCACGACGAACTTTGTAAATAGTCCCCTGTAAATATAACCCCTTTTTTGGAAGATAGGCCCAGGACACGGGGTCAGGTGCGGCCACCACTCCACGTGACAACAGGAGCGTTAATCCTTGCTGCCTGACACCCGAGTACCCCAAAGCCTGGGTGCAACAATTGCATATACTATGTTCGTGAATGTATGTTTAATATAATTCAATAAAAATAATGTAAACAAAAGAATAACTACTGTTTTAGTTTTTCTTTTTCAATAGTACACATGAAAAGAAGCAACTTTGTGATATAATGTTATCAGGGAAATTTGCTTCTTTCTTCTCCTGGGTTGATGATTCACTCTGTAAACGCTATATTCAGTAGTAAAATCTGTATTCAATAAACACAGATTTTCCCATTACTAAGATAGGAGATGACAGTTGGTGCTTTCAAAATTTATGTTGAGGGGGAGGAGCTAGAGGCGGAGCAAGACATTCTGCTGCAAGTTCTCCAGAAACATCAGTTACAATTTAAATGTAGATGACAGTTGGTATTCATAAGATTCCATGGAGAGGGAGGAGGAGAGGCTGGAGGTGAAGACATACAGATGGGGAGGAGCTTGAGGCAAAGAGGGGGAGGAGCTATAGGCAGAGAGGGGGAGGAGCTAGAGGAAGAGAGAGAGGGGGAGGTGCTAGAGGCAAAGACATACAGATGGGGAGTAGCTAGAGAAAGACATTCTGCTGCAAGTTCTCCAGAAACGTCAGTTACAGTTTAAATGTAGATGAATAGTTGGTATTCATAAGATTCCATGAAGAGGGAGGAGGAGAGGCTAGAGGAGAAGACATATAGAGGGGGAGGAGCCAAAGGCAGAGAGAGGGGGAGGAGCTAGAGGCAAAGACATACAGATGGGGAGGAGCTAGAGGCGGAGAAAGACATTCTGCTGCAAGTTCTCCTGAAATGTCAGTTACAATTTAAATGTAGATGACAGTTGGTATTCATAAGATCCATGGAGATGGAGGGGGAGGAGCTAGTGGTGGAGTCTGACATACTGCAAGTTCTCCTGAAACATCAGTTACAGTTCTCCATAAGCAACAACTGTCATCTCCTTGACCCCTCATTGATTGGAAAATCTGTATTCACTGAACACAGACCTGTGAATTGAGACTTTTGAGAGCGAATATATCAGTCCAGGAGGAGGAAAAAAGCAAATTTGTCTGATAAGATGTATTACAAAGTTTCACATTTTAATGTGTACTATTGATTAATGGAGAAATTACTAAAATAAAAAGTTGGTTACTCTTTAATGTGTTATTTTGACGATGTCTAACGAAGCTTTCCACTAGATTTAACGAGAGCAACTTCAAGATTATTAAGATTTCCAATCAGCAAGTAAGTGAAGCAGGAACATCTTGAATTATTTAAGACGGTGCCACCAAAACCTTCAATCCACATACAATGCGTAATTACCAAGAATTCCTCAGTAACACTCACTGACAATGTAAACAGTGAATGTCCTGCCTAACAGTAACTACAATAAGATACTCCGACCCTCGATACAGTGAACAGCAGCGTCTCATGTTCTCAATTATTAGTCCTACTTCGGGGAGAAGTGACCCATTAAAGTGCAATGAACACAAGTCATCTCCTGAGTTATCTCTACGATATAAAGAGATTGATCAACTTTACCCCAAAAAAGCAAACCGCCATTATTCATCCGGCTCAGGTTTCTTTTCTCTTGTGTTTGCTTTGCTCCTCCGTCATCGCTGTGACATTTATCATTGGACACAGGTCTAAATATTTGGCTTGTATTATAGTAAGATGTGGAAATCTCATCAATAGTGGCAAACAAAACAGAAAAGAGCAAATGGCATTTTTGGAAATCTATTGCCTGAGTTTTCGACTTTTACAGTATAATAGTTTGGATGAGCAACACATACTTACAGAATAGGTTATAAATGCTGATTCACAGCAGCCGGGAATCCTGGTAAATTAAGTCCGATACCCGCTATTTTGGAATAGTGGTCTGCATGTGTGGCCACTTTTCTTTATTCCCTTAAAAGGCTGTGGAAATGGTCACACAAATGTATGACCAGCGGCAGTGGCGTAACTATAGTCTGATGGGTCCATTGCAAAGCAAAATTTGGACCTGCGCTCTCCCCCTACCCCTCTCTATATGTTAGTCACAGGTATGGGCCCTTGTAGCTTTCTAAATCCTTTAATGACATAGATGTTGCTCAACCCCCTTCATTGTGTAGTAATGCTCCCCATCCTGTATTAATGTCCCCAATCCTGGGCCCCTACCAGCTACATATCTCCAGCAATCTTGGCTCCTTTCAAGTATATATGTCAGCCATCCTGGTATATATCCCCCATCCTGGGCACCTTCCTGGTATATGATATGTCCCTTACCTTGGGACCCTTCCTGGTGTACTGTATAGGTCTCCCATCCTTGACACATATATCTCCTAACATAGGACTCATCCTGGTATATACAGCTGTGGCCAAAAGTATTGACACCCCTGCAATTCTGTCAGATAATACTCAGTTTCTTCCTGAAAATGATTGCAATCACAAATTCTTTGGTATTATTATCTTCATTTAATTCGTCTTCAATGAAAAAAACACAAAAGAGAATGAAGCAAAAAGCAAAACATTGATCATTTCACACAAAACTCCAAAAATGGGCCAGACAAAAGTATTGGCACTGTTAGAAAAATCATGTGATGCTTCTCTAATTTGTGTAATTAACAGCACCTGTAACTTACCTGTGGCACCTAACAGGTGTTGGCAATAACTAAATCACACTTGCAGCCAGCTGACATGGATTAAAGTTGACTCAGCCTCTGTCCTGTGTCCTTGTGTGTACCACATTGAGCATGGAGACAGGAAAGAAGACCAAAGAACTGTCTGAGGACTTGAGAAACCAAATTGTGAGGAAGCATGAGCAATCTCAAGGCTACAAGTCCATCTTCAAAGACCTGAATGTTCCTGTGTCTACCGTGCGCAGTGTCATCAAGAAGTTTAAAGCCCATGGCACTGTGGCTAACCTCCCTAGATGTGGACGGAAAAGAAAAATTGACGAGAGATTTCAACATAAGATTGTGCGGATGGTGGATAAAGAACCTCGACTAACATCCAAACAAGTTCAAGCTGCCCTGCAGTCCGAGGGTTCAACAGTGTCAACCCGTACTATCCGTCGGCGTCTGAATGAAAAGGGATTGTATATGTAGGATACCCATGAAGACCCCACTTCTTACCCCGAGACATAAAAAAGCAAGGCTGGAGTTTGTCAAAACTTACCTGAGAAAGCCTACAATGTTTTGGAAGAATGTTCTCTGGTCAGATGAGACAAATGTAGAGCTTTTTGGGCAAAGGCATCAACATAAAGCTTACAGGAGAAAAAAAGAGGCATTCAAAGAAAAGAACACGGTCCCTACAGTCAAACATGGCGGAGGTTCCCTGATGTTTTGGGGTTGCTTTGCTGCCTCTGGCACTGGACTGCTTGACCGTGTGCATGGCATTATGAAGTCTGAACACTACCAACAAATCTTGCAGCATAATGTAGGGCACAGTGTGGAGAAAGCTGGGTCTCCCTCAGAGGTCATGGGTCTTCCAGCAGGACAATGACCCAAAACACACTTCAAAAAGCACTAGAAAATGGTTTGAGAGAAAGCACTGGAGACTTCTAAGGTGGCAGCAATGAGTCCAGACCTGAATCCCATAGAACACCTGTGGAGAGATCTAAAAATGGCAGTTTGGAGAAGGCACCCTTCAAATATCAGGGACCTGGAGCAGTTTGCCAAAGAAGAATGGTCTAAAATTCCAGCAGAGCATTGTAAGAAACTCATTGATGGTTACCGGAAGCGGTTGATCGCAGTTATTTTGGCTAAAGGTTGTACAACCAAGTATTAGGCTGAGGGTGCCAATACTTTTGTCTGGCCCATTTTTGGAGTTTTGTGTGAAATGATCAATGTTTTGCTTTTTGATTCATTCTCCTTTGTGTTTTTTCATTGAAGACAAATTAAATGAAGATAATAATACCAAAGAATTTGTGATTGCAATCATTTTGAGGAAGAAACTGAGTATTATCTGACAGAATTGCAGGGGTGTCAATATATTTGGCCACAATGATGTATATGTCCTCCCATCCTAGTATATTTGTCCCCCACCCTAGGCCCATCCTGGTATATATATATGTATGTATATATATATATATATATATATATATATATATATATATATATATATATATACATATCCTGGTATATATGTCCTCCATCCTGGTATATGTCAACCATCGTAGACCCATTCTGGCATATATGTCCCCTATCTTGGTATATGTGCCCATCATCCTAAGCCCCTTCCTAGTATATATGTTCCCAATTCTGATTTCCAACGCATAACACCTCACCCCCGAAAAAACTCCTTTCTCCATTGCCATGACGGCGTCCTCTTTTGTAGCTGACACAGGGGTCGCCAGCTGACATCGGCATGCCTTCTATAGTGACGCTTAACGTCACTGTCATGCGATGCCCGTGCCTAAACTCGCTGATGTCAGCTGCCAGTCTCTGATCGGCCGTCAGAGTGTATTGCGGCTCAGAGACCCAAAGAGCCTTTATGCCGCAATACACTTCAGCGGAATGTGTATCAACGGACTAACATCTAAAGTAGATGCTGTGGTCGATGGGTCGAATTAATACATATGGGGGGAGATCATATAAGTTATTAAAGAAGATTTTATTAATGGGGTTGTTCAGGGTTAAATAAATTGATCCCTGTAACTGCAGATGTTAGAAGTACACAGTGTATACAGACAGATCACACAGCTCCTTACTGCGCTGCAGTACCCAAGAGTGGCCACTACACGGCGTATGGAGCTGTGGTGTCCCACCTCCTATGTACATTGTGGACTTTCAGCGGATTCTGGACCTGACTTCAACTCATCCGTAAGATTATACTGCTGGTGTTGAATTCCCACTGATCTATTATTGATAACCTATCATCAATATCATATTTCCAGGTAATCCCTTTAATTTTTTTATAGGTGCATTCTTTATTTTTTCCCTCTTCTGCAGCAAGAAGCTGTCACATCCAGCCAAAGACAGAACGTATAGGCTGTGATTGTGTACCTCTTTGGTCAAGTTACAAAATGCAAGTCAGGTAACCCTTGATCTTCTGATCGCCTTGATACAATATTCTTATCGAAGCCATGCATGGGGGTGGCAAATAGCCCTTTAAGCTTGATAGAAAGTTTGAAAAGGTCGACAGATCAGGCGGTAAGTAGGTTTTCATATCCAGATGTTGGGACACCATAGCTGGGTATGAAAGCTCTTAGTAGGGTATGTGTCACAATCCACCTATACGTCCACCTTCAAGACCATTGTAATCTTTGCCTGTGTATTGGACAGATGAGCAGTAAGTTCTAATTTGTGAAACATCCATAGTTACGGAAAATGATTGAGCTGGAATGCTGGAGGCTGATTGAATATAATTGGAAGCATCTTTAATACAGTTGTGCGGTTTCCAATTCGACCACAGATCTGCTCTGTCTTCTATCTATACATGTAATGCTGTTTGCTTTTATAAAATACAACTGTTTTACAGCAATTGAAAGTACAAACTCCAGGACTAGCAAATAACATCTTAAGACATGTGAAAAAAACATCTTGAAATGTGCCTAAACTCACGGGTGGATAAGTCTCATCTAGGATAATGATCTGAGATCATGTGAACAGCACTCGCCCTTGCTCAGTACATGTCCAGGGAAGTCTCTTATCATTAAAAACATTTTTCAGTTTTGTGTACATTGCAAATTCTCATAGACAAGAAAGATTTATCTTATCTCTGGTTTCTTGGGAAATGAATCAAACTATTGGTGTTATTGTGGCGCCCCACATGGTCAGGCGTCACAGTGGGGTATTGCACTCGTAAAAGTGGTGTAATCTTCCCCAGCTGCAAGTGGATACTAGGCTGGTGGGTGGGACCCATTCCTGCACTCCCACATTAGAATAGAAGTGGGAGGTTACCCGGGAGGGATCTAGCACCTCTTGCGAGAGTGAGGAGTTGGAGAGGAGTCGAGGAGGAGTGTGGAGCAAAGGTTTACCCGGACAGCTCTACGCTGATCCGAAGGGAAGATGAAAGAGGATCCTGAAGGGATCCTGAGAGAGGGTGCCTGATGCATGAGTCTGGGCCCGAGAGAGAAAGAGGGAACCCCAGCGGGGGGCGACCATACTCCAGGGAATTCCCCAGTCCACCACGTTAACGCCGGACCCAAGGAAATGGCCAGAGTCTACCTCTAAAGCCGTCAACTGGCTGGCGCGGTCTGCTCACCGGCTTCCGTACCCTGCCAGTCAGAGCAGTCTGCCTACTTCCTCACCACGAGGGAGGGGAGCCCCAAGTCTACCTTCAAGGAGACATTTGGTATAGACTCATCCTAGGCGGGGAAGAAAGGACACGGGTTTGTCAACTAAGGTACACCACGGGTACCACCATACCACCTGGCATTCACTTGCAGCCACCCGTACAGCTACCTGTTTCTTTAATAACTTTTGCTGAACTGTGGACTTGTATGCTGATGACTGACTACAGTAAAGTACCCGGGAGAGTGACTCTGCCTCCGTGTCTTTGTGCCGACATCGTAAACCTATAATACAATAATACAATAATGGAGATATATCTAGATTCAATAAACCCATAAATATATATGGTCAACATATGCAGATAAGTAAAGTTCCATAATGCGATTTTAAGCTAGTTCTAATACACCCCAAATTGGAATATTATACCCCCAAAGCAGAGAGCAGTATGAATATAAATATTAGTGGAGTGACCCCTCGTGATGTGAAACCTCATTCAGTGCATGGGGACATTGCCCTGATGAAGCTGCCAGGCGCAGGCAGCAGGGGCGGAACTACACTGGTGCAGCTGGTGCAGCTGCACCAGGGTCCCGACCGGCTGGGGGCCCCTTCAAGCCTGGAGGGGGGCCCCCAGCCGACCCCCGCAAGCCGCCGCCAGAGGAGAGGAGGGTCAGGCAAGGGAAGCAGAGAGCTTCCTGCTTCCCCTGCCTGATCCCGCCCCTCCTCTCCTCTGCTCCTCCGGCTCCTAGAATACTTCCGCGCGGCTCCCAGGTAGGAGAGCATCGCGCCTGCGGCTCAGTGCGGCTCCCAGCGGCACCCTCCCCCCCCTTTCCGGGCCGCGCCGACGGCCAGCGGAACCCCTCCCCCCCGGGCCGCGCCGACGGCCAGTAGCCCCGCCCCCCGGGCCGCGCCGACGGCCAGTAGCCCCGCCCCCCCGGTCCTCTCCTGCACCAGGGCCCCCGGGGGTGACGGTCCGCCCCTGGCAGGCAGCGTAACGCGTGGGGAGCGCCACACCTCCTGCTTCTACACATAAAACTCGGGTAAAACCGGTCTTTACTGGTACTAAACCTATTTCCATCATTCTAAAGCTGAATTGGCATAATTGGGAATTGGAAAGCTGATATGGGTCAGAAGTGATGGGATCTCATAGCAATCATCATTTAGGTATGGGGGAAGGTTCACTGCTCCCCATGCACTGAATGAGGTTTCACATCACGAGGGGGTCACACCACTAATATTTATATTTATACTGCTTACTGCTTTGGGGGTAGAATATGCAGCATTTTTTCCACTTTGCCCTGAAGTATTGGGGGGGAATATCACCCATAAAATGAACATCTATGTGATCATTATATTTTTTGGAGTACTCCATAGCAAATTTCCTCTACAGATGTTGCTTGCCTTCATATATACTTCTGCCCTTATGTACTGTACTGTTATTGTTCCCATTTTGTCTGTATTAAGGTACCTTGAGAAATGTATTGAACTGTTACTGGTTTAACGGAGTCTGTGATTAGCAGGGAGGTTTCTCTGGGATTATTATATCCTCAGCAGAAGGTTATGGCTGATTTTTGGCCTTTTTAATCTGTTTTTAATTGTTTTTGTGATTCATGTCTTTCTTCTTGTTATACAATAAATTTTTGCAACACACTTTAACCTCTTCATGGTTGTATCGCTTCTTCAGGCTTTACTATTTCTTTTGTTGGTTTTCATTCCTAAGATAAGAAGACTCATGGCTGTACTAGCTCGAAAGGTGAAAATACTCAATACTGAGCAAAGGGTCTGAATACTTATGACCATGAGATATTTCAGTTTTTACTTATTTAATAAATTGCAAAAATATCTACATTTGTGGTTTTTTCAGTCAAGATGGGGTTTAGAGTGTACAATAATGAGAAAAAAATGAACTTTTTTGAATTTACCAAATGGCTGCAAAGAAACAAAGAGTGAAAAATGTAAAGGGGTCTGAATACTTTCCGTACCCACTGTATGCCTCTCATCCTGGGAGCCCTCCAGGTATATTTGTCCCTTATCCCGAGCCCTTTCCAGCTATATATGTTTGCCATACAGGGCCCCTTTCAGGTATATATGACCCCCATTGTGGTATATGTCCCCCATCTAGGGACCCTTCCTGGCACATACGTCCATCATCCCAATATATTTGTCCTCCTTCCTGGGACCCTTCCTGGTATAAATGTACCATTGAAACATGCAATGATCTACAGTATGGGAATTTTTTATCCCCTACAAGGAACTATTATCCTCATTACAAAATGGAGGTTGGACACCTGACCAAGACTCTATTCCTTCTGTATAGAGCTCCCGAAAAAACTTAACTGAAGCTCTCTGAAGGCCCGTAGAGAATCAATGGAGCAGCGGTGGAGCATGCACACTGCCGTTCCCTTCCAACAGGAATAAAAGTGCTCTGTTCTGTTGATCGGCGCGGGTCCCAGCATTTGGACTAACACTGATTAACAAATCTATCTCCTATACGGTGGATAGGCGATAACTTGCTTTCACCAGAGAGATATTTTAATGAGAAGTCGGTTATGTTTGCCAAACTCTTTACCGAAAAACACGAGTAAGATTGTTAGCCAAACTAATACTCTTCTTTGCACTAATGAGGGGCAAGAACCCTGAAACAGCTGTCTTCAGATAAGTGCTTTTAATTTTGGAAGAGACCCGGTTTTAGCTTATCCTTAGTCATGTTGCAAGATGTATAGGCTGGCGACTTCCAATTGGATGGCCATTTGTGTTGACCACTTTCTGGAAAATAGTAATATGAGATAAATTATTGTGTTTCCTGTACTGTGGATAGGCGATAACTTGCTTTCACCAGATAACCCCTTTAATGAGAAGCTGGTTAAGTTTGCAGGCGATACAGATTAGTGGTCCTGACATATGCCATGCATTGTTCTACATGTGCGGAGATGTGCAGCCAGGAGACAACACTGACAAGATCACCGCTTACTGAGAAACACTCTACAAAACCCCAGTCTCCTCCGCTTCCTACAGCAATTCTCCTCCAGCTGGATAACGTCTCCTTGTAACCGCAGGTTTCATCCTTCTGACATTACTTGGAACACTCAAAGAAACACCTGGAGAGAAAGAAAAATAATAGTGTCCGCGCTGGGATGTAGGATATCATCAGAGCCATCCGGCCATGAAGGGCCAATCTACGACTGTGAATATAAGATAAAGTAGGATCCAGACAGGTCAATGTATAGACTTCACAGATTGAGCTCGTCTTTTAGATGTTTGGATCATGTATTTTCCTGTATGGTATCCAAGGCCAGTAAAAGGCAAAACAGAAACATCATTTCTAAGAGAAATCTTAACATCTGTTACAACATTGTCCATGGAGTTGTTGGACTTGTTCATAGAGTGTACAATTTTTGGAAATCATTTCAGCACCCTTCTTTTTTCAGGCTGTGTGCGGTACTGCAGCTCAGTGCTTTCTACCGTATTTCCCAGAAAATAGGGTGCCCCCAAAAGTAAGGCATGCCAGGGGGTTTAATGTGCCTGTAAATATAAGGCACCCCCCCTCCCCCGAAAATAAGGCATGTCTCTATTTTACAATATTTTACCACAGCATGCAGCTGTGACTCCTCCAGCCTGCCCCCGCTTCCAGCCCGCCCCCCGGTGCCTGTCACTGTGAGCGATGCCGCAGATGCATGTAGACCGGCACAGCTCTATTTTTCAAGCCCCCGCCACTATCCTGGCCAATCACAAGCCAGGAACTGCCCAGCGGCCAATCACAGGCCATTCTCTCATTGACGTCGGCTTCTGGCCTGTGATTGGCTGCCCAGTTGGCTCCTGGCCTGTGAATGGCTGGGCCAGTGGCACCGTACACCTACGGCACCTGCAGCAAGGAGATGAGAGCCGTGCCGTCCTTGTGGATGGCCATGCAGGAAAGCAGAGAACCACGCATCATGTGTACACCCGGGAAGGTAAGCGGGAGGCCAGAGAGGTAATGGCATCAGTATCCCAGCTGAGCGGGGGAAAGGAGAGTGAAGGAACATTGGCACTAGGAAGTACTGGGACGTCGATGTAAAGTACAGTCATATGAAAAAGTTTGGGCACCGCTCTTAATCTTACTCTTTTTTTTTTTTTGTTTAAAATTTTTTTGGTTTAAAATTGGGTTTTTGCAACAGCTATTTCAGTGTGATATATGTAATAACTGATCGACACAGTAATATTTCAGGATTGAAATGAGGTTTATTGTACTAACCGAAAATGTGAAATATGCATTATTTCAAAATTTGACAGGTGGAAAAGTATGGGTACCCTTCTGATTTTCATGATTTGAATACTCCTAACTACTTTTTACTGACTTAGGCTGTGGTCACAGTACCATTTTTCACATGCATTTTTGGAGACCTGCGTTTTCAAAAACGCATGTAAAAAACGCACCCATAGGCCCCCATGTTAAAAAAACGCATGCCCTAATAGCCAAAAAGCATGTGTGACTGTCCCATGCGTTTTTGGAGCATATCCAAAAACGCATGCGTTTTTTAATAAGGGGCCTTATGGAAAACGCATGCAAAAACGCATGTACAATTAGTGCCATTCAAAAACGCATGCGTTTCCCATAGGAGCCCATGTTAAAAAAACGCATGCGTTTCCGGAAACGCATGCGTTTTTTTAACATGGGCTCCTATGGGAAACGCATGCGTTTTTGAATGGCACTAAAAGGTACTAATTGTACATGCGTTTTTGCATGCGTTTCCCATAGGAACCCATGTTATAAAAACGCATGCATTTTCTACAAAAACGCATGCGTTTTTCAAAACGCTCAAAAAAATACTACAAGCACTATTTTTAGGTGCAGATTCAAAAACGCAGCCAAAAACGCAGGGAGCCATCAGAGACCTTAAAAAACTCATGCTGACATGAAAAACGCATGTAAAAAAGCATGCATTTTTAAAAGGCACTAAAAAAACTGTGACCACAGCCTTACTGCAGCACTAAATTGGTTTGGTAACCTCATTGAGCTTTGTACTTCATAGCCCTGTGTATCCAATCATGAGAAAAGCTATTTCAGGTGTCCACTTGCAAGTTGTTCTCCTAGTTGCATCTTCTCTGAGGAGTGGCATCATGGGCTCCTCAAAACAGCTCTCAAATGATCTGAAAAAAAAAGATTGTTCAACATAGTTGTTCAAGGGAAGGATATAAAAAGTTGTCTCAGAGATTTAACCTGTCAGTTTCCACTGTGAGGAACATAGTAAGGAAATGGAAGACCACAGGGACAGTTCTTGTAAAGGCCAGAAGTGGCAGGCCAACAAAAATATACGAAAGGCAGAGAAGAAGAATGGACAAGAACAATGCAGAGACCACCTCCAAAGACCTGCAGCATCATCTTGCTGCAGATGGTGTCACTGTGCATCAGTCAACAATACAGCACACACTGCACAAGGAGAAGCTGTATGGGATAGTGATTTGAAAGAAGCCGTTTCTGCATGCACGCCGCAAACAGAGTCACCTGAGGTATGCAAAAGCACATTTGGGCAAGCCAGTTTCATTTTTTAAAAAGGTCCTGTGGACTGATGAACAAAGATTGAGTTGTTTGGTCATACAACAAGGCGTTATGCATGGCGCCACAAAAACACAGCATACCAAGAAAAACACTTGCTACCCACTGTCAAATTTGGGGGCGGGTCCATCATGCTTTGGGGCTGTGTGGCCAATGACGGCACCGGGAATCTTGTTAAAGTTGAGGGTCGCATGGATTCCACTCAGTATCAGCAGATTCTTGAGAATAATGTTCAAGAATCAGTGTCAAAGTAGAAGTTACACCGGGGATGGATCTTTCAGCAAGACAATGATCCAAAACACCGCTCCAAATTACTCAGGCATTCATGCAGAGGAACAATTACAATGTTCTGGAATGGCCATCCCAGTCCCCAGACCTGAATATCATTGAACATCTGTGGGATGTTTTGAAGCGGGCTGTCCATGCTCGGCGACCATCAAACTTAACTGAACTGGAATTGTTTTGTAAAGAGGAATGGTCAAAAATACCTTCATCCAGGATCCAGGAACTCATTAACAGATACAGGAAGCGACTACAGGCTGTTATTTTTGCAAAAGGTGGATCTACTAAATATTAAAGTCACTTTTCTGTTGAGGTGCCCATACTTTTGCACCTGTCAAATTTTGAAATAATACATATTTCACATTTTCGGTTAGTGCAATAAACCTCATTTCAATCCTGAAATATTACTGTGTCCATCAGTTATTACATATATCACACTGAAATAGCTGTTGCAAAAACCCAATTTTAAACAAAATGAAAAATGAGTAAGATTAAGAGGGGTGCCCAAACTTTTTTATATGACTGTATATAGGTACAGAGACGCTGGTGTAACACTGGTGCTACCCACTACTCCATTTTGCAATGCCAAATTTTTTCATAGATATAAATAGAAAAAAACAATAGATGCCACCACCAAATTTAAAAGTATGGTTTTCTAGTTATCATCATCTTGTCCATATGTTTTTTAAAAATTTTTTTCAAGAAACCCATTGATGGTATTGTGTCTCAAGGTTATTTGGATCACTGAAATCAATCTCAGATACCTGTGATAATTAGTTTGGCAGGTGAGCTCAATAAAAGGAAAACTGGGTGTTCCACAATATTACGCAGGCCACAGTATTCAAGTAACATGGGAAAGAAAAAAGATCTCTCTACTGCCGAAAAGCAACAAATAGTGCATTGCCTTGGACAAGGTATGAAAACATTTGATATTGCACGAAAACCTAAGCGTGATCATCGTACTGTGAAGAGATTTGTGGCGTATTCTGAGCACAGACGTGTTTGTGCAGATAAAGGCAGAATGAGGAAGGTTTCTGCCAGGCGAATTCATCAGATTAAGAGAGCAGCTGCTAAAAAGGCCTTACAAACCAGCAAACAGATATTTGAAGCTGCTGGTGCCTCTGGAGTCTCTCGAACCTCAAGGTGTATTATCCTTCAAAGGCTTGCTGTGGTGCATAAACCTACTATTCAGCCACCCCTAAACAGTGCTAACAAGCAGAAACAATAGCAGTGGGCCCACACATGCATGAAGACTACACACCGCGCTCCTCCGGGTCTTCATGCTTCTTCCTGCTTCCTCCTCCGGCGCACAGACAATGATGTCATTGCCTGCGCCGCCGGAGGAGGAAGCAGGAAGAAGCATGAAGACCCGGAGGAGCGCGGTGTCAGAGCGGCGACAGCAACAGGGATAAGTATAATGATCTATTACTTTACAGGTGTGAGGCAGCAAGGGGGTGCCCTGTATACCACTGATGGGGGGGGCGCTGTATACCGCTGGGGCCTGTATATGACTCGTGTATAAGCCGAGGGGGGGACTTTTCAGCACATTTTATGTGCTGAAAAACTCGGCTTATACACGAGTATATACGGTAACTTTCAAACAGTCTTGTTTACTGATGAGTGCCGAGCAACCCTGGATGGTCCAGATGGATGGCGTAGTGGATGGCCACCATGTCCCAACAAGGCTGCGACATCAGCAACGAGGTGGGGGAGTCATGTTTTGGGGCTGTATCATTAGGAAACAGCTGGTAGGCCCCTTTAAGGTTCCCGAAGGATGGCAAAGTATATAGAGTTTCTGACTGAGAACTTTCTTCCATGGTACAAAAAGCAAAAATGTGCCTTCAGGAGCAAAATCATCTTCATGCATGACAATGCACCATCTCATGCTGCAAAAAATACCTCTGTGTCATTGGCTGTTATGGGCATAAAAGGAGATAAACTCATGGTGTGGCCACCATCTTCCCTGACCTCATTCCTATAGAGAACCTTTGGAGTATAATCAAGCATATGATCTATGAGGGTGGAGGCAGTTCACATCAAAACAGCAGCTTTGGGAGGCTATTCTGACATCATGCAAAGAAATACAAGCAGAAACTCTCCAGAAACTGGCAAGTTTAATGGATACAAGAATTGTGAAGGTGATATTATTATTATTATTTATAGAGCACCATTTATTCCATGGTGCTGTACATAAGAAAGGGTTACATACAGACAAGTTAAAAATACAATGAACAAAGTGACAGACTGATACAGAGGGGAGAGAGGACCCTACCCTTGTGGGCTTACATTCTACAGGGCAATGGGGAGGGAGAAGTAGGTTGGGTCTGCTCGGGTGGTGCTGGAGTGCCAGGTCCGATGGTGTTGGAGCACCGGGTCCAGTGGTGGTGAGGCAGCACTGTGGTCATTGCAGGTTGTAGGCTGTTCTGAAGAGATGGGTTTTCAGGTTCCGCTTGAAGGTTCCGAGTGTGGGGGACAGTCGGACGTGATGGGGTGCAGAGTTCCAGAGGATGGGGGCTGCTCGGGCGAAGTCTTGCAGGCAGTTAGATAAGGAATGTACAAGTGTGGAGGAAAGAAGGAGGTCTTGGAGGATCGAAGATTATGAGTTGGATGATATCAGGAGATTAGTTCAGAGGTATATGGGGGGAACAGATTGTGGACGGCTCTGTAAGTCAATGTTAGTAGATTGAATTGGATACGCTGGTGAATTGGGAGCCAGTGGGGGGATTTGCAGAGGGGAGAAGTGGAGGAATAGCGAGGAGAGAGGTGGATTAGTCGGGCAGCAGAGTTAAGGACAGATTGAAGTGGTGCAAGAGTGTTTGCAGGAAGGCCACAGAGAAGGAGGTCGCAGTAGTTAAGGCGGGAGATGATGAGGGCATGCATTAGTAGTTTAGCAGATTGGGGGTTGAGGAAGGGATGGATTCTGGAAATATTTTTGAGTTGGAGGCGGCAGGAGGTGGCAAGGGCTTGGATGTGTGGTTTAAAGGACAAGGCAGAGTCAAGGGTTACTCCGAGGCAGCGGACTTCAGGTACAGGGCAAAGTGTGATGTCATTTATTGTGATAGATAAGTCTGGTATGGAAGGTGTGTGAGATGGAGGAAAGATGAGTTCGGTTTTGTCTACATTGAGTTTTAGGAAGTGGGAGGAGAAGAAGGAGGATATGGCTGATAGACACTCCAGGATTTTGGACAGCAGAGAGGTGACGTCTGAGCCAGAGAGATAGATCTGGGTGTCATCAGCGTACAGGTGATACTGGAAACCATGGGACTTTATGAGTTGTCCCAGACCAAGAGTATAGATTGAAGAAAGGAGGGGCCCGAGGACAGAGCCTTGAGGGACCCCAACAGAGAGGGAATGGGGCAAGGAGGTTGTGTGGGAGTGGGAGACACTAAATGTGCAGTTGGAAAGGTAGGAGGAGATCCAGGAGAGGGCAAGGTCGGTGATACCAATGGAAGAGAGCATCTGTAATAAGAGGCAGTGGTCGACTGTGTCGAATGCAGAGGACAGGTCAAGAAGGAGGAGGACTAAGAACTATCTGTTAGCTTTGGCCATGAGTAAGTCGTTAGTAATTTTGGTCTGGACAGTTTCAGTGGAGCGGTCAGGGTGGAAGCCAGATTGAAGGTCGTCAAAGAGAGAGTTGGATGAGAGGTGGGATGAGAGTACAGTGTGGACATGCTTTTCGAGAAGTTTGGAAGCGAACGGGAGCAGAGATATGGGCCGATAGCTGGATGTAGAAGTGGGGTCAAGGGATGGCTTCTTTAAGATAGGTGTAATTGTTGTGTGTTTGAAAGCAGAAGGAAGGGTACCAGAAGTTAGTGATAGGTTGAAGAGGTGGGTTAGGGCTGGGATAAGTGTTGTGGTGAGGTTGGGGAGGAGGTGGGATGGAATAGGGTCCAGTGCACAAGTGGAGAGGGTGCGATCTGGAAAGGAGGTGCGCAAGTTCTCCTTCAGTGATGGATGGGTGGAGGGTTAGTGGGGGAGAGGAGTGATACGGTATACATGGGGGTTGTGGTGGTTGGGTAGCAAAGACTTGTCTGAACTGGTCGATCTTGTTGGTGAAGTATGTTGCAAATGTCGAGCCCCAGGCCCTGGGGTACTCGGGTATCAGGCTCGGTGGGTGTTTTCAAGGGAATGTCACGGGTGGCAGTGCCTGAGCCCGTGGCCTGGGTGACACTTCAATAAGGGAGTTATGTATAGGGGATAAGAGTTATTGTCACGTGACGCCACCTGTAGTACCTGGTGAGGGATCCTCCTTTGGAGGGTGATGGTATCGCGGCAAGGATGGCAAAGCTCCCTATAGGAGGAGCTGGTCCTCCGGGGCAGTATAGAGGAAAGGGGCAGTTTAGAGTGGGACTTATGGCCACAGTAAGAAGCAGTAAGGCAGTCTATAGGGAGGTTGAGGACGGAGAGGAATAACGCATAAACTCTGAAGAAGTCTCTTTTACCTTTTACTGGTGGTATTCACAGGTAAAAATGTCCAGAGCACTGTTGTCGGGTGACCAGGTGCACAGTGAGTCTCCACAGCAAGTGGGTATAAGGCCTCCTCAGGTTCCATACTGTCTCTGAAGCCCTGTCTGTATGCAACACGACTGGCCTCCTCACTTTCTCTGGTCTCTACTTTCTCCTCCTGCACGGTCCACGGGTTACCCTCTCTGATAACCGCTGTTCAACCTCTCGCTACGGTGTCTGGCTCCCTCTTTCTGGGTATGCAGGGGGACCGGGTGACTGAAGTCTCCACGGTGTGATGGGGTTTTCTGCAGTCTTGGAGTAATCCTGCAGGTGCGGACTCCCGAGGTGTGGAACCTCTTGGGTGAACCTCCACCGGTTCCTCGCTCCCTTGGCTCTGCTCCTTGCCTTCTGTCCCCACTCCTAGGCTCGGCTCAACAGCATAAGGGCAACTCCGGGTCACTGGTTCGGGCCTAACCGCGGCACCGAGCACCAGGACATCTTCGCAGCTCTCCTAGTGTCTGCACACTCTGACTAACTCAGCTAGTGTCGTGTCAGATCAGCTGACATGTGCAGCTCACAGTAACCGATGGACCAGAGATCCACCCGCGCCTCTTAACTAGCTAGATCGCGCTGTCAAACTCTGACAGCACAATCTAACAAGCGGCGGGCCGACGCGAATGGTGGCTCCATGTTGTGATCACAGGCCGCCGACAAGTTGTCATGACATCGAGGCGTCAGATGATGATGACCCCTGTCGCTGTAATGACGAAGTTCACAGATCATCAGCATTTATGCAGTACTGAGCCATGCAAAAGCATCTCTCTGAACAGCAGAATCGATTGGACAGTGCAAGCTTCAAACAGTCTAAGGGGTCTAATAAAATCAATAAAAAGTGTAAAAATGAAAAAGTTTTTTAAAATATGAAAAATAAAAACATACAAAGTTCAAATCACCCCCCTTTTGCTCCATTGAAAATAAAACTTAAGAAAAAATCAGATTACACAAATTTGGTATCGCCGCGTTCAGATATACCCGATCTACCAAAATATAATATAAATTAAATACATCTGTAAACTGAGTAATAAAAGAGATTCAAGACACCCTAATTACGAGATTTTGTCGCCACATTGCAATACAATACAATAACGGGCGAACAAAACATCTCATCTACCCAAAAATTGTCTCATTAGAAATGTCAGCTCAAGACACAAAAAATAAGCTGTTACTAACCCAGGATCCCGAAAAATGATAACGCTATGGGTCGAGAAACATGGGGCAAAAGCGCAATTTATTTTTTTAACAAATTTCAGAATGTTATTTTTACCACTTAAATGAAAGTAAAAGTATACAAGTTTGATATCTATGAACTAGTACTGACCTGGGAAAACATATTTTACCATATAGTGAACATGGTAAATAAAAAAACAAAAAATATTTGTGAATTGCACTTTTTTTTTTTGCAATTTCACTGCACTTTGAAAGGGAAAAATGAAAATCGCCTGGATGGAAGGGGTTAAAAATTAGGCATCATCAAACTCAGATTCTACCAATGGATTTTTTTTTTCAGTTGTTTTCGCAGTATTTTTGCATGGTGTGTGGATTAGTTACATAAAAAAAACCTTCAAATCTGCTCACCACAAGTGTACATGATGCACTTTATATTGCAAGGTTATTTTCATGCAGAGTTTTTTTTTTTAACATAGATGAATTTTTTTGGCTAAAAAATCCATATCTAAACAATCACTCTAAAAAAAATACATGAATTTTAGCTGGGGTTTGTAAGAACATGTGATGTTTTATTGCTGTTTTGCTGCATTTTTATTGTGTTTAGTTTAGCTTCTTTATTAATGTTTTTAACTATAATTATAGGCCTGAAGCAATAGTGTTTTTGTGTTCATTGCCACCAAAAAACAACTAAAACATTTTTTAAATAAAAGTGTCAAAACCTGATACAAACCTCGCTAATGAATGGAGGATAGGACATTAAGCAGCAGTGTTGGTTGAATGTTCCAAAAGAACAAGTTATTATTACTCTATAACCTGAAATAAGAAAACTGACCTGCATATCCTAACAGACAAATGTGAACAGGTGCGAACCGTAAATTACAATAACGTCTACCATGACATTGTAGGCTTTCAGGCCTTATAGAAGCATATCATAATAGGGACCCAGAAAAGACATACGCCTTTCATTCCTATTAGCATCTATCACACCTATCCTGAAGAAACCATCCCTTGCCCCAACCTCTACATTCAACTATCAACTAGAACAGCATGTCTACATTCAACTTCCCTCCCACCTCTCGGTCAAATGACTCTTCGGTGAGCTACGGTCCGGCTTCCTACCCCACAACTTCACTGAGACTGCTCTTTTTGAAATGACAAACGACTTACTAATTGCCAATGCTCACAGACAATTTTCTATTCTCCTCCTTCTTCTAGTCCTGTCCTTGGCCTTTGATACAGTTGACCACTTCTTACTAAAGATTCTTTCTTCCCTTGGCATCACAGACCTTGCCCTCTACTGAATCTCCTCATACCTCACTAACTTCACATTGAGAGTCTCCCACACTACCTCCACAGCCCACTCTCCCTCTGTTGGTGTCCTTCAAGATTCCGTCTTGGGAGCCCTACTCTTCTATATCTAAACCTTTGTCATGGGACAACTCATAAATTCCCATGACCAAGTACCATCTATATGCTGATGACACTCAGATCTTCCTCTCTGGCCCAGACCTCTCTGCTGTCCAAAATCCCAAAATGTCTATCTGCCATATTCTCCCTCTTCTCATCACGCTTCCTAAGGCTCAATGAGGACAAACCTGAACTCATCATCTTTCCTCCATCTCATACAACCTCCTTACAATACACTAACACTATAAATGTAATTTTCACTTACTATCACAAGTCAGTCCGCAGCCTTAGAGTAACCCTTGACTCTACCTTGTCCTTCAAACCACACATCTAAGCCCTCACCACCTCCTGCCACCTCCAACTCCAAAATATTTCCAGAATTTGTCCTTTCCTCAAACCTGAATCCACTAATAGGTTACTACAAGCCATTGACATGCCCTCATCTCAACTACTGCAACATCCTTCTCTGTGGCCTCTTGACTAACGCTCTTGCTCCTCCCATGTCCATCTTTAACTCGGCTGCTTGATTAATCCACATCTTTCCTCGCTGCTCCTCCACTTCTCTCCTCTGCTCATCCCTTCACTGACTCCCAATTCCCCAGCGAATTCAGTTTATAGGTCAGTTCTAACACTGACCTACAAACCCACCCATGATCTGTCTCCTCCATGTAGCCTCATACTAATCTCCTTACACCTCCAAACGCATAATCTCTGATCCTCCCAAGACCTCATTCCTTCCTCACATGGTTCCAGCATAAAGGAAGTTCTCTGGAGAACTTGACGGTTGCCAAGTCGTCTGCTGCCTAGGAAAGTGGCAGCAGGCATGAAGTTGTTTTTGTCATCTTCCTGTCTTTCTTCCCTTCTCTCTTGTTGTTATTATTGCAGTGGTTGGGACTAGTGCTCCCGCAGGCCATTTCCTTTTGGAGGGCTAACATCAGGGCCGGTGTGGGGCTAGGTATCCTGTTAGGTGACGGATTGAAAGAACTCATGTAGGGAAGGTTGGCAGATCAGGACACAGCTGCAGGTGTGTATTCCCTATTAGCAGGACCACCTGTTGGTCCATGCTCCACTGTCACGCACGGTAGCCGGACACCCCTTTAGTCCAACGGGACACCACGATAGGCAAATTATTTATTAATAATGTATTTATTTATATAGGGCCATTAGATTCCATGGCGCTTTACATATTGAAAGGGCAGACTAGGACAAGTACAATGTGCATGAACAATCAAATCGTACAGGTACAGGATCGGAGAGGATCCTGTCCAGAAGTGATCACAGTCTACGAGGGATGGGTTGGGATACAGTAGGAGGTGGGAAGTGCCTACGTGAGATGGTGCGGTGGACGGGTCTCATTGTCGGTTGTAGGCTTGTCGTAAGAGGTGGATCTTCAGGGTTCTTTTGAAGGTTCTCAGGGTAGGTTAATGTCTGATATGTTGGGGGAGAGAGTTCCAGAGTATAGTGGATCCACAGGAGAAATCTTGTATATGGTTGTGAGAGATGGTAATGAGAGGGTAGTGGAGAAGAAGCTCTTGGGAGGATCGCAGGTTGCGTGAGGGTAGGTATCGGGAGAGCATGTCAGAGGGGACAGGTTGTAGATGGCTTTGTATGTCATGGTTAGGGTTTTGAACCGGGCTCTCTGAGAAGTGGGGAGCAAGTGAAGGGCTTGGCAGAGAGGTGAGATATGGGAGTAGCGGGAAGATAGATGGATTAGTCGGGCGGTGGAGTTTAGGATAGATTGAAGAGGTGCGAGGGAGGTAGCAGGGAGGCCAGTGAGCAGGAGGTTGCAGTAGTCAAGGCGGGAGATGATGAGAGCATGAATTAGTGTTTTGGCAGTGTCGTGGTCAAGGAAAGTGGAGATCCGGGAAGTGTTTTTGAGCTGGAGTCAACAGGAGGTGGCAATGGCTTGGATGTGAGGCTTGAAGGAGAGGGAAGTCGAAAATTACCCCGAGGCACTTGGCGTGGGGGACTGGAGAGAGTGAGCAGTCGTTGACAGTGATGGATAGGTCTGGTAGAGGGGGGGGAGCAACTTGGGCGGAAGACAAAGAACTCGGTTTTGTCCATGTTCAGTTTTAGGAAGTGAGCAGAGAAGAAGGATGAGATGGCAGACAGGCATTGTGGAATTTTGGATAGTAGGGAGGTGATGTTGAGGCCAGACAGATAGATCTGGGTGTCGTCAGCGTAGCTGAAGACTGTGGGACTCAATGAGTTGTCCTAGGCCGAGGGTGTAAATAGAGAAGAGTAGTGGCCCCAGAACCAAGCCTTGGGGACACCATCATATAGGGCGTAGGGTGAAGAGAAGGTGTGGGAGTGGGTGATGCTGAAAGTCCGGTCCATTAGGTATGAGGAAATCCAGGAGAGGGCTAGGTCATTGATGCCAAGAAATTCCAGAAACTGAAGTAGGAAGGAATGGTCAACGGTGTCAAAGACGGCAGATAGGTCAAGGAGGAGGAGGACGTAGTAGTTTCGCTTGCTCTTGGCGGTCAGTAGTCGTTGGTGACTTTGGTTAGGGCTGTTTCGGTGTAGAGGTGGGATCAGTAACCAGATTGTAGGCGGTCAAAGAGGGAGCAAGAGACAAGATGGGAGGACAGTCCAGAATGGATGTGTTGTTCAAGTAGTTTTGAGGTGAAGGGGAGAAGAGATATGGGGTGATAGGTAGAGACAGATGCAGAGTCAAGGGAGGGTTTTTTGAGGATGGGTGAGTGTGGCCCCCACTGGTCGGGACGCCACGGAGGGGTACTACACCCATAAAAGAGTGTGTAGTATTCCTGTGGCTGAGAAATTGGGATGCTGCATAAGAGACCCTCATTACACACATCCACACACACCCTAGGTAGGGGACCGTGGGTGGAGCCACTTAGGGAGGGCCCAGTCCTATTGGAGGAGTAACAGGGTAGAAAAGTGTGTAGGTGGGAGGAGCATTGGTCAGGCCGTGAGTGGAAGAGCTCCTTTGGGGAGTGAGGAGTAGATGGCGGAGGTGCTGTCAGGTCTGAAGAGGTCAATAGGGACACCAGGTTTTGCGGTGTGCCAGAATCCAGACAAGGTACGGCTACCGGCCGGAGGGATTCAGTCCTGAAACAGAGGACCGGCTCTGAGAGCGGTGCGGGTGTTCACCCCTGAGCCGCCGAATTGGAGGCCCATTCTTCTTCAGGTAGTCAAGGCAGACACCCAGCGCACCCAGGAAAAGACACCATATATGATCCTGAGGGCTCGGATTAGTCACTCAGAGAGGATCCGAGTGAGCTAGATTCAGACTCTGCCCGCGGAGGCGCTGAGGAAGACAGGAGAGAGCGCAGGAAGGAGTGCAGGAAGGGACCGGACAGGAACAGTAGGCATTTTACCCAAGAGCGGCATCCTAACTTCCAGCGACTACCCAGGTCTGGCAGACCCGTAAAGACTGTGTTTAAAGAACTGCCAGTAAACCCATTGCAAGTTATAAACTGTGTGGTGTATTTCATTCACCTGCACCTGAGGAATTGCCGACCTATCATCATTCACTACTGCCCTGGGGATCCCGCTCCGCCTATGGGGAGCAAAACCACCTTGCTGCTTCACTATCACCCGGAGGTCTGTCCTGTAGCGCCTGTTTCCTTACCGGAGCCATACGTGGCGTCACGCAACACTATTTTTATTAACTGTTCCCCTTTTCAGCGACCACCAGGGCCACGGAACCGGGCAACAGGCCTCGTGGCATCCCCGACTAAATCAACGCCCAGAACTGGGTACCCCACGGCCTTGGGGCGGGTTATGAGATCAAGCCATGTTTAAAGGATGAGGGGAAGACACCAGTAGTGAGTGATAAGTTGAAGAGATGAGTTAGGGCAGGACTGAGGACTACGGTGAGGTTCGTGATGAGGTGGAAGGGGAGTGAGTCAAGGGCATTAACTCGTTTTAAATAGAGGAGATGCTTCTTGCAAGCAGATTTGAAGTATTTCTGACTTGGATGTTGGTGTGGAATCCATGCCCATAATCTCTGAAACACTCTGGGCAGACAAACCCTTAAAAAGAGCGTCATGTCAATAACTTGATATACTGTCAAAATGTAATTTGTGGCAAAGTATGTGCTTGTGCAGACTATTGTGGCTTTGGCAAGATATTAGCAATGAAAAAGAGCCAGAAAAACATATCATATTGGTGAAATATTTCAATAACTCACCTCTAATGTGATGCCTGGAGCTGATTCTCCTTGATGAGGCTGTGATATTGAGTAGTATTGATGATGTTGCTATTTGTATCTGCTTTTCTAGGTTTATATCGGTCTGGAGCTCGATCAGTTCTTTGCGATGATAACTTTTGAAAGAACTCACAGCAGTAAGTTGTACCAAACGGAGATGTATATGTCAATGTATGTCTCCTCAAAGTGGGAAATTCACCACTGCTCATTTAACATTTATAGAACTCAAGCAGTGGGAGGTCTGCTGTGTACATCCATAGGTGACATCGAGAATGCTGTATAAATCACATAGGAAACAACGAGACTGCTATGTATACATTACATAGATGACACAGAGAATACTGTATAAATCATATAGGAGGCACTGAGACGGCTGTATATATATCACATAGGAGACACATGAGATTTCTGTACAAATCACATAGGAGACACTTAGACTGTTATATATGTATCACATAGGATACACTGAAACTGCTGTATATACCTCACATACCATAGGATACACTGAAGCTGCTATATATACATGACTTAGGATACACTGAAACTGCTGTATACAGCAAATCACAGAGCAGACAATGAGTCTGGTGTATATACATCACATAGAATACACAGAGACTGGAATACACTAATGGCCACTTTACACGCGGCTACATTTCTAGCTTATCCACAGGTAACTTACTGGCTGCAGTGAAATCATGGAGACATTATTCCATTTGTACACAGCACCAAGATAGAACCATGTCTCCATGATTTCACTGCAGCCAGTAAGTTACCTGTGGATAAGCTAGAAATGTAGCCGCGTGTAAAGTGGCCATAAGACTGCTGTTTATAAATTACATAGGATACACTAAGACTGCTGTATATACATAACATGGGTTACACTACGACTGCTGTATACATAGCAGATGGGATACACCAAGGCTGCTGTATATGCATCACACAGTAGACACTAAGACTTCTGTATACATCACATAGGAAACAATGAGACTAATGTACATATATCACATAGGATATGCTGAGTCTGCTGCATAATCCCACAGGAGACTGTGACTGGTGCATAGTTCACTAGGAGTGGGACAGAAGTACACTGAAAACATCCTGGCATTGGCACAGGCCAGTGTTGGGGCATAATTTAGTATTCAGTGGTGAACAATTTGCTTGCTTACGGACACATTATGAAAAAACTAAAGGGCCAGCGGCCCACACACTGCAGACTTTGGCTATGTGCAAACAACATTGTGGCCTCTTATGGCCCATGGGCCACAGGCTCCCCATTCACTAAGTTATAGAAATCCAGAGAGTTGCTTAGTGGCCACCACAAAGCCTATGAATGCTCATTTTGACCTAAAGGCAACTAGCACAATGCGAGCCCTGGTGTATTATACATGGATGCTTATGTACACAAATGTAATCATTATCTGTTGGGTTAAATTACTAAAAGGTTAATTTGGTAATTTATGACTTTCTCTGCACTAAAACCTTCTGATAATATTTTCTTTTTCTAGAGAATTTTATGTTGTTTTCTCATGTGATGATTTTCCAAGGCAGGAGCAATAAATCATGTACCCGGGCTTACCAGTGATCCTTGGTACGTTCTTCCTGACTTCTTATATTTTACTTCCATCCATTCCAAATATATGGAAAAATAATAACCCGTTACATTAAAACCAGTTGAAGGGGTTGTGTAGTCTTCGACAGGAGCACACACTGCCGCTCTCCTGGCTTCTGCTTGCTGGCGGGCAGGTGATCCTGTTATTGACCGGTTGGACCAGCAGCATTGCAAATGGCCCAGTATGGGCCGGCGGTTTACCAATGCTGCTCGTTCAACCGGTCAATAACATAATCACCTGCCCGCAGCAAGCAGGAGCCAGGCAAGCGGTACAGTGTGCTATGCAAGGCAGCCATACCTTTATAGCATCAGAAGAGCCCCGGGGCCCTAATGTTTACCGTAATCAGCAATTAAGAGGGATCCAGCCAACTTCAAAGCAGTGACTGCGAAAGTGGCAGCTAGTGATAAACGATAAAATAAAAAATAACTCCATTATTGAGAAAGAAGTAGATTTTTTTATAGGAAATAAATTGCAAAGTCGCTAAGTTTTTAGCACATCACGCGTCATTTCCGACCCGCTCATGCGCAGTGCGGCGGGAGAACGCGACGCTGAGTCCCAGCGTCGCTAGGCAACGACCAGGAGCGTCTTCGGAAGGTGAGTATCGGCGCCCCCCTCCCAAAACTGCACATATATATGTGTGTGTAATCCTCATATATATATGGATTACACACACATATATATATATTCACTTTGATTAGGCATATTTCATATGTGCATATATATATATATATATATATATATATATATAATATATATATTGTGTGTGTGTGTGCGCAGGCCGGAAATGACGTGGTCGCCGGCCTCACGTCATGAAGAGCGGGGCGGGAAGATTCGAATGGGCACCCCCGCTCTTCAAATCGATAATGCCGCCCATTAGGGCGTTATGAAGGCTGCGAGGCAGGGGGAGTGCGGCCCTAGGGACACCGCCTTCCCGACAAGAACGCCCCGCTGACAAAATAAATGTGAGTTTATAAAGTGTTTTATTCATCTTCTATAAAGCCCTATTAGGTCAGGCAGGGATGGTTAGGGAACTAGTTAGAGGCTGTAGGGGCAGGTAGTGATAGTTTAGGGGCCATAGATTAGGTGACAGGTTCCCTTTAAGCTCTATGGGAAAAAGCAAAACAGCTTATAAGTGCTGCACTCCTTACCTAGGAAACTGTCCACTGCTGATAGACCGCAGTGGTGACCGGTAAACCGTAACATCTGTCCTAGGCTATAGGCACAAAATGGCTATCTTGGACAGACTAGGCAGAAGCCGTTCCGTTAGACCGAACCCTGAGAAACCCTGATGCCCTTTAACTCCTCTTTCCCCCCCGCTCTTCACCCACGGCCGGGAGCACCCCCCCCTCCCTCCCCTCACCCGCGGCTGACAGCACCCCCCCAGCTCCTCACCTGCGGCTGACAGCAACCACCCCCCCACTCCTAGCCCGCAGCCAATTGCACATCTCCCCCCTATCCTTACCCGCAGCTGACAGCAACCCCCCCCCCTGCTCCTCACCTGCAGCTGACAGCATCCACCTTTCCCCCTCGCTCCCCACCCGCGGCTCAGGCGACAGGGAGGCTCCGTGCACCCCTGCCTATACAGGGATCTGGATTTACAACAGGGTCCAGGGCAATTGCTGCCTATGTAAAGGCCTGCGGTCCAGTAAAAATCGCCAAGCAGGGTCAAAACCGGGAGGTCACCAAAAGAATGAAATCAGGAACTGTTAGAGTATTCAGGTAGTCGGGTCAAAACCAAATGGCAGCAAATTACAAAATCGTGAGGCAGAAGAAGCGTCCAAAAAACAGTCCATGGTAGAACAGGAAAAACATCAATACAAGACAGGACACTGGTCAGCAAAACAAAAAGCTATTTCTGGCAGCTTCCAGCAGAAAGCTGAAGGTATTAGTAGGGTATGGTGCTTTCCAATTAGCCAAATCCAGTAGTTAATGAGTTCTGCTGGACAGCACACACACCTCCACTCTGTCAGACTGTGAAGCATTGCAGGTCCCAGCCACTCCAACCTCAATGGGTGAGCAGAGCCTGCGCTCACCAGTCTCTGGGTCTGACCTCCCCAGCACCACCTACAGGGCGAATATGGTGCATCGATTAAGCAGACTCTGGTAAGGATGTGACATAACCTAGGCAAAGAGCTGTAAACTATTGAATTAAAAATCCCCCATTCTTAAGTATAAAGTGGATTTTTTATAAGAAGTAAATTGCAAAATCTCTTATTTTTACAAGCCCTTTTCAATTTTAAGCATTTATGATAACAGGAATAATGCTTTAAATCATGATGGGATAATAATAAAGGTAAGTGATGTCCAATAATGTCCTACTCCAAGAGGAGGCCATGCATATGTACAACTATCTTTTTGTCTTCATAACATCTAAAACTGAGGACATTACACATGCCTGGCCAGCCATATCCTCATTCTTCTCATTAATTTCCTAAAACCCAATTTAGATAAAACCAAACTAATCATCTTTCCTCCATCTCACTTCACCCCACCATCTGTCTGTCTGTATGTCTGTCTGTCTGTCTATGTATCTAATATAAAAAAAAACAGGTAGCACTCAATACTTATTCCATTATGGACCCTTTAATCCGGCCACAGTGATGCTGATGTTTCAGTCCACAAAAGACTTTTCTCAAGCATGGAGCACACTACAATCAGTGAACATTTTATACAATCCATCATAAATTGATAGTTAAGAATACATGACGCATAAAACCATGTACGGTATATAAAAGATAAAATCACTATGCGATCAAACATCTGTGCATAATCATAAAGTGCATATCTAGTGCTTATTAGGGGAAATGCTAACTGCATTGTCTTTACAATATCTGATAATTGGCATTAATTGCACATCAATGTCATATGTGTGAATATTTTAAAACAATATTATCATAATGGTGGACTATAGGTACCTCCTTGCCACTGTGTCCAGCGCCATTACTCTTATCCCAGCGTCTTCCGGGTTAGAAAACTGACTCAAATTGATTGGTCTACAGGTCATCATGTGACCATCGCGTCATACAATAACCCTACCGTGTGTCCGCGCATGCGCCCTACCGCGCAAAGCTGCAGATACCATTACAGCTACTGGCAAAGTAGCGCTCTTGCCCCATTTAGAAAAAAGTCTAAGGCCCCTTTCACATTTGTGCGTCTGTGCAGTTACCTGCGTATGCCTGCCTGCGCTAGCGCAAAAAGCAAGCGCAGGTAGTTTTCAGGCAAACGCAGGGCTGCACATGAACGCAGAGATGGCGAGCTCCTGCGCTTGCCTGCATCCCCGCCGCCATTATCTGCTATGGGGAGCGCAGGAAGTGAAATGCCGGGACGCAAGGTCTGAAGAGGGGCGGAGTCTGAGTGCACGCGTCACACAGAACGTACTGGAGACATCGTTAACGGCGTCTCCAGTGCATCATGAGTGCAGGGTAGAAGAGACCCACCTATTGGGCAGTCCCCACTTCCTGGCTGGAGGAAGGAGTTAGGTTAGGGGTGGGTAGCAGAAGGAGTAGTGCTCTAGTGAGTTCCAGAAAGACAGCTTGTAAGATAGCATGGAGCGTGTAGTGAAGTGCTAGGCCAAGGACCTGAGGACACAGATCTGCTGTCAGCTGTTAAAGCTGGGCAGAAGAGCTAGCTGCAGAAAGGGTACCAGCCCCAACTCGACCAGGGATACTTTAGGACCAGTCGTGAAACTGGAGGTCACTGGGCTTCAAGTACAGTGACTCACCTTGTGGACCTTCCCGAGGCTCAAGGGGTTATATAGGGTCAGAGGACAAAAGACTGTTGCTCACAGGATGTGCAGCTACCTGCCTGGCATGGAATGGCAATCATGGACACTTAGTGGTTCGGGAAGCAAGTGTCAGCATGGAAAAGGCAGCTGGAAAGCCATATACCCTGTGTCTCAGCAAGGTGGACTCCAAATACCTCTGGCTGGCCAGGCTATTAACTTGGTGAATACCATACCCCGGCTGGGTTGTAATCCTTAACTACAAATAAAGGGTAAGAACCACAAAGACTGCGTGTCATCTGATCCTTCCTGCTCCCTCTTGCACCATTATCCTCCTCCTCCTCCTCTGCACCATCCACCATCACATCCACCTGTTACACCTTTCAAGGATCCCTGCCCTGACTGGAAAGGGCTTACCAACTGGCTGCCACACCAACTTCCCTTGAAGGCCTTTCAGCAGTCCCTGGCCACCTGTGGTCAGACCTCCAGTTGGCATCAAACTATTATTCCACTGTAAATACATCCCTTAACATGTCCGGTCAGGGATATGAACTCTAGGACCGCCGCTCTGACTCCTAGACTGTTGGCCCAGATGTTCGAGTACCTGGCTCTTGCGACAATTGCACAGGTGTATCAAAGTAAAAAATAGGGGGGGAACAAGAGGCGCAATAGTGCCCTATCACTAGTGACACTAATGTATGTGGTGGTATGATTTCACTCACCTAGCAGTTGTGAGACCCACAACTGGTGTAAAAGCATTTAGCATTAAATGCAGCTGCTGCAGGACTTTCACCTTCCACATGCACGTGGGAACCATCCAGAAGTTACCTCAGGGAAATGGTGTATCAGTGTCCGCGCTGCTGAAATCCCAAGAAAACGATCCGGAAACCATATGTAGGTTGCATCAATCATCCATTTATTCCTTTCCTACGCGTTTTGGCACTGTCCTAGTGCCTTCCTCAGGGATATTACATGTCAGCTCTTAACAAGGTTTATATAGCTCCTGTACATGGCATTTAGGGGTGTGTTAACACATGCTGATGATGTCAAAATCGTCATCAAAGTGGGCGGAGCCCAATTTGATGATGTCAAAATCGTCATCAAAGTGGGAGGAGCCTAACTTTTGGCTCCAAAACAGTAAAAACAAATTTCTGTGGAGCAATTTACATCGTACAATGATATACAAGTTGATAAAAATCTGACTTAACAAATGGCATAAAAAACGTTCTGAAATTCGCTGCGGAAAAGTAAATAAAACCTTCAGTAGTAAAAACAGGAAAAAAATAGTGAGGATGGTTTTCATCCAAGTGACCAAGAGTTCTAATACACCCAGAGGCATATCGGAGTGTATATATATTTTTTTTCCTGTTTTTACTACTGAGGTTTTGCTCCACAGAAACTTGTTTTTACTGTTTTGGAGCCAAAAATTAGGCTCCTCCCACTTTGATGACGATTTTGACATCATCAACTTGGGCTCCGCCCACTTTGATGACGATTTTGACATCATCAGCATGTGTTAACACACCCTAAATGCCATGTACAGGAGCTATATAAACCTTGTTAAGAGCTGACATGTAATATCCCTGAGGAAGGCACTAGACAGTGCCGAAACGCGTAGGAAAGGAATAAATGGTTGATTGATGCAACCTACATCTGGTTTCTTGGGATTTCAGCAGCGCGGACACTGATACACCATTTCCCCTGAAGTAACTTCTAAATTGCACAGGTGATAATTTAATTACCTGACTGATGACGATTCCAATACCTGTCCAATACTAAGGAAATCTTGAAAACATGACCTGTTGGTGGGTCTTGAGGGCTGGAGTTGAGAAACACTGGTCTAGACAATACAAGCTTCTTAGATGTTAGCGTAGAAATATTTGATAAACTGGAACTACAGAGCATGGATCTGAACGGTAACATAGTTCTTATCTGAAGTTTCTCTGTGATCTCTTATACTGTATATACACACGTGGTCAAAATTGTTGGTACCTCTCGTTTAGTGAAGCAAAAACCCACAATCGTCACAGAAATAACTTGAATCTGACAAAAGTAATAATAAAATAATTATGAAAATTAAGAAATGAAAGTGAGACATTGCTTTTCACACATGCTTCCACAGAATGTTTTAAAAAATTAAACTCATGAAATCGGCCTGGACAGAAATGATGGCCCCTTAACTTATTACCGTATTTTGTTGCACAACCTTTGAAGCAATCATTGCAATCTAACAATTCCTGTAACTATCAATGAGACTTCTGCATTCTCCACAGGGATTTTGGGCCACTCCTCAAGAACAAACTGCTCCTGTTAGCTAGTGTTTGAATGTTGCCTTTTCCAGAAACCATGTTTCAGCTCTTTCCAAAGATGCTCAATAGGATTTAGGTCAGGGCTCATAGAAGGCCCCTTCAGAATAGTCCAATGTTTTCCTCTTAGCCATTCTTGAGTATTTTTAGCTGTGCGTTTCGGGTCATTATCCTGTTGCAAGACCCATGACCTGCAACTGAGACCAAGCTTTCTGACACAGGGCAGCAAATTTCTCTCTAGAAACCTGTGATAATCTTGAGATTTCATTGTACCCTGCACAGATTCAAGACACCCTGTGCCAGATGCAGCAAAGCAGCTCCAGAACATAACAGAGCTTCCTACATGTTTCACAGTAGGGACAGTGTTCTTTTCTTGATATGCTTCATTTTTCCATCTGGTGTGTCTTGTCAAAAAGTTCCATTTTTGTCTCATCTGTCCATAGGACATTCTTCCAGAAGCTTTGTGGTTTGTCAACATGTAGTTTGGAAAATTCCAGTCTGTCTTTTTATGATTTTTTTTCAACAATGGTCATCTCCTTGGTCATCTCCCATGAAGTCCACTTTAGAAGATGATGGGAAAAAAAGGTGTATCACGGTCCGCGCTGCTTAAGTCCAAGAAAACTCACATGCGAGTCAGAGTTTCACAAAACAAATCCTTATTCTTTATTCTTCCACTCCAATGCATTTCGGTGCTCCACCTGGCGCCTTCCTCAGGGATATTACATTCATCACTACCGTGGGGTTTTTATAGCCCCAAGCATTACAAAAATGGGTGTCATTTGTTTATCTGTGATGTCATAATAATCATCAAAATGGGAGGATCCCCACTTTTTGGCGCAATTTCTAAAAAGGTTGTCAAATAAACTCAAATTACAACATGTCATGCACAATACATAAGATAGAATGCTCACTTGTGCACCTATGTTCTTTTTTTCAAAAAATAAAGCAGATAATGGGTAAAAAATTATTAAAATTCCTCTTTTGTTACCATTTGTATTATCTGTTTCTTTGATTTGTCATTAATTTTCCTCCTGCGGCTGCGTCCAGGGAGGTTGTCTACAGTCCTATGGATCTTAAATTTCTGAATAATATGTACAACTGTCGTCACAGGAACATCAAGCTGCTTGGAGATGGTCTTCTAACCTTTACCTTTAACATGCTTGTCTATAATTATCTTTCTAATCTCCTGAGACAACTCTTTCCTTCGCTTCCTCTGGTCCATGTTGAGTGTAATACACACCATGTCACCAAACAGCACAGTGAGTATCTGTAGCCCTATATGCAGGCCCACTGACTGATTACAAGATTGTAGACACCTGTGGTGGACACACCTTGATTTAACATGTCCCTTTTGTCACATTATTTTCAGGGGTACCATCATTTCTGTCCAAGCCTATTTCATAAGTTTATTTTTTTTATTTCTGTGGAAGCAGGGCTGAAAAGCAATGTCTGACTTTCATTTGTTCATTTTCATAGATTTTTTATTTATTATTACTTTTGTCAGATTCAAGTTATTTCTGTGACCATTGTGGTTTTTTCTTTCATTAAACGATTCACTTAATACGAATGGGCTCTTTTATTCCCATTCCTATTAAGTCTCTTTGATTTGTCATTAATTTTCCTCCTGAGGCCACGTCCAGGGAGGTTGGCTACAGTACATTTTATACAGTCCTTCAAATATGAAGCTTTCATGTTCCCAGAGTAAATTTCTTTGTCATTGCCAAGGAACTGGTCTCTGTCACAGTAATCATGGGGATCTTAGGACAGCTTCCAGAATATTTAGTGACTGGGAGAATGTTGTGGTTTGTGAGACTATGTCATATTGATGAATGTATGGGCGACGGTGATAAGACTTCCTAGAGAAACAGTCCGTGTGGGTCATTGCACTGCTGTACTGGAATTACAGCTGTCATCTCCATACAGAAACATGAAGAAATACTCCCAACATCTGGAATTATTTAAAGAAATGTCTTAATCCATCACAATTAACATTCAACACGATTCTAGAAGAAAAAAATGTGAAAATCTTCAGCAATGACTACTGTATCCTCTGATGTTCCTCCGGTGTTCTACCATCGCATTTGCAAAATGTTATAATATCTCCTGTAATGAGGACAAAGAGTTTATCTCTGATTTTGTAGGATAACTCATCACTTTCAATGAATATTAACATTCTTATTATAGTTTTATAAGGATGGAAAATAAAAACAGCCATTCTGCAACTTATTTTTTATGGCAATATACAGGAGCATCTCAGTGAATTAGAGTACAATCAAAAAATTAATTTATTTCAGTAATTCAATACATAAAGTGAAACACATACAGTATATTATGTAGAGTCATTACACACAGAATGATCTACTTCAAGAGTTTATTTCTGTTAATGTTGATGATTATAGCTTACAGCCAAAGAAAACCCAAATGTTATTATCTCAGAAAATTAAAGTATGAAGGGTCTGAGAGATAAAATCTGACCTAAATAGGTATCACAGGCTTCACCTTGTGTGGTTGTGAGAGTCACAACCACTATAAAAGCAGATCACGGCTGCTGCAGTCCCCAGCGTGGTGCATATAGAGTAGGGAGGATGAAGGGTTAAAATCTGCGCTGCCATATTCTACGAGACATCAAAGGGGGAATATAATATTGATTAGTCAACTTTTTCAGGGCTCCCAGAAGCACCCTGAAACATGGCAATGTGATATTGATCTGTCCTGAGGAAGCAGCCAGGGAGCCCTGAAACGCATTGGCTAATAAATCAATATTATATTCACCCTTTCATATCTCATGGCATACAGCAGCCAGTTTTTAACCCTTCATCCTCCCTACTCTATATGCACCACCCTGGGGACTGCAGCAACCATGATGTGCTTTTATAGTGGTTGTGACTCTCACAACCACACAAGGTCATATTTTATCTCTCTGACTCTTCACCATCCCTACTTTATTTTTCTAAGATAATGACCTTTGGGTTTTCATTGGCTGTAAGCTATAATCATCAACATTAACAGAAATAAACACGTGAAATAGATCACTCTGTGTGTGATGACTCTATATAATATATGCGTTTCACTTTATGTATTGAATTATTGAAATATATAAACTTTTTGAGGATATTCTAATTATTATTTTTATCATTTATATAGCGTAATTTGATTTCATGGAACTTTACATATGGAAAGGGCAGACGAGGACAAGTACAATATGTATGGACAATCAAGACGTACACGCACAGGAGTTCATTGCGATGCACCTGTAAGTGACGGGTTAACATTCTTCTGCGGCCATGACAAATACAGTATCTATTTTTTTTTTGTTTTCCTACTTTTTCAGATTAAAGTATATATTTTTTAGATTTGTTTGTTTTTGTGTGGCCATATTCTGACCTATTTCTTTCAGCTGATGGAGCTGTGTGTGAATGCAGAAACAGTACATTTATTTATCCCATCCTACCCAAGCCATAGAGTTGATCCTTTGAAACCTGAGCGCGCCTCCTCACCTCCGCCGGTGGCCGATGCAATTACTTTAAGCCACAGTAGGATTTAAATTTTTGCCGCCAGTTCAACTTGTGCCGACGCGGAAAAGATTAAATAAACACAATCAAAAGAAAAGTCAGACACAATCACTTATCAGACACCACAAACATAACACAACACCCCGAGAGCCACCGTAGGGTTTGTCTTTCTAAAGTCTGGGAACGTTGAGGTGACTTCTAGGGCTCGGTTCCCCCCCATTGAGGAGCCATCACCTTGGCATTAGTGGAGTGTTAGTAAGGACACAACTGCGACCTCAGCATCTAAATAGCTTTAGGGCCAGTATCTCTGTGCCTGGAGCCCCCCCAAGTCTTAGGACAACAACCTTCCTCTAGGCCTCAAAGTCCTAAGCAATTCCCGGTCATCTTCCAGTGTTTGCTTTGGAGCTTTCACAATAAACAAGCAAAAGGATATTGTAGGATATTATCCGAGATTCAACTTGGGACAGAGATATGATCGGAACAGAACAAAGGCCGGGTGCAGGAGTTTGCAAAAGGAGCAAGGCCCAGCGCTGTGTTTGCTTTTTCTCTATGCAAATAAGAAAATAAAGGAAGATTATGAAGCCTATGATAACAGTGTCCGGTTACAGGCCAATACTAGTTGCTATTTTAGGAGGCAACAGATTTCATCATTAAATGGTAAAACATTTGATAAAATAGACAAGACTAAGCATTAGAACATGTCAAAATGAACTTTAGTAACCAATGCCAGGTAGCTGCTGCCAAGCAATAATACAACAATCATGGGATGCATTAAAAAGAGGTCTGGTACACATGATAGGATGTTTCAGGCTGGGTTAAGAGCACAAAAACAGAACTCCTACAAGAAAAGGTTCCATCTTCTGATGGACATAAACCCTTCTGAAAATAATGGGGGTGTTTGATTTCCATATTACAGTATAAGCAGTTACAATCTCCGTGTACAAGATAACTAAAAGGCCTAGGGAGCCCCAAAAGTCCCTTAGGCCTATAGAAAAGGACTAATGCTATTAAAGATTTGCAATAATTGGGGGCCCCATTATAGCTTTTGCATTGGGGCTTAACCACTGCTACCCACAGCACTGACCGCAGAGACGCTACCACGACTCCCCTCATCTACCCCGCTGCCCTGAGGTAAAGCTCCACATGTGGGGAGCTGTACTACACTGAGCTGCTCCTCCATCACCTCAGTCGCCATCCGCAGCGCTGGTATCATCGTTACTAGGTACCACAGGTGGCGTCACGTAACTAATCCCCTTCACTACCATCATCCCCCACCTTCCCCACCATTGAGGGTCCAGGGCACGGGATCGGGGACCGATCAGCCGTGATCCCCCATCCAAATCGCCATCAACCCCGGTACCCAAGTACCCCCTACCCTGTCGACCGCCTCAACTACTGGCCCGGGTGAACCTGACAGTTGTTCTGCTGTGAGTGCACAGGGACATATCTGGAGATTCACAGGTGGAGGATTTTGGACATGTAAAATCTACAGCAGATTTCAAGCAACATAAATGGATAAAATTTTGCAAAATATTAATAACACAAAATTAAAACCCAAATACAGCCATAATAGGATTAGTCATCAGCATTTAACCTACTTGCTGACTATTTCTAGATAGGAAGTTAAGGAGTATTTTTTTTTTTTTTCTGTATATGAGTTTAATCCAAAGAGTGAGTGAAGACAGAAAAAATAATTTGACGTATGTTACAAAGATGCTCAATTGTCACATTTTTTTAAGTATTTAACTATTGATTATCATTTGGACCTTAATTTTGGGGGCCTCTTTTTGGCTACGGATCAAAGACTCAGTTACAGATGATACAAATAAGATGTTCAATAGAAACAAAGGCCATTTCAAGGTCATAATTCCTGTGTGTTACAGATGTTCCTGGGTTAAGGGAATTGTATCAGTGACTCTGGGAATGTTGTCTAATAGTAGGGACTTGGGGGCGACCTATTATAATCAATACTCTGGTATTAATCTTCTACTTTCTAATGACAACATGAAAAGATTGCAAAAGACTAAATCCAGATACTGTAATTACCACCAGAAAACGTTACACAACCCAGCACACCAGTTATTCCATAGATTGCCATAGATGAGCACAGAAATCCATTGACTAGGGAAGAATAGGCCGCGTGTATAAGAGGATTCTGTTAAAGACAATGGGTTCAGCCATGCTGATCAACTTTGATTTGAGTTGGTGCATTTACCAGTCTAGTATGTCTAGGAACTCTTCCTATTCTCATTCTCTGTAAATTCCCATCTACATTTTTAAGTAGACAGTTCCTCTTAACATGAATTCTGACAGTGCTATAGGTGCTGGAACTTTCTTTACTTTTCTTCCCTTCATCTATTGCTCCTATCATTGTCCAATGACTTGAATTCTGTGGAGACAAAGACCTGCCTCCATTTCCTGTAGGAAGACAAAGACCTGCCCCACTTCTTGTAGAGATACAAAATCCCACCCCCACTTACTGTGGATGGAAAGACCAGCCCCACTTAATGTAGAGAGACAAATATCCACCTCCATTTCTTGTAGGGAGACAAAATTCTGCGACACCTTCCAGTAGGTAGACAGAGACCCATCGCCACCTCCTGTAGTGACAAACATTTGCTCCCATTTCCTGTAGAGAGATAATGACCCACCTCCACTTAATGTAGAGAAACAAAGCCTGACCTCCACTTACTGTAGAGGCAAGTACCAGCCTCAACTTACTGTAGTGACAAAGACTAATCTCTGCTACCTGTAGAGAGACAATGGCCCACCTACACTTCCTGTAGAGAGACAATGGCCCACCTACACTTCCTGTAGAGAGACAATGGCCCACCTACACTTCCTGTAGAGAGACAAAGAACCTCCCCCACTTACTGTAGAAAGAAATGCCAAATTTGTGTAGAGAGACAAAGACCCACTCCTATTTTCTGTAGAGAGACAAGGATCCACTCCCAGTTCCTCTACAGAGACAATGACCTGCCTCCACTTACTGTAATGAGACAATGACCTACGTCAACTTCCTGTAAAGAGACGAAGACCCACTCCCACTTAATATAATGACTAAGACCAGCCCTCACCTTGAGTAGAGAAACAATAACCCAACTCCACTTCCTGTAGAGAGACAAAGATCTACCCCTACTTTCAGTAGAGAGACAATGACCCACACCCACTTTCTGTAGAGAGTCAAAGACCTGACCCTACTTTCTGTAGTAAGACAAAACATTTTTCCATTTCCTGTACAGAGACAAAGTTCTTACCCCTGTTAGTGTTTACTAAGTACCTTATGTTATTGAAATGCACTTGCTTTGTTTTTATTTATTTACAGCAAGGTATTTGTTCATATATTTTTCCTCTTAGGTTCTGTCTGTTTGATGGCCAGTGTGAATATGCTCCAATGGTTTCTCCATTACTGTAGAGAGACAAAGACCCACTCCCACTTCCTGTAGAGACAAAGACCATTCCCTGCTTCCAGTAGAGAGACAAAGACCTGCATTCACTTCCTGTATTCAAGCAAGGACCCTCCTCCACTTACTGTAGAAGAAAAGGCCTGCCCCCACTTCCTGTAGAAACAAAAACCTGTACCCAATTTCTATAGAAACAAAGACCTTTCCCCACTTCCTGTTTAAACAAAGACCTGCCCCCACCTCCTGTAGAAACAAAGACATGTTCCCACTATCTGTAGAAACAAAGACCTGCCCCCACCTCCTGTAGAAACAAAGACATGTTCCCACTATCTGTAGAAACAAAGACCTGCCCCCACCTCCTGTAGAAACAAAGACCTGCCCCCACCTCCTGTAGAAACAAAGACCTGTCCCCACTTCCTATAGAAACAAAGACCTGTCCCCACTTCCTGTGGAAACAAAGACCTGTCCCCACTTCCTGTGGAAACAAAGACCTTTCCCCACTTCCTGTTTAAACAAAGACCTGCCCCCACCTCCTGTAGAAACAAAGACATGTTCCCACTATCTGTAGAAACAAAGACCTGCCCCCACCTCCTGTAGAAACAAAGACATGTTCCCACTATCTGTAGAAACAAAGACCTGCCCCCACCTCCTGTAGAAACAAAGACCTGCCCCCACCTCCTGTAGAAACAAAGACCTGTCCCCACTTCCTATAGAAACAAAGACCTGTCCCCACTTCCTGTGGAAACAAAGACCTGTCCCCACTTCCTGTGGAAACAAAGACCTTTCCCCACTTCCTGTTTAAACAAAGACCTGCCCCCACCTCCTGTAGAAACAAAGACATGTTCCCACTATCTGTAGAAACAAAGACCTGCCCCCACCTCCTGTAGAAACAAAGACCTGCCCCCACCTCCTGTAGAAACAAAGACCTGTCCCCACTTCCTATAGAAACAAAGACCTGTCCCCACTTCCTGTGGAAACAAAGACCTGTCCCCACTTCCTGTGGAAACAAAGACCTTTCCCCACTTCCTGTTTAAACAAAGACCTGCCCCCACCTCCTGTAGAAACAAAGACATGTTCCCACTATCTGTAGAAACAAAGACCTGCCCCCACCTCCTGTAGAAACAAAGACATGTTCCCACTATCTGTAGAAACAAAGACCTGCCCCCACCTCCTGTAGAAACAAAGACCTGCCCCCACCTCCTGTAGAAACAAAGACCTGTCCCCACTTCCTATAGAAACAAAGACCTGTCCCCACTTCCTGTGGAAACAAAGACCTGTCCCCACTTCCTGTGGAAACAAAGACCTGTCCCCACTTCCTGTGGAAACAAAGACCTGTCCCCACTTCCTGTGGAAACAAAGACCTGTCCCCACTTCCTGTGGAAACAAAGACCTGCCCCCACTTCCTGTGGAAACAAAGACCTGTCCCCGCTTCCTGTGGAAGCAAAGACCTGTCCCCGCTTCCTGTGGAAACAAATACCTGTCCCCACTTCGTGTGGAAACAAGGGCCTTCCCCCACTTCCTATAGAAACAAAGACCTGCCTTCACTACCTGTAGCGAGGCAGTGACCCATCCCCAATTTTTCTAATTCTTCCTGGTGTCTCTGCTACAGACAGCTTATACCTGACAACAAGTAGTGGCCAATACGTTATACAGGAGGGAAGCGCCTAGTGTCCAGCAATTAACAGTGATTTTTCAAGGAGCCTGATTCATCATTGCATTCCCAGCATTAGGGAATATTATTATTACCTCTCAATTAATGACTTTGTGATTTGCAACAAATTCATCAAACCATTTGCACCATTTCTTTAAGCTGTCTCTTCTGATATAGTCAGTTTTCTGATTTTGACGTCTTGTGTATTTTCTAGATATTTTAGACTGAGTCATGAAATGCGACTTTTCTTTTAAAGTTGCAACATTTGGTTAAAAAGCTGGATAATTGGCGACATTTAGCGAAACAAGCAACTCTGTTCTAGAGTCTCTAAAATCGGTTAAGGGCAAATAAAAACAACAATTTTTAGCTTTGCCTAAAATTCATGAAGCACCATTTTGATGAATTTGGCACTAGAAAATGTCAGCGCAAACCCCAAGTCCGAAATGACGAGTGATGAAAATTGATTCAGACAATATTTATATGAATTGATTTGCAGAGTTATATTACTGTCTATCAAATCAGATCAAGATGTCAGAAAATACAGTGTCACGAGTGTATCACACCTTGCTGTGACCTCTGGGCTATCTTGGATCAAAAGATCATGGCATTTGGTCGTTCGCAGGTCCTCTTTAGGGCTGGCGTTTATCATGAGTTGAGTGAAATTATTTTCTTTCAGTGCATATGGGGTTAAGGGTTCCTTTCTTATTCTGCTGAGAATCCTTAAAGCTTTAATCTCAGCTGTAGTCCCTTATGACCACTCCCTTACACAATTTAGACTCACTACCAGCTTTTTCCTATGACGGTTATAGATCTTCTATGCTGAACTCTCTGATGAAGTTATTCCTGTTGAAGTTGTGGAGTTCTTTCCACTAGAAGCTTTAATAATCCCTTTTTGGTGACGCCATGGAGTTCCCTTTTGTGTTTTGTTCCTCTTGTTTGTCTCTCTCCCAGTGTTGTTTTATTGCAGTAGTAAGACTAATGTCTTGCTGCCCTACACACTAGCTAGGGCAAGCCCAGGGTCACCCGTGGTGTAGTCACGAGATCGCGCATAGGGGGAAGGACTGAAGGACCCGTTTAGGGATGATAGGGAGCGCAGAATTCAGACTCAGGTAAGTGTTATGGGATAACCTCTCTCCCTATTGCCAGGGAGTCCCTTTTACCTTCTCCATGGTGTTCCCCTTCTGTTGCTCTGCATGCTGAGCATTCCCTTGCTACGGCATGATATACAGGTACCAATTATATTGGAAATTAAATAATATTTGCATAAAGTTGGAAAAAATAATAATGATGAATTAAATAAATAATATAATGACTTGTTCAGTTCTGGTCTTCCGGACAGTATGAACTGTGCGTGACTCGGGAATGCCCGGGTCATTGCTCTTTACCAAGATGCGATCAGACAATACATCTCGTTGTCATCTCATGGGAACGTCTTGGGAACAGTCTTCTACATTAGAAAACAATAATTGTTCCAAAGAAATCAGTAAACGTAAACGAGCGGCTTGTTTATCTGAGCAAATTCAATTAGGAGAATGGTCGTCTGTACACGCTCGTCTCACGATGTTTTCATTGGTAGCACTGCATGCGGTATTTGACAGATGACCTCTATTCCTGGGCACCATCCATCTCACGGATGGGTCTCCAGGGTCCAGAGCAGTGATTAATATTGGGGAAGTGATGATCTGTATGAGCTGATTATGGATCTGATGATTATGGGAGGCAGCCATCTGATATATGACTCTAAGGGAATTTAATAGTCTATATGGCAGCACACAGACTACCTATGGTTCCAGTCATTGGAGCTGTAGGTACTTCATATACTCAGATACCTCCATATAGCACCATAGCAAATAGATGTTTTTTTTGGTACCTTGGATAGAAGTCATGGTATTTGGGCTAATTCCTCATTTTCTCTTTGCCAATAATACCGTCACACACAGTAGTTACATAGTGAATAAGGGTGAAAATTGGAAAAGGTCTAATAAGTCCAAACTTTATTCCTGCAGTGTTGAAGGCACAACCCCATGGGGCAGATACTAATTGCCCCATACTAGCGGAAACATTTCTTCCATACTTCAGAAGTTGCAAAATATAAAGGGAGGGGACAAGAGGCGCAATAGTGCCCTATCACTAGTGACACTAGTATGTAAAACGGTGGTGCTGTGTGGCCGCTCACCTGATCCAGTTGTGGTCCCCACAACTGGTTTAACTGCGTTTAGGAATCAATGTTCCAAGCTGCTGCAGGACCTCCACCTACCACTGGATCGTGGTATGTTCCAAGAGAAATGATGGGAGTGATGGTGTGCCACGGTCCGCGCTGCTTCTAGATTAAAAGCTCACCAAAGAGCCCAACAACCTTTCATCCTCTTTATTCCAACGCGTTTCAACGCCACAACCCGGCGTCTTCCTCAGGATATCCCTGAGGAAGACGCCGGGTTGTGGCGTTGAAACGCGTTGGAATAAAGAGGATGAAAGGTTGTTGGGCTCTTTGGTGAGCTTTTAATCTAGAAGCAGCGCGGACCGTGGCACACCATCACTCCCATCATTTCTCTTGGAACATACTTCAGAAGTGGCATTCAATGTCTCATCACATAATCCAGTACCCATTACCTATATTATTCCATCTATCCAAAAAGATATCCATGCCCTCCATGAACTTCTTTAGTGACTTGACCATTGCAACATGTTGTAGCACAGAATCCCATAGTTTCACTGCTTGTACAGTAAAGAATCCATAGTCTTACTCTGCATACAGTAAATAATCAATAATATCATTATTCATACAGTAAATAATCCATGGATCCAATGCTTGTACAGTAAAGAATCCATAGTCTTACTCTGCATACAGTAAATAATCCATAATATCATTGGACCCGCTCTAGTTCAGCCATGTCTGTCTTATACACCGGAGACCAGAATTGTACACAGTATTCTAAGTGTGGTCGCACTAGTGACTTGTATAGAGGTAAAGCTATGTTCTCTTTATGAGCATCTATGCCTGTTTTAATCTATCCCACAATTTGTTTTTACTTGTTGACAGCTGCCTGGCGCTAGTTGCTAAAATTAAGTTTCATTTCCACTCTCACACCGAAGTGAGACTGATCGATTCTTGTATAATTGTAAACTTTATTTTCCTTTCAAGTATTTTGATGCACCCCCAGGTCTCTGGGTACTCGGAACCGGGCTGTTAAACAGTTTCTGGGGAGTCACAGGGGTCGAGACCCGGCTTCCATGACCCTGGGTTCAGTTGTTAAGGGAGTCCTTGGCTTGGTAGGGAAGGGGGTGATGAAAGGGAAAGTTATTTGTGATGCCATCCGTGCTTTGTGGCTATTAGTGGCCACCGCTGCTGCAGAACCTCTGGGGATGATGGCTGGGCAGCTGGATGGAGCGGCTCCCCACGGGTGGACTGGATCCCTAGGGCAGTGGATGTAGTAAGGGTGTAAGTGCAGGATGGCAGGCGCAAAGCAACAGACAGACTCACTTTCTCAGTTCTTTTACTGGCGTAACCAGAATACCGACTGGTGATGGTATACGGAGTCCTTGCACCTGGGAGCAACTCAGGGCTTTCCTCACCCAACAGGTTCTGAGGTCTCCTTGCTGCGCCTTGTTGATAGGTCCCTGCTGCTGAATAAGCTGAGTTGCTGGCCCTCTCCCTTTCTCTCTCTCCTTCTTGGTGCCTGTATGGCAGGCAACTCAAGTCCTTCTCTAGCCCCACGTCTCAGACGGCTGTTCCTGGGCTCTTTACGCTGCTTTGCCTCCAGGCACAGTGTGGCTGGGGAACTTTAATTCCCCCAACCTCCGGTATTGGCTGCCGAGTCGTTAGGCCCCTCACAGCCACGGACTACGATGTATGTTTTGTGACTCTTCTCCTCTGGGGTGAGCACAACACCGCTCCGCTCCCCAGGCTTTCCTCTCCTTTCTCAGACCCCTGACTTGGGTCCCTCACACTAAACTACACTGTCCTGGGGCAAGCTTAGCACTGCTCCAGTCCACAGGATGTCTTCCTTAGCCTTCCTAGGAACTGAACTGTCTATCTCCGCACCAGACCAGCACTTATAGGGGAGCTCAACCTGAACCCAGGTCTTGGTCTCCCCCTTCAGGCCTGGAGACAGAAAGATGTTGTGTGCGGTTTCTGTCTGGTGTGGATACCCTCTGTTACTCTCAAGTGTGACACTACCACTCGGGGGCGATAATGACATTGTGGCACTTGGACCCTGGGGAGCCACAATTTCATACATGCATCTACACTTCTTTACGTGAAACGTCTCCTACTATCCACTGTCACTGCTGTGACCATCCAGAACGAAGCACCTCTTCTCCAGGGGGCCCATACCAGCTGCATGTATGTAATAGCCCACAGGTGACGGGATACGCAAGGACTGCACAGAACACAGAGTGTTAAACAAATGCACTTTTAATACAACTGGGGGAAAAGTGCAGGAAAGAAGGGGAAGGAGCAGGAAGGTGTGCAAAAGTAAATACAATATATATAACCACTGTGACTAGTTTGCTGAGAATGCAAGGTCTCTGAATGTCTTTAAATAAAGAAATGCAAAGTCTTTATCGAGCCAAAAGCAGAGTGTTTGTTTTCTTTCTATAACTTGTATATCGAACTGCAGAGTCTTTTCCTATCTGTTCCTAACTAAAACAGTGTGCACACTTTACTGCGAGTTTTACTGCAAGTTTTACTGCGAGGTACCTCGTTGCCGTTGGGGCCCGTAATTCGCTAACAGACGTCTCTCGAGTTCGGTCTTTGTCCTGGATCTCTGCCTTGCTCGTGCAGTCTGGCTCCTCACTCCACATCTAGTCTCTTTAGGTCTGTGTCTCTCTCTGCAACACACGTGGAAGTTGTCTCTCTTCTCCTTCTGGAGACCCCACCCATCCATCTCCTGGACTGTTCCATGTCACTCTCAGCAGCAGGGGTTTCTTGTCTGCTATCCTTTCTTTTTGGCAGCAGGTGGCAGTATAACACAAGGAAGAGTCCACAAAACAGTCCTTTAACCATATATATAAATGTTAACAGGTCTTACATGTACACCCTTGTACTCACAGGTATGATGAGGAATCTCTAGTTGCTTGCAGAGATTATCCCATTACTAGAAGAGATGGCTTCCCGATCAATGTGGGGGGAATGGCCAGGACCTCACTATCCCAAATAAATGTGTGGCGCCCCTCTTGCAGGACGCCACAGGGAGGTACTGCACCCCAAACAGAAGGTGTGGTATCTCCGTAGTCGTGGATGAGGAGGAAACCCAGAGTCTGCACACAAGCACGCTCGTTACACACCTTAGCACAGGGGACTGGTATTTAGTAGGGGGGTGGAGTTTCAGAAGAGCGGGAGACATGAGAGTCACACAAGTTAGATGACAGAACAGGAGAAAAGACGGAAGCAGGGAACCCTGCAGCCGTGACAGGAGGGCACTTATAAGGAGAGAGGTGACCCAGACAAAGAAGGGGACATTCCAGGTCTGGTCGGAGCCATCTGGAGCGCCCAAGTCAACATCAGTATTCTGGAACCGAAGCGGTTTGTTGAGGTTTAACCCCAAACCGCACACGAGCGCGTTGTGGGCCCTGACAAGGGAGCCATGACACCCACCAAGAGCCTAACCGCAGTCCCATAGCTAGGTCCAAGACGCCAAGAGATATTAGAAACTTAAGGTAACAGACCTGGGGACTGGCATCCAGACTTAAGTGTGGAAGGACAGTGACCAAAGAGCCTTTGGGAGTAGAGACCAAGAAAGATCAAAGAAAGGCACCTCTGACAGACTCTGCAAAAGCCTCCAAAAATCCACAACTACAACCCTCAGTGAACCCGACTGTACCGTGTACCCCTTATCATCTGGTAGCAGTAAAGAACTGTTTGATCTTATCTGGTGACTGGCATCAATTATTCATCGCCTGAAAGGCCTCCACGGCACCATGGAGCCAAGGACTTCTGCTCCTCTCATCCACCCCGTTGCCTGAGGTAAAGCTCCGCCTGTGGGGAGCTGTACTACCAAAGCTGCATTTTCATCACCTCAGTGGCCGGCCGCAGCGCTGGTAACCACATTACCAGGTACCACAGGTGGCGTAACATTTCCCTATCCCAAAGTTCCCCCTCATCTCCATCAGCCAATTGAGTGTCCAGGGCACAGAACCAGGACCCGACCAGCCGTGATCCCCCACCGAAGCCACTGTTCTGGTATCTGAGTAACCCCTTCCCTACCGGTCCGACTCAAATGCTTTGCTAAACTCATTGGACAAACTCATAGATTTTGGTAAGATTTGTATGAGAGCCACCTAAATCTCCGACAAATTATATCTGGCAATCAGGCAGATAGGCCTCTACAAGGTGAGCCATGTACACTACGAGTCAGGAGAGACAAGTTTCATCCAACAGTTATTTAAGATGTATGGGCACCTATACAGATAGCCGTAACACATGTATAACACCTGGGGTAGATAACACAGTTTCACACTATAGCCTTAAAGAAAGTGTGTGACCCTGTTGATTGTCGGACAGTAGTATATTTCGGGGACTCATCACCCCGTGTGTTTGATGAGTGGCGGCAGCACGTTGTGTATCTGGGGTGTGTGGACCATGTCAGGTTGTGATTTATGCTTATTTTGTAGCCTATAGCAGAGATTGATTGCTGGGTTGAGAGAGGAAATAAATTAACTCTTTCAGGCCCACCACATGTCACATGTTGAGAAGTGTGTACGTGACATTCGCTAGGACATATTGTTGGCTTGTAAACAAGAAATAATGCATCTCCTTACAATAGAGAACAGACACGGGGCCCTTTGGAACATGAGTCTTTGGTCTTGAACCCTAACACTACACCTTCACTCTTTATATCTGTCTTTCCTGTGCTCCACAGATATATTTCACAGGTTGTATCCAGTGTAGAAATAAGTCCAGAGTTCTGTCCTGCAACAATAAAGAAAGTCACATATCACCCAGAAGAAAAGTCTTATAAAGCCACCACCGCTTCATTAGTTCCAGCTGTCTCCTGGAGCCATAATATTCCACTTCCTCCAGATGTAACCTTATTGTCCCAGGACTTTTCTTTAAGCTTCGCTAAATAAAATTGGAAATAATGTTTTGTGAGCAAAATAAAGCAAACACAAGAAATTCCCCCAAATTGTCCAATATGCAGGAGAGACATACATCATTGCTTCTCTCTGAGTGCAGTGACCAGAGGCCGGGTGCGGAGGTGTCTCATCCTGCGCCTCACTGGTCTCTATACAGACCTGTCCTCTGGAAGAGTTCTACAGTAATCAATCACCGATTATAGTCTCATGCAAAAATGCAGGTGAAGTATCAATACGTCATATATCGTCATGTGTAACTTACGTGCTATATCAATAAACCCATCAGCTCGGTAAGAAAAACACCGAAGAATAAAAATGTTACAACAAGTCTTGGAAACCAAGTTTTGCAACTTTTCTTTCCTCGTAATGGATTTGGTGCTGACCTGTCAATCATGATCCCAGGTCACATTTACCACTTAGAGCACTCCGTGTTTTTTCTGGAGTGATGCATTTAAACTAAGACCCCCTTCCCCATGTCTTAAACCCGCCCTCCGGCTTCTTCATCTTTTTTCGGCATTGCTCTGGTCCCTCGTCTTCATCTTGTGCCCATCACTTCTCACTGTCAGATGTTATGCCACAGGCTCTCAATACAAGTCTATGAGAGCAAGAATGAGGCACCCATAGAGTTACATTGAGTTGTTACCTCTGGCACCTGCATGAAACACTGGAGCTCCCGATAGGTCACAATTCACAGACTTTCTGGAGCGCCTCTGAAAATAGGTGAAGACGGCGGCAGGTGACCACAAGACAGGGGAACGTAGATCTAAGGCAATAAGAAAAACACCGGAGAGCTGCGATAATGAACAATGTAGAAACAAATCACAAAGAACAAAACTGAAATTGTTTCACCATTTTATCCAACTTGGAGTTGTTTCCTTGTATTCTTTCTTTCTTGCTTGCTCTTTCTTTTTCACTTTCTTTCTTTTACTTCCTTTCTTCTCATCTTCTTTTCCCATTTTCTTTCTCTTTCTCTCACTCTTGATTTCTTTTTCTCTCTCTTGCTATGTCTTTCTTTTTTCCTAATTTTTTTTCTATCTTACTTTTTTCTCTTTCCTTTCTTTTTTCTATCTCCATTTTCTTTCTTTATTTTTCTCTTTTGCTCTTTCCTTGTCTCTTTCTTTTTTCTTTTTTTGGCTTCCTTTCTTTTTCTCTTTTTTTTCCCTCTTTCTCTCTTTTCTTTCTCTTTCTTTCTCCTGAGCTTTTTTTCACTCTTGGTGTTTCACTATTTTTCTCTATTTTCCTTTATCTCCCTCTTTCTCTCACTCTGTCTTCCGTCTTTTCATTTTTATTATTTTTTTCTCTTCTTTCTTTCCTACTCTCCTTTCATTCTCTCTCTTGCTCTTTATTTTTCTCTTTCTTTATCTCTCTCTTTGAGTCTTTATTTCTCTCACTCTATTTTCTTTTTCTTTTCCTTTCTTTTTTTTCTTTCTTTCTTAGTTTCTTTCTTCTCTCCTTTCATTCTCTCTCATGCTCTTTATTTTTCTCTTTCTTCATCTTTTTTTCTCTTTGTTTCTTTATTTCTCTCAGTCTCTTTTCCTTTCTCTTTCCTTTCTTTTTTCACTTTTCTTTCTTTCTTAGTTTCTTTCTTCTCTCCTTTCATTGTCTCTCTTGCTCTTTATTTTTCTCTTTCTTCATCTCTCTTTTTCTCTTTGTTTCTTTATTTCTCTCAGTCTCTTTTCCTCCTTTCTTTTTTCTTTTCTTTCTTTCCTTCTCTCCTTTCATTCTCTCTCTTGCTCTTTATTTTTCTCTTTTTTCATCTCTCTCTTTGTTTCTTTATTTCTCTCAGTCTCTTTTCCTTTCTCTTTCCTTTCTTTTTTCTTTTCTTTCTTTCTTAGTTTCTTTCTTCTCTCCTTTCATTGTCTCTCTTGCTCTTTATTTTTCTCTTTCTTCATCTCTCTTTCTCTTTGTTTCTTTATTTCTCTCAGTCTCTTTTCCTCCTTTCTTTTTTCTTTTCTTTCTTTCTTTCCTTTTCTCCTTTCATTCTCTCTTGCTCTTTATTTTTCTCTTTTTTCATCTCTCTCTTTGTTTCTTTATTTTTCTCAGTCTCTCTTCCTTTCTCTTTCCTTTCTATTTTCTTTTATTTCTTTCTTACTTTCTTTCTTTCCTTCTCTCCTTTCATTCTCCCTCTTGCTCTTTATTTTTCTCTTTCTTCATCTCTCTTTCTCTTTGTTTCTTTATTTCTCTCAGTCTCTTTTCCTTTCTCTTTCCTTTCTTTTTTCTTTTCCTTCTTTCTTTCTTTCTCTCTTTCTTTCTTTTTCTTTCTTTCTTTTTCTTTCTTTCTCTCTCTCTTTCTTCTCTCCTTTCATTTTATCTCTTGCTCTTTATTTTTCTCTTTCTTCATCTCTCTTTGTTTCTTTATTTCTCTCAGCATCTTTTCCTTTCTCTTTCCTTTCTTTTTTTGTTGTCTTTCTTTCTTAGTTTCTTTCTTCTCTCCTTTCATTGTGTCTCTTGCTCTTTATTTTTCTCTTTCTTCATCTCTCTTTCTCTTTGTTTCTTTATTTCTCTCAGTCTCTTTTCCTTTCTCTTTCCTTTCTTTTTTTCTTTCCTTCTCTCCTTTCATTCTCCGTCTTGCTCTTTATTTTTCTCTTTCTTCATCTCTCTTTCTCTTTGTTTCTTTATTTCTCTCACTCTATTTTCCTTTCTCTTTTCTTTCTTCTTTTCTTTCTCTTTTCTTTCTTTCTTTCTTTCTTTCTTTTTCTTTCTTTCTTTCTTTCTTTCTTTCTTTCTTCTCTCTTCTTTCTCTCTTTCTTTCTTTCTCTCTTTCTTTCTTTCTCTATCTTTTAGTTTTTTTGTCTCTTTGTTTTTTCTTTTTTTTCTCCCTCTTTCTATCTCTAGCTTTCTTCCCTTCTTTCAGTCTACCTTTCTTTTCTCTTCTTCCATTGTGCATGATAGCAGCAGCCTTGGGGACCCATAAACATAATTTATAATTCATTACATGGCACACATCATACAATAACCTCATATTTTTGGTTTTATATCACTTTTACAATAATTCAGGCAATAGCCCAAGAGTAACATTTCTCCCGCCGACCACCCTGAGCAAACGATTTACACACAGAAAACTGTTGTCAGCAATATAGTCCAAACAGCAGGAAGACGCCATGTAATGATTTCCATAGTGACCCTTGAGCCGATTCTTATGTTTCGCTCTAATATCAGTAAGATTTCCATTAAGCCCTTAGACTTGCCTGGCAGCAATCAAGACTGACCCTCCAAATGGTGTACGAGCCTTGTAGGAAGCAAATACAACAAGAAACACATCCCTGCTGTGCCATATGATGAATCTGAGATTATGGTCTCGGGCCAGGGACGTAGAACTCAATATACATCTGTAACATGGATATTATCCAAAAAACATAAATACAAATGAAAATGTTGGGCCAACGCTTCGTAAAGCGAGCGGAGAGGCTTCCAGCATGAAGTCACAGCTATGAGCAACACAAAGTCATTCACCGCGGGACGCCATAGCCTTTTCATCTTCCCCAAAATGTTTATTCTCCCCTGACCGATCCTGATGGGCCCTCGAGATAATATTTACTATACGGCTATTAAATGTTACATGGTAACAGAATACAAATCAGGCCCTTGGACAGATGTGAATGGGAAACGTCTACGATAGTGTTTGGCGGGACGGATGAAAGGACGGTCGTCTTATAATATTCCTGGACCTCGTGTGTATCTGACCGCATTGGGAAGCACAGGGGAGCTGGAGGATCACCGCATGGATGAAAATGATACAGTCACATCTGGTGTTTTACTGACTCGGAGGAAAGATCTTGTAGGATGTGTTGAGATATGGGAATTCTCATGGAGACGAAGTTTTAGAGAATCCGAAAAAAATATGGTTATAAAGAAACCTAAACAACGACCCCCAATAATTTCCTCCAGAAAACTGTTGTAACCCGAATGCAACTTGATGACTATTGGCGTTTTTCCAATCAACTTTTGGAAAAATTGGTGAAGCTTGCAAGAAAGTGCAAAGCGTTGCTCTGCCCTAAAAGAGAATGAATGGATTTGGTGCATTATATTCCATTAGAACTGCATGAATTTTAGAATATTAGAACTCTGGTGTTCCTCACCCCAATAAAACTGTCTGGTTACATTACTCTCTCTTTAAGAGACTGATGGGTTTGATTAGAAGAGCACTGTTAAATTACTTTGATATTCGATTAAAAGAAATCTGTCAGCAGGTTTTGCCAAGTAAGCTGACGACAGCATGCTGTAGGGGTTAAAAAACAAAATCAACTGTACCTCTCTTATCAATCTGCTTTTGTTTTCCTAAAGCAAGGCTTTATCACCTGGAGATTACCATTATTGGACTACATTGTCACACTGCAGTCCGACACGCCCCATCCTCTGAATGACACCTTACCCTCAATGTACAATCTCTATTTAGAGCAAAAATCTGCTGATAGATTCCCTTTAATGGTGGAAGTCTGATACCTCGCCCTTCACCCCCAATCAACTGTTATCAGCTCCAGTGTACAAAGCTGTGATATTTTGCATACTTACACTGTTTATATCCCATTGTGGTTGAAGCTGCTAACAGCAGATCAGAGGGGTGATAGCCATTGGACCTTCACCAATGTGATATATCAGTGTCTAGGTAGGAGACTACCCTTTTTTTATTATGTTCATTAAAATTGGGCACATGATGTTCTACAAATCTGAAAGTATAAAACAAAGTGGGGGTGTCATGACTCCTTTGCTAAGTGTGTCTTTGACGCAATGAATGAGTTTGTTTCACCATGGAGTCGGCTGTGCTGAGCTGTCAGTTTGGTGAGTGACAGCTCAGTTGTCCAATCTAGTGTTGAGGTGTGCTGAGCTGTCGGTGTGTTTGATTTACAGTTCAGCGGTACAATCTGAGACTGGGAGGTGCTGCACTTTTTCAGGTGTTCATGTGGTGCCCTGCTCACACAGGTAGCCACAGACTTCTCTAATGCACAGCTGGGTTTCCACAGCAGGTACCTACTTCATGCAACATCTTCCACCCCGGCACAGTAGGGGGAGCCCAACTTGCTGCCCTTAGGCAAGATTACCCTATAAATACTGCTGCTGGGAGAGGAGTTAGTCAGAGAGTGCAGACGCTGCGAAGACTTCGGGCCCTTTCATATCAGCGTTTTTCGTAATTCGCGGCAGATGCGGTGAAAAAAACGCATCTGCCGCGTTTGCCGCATAACCGTTCCACTTGCGGCGCGGTTGCGGTTTTTCCCATAGGAAGTATAGGGGGACTTGCGGCAGATGCGGCAAGTGCGGTTTTGCACTTGCGGCAGGTGCGGCAGCGAAAAAAACCGCGGTCAGCCGCGGTTTTTTTCGCTGCCGCACCTGCCGCAAGTGCAAAACCGCACTTGCCGCATCTGCCGCAAGTCCCCCTATACTTCCTATGGGAAAAACCGCAACCGCACCGCAAGTGGAACGGTTATGCGGCAAACGCGGCAGATGCGGTTTTTTCACCGCATCTGCCGCGAATTACGAAAAACGCTGATGTGAAAGGGCCCTTCCTGGTGGTCGGTGCCGCGGCAAGTCTGGCTACAAGCAGGCTGTGCTTCAATCATCACATAGGAAGAGAGGAGGCCTTATACCCACTTGCTGTGGGGACCCACTGTGCAACCTGGTCACCTGTTAGTGCCTTGGATGTCTTTACCTGCGTACTATTAGTAAAAGGTAAAAGAGACTTTGCAGTGTGCATGTATCATTCCTCTCCGTTCCCGGTGCCCCTCATAGACTGCTCCAGCACTCCCTATACCATAACAGCTCCACTACAAGCTGCCAGTTCTCACTACACTGCCCCGGAGGTCCAGTCCTATCTGTGGAGGACTTCACCAGCTCAGCCGCAATACCATCTACCGCCGGCGGACTGTGGCGGCGCTGGTGGCATCACACCAGATACTACAGGTGGCATCATGACAAACTTTGTACATAATCCCCTGTAAATATTAACCCTTTTGAAAGATAGGCCCAGGACATGGGGTCAGGCGTGGCTGCCATTCCCCGTGACGACGCTTAAGCCCTCAGAGCCTGACACCCGAGGACCCCATAGCCTGGGCGCAACATTCCCTTTTCTGAGTTACTGCCCAGCTAATTAGCTGAGCAGTTACTTTCCCAGATCTCTGCCAGTCAAAGCATTTGGTCATTGGTGCATGTTGGCTTCATTCATCTGTGCTCTGTGTTTTGATCTATAACTGTCAGACCTTGGCCCTCCTGTGACTGTCCATTTGCCTTTCCTTTGATTCGCTATCTTCCTGGTATTTTGACCCAGGACCATAACCTGACTACATCTTTGTATATTCCATTTGACCACGATGTGCTCACTTGGTATCTGACCCTGGAAGATTTGACTATCCTGCCTCACAGCTTGTCCCTGTAGTGACTACTGTCACAGGGGGCTCATGTATGATGATAGTGCACCATGGATGATGGTACCCTGGATACCATGATAGTGGATCAGTGTTGATTGCAAGTTGTTATGAGCCTTTGGAATGACAGAATCCCAGTTGTCCCCGTTTGCTTATCCTCCTTGCTTACCAAGAGTCTAAGCCCTGATTATATAAAGGGAACCTGTAAGGTCTCCTGTACACCCAGAACTACAAGCAATTTTGGGTACATATCTCAAATCCCTGCCTTATAGTCCCAGCATGTTGCAGCATTCATAACCGGTGTATTCATCACCATTGAGTGTCTCTGTCACTGGGTGTATGTACCCTTGGCTTCAGAGAGGTGCACCGCGTATGATCAGATGTTGCTTTGTTCCGGTCATGTGCACTATGCCTCTGAAGCAAGGATGCATACACCCGGCTTTACAGTAGTGTGCATGAACAGAGCACGGCGACATCTGATCATACACGTTGAGCCTCTCTGAAGTTGGGAGTGCATACACACAGTGGCATAGACACTCAATGGTGAGGAATACACAACTGCACGCATGTGTGGTTTAATATAGCGATTGGGATGACGATGCCCACAGGGGCATGTTAACTTGCTATGTGGGATGACTAGTCGGGGCACTAACACCTTCTCGACTAGTCTAAGCTCTAATTAGCATATCATAAATGATCTTTAGAAATACTGTTTCCAAAGATGGATTTATGGATGCTAGTACATGCTGGGACTTTCAGGGATTTGAGATATGGACCCAGAACTGCTTCTGATTCTGGGAGCACAGGGGACCTGATAGGTTTCCTTCTCATATGCCATTCTTAATGAGGGCCATACAAGAATAAGATACGTTAGATTCATTAGGGCCTCAAACTGGTATTAAAATGTCAAAAATAGCAACTCCAAGTTGGGCAAAAAAAATCATTTTTGAAACCTGTTTGCCCCAGTTTTCTGGAAAAAAACTTTAATAAATTGCTACTGTTATTTTTGTTATTTATTTTTGATATAGCCATGTGATTGCTTGTTTTCTGCGAGACGAGTTGTACTTTTGGAAGACACCATTCATTTGGCGACACACTGCACAGTACTTGCTAACAGATGGAAAATAATTCCATCATTGTTTTTTGGGTTATCTTTTTTATGACTTTCCCTCTATTGTAAAAATTACATGGTAACTCTGTTCTACTGGTCAGTATATACTGATGTAAATTTCTTTTATATTTGAAGTTATCCACAGTCTTTGGACCACAGGGCGCACTTTAAAGCAAGAAAATAATATCTTGCTAAAAATTCAGTGTGTCTTCTAGTTCAGAGGTACATATGTATATATATATTGATATAATATAGAGAGCTAGAGAAGGTGAAATAAGTATCAAAACGTCCCCAATGTTCTAAGTAAATATATTTCTAAAGGTGCTATTGACATGAATGCCTGTAGCAACCCATCCAATCCTCAGAGGTACAGAAGTCAAATCATAGATTTACGAAAATTTACTTATTGCATAATAATAAGAAATGACATGGGAGAAGTAAAAAATAGGTTCAGAAAGCCATGGAAAGTGATGACCAGCTGAAATCTAACAGTAATTAGAAAGCAATCCTGCCACTTAACATCAGCTGGTTCAACTGATGGCCATTTAAAAAAGTGTCTTATTACAAAGGTGCAACACAAGAAACATCTCATGATGGGAAAACCAGTGAGCCGTCTCAAGACCTTCACAATCTTATTGTTGCAAAATTCTAAACTCTACATTTCTAAACTACTGAAAGCTCCAGTGAGCTCTGCTGAGGCCATAATCTCAAAGTGGAAAGAACATTATTTCACCATTAACCAGCCATGACCAGGTGCTCCCCACAAGATTTCAGACAGAAAAGTGAAACGATATATCAGAACAGTTGTCCCAGAGGCAAGACCGACCTATGAAGAGCTACAGAAAGACCTGGAATTAGCAGGTACAATTGTTTTAAAGCAAGCATAAGTAATTCACTGACACTCCATGGCCTGCATGCACACTCCTGCATGCACGCTCCTGCATGCACGCTCCTGTATGCACGCTCACCACACAAGACTCCATTGCTAAACAAAGAACATGTTTAAGTAGTGTTTAAAGTTTGCTAAACAACATTTAGACAAGACTGTTAAATACTGGAGAATATTGTGTGGCCATATGAGACCAAAATGTAACTCTTTCAATGCCATAATACATACCAAGTTTGGAGGCGAAAAGGCAAATTACTCCAAAACACCAGCAGTGAGGTTTGTAGGTGGGAACATCATGGTGTGGGGCTGTTTTTCAGCATATAGCACTGGCAAACTTTTTCTTAATTGAAGGAAGGATGAATGGACAATTGTACCGAGACATTCTTGATAAAAATCTGCTGCCATCTACCGGGATGATGAAGATGAAGCGAGGGCGGACATTTCACAAGACAATGACCAGTCCTGGTTTTCACTATTCCACTCCAAGTCACAAAATATGATATATAGGAAGGGTATACCATACTTTACAAATTTGTACCCTTCCTATATATTTTCACTGACCAGTTTTGGTGGTGACGGGGATAAATCTCTGACTAGGGGAACACAGAATGATGGTAGGTGCTTTTTTTTTTTTTTCTTGTGACTTGGAGTGGAATAGTGTAAACCAGGACTGGTTTCTGTAGAAATGTGGTATTGCTGTTATAACTGGTTATAAACACATATAATGTCCTGCTGACTGGTTTGAGCAGACAAATAAACAGGAGCCATAGAGATAACACTATTCATAACATCACACCCATCATCTAGTAACAAAGGTGATCTGTTGAACACCATTATGTCTCAGGGATAGACCCTGATTCTAAAGATCAGAGTGGACATCTGGTACATTGATCTTATCCCATCATTAACATCATTAATAACATCATATTTGGGGGATCTACTTAGTCAGAAAACACTTTGTCCCGCTATCGCTCTGGAAAGGCGTCAGCAGGGTGAGTCGACGTGGAACGGGACACCTGGGGTATGTGTTGAAAACTCCATTGCTAGGAAGGGAAAATACAGGGAGAGATTAGGGGCACTATCATATATATCCCCCTCCTCCCCTTTACATGTATCTTCTGATTGTATAGGACATATATTCCGATTTTTAACATTATTAATAAAAGTTATATTTTAGGTAATACCTTTGTTAGATGATACTAGACTGGATAGGTATACAATTATAATTTCTTTGGTGAGCACTATTACTACTTTGAAGAACCTAGAATATAAGACCTATTTCCAGCATGTGTTAATTCATAGTTTTGATGCCTTCAGTGTGAATCTACAATTTTCATAGTCATGGAAATACAGAAAATCTTTGAATGAGAAGGTGTGTCCAAACTTTTGGTCTGTACTGTATATATATACCGTATATACTCGCGTATAAGCCGAGTTTTTCAGCCCAAAAATTGGGCTGAAAAGTACCCCCCTCGGCTTATACGCGAGTCAGTGCGGGGGCTGCTGTATACAGCGGTATAAAGCAGCCCCCGCATCCCCAGTAATGCAGGGCCCCCCCCTCATGCTCCGGTCACCTGTAAAGCAAATTATACTTATCATTGTCCCGCTGCCGTCCGCGCCCGCATCTGCCGACATCCCGACCTCCATCTTCATGCGTCTTCTTCTTCCTGTTTCTGTGCGCGTCGCCGGTAATGACGTCATTACCGGCGACGCGCACAGGAAACAGGAAGAAGAAGACGCATGAAGATGGAGGTCGGGATGTCGGCAGATGCGGGCGCGGACGGCAGCGGGACAATGATAAGTATAATTTGCTTTACAGGTGACCGGAGCATGAGGGGGGGCCCTGCATTACTGGGGCTGCCTGTATACTACCACTGGGGCTGCTGTATATAGGGGCTGCTGTATACACCACTGGGGCTGCAATACCACTGGGGCTGCTGTATATAGGGGCTGCTGTATACACCACTGGGCTGCAATACCACTGGGGCTGCTGTATATAGGGGCTGCTGTATACACCACTGGGACTGCAATACCACTGGGGCTGCTGTATATAGGGGCTGCAATACCACTGGGGCTGCAATACCACTGGGGCTGCTGTATATAGGGGCTGCTGTATACACCACTGGGGCTGCAATACCACTGGGGCTGCTGTATATAGGGGCTGCTGTATACACCACTGGGGCTGCAATACCACTGGGGCTGCTGTATATAGGGGCTGCTGTATACACCACTGGGGCTGCAATACCACTGGGGCTGCTGTATATAGGGGCTGCAATACCACTGGGGCTGCAATACCACTGGGGCTGCTGTATATAGGGGCTGCAATACCACTGGGGCTGCTGTATATACCACTGGGGCCTGCTGTATATCATACTGCTGGGGCCTGTATACCACTGCTGGGGGCTGTATACCTGTGCTGGGGTCCACCCTCGGCTTATACGCGAGTCAATAGATTTTCCCAGGTTTTGGGGGCAAAAGTAGGGGGGTCGGCTTATACACAGGTCGGCTTATACACGAGTATATACGGTATATATATATATATATACTGTATATATAGAAAATATCTGCTGACCAATCTTGGAGTGCATCCTACAGTAATTTCCTTTCTAAAGTGCAAAAAAATGTAGTTAATACAAAAAAAAAAATAAAATAAACTATTTTGCTTCACCATATTTTGAGAACGGTAACTTTTCTTGGTCAGTACACTTGTATTGGTCTTGTTTTATGCAATTGAGCTTTTATTGGTACAATTTAGTTTTTTTATTCAACCTGATTTCTTTATACCTTTTGAATAGGAAAGGTGACCAAAAGCATTGATTCTGCTCATTTTGCTCCTCATGTCAGCATTCATCATATGGGATAAATATTCTGATATTTTGTTAGTTTGGACAATTACTCATGCGGCATTACCAAATGTGTTATGTGATTTACTGCAGAGAAAAGGGGACTAACCATAGAATACACAGAGTGGTCTCAGCTTCTGTGTCCGCCCCATGTGTACAGTGTACATATCTGCTGTACAGGTGCTCCAAACAATTGTCTGGGTTTGACAACCCTAAACAAGGGTCCTCATCAGGGATCCTCTATACATATGAGCTGCCTATTGTTTGGGAAGAGCTCATTAGAGTTGAGCAAAAAGATTCACTGTACTTTGGTCTGGCATCCATTGCTGGCCTTTGTGGCTACCAGACTAGGTCAATATTCACTTCTGTCTGCATCCTTGACACCTGTTGCTAGATCTCCCAACATTTTGACTTCAGAGCATAGAGTTGTAGGTGGAAGAGGCATCCAAGATACCGGGGCAAGAACATCAGCAACAAAAGTGAAGAATGCCAGACTGGACAAGTGGCTAAGGCAGCGTGAATCCTTTTGCTCATTAGTGTCCTAATAGAGTGCAGTGTTGTTTTTTGTTTTTGGCTGTGATGATAATAGCCTTTAAATACCCATATGTTGCACTAAAGGTCATCACCTGATGAAGGCAGAGCTTACAGCCGAAACGCGTCATGAGAACCTGTGAATACAGTAAAACGTAAGGATTACTTCTAACACCTGTCTCCTCCCTCTTCTTCTGAATTCCCCTCTTTACTCTCTCACACACACACACGCCCTTTGGGCGAGCGTTAGGTGCTGTACAGAATTGGAAGTATAGGGACTACACTCAAACAACAGGACCTGAAGGCGCCGGAGACCAAAGGACCTGTGGTGACGTCACGCTTGCGTGATTACTCACCCGACCAGCCATCCACCCAGATCCCGGAAGCTTAGATTCGGCACGGTGTGCACGTTAAACACCAGAAGCAAAGCCACTGGGTTATGCCAGGCGCATAACCCTCTCAGGTAAGTACCCATCACCTGAAGAATCCTCCACTAACCACAAGGGGTTCACTAGGAGCACCCCTCCTGTCTCTTTTCTCTATCCACATTAGTGTCCTAATAGAGCTGTAGTTCTGCGTAAGCCGGAGATGTAGATGTATCACATGCACTGAAAGCTCGGTCAAGTCTTTTTGGTTTTGTTGGGTGCTTTCATACATTTCTGGATTAATCAGGGTTAACACCAGTCCATAAGGGAATCATTTTATCATAGTCATCAATAGGCTTGGAAATCCTGCTTTAAAAAATCGTTTTTTTCCAGTCGATGTTACTCAAATGGGAAGAAATAAGTAAAAGACAAACCACTGTCGAATTTGCTCTTTTATTGTTTTGGAAAAAAGAGTCTTTTGCACATTGCACAGGCTGATAATACGTCTGTCGTCAAGCATCTCCCAGAATAATGGTATTCGCACAAGTGATGGTCGGCTTAGTAGAAAAACAATCATGAAATGGAAGGAAAATCTCTCCGATGACACAAACTCCATGTAAGGACCTAAAACTAGAAGGAACGAGCATGGAAAATACATTCAGTGGATTTGAGCATTCCAAGAAAAGGTCCTAATAAAGCGTATCTGAAAATAAGATTATGATCACGTGAGGAATGGAAAGGACTGGAATACACTTATGGCTTCTTCTTGTTTGGCCTTGGAATATATTTAATCAACTTATTAAAGCCAAGAGTATAAAATACACACAGAGAGGATATTGGTCTGTGAGCATCAGAAGTATTTGGGCTTCTCAGGTTTCATGGTCTAGGTCCAACGGCAACACCAAACCCTAAATAACGAGGTCCCTGTCCAATACTGCGTCATCCCCAACACAATTGCATTTTGGTACTTTGGCATTAAAAAAATATGTAGAAAAAGAGGCATCAAATCCCAGTGTAAACATGTCTTGGGTTTATTATATATTGCACTGAAAAGTTTCATTTTTCTGTAAAGCTAACATAAGCAGATGTGCTCAGTTTTGACTCCAAACAATAATATGGACCAAAGTTCATAGAATCATAGAATGGTAAGATTTGGAAGGGATCTCCTGGGTCATCTGGTCCAACCTCCTGCTCAAAGCAGGATTCACTAAACCATCCCAGACAGATGTCTGTCCAGCCTCTGTGTGAAGACGTCCATTGAAGGAGAACTCACCACCTCTAAGTTGGGTATTGATGAACAGACCATTTTCTAGTGGTCGTAGTTGCCCCTAATTTGTAACTTTCAGATTGACAGAAGCCAACAAGGCAGAGGTTTGTCAAAAAGCTTTTCTATCTGTCCTGGATACTGTAATTGAAAAAGCATTCATGTCAACAGATCTATATTCCATCAATGGAAGAGCAGACCCCAGGTCACATCAGGTATCAATGGACTTTTTTTTGTTATTTTAAATATGGCATGGTCTTCCAAAACAACAACCCTTATAGCGCAACAAATAATGTTATTCAAAAAACTATTACCTGAAATCCCTAATGTATGGCCAGCTTAAGAGTCAGTGTTAAAAGGGTTGTCTGATCTCCTTAAATGAAAATTTTAGAATCTGAGAGTCCTTAGTGGTTGATACCTTTTAATGGCTAACTGAAAAGATGGTAAACATAGCAAGCTTTCGGGACACTATGGCCCCTTCATCAGGCACAAATCCTCAAGACACACACATATATACACAAACTGGGTGAGATGATGATGCAGTAAATACGACAGGTGACAAAGCAGAATCACCTCCCCAGCTCCTCTCCACCTCCCAAGACTGACTCTGCTTTAAGTCATCTGTCGTATTTACTGCATCATCCTCTCACCCTGCTTATGTATATATGTGTGTGGTCTTCAGGATTTGTGTCATTATCAGCCTGATGAAGGGGTCATAGTGCCCAGAAAGCTTGCTTCACTTACCATCTTTTCAGTTAGCCATCAAAAGGTATCACCCACTGAGGACTCTCAGATTCTAATTTTTTTCTATCTACTGGCTAACACAGTATAAACATTTTTTACCTTCTTAAATGGATAAATCTACAAAGTGGTTCTAAAAACAAAAAACTTTGCAACTTTCTTCTGGTTAAAAATCCTCTCCGTTCTCAAGAATAAAATCAGTGGAGCTTTGGCCAGTTTTCTAGACAAGGAGAGCAGCACTTACAAGTGTTTGTGAAACAGCTTGAAAGCGCTGCTCTGAAGCTGGCATGATAGCTGAATCGGACCAGTTCTAATGCCCTCCGATTTTGCAAGCAGTCAGCCTGGAGGCCGAAATGCAGTGTGCTCCTGAAGACAGAAGTCAATCCCTGTAATTGACTCTAGGAGAGGCTTTCCTCAATAGAACAGATTGCATATCGTGTAATCAAAGACCCCCTTCCCCCCCGATGTATAACATAAACCATCCTGGGCCTCCCACCTTTTATGTCACATTTATAATGCTGGTGTGTTTGTACCCCCATGACTCTAAGGATTTCTCGTGACTGTTACTTACCGGTAGTAGGTGTATTGCCATCGATGGCCCAATGTCAGGGTCACCAAACTATAGCTCTACCGCGTAAAACTTTCAGTAGACCCTGACTCCAGAAAAAGCATTCCTAATAGAACATATTTAATATCTTCTAATAAAAATGAATTATTCTGACTAGAGAAATATAGCTGAACCACCTGACACAGAGAAGTGTGTCATTTGCCTAAAGAGGTGTTTGTCAATTTGGGATTCATAGACAAAGCCTATTACAGCATAGTGAGAGGTGTAGTTTTGTAAAAACTGGAGATATATAGGCTGGAGAGTACAAAAGTGCTTGTCCGATAAATTATATTTATTATCTATCTACAATTTAGGATATAATGTATGATCTTTGCAAGTCCAACTGCTGAGACTCCCTCCCGTGAGAATGTGAGCCAAAGTCTATTTTAGGATTGGAGCGGTAGTGATCATGGATGGTCTCTGCTCCGTTCACTGTCTATGGGAGTGGTGGCTGCACATGTTCTCTACTGTTTCATTCAAACAGAGGATTTTGGGATCACCTTTATTGCAGTCGGTGGGCGTGACAGTGGTCATACCCAGTGATCATGTATATATATCATCTATCCTAAGGATTGAAGACATTCCCTGTTAGTAGCTTTCTAGACTCCAAACTGCCAACTCAAGTACATAGATACCTTTGGAAAGCAGAGAACAGGCTTAGGCCCCTTTCACATCAGTGTTTTTTGCGGTCAAAAAAAACGCATCTGCTGCATTTTCCGCCTAATGGCAGCACTTGCGACACACCCCATGCATTGTCTATGGGGCTTGCAGTAAGTGTGCAGTAGGTGCGGCTCCGGTAGTTGCGGCCGTGAAAAAAACGCTGCTGACCGCGTTTTTACGTGGCCGCAACTGCCGGAACCGCACTTGCCACACACTTACCGCAAGCCCCATAGACAATGCTTGGGGCTTGCCACAAGTGTGCAGCAAGTGTGGCAGTTAGGCGGAAAATGCAGCAGATGCGGTATTTTGACCGCAACTACCACATTTTTAAAAAAAATGCTGATGTGAAACGGGCCTTAGTCAGCTAGTGGTGAGGGTTTAAAGATAAAAAAAAAACGGTAACGGGTTTCATTTTAGATATGGTATATTGAATTTCAGGACCTAAGTAGACCAATCCATTATTAGACTGTATGAAACAAAGGAGCATTACTGCATATGTGGATTGTCCTCAAGAGATTTAATTCAAAATATCTGTCTAAACTAAATTGTGATTACGTAAATCCAAGCCATATTATATTCCTATACACTATGTTGTATCAGACCCAATGTATGCATGATAGCAATATCTTACAGATGTGTCTACATAGGTATTGTCAGTAAAACCTTGCTTCTCCAAAGGCTCATAAAGGACTTTCATAATGGCCGGTGGAGGTTTTGATATTTCTCATTGGATTTATGTGGTTCATAGAGGAAAGGTCTTTACACCATAGCCCAGAATAAAAATTTCCCCTGAAACAGTGATTTTCTTGTCTTGGTTATACATATATAATCAGCTATGGAAAATACAGTGTTCACTCAATGTTCTTCAGTTGGTAATAGTGGTCAATTTGGAAGGACAATCTGGAAGACTGTATCGAGCCACAAACTTTACCAGTAGTTAAAGCCAACCCTAATTTATCCAGTCTTTCTTGGTTCACTACTATAGTTGAATGCAACATTGAGTAACCATCCATAAGTAGTCGGAAAGCCTTTGTAGCTGATGGCTACTGGTCCTGTGTGAGACACAAAAGGCATTGCTTAATACGGTCAAAAGGTCTACAGGTGTGACAAGTGATATAAATAAAGTGATAGCGATATAAAGTGATCTCAGGTCACCGACCATTTAGAAGAACACAAAAAGTTCCTTTCAATCTACTCAACTCTTTAAACCCAACTCTTGACCCAGACGGATTGACCTCCATGAATATGATGTCTCTGGTGTTATATTGAGCAGGTGACAAGTAAAGCTTTGGCATTCATTAAAAATGACATATTTTCTATAAACAAGAACTTTTTGACATTTGTACAAATGTATAAAATATTTTACAGATCTCAGTTACATTTTTTGGAAGCTTCGAGAGGAAGACTAAGGAGTTTGTGCTTCATTCGAAAATTCTTAACTCCAACATTGATAGTCAGTTTCAAAAACATAGTCCAAAATGTGACACTTCCCAGTGATCCAAAGGAGTTCTGTTCCATCATGAGAAGCATATTCCCAGATCATTTACAGAACAGTAGTGGTTCTAGATTTGGTCAGAGAAGTCTACATCCCGATACAGTAATAAAGGCACTGCCTTACAGTTTTTGTTACTCTCACAAGTCCTTTGGAGAACACATCACACAACTCATCTGCAAGAAACCAGCAAAGATTCAAGTAAAAAACTCCATCTGTGATCTTGAAGGAAGATTTTTTTTTTAAGGCATCGTTGAACAAATGTTCCTTGAGTGGTTGGTACAGCGCAACTCAGATGCAACGCGGCAAAGTGGCGATGCAGGTACATTCAATCATTGGCCCTCCACATAGCAGTCTCACAGCAATTGGTTTGTTTTCATGCTTCGGATGTCTTGTTTGTTAATTTTTCTGTGTCATCAGTTAAATCCTCCTGTGGCGGTCTGGCCCGGTCGAAGAAGCCACACTTAAAAAAAATATGCAAACAATTGTTAGCTGAAGCTTTTCTAATCGTAATGCTATTATACTTTTTGGTGATATGAACTAACAATAAGGGCCACTTTACACACACCAACTTATCTGTCCAACTTCTGACCAACTTACTGGTTGCAGTGAAATCATGGACACATTGCTCCATTTTGTGGCTGTGTACAAATGGAACAATGTGTCCATGATTTCACTGCAACCAGTAAGTTGGTCAGAAGTTGGACAGATAAGTTGGTGTGTGTAAAGTGGCCATTAGGCTCAATGAATACATTTCCTAATTGAACATATTCAGTATCTGCTAATAAAAATTAATTATTCTGAATTGAGAAATCTAGGATGGTGGGGTTACACGTCCCGATATCGCGGCGATATCGGAGGCAACGACGCGGGAGCGCGCATTTAGTGCACGTTTCTCCCTGCATCGCATCGCCTGTTTACACGCCGCGATATCGGGATGCAACGTCCCTACGATGTGCACGCCCACCAACCCAGGAACAACCATTTAACATGGGAGTGAATGGGTGACGTCAGCGTGCACATCGTAGTTGGGCTGTCACACGCTGCGATGCTGGTACAACGGCCTTACGATATCGGAGAGTTGAATAGCTCTGCTATTCAACTCCGATATCGTTTTGGCATCGTTCCAGCATCGCGTTGTACACTGAAACAGTACAACGCGCACCCGATGTCGACTCCAACTCGCGACCCACGTGACTTTTTGTCGGAGTTGGGTCGGAGTTGGACGCCGATATCGCGGCGTGTAAACCCACCAGGAACGTCCATGGAATCCAAATCATTAAATTCAAAAATCATTACAAGGAAGTCTTATGGTGGGTGTACACGCCGCGATATCGGCGTCCAACTCCGACCCAACTCCGACAAAAAGTCACGTGGGTCGCGAGTTGGAGCCGATATCGGGTGCGCGTTGTACTGTTTCAGTGTACAACGCGATGCTGGAACGATGCCAAAACGATATCGGAGTTGAATAGCAGAGCTATTCAACTCTCCGATATCGTAAGGCCGTTGTACCAGCATCGCAGCGTGTGACAGCCCAACTACGATGTGCACGCTGACGTCACCCATTCACTCCCATGTTAAATGGTTGTTCCTGGGTTGGTGGGCGTGCACATCGTAGGGACGTTGCATCCCGATATCGCGGCGTGTAAACAGGCGATGCGATGCAGGGAGAAACGTGCACTAAATGCGCGCTCCCGCGTCGTTGCCTCCGATATCGCCGCGATATCGGGACGTGTAACCCCACCATCAGGAGTGAACTGATCACGGTCTACAACAAGGTCAACATCATCTTCTTCTGGTGATAAATTTTATAATCTGATTGACCACCCCGTTCACGGTGAAAATGGGTGAATTCCAAAATGTATTCTACTTAAAGGAAATTATAGGCTTGCTTCACCTGTGGAATTCCCCAATATGAGGAGATTGGGAGGTATTCTGCTCCATTTTTGGCAATTCATTGAGGATGGCAGAGTTGGCTGAACATAAAAATATTTCTAAGTGTATTAAAGTTACATAAAAAGTTCACTAAGCACCTGGATATCAGATTTCTACCTACCAGATACCTATGGCGTATAACCATCGTAAGCCTGAAGAGTGCCTTGTGTACGGGGGTGCTGGCCAAATGATTGTAGTGGGAGATGTCAATTGTGCATGTATGACTTCAGTTTGCCGATCACTTTTTTTCTCCTGGAGATAAGCCACCAGCAGAGGTATCTATCAGTGGCTTTCTTAGGGAACAAAAGAGTGATCGGATGGAAGAGAGGGAAGAACTGGCTGAGATGGCTGTCGGATGAACGATCAATCATAGCATTGTTGGGCTGACAGCCATCTATTGTGCTTGGGGATTATCACCTATCTGACTATCACCTATAGATTCTCACCTATATGATACCTATGGCATACACACCATAGTGAGACTGAAGAGTGCCTTGTGTACGGGGGTGCCGGCCAACTGCTTGTCGGGGGAGATATCAATCGGGTATGTCTTATTTCAGTTTGTCGATCCCTTTTTTCCCCTGGAGATAAGCCACCAGCAGAGGTATCTATCAGCGGCTTTCTCGAGGAACAAGGGAGCGCTCACACAAAAGAGGACGAGGAACCGGCTGAGATGGCTGTCGACTGAACGATCAGCCAAAGTATTGTTGGGCTGACAGCCATCTATTGTGCTTGGGGACCTTCAATTTATACTAAAAATTGGACAGTTTTAACAAACATGCCAACATTTCCCTGAAAAATTAGAGCAATAGGATAATAATAGTATTAATGAAAAATATGAAAAAAAAAATATCTCCAAAATACACCAATTCTATTGCAAACACATTAAAAAATGCTTTAAAATGCACATTTTCTCCCTACCTGTTTTAACAATAAAATAAACCCATCCAAATGTTTCTTTTCCCCCGAAGCTGATGGATGTAGCAGGCCTTAACCCCAGGGTCCCGGTCGAGCATTGGTTATACTACTATAATGTTGTAAACTCATTATAAGAGGAGCATTCCTAGAGAAATATATTTTCTCTTTAATCCCCGACTGCCTGTAAACTTCACATCACTGATATTTCCAGTACAAAAATCCTGTATTTTATTACAGAAAACAATGAGCCACCATGGCTACAGTTATCTTTATAGTTTGCAGCACTAGTTTGGCGAATAACAAAACGATGGAAGTTGGAAATTGACTTTATAGTAGTCTAGAGAATTAATTGTTCTGAAAGGAGGCTTTGGACAGAAATGTCCCACCCCCCTACATCCATAAAGACATCCAAGTATCCATCGAAGAACGTTGCATAAATCCATCATAATCCAGTCTATTGAAGCATTATTTCATTAATTTTTAATGTCTTTTTTTGCTGTAGCAATCCCAATTTTGGATAAAGACTGTTTTGAGCAGCTTCATATTGAGAAGATAGTGACCATGTCTAAGTATTTCAAGTAAGGTCCATCAACATAGAAATGCTTTCACCGCAGGACCATATGCATTCAATATCATTGTCCGTTTTATTTTGCATTTCTCTTGTTTTCTACAACCTTTACAATTTCTACAAAATGTTAAATATGGATTTTGTAAAATATATTATTACTAATTTTATGTTCAAACATCAGATTAAATTTGACTTGTATTTCCACATTCATGGATTTCGATGGATATGTGCAGATGCACCACCATGGACTGTATGCCAATTACAAGAAGAAAACATTGGAGGAGTCTTCCTTAAAATGCTTTGTATTTATAAAAGCAGCCATGATAGCGGAGATGCAGTCTTACGCTCGATGCGTTTCTGGTGTTGCGCCCTTAGTCAATGATCTGATCGCTGACTAAGGGCGCTACACCAGAAACACGTTGAGAGTAAGACTGCATCTCCGCTATCATGGGTGCTTTTATATTTTAATGATTTGATATAATAGAGTAAAAAGGGTTTTAAGGAAGACTCCTCCCACATTTTCTTCTTGTATGATGGCTGAGATTCGCGGCATTGTGGACCTGAGTCTTGAAGATGTGAACAGCAGGAGGAAATAATTGCATGGTGAGGCATTTACCTGTTTCCTTTGTATGCTAATTACTTTTTCGTGCCGAATTTGCAGAAATAAGTAACATATCCCCTTTGTGGATTTTTTTGGCGGAGACACCAAAAGTCCATATGCAAATGGGGTTGTAGCCTCTCCATCCACCTATTCGTATAGGATGCAAATTATCAACAGATGTAGCAAAGATTTCTATGTCAGAGCTGACACTGAATCATATTTGTGCCCTACACAAACCACTCATGATCTGACCTCAGGTGATATCAACAAGTTTTTCACAGCCCCTGTATGACTTTACTACCCTCTGTTCTATCTGTCATCCTGTGCCAGGTATTTTACTTAATAATCCGATTGCTCAAGACTTTAGAGTTATTATTGTAACCCATTATTTCTACAACTCCTTGACCAATTTTATTGGCCCAAATATTATTGGCTACCTATTATATTTTCATACCTTTTTTTCCTGACATATATAGCACTTGCAGATTTTCTGTTTTATTAGAGGTAAATTGTACAAAAACAATTCGAAGTAATTCTACCAATCTCTTGTTACTGTCATGCCTTGATAATCGATCAGGTGAACCTGTGTTTTGGAGTTGGTTTCCCTATCCGCTGAGCCACAGCAGGTTAACTCTTAGTCTGTTTTTTTTCACCTTTTAGGTGCACCCATTTATATCTTCCCCTTACTGATCTTTCCTGCTGGTGATATTCTGAAGTGAATCTTGCTTGGAGTTCCAGCCATATTGCCATTTTTATATCAGTCAGTGAGACCATCTAGGGTTATTTTTTCTCTGCTGTCACTGCTCTCCGTCCTGCTCCTTTCTTATTATTGTAGTTAGGCAGTAGGTGGAATTCCCTTATTGCAGTAAGTACCTTATCTGTCCACTTTGTATGTGTGATTGTTTTACTCACTTTGGGATCCTTCTCTATCCCAGCACTCCTTGGCTATTTAGGTTAATTGCACTCTTCCCTTCTTGCCCCAATTGATTAGGGGGTACAAGAAATGCTTAATGGTCTTTCTGGAAGCCAGGTCAGAGTAGTTATTTTTTAGTCTGTGTTTAGGGCCATTTCAGTTTGTGCAGGGGCCAGAAGGGACTGCAGGTCAGGAATCTGAGTCTGTACTGGAACTGGCCAGGTCAGTTACAGTATTTAGTGTTTGACCTATTTTCCTGTATGAGTTGCTGCACAATCATAATAGTTACTTGATGGTGGTAATTTAAGTTTATTTTTTTAGTAAAACTGTTTTGCATTTTCCTTTTATTACATAAAGTGCACCCAAAAACATCACATTTAAGCACATAACTATTGAATATATAGAGTGCCTGGGAAATGCGCCAACAAAAACGTCTGTTTTTTGCACTTATCCTATGATGCCAAAACTGATCTCCAACAGACAACCAGAAAGAGGAGGTCTGGCAGTTACTCATGCTCTAATTTGGGAAAGGGGTCTATGTGTGTTGGGCTCCATTCACAATCCCACAAGGTAAGCACCCATCTGCACACCATCATATTGTCTTAGAATTGTTGACCTATGAAGCACATTCTTGTTTTCTCTTTTTATATATGTCCTCCAAACTCTGCACAATTCCGTACAATGCATTTGTTAGAATGTAGTTTTCTGATGTAAAGGGGTGTACCCCTCTGTGTAAAGATAAGTCAAAGATTTAAAGAGTGAGCAGCTATGTCACGCAGAGGGCACCTTGCAATCAAGTGATTGGTTAATTGTATCTCAAGTGCAGTATATCCTAAAGGGAGAAGACAGAAGTTGTATTGAACCACTTCTGTCTTCTCATGACAGCGGGCACTCGGCCTGCACATGTCTGATTATTATTATCATGTAAATATACAACAGTTACACGCAACAAATAAGATCACGATACTGGATTTTGCATTAAATCACTAGTACCGTGTTTCCCCGAATATAAGACAGTGTCTTATATTAATTTTACCCCCAAAAGTCCCACCCTGTCTTATATTCGGGGTATGACTTATATTAAAAAAAAAAGACAATTAACCGCACCTTTCCGCAAGTGTCCCTACAGTACCGTACATTGTATGGGGACCTGCCGCAAGTGTGCCGCAAGTGTGCCGCAAGTCGGCTGTGCGGCGAATTGCCAAACTATTGATATATAGAGTGCCGGAATGCGCCAACAAAACTTTTTTTGCACTTCATATGCAAAACGTCTCCAACAGACAACCAGAAAGAGAGGTCTGGCATTACCAGTCTATTTGGGAAGGTCTATGTGTTGGCCATTCACACCCACAAGTAAGCACACTGCCACCATCATATTGTCTAGATTTGCCTATGAAGCCATCTTGTTTCTTTTTATTATGCTCCAAACTCTGCCAATTCCGTACATGATTGTAGATGTGTTTTCTGATGTAAAGGGGTGTACCCTCTTAAAATAAGTCAAGATTTAAAAGTGAGCACTATTCCGCAGAGGGCACCTGCAATCAGTTGTTAATTGTATCCAGTGCAGATTCCAAGGAAAGAGAAGTTGTATGAACATTCTGTCTTTCTGACAGCCGGGCATCGCCTGCACATGTCATATTATACATAAATTACAACAGTACACGCACAATAAGATCACGATACGATTTTCTTAAATCCTAGTACGTTTTCCCGAATAAAGAAGTCTATATTATTACCCCAAGTCCACCTTTATTGGTTGATAATTAAAAAAAGACAATTAACCCACCTTTCCCAAGTGTCCCATAATCGACATGAGGGACCTGCGCAGTGCCGAAGTGTCCGCAAGTGCTGCGGCGGAATTGCGGTTTTAATGGGCAAGTCGGCAAAGAAAACTCCTTACTTTTTAGGGTAATGGCGGCCTCGGGCTATGGATTCCTCCACGGTGCAGGGCGTTGTCCAGATGCTTCTTCATGCAGGAGCTTCTGGCCAATCAGCACTCGAGCCGCTGAGCCAATCAGCGCTCGAGATGCTGGGGAGCCGCTGGCCAATCAGAAGCTCCTGCCGTCAGCGGTAACGTCAGGCCGGGGCGACAGGCGCACAAGATTAACCCTATGCCCTCGGGGTTACCTGCGGCTGCACCTGAGGGCAGAGGGGAGCCCACGGAGGACAGCGGGGCAGCGGGACAGCGGGGACACAGGTAAAACATGCAATGGGCAAAAATGGCACTTTAGCGGTACCTGTCTTATATTCCCAGAAAATAAGTCACCCTGTCTTATAATCGGGGTATGACTTATATTGGAAAATTCTGCGCCAGCCCTGCCCTGACTTTATATTCGGGGGTGTCTTATTTTCGGGGAAACAGGGTAGGACACTTCCCAAGCATCTAGGACTTTGTGATATATCGGCGAATGATGCGTGCAGTAGGGGCCTTTTGCTGCTGACAGATTGATGATGATTATTATTATTATTGTTTGTAGGTTGTAAATTGGGCATTTGACTGGATTACCATGGCTGGGTGCTAAGTAATGTGAACCGAGCTTATGAAATATTGATATCATGGCTCCAACGTCGGCTTTGATCATCTTTATTGAATTTGAACTCAAGTCTCTTGATGAACAATAAAAAAAGATGTGATCCAAGAGTAAGAATGATAAATCCCGAATAAGAATGTGTGAAAACAAGTTAGTCAGAACATGCATACCAATGTGTTCCGGACACAGCTGTCCTTAATAACATGTGAATGTTCTGGACCAAATCGCATTTGGATTTTGAATATAATTTTTTATCATTCTTGATGCTGGATGTTTTCTTTTTCCTTTTTGTTCTATTTCGTGGTTACCAGCCTCCAAGATCTTTGTATCAACTTCAGAACCTGTGACATTTACTGTGGACTTTGTGGTGAGCTGATCTATAACCTTTTGGCATTTATCAAGTTTCCTGATGTCAAAGTTAAAAGCCAATTGTGAAATATGGTCCCTTTTTCCAAAAAATAAAACAATAATCCATTCATTACCTTCCACATGACTACAGTAAGTATGGCTAAAACCAGCAACCCCAGTAGAATGGCCAGTAAGATGACCCAAAGAGGGATGAAGAACGGTATGTTTGGAGTTGCCCAAATCACTGATGTCTTTATCTGCAAGAAACCACAAGACAAAAATATATAAGTCATCTGTGTCCGCATATTTCTCATCACTCAGTTTTAACTTAAACAGGAAACCTGGAGGAGTGGAAGTCATAAAGAACAATCCCATAGAACATGATTCGTAAAGTACTTTCCCGGTGAGATCTGTAATCTATACTGAATTTTGGAAGACGTTAAAAACCCCCTGAATCAGGCAAACATACTTATATACAGTGATAAATGGGGGAGAACTTCCTTTATGGGAGTAGGATAAGAATTCTTAAGCCCGTGCTCAGCTCTCTAGGAAACCATAAATCTTTCATATCTGATGGCCGAAAGGTTAAATATACATTTTAGTGCAATTGAATAAAAAATAAATTTACATTACTGCCATGTGAAAAAAGTAAGAAAAAAAAAAAGTAAGTCAGAACTTGCAAATCTTGCCTGTAAACTTTAAGATGACATTTGATTTTCTTGGCTCATGTGAAAAAGGAGAGAGATGCTCTATTGTTTATGTACTACTGTGTCCTAATATAAACACACTTTATGGGAAATCACATAAATGCATAAAGTGTAGGCCCTAAATCATTTCTAATTACCAGAAGCCAAAAGCACAATGTCATTGTCAATGTGATATCCTGGGGTAATGCAGCTTTAGTAGAGTCATGCCTCGTGATTCAATCCACTTACCCTATGCTGTGTAATGGGGCTTCCTTCTCTGCTGAGCCACAGCAGGTTCAATCCCTGTCCGAGTGCTGATTATCTTTTCCCCTTGTTTCACTCTTTTTAGTCAGCAGGTGTTTTCATTTGTAATTTAGTCTGCCCCATTACATTGCGAGTGCGGCTATTTATACTTTTCCCTTGCTGTTCTTCTCTGCTGGCTATATTCTTATGTGGATCCTGCTTGGAGTTCCAGTCATATTGCCAATGATTTATGCCAGTTAGATAGAGAACAGCTAGTTTTATCATCTTTGTTGTCACATCTATCTCTCCTACTCTTTTCTCCTGCCAATAGTTATGGAAGGCTATCCTTTCTTGCAGTAAGTACTTTATTTTTTAACTTTGTAATCATGTTTTAGGTTTTCTCACTTTAGGATCTCTTCCATCTCTGCACATCTACTTTATTCAGGGTTATAGAAAGGAGAGAAGTCCGCCTTCAGTATCGCGCTGTTCCAGTCCAAAGTTCACAAGGAGTTAATCCAAGGACCAAGCAGTGTTTTTAACTTTCTTTTTATTCTAGAAAACTCTACGCGTTTCGTGTACACCCTGTACACTTCCTCAGGAGCAAAGTTACACTGACATCACATTCCATTCAATTCAGTCTCTCCCTTTTTTATTATTCAGGGTTATAGCATTCTGCATTTCTTTCCGGTTCCTAAGGAGGAACGAGGAACATTTGGCAGCCTTTTAGGCATGTAGGTGTAAGTTGTCATATCCTAGCTTTACAGTTGAGGTTATTCCAGCTTGTGCAGGTGCCACCAGGCACTGTGCAGCTAGGAACTTTAGCCTGTGGAGGAACTGGTCGGGTCAGGTGCAGTAGTTTAGAGATAGCCTCTATGTTCCTGTGTGAGCTACCATGTGTGCATAACATTTGGATGCTTCCAGTGAGACAAAATGAGCAAGACTTGATCAATGTAAGCATTATGGATCTTATAGATGACCCATCTACAAGGCAAAAATAGTTTTTAACTCATTTTGTTACCTTTGTTTACCCTGAATATTAATTTTTTTTACATTTTTTTAAATCCACCATATGGTTCTATAGATATAGGCCTTTTCAATTGGTGTTTATTTTTATGATATTTATAAAGGGGCATGGCTTTCAGATTTAACTGGGGCGTGTCTTTATCTGCTCTGCATAATTACCATTTGTGCAATGCAAATTCAGCAAAAAAAACAAACACATTTTCACTAAACCAAAAAGGCATATAATTTTGGAACCATATGGCGGATTTAAAAAATGTAATACTCAGGGGAGCAGCGGGAATAAGATAAAAGATGGCCACTTTTGCCTTGGTGATAACTCCTCTTTAAAGGAATTTACCTTTTCATAAAATAATGGCATATCGCCAAGAGGTCGCCAGAGCCTGCAATCTTGCCAGTGGCTCCAGGGAACTGGAGCAAGCCCCATTATCTTGAACGTGGAAATGCTGCACTTGGTGCCCAGCGCACTGACCAACAGTGGAGGCCACATAGATCTCCACCAATGCTTCATCCTCTTTATTTTCAGGAGATTGAATTACATTATGCTATGTGGGGATTCAGCATCAGGGATCCCCACTAGAGTTGAGCAAAATGATTCACAGGATGCTGGTTTATCGTCCACTTGGCACTCCGTGGCGGGCAGTGTGAACTTCTTCACCTGACACTCGAATACAGGCATCCAGAGTATCTTATGTCAATACTATGACCCTTCGACTTCCTTAGATGTGGGGCATTGCAACGTCATGAGGTCACAGGGGCCACAAGAGGCACCAAGGATGCCAGTATTCAAGAGCTGCCTGAGAAGGTTCACACTGTCCTAGCCCAGCTGCTGCTGAGTACCAGTATGGACGCTGAACCAGGGTCCTGGAAATCTTTTGGCTCAACTCTAATCCCTGACGTTTTCTCAAACGCTTGGTAGGTTGGCCATCAAGATCTCCAAAATCAGTGCAGCTGCTTGTAAATCTCTCTCTCCTGTCTTATGACTCTGATATTGTGTGCAGCGAGCGGGCATTGAAGAAAGGAGAGAGCGATGAGACACTGACAATGTGTGTGTGAGTGCCAGTTCAGCTCCTGAAGTGCCACTGCAAATGTGCAAGGTTGCAGAATGAAACAACTGTAGGACCAACAAGCACTGCTGTATGTATTTACTACTATCCCCTTTGCAGTGCCTATGTGAAGAATGATGTCACCTTTTATTCTGCCAATCAATAGGATCCCAAAGTTTAGATCTCACTTGAAAAAGACTGATGGTAATGTTTTACTTCAAGAAAACCTTTTTGACGGCCAAGGTAGACACCTGCAGCACTCTACCTTAGAGAGACATCAATAAAATTTAGAGTGGAGATACCAAAGTGACATTATGTGCCACCATCACAAAGCTCTCACTGATCTCAGGGAGACCAGTCGAGGAAAACACTGCGGGCAGCCGGCTAAAGTGCTCAAACACAGTGAAATCCAGGGTGCATTGCCCCCTGGGAATTTCAATATGCAAATGGGGTCCGTGGAGCCTTATTTAAGAGTCTCAAACACAGCTGTCTGTGGATGGATACCTGGCTTTGGTAATTCCTTTGTCATATCCTTAAGCTCGTAACTGAGTGGGATAGTGACTGAAAGGGCCACTTAATAAGGTGGTTATGGTGGTCTCTGCAAGGCAGGGCCGGTTTTAGGCAAAGTGGGGCCCTAGGCAAAAGGTTAAAGTGGGTCCTAAATGCTCAGGCCACTTTCACATCTAACGCTTTGCTGCATTTTGCTCAATTTGCATTTCCATGCGTTTTTACCGCAAAAACGCATCAAAACGCATGCGTTTTTGTTCCCATTGATTTTAATGGAAACACATGCAAAAACGCATGTAAAAACGCATGTGCGTTTTCAAAAACAGAAAACGCATGCGTTTTTGCCAACGCTGCCCAAAACATCGGGGAAGACGTTTTGTGCTGCGTTCGCAAAAATGCATGCGTTTTGCGTTTTTGAAAACGCACATGTGTTTTGCATGCGTTTTTACATGCGTTCCCATTGAAATCAAACGCTAGCGTTTTTAATGCGTTTTTAGCGGTAAAAACGTCTAGAAAGGCAAATTTAGCAAAACGCACACCAACCTTAGATGTGGAACAGGCCGTAGTTATATGGTAAGAGTGACTTCATAAGTTGATTATCTAGGTCAGAATAAGAACATACTGAACGTCATTTTTATTTCAATCATAAAAAAAAAAAACTGAAATTTGTAAAAAAAAAAAAATATTTTTTTTTTATTTTCCGAGACCCATGATGTTTTAATTTTTGAAGATACATAGATATGTGAGGGCTTACTTTGTGTGCCCTGAGCTGACATTTTTACTGATACCATTTTGAGTCAGATACAACATTTTGATCGCCTTTTATTGCATTTTATTGTAACAACGTGGTGGCCTAAAAAACATAATTCTGGCATTTTTATTTTTTTCCCATTACGCCATTTACCAATTGGATTAATTTACTTAATATATGATAACCAGTTAATCTCTAAAAGGGGATAATAGAGAAAAAGAGCCGGCGCAGATCTAAGTGTAGAGATTATTTGATCTTGGTCTAGGTGGTAATGATCAAAAAATGCTAACCTTTTTGGTGTCTTTTGTTCATATAGTAAAAGGTTTTCTCTTAGGCTTGCAGCCTTCCTCTCCGGAGGGATCAGGTCTTCTCAAGGGAGCCTGGTTCGTCAGTATATGGTTTAAATAGCACCGGACTTTGAGGAATAGCGCTTCCTTAAGAGGCACAATAATTTCTTCCAAGAGTTCTTTAATTCATTTAAAAGTCATATATTGCAGTACAGTACAACGCGTTTCGACTTACATATAAGTCTTCCTCAGGTACATGTGATAATCACATGTACCTGAGGAAGACTTATATGTAAGTCGAAACGCGTTGTACTGTACTGCAATATATGACTTTTAAATGAATTAAAGAACTCTTGGAAGAAATTATTGTGCCTCTTAAGGAAGCGCTATTCCTCAAAGTCCGGTGCTATTTAAACCATAATTAATATATCGATAGCTTAGATTCTTACGAACGCAGCGATACCAAATATGTGTATTTTTACATTTTTTTCACAGTTTTATTGCTATTTTCAGTTTAGCTCCTTTGGGGGCCCCTAAGAGAGTGGGGGCCCTAGGCAACTGCCCAGTCTGCCCCCCCTTAACGCCGGCCCTGCTGCAAGGAGTCCACCCCAGGGCTAGATCCTTCCCTGGAGGGATATCTGGCTAGTCCCGTGTTTGAGACTCTTAAATGAGGCTCCACGGACCCCATTTGCATTATGTACCACCATACACATTTGGTAGGTGCTCAAACACCGACTGTGAACTTCTCATATCTATTAGTTCGTTTTTTTCATCACAACTGATGTTGTAGCAGAGATATAACACAGACCCCATCTTGCCAAGCTGGATTGTCCTGTAAAAGTGCCTATGTGTTGGTTCTAGCTTCCACTGAAGCTCAGTCCACCATAGTTTGAATGATACCAGGCACAGCTCATATACTGCACGTGATACTGCACGGTCTCTGTATAAATGTACTTGTTATATTTTGGGTTAATGGTTTGAGTTAATGGAAATGTGCTGCACAGATGGTCAGGGTCGTGTGCTTCCCACATGGTAAAGTTATCATATGGAGAACATTGAGCCACAGGAGGTGAGGGGACAACGTGGACTGCACAGCATGAACTTGAGAAACTACAAGGGTCTAAAGATAATATCCAAAGTGTCGTAAAAGGTGGAAATAAGGAAGAATGGTGAGTACAGGACACCTTTCCCTGGGCGCCGCATGGTCTCTGCCCTTCCTTGATGGAAGGAAATCTCTGCTTCCTCTAAAATAAAGCTGATCATAAATTTTCAACGATTAATCTTAACTTTCATAGACCAGAACAGATCTGTAGTAATATCAAACCAGTTGTGACAAGGTGGCTCCAAAGCTTCTACATGTAGGATCTGTCAGAAGCCGTGTCACCTCAAGGTCATAGCTACCTCGTCGTTATATTAGTAAGAATCATCTATAATTAATAAGTCTTCGGAAAACTTACTTTTCTATGGGAATACCACACTCATTGCACAGAGATTGGACACTGACCACGTTATATTTTTGCAAAGTTTTTTGGCTTTGTGCCAATTTTCTTTTATTTTTCTCCTTCAGTCCAGTTCAGGTATCTGCCTTTGTTAGGCTGGGTTCACATTTGCGCACCATTTACGCTGTGAACGCAGCATCTCTGAGCGCAGCAAAATGTAGGCACTATGCGTTCCTATGTTTAACATGGGAACGCATACTGCCTGTGTGTGGCTGCGTTCAGGTGCGTTTGCGTTCGGCTGCGCATAATTTATACGCAAGCAGACAGCCGTGCACAAATGATGAATGAAATTCAATCTGTGCGCATTGCCATCTGCTGCCAAGCGTCACAGATGCAGCGAAGATGACATCATCCGAGGTCATCCCCAGATAAATCCTGTCTTGGCATTCTCTCTTCCTCTTCTTTCCTCTTCTTTCTTCTTCCTCCGGCCGCCACTGATCTCTTACTTCGCCGCCGCTGTAGGAAAGCCGGCGGTGAAGTTCACTGCCGGCTTTTCCAAATGAACAGCTGATGCATCAGCTGTTAATTTGAAATAGCCGGTGGGAAAGCCGGCGGTGAAAAGACTAACCGCCGGCTTTCCCCCACCTATTTTAAACAAACCAGCGGTGGCGACCAGAAGGAAGAGATCAGCAGCGGAGAAGAAGGAGATCAGCGGCAGCAGCCGGGAGGAGGAGATCACCGCCGCTGATCTCCTCCTCCCGGCTGCCAAGAGAGACTGCTGATTGGGTGGCCGGGCAGACTCACTGACATTTTCATGTGAGCGCATGCGACAATCACCACTACGTTCACATGAAAATGTCTGCATTCAGCACTGTGTTTGAGTATGCGCCCCATACATTGCAGTGCCGAACTCAAATGTGAACCCAGCCTACGTGATTAGGTTTATTGTAGGAACCAAACAGGCGCACTCACCAGCGGATTCTCACCCCTCTTTCTCCTCTGGAGCAGCCACTTGTTACTGTGTGATTCTGTGTACAGCGAGCAGACACAGCAAATAGGAGAAGCATTGAGTGTTCACTTGCATCAACATTGTACATGTCCACCTGTTCGGATCCCGCAGTGACGGTGCAGATTTGCAGAGTTGGGAAATCAATTCAGGCAAGCTGTCAAGCAATCTAAGGTGAGATGCACACCATCACACCATGTCAATTGAGGGACTATAACAGTCCACTGAGAATTGGCCGTGTCAAGCGTTATAATCCCTCAAGGGACTATATTTATTTGCAGTCCAAAAATTACTGTCGTATAACGTCATTAACTCTGACCTTCCTTCAACACACATATTACACTGGGAAAATCAGGTGAGTAAAGGTGAATATTGTGCTGGCAGAAAAAGCTCCATAAGCGATTAAACAGTTTTTTCATTAGCATAATATTCACAATTTTCCACAGTGCAATCTGTGTATCAGAGGAAGTCAGAGTTAATTACAGAAATGTTATACTAATTTTTGAACTGCAAATAAATATACTTTTTTTTTTTATCTCTCTTGCTTGTGCCATATTCTTCAGATTTTTTTTTAATAAGGGGCAGGACCCTATCAGTGCATAACCCCTGTCCTGGAGTGCCATGCTCTACACACAATGGGCATTTGATGGAGTTCAGAATTAGCCAGATGTACTGACCACGGTACAGGGACTACAGGGTCACACTTAAGGGCCCGTTACACACTACGATATCATTAATCGATACGTTGGTACGTCACGGCTTCTGGGGCGGTGCAGCGACATCGTAACAACGCCGTTGCGTGTGACACATAGAATCGACCAACGATAAGTCGGCTGATCGTTGATCGCAGGTTTATGAACCGGACCATAAATCAGTCGTTGATTATTCGTTCAACCTGCAGCATAGGTGTGGTGACACTGGATAATGATCTCGTTTACGACTTCGTCTATTCAGAACTGAAGGACGTAGGTGACCAAATGACCGCAAGTATCGGTCACTTGTCGTGGAATTGTTGCTGCGTCATTTCACGATATTTGTAATAAATTAGGCAAGAGGGTAAGAAGGTGATGTAATAAAATGATTAGGGATGCATTACGCAAATTGTCGCTTCAGAGACTTGAACTCTGGAGCCACCTATTGGAAGTAGCAATCCTAAACGTCAATATCAACCCTATACAAAGCCTTGCCATATGACTTAGGATATAAGCCAAACCAAGATCTCAGTTTGCATACACGGTGTTTCCAGGATATTGCCCCCCTCACCAGTGCAAAGTTGAGATCTGACTGGGATCTAAGGGGTAAGGATTCTCCTTTGTGGAGGTGACATGCCAGTGTGAGGAGATTTAGATGCCACAATGCTCCTCTGGGAAATTAAATATGCAAATTGTCTTTCAGGGTCGATATTGACTTTCAGGATTGCTACATTCCAATAGGTGGCATAGAGTTCAAGTCCTCTTCCACTTTGAAGAGACATTTTGCATATTTAATTTCCCAGAGTAGAATTGCAAGGCATTTACATCTTTAACAGTGTTTATGTTATCCAATTCATCTGCCCCTTGTACACTTTCTGAAATCTTAGAAAACCCCTAAAATTTACAAATGTGGTTTGCCTCCTTAGCAGCTTGATCTATGAGGAATTCATTAGTCCATGAACATTAATAAAATAAGAGTTTGAACTTGTTTTTAAGCTCAGTGCCTAAAACGTGTTTAACTTCACTCCCCAAATTCTCTGTTTTGTAGCAATATTGAATTGGGATATATTTGATCCTACTTGTTAGATGAACCCTTTGATTGGGAATGATCACAAAGTGTGCTCCTGCCAACACCCCAAGTGATCAACTGTAATCAGCGAGGAAACCTGCCAGTAACTGATCAGTCATTCATAACATATCCTATAAGGGTATGTGCACACAGGGCGTTTTTGCTGCGGTTTTGCTGCGGTTTCTGCATGCAGAAAACCATTGGTTTTATGGTAATGTATGCTAATTTGTTCCTGCGGTTTTCATTCCCAGCAAAACCAATGTGTTCACAGAAACGCTGTGCACACACATTGGTTTTGCAAGTGTCAAATACCTGCGTTTTTGGTGCGGATAGGAAAGAATTGACATGCTCTATTTTCCTGCGTTTTTGGTGCAGTCAATGGAAAAAATGCAGGAAAAACGCAGCATCAAAAACGCAGCAAAAACGCACAAAAAACGCAGGAAAAACGCAGTAAGGCTGCATTCACACATTGCGTATTTTGCTGCGCTTTTTTACGCGCGCTTTTCAAAATACGCAATGTGCCTTTTGTCTGCCAGCAAAGTGAATGTGAAATTCACTTTGCAGTGCAGACATTGCGCAAAAATACGCACTGCGTTTTCAGGGAGAAAACACAGCTGCGTAAAGAATTGATATGTCAATTGTTTACGCAGCTGCTCCTGCGTATTCTCCCAGAGGGGAGGAAGAATCCTGCTTCCTCCTCCCCTCTGTGACAGCTGTGACCGCCCATTAGATTTCACAGTGTATTAATATACACTGTGAAATCTAAATTAAACAAAAGCAAGTGAATGAAAAATAAAAAAGAATGAATACTTTACCTCTCTGACGCCTTTTCCGGTGTTCGGTGTCCGGTTCCAAGTGAGAGGTGTACTGACAGGACCTGTGGTGACGTCAGAGGGGCGTTCCCGGGCACTCGCGGTCATGGGATACATATCACATGACCGCGAGCAGCCAATCAGCGCTGGGAACGCCCCTCTGACGTCACCACAGGTCCTGGCAGAAGACATCACACTTGGAACCGGAGACCGAACACCGGAAAAGGCGTCGGACAAGTGAAGTATTCATTGTTTTTTTATTTTTCATACACTTGCTTTTGTTTAATTTAGATTTCACAGTGTATATTAATACACTGTGAAATCTAATGGGGCTGTCACACATGTCACAGAGGGGAGGAGGAAACAGGATTCTTCCTCCCCTCTGTGACATCACTGCGCTTTCTGGAGTAAAGAAAGCGCAGTGTGTGAAAGCCCCTGCGTATTTTGTTACGCTTTTTTGGCGCGGCCGAAAAACGCGGCAAAAAGCGCAGCAAAATACGCAAATGTGTGAACGCAGCCTAAAAACGCGCAAAAAATGCAGACAAGATCATAGCACTTCTCCTGTCAAGGACTCTAGGATCCTCAGGTTTTGCTGCGTTCAGGATTGCTCAAAAAACGTTCTGTGGGCACATACCCTAAATGTTTTAAGGGGTTTTCTGGGGGTAAACATTAATTTCTGCAGTCACTCTATATGACTGAATCCTAGCAGTGTGCATACTGTCAATTCATCCTCTTTTTCAGCTTGAGCAGGCAGTCATGTAACTGTCATACCTTGGGTATCAATCCAGCAAGCCTGTGTTATGTGACTTGCTTCTTTCTCCTCTAAACAACAATGGGTTCTGTTGTCCTTGTTTCATTCTTCTTCGGATAACAGGTATTTTCATTTGACAATTTAGTCTGCCCTATCACCTTTTGGGTGCGGCTATTTAAACCTTCCCCTGGCTGATCTTTCCTGCTGGCGATATCCTTTGTGGATCCTACTTGGAGTTATCGCCATTCTGCCTTTTGATTTCTACCAGTCAGATAGAGATCAGCTAGGTTATTTATCTCTGCTGTTTCTTCTAACTGTCCTAGTCCTTTCTGCTTTCTATAGCTAGGAGGTAGGATGTATTACTTTCTAGCAGTAGTACTTCACTTTTCACTTTGTTTTTGTGTTTTTAGGCTTTCTCACTCAGAGATCCTTTCTATCTCTATACGTCTTCCTGATTCATGGTTGTAGTGCTCTTCCCCTTTCTCCTAGTTCCTAAGGAGGTACGAGGAACACTCAACGGCCGATTAGGAAGCCAGGTCCGAGTTGTCATCTTCAAGGCCTGTGTTTAGGGTTATTCAGTCCCAGTCAAGTGTCTTTTCTAACAAGTAGGACCTTTTCTAATATATTCTAATCCAATATTGTGACAAAACTGAAATTTAGGTAGAAGAGGGCTAAATACTTTTTGGTCATTTTTGACAAATAGGATCAATTTTGATAAAAAAACAAAAAAAACAAAACCAAATAAAAAATGTTGATCCTTACGAACTGACACACAGCGCGGGATTGTGCAGAGGCAAAACACATTTGTAAATGACTTCAGGCTACAAGTGAGCGCGGTATTAAATGCAACATTTAGCTAATATTTGTTTTAGTGTTTCATTTCTGCACATGCCAAATGTCACATACCCCGGGCCTAATTTCAATGCATTTTACTCTCTCATTTTCCATTCAGTTGCAGACGCACGCAGCGAGGGTCACATAGCTGTGTAAATACGCCGAATACTGTAAACAGATGTCAATAATATTAATTGCCTTGAGCTCCGTCTTTATGTTTTCTTTAGAATTATTTCCAACAATTGCATCCTGAATCGTTAGTTTTCTTATTATAATCCTCCAGTCTCTCATTCAGTCCAGGTTTATTACGACCCGTACAATTTATGAGCCCGAACAAAGCGTTATTAGGGAACATCAAATATACAATGAGTTTACAGTCTCATTAAATGCGCTGGGTAAACACCAAGTGCGCTTTACAACGAAGGAACTGGCCCCAAATTGTGGTAGAAAATGTTAAAACGTCTCGCTGGAACAAATTTGTGTCCATTGATGGATGAGACAACCCTGAATTTATTAGTAATTGTCTATGACATTATTAGACGGGGGCGGTTACCTACAAGCAGGGTGCGTGGGACTGGTTTTGGTAAAGAGTAGTTGGTAATTTGGCCTTTTTTTATAGATGTACAGTATATATAAATAGCCACATTTTAGTGTCTAGTCATAAAACCTGGACCATCCATCTACAGATTTGTCATCTTAACAGGTATTACATCCTGAATGCACCCCCTGTAGATATGTCCGGCTTATCTGGCTGTGGATACCAATTGTCACGATCCCTACATCTAGGACGCTATAAAGATTTTGCTGTGACTGGTACCTGGATGTGTTGGGCTGTCAGTATGTCCTCATGGTTCTGGGAGATGCTGGGTTGTTCAGGTGTTCCATCTCTCCAATAATTGCTCAGTTACTTTACTGAGCAGTGTCTCTCTGAACTCTGCCAGTGATACATCCTATGTGAGTGGTGCTGTTAGCCTGCATACCTGTATCTGTTTAGTTCTGATCATTGTTTGTTGACCCCGGACTTGCTGACTTTACTACCCCTCTACTCGCTCCCTGTACTTAATGTGATCTCCTCCTGGTATTTCGACCCTGGACAGTTACCTAACCACATCTCAGTTGACTCCTTATATTCGCTATACGTCTTCCTGGAAACCTGACCACAGATCGTTACCTACCATGTCTCAGTTTATTCCTTTGATTCTACTTGCCTTCCTGGAAACCAGTCCCCGGCCCTTTACCTGACTATGCCTCCGTACACTCCTGGAATCCATTACGAGTCCCCCTGGTACCTGAACTCGTTTAGCTGACTACTCTGCCGTCTGTATTACCCTAAGTAGTGATTAGCATCAAAGCTATTATCTGTTTGCTGGGGGTACCCCGAAAATGGCATGTTTAAAGACATCTTTGATGACAAACATCACATTTTTGGGATACAGGGCACATATTTATTATAACACTTTGGAAACAGTTTCAACAAAAAAATTAATATGGATGGTAAACAGCCTTGGTGCACCAGATCTTGGTGTTGGGAACACCTTGAGACCCCCCCTACATATGATACACCAATATGATGGATAGATGTCCAGTTACAGATCTTGGGGCAAGTCTCATTAAAAATCTGCTTGAATCCCATGTGGAAATTGATGCTAATTTTCAATCATGTAGATTTCACGCTTTCCATGCAAGAACATGTTGTTGACTTGGTCCCCCCTTCTCTCTCCTCTTAGGAAGAGGCTTCAGATTTTGCTACCGGAAGTTGAAAGGAACACCGGTATTATACATTACATTATTTAAAGGGAATCTGTCAGTAGGATTTAACCTCCAAAGCTATTTTATGTGCATGTAGCTCTTTTAAAGACAAGTCCAGCAGTACCCTTACATGGCGAGTCTATTGCCCCTTTATTGAGAAATCAGTGTTTGAATTGATATGCAAATGAGACTGAAGATCGAATTGTAGATCCGAATCCTCTGGCACTCCAGATCTATTCCCCCCACCCAGTGCTGCCGCCTCCTGCTTGACTGATGACCTCTATGCTGTGACTGCAGGCAAAGATTCAGCAAGCAGGAGAAGGCTGCGCTGGGCATAGAATAGAGCTGGAGTGACGGAGGCTTCAGATCTATCATAGGCCTTCAGCTTCACTTACATATCGATTCAAACGCTGATTTCTCAGTAACAGAGGAAGGGACCAGCCATGTAATGGTATTGCTGGTTTTGACTTTGAAAGAGCTTCTTGTGCATATAAATGGTTTAGGGAGTGAAATCCTGATACAGATTCCCTCTAATGGTAACCAATTGACATAATACATACAATACACAGGTTGAAGCTACGACCCCGACTGCATCTCAGCTGAATACACGCAAAGAATACAAGTGTTTAGACACTTTTCTGTGTACTTAGTGAACTGCAGCGTGTACTTACTGCTATACTTGCTGCCGGCAGTTTTGAGGGTTGATAACTATATGGCATATTCTTTACTTCAAATGACACAATGGCAGTAAGGGAGTAAGATTCATTTTCTCTCTGCAACAAAAAAATATAACTTCCAAATAAGTCTGTGATGTCCAAATATGTTAATGGGAAAATACAATTAGTAATCAATTTAATTTTGTTTTAAATAGAAAAGATCTGAATGGATTCAGTCTTCTAATTTGACAAATTCACGTCAAAGGCTGTATAACTTTTCTGAATATTTAATCTCAGTTAGTGCCTATCTAATCTGATGACAAACTCCTCAGTGTCTCTCATCCTTGCTGACAGCTGAATCTCTGCCCACTTAGACTAATATCTCCTCAGTGTCCCTCTTCCCTGCTGCTGTTGAATATCTTCACCAGCCTTTTAATAGCTTCCCAGTGTCCCTCCTCTCTGCTGCTGTTGAATATCTTCTCACCAGCCTTAATAGCTCCCAGTGTCCCTCCTCCTGCTGCTGTTGATCTCTCCCAACCTACCTAATAGCTCCTCAGTGCCCTCTCTCTGTTGCTGTTAAATACCTACCCACCTAGCTAATAGCTCCTTGGTGTCCCTCCTCCCTGCTGCTGTTGAATATCTGCCTACCAAGCTTATTAGCTCCTCAGTTTTCCTCCTCTCTGCTGCTGTTAAATCTCTGCCCACCTAGTTTATTAGCTCCTCAGTGTCCCTCCTCCCTGCTGAGCTGAATCTCTGCCCACCTAGCCTAATAGCTCCTCAGTTTCTCTCCTCTCTGCTGCTGTAGAATTTCTGCCCACCTAGCATAACAGCTCCTCAGTGTCCCTCCTCCCTGCTGCTATTAAATATCTGCCCACCTAGTCTAATAGATACTCATCGTCCCTTCTCCCTGCTGCAGCTGAATCTCTGACCACCTAGTCTAATAGCTCCTCAGTGTCTCTAATCCCTGCTGCAGCTGAATCTCTGCCCTCCTAGCCTAATAGCTCCTCAGTGTCCTTCCTCTATGCTGCTGCTGAATATCTGTCCACCTAGATTAATAGCTCCTCAGTGTCCCTGCTGCTTTTGAATATCTGTCCACCTAGCCTAATAGCTCCTCAGGGTCTTTCCTCTCTGATGCTGTTGCTGACCACCTAGCCTAATAGCTCCACAAGGTCCCTCCTGCCTACTGCAGCTGAATCTCTGCCCACCTAGCCTAATAACTCCTCAGTGTCCCTCCTCCCTGCAGCTTAACTTCCACCCACCTAGCCCGATTGCCAGCATCTCCCTGTTTTTGCTCAGTACCATCTGCAGCTGTCATTCAGGTTAGGTAGTTGTAGATTACACACAGACTAATGGACTCTGCCTCTCTGTAGACAAACCCATAACATGCTCACTGTAACATGAGGATTATACAGCTTCTCTGACACAGATTATCACAGTAAATGCACTAGTTTCATCAGGTCTAAGGCTACTTTCACACCTCTGTTTCTATGGTGGCGCAGTCTCAGTGCAATAGCCAATCAGAGATGCTGTCACAGAGAGCGAGCACCTGTGATTTGCCGTTGAAGTGAATATTCATGAAGCTTAACAAGCGGCCCCGGAAGCAAAGAGTGGAAGACTAGTGAGCTCTATGTCTCTACCTTTCAATGACACCCGCATGCTGAGTAGGCATACCAGATCTGGTTTTACAAAACTGGTTCCGGCACCCATTGACTTCCATTATAATTGATGCCGAATCATGCCGGATCCAGATGGATATGGTTTTTAAACTGGTCCAACAAATGTTACATGAAACCTTTTTTGAATTAATTAAAAAACAGGTATCGGTAGCAACCTGATGTAACAGGGTGCTACCGGACACCAATTAAAGTGAATGGACACAATCTGGATCTCTACCGGATTTAAAAACTGGAGATGTGAAAGTAGCCTAAATCTGCTTAACTAAGTGTTACATTTTTTCCGCTTTGGATATGGCAACTATTTTTGTAAAAGTGACAGACAGAAAGCTCAGCCGTACTGCTCGTCTGTACTGAAACATCAATCGTTGGCTACCTAAAAAATATAAACTGGTACATAAGACGCATAAAAGGTTTTCTAAACAGTTTTAAGTGTCAAAGGGCCCTTTCACATCAGCGGTATTTTCAAATCGCGGCAGATGCGGTGAAAAAAACGCATCTGCCGCGATTACCGCATAACCGACACACTTGCGGCACACTTGCGGCAAGCCCCATGCAATGTCTATGGGGCTTGCGGTAAGGGTGCGGCAAGTGCGGTTTCGGCACTTGCGGCAGGTGCGGCCGCGAAAAAAAAACGCTGCAAGCAGCGGTTTTTTCGCGGCCGCACCTGCCGCAAGTGCCGAAACCGCACTTGCCGCACCTGCCGCACCCTTACCGCAAGCCCCAGAGACATTGCATGGGGCTTGCCGCAAGTGTGCCGTAAGTGTGTCGGTTATGCGGTAATCGCGGCAGATGCGGTTTTTTTCACCGCATCTGCCGCGATTTGAAAATACCGCTGATGTGAAAGGGCCCTAAGTGGTCTTCACTTCTTTGATATCTCGTTGGAGAAGTTATACCCACTGCTGATTCGCTCAGTGTTGTAGTAAGGTCTTTCCACAAGAACCCTTATGGTCAAAGCCAACAAAACTATCTATTGATGGGCAAATTGTTGCCTCTTTAATCCCTATTCTAGAGGTCATGTTCTGTGGTGGTTGCGGTCTTCTTCTTGAGGTTTTAGGTCATGTTCCCTTGTGGTTGAGGTCTTCTTCTTGAGGTTCTTAGATCATGTCATGTCATTAGGTCATTCCCCAATGAATCCAGTTCAAGCTACTAACAGTGACCTACAAAGCCACCTATAAACTGTCTCCTCCCTATATTTCTGAACTAATCTCCCAATATCTTCCCTCACGTAATCTTTGATCCTCCCAAGACCTCCTCCAAACTTATCCGTTCCGCACACAACTGCCTCCAAGATTTCTCCTGAATGTCCCCCATCCTATGGAATTCTGCACCCCAACATGTCAGATTATCCACCACGCTCAGATCCTTCAAGACCTAAAAACCCATCTCTCCAGGTAAGCTTACAGCCTGCAATGACTGAGCCTCCGCCCACCGCCACTGGAGCTGCTGCCTCACCACCACCATATCTGCTGGACCCCTGACCTACTGTATCCTCCCCCATTATCCTGTAGAATGTAAGCCTGCAAGGGCAGGGTCCTCTCCCCCCTCTGTACCACTATGTCATTGTTAATTTGTTTACTGTAAACTATATCTATAATTTTGTATGTAAACCCTCTCATGTACAGTACAGCACCATGGAATTAATGGTGCTATATAAATAAATAATAATAATAATGTTCTCTGGTGGTTGTGGTCTTCTTCTTGAGGTTCTTAGGTCATGTTCCCTGGTGGTTGTGGTCTTCTTCTTGAGGTTCTTAGGTCATGTTCTCTGGTGGTTGTGGTCTTCTTCTTGAGGTTCTTAGGTCATGTTCTCTGGTGATTGTGGTCTTCTTGAGGTCCTTAGGTCATTTTCTCTGGTGGTTGTGGTCTTCTTCTTGAGGTTCTTAGGTCATTTTCTCTGGTGCTTGTGGTCTTCTTCTTGAGGTTCTTAGGTCATGTTCTCTGGTGCTTGTGGTCTTCTTCTTGAGGTTCTTAGGTCATGTTCTCTGTTGGTTGTGGTCTTCTTCTTGAGGTTCTTAGGTCATGTTCTCTGGTGGTTGTGGTCTTCTTGAGGTTCTTAGGTCATGTTCTCTGGTGGTTGTGGTCTTCTTCTTGAGGTTCTTAGGTCATTTTCTCTGGTGGTTGTGGTCTTCTTCTTGAGGTTCTTAGGTCATGTTCTCTGGTGGTTGTGGTTTTTTTCTTGAGTTTCTTAGGTCATGTTCCCTGGTGGTTGTGGTCTTCTTCTTGAGGTCCTTTAGGTCATGTTCTCTGGTGGTTGTGGTCTTCTTCTTGAGGTTCTTAGGTCATGTTCTCTGGTGGTTGTGGTTTTCTTCTTGAGTTTCTTAGGTCATGTTCTCTGGTGGTTGTGGTCTTCTTCTTGAGGTTCTTAGGTCATGTTCTCTGTGGTGGTTGTGGTCTTCTTGAGGTTCTTTGAATGTTTATTTTCCTTTATGTGGGAACATCTGATGACAAATAAGACTAGCACAGTGTGTACCCATGGCTTCACCATCCACGATTACTTCTATATCCGCCAGAATGACAATCTCAGACTCAGGTATGTTGAGTCCTACAGCTCTTCCTGAATTCCACAAAGCCTCAAACATAAAGCGTAGATTTCCACAGATGCACAGGCTTTTAGCAATGTGATAGATTACTGGCCTCGCGCCAGATATGAGCAGAGAGCAAAGATTTGCATTTCATCCTCTCTGCAGTCAAGAGAAAAACATTTCCAAAACCTGGAGCCTCCTTGACATTGTGCACAACATTTACTTCCAATTAAAGAAAAACTGGAGCAGAATAGAATAATTTATGGCTTTTCTTCCCGAAATAATTCCTTACAGACTTTAAATCACACGCACATATTTAATGCCTTTCCTCCTTTGTTTTGTCTCTGCAGTTACATTCTATATATAGTGAGAGATCCCAGGAGACGCAGAGCTGTTTTTATCTCAAGGTTGTATTTTTTTTTTGCTGTAATTTTAGATTTGTACAATGGAGCTAGATGCGTCTAATACTAAATCAATATGTTATTGTAGGTAGGAAATCAAATGCTCGACTAGTACCGGGGCTCCCACGTAGTGACTGGAGACTGATGAAGACACATCATGACATGGTCTCCTCACCATGCAAGACAGGTGACAAGGGACCACCATTTCTAGAAATAGGTGAGTTCAATATGTATCAGATTTTATCAGGTTTATGGTTATGATCCTGTTATACCTGTTAATAGGTGTTATCTGCTATTTCATTCACATAGTGGGACAGACCCATCAGAGAAATCTTGTGGTGGACCTAAGTTTTGACACAAGGTCCAGCAGATAACAACCCCAACTGAAGATGTTTTGGAGACATTTCCATGTCTTGTCACGAGTGCGTTGCATCCCCACGTTACCTGTGACCAGGAGGTCTCAGCGTTTAATTGATTGCAGGTCATCTGTGGAGTCCACTTCTTGTAGATGTAATTTTCCTTTTATGCTCAAGGGTGTAAGGGCGCTTTACCCTCTGGCTGAGATTTCTCTTACTCTCTGCTGTAGTTCTTATCATCACTCCCTTCTGCTATATTTACCCGCCACTGGTGTGAACATCTGAAGTTGTGGGTTGTAATAATCACCTACACAGGTTAACAATGCAACACATTTTATTTGTATCCATACAGGGTATTTCAGCAAGTCCAGGTAGATGGTTATTCTGCGATGCCCCCAGTCCACAAGATAAGAAACCAGCTGGCAAAATAGTGCATGGTATAATTCCTAAAATCCCCAAGGTAGATATCACGACCGTAGTATGTGAATTAAGCTCCAGTTTCTATAGTCCTTCCATGGGTTTCAGGACCTGGCCTCAGGATAGATCCTCTGGCTTCCAATTCACAACACCAACTGACCAACCCCTCCAAACAGATTTAGGACATTGAATCGTGATGTAGCCTCATTGTATTATGGTCTATGAACACAGGCTGGAAGGGACACTCTGGTACATTCTTCCCCGTTTTGACTTATGAACAATAAAATTAATATAACTAGCTATCCTTGCTGGTTTCCATCCATGCCTGGTTTCACTCCATGCCAGATATAGATTCTCTATACTAACCACATTGAAGGAGTTTGTCTATATAAAGCTGAGGTGTTTGTTTCAATTGCAGCAGCAAAGTGTCTTACTGAAGAAGAGTTGGAGTCCTTTTATACTTGCTTCCTTGTATGTTTTGTCTGTGTTTTCCCTCACACTCCTGTCCCTTCACTCCCTTGGAAGCTAGGGGGACATATAGATGAGTCGTATCTAGGAGTATAGCAAGGTATGAGACCAAGGCATCCCCTCCTTCCGGTAATCTTGGGGGTAGGGATAGCCTAGGAACCCCTAGTGTGAGGGACAGGTAAGGTGCCCTTTGTCTCTTACTTACCTACAGTAACAGCGTGACAATACTTTCAAGCTTTTTTCACAAATAATGTATTGGTTTTTGTTTTGCATAGCTAGAGCTTAGTCTTGCAGGATCTTTGCTCCTAATTGACCCCATGCACTATAGAACGCCCCCTGTAGAAAAATCATTCCCTTTCAATCACCGGCCACAGAGGTCGTAACCAGTGATGAATAAAGCTAGTTTCACACTGGCGTTTTTTTAATCCGGGGGAAAACAGGTTTTACCTGCATCCATCCCCCTCGGAATTGTAAAAACTGACACCCCCCGCACGTATTATCACTGATCCGTCTCACAGATCAGTAATAATACTGGTGTGGGAGTGTACAATTCCTTCCAGCTGTGCATCTGTTTCCGCCAGATCCAGGGACAAATGACATGCCCCCAAGGGGATGTGTCATTTGAACATGCTTTCGGGGCATGCACAGTTCCCAGATCCGGTGTCCAGATCCAACTGGATCCAGGGTCTGCCGGATCCGGGTTACATAGGGACACATTTTGTGTTCCCGGGTGTTCCCGTTTTTGTCACGAAGACCAAAATCGCAACAAAATGTGATTTTGGTCTCAGTGCGTAAACCGGTGATACCTGGGAACACCCGAATCTGGGGCAAATGGGAAAAACTGGATGCACCCCAAGTTAATCCGTCCCCATTGAAAACCAATGGGGCCGAAAATGAATGCGGGTGCATCCAGTTCAAGCTGGATACACATGGATGGCGAAAAAACGCCAATGTGAACCAGTATTTCTGGCTTTTTATTGTATCGAGACATGACCAAGAAATAGAGACCAGTGAGGACCTAAGAAATGTTGGATCTGGATAACAGGGGGTGCATAAAAACTACTTTATTTTTTATTCCATCTAAGCCCTCTAAAAAATAATTTATATTCCGTACAAAACCCTTTTAAAGGGATCCTGTCACCTCCAAAACGCCTCCTAAGCTACCAAAACCTGTCCCTGCAGTATATTATCACTAATCTCACACTCCTTTTGTCTCCTAAAAGCATCCTGTGAAAGTGCATAAAAACGTTTTAATACTTACTCATTAGTGATTATAATTAGCAGGGGCTATATTCTTTAGTCACCAAGGCGGGCTGTTTTGCAGCTCCAGGATCCACCCTCTCTCTGTCTGTGTGCTCTGCTTGTGCAGGCTTTACCCTCCTCTATCACTCACAAAATGCAAATCATTTGTCCTGCCTTCAGCTTCACATCACAGCAGCACAGACAGAGAGAGGGTGGATCCTGGAGCTGCAAAACAGCCCGCTTGGTGACTAAAGAATATAGCCCCTGCTAATTATAATCACTAATGAGTGAGTATTAAAACGTTTTTATGCACTTTCACAGGATGCTTTTAGGAGACAAAAGAAGTGTGAGATTAGTGATAGGATGGTGCAGGGACATGTTTTGCTAGCTTAGGAGGCGTTTTGTAGGTGACAGGATCCCTTTAATTACTAGAGGGCAACATGCATCGAGCCACGGGAACCAATCTGTAGATGTACTTTTACACAAGTAGATAAACTACCTTTAACGAGACCTGATCGACTCTCAATGAATAGTTTTTGCAGCTGAGTTATATTGAAAATATACATGTTTCCAGAACAAAAAAGTTCAAACTTTTGCTAAGTGAAAAACAAAAATCTATTGCAGAATATGAGACAATATACTGTAAAAGAAGAATCTGCTACTATGGGGAGTACTGTACAATAAGCATTTACTGCTGGATCCGGTTTCATTTCTAATCCCGAGATGAATCATCTCATTAATATTTTTCTCTTTGATATTTATCCAGAAACAGCTGGTCCTGGCCGCCGGACAACGTGAACACTCGTTATGTCATTGTGCTTATTACTGCTCCAAAAATAACTCGCTGACTGTCTACAATAAGGATAGGAGATACCCATTGTAGAGTATTGTAATGGGTGGGACTTGAATGGACAGAACTAGAGGATAGACCCGACTTATTATATTATCATGTGGGAGAGGGGTAGATCTACAAATCTGTAGTGGAGCCCTGAAGCATAACATGAAGCTTCAGATCGTAATGATAAGTCTACACCCAGCCGATCAGACTGGTGTCCAGTGCCATACTAGGGTTCCAAGGGCCTACAGTCGCATTGACTCTAAGGGTCAAGTGTTCAGCTGCAAATCGCATAACCTTCATTCTTCCAGTCTGTACAAAGGGAAAGAAATGTATTCTGCCTACTACTGCTTATATGGATGGAGTGAGGGCCCACCGGGGAATACACCTGTTCTCCGGTCGGCCAGTCCAAGGATGTTGGTGTCCTCTTATTATCTACCTCTACAATTTATATCATTTTATTTTTGGAAAGTGGAAAGAAAACTAAAGAAGTAACAAACAAGTAGCATATATAACAAAATATTGTGTTTGGTTGACCATACCTGGAGGAATGTTTCTGCCCATAGCCGGGATCGTATCTTTATCACTGCCCGTTCAGCGCCTCTTAATCGCTTTGCTTTGCAGGAGATTGTTAAACATGTCACTTTGGTGCAATTCTGCAAGGACAAAAATACACAAACACATTAAAGGGGTTGTCCACACCTATGAAACTGGTGACCTATTCTTTCAATATCAGATTATTAAGGTATTACTTATTATTATAGCGCCATTTGCTCCTTGGCATTTTACATGTGAAAAGGGGTATACATAATTACAATTACAATAAACATGAACACACAAAGCAGACTGGTACGAGAGAGAGACCCTGCCTTAAGGGCTCACAGTCTACAACGGAGGGGTGAGGATTCATAGGTGAGGAGAGAGGACCCTGCCCATGAGGGCTCACAGTCTGCAAGGGATGGGTGAGGATACAGTAGTTCAGGAGAGATGACCCTGCCTGTGGGGGCTCACAGTCTACAAGGGATGGGTGAGGATACAGTAGTGAGGAAAGAGGACCCTGCCTGTGGGGGCTCACAGTCTACAAGGGTTGAGTGAGGATACAGTAGGCATGGAGAGAGGACCTTGCCCGCAAGGCATCACAGTTGACAAGGGATGGTGAGGATACAGTAGTGAGGAGAGAGGACCCTGCCTGTGGGCTCACAGTTACAAGGGTTGGGTGAGGATACAGTAGGTGAGGAGAGAGGACCCTATCCTGCGAGGGCTCACATTCTACATAGGATAGGTGAGGATAGAGTAGGAGAGGAGGGGCCCCTCCTTGTGAGGGCTCACATCTAAAAGGATGGGTGAGCATACAGTAGGTGAGGAGGGGACCCTCCTTGTGAGGGCTCACAGTCTACAATAGATGGGTGAGGATTCAGCAGGTGAGAAGAGAGGACCCAGCCCACGAGGGTTCACAGTCTACGATGGACAGGTGAGAATCAGAAAACTGAGGAGAGAGGACCCTGCCTGCAAGGACTCACAGTCTACAAGGCATAGGTGAGGATACAATAGGAAAGGGTAGAGCTGGTTGTGCAGCAGTATAGTGGACTGAGGGTCACTGCAAGTTGTAGGCTTGTTGGAATTGGTGAGTCACCAGGTTTCTTATCAAGGTTTCCAAAGTTAAAGAGAGTCTGATATGTTGGGGTAGAGAGTTCCAGAATGGGGGATGCACCTCCACGGATCAGTTGCTATTAGGCTGAAACAGCTGTTGTCCACTGCCAAAAACTACAGATATTTTCCTATTGAAGTGAGTAGGAGCTGAGTTGTAGGACCTGTTTTCAGCAAAGTGGCTGACCAGGGGGAAGAAATGCTTTATTCTTTATAGTTTTGTATTGACACATGCTTTAATGATATACTGGTGTATAATGCTCAACAACAGGGTACAATTCCCTATATTTATTAAGAATGGGTCATTTTGTACTATAAAAAAGAAGGTACTTGATTGCTCCTAATTGGTTAAAAGTTACATGGTCCTTAAAGGAGCCCAAAACTCAGAAATTAATGTTTAACTAAAGAAGAAAATCTAATTTCCCTTGCTGCTTGTTAATCGGCAGCATTTCTATATGATCAGTTTATCTTCAAGAAGTGTAGAAGAGAATACAAAGGATCATTCTAATGATCAGTTCCACCTTCAAGTTGGTGTATGGCTGAAGCTCCACCCCTCAGTCAGTGAAAAGGGAGAGGCTCCTGCTGCTGGTAGTTGTCTTACAATCACACACAAGAAAAGGAAGTGAGGAGGAATGGCTGGGATATGCACAGAAAATTGAGGAGTGCCAAGCCCAATGTTGGTGTGGTGGCACCATTGCAAGGCTGTTCTGAAGAGATTTCAGGTTCCACTTGAAGGTTCCGAGTGTAGGGGACAGTCGAACGTTTTGGGGTGCAGCGTTCCAGAGGATGGGGGATGCTCGGATGAAGTGTTGAAGGAGGTTAGATGAGGAACATACAAGTGTGGAGGAAAGGAGGAGGCTTGGGAAGATCTGAGGTTACGAGTTAGATGATATTGGGAGACTAGTTCAGAGATATATGGGGGGACAGATTGTGGACGGCTTTGTAAGTCAATGTTAGTAACTTGAATTGGATGCACTGGTGAATTGGGAGCCAGTGGAGGGATTTGCAGAGGGGAGAATTGGAGGAATAGCAAGGAGAGAGATGGATTAGTTGGGCAGCAGAGTTAAGGACAGATTGGAGAGGTGCGAGAGTGTTGGCAGGGAGGCTGCAGAGGAGGAGGTTGCAGTAGTCGAGATGGGAGATGATGAGGGCATGCAATAGTAGTTTAAGTAGATTGAGGGTTGAGGAAGGGACGGATTCTGGAAATATTTTTGAGTTGCAGGCGGACGGAGGTTGCAAGGGTTTGGATGTGCGGTTTAAAGGACAGGGCAAAGTCAACGGTTACTCCGAGGCAGCGGACTTCAGGTACAGGGCAAAGTGTGATGTAATTTATTGTGATAGATCAGGTAAGGAAGGTGTGTGAGAAGGAGGAAAGATGATGAGTTCGGTTTTGTCTATATTGAGTTTTAGGAAGCAACATTTTTGATAATAAATGAGGCAACAAAACAAATTTTGAAAATTCTGTTGCTAACTTTTGGATGCAACATTTTAATCTTTTCTTTTAGCCAAAATCTTTTCTTTTAGCCAAAATTAGCGTAAAACAAATACAAAATTGGGCCAATGTGTTCACAAGAAAAATAACAATAATGTGGAGGGAAGGCAGAATTTTCCCGAATTTATAATTCACTTTTTCAATTATATTTAGTAGGCAACACCAAGTTTCAGGTTAGTAATCTTTCCAATTGTCAAACGCATAATTTATTTGAGGGCAACTAGAGCGTCCCCTGGTAAAAACTGCCCAACTTTTTGGCGTGCCTTTTGTGACATTCAAAGATTGCCAGGGAGATTTAGTACAAATGATGAGACAACAAATTTTATCTATTATTTGGGAATCCAATGTTCTGTATAAACGCCTCACTTCTGTTTTGGTATGTTAGAAAGATCGTCTTATCTATAACAGATTTACGGATCAAGCCAGCAAAATAATCACAAGATCTTCCAACTATCACAAAAAAATTCGGAACACAACAGCTTTCCAGACGAGAAAACAAGCCAACGACCTGGAGAAAAACATCAATGTGTTTCTAATTAACGACTTGAACAACACGAGCATCTTACAATCTCTCACAATCTAAAAGATGGAAATGTCATACTTGTTCATGTGACCGGACACAGAAGGAGAGTGACATTACATGGCTGTGGCAGGATATTTGCCAGGACTAGGTAAAAAGTCTTTAAACTCTTGGGAACCATCAAGGAAAAGGTCAAACGTTGTTTAGTCCAAGACATGGAAAGACTGAAGCTTTTTGACTTTTTTCGTCCAAGTACCTGTATTCTGGATCTTGAGTACGAATTTGTCAGGTTCTCCGTAGGATGCACATGATATAATATGAAATAATACTTCTACTCTAAAAACACTCTTGATGAAGAACCCAGTGATAACAATTTTGGGAGTTTGATCAACTGATTCTACTAACAATTGGCTGAAAACCCATCCCGGATCCCCAATGGAATGGAGCAGAGGTTCAGTCAGTTTTCTTGTTGCTCCATTCAGTCTCTGTGGGACTGTCGAGTGGCATGAGTATATGAACAGTTTTGTTTCATACATGTCTTAGAAGAAACACTTAAGGCCCCATCACACCAGTCCACACCGCCGCCAATTACATAGGCGACGTAGGGGCATGGCCTATCAGGCGGCGACATCGCCCCTGCGTCGCTAATGTAAAGGGCGATGTGGAGGCACTGAGTGCTCGTCGGGTTTTCACATCAGTGATGTGAAACCAGCGCCAGGGGCCGATGTGCCCATGCCATGTAATGCCTGCCAGCCGAGAGCTGACAGGCGATGATAGCCCCATTGTGCTGCATCGCCGCTGGGGTTTTGAGACACCCTGGCGGCGATGCCACCTGTCAGCTTGCCGAGGCATCGCCGGAGGTGTCTAGTAATTACCCATCAAGATGCATTTTTAGGCAACCTAAGCAAGTTGTTCATGAAATAAATTTAAGAAGGTTTGGCCAAGTTTCCACACATTTCATGGCCAAGCATGAATCTCAGGGTCAATGTTGAGCAAAGTCAAACCACTATGGTATGTCCAAGTCATTAGTAACTTCCCATGAGACCTTGGCACCTCTACTTTGTAATTCTTCAACTGCGAAGCTATTTAGTAGAGTTGGTGTGAATCAATTCACAAGACATGGTCCATTGGCAAAGTCAGTATTCCATGGTTGATGGTGGGAGCCTGACAACCACCTTCTATCTCCCAGTTCCTCCTCTGTGGCTCTTATTTTGATTAGCAGGGGCTGCATGATGTCACATGAGCATCACATTGAAATGATGATGTTGGGTATGATGGGGTAATCAAAAGAAGACCTGAAAATTCCCAGAGATAGGGCTCCCTGAAGCGACCAGAGATTACTGATGTAGCCAATGGACCAATCATGTCAATCTATTTACACCAACTCTACGACTTAAACTAACCATGTAAAGGATATCAGAGTCAATTGTGGGAGATTGGGTTAGATAACCTTTAGCTGATGGAGCTTTCGTACTACATGATGTCATGTTCTTACCAGTAGTTTAGTTGAAATGGGGTTATGCCTCAGAGGTTCAGCCATCGCTATGTCTCTTCGACTCACAGCATGAGAGAAACTGGAATTTCGTAGGAAAGCAGCTAATTCTGGAGTGTCTTCAGGTTCACTTGACTAAAGAGACATCAATAAATCCATTAAAAAACTGAAATGTCCAATACTCTCAGAGGTGAGCTAGCAAAAACCTTCCAAAATGTAGATCATGTAATGAATCCCATGAGAACTGCGCACAATGAGATGGGGCTAGAGTGAATAATGTTGAAAGTTAGATAGTGATGAGCGAGCATTTTAATGCTCGAGTACTCAAAACTGTGTGATTTTGTGGTCCTGAGGAAGGAGAAATTGCTCTCTGAAATGCATTGACATTAATAAAATCACTTTCCTTTATTATATTGGACTAGATCTTCCTTGCAGTAATGCAGCGTTCACCCGTTCCTTGCTCTACGTGTATTAAGATTTCGCGGGTTGCTGCAGCAGCCATGTTAATATCTTATTAGTGTCACATGTAGACTGCTCTGCAGTAGTTTAAATGGAGTTAATTTCATTGGTACCATAAGAATTAACTCAGGCCTGTGTCTCTGCAGTGTTAATTGCTATTGCTGTGTGTATCAGGTGATGTGGCTGACCACTCATCCAGCCTTTAAGTAGTCCCATGACCCATCACCTGATGTCGCTGACAGAGTTCATTCTCTGCAAGATCGTGAGCTGTGTGGATACTGTTTGCAGTTCCTGCTGAAGTGGCAGCTCAGACATCCTCACCTTTAGAGGTACTTCTGGGAACAGAGTCAGCTAGGGAACTCCGGTCTAAGGGTCAGACTCCTTCCCCTGATTGCCTTTTTGCCTGTCACTAAAATCCTGCTACCTAACCTCTTCATCCGTTATAACCACCTGTGACAATTAGTGATTGTGGCTTCTCACAACCATGCAGGTGAGCCTATTGTACAGCTTTTTGGACTCTACATCGCCCAGGTAAGACCCTATTGCACTTCTCATTGTTTTTCACAGCTTTTTTTAATCGGTACTCAAAATGAGCGGTTTAGATGCTCAGATGGGCTCTACCAAGTATAATGGAAGTTAATGGCAAACTCAAGCATTCTTTCCTGAATACTCTTCTGGAAAAATACTCGAGTTTTCCATTGACTTCTATAATACTCTGTACATGTTGAACCTGTCCAAGTATCCAACTGCTCGTTTTGAGTACCGAGCACTCGAACATTGACGTGCTCGCTCATCACTGATGGTAGACTATTTTCAATAAAGCAAAAAAACATAAACAGCCAGATACTTCGAAAAGGAAATCGAAAAGTCAGATTAGGGTATTTGGAAGTCATCAAGCAAATAAGTCAAAGACAAATGGTTAAAGAAATATTCATCATGAATTACTAAATTATAACACTAAGGTGCTCATATAATAATGTCATACCATAAACACATAACGACTGCTATGATAAAACTGCTTTCTACAGCTTATTTTACAAATGACACATGGAGGGGTATGATGGAAAGGCCCACCCCCCAAACATACATAAGACAAACAAACATCTATACAGATATGAACCTCTGTTGGTTCTATGGGTGAAGAACGCACTAGTCCTAAACCTAGATGTCTGGGTCTTAAGGAGAGAATCCTCCTGGAAACAATCCGTCTCCTTTGGGGGTTCAGACCTATTGACCCGTTAACGTCTGGTCAAGTCTTGTTGTTATTGGGTGTTGTCCCAATCAACCCTTTGTGTATCTCTCACTTCTATTCCAGTCAGAGGTCCTATCATCATATAGATCAGGTACTCATCGGTTTCTGACCCTATATGTGTCAGTATTATACCCCGCCCGACGCGTTTCGCCTCTCCAATTCACATGAGAGGCTCATCAGGGGCTTTGGAGATGAAGAGAATGATGTGTGGATCACACTAGTTATATATGATCCACTAAATCGTCTGTCTGATGTTCAGACGTATAGGCTGAGGATTGGAAAGGGATTTTCAGGTACTGTCCTCTGAAGAAGATAAACCTTGTCAAAGGATTCGGGTATGGTTATTATTCTTGGATGTTTCTGTTGCAGTCCAAGTTTTTGCCCGGTGTTTATAAGGTTCTATTCCCTCTTAGTAGTTTTGCAGTCTATGCCAGTGATTATTGGAGTAATCTGTTATGGAGGATCCCTTTGAAAATTTCCCTCCCTCTGCACAAACAACATTAGTGCCTTTTTATTGGCCGGTTAATCTGGTGCCCAATCTTTGTTACAGGGCGTAAGTCATCATCTGTCCTTTTGATATGGTGCTTTCTGATATTATCTGTAGTGAGTTTACAGGTAAGTTTGTTTCGGTCCACTCAGAGCTACTGGATCCAGAATAGCTGGTTGTCTCAGGATCTCAGTTGTAGCCTGGCGCGCACATCATGCTCTGAATGATAGCTCCTCTGTCCGGAGCTCATGTCATGACATGACTTCCCATTATATCCTGTCCCGTATAGGGATCACAACTAGACTTCCCATTATATCCTGTCTTGTATGGATAACAACTAGATTCCCATATATCTGTCGTAGGGATAACAACTAGACTTCCCATTATGTCCTATCCTGTATGGGGGGGTCACAACTAGACAACGTATATATATATATATATATTATATATGGGCAGCACGGTGGCTCAAGTGGTTAGTACTGCAGTCCTTACAGCACTGAGGTCCCAAGTCCTGGGTTCAACTCCACCAGGGACACCAAGGACAACATCTGCAAGGAGTTTGCATGTTCTCCCTGTGTCTACGTGGGTTTCCTCCCACATTGTAAAGACATACTGATAGGATATTTAGATTGTGAGCCGCAATAGGGACAGCATTACTGATGTATGTAAAGTGCTATGGAATTAATAGTGCTATATCAATTAATACATTTTATTATCATCCTGTCCCATATGGGGTCACAACTAGACTTCCCATTATCTCCTGTCCTGTTGGGTCACAACTAGACTTTCCATTATATCCTGTCCCGTATGGGGGTCACAACTAGACTTTCCATTATTAGCTCTTCAATATGTAATATAAACCATCTATTCTAATTTTCGGGAAGGAAAGAACATTTGGTCTTTGTTCCATTAGTGAGACTTCAATAAAAGATGAAATGTACGAGGGAAATTAACTAACGGCTGCTTGCAGAAAAGAAATTATCCTTAGACAGGATAGAAGGAAACCCGCACATGTGCAGCCCATATGGGGCAGAAAATAGAAGGATATTATCTCATAAATCCCACGGGTGGCAAAGCCGTACATGTAGTAGGATGCCTGATGTAAGAAAAGTGCGGACACAAATAGGACCCTGCGGGGAAGTTATGGTTTCAAGAAAGCTGCAAAACCTGTAATCTCAATCCCTGTAGAGAAATGAGAGGATACTGACAGCGCTGTATATCTAATCCGTGACCAGCGTGGATTATCCAGGTATTATCCATGGTGTCTGGTGGGAAGAATTTTATGGATTTTCTCTCTATGGAAAACTGCTGATTGTCAGAAGTGCTCAATTTAAGGGGGGTCATCATAAATATTCAAGACAAACAGATACAACTAGTGAAGAAAAATCGACCTCTGTAAAAAGTGTTCTTCAACACTTGGAAACCTGTCTATAAGATGTAGTGGAGGTCATCTGAAAAGGAGTAACTCTTGTTCTGAAGGACTCAGCAAAAAGTATTGCATTCATTGGAATTTGTGAGGTGTAATACCACAGATTACCTACAGGGGCTGCTGCAGGGGGAGTTCACAGTCAGAAGAGGTCTCCTGGAGGCGATCATAGTGATCAGCTAATAGTTGGGGTTGCTTATTTTGAAAATAGAGTTGTCTTGTTGCTACACCCCTTTAAACACCGTATATCCTACATTATTCTTTGCAACGTACCTTAATTTTCAAGGAGTTAATTGCGCTGTTTGGGTGGCACTGTAGGGGCCTTGTGTCTCAATGTGAAATATATAAAGAAGGAACTTGTCTTTGTCCTCAACAGGCCATTCCACAGTAACATGGGTTTCACCTACGGCGCTTGGTCCAATATTGTGAAGCTTAAAAACAAAGAAAAAAATCATTTATTACAAACTGTATTTCTATACTTTTTCTTGCTAAATTTCCAAGATTATTATAAATATCATTTTTTTTCAATGGATGAGGATTGTGTACTGAATTGTCAATTCTCCAAAAAATAAAAACGGGACTGAGAATTCTTCATTTATAAGATCGGAGAGACGCTAGACATATTATTTTTGGGATGTTTAATGAAATAATAACTGAATTTAATTGAATAATTTAATTGCATAAGTTCAATATACAGTACAGGTGCAGCTCAATGAATTAGAATATCATCAAAAATGTACTTTATTTCAGTAATTCAATACATAAAGTGAAACACATATATTATATAGAGTCATTACACACAGAGGGATCTAATTCAAGTGTTTATTTCTGTTAATGTTGATGATTATGGCTTACAGCCAATAAAAACCCAAAGGTCATTATCACAGAAAATTAAAGTAGGGAGGTTGAAGGGTCTGAGAGATAAAATATAACCTAAATAGGTATCAGAGGCTTCACCTTGTGTGGTTGTGAGAGTCACAACCACTATAAAAGCAGATCACGGCTGCTGCAGTCCCCAGCGTGGTGCATATAGAATAGGGAGGATAAAGGGGTTAAAAACCGTGCTGCTGTATTCTACGAGACATCAAAGGGCGAATATAATATGGATTTATTAGTCTATGCGTTTCAGGGCTTCCTGGCCCCTTCCTCAGAACGCATCAATATCATATTGCCATGTTTCAGGGCGTTTCTGGGAGCCATGAAATGCATTGACTAATAAATCAATATTATATTCACCCTTTTGTTGCCTTGTGGAATACAGCAGCGCAGTTTTTAACCCTTCATCCTCCCTACTTTAATTTTATGAGATAATGACTTTTGGGTTTTCATTGGCTGTAAGCCATAATCAACAACATTACAGAAATAAACACTTGAAAATGGATCACTCTGTGTGTAATGACTCTGTATAACATATGTGTTTCACTTTTTGTATTGAATTACTGAAATAAATTAACTTTTTGATGATATTATAATTCATTGAGATGCACCTGTATAGGAAAATCCTATTGCAAAAGTATACACACCCTTTAATACCATGGAAACCTTTGATATGAATACATCATTACATATGTCAGTAATTTTAACAAAATTGTACTAAGTTACAGCCTGCAAATATCATTCCTTTGTTTATTTTCATACCACCTGATATTAATTTTCAAGACTATCTGCGTTTCAGATTCTTCTCTTGTGGGAGTGTCTCTCCCAGTAATAAAGGCTGGAGCTGATCGTCCAGTTGTCACATCTCCACCTTTGAGAAAGTGACGACCTTCTGTATGGATTGGCCATTAATGTGAAATTCTCGGATGACCCCTTTAAATTTACAGCTACTTAGTATGCTGATCTATACCTCGTAAATGTGTTGAACTAAGGGTCCAACTTCTACTTCTTCTGTCGGTTTTTCCTTAGGTTGCCAATCAGGAATAGGAAGGACGACTTGAGGGGGAAGAGACACTCTACAAAAAAAAGATTTAGGAATTAAGACTAGTGCAGGTAACTTGTTTTAGGGTAAAGTAGATAAATGATCTAAATTGCTTATATAAAATGTAAATGGCATTTTTTGAGAACTAAAAAATATTGCAGTATGCAGTCAGCTTTAAAATGTTTCTGTTATGAGCATGCATAGTCGTGGTGTCACCCGGACCTGAGGTCAGAAAGTCTCAATGATTAATCAATCGTAGGCTTTCTGCGGAGCTGACTTCTTAAGGTTTTTGATGTGCTTGCTCTTCTATGTTGAAGTGGTTAAGGACCTTTTCACTACTGGATGAGTACACTGTTAGCCTTGTAGCAGCTGTAGCTTGTGATTACCCTTCCCTTCCGCTATATCTACTCACCTCTGATCTCACTTATCACTTATGTTATGTCACCTATCCATGCTGGATATAGAATTTGTATTCAGCCCATGGTAATTGAGCTTGTTCCTGTGTCACAGAGGTGTCATTCCATTTGCATCAACTAAGCTATAGTTTTGAGAAATCTTTGGAGATATATCATACCTGTTGTCCTGTGTGTGTTCCCTTTGTGTTTCTGTGCTCTCCTGCCCCATCACTCCTTTGGTGAGGCGGGGGGAACATCTAGACAAATCTCATTCAGGAACTTAGCAAGGTACGAGATCCAGGTATCCTCAAGAGGGGTAACATTGGGGACAGGGACAGGCCTAGGGTCACCTAGCTGTAGAGCATTTCAAGTGCACACTGTCCCGGCTTCCTAACAGCCACGGGCGTATTATCTCTGCTTGCTTGCTTGCACTGTTGTATTTAGCAACCTCTCCTCTGGTTCTTGAGGAAGCACATGAAACTCTCAACAGCTGATCAGGAAGTGAGGCCCGAGCAGTCATCTCCTGGTCCTGCTGTTAAAGATATTCCTATCTGTGCAGGTGCCTTTAGAGACTGCATAGTAGGAGTACTAGTCTGTACAGGAACCAGCTGGGTGGAGGTGCGGCAGTAGAGAGATTGTGCCTTCAAAGCCTAAGTGAGCGTGACAGTCCTCTAGTGGTGGTGATCAGAAGTGAGACTTTTATCATTTCATCTCTGCCGATGATTACGATCTGGAGCTCTGTTTCAGACTCATGTACTCCAATAAAGAAATGTTAAAGGGGTTGTCCAGTAATACAACTACAATATCAGATTGAAATAATCAGTGCAAAATATGGAAAATGGTTCACAGTAACTGATCCTATTAATCACGACATGCAGAAAATCCATATGTTCCTTTTGGTGGGTCACGTTTAGAGAGCGTTGTAATGTATATCCTGTCTCATCCAATCTGGGGACAAAGTACAGAAATCCATTTAATGTAATCACTGACATCGGAAAGGTTCCCAGATACAAGATAAATTGGGGTTACTCTGCAAGAAATCAAAGATGGACGCTGGACTTCAAGGATTCCATTAGCAAAATTGCCATCCATTTGCAAAATCTTAAGAAACTCTCTTTATCCCACAGTTTACACAACTGTAGCTGGTTATCCCTAATCACTTGTTTCCTCCAGTGATTTCCTGGTTGATGCTACTACACTAACCAGAAGACCAGAACCCGGTTGGTTTGGGAAGGAGGAAAAAAAGGAGGTTAAGATGAGGAAATTCACTATATGTAACGATTCTGGTATATTGGCTTAGAACTATATGTAACGATTCCTGGTATATTGGCTTAGATCCTGGACTCAAATCTTTTTACCGTCCAAGGTCCGGAGATTTTATAAGCTTGCGATGGAAGCCACATAGTAAAGATCAGCGGTATTTTATGGAGATGTTCGAGAAGTATTACGAGTCTTGTAGCCAACTATTGTGTTCTTTTTAAGTGTCTTAATTTCTCCATTGGTCTTTCCCTTACGAGATGAAGAAGTCTCCAATTTTATCCTCCTCCCGGGAACAAGGAACCTGTTTCATTTTACTGTAAGTGATGGCGGCACATGCTGTCTGGATTTACTACATGTTCCTGGAGGTCACCAAAGTCCAAGGCTCCGGAGAAAGGAAAAAAAAGCAGACGCAGCATATTCCAGCAGCCTGGATATGCTATCAAACATGACGGAGACGGCTATTCCCCGGACCCACATGATAGGTGAACCTTATTAACTTCAGTTTTTAAGGATTTGCTACTTTATTGGACTTTTCCATGAAGTCTTGTTACATTTTGGAAAGTATTGAAATGGATACATTGTTATGGGATTGCTATATTGAGGCTCATAACATTCATAGATTCCATAATCTTATCCCCTAACCCTAGGACTTATAACTTACTGTTATACGTAAAGTGGTCTGCACCACCATTTCAATGGACTACACATATAGGCTGAACCTTCGGCTATTGGGACAGGTGTTTGAATAACAGCCCTGCTTATGGTGGTATGCCAGAAACAAAATTCTATATTCCATAGAAGAATAAAGTGGCACTCTATGGGAGAGGTATAAAAGTCTTCTTTATTAATCCAGTTAAATACAAGGCAATGTAGATACAGGCATCATCATAAGGTCAGTCGAATGATGGCCGTTTTGCGCTCAATCACGGCACTCAGTGCATTGGCGCTATTGACCCGTAGACGCGGATAGATTTGGATAGATTACCAAATAGCATTCGACTCACTGCCACACAGTTGGATCATCAAGTGTCTGGATGTCATCGGGGTTTGTGGAAATATTGGCAGATTCAGTGAAAATGCAATGGAACACTGGAAAACTGAGATGTTTGTGGGCATCCAAAGCTATGGGATAGTCAACATCAAGTGAGGTATTTTCTAAGGTGATTCATTGTTACCACTGTTATTTATCAATGCAATGATTTCACTGTCATTAATTCTGCAAAAAACAAACTTGGGCTATCAAACTGCCAGGAATTCACCAAAAATGTCTCACCGGTTGTACATGGATGATTTAAAGTTGTATGGAAAGTCTGAAACCGAGATCCAGTCTCTGACCAACACTGTTAAGGCCCCATTACATGGGGCGACATAGCCGCCCATTACATAGGCGACGTAGGGGCGTGGCCTATCGGCGGCGACATCACCCCTACGTCGCCTCATGTAAAGGGGCGATGTCGGCGCCGCCAGGAGGTCGCCTGGTTTCAGAGCAGTGCTCTGAAAGCAGGCGACCGATCTGGGGCGATGTGCACACATCGCCCCATGTAACCGGCCGCCGGCGACCTGACAGGTGATAGGAGCCATAGCCTCCTATTGTCCTGCATCGCCGCTGAGGTTGTCAGACACCCCGGTGGAGAATGCCGCCTGTGAGCTCGCCGGCGCGGGGCTGGAGATGTCGCCCCATGTGCGCCAAAAACGTGCGCGCCACCCGCCCAGTCATGATAGGGCCTTTAGAATTTTTAGTAATGACGTCAGTATGGCGTTTGGCCTGGACAAATGTGCCACAGTGGCACTGAAGGAAGGGAAAATAATTGACAGGAAAGGAATAGAAATGCCTAATGGACAAACCATAAAATGCCACCAGCCTGAAGCCTACAAATACCTGGGCATATTACAGATGGATAACATCAAGCACGGACATGTGAAAAATGTGGTTAATAAGCAATATGTCCAAAGAGTCAGGAAAATTTTGAAGAGCAAATTGAATGGTGGGAATACCATCAAGGCCATAAACACCTGGGCCGTTCCTGTCATTAAATACACTGCTGGAATTGTGAACTGGACAGATGGAGCTGGATGATCTGGACAGAAAAACAAGAAAACTGATGACAATCCACTACTCATTACATCCACGTAGTGATGTGGACAGACTTTACCTGCCAAGAACATCAGGAGGCAGAGGGCTTTTGCAAGTGAAGCAAACTGTAGAAGAAGAGAAACATGCACTGGCAGATTATGTGAATGATAGTGGAGAACAAGCCTTGATGGAAGTTAACAACAGAAAACTGCTTAAAGTACAACAGACAAAAAAGGAATACTGTAAAAACAAAGCACAAAGCAGAAGAGAAAACTGGCAAAAGCTCTGCATTGACAATTCCTAGAGAAAATCCAGGGTAAAGTCGACAAGGAAAAGACCTGGTTGTGGCTTACTAATGAAACATTAAAAAAGGAAACAGAGAGGCACAAATGCAATTAAAGCCAGAATGGAAAAATCAACTACAGACCCCAAATGTCGACTGTGCAAGGAAGCAGATGAAACAATATATCATACACTGAGCTGCTGCAAGAAGATCGGGCAGACAGACTACAAGCAAAGGCAGAATACAGCCGCTCAGATGATTCACTGGAACCTGTGCCACAATTACCATCTTCCTCTCACAAAGAACTGGTGGGATCATAGACTTGAAAAGGTCATTGAAAATGAACATGCAAAACTACTATGGGACTTCCGAATTCAGACTGATAAAGTCTTGGAACTCAATACTCCGGACCTTACCATTGTAAGAAAAAAGGAAGTGTGGATCGTCAATGTGGCAATACCAGGCGACAGCAGGATTGAGGAAAAGCAACTGGAAAAACTTACACGATATGAGGACTTAAAGATTGAAATGCAAAGACTGTGGCACAAGCCAGTAAAGATGGTCCCAGGGGTGATCAGCACACTTGGTGATGTGCCTAAAAACCTTGGCCAGCACATGATAACAATTGTGTAACTCTTCCGGGGGAAGGCGCCCTAGAGTGGACCCACTGGGCCGTGGTACCGAATTCCCCTGGGTGAGCTGGTCCTAGTTTATCCAACCCCTATACAGGGATTGTCAGGGGCAAGCCCAGGGTGTCAAAATATCATAGCTGCTAGTACCAGGGGGGCGGCTCGTAGGGTTAGCCTATACTACGGTAATGCTAAGCAGGGAAGGAGGCACCAGAGCGCGGGGTCAGGAGAGCTAGAACGGGTTCTACCAGAGAAGAGCAAAAGGTGGGCCTGACTAACAGTCAGAGAAGCAGAAACTTACTAACACAATAATCAGGCACCTTCCATTAGTGGAGGTGGCCTGATATACCGGAGGATGGACAGCTGTTTGTCAAGGGGAGTGTCAGGCTGAGCTGAGCCGGCCCCTAGATTCACAGGGGAGTAGAACGCCCGCACCTAGTGCACAGCTCATTACACCGTCCATTGTTGTGTGTTGGTGTGCGGACCCAGTGACCAGTAGACAGGAAGGGGACCCGGCGATGGCTCCGAGACACAGCATGCCTGGGTGCCGGATGCCTGACCGGCAGAGCAGCAGAGGATGCAGAGCTGGGGAAGGTGAGCTGGGGAGCAGTGCCAGGGGACCTAACAAATTGAAGCTGACAAAATAATCTGTCAGCTGCAAAAGGCAAAAGGCCACTACTGGGCTCTGCACGCATTATTCGCCAATATATCACGCCGTCCTAGACGCTTGGAAAGTGTCCGACTAGAAATTTAATACAAAAACCAGCATGGCGATCTTGTTTGCTGTGTGTAACTGCTGTATATGTATAATAATAATTATAATAATAACCTCTTAAAAGAAACTATTGTTACACTAAGATTTTCATTGATAGTGGGTATAAAACATGAAGCCAGACTAGATATCTACACAGGTCTGATATCGAAAACCTTAGTGGGCTATATATTATCCGATATTGACATGCATCTGTGATAGACGTAGATAAATGTCAAGGTTCCCTGTAGGTACTATTTGTGGAAGAAAATAAACAGAAGAGATTTTCAGAGCAATTCAGACTTCTTCAGACACCTTGAAAACTTCTGGTGCTTCAGACATAGTCTTCTTCAGGAAGCAGAGGCTATATATAAGTGACCATGACATTTTCTACTAATCTTGATCACTTCAAACATGAGCTGAGTTGCAGTACCTACGAATAGCCGATACACTTTGTATGGAGTTCTGAGATATTCACTGTTTACTTCAGGCAGCCGCAGGACATACAGGGTGTTGGGGGTGAAGGGTGTCAAACAGGACTGTGGAGTTAGAGTCATGGAGTCATAGTCAGTGACCATTTTGGGTGGAGTCAGATTCAGGGAAATTGAGAAGTCAGAGTCAGATGTTTGGCTTACAGACTGCACAGCCATGATTGTGGAGGTGGAGTCGAATTCAGGGAAATTGAGGAGTCGTGGGCAGATGTTTGGCTTACCGACTCCACAGCCGTGTTGTCAACATTTAAAATTTAGAGATACATTAAAGACCAAAAGTTTGGACACACCTTCTCATTCAAAGAGTTTTCTTTATTTTCATGACTATAAAAATTGTAGATTCACACTGAAGGCATCAAAACTATGAATTAACACATGTGGAATTATATACTTCATAAAAAAGTGTGAAACAACTGAAGACGTGTTATATTCTAGGTTCTTCACAGTATCCACCTTTTGCTGTGATTACTGCTTTGCACACTCTTGGCATTCTCTTGATGAGCTTCAAGAGGTAGTCACCAGAAATGGTCTTCACTTCACAGGTGTGCCCTGTCAGGTTTAATAAGTGGGATTTCTTGCCTTATAAATGGGGTTGGACCATCAGTTGTGTTGTGCAGAAGTCTTGTGGATACACAGCTGATCGTCCTACTGAATAGACTGCTAGAATTTGTATTATGGCATGAAAAAAGCAGCTAAGTAAAGAAAAATGAGTGGCCATCATTACTTTAAGAAATGAAGGCCAGTCAGTCCGAAAAATTGGGAAAACTTTGATAGTGTCCCCAAGTGCAGTTGTAAAAACCATCAAGCGCTGCAAAGAAACTGGCTCACTCTTTGAATGAGAAGGTGTGCATACTTTTGGTCTGTACTGTATATATGGTATTTATAAAATAAAAATTACCAAAACCTAGAAAAAAAACTAAGATACTCACCCTCTGATCTCCACTTGGGCCACAGCAGTGATGAAGATTTCCAGACTGACAAAGTTACTGTTGGGATTATCCTTGTTAGAACTGGAAGACAAAAAACATTATTTGGGTGAAATAATGACCAACAACAGGCTGTTTTGTAAATCTTGAGAGTTTTTTTTAGCTTTTCTTACATTTTAGGATTCAGATATGCAGTGGCGTAACTTCAGGCCTCGGGGTCCCGATGCGAAAGCTCAACGGGGCCCCCAATTATTGCAAATCTTTAGTAGTATTAGTCTTTTTCTATGGGCCAAAGGGACGTTTGGGGCCCCCCTAGGCTGTAGGGCCTGGGTGCGATCGCAACCCCTGCACCTATTGTACTTACGCCCCTGCAGATATGATAACTTAATAGTTTTTAAGATTAAAGGAAGACATAAGTTCGTCAGGTTCAATCTACAACCTAACATGATGATCCAGAGAAAGGCAAAAGCCCCATGGGGCAAACACTAAGCTCTATATTGGGGAAAAATTCATTCCTCACTCCACCTGCAGCAATCAGACTAGTTTCTTGAATCAACGCCCTATCACGGAATCTAGAACCCATAGCCCGTAACATTATATGTTTCAAGAAAGACATCCAGGAATGAATCAACCATTACAACATCATGCAGCAGAGAGTTCCATAGTCACACTGCTCTTACAATAAAGAATCTGTCTCTGTGAGCATGATGAAATTCTTAATAGAAGGTGTTGAATCCATATTACATTTATCATTAGCACAGATCACCAATATATGAATGGGTTGGATCCACTTTCTGGTCTGCTCACAGTTCATTAGTACAAACCAGTATCTGAACTCTATGCAGCTACATAGTAACAGACACAGTGACGTCATGTGTGCGTGGTACTGCCTGGGAATGCAGTTCAGTCTATTCAAGTAAATGGTGTAGAGGTGGATGAGTTCTGGTGTTAAGACATAGCCCCCACCCCTTAAATATTAGTGAACATTTTTAAATTTACAGACATAAAGTCACAGTGACTCTCCTGCCTCTAAGGGTGCCTTCACATTTGCGTATGGGAAAGCAGCGTATGCTGCGTTCCCATACGCAGTCAAACGCATGCGCACTGCGGTTCCTATGTTTAACATAGGAACGCATAGTGCCCGCGTTTGCTGCGTTCGGGTGCGGATGCGGACGATATCTGCTCCTTCCGGTGTCCAGCATCCGCGCCCGGGACGCAGCATGTTGCATTTTTTGTGCGCTCAGGGAGCTTGGAAAATCGGCAAGCGTCCCCAAGCGCACAAAACCTGCATTGTCTTCAATGGGTCCGCAGTGTTCAGCGCTTGACAGCGCTGGAGAACGCTGCGGACCCATTGAAAAATCTCCCGGTGGCCGCCGGTGATGTCACAGGAGCTCACCGACGGCCACCGGGAGATCAGCTGAGCCACTGCTGTCCTCCTCCTCCCCGCCGCCGGTAAGCACCGGGACCTGTCGGCGGGGAGTACAGCTGATCTGACAGCTGTTTGAATCTTCCCGCGCCGACATCTCCTCTCGGTGTCGGCGCGGGAAGATTCAAACAGCTGTCAAATCAGCTGTACTCCCCGCCGACAGGCCCCGGTGCTTACCGGCGGCCGGGAGGAGGAGATCTCCGGCGCTGAACTCCTCCTCCGGCCCGCCCCCGGACAACGCCGATTGGCTGCCGGGCTCCCTAGTGATGTGTCCGCAGGCGGACATTATCCGCTGCGGACACATCATAAAGACACTGGTTTTGACAGCGTTTGTGTCTGCATGCCATCAGCATGCAGACACAAACGCCAGTGTGAAGCCACCCTAAGACACAGTGACTCTCCTGCCTCTAAGACACAGTGACTCTCCTGCCTCTAAGACACAGTGACTCTCCTGCCTCTAAGACACAGTGACTCTTCTGCCTCTAAGACACAGTGACTCTCCTGCCTCACAGACACAGTGACTCTCCTGCCTCAAAGACACAGTGACTCTTCTGCCTCTAAGACACAGTGACTCTCCTGCCTCACAGACACAGTGACTCTCCTGCCTCACACAGTGACTCCTGCCTCTAAGACACAGTGGCTCTCCTGCCTCACAGACACAGTGACTCTCCTGCCTCACACAGTGACTCTCCTGCCTCTAAGACACAGTGACTCTCCTGCCTCACAGATACAGTGACTCTCCTGCCTCACAGACACAGTGACTCTCCTGCCTCACAGACAGTGACTCTCCTGCCTCACAGACACAGTGACTCTCCTGCCTCACAGACACAGTGACTCTCCTGCCTCATAAGACACAGTGGCTCTCCTGCCTCACAGACACAGTGACTCTCCTGCCTCACAGACACAGTGACTCTCCTGCCTCACAGACACAGTGACTCTCCTGCCTCACAGACACAGTGACTCTCCTGCCTCACAGACACAGTGACTCTCCTGCCTCACAGACACAGTGACTCTCCTGCCTCACAGACACAGTGACTCTCCTGCCTCACAGACACAGTGACTCTCCTGCCTCACAGACACAGTGACTCTCCTGCCTCACAGACACAGTGACTCTCCTGCCTCTAAGACACAGTGACTATCCTGCCTCTAAGACACAGTGACTCTCCTGCCTCACAGACACAGTGACTCTCCTGCCTCACAGACACAGAAACTCTCCTGCCTCACAGACACAGTGACTCTCCTGCCTCACAGACACAGTGACTCTCCTGCCTCACAGACACAGTGACTCTCCTGCCTCACAGACACAGTGACTCTCCTGCCTCTAAGACACAGTGACTATCCTGCCTCTAAGACACAGTGACTCTCCTGCCTCTCAGAAAGTGACTCTCCTGCCTCTAAGACACAGTGACTCTCCTGCCTCTAAGACACAGTGACTCTCCTGCCTCACAGACACAGTGACTCTCCTGCCTCACAGACACAGTGACTCTCCTGCCTCACAGACACAGTGACTCTCCTGCCTCACAGACACAGTGACTCTCCTGCCTCACAGACACAGTGACTCTCCTGCCTCACAGACACAGTGACTCTCCTGCCTCACAGACACAGTGACTCTCCTGCCTCTAAGACACAGTGACTCTCCTGCCTCTAAGACACAGTGACTCTCCTGCCTCTCAGAAAGTGACTCTCCTGCCTCTAAGACACAGTGACTCTCCTGCCTCTAAGACACAGTGACTCTCCTGCCTCTAAGACACAGTGACTCACCTGCCTCTCAGACAGTGACTCTCCTGCCTCTCAGACACAGTGACTGTCCTGCCTCTAAGACACAGTGACTCTCCTGCCTCTAAGACACAGTGACTCTCATGTTTCACCTGATGACCTGATGAAGGCAAGTTGTCTGCCAAAACTTGTTGTGAGGAGCTTGACCTTAAGTAAAAAGTAAGATATCCTAAACTTTTCACTGTTTGCCTTTATCTCCGAGCACCCTCTTAAAAACCGCTGTTTCCCTCTTGTTTATTCTTCCAATGATGCCCTCTGGGCGAGCGGTGAGGTGCAGCATGGATCTCGGAAGCAAGGATTGCAAGCTACAGGACCTGCGGCCGGTGGCAGCGGAGACACGAAGGTCCTGCAGTGACGTCACTCCCATGTGACGCCCCATGTAACCGGCTCCTTGTCCGAACTCGGATATGGCATACGATGCACAAGAAGCACCGAAGGTTCCATCCACCAGGTTATGCAGCCTGCTCAAGTGAGTGCCACACCACCTGTAACCTTCATCCCACCGAACCACTGGGTATCACCCTAGGAGCACCCCTCTTGTTTCTTTTCTCTGCAACTATCTTCTGCCTCTCAGACACAGTAATTCTTCTGCCTCTCAGACACAGTGTCTCTCCTGCCTTACAGTCACAGTGTCTCTCCTGCCTCAAAGACACAGCGACTCTCCTGCCTCACAGACAGTGACTCTCCTGCCTCTCAGACACAGTGACTCTCCAGCCTCACAGACACAGTGACTCTCCTGCCTCTAAGACACAGTGACTCTCCTGCCTCACAAACACAGTGACTCTCCTTCCTCACAGACACAGTGACTCTCCTGCCTCACAGACACAGTGACTCTCTGCCTCACAGACATAGTGACTCTCCTGCCTAACAGACATAGTGACTCTCCTCCTGCCTCACAGACACAGTGACTCTCCTTCCTGTATGTAGTGACTCTCCTGCCTCACAAACACAGTGACTCTCCTTCCTCACACAGTGACTCTCCTGCCTCACAGACACAGTGACTCTTCTTGCCTCACAGACACAGTGACTCTCCTTTCTCATATGCAGTGACTCTCCTGCCTCACAGACACAGTGACTCTCCTGCCTCTCAGACACAGTGACTCTCCTGCCTCACAGACAAAGTGATTTTCCTGCCTCACAGACACAGTGACTCTCCTGCCTCACAGACACAGTGACTCTTCTGCCTCACAGACATAGTGACTCTCCTCCTGCCTGACAGACACAGTGACTCTCCTTCCTCATATGCAGTGATTGTCCTGCGTCACAGATACAGTGACTCTCCTACCTCACAGATACAGTGACTCTCTTTCCTCACAGACACAGTGACTCTCCCCTTGCCTCGCCGACACAGTGACTCTCCTGCATCGCAGACAAAGTGTCTCTCCTGCCTCACAGACACAGTAACTCTCCTGCCTCACAGGCACAGTGACTCTCCTGCCTCACAGAAAGTGACTCTCCTGCCTCACAGGCACAGTGACTCTCCTGCCTCACAGAAAGTGACTCTCCTGCCTCACAGACACAGTGACTCTCTTCCTGCCACACAGACACAGTGACTCTCCTGCCTCACAGACACAGTGACTTTCCTAGCTCACAGACACAGTGACTCTCCTGCATCGCAGACAAATTGACTCTCCTGACTCACAGACACAGTGACTCTCCTGCCTCAGGCACAATGACTCCCCCTTCCTCACACTCAGTGACTCTTCTGCCTCATAGACAGTGACTTTTCTATGTTTTTCAGTATGTATTAAATTTGTGTTATTCTCTTTTTTTTCACAGACTAATTTTCACTGCTGTCACACACTATCTGTACAGTTTATTTAGTTTTCTCTCCCTATTTTTATTGCTGAGCATTAATAGGTGACATTCTGTCACTATGTTGATTCACAACAAAATTCCTACAGCATTTCCTGTATATGCTTTTATATTGGCTATGATAGTCGCTCCTGATTTTCTGTGATATATCATGTGATATGATATATCTAAGGCATTATGTTATCATTTTATTGATAGTCAAATCTTCTTCAATGTGTAAAATGGCTATGTCTGTTTAGAGGATTCTTGCATATTGTTCAAGTTTGAAGAAATCAGCAAATTCCTAAATATTCAACACCATCAAATGATTTGCTTATGTTTAGTCTCAACTCATCTATACAGTAGTAGTAAGTCCTAGGATAGCCAATTGATATATAGAGAATATGTTACTGAGTTTATGCAACTCCATCTGAGAGCAACATGGGCTAGTGGCAAAGGCCCTCTTTCCAGCAATGTATCACTTACTTCACTGGGTGTTGCAGTTTCCCTTAAAAACTGTTTTATCTGTTGTAGATTCAGCAGTTCTCTAAATGCTGTGCTCTATATGACCTCGCCCACACTCCTGATTGGGTGCTTTTTGTGGCCACTATGCATAGACAGAAAACTGCTAATCAGTGGTTGGGGCGTGTTGGACTACCTGGCAGCAGGTTTACTAGTCCTCTAGTGATAATCTACTGCTGATAAAACTGAGATTTTATAAAAATGAAACTAAGCAGCCCAGTAAGTGATACGTCAATGGAATCAGGAGTTCTGCCCCTAAATCGTGCTGTTCTCAGATTAGGGAGCAAAAATGTGTTGATAGATTCCATTTAAAGATGTAGTCTGAAATTACTTTTTAGTTCCATCATACTTTATATTCCAATTCCATCCAAAGCTGCATTTGCTTCTTAAACTGGTTTCACACCAGCAGAAATCTTTTTTTTTTGCATCTAACCGGATAAAGTTTTTCTGTAAAAATGGATGCAACCGGATGCCAGCAGTGAATTGATAGCTTGTTATTAAGCCCAAATTGGTATTGGTCAGATGTCGATGATACCTCCCTATTACCAACCCAGGAAGTTAACAGTAAATTAAAACATACACAGAAAGAAGATTCCTTTATTAGAAATAAACAACAATCCTCATGTTCCCATTTATTAATCCCAAACATACACTCCGTCCATAATGCACAATAGTTTTCTGAATATCCGACCTCCCGATTCTCAGTAGCCTAGATCATCTACAGACCAAATCTTATATAGGAGTCTAATGTAGAAGAATGCTACATCATCCAGAGCTTGGGGCAGCTTTGCATGTGACTAGAGTATAGAACGTGACAAAATCATAGATTTCAACTGAAATAAAAGGAACTGGATCTGGACCTCGGCAAAGTTTCTGCCTTTCCTACTCGGAGCCGGTGACAAACTTGGATCAATGAGCTGAGAAAAACCACAAGATTGAGACATTCCGAGCCAAGGCCGAAAATAAAAGTTTTGTTTTCTGTTATGTAAATAAATTAGTGATCTTTAAATAAACACATCCTCATCGTTCAGTCCGAGATAATCAATCCCTCATTGCACCGCTTGGATCATCTCATTACATAGACGGTGTATGGAGCCAGCAGCTGGCAGACGGGACATGTGACCTGATCGCGATCCTCCCGCGTCTGCATCATAATGTTATTCATGAGAGTCAACAGCTCGGCAGATCCCGTTACAGCTCTGCTGACAGGTTCCTGGACATCGCCGCTGCTTTGCAATTACAAGATTGTAAACTATCAGATCGTGGTTTCGAAAAAACACCACAAATAGGAAAACAAAGGACTTATCAACTGGAAATGGAAAAAAATGACTAAAGAATGAACAGAACAAATCTCAAAGTGCAGAACCACTCTGGAATTTGTAGGATTGGAGAGGTGCCGGATTATCAGATATTTTGTATTATCAGATTTGCAATTATGGTATGCTAGATTATTGGAATTTCCCTATAAATAAATGAGGGTTTTGGTTTAAAATGAATTTGTATAGGCGTAATCAATAATGGTAATATAATGTCAGTACACAGTGACTGCAACTGCAGAAGAGTGAGTGCAGCTCTGGAGTATAATACAGGAGGTAACTCAGGATCAGTACAGGTTCAGTAATGTAATGTATGTACACAGTGACTCCACCAGCAGAAAAGTGAGTGCAGCTCTGGAGTATAATATAAAATGTAACACAGGGTCAGTACAGGATCAGTAATGTAATGTATGTGCACAGTGACTGCACCAGCAGAATAGTGAGTGCAGCTCTGGAGCATAATATAGGAGGTAACTCAGGATCAGTAATGTAATGTATGTGCACAGTGACTGCACCAGGAGTATAGTGAGAACAGCTCTGTAGTATAACACAGGAGGTAATTCAGGATCAGTAATGTAATGTATGTACACAGTGACTGCACCAGCAGAATAGTGAGTGCGGCTCTGGAGTATAATACAGGAGGTAACTCAGGGTCAGTAATGTAATGTATGTACACAGTGACTGCACCAGCAGAATAGTGAGTGCAGCTCTGGAGTATAATACAGGAGGTAACTCAGGATCAGTAATGTAATGTATGTACACAGTGACTGCACCAGCAGAATAGTGAGTGCAGCTCTGGAGTATAATACAGGAGGTAACTCAGGATCAGTAATGTAATGTATGTACACAGTGACTGCACCAGCAGAATAGTGAGTGCAGCTCTGGAGTATAATACAGGAGGTGACTCAGTGTCAGTAATGTAATGTATGTACACAGTGAGTGCAGCTCTGGAGTATACTACAGGATATAACTCAGGATCAGTAATGTAATGTATGTACACAGTGACTGCACCATCAGAATAGCGAGTGCAGCTCTTAAGTATAATCCAGAATGTAATTCAGGATCTGTAATGTAATATTGTGTCAACTTTTCATGTAGATCGATTGTAAAAATAGTGGCAAATAGTGTTTAAAGATGAATATTCAATGACAGCACAGTAAAGATCTTGTTTGTTAAAAGCCTGGAAGAAGCACATTTTTTGTTGTCCCCAGTTGGGGAAGGGTTTTCGTAGATATACTTGGAGCTGGTAACTGTAGGATGGTTCACTTTTTGGATGGCTTTAGACAAGTTTTTAAAACTACTAACTAGAAAAGATTCCATACGGAGACCTAAAATATCTATTTTTTCCTTTTATTTATTCTTTTCTTTGAAGCAAAGGAATTTCTTCATAGTTTATCTCTGTTTTCAGATGCCGGATTACCAGATCCCACACTCAGTGTACTGAAGGTAATAATTGATTTTTTTGTCACTTCAGTCCTGACACTGGTGGGAGCGGTGCAGTCTGACACCCTAATAAATCTTCTATTCCTGACAGTCCCCCGAGGGACCCCATAGTGGGGTGATCTATCTGCTCCTGTGACCCCAGCGTCACCATCAAGGTGCGTCCACACATTGTCGCCCCCTTTAATAACATACACATTTTCTGGGAAGATGAATGTCTGCTTCTAGCTGTAAAAACATGGCTGATTGTGTGACAGATCGCCTCAAGGTCGACATGTTGGGATAATAATCCTTCTCTGTCACCACTTCCTTCCCTTTAGCTCTGTCGTACGATTTCACACTACGTTATCTAGATATTCCTAAAAAACGTTCTAAATTGTTTCATCCGCTTCAAACAATGAGGTGTAAAGGTCAGAAGTCCAGACATTACAGGGCGAGTCAAGGAAGAAAATATGCAAAAAGCGGCACCGAGGCTGCAATCTATACAAACTATATGATCACTATAATCCCACTCACCTATTATACTAAATAAGATATCCCATTTCAGATCCATGAAAAAAGTTCACAAAATCAGAACCAAGAAAGTAAGCAACCTAATCCATAAAATTGGGGCTAATTTGCTGATCACTGGGTGTCCCACCACTGGGACCCTCAGCCATCCCAAGACGGGTCTGTAGAAACCCAAGAACGGGGCTCTGCCCTCACATCTTGAATGGAGCAGAGGTGTGCATGCTCATCCAACGCTTTATTTATTTTCCACGGGACTGTACTTGGCAGTTCCATAGACAATGAATGAATGAATGAATGAATGAACCTCAACCTTATTCAAGACAATGAATGAAAAACTGCAAATGAGCCAGGGCACAATGTGAACGGGTGTGTAGGAATGCGTTCACACCACCACATAACTAGACCACAGAAATAAACAGTATAACAAACGTGTGGAAGTACACTGCTATAAAAAGGTAATAATAAAAAGCAAGTGCTTAGTAAAAAACAGTATCAAAAACGGGGCACTTAGTTAATACGTTTTTTTGCAAAAAATGTACGTAAGCCGTTCCACCTCGACACGGTGACCCTTATCAGAACGGTCCTATCTAATTTAAAACACTTGCTTTTTATTATTACCTTTTTATAGCAGTATACTAAAGACAGTAGCAAACACAAGTAATAAAGACAGTAGCAAACACAAAGCATATGGTCAAAGCAAGAATACAGTAGTAAAACCGTCGCGCATAGGAAGGCCCCTTTCACATTAGCTTTTTTGTCCGGATCCGGCGGATCCAGACAAAAAGCGCATCTGCCGAGGGTCCCGCCTAACAGCCGCACTTGTGGCACACTTGCGGCAAGACCCATTAAGTAAGTAAGTGTGCGGCAGGTGCGGAAAGTGCGGTTGCGGTAGATGCGGCCGCAAAAAAAACCCGCGGCCAGCAGCATTTTTTTTTCGCGACCGCAACTGCCGAAACCCCACTTGCTGCACACTTAACGCAAGCCCCATAGACAATGCATGGGGCTTGCTGCAAGCGTTTGCGAATGCCCCGCACTCCAGAGCCCAGGAGGAACACCAATGGGTCAAGTCTACATCAGCATACAGGACTTTATTGATGAGAGCTCTAACCTGATCCGCAATATTTCTGGAACCAGCCGGATCCAGCAGGCAGCGACGGGCTGCCCCCAACCCCCAGGTGCCTATTTGTACCTGGCCGGACACAAGAATATAGGGGAGCCTTCTTTTTTTATTTCATGAATTTCATGAAATAATAAAAAAAAAAATGCGTGGGGCTCCGCGCAATTTCTATGTCTAGCCAGGTACAGCTAAGCAGCTGGGGGCTGGAATCCGCAGCGCAGGGATGCCCAAGCTTTCTGGGCACCCCCCGCTGCAAATTGCAGCCCGCAGCCGCCCCAGAAGATGGCGCGTTCATTGAAGCGCCATCCTCTGGCGCTGAACCCCGCTCTTCCAGCGGCCCTGGTGACGGTGGCACGCTGGGTAATAAAGAGGTTAGGGCCAGCTTTGTATTATCAGCTGGCCCTAAGCCCGAAATTTATGGCGGTCACGCCAATATTAGACATGACCGCCATGAATTTCTATTAAATTGTTTTAAAAAAAAACACAACACAGAGAAAATTTTTTATTAGAAATAAAAAAAAAAGCCATTAGGGACTCCATCTTTAATTAAAAAAATCCTCTTCCGTCCGACGCAGTCCAAAACGCGATGTCCTCTCTGCTCATCCCTGTGCATAGATATAGATGTCTATGCACAGGGAATGAGCAGACTGAGAACAATCTCAGCTCTGCTACATCAGGCAGCAGGCGAGCTCTAGGACCCTGGAGCTGCGGCAGCCAGCACACAGAGCAGACAGGACTCTTATCTGTGCGAGTTTCCCAGCGATTACTTGCAAAGTAAACGAGTCCAATGCAAATCAATGGCAAAACTAGGATTGCTTCAGGCTGAAGCTTCCAAGACACATCTGTGATTTGTAAATCGCACACTACTCGCTATTACTCGCTTCCCCATTCATTAACATTGGACTCGCAAGACTCGCAACGAGTAGCGAGTCCCGGGCTCGGACTCGCTAGAGTCAAGAGATTCCGAGTAATTTAGGATTCGCCCATCACTAGTGACAATACCTTTTAACGGGTTATCGTGGATTTAAAGTATATAGCAGTTATGTTTATATTTTACTTATGTTTTTATTATTAGGTAATTGAAAAGTAAGAGATTGTCTGGTAATAGGACAACCCTTCTAACTCCTTCCGCAATATAATAACAAAACGTTTAGACGGTTTTGATATTTGGACTTTCATAGAGTTTTGGATATACCCATAACATTCAATGACCATATATACAGAAGAATAATGAACGGCCTTACCTTTTTACATAAAGATCAAATTTGATACTGTCAGCATCTTCTAACCTCTGGACCATAAATCGTAGACCAAGCGAGAGCTAAAACAGACCAGAAACCTGTAAGGTCAGGATTATTTATATTGTAAGTGGCATCGTTGGCCGTGCTGGGCAGTAAACACACAGTAACAACATATTTTCTTTAAATGAAACAGGCTGGATTCATTCATTCATTCATTTTTACATTCTTCCTGCACCACTAAAGTCAAAGGCAAAGCTGCCTTGCAAAATGTCCACATTAAAACTGTCTTTTTGTTGAGTTTTCTGAGTTGAAACTCCAAGTTTTTTGCATTTTGAGAAACATTTGATAAGTTTCCGCTCAGTTTCTATTCTAAAAACTATGTTGTAGCCTTTGATTAGGAAAAAGGAGGGGACAGATAAAAGTGAAAAAGACTCCATAGGCCGGCTTCACACCACATTTTTTTCGGGTCCGGGGCTGTCCGGTGTGATCCTGACAGCCCCGGACCCGATTTTGGACATAATGTAGCCCTATGGTGCCAGATAGGGCCGGATGGCATCAGACTGCTTTCGCTTTTTGTCACGGAAACAAAATCGGAGCTTGCAGCATTTTTGTGTCCGGGGCAAAAAGTTAAACAAAACCGGATCCACCCGGATCCGGTGCGATCCGGCGCCCAATAACATGGGAGTCTATGGGCACCTGATCGCACCGGACCCGACAGAAAATCTGTCTGGTTCCCGGACACGGGACTTCAGCACCTGGAGAGCTCCCGGCTAAGATTTCAGAATCGCAGCTAGCTCTCCGCTAGCCGGGATTTTGAAATTTCAGCACTGGGCAGCAGCCGCGCACTGCCGAATAGGGGGGAAAACAGGACCGTAGGGCATATTTACCCTCTGGTTCTGTTTGTCCGAAGCTGTCAGGCTGTGTCCGGTGCATCCAGCAAAACACCGGACACAGCCTGACAGCTCCAAAACTGTGGTGTGAAGCCGGCCATAATCAGACAATTGAGACGTATAGGTCTACATAAGACTTGTAGACTCAAAACGGTAAAATATTATCTATGAACACTTTTTAGAAAGCTACTTTATTTTCTGCGTGTTTTTCAAGTTGCATTAAAAAAATTATTAAAAAATGGCTGAAAAATTGCACTGAACCCTAAAAATATTAAAAAACACAACACCATAAGCTGGATGTGTGTAATACAGACTTTAAGGGATATTCCAGTAAGAGGAAGTTAATAGGCAAAGGATAGGTGATAACTTCTAAATTGTGGGGTCCAATTGCTGAGATTTGTATCCCTCATTTCACTGGAGCAGGGGTCCAGTACGAGCACAATGGAACTGCTGGACATAGTTTAGAATGTGGCCTGTAAAATGGGGGTGACTTTAAGAAAGAAATTTGGAGACGCTTCTCGAAGGCTATCAATCAGCATTAACAAGTATATTCTGAAGTCCACAATGAAAAATACACAAAATTATTCTAACGCCTGGATAATTCTAAAATCAATTGTCTTGCATTGAAAATATCTTTAAAATAAGATGACGTATGATGTGGGGTAAAAAGAAAACAGAGCGACGCATTTCGAATGTTATCTGGCGTACTTTGTCCTTCATTGAAAACATCTTTAAAACATAATGAAGACGTGGGGTAGAGGGAAAACAAAGGTACGTGTTTCGAATGCTATCCGGTCTTCTTTGCCCTTCATTGAAAACATCTTTGAAACATGAAGAAGGAAAATGTGGGGTAGAAAGAAAGCAAAGCAATGCATTTTGAACACTATCCAGCATTCCTTATCCTTCATTGAAGACATCTTTAAAACATGACGATGGAAGATGTGGGGTAGAAGGAAAAAAAAGTGACACGTTTAGAGCGCTATCTGGCATTCTTTATCCTTCATTGAAGACAACTTTAAAACATGATGACGGAGGATGTGGGGTAGAAGGAAAGCAAAGTGACGCGTTTCGAACACTATCCGGCGTTCTTTGTCCTTCATTGAAAACATCTATACAACACAAAGAAATAAGATGTACGGTAGAATGAAAGCAAATCGATGCGTTCCAGTGTGCTTTGTCCATCATTGAAAACATCTTTAAAACATGATGAAAAGGATGACCTATAGAAGGAAAACAAAGCAACGGTGTTTCCAACGCTATCAGTGTTTTTTGCCCTTGGACAAAGAACGTCGGATAGCGTCAGAAATGCGTCGCTCTGTTTTCCTTGTACCTGACATCTTACTTCATCAGTAAAGATGAAAGTACAATTATCCAGGAGTTGGAACAATTTTTTCTCTATTTCACGATCCTCCCATGTTTCATCAGAACCCCGTTCCGTCCATACTGAATTTTGAGATTTAGTGGTGAGCTGGCTTTCTTTCTTTTTTAAAATCCACCATGCACCCACATGATTTAGGAAATTACTTACATTAGTTCCAGCCACCATGGGGTTTCCAAGGTCGCATACAACCATGCGGGACTCATTTTCCATTTTGTATTCACAATTAAGCTGTCGGAGACCCTGCAGTAATAACAAGTATTCAGTGAGAATCTAAATATTTTAAGAAGGGGAAAAAAGGAAATGTAAAAAACAAAACAAAAAGTGCATTTAAAATATAAAAAAATAGAGGGTCTGTGCACAGACTCTATCTTTTTTATAATTTAAAGGACTGGCTTCACCATTGATGTGCAGGTGCAGGCAAAAAAATGTGTATGCAATAAAGGGAGTAAGTTTGCCACAACACTGAACACAATATGTTAGAGAAACAGCTAATCCTGCATTTCATGTATCAGCCATTTAGCTGTTTCTCTAACATATTGTGTTCAGTGTTGCGGCAAACTTACTCCCTTTATTCCACACTATCCTTGTCTGCTTTGTTACTATTGTGTGGAGGCTATCAGTCTGTTTTGGTTGTGGTGGGTCTGTGCTGCAATCCTGTGTTCACTTCCCTTGTTTACTCCTCTACTTAAGCATACTAGCTCCTCCATCCAGTGTCAATCGTACACTTGCTGCTGCCTGTGTGTGCCTGACCCAGCCTGACTTTATTCCCTTCCCTGGACTTTGACCCCTGCCTGTGACCTGACTACTCTTTTGCCTGCCCCCTGTGAACTGTCTTGTCTTTCTGGTTTTTATGACCCCAGCTCGTGAATTGGATTTCGTGTCTGACTACCCCTTGTTGTACTGCGCCATTTCCTGGACCTGACCTAGGATTGTTTGACCTCCCTTTACTAATCCTGTAACTAGTACAATAATAATAATTGTCTATCGGTAATTGTAGTCTTACTTCTCCATTTCTGGGATTAGTTACTACTGTAGTGACTCGCGTCACAGTCTGATTACATTTTTGGTCTTGTGGAGATAGTGGAAGTGTTTTTGCACCAAATTTTTTAATGTTCAATAATAGCGGCAATAGTCTCTAGTGAACACAGGAAGGATAGGTATATACAAAACCAGCGGTTTTATTTTCTCCACTTAAAAAGACGTGATACAGTTAGTGGGTACCCCAGTGGGGAAGGAGAGGAAATCCAATGTGTTTTGACTACAAAGTGTTAATCATGGCTGGTTTTAAACATAGGTATCCTTCCTGTGTTCACTGGAGACTCTTGTCGCTACTATCGGTTTACTATCTGCCGGGAGCATGGCGGCTCTATGCAAAGGTGTGGACCTCGTATACCTGGGACATCTTGGGGTGAGCTGAACTTTTCTTGTTAAATTTTTCAACATGGTTCATGATTTTTTAAGCAAAGTCCCAAATCATTTTTTATTTTGTTCTCGACTTGTTTTGCAATCTTTTCTCGCGCAAAAAGTCATTTTGGAGCACAAATTTGGCCAAAATAACTTGATGACATAAAGTCACTTCACAGGGGTGCAATGAGATGTTGGAATACGTTTACACCAAATTTTGCAAGTTTTTGAAAAATCACAATTGCTAAATAAGGTTACAACATCTGGAAATCCCCAAATCCCATCAAGAGTGATGAACAGGAAGGGGAGAAAAAACAAAAACGCAAATACCGTAAATATAACACAAATATAACTGTAAAGTTAGAAGAATAAGAAGGTTTTTTGCATCACATTTTTCAATGTAGTCCATGAATTTTTACACATCAAAAATCTTTTCTATTTTGTCCTTGATTTGTTTTGCTATTTTTTCTTGCATAAAAAGTCGTGTTGGTGCAAAAATTCTGCCAAAATAATTAATTGCACAAAGCCACTTGACGGGGGTGTGGTGAGGTGTTGGAGTGGCTTTGCACCAAATTTTGCAACTTTTTAAAATATCACAATTTACAAAAGAGCTTAAAGAGGACCATCCAGCAGGTTTTAGGGCTATAAAGTGAAGCCACTACCTTACAGGCTCTGGGATACTGAGTGCAATCATACCTTTACTTCAATGATTACATGTATGATTGCTGAGATAAATGTTATAGAAGTCCTTAGAAAATGCAGCAGGGGGACGGAGTGTGCAGCAATTAGCATAAGAGGGGCTGGGTTTCTTTGTATTACTGAACCTGTTTTAAATAAGCAAAATCCTCCCCCCTCCCACTCTCCTTCCCTCCATCTCCCTGATTTTGATTTCACAAACAGTAGAAGCCCCCTCCCCCCTCCTCCCAGTCTCAGACCTGGGCAGATTCCTGCTTTTGTCATTACAGTTCACAGATGACAGATGGGGATCTGTCTATAGAGCATGCTGGGAGTTGTAGTTTCTCTGTATCTGCAGACTGTGTGATGGAGCATGCTGAGAGTTGTAGTGTCTCTGGGTGTGCAGACTGTGTGATGGAGCATGCTGGGAGTTGTAGTGTCTCTGGATATGCAGACTGTGTGATGGAGCGTGCTGGGGGTTGTAGTGTCTCTGGATGTGCAGACTGTGTGATGAAGTAGGCTGAGAGTTGTACTGTCTCTGGATGTGCACACTGTGTGATGAAGCATGCTGAGAGTTATAGTGTCTCTGCATGAGCAGACTGTGTGATGGAGCATGCTGGGAGTTGTAGCGTCCCTGGATGTGATGACTGTGTGATGGAGCATGCTGGGGTTTGTAGTGTCTCTGGATGTGCAGACTGTGTGATGGAGCATGCTGGGGTTTGTAGTGTCTCTGGATGTGCAGACTGTGTGATGGAGCATGCTGGGGTTTGTAGTGTCTCTGGATGTGCAGACTGTGTGATGGAGCATGCTGGGGTTTGTAGTGTTTCTGGATGTGCAGATTGTGTGATGGAGCATGCTGGGAGTTGTAGTGTCTCAGGATCTGCAGATCCTGGGTCAGTGACACTACAACTCCCACCATGCTCCATCACACAGTCTACACATCCAGAGACACTACAAACCCCAGCATGCTCCATAGACACATCCCCATCTGTGATCTGTGCTGACAATAGAAGGAATGAATCTGTCCCAGGCTGTTAGAGGAGACAGATCAGGATGCAGAGACTGAAGGAAGGGGGGGCTTCTTCTGCTTGTGACAATCACAGTCAAGCAGGGAGATGGAGGGAGGAAAAGAGTGGAGGGGGGAGGATTAGAGAAAACAGGGGGGTAATCCAAAGAAGCCCAGCCCCTCTTATGCTAATTGCTGCACACTCCGTCCCCCTGCTGCACGTGTTCTAAGGACTTCTATAACAGTTATCTCAGCAATCATACATGTAATCATTGAAGTAAAGGTATGATTGCACTCAGTATCCCAGAGCCTGTAAGGTAGTGGCTTCACTTTATAGTCCTAAAACCTGCTGGTTGGTCTTTTTTAAAACATCTGGAAACCTCCCAATCCCATCTGCATTGATGAACATATGGAAAAAAACAATAGACGAACACAAATATTTTAAAAAAGGTGCAAATGAAATAATTAAGGAGGTTTTTTTGCACCAAATTCTTCAATGTAGTTCATGATTTTTTGAACAAAATCAAAACTCTTATGTTGTCCTTCACTTGTTTAACAATAGACGCACCCATATAAAAAAAGACTTAAAAAATTTTAAATAAAGAAGTTTTCTTGCACCACATTTTTCATCGTAGTTCATTAATTTTTACACATCAAAAATCTTATTTTTTATTTTGTTCTTAACCTATCTTGCTGTTGTTTCTTGCATAAAAAGTAATCTTGGTGCAAAAATTCTGCCAAAATATTTAGATTACATAACAACACTCCATGGATGTGCGGTGAGGAGTTGGAGAAAATTATCCACAAATTTTGCAAGTTTTTGAAAAATCCCAATTATTAAATAAGCTTAATACATCTGGAAACCCTCAAACCTAATAAACAGTGATGAACATTAAAGGCGAACACATATAAAAAGGCTTAAAAAAAGCGGAAATTAAAAGAATATAAAAGTAAAAAAAAAAACTCAATGTGGTTCATGAGGTTTTAAGCAAAATCCAAAGCTTAAAACATCTGGAAACCTCCAAATCCTATCTATAGTGATGAACATAATAATAATAATAATATTTTATTATTATAATTATTATTATTATTATTATTATTATTGAGAGAACAAAAAAAACGAAAAACACATATGAAAAATACTTTAAAAAAGGCCCAAATTAAAGGGACACTGTCAGCAGGTTTTTGTCAACTCATCTGACTGCAGCATAATGTAGAAATAGAGACCCTGATTCCAGCGATGTGTCACTTACTGAGCTGCTTGTTGTAATTTTAATATAATTACTATGTTCCCTGCTTCATATTTAGCAGTAAATTAATGTGCTGAACTATTTGATTAGTCCTATAATGTTAATCTCCAACTGATAAAACAGTGATTTTATGAAAATTACACTGAGCAGCCCAGTAAGTGACATATCGTTGGAATCAGGGTCTCTGTCTCTACATTATGCTGCTGTCAGATGAGATGACAAAAACCTGGTGACAGTGTCCCTTTAATAGAATAAGGTTCAAATATGAAGTAGATGAAAAACACCAAAAACTAGACAAAAAAGGCACAATACACCAGATTTTTGTCATAGGCGGTGTTTTTACGCAGATCTTATTGGGCTAAAAATGACAAAATCTTCTTTAATAGCAGCAGGCATGAAGGAACACAGACGGTACCTAACCCAAAAAAAATCAGTATTTCAGCCTCAGACTTTGGACCTGTAACTTTTACTGACAATGTCTAAGCACCTCCTGCTTTGGAGGACCCAACTGTAATTCTTCATTTCACCTGTGGGAGTGCTGCAGAGAAACTAAACACTTGCTCTTTTATTGATTACAACTGATTGTTGAGAGTAAGGACCAAATTAAAAAACTGAGACTATTTTTGACTTATTATCTTTGTCATTTTTTTTTATCCCTTTGGGATAATTTTTTTTTTATTTTTGGTCCTCTTATTCAAGGAAAGAAAACAGGATGAAACAAGAGATAAATCTACAATGTCTCATGGCCTCAAACTGAAGAATCTAATCTGACACACCCCAAAAATATCCTCTATGTAAACGACAATATCCTCTGTTTTCCCAGTGAACAGGATATAGCAAGATGACGAGTGATATCTTGAAAGCAAAGGATATGATGGTTTAAATTAGGAATCCGTCACTGCCAGATGTCTGCCCTGTGTATATGTGGGCTTGGCTGGCAATCATTTGCTTTTATCCTCGGGTCACATGGTCAGCGTATTACTGCGATTACCTCCATACTGCGCTCTATGCCCACGTAGTCTGCTTCGGCTGGGATGTTGACTTGGAGTTCAGCCTCGTAAGCACCTTCTCCGTCATTCCTTGCATTTATGATGAAGAGGATATGATTCTCTTCCCCTAAAATCAGCTCCTTTTTATCTCTGTATTAAAAGAAAAAGTATTTAACATGGTCAGTAACTTACATTTCGTATAATAAACATTTTAGAGAAATATGCCTCTTTCTCCACTTATGAGCCTTCTTCCCCTCCGTCAGCCTCTGGAGTTATCATTCACTCTAAAAAACTGCTAATAGCTGTCATATTCAAGTCCGCTCACTGAGGTATCAGATTACAGCTGCCTAAGTCTAGGGTGGGTTGGGGGAAAGAAGAGAAGAGGCAGAGTGAGGCCGGAGACACAATGAGCGAGACGCTTGAGAGATACTCGCACGAGACTCACATGCCTCACCCGACTTGGCCGGCAACTCTCTGGACGAGATTGGGTCAGCAGCATAGAAACACATGCAGCTTATGCGCTCCTGTCCAGAGAGCCGGCGGCTGTGCCGGGTGAGGCATGTGAGTCTCGTGCAAGTATGTTGTATGTGTATCGCTCAGTGTGTCTCTTGCCTGAAAAAGAGAGAGACAGGAGAGCAGGCATCCTTCATGTCTATGTGTGCTGTGTATAGGAAACACCAGACTCTAGTTTCCAACCCTTAGCTCAGAAACAACATGAAATTAGAGAAAAGAGCAGCTGTCTCGCTCAAGTCCGCTCACTGAGGTATCAGATTACAGCTGCCTATTGAAGTCCACAGAGGGTGTGAGAGGAAAAGAGCATAGTAAGAAGCAGAATGAAAGAGAGAGGAGAGAAGGAATCCCTCATGTCTGAATGTGCTGCATTTGGGAGACAACTGTCTCTAGTTTCCACCCACTACCTCAGATACAACAGAAAATTAGAGAAAAGAGCATCTGTGTTCTCAAATTCCACTCACTGAGGTATCAGATTACAGCTGCCTATTGAAGTCTACAGAGGGTGAGGAGAAAAGAAAATCGGAGCAAGAAGCAGAGTGAAAGAGAGATAGACGAGCAGGAAACCCTCATGTCTGTGTGTGCTGCGTATGGGAGACACCAGTCTGTAGTTTTCACCCACTAGCTCAGAGACAATAAAAAATTAGAGAAAAGATCATTTGTCTGTCATACACAAGTTTTCTCATTGAGGTATCAGATTATAGCTGCCTATTGAAGTCTATGAAGGGTGAGGGAAAAGAAAACAGAGCAAGAAGCAGAGTGAAAGAGGAGACAGGGAAGCAGGAATGCCTCAGTTCTGTTTGTGTTGTATATGGGAAACACAGTCTCTAGTTTCCACCAACTAGCTCAGAGACAACAGAAAATTAGAGAAAAAAGCATTTGTTTTGCTAAGTCCACTCACTGAGGTATTAGGTTACAGCTGCCTATTGAGTCTGCGGACAGTGAGGGGAAAATAAAAAGCAGAGTGACAGAAAGAAACAGGAGATCAGAATCCCTCATGTCGTTGTGCTGCGTATGGCAGACAACAGTCTCTATTTTCCACCCACTAGCTCAGAGACAACAGAAAATTAGAGAAAAGGGCATTTGTCTTGATAACGTCTGCTCACTAAGGTATCAGTTTACAGCTGCCTATTGAAGTCTACGAAGGGTGAGGGAAAAGAAAAGAAGAGCATGAAGCAGAGTGAATGAGAGAGACAGGTGAGAGGAATCCCTCATGTTTGTGTGCTGCGTATGGAAGATACCAGTCTCTAGTTTCCACCCACTAGCTCAGAAACAACAGAAAACTAGAGAAAAGAGCATCTGCTTGCTCAAGTCCGCTCACTGAGGTATTAGATTACAGCTGCCTATTGAGTCTCTGACGGGTAAGGGGAAAAGAAAAGCAGAGCAAGAAGCAGTGTGAAAGAGAGATGCAGGAAGAGCAGGAATCACTTATGTCTGTGTGTGCTGCATATAGGGGACAACGGTCTCTAGTTTCCATCCACTAGCTCAGGGACAACAAAAAATTTGAGAAAAAAGCATCTGCCTTGCTAACGTCTGCTCACTGAGGTATCAGATTACAGCTGCCTATTGAAGTCTATGAAGCGTAAGAGGAAAAGAAAAGCAGAGCGTGAAGCAAAGTGAATGAGACAGGAGAGTAGAAAAATTATAGAAAAAGAAAATAATGAGGAAAACTGCAGGATATAAGTGATATATTTGCCAAAAATAGAGTTATTCCTCAAGTACACACACATCAGCTTATTGTGTGAAGTCACATGAAACAACAGGTGCGCTATGGGCAGGCTTTTGTATGCACAGTTATATATCTCCTCAACGCGCTGGCCTCAAGTTCCTGCATTCTGTACACTATTATCTATAATTATGCACCTTAAAAATATGTTCAGTCATAGCACCAAGGCTCGGACATCACTGTTTGCTCGGCGCCCTCTTTATTCATGCTCCTGTACTATTTGTATTACCTGAGCAGCATGATTAGCGCTGCAAATTTGTTTGCAACCTACATCTGGAAGGAGAATCAATTGAGTCACTTGAAGAGCGGTGTAGAGTTTGTTTGTCTTGGCCTTCCCCCTTTTAATACCACACCCCCTTGACTCCCATTCCTTGTCCTCTGAATTTGAGATGATAGGAGAGATATGCGGTTCCTCACTGCCGTTAATGACTGGATACAATGAGTCCAAGCACCTTGGAATAATTGTATGGTGTACCTCAACGCGTTTCAAGGCAATCCGGCCACTTCATCAGGGTAAACTAGAGTCCTTGTCCTCTATATCCCATTCCCAGTGTCATGGTTAAAATGTTATACCTTGTTTTGAGTATCATTTATATATCTTTGATGACTTTGTGTTTTGTCTTGGGTTTGTAAGTGTTATTCAGAAAAGTAATGACACAGCATGTCTGGCGTAGTATAAATGTGTTACTACATTGAGAGTTGGTTCAAGTAAAGTTGGTATCTCTGATGGAATAGATTCAGTAGAATCCACGTCTTATAAACTTTGTGTCCAAACATACATGTCTGTTAGTTAACGCATTCCGCCTTCACTGTTGCTTGGTGGTGGTAATAAACACCTGGTCTGCTCATCCAAGAGATCAGACAAGCTTGTACACTGACTGACACTTGGCTGTGTGAATTCTTGTCTCCGATGCCTAGCTATTCATTGAACTAACACTGGAAGATCTGGAGATCCCTTGTACCTCACCCCAAAAAAATGAGTTTGAATGACACCTGCCTCCCAAATGTTCTAGAACTGATTGTTGGGTCATCAAGATTCTGCATTGCCCGGGAGATGTGCCTAATCTTCAGGGAGGTCTCCCCTTCTTCTGGTAGAGTTGGCAAGAATGTTTAAAGCCATTTTCCAATTCGAAGGAGAACTCCAGGGAGATAAAATATTTTTATACTCTCCCTGCCCTCCTACATGATGAAGCAGAGCTGGGCACTACAATTCTAGGCTCTATAGATCATTTATAAATCAATAAAATCATATCTGCTCCTCAGTTCTCACCCCTCCTTTTGGGGACAGAGAAATTCTGTCATGCACAGTGCTAAAGTTTCAGGGGACAGGAAGCTACCAAGTTGATATGAGGGAGGGGAGACCATGGCAGTGTTGAATCAATCAATGTAGTGCTTTGCCTCTGCTCCTTGCCTGATACATGGCAGCACACATTATGCACCACACAATCACAGCATGTATTTATATCTGCTTGTGACATGATTGCTACTAGAAGGGAGAACACCCCTGTTCATACATTACATAGAATGGTATATCAGGGGCAGGATTGTAGTGTGACCATGACGCCAGTGGCCACGCCCCCTGTTCATACATAAGTATGAGGGAGCAGGAGTGTTAGATAATCCTGAAGCCCAGAGGGTCCACACCCCTGACACACCTCCTGTCACTGCTGCAGCACGACGCTGAATTTCTCTGTCCCCAAAGGGATGGGTGAGAGCTGGGGGGCAGATATGATTTTATTGATTTGTAAGTGATCTATAGATCCTAGAACTGTTGTGCCCAGCTCTGCTTCATCATGTAGGAGGGCAGGGACAGTTACAAACATTTTTTTTTATCTCCCCGGAGTTCACCTTTAAGATATTTGTGGATTGTTCATGAGAATCTTGTCTCCTTGAGCCACAGGCAAGCCAGACAAAGTAATTTGTAGAAGGCTGAATAGAGAAGTTGCTGCCCAGGGAATAGGACTCATGTAGGCAGCAGGTGGAGGCTTTATGAAGCGCCACGAAGCTTTGTACTATGGAGCTGTATTGTGCCACTATATTGGACTAACTGTGGCACTTTTCACCAGTAAGTGTAAATGTATTTCTTATTTTCTAAACATATCATACACATGAGCAAAGCCTCTAAATAACATTGAAATGCGTTGAATAAAAACCGCATTGATGTGTCCTGGATCTTCCTGGTCGAAGTTCTCCATGGCGGCGTAGACTGAGCACTTTCCCCACTCTCCTGTTCTAAATAATATTGCCATACGGTTGCCTTATACTGCCAAAAAGTGACATACAACTCCCAAGAAAATAATTAAATTCATATACAGCAAGCTCGGATCTGCCATAAATGGCTAACATGGCTCCTTTAATTCTAGATTTTGGGACACATGCACATCGTAAAAGTCTAAGTAACTTCAAAGAGAATATTTGCAAAGATTCCATATGTTACTTCCCAAGACCTCATGTTCTAGTGCAGCGGACGGAGGGTAGCGGCATTGTGGAGCTGTTTTTGTGCTTCTGAACACTATGGGAATCCACATGGCTTTATTTCAAAGCACTATCACATCCTTGCCAGGAATGTTTTGGGGGTATGTCATGGGACTCACTGTGCTTTGAAGTTGTATAGACCAAACTCGGCGGGGATGGGGAGCTTCCTACTAAATGTTGCATATGGACACATCAGGATAAGGAGGACATGCTTAAGAAATCACAAAAAAAGAAAAGCTATTTCCAGCATTTCTGCACATATTTGCCAGCTGTCATAAATAAGTACATGGCGGTAGATGGCACTCTTATGACACTGGAGCCTGGGATTTGGTCCAAATCTGAGCCATAGCTGCACGTAACCCTGTGCTGGAGCTTTCACAATTGACTTACCTCTTCCAAACTATAAAGTTGTACATGAACAGTACAAAGTATTATGGCAAGACTGGAATTCACATTCACAGGGTCAAAGTACAAGAAGTTTTTTGAACTGATATTCCGAAACCAAAATATAATAGGACTGAGAAAGCGCTGATCTCGGCTATCGCTGGTGGGAATGCGGTCTATTACTGATGTCATCATTAAATGGATTACGGTATCTGGTTTAGAAAACTCTTTTATTACAAAAAATATCCGCAAAGTCCATGTTCACATGATACATTCCTAATGTATGTTTTTGCTGTGATAACTTGAAAATGAAATAGAACTAAACATTGGGAATGCATGGTGTGCACACACCCTTAGAGGCTGCGACCTAAAGTAGCCAAAATGTAAATAGCCTAATATATCCCAGCCTGTCAATCCAATCGAGGTCCCTTGAAGACTTTGTTTTATGCAAAGTTGCTTACAAATTGACATATTCACACTGTTTTTAGGTGTTTCATGTTTAAAATTTGGGATTCAACTTTGGAAGGGCATGTTGCAGTGAATCTGTGGTGAGCAGAGCACAGGACCTCCTTAAATAAAATAAGGAGTGGAATAAGGACTGCTGACAATCAGGGGTGAGACAAGAATTCCTGAAACTTGGGAGTGGTTCAAGAATTTTTAGCTAAACAGGAGTGGGACAAGGACTCATGACAACCAAGTGGGATAAGCAATACTGAGAATCAGAATTCGGACAAGGACTTTTGACAATCAGGAGTGGGAAAAAGTTTCATGACAATCAGGAATGGGACAAGGACTCCTAACAATCAGAAGATGGAGAGCACTACCTGCAATCAGAAGTGGAACAAGGACTCATGACAATCAGGAGTGGGACAAGAATTCCCAAAAAATTGAAAGTGGAAAAAGGACTCATGACAAACGGGAGTGGGACAAGGATTCATGACAATCAGAAGAGGTACAAGCACTAACTGCAATCAGAAGAGGGACAAGCACTACCTACAATCAGAAGAGGGGACACAATCGAGGGCACTACCTACAATCAGAAGTGAGGACAAGCACTACCTACAATCAGAAGAGGGACAAGCACTACCTACAATCAGAAGTGAGACAAGTACTACCAACAATCAGAGAGGGACAACACTACCTACAATCAGAAGGGGCAACTACTACAATCAGAGAGACACCAACTACAATCAGAAGAGGGACAAGCACTACTACAATCAGAAGAGGGACAAGCACTACCTACAATCAGAAGTGGGATAAGGACTCATGACAAGCAATAGTGGGACAAGCACTCATGATAATTGAGAGTGGGATAAGGACTCATGACAATCAGAAGTGGGATAAGGATCATGACAATCCAGAGTGGGAAAAGGACTATTCACAATTGGGAGTGGGAAAAGAACTCCTGACAATCAAGAGTGGGACGTGGACTCATCTCTATCTCGAGTGGGATGTAGACTCACAACAATTGGAAGTGGGAAGGAACTTGTGACAATCGGGAGTGGGACAAGGACTCATAACAATCAGGAGTGAGAAAAGGAGTCATGACAATCGGGAGTGGCACAAGCACTCATAACAATCAGGAGTGAAACAAGGAGTCATGACAATCGGGAATGGAAAAAAGGATTTATGACAATCGGAAATGGCACAAAAAAACAAGTGTGGAACATAGAGCCCTGACAATGAAAAGTGAGACAAAAGTGTCACGCTTGGGAGGCCATGGTAACAAAGAGCTGGATGTAGGGGGTCAGGGGAGCCTACTCTGACCCTGATACTGGGGTCCCTGGATCGCCTTGATCTTGGAGGTATCTGTAAAGGTGAGGAGGTCCGAGCAACCAGCCTAGGCCCTAAAGCTCCTGAGAAGCCCTAGGCATAAGCCCTACCTTCACCCACAGACCACGGAACCCAGCAACTTCCAATGGAGAGAAAAAGCAGCAGCTTTGGATCAGTGTCTGCTCACAACAGGTTACAGTCTAGAACTGAACTGAATCAGCGACATCAGGTGGATGTGAGCTGACCCATTTATGGCCGAGGGGTGGGGAGCAACCAGCCCAGACATGCCCCTCAGTTCAGCTAAGCATGAGCCATAGCAATCACACACACCTGCAGCAATCTCACCTGCAGAGGCGCAACCGAATAGGAAAAAGTAAGGCTCAATTCAACAACAGCAACAGCGGAACCCATGAGCATAGGCAGCCCATACGTAACACAAGGATTCATGACAATCAGAAGTAGTACAAGCATTGCCTACAATCAGAAATGGGATAAGAGCTCATGACAATTGATAGTGGGAGAAAAATTCCTGCAGAATGTGAGAGCTACAGAAGACCATCAAATGAATGTAAAAAAAATGTGTACTCCCCTATTTCAGTGGTGACCCCCGTCTATTAAAGTTTGTACAGGATTAGTAAAAAATGTGCCTTTCCAAACAGGCTAGCTGTGCTTGTGTTGTGTCTGATATTGGAACTCAACACACTGAAGTGACCGGGACAAAATCAAAAGACTATGATGCCCTAATTCATGGAAAAAAGCAGCAATAAATAACCCCTTTGAGGTGTTATCAGACTACAAAAAAGATGAATTGTGAGCTCCACATTCAGCCTTGGAGTGAATGCTTATTAATAGTAGCCCGCGGTACAGTAACGTGTATATCGTCAGCATCCTTAATTATTTCCTGTACAGAAACAAGAGGCCAATTAAAAGTGTTTACTTTAGGCCTCCGCGGGCGGATTACAGGGGACGGCAACTTAATAATAACTTAAGCTCTCTTCATTTGAGCCTTCTAAATAGATACATCCCTTTGTATTCAAATGTTTATCTCAATCAGGATCAGGAAGCCGCCTGATTGCAAACATGTATTTACTCATACAGTAAACTATGCGCCTGCAACACACGGTGTGTGAATACGGGTGGGGAACCATAAGTCGCTAATGGAAGCCGGAGCAGGATTTGCACAATTCATTTAAGGCATGCAATAAGTCCCTGCCCCCTTTCCAAATCCATTATAGACCAGTTTTATGTATTACACATTTCTGCATGACTACATCCATTATTTCAGGGACCAGCAGAGAACCAGACCAGACCTATACTGTGACATCACTATGTGTATTATCCCTGTACTGTGACATCACTGTGTGATATTATCTCTGTACTGTGACATCATGTGTGTATTATCCCTGTACTGTGACATCACTGTGTGTATTATCTCTGTACTGTGACATCACTGTGTGTATTATCCTCTGTACTGTGACATCACTGTGTGTATTATCCCTGTACTGTGACATCACTGTGTGTATTATCCCTGTACTGTGACATCACTGTGTGTATTATCCTGTACTGTGACATCACTGTGTATTATCCCCTGTACTGTGACATCGCTGTGTGTATTATCTCTGTACTGTGACATCACTGTGTGTATTATCTCTGTACTGTGACATCACTGTGTGTATTATCTCTGACTGTGACATCACTGTGTGTATTATCCCTGTCTGTGACATCACTGTGTGTATTATCCCTGTACTGTGACATCATTGTGTGTATTATCCCTGTACTGTGACATCACTGTGTGTATTATCCCTGTACTGTGACATCACTGTGTATTATCTCTGTACTGTGACATCACTGTGTGTATTATCTCTGCACTGTGACATCACTGTGTGTATTATCTCTGTACTGTGACATCACTGTGTGTATTATCTCTGTACTGTGACATCACTGTGTGAATTATCTCTGCACTGTGACATCACTGTGTGTATTATCTCTGTACTGTGACATCACTGTGTGTATTATCTCTGTACTGTGACATCACTGTGTGTATTATCTCTGTACTGTGTTCTTTCCAGGGTGAGAAATGGGTGGATTCTAGAGATGTTCTTCAGGTGTAAGTGACAAGAGCGGGCGAGAGATTGTATATAGAAGGTGAAGGAAAGATCAGAGTTAAACACAGCACCCAGACAGCGAGCCTGCTGCCTAGGCGTTATCGTGGTGCCGCACAGACAGAGATGTCAGATTTAGGGAGGTTAGTGGAGGGCGGGAACAGAAGAAGTTCAGTTTTGGAAAGGTTGAGTTTCAGATAGAGAGTGGGCATAACTGTTGGAAACTGCGGCTAGACAGTCATTGGCGTCACTTGACATCACTGTGTGTATTATTCCTGTACGGTGACATCACTACATACCAAGATAATAAGAATTTATTTACATGTTCTGAACTTGTTACATTTAGTAATGGAGTGAAACCCAATACCACGTGTTACTGTGAGGCCCTACGGTTGTTACACCCCGTATTGTGTCCCTCTCTATTGTTTTATGAACTGTAAAATAATTTCACTGGAAAATCTGTCACCTATTAGTTGAGCATTTTGTGGAGGGTTATAATTACCATGTAAAACAAACATGGCGCGTTGGGGAAGCACTCGCTGGTGGTAGATTTTTTTTTTGGACGCACGTGTTCTAATAGAAATCAATCAAGCTATGTATATTTATTTAAACTTACGATTTGGCTGAAAGTTTCAGGTCAGGAATGCACATATTGTCATCTCCGCAGTCCACAAGAATGTGAGCCTGAGATGGGGAAGACAAAAGAGGGGACAACCTTACACCGAGGACAATCCACACGACCCGGGAAAAAATACAACTCTATGCAGATCTTGTCTTTGGTCGGACTTGAACCCAGGACCAGCAAGCCTCCTCAAGTTACCGCTTGTCTTAGCTTTGCTGCATTGTCTTAACATTGTGCACAATATATCAGTGATAAATTCAGATCAGTTTTACCATTTTCATTTTCTAAAAAAAGTGTGCCTGGAGTGGACCTAATATGTAAAACCAATGGGGTAATATCTTACGTCATAGGACAAGGGTCAATCATTAAGCGTACATCCAATAGGAGGCAGGAACAAGCTAGCTTTTATTTCTCTAAGACAACTAATTTGTATACTTTGCATACCTAGGCGATGAGGAACACCAGCAAACCAATGGCTTGATACAATCAAGATAATGGTGAATAAGACTCTGGAGAACCTATCTAGACTTGGAGAAGACCCTGGTGGTCCTATCTAGGCTTGGAGAAGATCCTTGGTGGGCCAATCAAGGCTTGGAGAAGACCCTGGTTGACCTATCTTGAATTGGAGAAGACCCTGGTGGAATATCTAAGCTTGGAGAAGACTCTGGTGGGAACTATCTAGGTTGCACAAGATCGATCTTTCTACAGAGCGTTCATCCATGGAGTCACCATGGCTCAACATTGAGCTAAAGGCCGTTAATACAAAATATATATTCCAAGGAGCATTGTCTGGCTTAAAAGTCTCCCTAAACCAGCTGGTGATCTCAAGTAGAAGAAGTAATATCCTTTTGGCCTCCATCAAGGGATTCTCATCAACTCATCAACCAGTACCCAGAAATACACGGAAGAGGGACAAAAATCCTGAAATACCTGACTGTAGATGTAATGTTTTTGTTTTGGGAAAAGACTGTGGCTTGACTTAAGGTATGTCACCAATCTGGAGGCAACTATAATATATAGGATAAGCTACCGGTATCTCTAATATGACAAATTTCTTTCTAATTTGCATCTCTGGAATCCTAAAAGCATCCAAACAAATTAGACTAAAGTCAACCGACTTGTGGGATTGTCCGACAGGTCTAATGTGTATAGGAGACTCCTGACTCTTGTGACAGATAATATTGGTGGGAAAAAGGGTGGGATAAGCCTCCTCCGACACCGGCTCTTAGAAAACAGACGCACTCGGCTGAGTTATAACTTCTTGTCTAATGGGGGAGTTATGAGAAATAGTAGCTGACGATAGTTGCGACAGCCATCTCATGTATATGGAGGTCTTAGAATTAAAACTTCGGTCATGTATTTGCGGCAACAGTGGTTGACTGAAAACAAGACGATAAAAGATCAGAAGTTGCAGTTTTTCAAAGGGTTTGTCCACCAGTGTTTATAAGTCTGGGACACTTCGTTGGAAATTTTGCACTGGAAACCATGCGTTTAGAAGGATCTATGACCTAACACATACCTGCTGCTGTAGTTTTGCTTCTTTATACAGATTTAATATTGGTTTTATATCCTGGTTACCCAAGAAAGCAGATTCATCCAAGCTGTAATTCAAGTTGACCGTGATGGGAGTCAGCTTATCGCGAAATTCTGATTCTTCCTGCAGGAATATAGGAAGTCAACAAACAAAATATTCATGTCTGGTACACATGAATAAAATCCAATTCACAGTACTGAGGAGAACCACTAAGCAGTGTCATAGAAGTTCAGTGTTCATATTCGTTCCCTGGAGCTGGTAATGACTGGTCAGGGTATTCCCTGATGATCTGATACACCGTCAATATCAGTGAAATGTAAAATCCCTTTACGGAGTCTGGTCTGGACTCGAAAATTATAGTTCTGGTTGCCTGGGGTCTGTCAATGAGTTAAGGGGGCTGGGTTTATCGATGAGTCTAGTCTTGGATCTGAGTATACTTAGGGGTCTAAGTTAAATTTATGGGCAGCTCTAAAGTCTGAATTAATTTCTGTCATGCCTCGAGATTCAATCTGGCGACCCTTGTGCCATGTAATTGGATTACATCTCTGCTGAACCACAGCAACTTCAATCACTGTCCAAGTCCTAGCAGGTGTTTTCATTTGTCATTTAGTCTGTCCTATCACATTGCGGGTGCATCTAGTTATACCTTCTACTTCCTGGTCTTCACTGCTGGCTATAATTCAATGTGGATCCTAAATGGAGTTCCAGTCATACTGCCTACGATTTATGCCAGTTAGAAAGACACCAGTTAAGTTTATTTTGTTTGCTATTCTATTTTTTTCACCTGCCATGGGTTAGTTTATTCCTTTATTGCAGTGGTTCTTTACTTTCTCCACTCTGCATTTGTGTTTTAAGTGTTCTCACCTAGGATCTTTTCTATCTCTGCACACTTTCCATATTCAGGGTTAAAGTGCTCTGCACCTCTCTGAGATTCCTAAGGAGGTACGAGGAACGCTCAACGGCCTTTCAGGCAGCGAGGTCTGAGTTGTCATCTCTTAGTTTGCGGTCAGGGTTGTTTCAGTCTGTGCAGGTGCCAACAGGGACTGTGAAGCTAGGAATCTTAGTCTGTACAGGAAGTGGCTGCCCCAGGTGTAGACATTTGGGCATAGGCTCTGTTTTCCCTTGTGAGTTAACACAAGTGCATAACAATTTCTTTATTCTAGTTTGGGGTCGGGTCAGGCTCATGACTTCAGTCAGTGTATAGTCATCTGGGGTTAACAATTGAATTAAAGGGTCTGGTCTTAGGTCTAAAATTTTTATGCATCTGGCATGGAGTCAGACTTTGTATAGGGGTCTGGTTGGAATTTATTTCCAGCTCATTCACATTATTCAAGCAAACAAGTATTATTAGAACCAACCCATGGACAGATGTAGTGGTATTTTTGGAAAAAATTAGCCTTTTTTTTCAATCTTGGCCACCCCGTTAATACAGGCCATTAATGGTAGATTGGCTCTCTAAATATCTGTTCATAACTTACTCTGAGATACACAACCAAGTCCAGACACTGTTTTCCGGTATCCTTCCCTACGATCATATCAAACGTGTGGTGCGATGTGCCGTAGTCATAGAAGAGCGTCCTCTTCACCGCTCCCTTCTGTTTCAGCCAGTCCAGCTCCAGGTCAGCTCTCATTGCTATCAGTGAAGACATAGGACAGCAATTATTGATGTTACAGGCACTTAGGCTGGCTTCAGACTTGCAGATGCATCTGCAGCGTTTTGCAGATGCATCTGCAAGCATCTTGCATGCAGACCGCGGCCCCTATGTTTATAATGGTGCGCACGGCGGTCTGCAGATGCTTGCGGACCGCCGTGCGCACCCATTCACTCCTATATGTGATCTGTGCGCACGCGGGTGCCTGCGCACAAATCACAAACTCCCGACCGCACCAGGGACGCGAGATGTCACGTCCCTGGTGCGGACGAGAGGGCGTGATCTGTACGCAGGCATCTGCGTGCGCACAGATCACATATAGGAGTGAATGGGTGCGCACGGCGGTCTGCAAGCATCTGCAGACCGCAGTGCGCACCATTATAAACATGGGGGCCGCGGTCTGCATGCAGATGCTTGCAGATGCATCTGCAAAACGCTGCAGATGCATCTGCAAGTCTGAAGCCAGCCTTAATCCTCTAATTTGGGTCTGGAGGCTTTGGATGTGAATAGAGTATAAAACATGAAGGAAAATAAAGTCATTTACTTTGTAATTGAAGCAAAACTTTTTTTTTCTTTGCATTGGAGAAGGATTATTTGGATAAAAGTTAGTAATGTGAGCCAATATAAACCACAGAAAGCGGATCTTCATTACTCTGCTGTTTGTTGTTATTATGACAGCGATGCCAGGACTGATTTACCGACCCTCGGAGATGTCTCACAATTCAGACGGGCCGCTGTTTATATCCCGGCCTTAGCCTGATGAAAGGAGCGTCACAATAGACAAGAACAACATTTCCATACAAAGAACTAAACAAATAATCACAGCGGTGGCTGAGCTTGTGCCATTACTCGTTTATAATAGTTTGTGATTTTTATTTTTTTTATAAGAAAAAAATCTTTGAGCTGTTTTTTAATATGGTTTGTAAATGCATCTTCTCGAGTCTGTGAACCTGGACTGAAAGGGAGTGTGTCAGACCCAACTACCAGTATACACAAAGTCCATAGCTTAGTAGGGAATACAGCCCATATTAAAATTAGTCTAATTGCTGACTCTGCTCCAAAGAAAATGAAGTTCAATAACATATGCTAATTAGAGTAATCGGTGCACCCTGGGTGTTACCAGGAGGCTCAGTGTACCGCCCTGTCCACTGGTTTTCAATGACCCCGCCTCCTTCATTGAAGATTGACAATGCTTGCCTGCCTAAACTTAATCTGTAGACAGTGCTTATTCCATGCAGGCTGGTGCTGTCAATCACCAATGACAGAGGAGAGCACATACAAAACCAGTGGGCAGAACAGGGTACTGAGGTTCTTGGTAACACCCAGGGTGCACTGAGTATCCTACCTGTCAAGATTCCTCCACTCAGTGTGTCTTGGAGACAATGAGTGACAGTTTACTGCACTATGGAATTAGGGCCGTGCTAAGCTGTCAGTTTGATGAGTGACACCTCAGATGTCCAACCTGGTGCTGGGGTGTGCTGAGTTGTCAGTGAGTTGATTGACAGCTAAACCATACAATCTGAGACTGGGAGTTGCTGGGTTATTCAGTTGTTCCCTGTTCTCTGTGATTGCCCAGCTACTTAGCTGAGCAGTTAGTCACATATCACTGCTAGTTGTAGTATCTTTCGCATTGGTGCTTGTTGTACTCGCTCCTCTGTGCTCTGTGTTTTGATCTGTTGCTGCCAGACCTTGGACCTCCTCTGTCAATCCATTTGTATTGTCCCTTTAATGTGATCCGGTATTCTCCTGGTATTCTGACCCAGGACCGTGACCTGACTAAGCCTCTGTCTGCCCCCTTAGTTCACAATGTGCTGACTTTGAAACATTTGACTACCTAGCCTGATGGTTTGTCCGTACAGTGATTAGTATCACACTAATTATAATGTTTTGTTAAACTTCAGTTTGGGCAGAATGAAGGTTTATATTATCAGTTTCCAGTCCTGTGCATTGTGGGGATGTATTGGGTGTATTGGCCGGCTTTAGAATACGCAGTGCGCATGTTCTGGAGGCGGCTAGTGATACAGTCAACAGGGTAGAGGTTACTCGGATACCGGGAAAGGTGGTTACTTCGGTGGGGGATTATGGCTGGTCGGTTCTCGGTTCTGTGCCCTGGACCCTCAGTGGCAGGGATGGGGTGATGATGATGGGGGAATGATATCGTGACGCCACCTGTGGTACCTGATAATAGGGTTACCAGCGCTGCGGCCAGCCGCTGAGGTGATGGGAATGCAGCTTTGGTAGTACAGCTCCCCACAGGCGGAGCTTTACCTCAGGGCCACGGGGTGAATGAGGGGAGTAATAGTAGCGCTTCTGCTGTGAACGCTGCAGGCGGCGGAGATGCAGACACACACACACACACACACACAATTGTCTTTGTTTCGGTACCTTTATACTGATGTCTGGTAACAGGCACGGTCCAGGAGGGTAACCAGGTGTTGGTGCAGCTTGGGACGTTCACCTTGGAGAGTTGTGAGGCCTCCTCTGTTAGTGTGCGCGGTGATTGGGGTAAGCTCTGCCTGAAGTTGAACCTGCCGCTCTTTCTGTGGGATCCCTATTCTCTGCTTAGGTCCCTGGTCTTATGCTTGATCAGGTTTGGAGTCTTCTACTTTGCTACTTCAGGGGGACTAGATCCTCCTGGTCTGTCCGGGCTTTTCCTGCTACACTAGATTATTAGCAGTTGCGGACTCCGGTGTCCGGGTAGCTAAAGGGTTCTCAAATCTGTTCCCTTCTTCCTTCTTCTTACTTCTCCCACTGGCCTCCGTCCCTCTCCCTAGGGTGCAGCACAGCTGGGTTAGGTTTCCTGGAACTAACTCCTCCCCTCAGGCCTGGATCCTTATAGGGGAACTTGCTTAAGGCAGCAAGTAGAGCTCCCCCTCCAGGTCTGGGGTGGAAGGTGTTGTGTGCTGTGTGTACCAAGGTGTCTCTCCTTGCATCTGTGGATCCTATGGCAATCCCCAGCAGGGGTGCCACATTAGTATACCCAATACACACTGCACAGGACCGGAAATGATGTGCGGCCGCGCGTCATACCAGGAAGGAGGCCCATAGATTTCAAACTCAGGGAGCGCGCAAGGGAATTATGTTATCACATCCACGAAAGCATGATATCACGGACCAAGGGGAAAATGTCAGACAGGGATGGTTAGGGATGAAGTGGGAAGTTGAAGGGACAGGTAGAGATAGCATAAAGGGCATAAAGTACTTGACAGGTTCCCTTTAATGGAAGTGTGTTAGCCCAAACTGATAATATAAACTAAGCACACAGCCTTGTAAGGAATATAATAACTACTATGAAAACTGTTACCTCCATTCTGCCAAAACTGAAGTTTAATCAAACATTATAATTAGTGTGACACTAATCACTGCATGGACAAGCCATGAGGCAAGGTATATCAAACGTGTTGGGATGCTTAGGGATGTAGGCTCTATTTAAAGGGTTATTCCAACACTTAACAGTGTATTTGATAACTGGTGGTTTGGAGGGGGTCTGACCGCTGAGACCCCCCAATGATCCCAATAATGGACCCTGTCAGTATGCAGTGGTGGCACACATGCACAGACACTGCTCCATTCTGATGGGGGCATTTCAGAACCCAATTTTTAGGATCGCTACGAGTTCCAGCAAACAGACTACCTCCTATTCACTAATGATAATCTATTCTGAGAATAGTTGAGAAGTTATGTGCGCACTATACCCTATTTTCAGAATAGGTAATATTTCGCGGATAATTGATCCCAAGAACAGGGCTCTGAAATGCCACAGGATAGGTGATAATTTTTGGATCGTTTATAATTTTTGGACCCCCACTGATTCTGAGAATAGGTATATAAAATGCCCTGTCAAAATGGAGTTATTATGGTTTTCTTTATTACACTTGAAAAAGATGCATCGGAATGCACCCTGTCTAATAAAGAACACTGCAGGTGACTTCTTTCCAACAGCACGGCCTATTTTAAAAGATTATTTTTATTGTGTTGGAAAGACTGCATCTGCTGGATTTCTCCCCCAGTCATTAGGCAGTGGTAGCTGGTCAGTTGAACCTTTGTAGTGATGGCGCACATGAAAAACCACCGCCCCATTCCGATATATTTCAGGGCCCTGTTCTCGAGAATCTCAGTAATTCACAGCATTAATCCCATTTTTCAGATACATGCATGTCCCATCTCACAGGACGGTGCAAATTTGCATTTCAGATGCAAAAGAAAAGTTGGACTTTTAGATCACAGACCTCAATAAGACAATGGCTGTTATACTCTAACCTGTACAGGAAAATGGCAGAATCTAATTTACATAGGACTGCAGGAAATGTATAAAATGAATGTAGAATGCAGATCCAAATACATTGTGATCAACATTGATGATATTCTGATTTATGCAGAGTTGAATGTTACTGACCTACGTGACGAGGAATACCTCGTCCGGATACATCCATACAGACCGTCACAGTGAGGCTAGAAAACATAAATGGAAAAACATTAACAATCTCTTTTCTTATGAGACATTTAGGACAGATTTATGAAAACTGCCTGCAATCACTGGCAGCGCAGAATAACCACTAATCGTCCTTCTCTCCCACTTATCGGCTGTTTGAGTCTGTAAATCTGCAGCAGCGGTCATTAATATTCCTTATTTCTTCCACTGAGGTATCACATATGATCATTTTCTCCTTCCTAGCATCACTTTATGAATGGCGCTGCGGCCCCCTCCCCATTATTCTTTGCACTGTGGTGCATTGGCCACCTGGCTCTCCATTCACCTGAATAAAGGTCTGCTGTAGTTCCCCTGCACAGCAGGCAGCCAGACACCTTCTCAGTGATCCAAGACGTCAGAACCCAACTATTATAAAGTCTTGCCATGTCCTTTTAAGAAGACACCTATATTATGAATGGCATGATAGGTGGAGAACCTGATGTAAATTCTGCATTGGGTCCCAGAAGCTTCACGTTAAGGATCCTAAACATAGTAGATCATTTTGGCCAAACCAGATGACTTCTTGTTTAGAAAAAAAATCCAATCAAAAGAATCCAGCACTTCATAAAAGGTACATTTGATTCCATATGAAACATTGCAAAAATAGGAAGCAGATTGGTAATAGAAGAAACACCATCGTGCAGTTTACGTGTTTCAAGGCAGCATGCTTCTTAATCATAACTGGGACCGAATGATGGTGTGATAGGTTTTTATGGAATAAAATCTACCCTCTTATGAAGCGCTGGATTTTCTCTTGGATCTTTTCTGCTTATTGGAACCTTTTCAGTCGGAGCACACAAGGGAAAGGTGAGCTGGATTTTCCTTGTATTTTTCCAGACTATCTTATTTGTACATAGTCCTACAGACTCTTCCCTATAGATGATGTGTTGTGAAAGAAGAATTGGGTATTTTTCCTTTATTTTTTCATGGGAGATGACCTGGCTGCAGCTTATTTCAATCTTTTGTGAGGTAGCACTTACTGAGCGTGTTGGGGAACACTCAGCTGCACAAGTAACGCACGTGGTAACGTTTTCAATATAAACACGTCCAGACGGTTTATTAAAAACACCATAACACCGAATTTAGTACAGTCCACCTCAATGCCTCTGCAAACATAGTAAACACATGTCCAGAACCTTTCATTGACCCACCTGGCTTTAGATAAATCCCTCAACAAGGTAATAACATCAATGTCCATATCAATCATAGTCTTTTACCCTTGCGGAGTCTAGCTGCTGGTATCAGCTCTGCTCCGTCACAGCTGCAGTTTAAGGTTCTCCAGACATAGTCTCCAGTCCTTGTGCCTTCCAGGGATAACTGCATCCCAAGCTCAGAGACTCAGTCTTCTGACAGTTTGTCTTTCCAACACCCCAAGACCAGCTCCACTCTAAGGCATGCACGTTTGCCATGTGGACCAAAAAGTAAGTGCAGGACCTTCCTTACATCACAAAGAATGTAACCCATTGGTAGTCTCAGTATATCCATGAGACATGCCTATGGGAGGTATGTGGATGTTCAGTCCCTGCCATCACTTTTGAACATCCTATGAAATCAGCCCTTAACATAAAAATAAGATTCCTGGTACTGGAAGTCCCAGCAAACTATCTGGTTCCACATCACATCAGATCTCCGACTATGCAAACATACCGGCGATATACATGGCCGGTATACCTCACACCTTTCATTCAAAACACATGACAAGTGTGCATATATGGGAATATTGATTAATAATGGGGTCCATCAGTATCCGCTGTAGTGTCTAAAGAATTTGGCCGCAGAAGCTCCCGTGAACTCATGCTAAATTCTATATTACATTTTCTACTGTTGGACATTTTGTTTACATAGTCTTATAATCTCATTTTCAAGGTTTCATACTTGGTCTTTCTTATCTTAAATGCAATGTTCTGATGAAACTGTGTTATGGGTAGTATAGTGCAAAAGTCATGACAAATAAAAGTTATCTCAAGAAATTTCTAAGAAGGGGCAGCTGGTCGAACGTCCAATGCAAACGTTGCATAATAGTATAAGAAAACTAATCTTAGGTTAATAAACAGAATTGTGTGCATTCTTCTCTCCGAGCGCTCGTTATCCACCCAAGAGTCTCAGTTTGGACCTTACTGGTGGTTCCATAATCTGACTTTGGGTCTGAGCAAAACAGCTACAACATTAAGGAGATTGTCTCATAAAGGGCTATTCATGAGCTCCATCTGACCTGACACCTCACAGTTCCATTATATTTTGTTCTATGTCGGAAAATAAAATGTGAAGCGGAAATTCCATGCGCCGTCCAGGGAAGGTCTATATCACAGTCAATGGAGTAAGTCACAATTGTGGTCAGTGTAATTACATCTCGTCTACGCACCATTAACATACCCATAAGAGACACTGAACAATCCTGTAATCATTAGGCCTGAAATTGAAGATTAACTTCCTCTCTACAATGTGATTATACTGAATGAGATCTGACATCTGGATGCTTCTATCCCGCATTAGAAGACACATTTCCTACACACTATTATACAAAATATTACCAAGAATGTGAGGAGTAATTACTGAAGATTACTGCTACTCCCTTGGGGAATTAGGAACGTATGGGTTATTTCCCATGGAAGGTGGGAATATTGGACTAACTACAGCAGAATGTGTTATCTATCAAGCAATCTATCAAATTATCTATCAATCCATCTATCTATGTATTTAAGTGTAAAAATTTTCATTATATCTATGTATTTATCTTTAATTTCAAACACTGTTATATCTTTATAAAATCATCACAAAATGTCCCCTAAATTCCCTAAGTACCTGGAGGTGAAAACAAATGTTACCCGTTCCCCTATCCCCTATTAGTATTCTTTAATATGAAGTACAAATATAAAATTCAGATACTAATTTAAAGGATTGCGCAATATTACAATGAGTAGATCATGTTTGAGTATGCCAAGATTCACAATCAAGAAGGGTCCAATATTTTTTAGACAGGTCCATAGGACCTGCGAATGTTTTCATAAAAAATGGGTTCTTTAATGTTTCAATGTCTCATATCTACTTTGGACTTCTGTCCAAGCGGCTGTGCAAATGGACCAAAATTGGGTCCCTGTGTAAGATTTGTGCCTGGGGCCAACGTTGATTAGGCCACATCTACATATACACACTTATTATTATTACTAGCTGTGAGCCCGATGTGATTGCATCGGGATTCTAGAATCTGTGTATAGGGCATTGCTCGGGCTGCTGCAACGACTCCCAACGCCCCCTTGGCGGGCATTGCGAGTGAGTCGCGTGGGCGATGCGCGCCCACGAACAAAGCCACGGAGGTAGCGGCGTGTGCGAGGGAAGTCGCTACGGCAATTATATAATAGATTATCAGTATTGCATCGGGATTCTAGAATCTGTGTATAGGGCATTGCTCGGGCTGCTGCAACGACTCGCAACGCCCCCTTCGCGGGCATTGCGAGTGAGTCGCGTGGGCGATGCGCGTCCACGAACAAAGCCACGGAGGTAGCGGCGTGTGCGAGGGAAGTCGCTACAGCAATTATATAATAGATTATCAGTATGTAATATATAATTTCCCTAACGCACTTCCGTAAGTTTCGGCGCTGTTTTCGTCGTTGTGGGCATGGGCGCAGCGCCCACGCGACCTGTGAAGCATTGCCGGCGCCACTGATTCGCAAAGCCTCACTCGCAATGGCTGCCAAGCGGCCGTTGCAAGTCCTTGCAGAATAGGCGCGACTCACTAATTTATACATAATCACATACATAATACTGATAATTCCTATATAATCACATATATATATATAGATGGCGGGCCGAAAGAATCGGGTAGTCTAGAATCCATATATAGTATATTTACTAATAGTTAGGGAAGTGGGGTGAAATGAATTGTGTGTATACAGGTGGCTCAGTGGTTAGCAGCGAGTGCGGTGGCTCAGTGGTTAGCAGTGAGTGCGGTGGCTCAGTGGTTAGCAGTGAGTGCGGTGAGATTGGTGAGCACAGTGGCGTGGGCAGAGTGCTGAGTGCAGCGCTGTGGGCAGAGTAGTCAGCACACACATTCATACATACACACACACACACACACACAGACACTTCGCTATAGTTAGCACCGACCCTGCGTCTTCCCTGACGGCTGGATCCTGAGTTGACATGTCGGCGCCCGCGGACGACTGGATCCAATATGGCGTCCGGGAAGTTTGGCGAGACTTTTTGGACGCGATATTTGATCGAGTAGTTCGGGGGCGGCGACATGTGGGTGATGCAGGGCCGGTGGTAAGTATAGCGGAGTATGTGTGTGTGTGTGTGTATGTGTGCGGACAAAGTGAGTGAAGTGCGGAGAAAGTGAGGTGTGGTGATGTGGCCCGTGGCCGGGTGCATCACACGGGTTATCAATGCAGGTCTGTGTTCACATGGGCCGGTTTTACTGATTGTGTGTGGTGTGTGAAACCTGTCCGATGTACAGGGGGTTAACAGCTGAAGGGTTTTCATGAGCTGAGTAAAACAGCTGAGTGTGAGTGCTGAAGATCCGATACATTCATGAGCCTAATGAGCGGCTGAACCTGTGGGGATGAGTGCTTTGCTGGGCTAAACCTGAATGGTGCACAGGGGGTTAATCACATGTCAGGTCTGTGTGTGAGGCGGAGAGAAGACATGGCACATTGAGGGAGCAACACACACACACACGAGTAGTAGAATAGTGAAAATTATAACTTTATTAGTGCAATAGACCAAACAAGAATAAAAACAATTAAAACCATGGGGTGCCAATGCAGAACACAACGCTGAACATATGTACAAAATACAATGCTGACAAAACATGAGCAGGATATGACACAATATCGGTGATCACAACAGGTTAGACAAAATACAGGATTGAGTTGTAGGGAAAGACCCGAGGGTGGGGGATGAGAGCAGGTACGAGAAGTACTAGTGCTATTTCACCACAATATTTTACATAAATACGCTTGTTAGCCCAATATAAGGTGTACAGTGTTATGGGTAACCAAAAATTCAGCAAATCATCCAATGAATAGGAGTCATTTAGTAGTCCCAAACACAGTGGTCCCTAGGGGTGGTCACATATGGATAATAACAAAGATCTTATTCATGAGCTAACTAACCGTATAATTGGTACAATGACCACCCATATATATATTGGATACCCCCTATTTTATGCATATAGTCAAACAGTGTAGGTCACCGTATCCACTAACAGTGGAAGATAAAGTGCATATTACCAGTCCGTAAATAGTCCGAAGTGTCAGTCCGAGGTATGAAGCGAGGTGACTGCAGGGCACCCAGGCCCCACGCGTATCGCTGCCAGGGCGCAGCTTCCTCAGGGGAAGCTGCGCCCTGGCAGCGATACGCGTGGGGCCTGGGTGCCCTGCAGTCACCTCGCTTCATACCTCGGACTGACACTTCGGACTATTTACGGACTGGTAATATGCACTTTATCTTCCACTGTTAGTGGATACGGTGACCTACACTGTTTGACTATATGCATAAAATAGGGGGTACCCAATATATATATGGGTGGTCATTGTACCAATTATACGGTTAGTTAGCTCATGAATAAGATCTTTGTTATTATCCATATGTGACCACCCCTAGGGACCACTGTGTTTGGGACTACTAAATGACTCCTATTCATTGGATGATTTGCTGAATTTTTGGTTACCCATAACACTGTACACCTTATATTGGGCTAACAAGCGTATTTATGTAAAATATTGTGGTGAAATAGCACTAGTACTTCTCGCACCTGCTCTCATCCCCCACCCTCGGGTCTTTCCCTACAACTCAATCCTGTATTTTGTCTAACCTGTTGTGATCACCGATATTGTGTCATATCCTGCTCATGTTTTGTCAGCATTGTATTTTGTACATATGTTCAGCGTTGTGTTCTGCATTGGCACCCCATGGTTTTAATTGTTTTTATTCTTGTTTGGTCTATTGCACTAATAAAGTTATAATTATAATTTTCACTATTCTACTACTCGTGTGTGTGTGTGTTGCTCCCTCAATGTGCCATGTCTTCTCTCCGCCTTGCATATCTGTCCACCTTGGCACGGTGAGCGACCCCTCTTTCCCTTGATATAATTCAAATCATTGCGGTGCACCCTGTTTTCTGTTGAAACAGGTCTGTGTGTGAGTGAAGATGTGCTGATTGACTCACTGGGTTGCACCTGTGAGTGAGCAGGCTGGATAGGAACCTGCCAGGTGTCTGAGTGAGGAGAGGACGATGGGATTCAGAAGTCCAGAGCACTGCCATGTGAGGAGGTGCTGGAAGTGATCCGTCCCAGTGGGTAAGTGATGGGAGCCTGCCAGCTCCATGCTAGTGCACCTGATGTGTGCATGGCAGCCAGTGTCCAAGGGCCAGGCGGTCACAGCTGACTTTGGGACTGACTGTGTTCTTGTTACTATGTGATGTCTTATGTAAAAATGCCATGTGTGACGACTCATGTGCGTGGTGGTGGTGGTGGTGGTTGTTTACTGCTCGCAATGCCCGCTTTGCGAGCATTGCTTCGCGAGTCCGGACAGAGTCCTGGAGAAAGTTCCGAGCTACGCGACCAAAGCCACAGGAAGTAGCGCCGGTCGCGACGGAAGTCACTACGGCAATTATATAATAGATTATTATTATTTATTTATTTATATAGCACCATTAAATTCCATGGCGCTTTACATATGGAAAGGGCAGACGAGGACAAGTACAATATGTATGAACAATCAAGATGTACAGGTACAGGAGGGGAGAGGATCCTGTCTGTGAGGGCTCACAGTCTACAAGGGACGGGTGGGGATACAGAAGGAGGGGTTAGTGCCGATCGTGAGACAGTGCGGTGGACCGGCTCTCAGTGTAGGTTGTAGGCTTGTCAGAAGAGGTGTGTTTTCAGATTTCTTTTGAAGGTTCCCAAGGTAGACGAGTGTCTCATGTGTTGGAGAAGAGAGTTCCAGAGTATAGTGGATGCATGGGAAATATCTTGTATGCGGTTGTGAGAGGAGGAAATAAGAGGGGAGTAAAGAAGGAGCTCTTGGAAGGATCGCAGGTTGCGTGAGGGTAGGTATCGGGAGACCATGTCAGAGATGTATGGAGAGGACAGGTTATTGATGGCTTTGTATGTCATGGTTAGGATTTTGAACCGGGATCTCTGAGAAGTGGGGAGCCAGGGAAGGGTTTGGCAGAGGGGGGAGACAGGAGAGTAGCTGGGAGACAGGTGGATCAGTCAGGCAGCAGAGTTTAGGATAGATTGGAGAGGTTCTATGGAGGTAGTAGGGAGGCCGGTGAGCAGGAGGTTGCAGTAGTCAAGGTGGGAGATGATGAGAACATGAACAAGTGTTTTAGCAATGTCATGGTTAAGGAAAGTGCGGATACGGGAAATGTTTTTGAGCTGGAGTTGGCAGGAGGTGGCGAGGGCTTGGATGTGAAGTTTGAAGGAGAGGGAGGCATTGAGGATTACCCCGAGATACTTGGCGTGTGGGACTGCGGAAAGTGAGCAATAGTTAACATTGATGGATAGGTCTGGTGGAGGGGGAGAGCTACTTAGGGGGCAAGACAACGAACTCAATTGTGTCCATGTTCAGTTTTAGAAAGAGAGCGCAGAAGAAGGATGAGATGGCGGACAGGCATTGTGGAGTTTTGGATAGTAGGGAGGTGACATCAGGCCCAGACAGATAGATCTGAGTGTCGTCGGCGTAGAGATGATGCTAAAGGCCGTGGGACTCAATGAGTTGTCCTAGGCTGAGGGTGTAGATGGAGAAGAGTGGGGGTCCAAAACTGAGCCTTTGGAGACACCGACAGATAGGGGGTAGGGCGAAGAAGAAGTGTGGGAGTGGGTGACGCTGAAGGTCCGGTCCTTTAGATATGAGGAGATCCAGGAGAGGGCTAGGTCAGTGATGCCAAGAGATTCCAGAATCTGTAGTAGGAGGAAATGGTCCATGGTGTCAAAGGCGGCAGATAGGTCAAGGAGGAGGAGGACAGAGTAGTTTCGTTTGCTGTTGGCAGTCAGTAGACTTTGGTTAGGGCTGTTTCGGTAGAGTGATGTAACTAGGTACTGCATTTTCCAGCACCGCATAGCGGTAACGCTATGCGGTGCTGGAAAAAGTTCTAAGTTAAAACCGGATTGTTGTAGGCTAGGGTCAAAACGGAAATGTGACCGTAGCCTAAGACTTCGCCTATTCAGAATAGCAGAACATGTAAAATGATTCCTTAAAATATGGTGCACTGGGAAGTGAAGAGGAATACTGAAAAACCTTGCTTGATGCCGTGAATTATTTACATACTCCTTTGGTTTTGTAAAGTTTTAGACATCTTAATGTGTTTGTTTATGCTTTTGTAGCTGACGTTTCTATGCGGACACGTCCTGGCAACCTTCCATTAATGAGGTGTACGGATTTACTGATTCACATTTAATGTGGGGGAACTGTAGAAATAAACAGACAGATTATTAAACTGATGAGCATCAATCTTGGCATGTCATGTTGCTGTCTGCTTTCATGAGAGATAGAAATCCGGTGCGGGTGCGTCGGACCTCCTTCAGGTTCTCTTACATGCATTCCGTAATTTCCCTTACACCGACAAATCCATCAGCAGTCATTCAGAGCAGGCTACACAGCTGGCTCAGGAATACAGAAAGATGGATCCCGCGGGACCAGAGAATTATGTGCCTGTTAGATTTAACCTACTAATCGTTTTCAGATGCAGAATACAAGGTTATAACAACTACAACAGAACATAAAACAACATAAACCAAATCAATAACAAAGGCAACAATCAGCCGGGACCATCCAAGAGCTGTTGTAGCAAAAAATATAATTGCATTATTTAGTGTCCTGTACTTTATAGTCTTGAAGCAGCCAGAAGAGCTCAGATCATTTGGCCTGTGCTATGGATAAGCGATTTTTGTGCCAATGTTTTGGGTGTCTATGGCTACAGTCCCATTGTTTCAATGTGATAGGAATCAGTTGTCGGACGTTTCTACAGTGGACATTCTTACATTGTAACTCCACTGATGGCTGAAACATTTCACAATACAGTATGTAATTGGTATATAGGCTATATGAGTGCTCCTTACGGCATATGTAGAATGGAGAAAATCTTCCCTTAGAAGCAATGCCAGCTTTAACGCTCACGAGGGTGAGCAAGGGGGGGGGACCCATTAGACCACAGAGTGTACTGCTGCAGCTGACCCCCAGGGCAGGGATGGACTCAGGGGTAGACTCAGGCACGGTCTCTGGCATTAGCGGGCTAGTAACCCAGGGACGGACATGGACACAGTCACAGGTGTGGACAGGTGCAACCAGGGTGGCTGTAATAGGCAATGTGGCAGGCACAGTCTCTGGAGTAGCAGCAAAGTCTATAGTATAGACCAGTAGAAGAAGGCTGCTACAAGACCAGGCAGGGAGGCATGGTAGGGCGCAGGACCAAAAAGCAGGCACAACAGCTGACCTAGCTAGTATGACCGTAAAACTAAATAAAGGCATTGATCATGCACCTCCCCTAATGGGAGGATGCCTTATATGCCCAGTATTACCAGCACTTCATGGTAATGATGCGCTGGCCCTTAAAGTGTAGGGCAGGAGCGCAGGCACACATCCTAAGCAAACGCCCAAAAGACCTGTGTGGCGTGCAAAGGCTCCTGGAGCAAGGGTCAGCAGAGGGACACCTGGACGCAGAGGAGGGAAGAGGAGGCGTGCGGCCTGGCTGCAGCGGTGATTAAGCTGGCGTCCCTACTGCAGGGAGGCAGCATAGCACTGAGACGTTGGCGTTACACCTGCCTATACAACCTAGCCCCATTACACTGAACCATTTCCACTGATATAAGTTGAAAACAAAAGTCATCATAGGTGTAAAGCAAAAGCCGCGCATGCGCAACGCGCATGGTGAGGTCGGCAGTACACCTAAAGGGTGTATAGACGTCACCAGGACCGAATGTGACGCAAATAGCTTCACACCGGCTATTACGCCCATACAGCAGGGCGAGGAGGAGAAGTATTATTTATCACGCCCATCGGGGCGTGATAATGAGCGGCTCAGGCGGGTTTAGAGTGTCACAGGGAACGCCCTGTGAGACTTATTCAAGGATAAGAAGTCGCAGATTTGTAAGTGGATAAAGGTCTTTTTGGCAATGTTACCCCAATCATTTTTTACACAAAAGGACCACTAGAAAGGATGTCTCAGGGTGCAGGGACAGGTATTCATAGGGTTGGGGGTGATTTGGAGGGGTCAGATTCCCTTTAAAGACTTCACTGTCTTTGACCAGCAGGGACTTTACCATTAAACACTTCACAGCCCAGTGAGGTTTTTGCCATTATACCCATCACTGACATAGACCACCATGAAATTAAACACTAAACTTTTCACTTCTCTAGACCACCAAGGAGTTTACCATTAAACCATTCACTGTCCTAGAAGACCAGGGACTTTGCCATTTGATATTTCACTACCATTGACCAATAGTGACTTTTCCATTAAATTTTCACTGCCCTAGATGATCTGAGACTACCATTAATCTCTTCACTACTTTACACCACCAGGCACTTTACTATTAACCGCTTCATTGTCTTTAACGAACAGGGACGTCACCATTAAATCCTTAACTGTCCTTCATCAACTGAAATGTTATCATTAAACCTACCATGCCCAATATCACTAGGGCGTTTACCATTAAACCCTTCAATGCAGTAGATTATCAGGGCTTTTACCATTTATCCCTGTACAATTAATCCTTCACTGGCCTCCTCCACCAGGGACTTTACCGTTAAACTTTCACTGCCCTAGACTACCAGGGATATTACCATTAAAACTTTCATTACCTCTTACCATCAGGGAATTCACCATGAGACCTTCACTGTCCTAGACCTCTAGGGACTTTATCGTTAACTTCTAAACTACTTGGGTTGCCTTGTAATATCAGCATTATAACACAAATTAATAGAAGAGATCAAACCGGCATCTCTCACTTACCAAGACACCAACACGTCCAAAGTGTCTGAGATTGAAATCTGGCAGGTTCTGTTCTCAGGATTAAGAATCATAGGATTAAGAAGAAGTTCAGCGTCCACGGTCACTACAGGTCTGGCCCTGAGAAGAAAACAGAGGAGTGAAGATCTCAGCAACACAGCAAATCTAAGCAATGATATGCAGTATATAGGATGAACATCAGGAAGATCCCACCAAAAAATACAAAGTTCAATTAACAAAGATCATCAATGGGCTCAACCCTATGTCATCCTCTCTACTGGATCTAATACTAGACAACCCCAAAGCAGGTACCTTCTACATGTTACCTAAAATACATAAAGAAGGTAATCCAGGGAGACCCATCATCTCTGGTATTGGGACATTAACCGAGAATATCTCTGGCTGGATGTGGAACATTCTAAATCCCTTAGTCAGCAAACACCGAGCTACATCCAGGACACCAGAGACATTATCTGCAAATTGTCAGCCCGGGGTCCACTTCCAGAGGATACAATATGGGCTACATAGATATAGAGTCTCTTTAGGCCTCTTGCACACTATTTGCGGTGCTGCAGAGTTAATTGCGGCTGTCAGTGCGGAGTCTATTGCGGACGCGTATTGCAGTCTATTGCGGACGCTATTGCAGATTCCATTGTCATTCATTCCAATTGGGATGCGTCAGTGCGGCGTCCGCACTGAAAATGGACATGCTGCAGACAGAATTCCGCACCGCAGCATGTCGCAATGCCGGCCGCAATGGCACACTGTGCCATTGGGCCAGCATTGCCTGGTCTCATTGCGGAGTCCGCATGCGGCAGCCGCATGCGGATTCCGCAATGCCGCGCCGCCAGTGTGGAGCCGGCCTTACTCCAACATTCCTCACAAAGATGGCAAATAGTTCCTCCAAAAAACACTCTGGCCATGGAACCAGCCTGCAATTCATCAGGTTTGTGCTCCAGCACAACTATTTTTCCTTTGCGGACAAAATATACTAACAGGGTATGGGCAGTGCCATGGGAAGCAAAATGTCACCACGGTATGCTAACCTGTTTATGGCTAAACTAGAGCAAGAATTTTTGGCATCTTGCACTATCAAACCTCTAGCATACTTACTGCTACATTGATGACCTACTAATAATCTGGACAGGCTCAAAGGATGATCTGCTTATCTTCCACAACAACTTCAACACGTTCCACCCAACCATCAAGCTCACCCTCAACTCTTCAAAGTCCCAATACATTTTCTGGACATGACCAAATACATCAAAGACAATACAGTACAAACGTCTATTCGCCATAAGCACACAGGATGTCCAGCATACCTGAGATGGAACAGCTTCCATCCAAGACACACATAAAAATCAATAATCTACAGTCAAGATCTGAGGTACATTCGGATATGTTCAGACAATGATGATACGAGTAGAAAACTACACCTACTATCACTATCACTTACAACAAGGGTACCATCCACTTATTATTGATGAACAGGTCCACAGAGTCACAAGGATCCCAAGAATCAGCCTCCTGGATTACAAACAGAAGGAGGACAACAGCAGGGCGCCTCTTGAGGTCACATACAATCCTCACATGCACATCTTAAGGAGAATTGGCGCCAATCTTCAACCATATTCCACAAAGACCACAGACTGAAACCAATATTCCCAGAAATGTCACTGCTCTCCTACAAACAGCCCCCTAATTTAAGGAAACTCCTGGTCAGAAGTGTCCTCACATCACCATTACAGACGGGCACATTCCCCTGTAACAGCAAGAAATGCAAGCCCTGTAACCACATATCACCAACCAATACAGTCCCTATACCCAACACAAACCAGGACTATAAGATCATGGACTTTTTTCATGTACATCCTCCAATGTAGTGTACATGATACAATGGACAAGGTGCACTAGAGGGACATATATTGGTGAAACAAAGCAAACATTACAAATAAGGATGAATCTACATAGACCTACGATAAAAAAATGAGCTGGGCACGCCTGTAGGAATACACTTCCCTAGACCTGGACACAGTATGGCAGACCTAAAAGTCCTAATATTAAAAGGTCACTTTAAAAACGATAGAGAAAGAAAAATCTGGGAATTCAAACTCATAAGAATGTTCCAATCTCTAGCAATGGGACTCAATTTAACACCTGGGCTCATGACTCATTACATGGACACACTTCACACTTCCACAAGAAGGACTTCAGATCTCTAAAAGAACACTTCCACCTCATCTGCATTAGTAACAAAAACCTTAATTTCATTTCCTCGGCCCATCTCTACTTAGCATCACCTCATGTCCTGCTGTAATATCTATTTAAATGTCTCAGTAATTCATTTGTAATATTGTCTGATGAAGGGGCCATTTGAGCTCTGAAAGTTTACAAATATAATTTCTCTGGTTAGCCAATAAGGTATCACTCCTAGAATACTTTTCTCAATTTTTTGGGACATATGTATTTACATTGACAGAATGAACATATAATCCAATCTACATCTGAATTCATCATTCTGTGAGTTGTGGATGAAAACAGTTAACAAGTTTTTCAGCAAAAAATATACTGTACAGCATCTATACTGGGTTTCTGCCATAGAAGGGAGGCCTGCATGACAGGGTTAATGTGGGAAGGGACATAGGGGAAGACCTATCAACAGATAGTTATGGGTTAATTTGCTAAAGGGCAGTGGAGGAAGAATTTGATCCTGCAATAGGGACGTACTTAAGGGGTGGGAGGGGTTATTGGGAGGTATATAAAGAGTGTCCATTAACACTAGAAGTCCCGGGAATTTAAAGGATCCTTGGTTTTCAATGTTAAAAAGGTCAAATGACCCGTCTCTGGGACTTCTAGTGTTAATAGGGAGGCCATCCTAACAGTTCTGGACCCCTCAAGTGCACATGTGCCGACATGCATCCTAGCTCCTATCTCTAACCACCTCTCTTGGCCTCTCACAGCTCTCAACCTCTGAGACACATAAATATGGTAACACCTTTGTCCTGGTCTTTACCCAGCTCTGCTCAACCTCCTCCCTAGATAATTCACCTCTTTCCCTCTCTGTCCACAACATTCTCTCCTTCACGCTCATTAAACCTTGCCCACCAAAGCCCACCCCTACCTATCACACATCCAGAAATCTACAGGCTATTAACCCTCATGCACTCACAGACTCTCTCATCTCATCACTGTCCACAATCTCTTCAATCTCCTGTCCAGATCCAGCAGTAAATCACTACAATGACTCTCTCAGAAGCAGCCTGGGCCAAGTAGCGCCCCTCTCCCTCAAAACCTCCAAACATAGAACAAAACAGCCCTGGCTCACATCACAAACTCGATTCCACCAGCGATGCTCTAGGAGTGCTGAACGTCTATGGAGGAAAACTAGCTCACCAGAAGACGTTATCCATTATAAATTCATGCTAAAAACCTACAACTCTGCCCTTCACCTTGCCAAACAAACCTACTTCACCACCCTGGTCTCCTCACTACCCAACAATCCCAAAAACCCTTTTGACACCTTTCACTCTCTCCTCAGTCCTAAAGTGCTGACCCCTATAACTGACCTCTGTGCTGATGATCTAGCCTCTTACTTTAGGGGGAAAACAGATAACATCCGCCAGTAAATCAGCTCACAGCCTCTAAGAACTGCTACTCCCATTCTTCCCCACATCTCCTCCGGGTCACTCTCCAGATTTGACACATCACAGAATAATCAAACAGAATTCCATAATAAGAAGTAGACCTCACTAAAGTTAGGGGGCATACTTCAAAAGCTACTCCAAAAGAATTACATAACATAGAAAGGGAGTATAGAAGTGATGAAGTGACCGATATCTTGAGGTCACGAAACGCGTTGGGGTCCCTTGGTCCGGACCACCCCTCACTCACCCCTGCTGCCCTGTACAGATGGCCAGTGACGGTCTTGGTAAATATGCGCATTAGCTAGACCATACGTTGATATATGCCTGTCAACAGTTTACTTTACTAGGTGCCGCGCTCTGTACCCATGTACTGGGTGTGATACATTTGTGTGCCTATTCTATCTTTGATCTGCAATAGTCCGTTAGGGATATAAGATATAGAACATGCTTTGTAATGTCTTTGTAACCCCTTATCCAGCGGCCAGCAGGAGATTGATGCATAAGGTACCCCTATATGTAACCTATCTGTATATGAGTCTCTGCGTAGACACCAATATATATATGTAACGACAGGACATGTTTATGTGGGTCTGACAGACTGTAATATATGCGAACCGTTGCTGGCTATAAGCACAGAGCACTTTGTGATCGTCTCCTCCTGTGTCCTTGTTTTTTGTCAATTTAAATAAATTTGATACTTTTGCAGAATAATTCAAGTATATACTCCCTTTCTATGTTATGTACATCACAGAATAAGAAGTTGCCAGAAGGCTCCTCTCGTCCCACTACATGTACCACTGACCCCATTCCCTCACACCTGCTCCAGTCCCTCTCTTCGGTTGTCACCAATCACCTAACCAAAATCTTCAACCTCTCCCTCTCTTCTGGCATCTTCCCCTACTCCTTCCAACATTCTATCATTACTCCATTATTAAAGAAAACTTCTCTTGACCCATCCTGCACAAATAACTACAGACCAGTCTTCAATCTCCCCTTCCTTACTAAACTCTTGGAAGCCTGTTCTACACCTGCCTCACCTGTTACCTCTCCACTCACTCTCTTCTAGATCCATTACAGTTTGGTTTCCGCCCCTTCACTCTACAGAAACTGCCCTGATCAAAGTGACCAATGACCTTCTGACAGCAAAACGTAATGGTGACCACTCTCTGCTTATTCTCCTTGACCTATCTGCAGCTTTTGACACTGTTGACCACCATCTCCTAGTGTCTGTGCTGCACTCCATTAGCATAAAGGACACGGCTCTCTCCTGGCTCTCTTCCTATCTTTCTGACCGTTCTTTCAGTGTATCATTCGTTGGCTCCCTTTCCTCCCCTCTTCCTCTCGCTATTGGAGTCCCTCAGGGTTCAGTCCTCGGACCTCTTCTCCCCTCTCTCTGCACAGCCCCGATTGTACAGACCATCAGCAGATTTGGCTTCCAGTACCATCTCTATGCTGATGACACACAACTATACACTTCAGCCCCTGACCTTACCCCTGCGGTATTAAAGAACACCAATGGCTGTCTGGCTGCAGTTTCCAACATCATGTCTGCTTTCTATTTGAAACTCAACCTTTCCAAAACTGAACTTCTTCTACTCCCGCCCTCCACTAACCTCCCTAAATCTGACATCTCTCTCTATCGGTGTGCAGCACCACGATAACGCCTAGGCAACAGGCTCGCTGTCTGGGTGTTATGTTTGACACTGATCTCTCCTTCACCACCCATACACAATCTCTCGCCTACTCTTGTCACTTGCACCTGAAGAACACCTCTAGTGTCCGCCCGTTTCTCACCACGGAAACAACAAAAACCTTCACCGTGGCCCTAATCCATTCCCGACTTGACTACTACAATTCTCTATTAATTGGCCTCCCCCTCTCTAAACTTTCCCCTCTCCAGTCCATCGTTAATACAGCAGCCAGGATCACCCATCTGGCCAATCGTTACTCAGATGCCTCTGCTCTGTGCCAGTCATTGCACTGGCTGCCCGTACACTACAGGATCAAATTAAAATTGCTTGTTCTCACCCACAAAGCTCTTCACAGTTCAGCATCTCCCTACATCTCCTCCCTCATCTATATCACCCCACCCATTCTCTACATTCTACAAATGACCTTCGACTAACATCTGCACTAAACCGATCCTCCCATTCCCAGCTCCAAGACTTCTCCCCAGCTGCACCAATTCTCTGGAATGCTCTACCACAAGAAATCAGGACTATCCACAACTTGCATGGCTTCCGATGCTCCCTAAAAACACATCTTTTTAAGGTGGCCTATCATGCTCCCTAATAGAAGTCCTTTGTACTGTACATAGCCCATTCACCATCTCTCTCAACATAACTCTTCTTCCACCAAACCCAAAAGCTCTACACAGATTGTCTAGTGACCATTCATGTAACTTTATTTCTATCCCCCTTTTCCTCAAGATGCCTGGACAATCAGTGTAAAAAGCCCCTATACTTTGTGTAACCCCCATCTCTTAGATTGTAAGCTCTTTTGAGCAGGGCTACCTTTATTTTTTGCTCTATTCATTGTATTGTATTTTTTATATTGATAATATGCTTATTGTATTGTATCCAATTATTGTACTGTATTCTTTCTCTACTGGAATTACTTACTGTATTGTATTGTATATTTTTCGCATATGAACCACTGTATTATAAAGCTCTGTGGAATATGTTGGCACTATATAAATAAAGATTTATTATTATTATTATTATTATTATTATTATTATTATTATGTGGTAGAATTTTGTGGTAGGCCCGGATGGGCTGCGGCTTTTTGGATTTGAGGACAGGTTGTGAACTTGTGCCTCTGAGCTGGCGCAACTCGGTTAGAAGTAATATAACGTCCAACCTTGAGTTAGTTAGTATGGTTGGTTACCATAAAAGATTTGAGGCTTCGAGGACCATCCCCTGAGGACTTGTTATGTCATGTTAAAACATGGAAATTTTATGCTGTTTGTTTATTAACGGCTGCTCTGGTCATTTAAATCCATTTCAGTGTGCAGCCTTGTTATTTACCAGGGGATTAGAGATTGGGTGGGTTAGTGTTTGATAGGTTCAACGACTCGCATATACCCATTGTTGTGTAACGTATGTACACAGTGACTGAACCAGCAGAATAGTGAGTGCAGCTCTGGAGTATAATACAGGAGGTAACTCAGGATCCGTAATGTATGTACACAGTGACTGCACCAGCAGAATAGTGAGTGCAGCTCTGGAGTATAATACAGGAGGTAACTCAGGATCCGTAATGTTATGTATGTACACAGTGACTGCACCAGCAGAATAGTGAGAGCAGCTCTGGAGTATAATACAGGAGGTGACTCAGGATCAGTAATGTAATGTATGTACACAGTGACTGCACCAGCAGAATAGTGAGTGCAGCTCTGGGGTATAATACAGGAGGTAACTCAGGATCAGTAATGTAATGTATGTACACAGTGACTGCACCAGCAGAATAGTGAGTGCAGCTCTGGAGTGTAATACAGGAGGTAACTCAGGATCAGTAATGTAATGTATGTACACAGTGACTGCACCAGCAGAATAGTGAGTGCAGCTCTGGAGTATAATACAGGAGGTGACTCAGGATCAGTAATGTAATGTATGTACACAGTGACTGCACCAGTAGAATAGTGAGTGCAGCTCTGGAGTATAATACAGGAGGTAACTCAGGATCAGTAATGTAATGTATGTACACAGTGAGTGCAGCTCTGGAGTATAATACAGGAGGTGACTCAGGATCAGTAACGTAATGTATGTACACAGTGACTGCACCAGCAGAATAGTGAGTGCAGCTCTGGAGTATAATACAGGAGGTGACTCAGGATCAGTACAGGATCAGTAATGTAATGTATGTACACAGTGACTGCACCAGCAGAATAGTGAGTGCAGCTCTGGAGTATAATACAGGAGGTGACTCAGGATCAGTAATGTAATGTATGTACACAGTGAGTGCAGCTCTGGAGTATAATACAGGATGTAACTCAGGATCAGTAATGTAATGTATGTACACAGTGACTGCACCAGCAGAATAGTGAGTGCAGCTCTGGAGTATAATACAGGAGGTGACTCAGGATCAGTACAGGATCAGTAATGTAATGTATGTACACAGTGACTGCACCAGCAGAATAGTGAGTGCAGCTCTGGAGTATAATACAGGAGGTAACTCCGGATCAGTAATGTAATGTATGTACACAGTGACTGCACCAGCAGAATAGTGAGTGCAGCTCTGGGGTATAATATAGGATGTAACTCAGGATCAATACAGGATCAGTAATGTAATAATACATATATTATTCATCTATATGTGCATGCGTATCATACAAAAAAAATCAGGATAAATACAGGATCAGTAATGTAATGTATGTACACATTGACCACTAGCAGAATAGTGAGTGCAGCTCTGGAGTATAATACAGGAGGTAACTCAGGATCAGTAATGTAATGTATGTACACAGTGACTGCACCAGCAGAATAGTGAGTGCCGCTCTGGAGTATAATACAGGAGGTAACTCAGGATCAGTAATGTAATGTATGTACACAGTGACTGCACCAGCAGAATAGTGAGTGCAGCTCTGGAGTATAATACAGGAGGTAACTCAGGATCAGTAATGTAATGTATGTACACAGTGACTGCACCAGCAGAATAGTGAGTGCAGCTCTGGAGTATAATACAGGAGGTAACTCAGGATCAGTAATGTAATGTATGTACACAGTGACTGCACCAGCAGAATAGTGAGTGCAGCTCTGGGGTATAATACAGGAGGTAACTCAGGATCAGTACAAGATATGTGCATGCGTATCATACAAAAAAATTAACTGTATGGAGAACTGCACAGAATGGAAACCCAATCTAAACTCTGATATTAGGCTTTTAATTGGTCGTTCTAGATTAGAATTTCATGACTCTTCTTTCCCAGAAAAAGCACCACATCTGTCCATGGTTTGTGTCTGACATTCCAGCCTACATCCATTGAAATAAATGACCCTGAGATGTAATACCACTATTAACCTGTGAACGGCTGTGGCACTGTTTTTGGAATGATGCAGCCATGTTTTTCTAAAGTTGGACAACTCCTTGACAGCCAACATTAACCACCAATGAGGAAACATGAAAAGTGCCCTAATCTTACCTGTATACAGCCACTTTCCCTGCCCCGAAAGCTCCAACAATCAGATCTAGAAGTAAAAATAACACAAATCTAGATATGGAAAGTTAACATTTACAGAAGTACAGGTACTTAAATGTGTTAAATATATTCTTGTATATCTTTATAAGAAATCACATGGGATTAATCTGACATTTCTAGAGGGTACTTGCTAATGCTGATGTAGTAAGGGCGTTACTCATAGGAGGCCCCTCCCTTGATTTATAGGAATCACCTCCCTCAAACTTGTAGGAAACCCCTACCCCTTACCCATAGGAGGTCCCTACCCCTTACCCATAGGAGGTCCCTACCGCTGACCCATAGGAGGTCCCTACCGCTGACCCATAGGAGGCCCCTACCCCTGACTCATAGGAGGCCCCAACCCCTGACCCATAGGAGGCCCCTACCCCTGACCCATAGGAGGCCCCTACCCCTGACTCATAGGAGGCACCTACCCCTGACTCATAGGAGGCCCCTACCACTAGCTTGTAGAAGGTTTCTCACTCTGACTCATAGGAAGCCCATCCCCCTGACTCATAGGGGGCCTCTCCCCTGACTTATAGAAGGCCCCTCTTCTTCATAGGAATTACCTTTCTCTAACTTGTAGGAGACCTCTCACTATGGCTCATAGAAAACCCCTCTCTTTGACTCATAGGAATCACCTCCATCTAACTCATACAAAACCCCTCACCCTGACCCATAGGAGGTCCCTACCCCGGGCCCAAAGGTGGCCCCTATCTCTGACCCATAGGAGGGCCTTATCCCCTGGCCTATAGGAGGCCCCTATCCCTGACCCATAGGTGGCCCCTACCCCTAACATGTAGAAGGACTCTCACTCTGACTCATAGGAAGCCACTCCCCCTGAGTCATAGGAGGCCTCTCCCTTGACTCATAGGAATCACCTTCCTGTAACTTATACGAAACCCCTCCCCTTAACTCATAAGAAGTTCCTACCAGGGCTGTAGAGTCAGAGTCAGACTGCTCCTGAACAATAGGAGGACCCTACTCGTGACCAATAGGAGGACCATTCCCTTGACCCTTAGGAGGCTCCTACCTTTAGCACATTCATAGATAGATTGATTATAATTGGGTATTGCAGAGTTGGGGCGGTAAATCATGACAATAACATAGAACTAGATAAAACTAATTACTATACACAGTAGAAAATATAATTATTTAACAAATAGCTAATTTGGCATCTAATAATCCAGAATTATAAAGCAATATTTCACTAAACCAATATTAGTAGAATATTCCTATCCCCTAAAAAAAAAACAGTGATATTAGCAGTTGTATTGCGTGTGTATGTAAATACACACATGCACACACACACACATACACACATTCCGTTCATGGTATTACAGGTTATACTCGTGCACAGTTCTTTATATATGTATATAACTCTTAGACATATTTGGATGTGGCCAGAGGTGCCCCCAAACACTAAAACTGTACCACCCCCTGCGAGGGGTGTACAGTTTTAGTATTTGGGGGCACCTCTGGCCACATCCAAATATGTGTGAGAGTTAAAATTTTAAGGTTATGTAATATATATATATATATATATATATATATATATATACTACCGTTCAAAAGTTTGGGGTCACCCAGACAATTTTTTGTTTCCCATGAAAACTCATACTTTAATTTATCAAATGAGTCGCAAAATGAATAAAAAATATAGTCCAGACATTGACAAGGTTAGAGATAATGATTTGTATTTGAAATAATTATTTTCTCCTTCAAACTTTGCTTTTGTCAAAGAATGCTCCCTTTGCATCAATTACAGCATTGCAGACCTTTGGCGGGTACTATTTAATGAAGCTGCCAGATGAGGAGCTGTGAGGCGTCGATTTCTCAAACTACAGACTCTAATGTACTTGTCTTGTTGCTCAGTTGTGCAGCGGGGCCTCACACTTCTCTTTCTACTCTGGTTAGAGCCTGTTTGTGCTCTCCTGTGAAGGGAGTAGTACACACTGTTGTAGGAAATCTTCAGTTTCTTGGCAATGTCTCGCATGGAATAGTCTTCATTTCTAAGAACAAGAATAGACTGCCGAGTTTCACATGAAAGTTCTCTTTTTCTGGCCATTTTGAAAGTTTCATAGAACAAACAAATGTAATGCTCTAGATTCTCAACTAACTCAAAGGAAGGTCAATTTTATAGCTTCTCTAATCAGCCAAACCATTTTCAGCTGTGCTAACATACTTGGACAAGGGTTTTCTAGGGTTTTCTAAACATCCATTAGCCTTCTTACACAGTTAGCACACACAATGCACGATTAAAACATTGGAATGGTGGTTGTTGGAAATAGGCCTCTATACACCTACAGTCATGGCCAAAAGTATTCACACCCCTGCAATTCTGTCAGATAATACTCAGTTTCTTCCTGAAAATGATTGCAATCACAAATTCTTTGGTATTATTATCTTCATTTAATTTGTCTTCAATGAAAAAAACACAAAAAGATTTGTCCTAAAGCAAAATTGGATATAATTCAACACCAAACATAACAAAGGGGGTGGACAAAAGTATTGGCACCCTTAGAAAAATCATGTGATGCTTCTCTAATTTGTGTAATTAACAGCACCTGTAACTTACCTGTGGCACCTAACAGGTGTTGGCAATAACTAAATCAAACTTGCAGCCAGTTGACATGGATTAAAGTTGACTCAACCTCTGTCCTGTGTCCTTGTGTGTACCACATTCAGCATGGAGAAAAGAAAGAAGACCAAAGAACTGTCTGAGGACTTGAGAAACCAAATGGTGAGGAAGCATGAGCAATCTCAAGGCTACAAGTCCATCTCCAAAGCCCTGAATGTTCCTGTGTCTACCGTGCGCAGTGTCATCAAGAAGTTTAAAGCCCATGGCACTGTGGCTAATCTCCCTAGATGTGGACGGAAAAGAAAAATTGACAAGAGATTTCAACGCAAAATTGTGCGGATGGTGGATAAAGAACCTCGACTAACATCCAAACAAGTTCAAGCTGCCCTGCAGTCCGAGGGTACATCAGTGTCAACCCGTACTATCTGTTGGCGTCTGAATGAAAAGGGACTGTATGGTAGGAGAACCAGGAAGACCCCACTTCTTACCCCGAGGCATAAAAAAGCCAGGCTGGAGTTTGCCAAAACGTACCTGAGAAAGCCTAAAACGTTTTGGAAGAATGTTCTCTCTTTTTGGGCAAAGGCATCAACATAGAGTTTACAGGAGAAAAAAAGAGGCATTCAAAGAAAAGAACACAGTCCTTACAGTCAAACATGGTGGAGGTTCCCTGATGTTTTGGGGTTGCTTTGCTGCCTCTGGCACTGGACTGCTTGACCGTGTGCATGGCTTTATGAAGTCTGAAGACTACCAACAAATTTTGCAGCATAATGTAGGGCCCAGTGTGAGAAAGCTGGGTCTCCCTCAGAGGTCATGGGTCTTCCAGCAGGACAATGACCCAAAACACACTTCAAAAAGCACTAGAAAATGGTTTGAGAGAAAGCACTGGAGACTTCTAAGGTGGCCAGCAATGAGTCCAGACCTGAATCCCATAGAACACCTGTGGAGAGATCTAAAAATGGCAGTTTGGAGAAGGCGCCCTTCACATATCAGGGACCTGGAGCAGTTTGCCAAAAAATGGTCTAAAATTCCAGCAGAGCATTGTAAGAAACTCATTGATGGTTACCAGAAGCGGTTGATTGCAGTTATTTTGGCTAAAGGTTGTGCAACCAAGTATTAGCCTGAGGGTGCCAATACTTTTGTCTGGCCCATTTTTGGAGTTTTGTGTGAAATGATCAATGTTTTGCTTTTTGCTTCATTCTCTTTTGTGTTTTTTCATTGAAGACAAATTAAATGAAGATAATAATACCAAAGAATTTGTGATTGCAATCATTTTCAGGGAGAAACTGAGTATTATCTGACAGAATTGCAGGGGTGTCAATACTTTTGGCCATGACTGTATGTAGATATTGCATTAAAAACCAGACGTTTGCAGCTAGAATAGTCATTTACCAAATTAACAATGTATAGAGTGTATTTCTGATTCATTTAATGTTAGCTTCATTAAAAAAAAAAAGTGCTTTTCTTTCAGAAATAAGGACATTTTTAAATGACCCCAAACTTTTGAACGGTAGTGGATATATGTATATATATATATATATATATATATATATATATTATACAAATAATACAAGAGTTACAATTAGAGAAGTTTAAAAGTGTTAGAAAAAAAAAGAGTTAGAAGTTAAAACAAAGATCTTTTTAATCAATATTATACTCTAAACACTAAAGAACAAAAGAAGAGGTGGAAATTTTAAGATTAATACACTTTGCCAGGGTATATTTAAATTGCAAATATTCACTGCTAAATGACGCGTACTACAGACTGTGATTGTGTGATTTGCTGTATACAAGATCAGATTCCGGCATTGTATATATTAGATGCCGGCTGTACTGTAGGTATTCTGTATTTACGTTTAGAATGAAACGATCATCATTTTAAAGTATATACAGTTTATAGATACAATCCATAAAAAGTTGAGTACTTTGTAAATACATTGCTTTACCAACGTCCTACTGACTTTAAGTTCCAAACTTTGACAAGTTTAACTCTTAAAGAGAACCTGTCAGGTCCCCTGTGCCCCCCAGAACCACTAGTCGGCCCCCTTAGCATGTTATCATGCCCCGGTTGTACGCGTCCTGGCTTCAGAGAGGCTCACTGCTTATGATTGGAAGCCGGTCATGTGTACTATACCTCTCTGAAGCTGTGACGCACACACCCGGGGCGTGATACATACTAAGTGGGCTGACTAGTCAGGGAACTATCACCCCCTCCACTAGTCAAAGCCCTAAATAGAATCTCATAAACGGACCTTATAAATACAATTTCTAGAGATCTGTTTATATACGCTACTATATGCTGGAACAGATAGGCAGGGAATATAGATATATGCACAGAATAGCTCATGGTCCCTGGGGGGTATGGGAAAGTTGACAGGTTCTCTGACACCAGGTTTGTGTTGCCCTATCTAAAAACAGTTTAAAGGAAAATTGTCAACAGGCTTTTGCTATTTAGCCTGAACACAGCATGATGTAGGGGCAGAGACCCTGAGTCAAGTGGTTAGTCACTTACTAGGCTACTTGTTGTTGTTTTAATCAAATCAGTGTTTTATCAGCAGATTAGTATTAGACTAGATGTTATAGTGCCATGTAGTCCTCCTGTGTAACATCACAGCCACCCTGATTGGCAGCTTTCTGCCTGTGCACAATGAACACAGAAAGCTGCCAATCAGTGGTTGAGGCGGGCTTATACAGGGCTCAGCCGAGTGGTAATATTAAAGTGACTGTTCAGCACGAGGTCCAGCACACAATGACGGCACAGAGAGCCGTGGATGTCAGAGTGCTGAAACGAGTGAGGTCACAATGTGGCGCCACTGCGGATCCAGTCGCCACAGAGGTACTGCACCCCAGCCAGAGTGTGTAGTGCCCTACTCTCGGGTACTCAGACACCTGTAGCCCAGCACTACACTACTCCAGGTCATTGTTAGGGCGAGATTGCTTCTAAGGGAGAGCACAGTCTCTGATCCTGTCTGGATAGGAGTAACCAAACAAGAAGGGATGGGTGGAGGACAGAGTTTAAGAGGAGCCCCCAGGAGGGAGTGAAGTTAGGAAGGACACACATTAGTGACGCAGGACACATGACAGACAGTATAAAATGACGAGAGAAGCATCTAGAAGATAGTTGGTGGCTGGCTGGCAAGAGGTGAAGGAGTCTGTGAGGGCCAGAATGTCCGTCAGAGAAGGACAACAACTAGAAAGAGGCGTCCTGAGGACTGGAGCCGGTGGGAGCTTGTCCTAAGACTGGAGAGAGGACAAGACCGGACAGAGGAGCTGAGAGAAAGAGAGAGGGTGTTCCAGAAGACAGAAGGGATCCAGGGGACCGGGTAGTGAGCAGTCCACCCGTGGGCGCACGCATCCACAGGACTGTAGCCATGTGGCGGGACCAGGCTGCAGTGTAGAGGGACCGGGCCCTAGTCTAGTGGAGAACAACCACGCTCAGTAGCAACCCAGAGGCTGCAGTATCTCCAAGTGCCGCAGCCGAAACCGCACACACCCGCAGAAAAGGTGGCCATGTAAGTTCAAGGGACTGGCATTGAAAAACCCCTATGAAGGCCCGCGGCCACTGGCTCAGGGCACTGTGTGTGAGGCACAAGGCAGAAGGGTGAAGCAAGCAAAGAAGAGAGTCAACCGTGAAAGAATAGTAACAGAAAGAGGTACCGGTTTAGGACCACCACGTTAACCAGGGAGTTAGCTGGATCCCCTTCTCCACCTCCAGGGACTCAGCGCTTCGTGGGTTGTTGCAACGGTGACTACTGCTGTAACCGGGAACGACAGAAGCTGTGAGTAAACATCTTGAGACTGTACCCCGCTGTATCTGTGACTTTCTTGCTGCGCCCCTGCGCTGAAACATCTGCACCAACTCACCCAGTAACATCTCCTGCCTTGGGGTCAATCCTATCTGTGGAGGGCTTTCCAACTATGCTGCCTGACCACCAACCCCAGAGGAACTGAGTAGAAGTGGCAGCTAACTAACCACAACCCGCGGGAGGTGTGACGTGAACAAACATCTCCAAGTGTAGTAACCCCTTCCCAAAGAAGCCACCTTTCCTCATCACCACTTCACAAAGTAGTCTCCATCCCCCCTTTTGATTGACTGTTCCGGGGCCACGGACCAAGTCACGCTGCCGTGACATCCCCAGCAACATCCACCAGCCCGGCTCCGAGCACCCACAGCCCCCATTGGGCGAGTCAACAGCTGGGGTACTGTGACTGGTCTTCACTCAGGTCACTGCTCTCCAGCAGATGGGTGCTGCATGTGTGCAGCCTTGCGCTGAACAGTTACTTTAATGTGATCATTCGGGGCGAGGTTTTGATGTAGCAGAGATGAGGAGTTTCGAGGGAGCTCCAGTTGTGGTTTACTGACGGAGCTTCAGGTGTATGTTTGGGGTTAATAAAAGGAGAAAAGAGGGTGTCTCTGTTTTTCAAATACAGGATTTTTCTTTGTGTCTGTATTTTTCTCAACTATTTATTTACAGGACTGGTAATGTGGGGGCCTCATAGAGACCTGTACATCACCAATGCAGGACTTGAAGACAATTGACAATTCATGGCTGTTATTAACCTCTTATATTAGCCAACTGCCACCGCACCAGTGCAATCGGAAAGAGCTGAGTTAGTACCAGGTATGGTGAATCTAATGGATGCACCAAATTTTATGGCAGCCGCGGACTGCTATTCTTAGCCTGGGGGGGCCAATAACTATGGGTCTCCACAAGGTGAGAATACCAATCCCAAGCCCAGTGCTTTATCTTGGCCGAGTATCAAAATTGGGGGGGATCCCACGCAGGTTTAATTATTTATTTTTACACTCCAACTAAATAAACAGCTATTGGGAGATGGGCAACCAATCACAGTGCTGTCACAGAGGGTGGGGGATGCAGTGAATATTCATAAGGTGTAATGAGTGGACCCGGACGTAGTGTGAGAACATTGCGGACAGCAGCGCAGAGACTGGTAACGGTGATTTAAGACTTTCATACCCTTTTTTTCACTGGTAAAGCTTGCAGCTTCTCAATAAGATTTACCCATGCGGCCAAACCATTGTGCGGGATCCGTGCACGGTCACTGCGGTAGGTATCTGGTGCAGACCAAGATCTTTACAGTTCGTTTTTCACATAGACTTAAATAATTAACTCTATGTGAAATATGTAGAAAGAGTTAACATGATGCTTCTTTTTTCCGCACGAAAATCTGCAAGGAAAAAAATGTGAAGGATGGCACAGTACATCAGGAATCTCATTGACTGCTGACATGCATTTTTCCTTGCAGATTTCAGAAAAATGCATCAAAAAATGCACACAAAACGCTAGGTGTGCTCATAGCCTTAGTTAAAGTGGAGGTAATTATGAACAGCTGCAAATACCAGTCAATTTTGCACCAAAACCTTTGGGTCTTTGCTAAAAACCTCAAGATGAAGAGGAATGTTATCTTTCAGCATGAGAATGACCCAAGGCATATCTCCAAATCACCATATGAATGGCTTTGCCAGAAGAACATGAACATTTTGGGATGGCCCAGCAAAAGCCCAGACATGAAGCCAATTGAAAATCTGTGGCGACCTAAAGGGGGCGCTGTACACAGGGACATCCTCACAATTAGACAGATGGGGAGCTACTGCAAAGAAGATGCGTTAAAGATCGCCAATCCTAATGTGCCATGTGATAAACTCCAACCCAAAAAGACGAAATTCAACAAAGTATTAGTTTAAAGAGCACCTGTCACCCCCCAGGGCCTATTAAACTAAAAGTGACACCTTCAGCAGCTCCTATGCTGCATTTTATGAAGGTGGCTCTTATCCCTCTACCTGCCCAGACAGCTAAAAAAAGACTTTATAATATTGCAGTCCTGTATGTTAATAATTACTTTAGGTCCAGGAGGTATGCTCCCTTCACTGGACCGGAATGCCTCGCTGGTCATTGTCCTCCACCGGGTCCCTCCTCTTCTCTCTATCTAGTGACGTCACCAGTGCCTGTGCAGATCCCTCAGTATTCAGGCATGCTCTATGAGCTTTGCCCAAAAACTGAGATCACATGGTATAACGCAGGCACCAGATCCTGCCCTGTGTGGTCTTATGTTGTATGCAACTGAGAAACGAAATGGACGAAGTGCCCAAGGATCCGCGCTGCTGGAATGAAGACCAGGAACAATTCAGTCTGGTCAGATTGTACCTTTTATTCCGACGTGTTTCGGAGCCAATACCTCGCTCCTTCTTCAGGGATTTCCCTAAAATCACTGAAGAAGGAGTGAGGTATTGGCTCCGAAACGCATCGGAATAAAAGGCACCATTTGACTAGACTGCATTGTTCCTGGTCTTCATTCCAGCAACGCGGATCCTTGGGCACTTCGTCCATTTCGTTTCTCAGTTTCTTGTGCCACGTGTATCGTGGGAGTGTGGATCCTGCAGCAAGCTGGACAGGAGCATATACTGGTTGTGAGTTTCACAACCAACCCAGGTGAGCGAACCATATTGTAACATTACCCTCCTTAGCCTATCAAAGGATAAGACCTTATGCGCCTTTTTGTCTCATTTATTTAGATTATGTTGTATGCAGACTGTGGGGCTGGGAATCTGGCGCCTGCGCAAACAGCATGACTGCCCCTCCTCTTTCTTTCTCCTCAGTCTGGGAGGTACCGACCTCTTCCGGCGAGTAGTAGGGAGGAAAGAAGAGGAGGGAACAGGTGCAGTCATGCTGTTTGTGCAGGCACCAGATTCCCAGCCCCGGAGTCTGCATACAGCATAAAGCAACACAGGCCAGGATCTGGTGCCTACGTTATACGGGGGTGCAATATTCCGGAACCATGTGACCTCAGCTCTAGGGCAGAGCTCATGGAGCATGCCTGAGAACAGAGGGATCTGCACAGGTGCAGACGACATGACTGGGAAGAGAGGAGGAGGGTCCCAGAGGAGGAGAATGACCAGCAAGGTGGTCAGTTCCAGCGAAGGAGAGTGTTCCTCTCAGACCTAAAGTAAGTATTAACATACAGGGCGGAAAATGTTATAAAGTCTTTATTTAGGTGTCCGGGGGGAAGGGCTAGGCGGATTATAGCCCCCTTCACAAAATGCAGCATTGGCACTGTTGAAGGTGGCACTTTTAGTTTAATAGTTCCTGGTGGGGGGGGTGACAGGTTCCCCTTAAAGGTTTTTTTTTCACAGATAAATTTCATTTTAATCAATAGATCTAGGAATAATAATAATTTCCACAATTTAATGTGTTTAAAAAAAATGTTACTGTGCTGAGATAATCTTATAAATGTGCTCCGACTATGTACAGTTTCATTTTTAGATCTGACCATGCACGGAACACTGTCTGATCATACCACATCTCCTGGGCAGGGGAGGAAGGAAAAAGAATATACACACATTACAGCATGAGATCACAGCTGATTCTTTTTATGAACTAAAACATTTCTCTGCCTGTTTGTAAAAAAGTGTATTACCTCAAAGAAAGAATTATTTGTGATCCCGTGCTGTAATGTCTGTATACTCTATTTTGTCCTTCCCTGCCCAGGATCAAACCAATGCTCCGTGCACGGTCAGAAACAAAAATGTAACTGTACATAGCAGGGACACATTTATAAGATTATCTCAGCACAGGAACATTTTTTTAAACAAATCCAATTAAGGAAATTATTATTATTTCAAGATCTATTGATTAAAATTAATTTTTAAATTAACTTTGTTTGTGGGAAAACCCCTTTAAGGGGGTGCACATTTATGCAACCACATTATTTTAGTTCCTTCAATTTTCTTTTTCCCGAAAAGATTTCAGTTTGTTTTTTAACCAAATTGTACAGATTATACACTGTGTGCAGAATTATTAGGCAAATGAGTATTTTGATCACATGATACTTTTTATACATGTTGTCCTACTCCAAGCTGTATAGGCTGAGAGCCAACTACCAATTAAGTAAATCAGGTGATGTGCATCTCTGTAATGAGGAGGGGTGTGGTGTAATGACATCAACACCCTGTATAAGGTGTGCTAAATTATTAGGCAACTTCCCTTCCTTTGGCAAAATGGGTCAGAAGAGAGATTTGACTGGCTCTGAAAAGTCCAATATTGTGAGATGTCTTGCAGAGGGATGCAGCAGTCTTGAATTTGCCAAACTTCTGAAGTGTGATCACCGAACAACCAAGCGTTTCATGGCAAATAGCCAACAGGGTCGCCAGAAGAGTGTTGGGCAAAAAAGGCGCAAAATAACTGCCCATGAATTGAGGAAAATCAAGCGTGAAGCTGCCAAGATGCCATTTGCCACCAGTTTTGCCATATTTCAGAGCTGCAACATTACTGGAGTATTAAAAAGCACAAGGTGTGCTATACTCAGGGACATCGCCAAGTTAAGAAAGGCTCAAAAAAGACCACCTCTGAACAAGAAACATAAGATAAAATGTCAAGACTGGGCCAAGAAATATCTTAAGACTGATTTTTCAAAGGTTTTATGGACTGATGAAATGAGAGTGACTCTTGATGGGCCAGATGTATGGGTCAGAGGCTGGATCAGTAAAGGGCAGAGAGTTCCACTCCGACTCAGACACCAGCAATGTGGAGGTGTGGAACGGGTATAGGCTGGCATCATCAAACATGAACTTGTGGGACCTTTTTTGGGTTGAGGATGGAGTGAAGATCAACTCCCAGACCTACTGCCAGTTTCTGGAAGACAACTTCTTCAAGCAGTGGTACAGGAAGAAGTCAGTATCGTTCAAGAAAAACATGATTTTCATGCAGGACAATGCTCCATCACATGCATCCAACTACTCCACAGCGTGGCTGGCTAGTAAAGGTCTAAAAGAAGAAAAAATAATGACGTGGCCCCCTTGTTCACCTGATCTGAACCCTATAGAAAACCTGTGGTCCCTCCTAAAATGTGAGATCTACAGGGAGGGAAAACAGTACACCTCTGGGAACAGTGTCTGGAGGCTGTGGTGGCTGCTGCACGCAATACTGATCGTAAACAGATCAAGCAACTGACAGAATCTATGGATGGAGGCTGTTGAGTGACATCATGAAGAAAGGTGGCTATATTGATCAATCATTTTTTGGGGTTTTGTTTTTGCATGTCAGAAATGTTTATTTCTAAATTTTGTGCAGTTATATTGGCTTACCTGGTGAAAATAAACAAGTGAGATGGGAATATATTAGGTTTTTATTAAGTTGCCTAATAATTCTGCACAGTAATAGTTACATGTGTGGCGCCCCTGCAACCAGGGTGGCCACAGGTAGGAACTGCAGCCAGGCAGATAGGCGACAGTTTGTACACCAAACACCTTCAGCACACACACACCCACTAGAACACGACACCCAACCCGGAGCCCGGGACTCTAGGCAGGCAAGGGGTAGTAGGGTTTAGAGGAAAGTGGGTGGGAAGACCGGTCAGGTGACAGACCAATACAAAAGTAGGAACAGGAGGAGGAAGGAGTTAGTAGGCCAGTGGGTGCTGTGAGGTAGCGGGGGCACGGCGGAGACAAGGGATCCGGGCACCACGGGTCACTGCACACGGGTTTATTCAATCCAACAGAAGAGGGAAAAAAACAACAGTCCAACAGAGCCTTCCGGTCCCCTTCCTTTAGGGGCCGCTCCTCGCTGCTTTCCCAGAAGTCTATCCGCCACTAGGTCTGCGGCCTGGCTCAGAACATGCTTCCTCATCAGAATCCCAGGGAGTTGTGCTCACTCCCAACTCAAAGACCCACACCCAGTGTTCCTGCTTCCTCTTAACGCCTTCCTCTCTGGGAAGAGGAAAAAAACCTCCAAACCCCGGACTGGAGTACTTTTCTACCCATGGAGGGCGCACAACCTGGGGGAGACGTACCGGCCGTCCATGACAACCCCGGCTACCGTCTCACAGTGCCGAGAAGCCAAGACAAAGCAGACAGAAAGACACTTTTCCCGGAGGGATAGGGCTCCCTGGAGGTGCAGAATACACAGAGACACCGTTCCATAGAGAGAAAGCCTGCTCCATAGCCTGCAGCCAAGGGAGAGGAAGGACAGAAACCGGACCGGTGCCACCAAGTCCGAGGAGTACGGCAGCATTGACAGACCACAGGCGGGACAGGTTTCCCTTGATGTACCAGGTAGTCACACGGGTCGGAAAGAGCCCGGTAATCCCTTGCAAGACAGGGTTACCCAAGGCTAGGCTGGGACCAGAGTGTCGGCTCTGAGGGGGACTGCAGCTATACGCCGGCTCCCCAGACAAACCGATGGGGAATGCTGATTCCAAAACAGGGTTCCTAACACACGAGTTGGAGGCACAGCCTCACTATAGGACCCAGGCTTGCTGCTCACACACACAGGGAGAAGTCATACAAAAGGACTGAGTTGCCGCAATACAACCCACAGGGAAGAGCAGATGAGAAACAAGCCAGAAAGGTTTCAGAGAGAGAGAAGGGTCTCAGAGAGACACCCTGGCTGCAGAGAGTCCAGAGTGTCCAGAGTTGACTGTGAATAAGAACTGTGTTGAGAACTGTACTGTTGGAACTGTTTGTACCGAAGAACGTGCCAGTAAAACCCGGTGAACCCTGCTTCAGTCTTCTGTGTGTGATTCCCTGTCCACAGAACACTGTATTACACCTTGACACCCTGTCAGGAGGAGCCCCGACCTGCGGCTGGCTCATCCATCTTGCTGCAGCCTTATCCATCCATCCTCCTGGCAGAACTATGCTGCAGTGGTGGTCCCCGCATTGACCCCAACACGTGGGTGGCGTCACGACAAACTCCCATGTAAATATACCCCTTTTACTTGTGGGGCTCGGCACACAGTCCGGACCAAGGGCTGCCGTGTCATCCCCAGCATATACCCCGGTCCGGTATTGAGTACCCCGTCTCAGTGGGCCACACATATTCACAAACAGATATCCTCCTGAAGCGATGGCTGGGAGGACCACCGCGGTGCAGAATAATGTACGATACACAAGATGGGAGTGCAAACCACAAGGGTGAATTTATTAACAGGCGGGGAAGATGTGAAGAAGGAAGGTTCAAGCAGGGGTAAACAGTGGTAAAAGAGATTTAACAAACTGTTCGTTTTCTCTAGTTGGTCCGCTCAATAGCACGGTTCTCCAACTATCACAAGTTAAGAGCACACAGGTAAATTCACAACAAGGTACAATGCTACTCTACGTATAACCTTTCTGGCCTCCTACACAGGCCACACAGGCTGCCGTGTTCTATCTACTGAAGCCTATTCTAAACCCTGAAAGGTGCACAATATTCAACTCACAGTGATGCTGGGATTTGGATGCAGTCCTGGGGGCCCCCAACAACAGCAGTCTTATCCGAAGATGCACACGGCTCCTGTCTCGAGTCGATGGGCTGCAAATCTTCTCCTTGCTTCAGGTTCTCACTAGATACCGGGCTTGTCTGTGTCCCACTTTCATTTCACACGAACACTGCCGTCTTTTCCAAACTCCACAAAAAGTCTGTTCCTCTCTACACATAAACGGGCTGTTCCAAAAAACACACTCTCCGAAGGGGGGAAAACAGGACATACCATCATCCCACAGCTGGGGGGGTTTCTGTCTCTTAAAGTGGCAGCGTGTTTCTTACGGTCCCACACAGGCAGGGACTTCTTAAAGTGGCAACGCTTCTCTTACTGTCCATAGCAGTAGCCCCCCAATACTCCTAAGATAGCCAAATCTAAAAAAAAACACCCCAACTTCCAAATATTAAGCTTTGATATTTATGAGTCTTTTGGATTGATTGAGAACATAGTTGTTGACCAATAATAAAAATAATCCTCTACAATACAACTTGCCTAATAATTCTGCACATGTGGCGCCCCTCTGGCTAGGCGCCACAGGGAAGTATTGCACTCTGACAACAAATGTGGTATCTGTGTAAGTTGTCAGTTCAGGGTTTAACCTATGGAGTCTGTTTTTACACACACACCTAAGACTAGGCCACCTAGAATAGGGGGGGACTGGTTATTTAGTAGGTTCCAAAAGGGGCTGAAGCCTAGGTTAGAGTAGTGAGAGCTTAGTGACAGTTACCTCAGACAGTGCTGGGAAGGCAGTCAGGAAGGACAGGCCTGACAGTACCGCTGACAGGAGGGATCCCCATCTTTAAGTGGGGGCCAGAACAGAAGGTGACGGTCCAGGACTGGTTGGAGCCGGCTGGTCACGTTGGGGAAAGCACCGGCAGCACGGGAAGTAGTTCACCTCTGACTGCAAACCGACGAGCTGCGGGCCCATAGTAATCGGGTTGCCGTTAGCGCCACAAAAGCATTTCACCCCTCAGGACCAAAGCCGGTTCAGGACACCAGAGGTAACGGGCCGAATTCTGGTGGCGGGAGAGATCGTGCGTTCGTGCTGCTCCCGTCCGTACCAGTAAGGAACCAACCTTGCCTACTGGCTACAGACTGTAGGACTGGCGGGAGAGCTCTACGAGGGTGGTAAAGACTGAGGAGGACAGATTAGACCCTGATAGACTGGTGAAGGAATATCTAGAGACTCCATAAGGAGGACCCTGAACTGGCAACAGACACCCGGTAAACCGGACTGTACCGTGTGTTGTTTAACATCTGCCGGTACCTAATAAACAGGAGTTTGAGTTGAATTGGTGTCTGTAGCTCCTCTCGCCGGTGCCCGGAGGGCTCCAAAATCATCAGCAGCAGCTCACCGGAGGGGTAAGGAACCACCACTACTCCCCTCATCCCCCTCATCATCCACCATCACCGCTGCCCTGAGGTAAAAGCTCCACCTGTGGGGAGCTGTACCATACTCTGCTGCACCCACCGTCACCTCAGCGGCCGGCTTGCAGCGCCAGTACTCATATTACCGGGAACTACAGGTGGCGTCACGTTCCCTTGTAAATATTCCCTGCACGCCATCTAACAAATGATAACCAGGGCACGGAACCAGGAACCCGACCACCCGTGATCCCCCATCCAAGAAGCCATCAGTCCCGGTGTCCGAGTACCCCTAGCTCTGGGTTCATCACACACAGTGTAGTTGATGTTAAAGGTGGAAAAAGTTCTGAGATGATTCTTCTTGGTATAATTGAGTTAATATGACCTGTAATTTTAACAGGGGAGTGTAGACTTCTTTATATCCACTGTGTATACAAGAAATGTAAATCCCAAATCCTGACTCCCGACAGACATCGTTACTGTGGTTAAAAAAACGTTAAATCCAGTAAAGCAGATCCCGGTCAACACACCGGAGTGGCACAAATATACCCATCGCTCACTGACCGAATCCCTCGACCCAAGAGAGGAAATTATCTATTTTCATCTTACACACATAACTGACGACGTAAGACATGGGACGGTCGTGAATAGATTTCAGATTTCCTGCTCAGGTTTCACCTCCCAAATATAAATGTTAAAGACATTAACGACATGAAATATTATCTGAAGACTCACGGAAAACAAGTGATTCTACAGAAAAGAGGCTGAGGGTGAATAGTTACTGTAATCTGTATGTCAGATCGCCCCCATCCCTTCATTAAAAGAAGTACAGGTGTCATTTCGGCACATTCCAATCTCACCCCGGGTGCAAACACCGACCCTTTTCAACCAGTGACATCCTGAATTTGTTAACAATGATTAATAAAACAGGAACAGTCTCAGTGGATACGGACGTCTGTCAAGTATAACGCTGCAGCTTATTCTTAGCAGTGTTAGCAGTAGTAGGGAAGAGGGGCCCTGAGGAGCTGTCAATCAGAATAGGTAAGCGAAGATTCAGCAGCAGCAGGAAGGAGGGACACAGAGGAGTGTTCAATAAGGATAGGTGAGAAAAGATTCAGCAGCAGGGAGGAGGCAAACAGAGGAGCATACAATAAGGATAGGTGAGAAAAGATTCAGCAGGGAGGAAGGACACTGAGGAACGTTCAATCATGATATGTGATCGACGATTCAGCAGGTGGGAGGAGGAAAACAGAGGAACATTCAATCAGGATAGGTGAGTAAAGATTCAACAGCAGGCAGGAGGCAGACAGAGCAATGGTCAATCAGGACAGGTAAGCGAAGATTCAACAGCAGAGCATAGGGGCGCTCAGACACTAGCAACCAGGCTAGGTAGGTGGACTAGAAATTCAGTAGCATGAAGCAGGAACAATGGGCAGCTGTCAATTAGGTTAGCTGCAAAGAGATTCAGCAGCATGGAACAGGGCTAATGAGCAGATGTCAATTAGGTTAGGTGATCAGAGATTCAGCAGAAGAGAAGAGGGACACTGAAGAGCTGTCAATCAAGTTAGATGAAGATTCAGCAGCAGCTGGGAGGAGGGACACTGAGGAGCTGTCAATCAAGTTAGATGGAGATTCAGCAGCATCTGGGAGGAGGGACACTGAGGATCTGTCAATCAAATTAGATGGAGATTCAGCAGCATCTGGGAGGAGGGACACTGAGGAGCTGTCAATCAAGTTAGATGGAGATTCAGCAGCATCTGGGAGGAGGGACACTGAGGAGCTGTCACTCAAGTTAGATGGAGATTCAGCAGCATCTGGGAGGAGGGACACTGAGGAGCTGTCAATCATGCTACATGGCCATAGACGAGTTTAAAATTTCCATTTAGGAATTTACGGCCATTCCAACATAGATAATGACAGTAACTGTCCAGCCTCCCTAGATCTACAGTAATAGCATATGCAGTTTACATTGTGAATTCAGATAGCAGATCTGCTATATTGATGAAATATACATAGAATACAAACCAATATCTAATCAATGTAAATTCAACCACATCCAATTTAAAAAATCTGCTGGCAGTAAGCACCAGTGAGCCATTCATTGTTTACCAGGCAGATGTCCGTACATATTGTAGCACCTGGTACTAAAACATCCTCACATTTCTCTATCCGGGCTTAAATGAAATGGTCTGTGAATAGGAAACCGCGATGAGTCCCTCCGTTCTGGAAATGATCTTTGCAGACAATGCCGGGATGGAATTACCGTCCCCAGCAGAATTCATACAAAATAAACTTGCACATACCTGGATAATCATTATTGTCTATGTCTGAATCCCCTCTCAAGGTGAAGCCAAATCCTGCCGGCTCCGGCGCTGAGGCCCAGGATCCTTCTAAGACTTGAGACGGTTTGTCATTTAACCCGTTTTTATTCCCGTTATAAATAAATACTTTTCCCTTTCTGTCTTCCCCTGCAAATGGCGATCCGATGGCAACATCTGCAAAACAAAGGCGGCACAGCGATAAGATGAAATACACCATATGTATGCTCTATATGCTCTACATCAAGTATATATGTGTGGATTTATATATCTATCTATGGCCAAAAGTGTTGGCACTCTTGACATTTTTCCATAAAATGAAGTATTTCTCCAAGTAAATGATTACACATGATTGGTTATACACATGTGTAACCATGTTTGTATTGGAAAAACACGAAAAAAACTAAGAACAAAAACACAAACTGGACATAATTTCACACAAAAACTCAAAAAATGGGCCGGACAAAATTGTTGACACTTTTGCATAATTGCGGGTAAACAACTTTGTTTCCAGGATGTGATCATTGTTCACACTCATTTGTGGCAAGTAACAGGTGTGGGCAATATGAAAATCACACCTGAAACCAAATAAAAAGGGGAGAAGTTTACTCAATCTTTGCATTGTGTGTCCATGTGTGCCACACTAAGCATGGAGAACAGAAAGAGAAGAAGAGAACTATCTGAGGACTTGAGAACCAAAATTATTGAAAAGTATCAAGGTTACAAGTCGATCTCCAGAGATCTTAATGTTCATTTGTCCACGGTGCTCAACATAATCAACCCATGGCACTGTAGCTAATCTCCCATGACGTGGACGGCAGAGAAGAATTGCTGAAAGGTTGTAACGCAGGATAGTCCAGATGGTGAATAAGCCCCAATCAAGTTTTAAAGAAATTCAAGCTGTCCTGCAGGCTCGGGGGCATCAGTGTCAGTGCAAACTATCCGTCCACGTATGAATGAAATGCAATGCTATAAAGGAGATCCTGGAAGATCCACTGTGGACACAGAGATAGAAAAAAGCAAAAATGTATGTGAGTAACCTAAGTCCTTCTGGGAAAGCGTCTTGTGGACAGATGAGACAAGATAGAGCTTTTTAGTAAAGCGCATCATTCTACTGTATACTGAAAACAGAATGAGGCCTACGAAGAAAAGAACACAGGACCTACAGTCACATATGGTGGAGGTCAGAGAAAAGAACACAGGACCTACAGTCACATATGGTGGAGGTCAGAGAAAAGAGCACAGGACCTACAGTCACATATGGTGGAGGTCAGAGATGTTTTGGATTGTTTTGCTGCCTCTAGCACTGGGGGCCTTGACTGTGTGCAAGACATCATGAAGTCGGAAGACTACCAAAGAATTTTGTGCGGCAACGTAGAGCGCAGTGTCAGAAAGCTGGGGGCGTCCTAGGTCATGGATCTTCCAGGAGGACAACGACGCCAAACATCAAGAAGCCTCAGAAATAAACGGAAACAAAGTGCAGGAGAGATCTGAAGTGTCAGCAATGAGTCCAGATCTAAATCCCATTGATCACCTGTGGAGAGATCTGAAAATTGCTGTTGGGAGAAGAGAAGACGCCTCAAATATGAGAGACCGGGAGCAGATTATAAAGAAGAGGAGACACTCCAGGAGAGAAGAAGCTTGTGGAGGTTATAGGAAGAGACTGAGTGCAGGGATTTATTCCAAAGGGGGAAACCAAATATTAAGGTGATGGGGACAACAATTCTATCCAGACCATTTTTGGAGCTTTGTGTCTCTTTATGCTTTTTTTTCTGTTGTTTCCATACACATAAAGGAACTAAACATGTGTGTAACAAAATACAAGTTGGGATTTCATCATTTTCTGGGAGAAATTCTGGAACAATTTTGGCCATGGGTGTATCTATCTAGTGCATTATCTATCTATCTATCTATCTATCTATCTATCTATCTATCTATCTATCTATCTATCTATCTATCTATCTATCTATCTATCTATCTATCTTTCTCCAGATGATGACTGCAACGTTTCGGTTACTAATGAACCTTCCTCAACAAATTTCAGGAAAGTTCTTGTCCCCTGAGAAAATGTTGTATCCCATAGATTTTGATATCCTGAACACGAATATGTGCTCCAAAAGTCTGTATCACGTAATGTTTTTAAGGGGGCTGTCACACGCTACGATTTTGTGAGCGAACTCAATAACGATGTCAGTAGTGTGCGCTCGAGCACAACATGTTAGTGAGGTGTCACATGTATAGATATCGTTCAGGACACAGCAGCAATGTTCTGTGCAGGGATCGCTCACACAACCAGCGACTGATGCTTGTCAATGATGTGAATAGGAGAAATCGGTCAGGAGATCGGTTATGGCGGAGTCACACAGAACGATGCAGCAGATTGCATGATCAACATCGTCTGATGTGGGGTCCGGTTCTCATATCTGCGATAAGGGGGCCGTTACACGCTACGATATCATGTCGTTGAAACATTGCAGATATTCAGTCGATCTAACGACGTGGTTGCGTGTGACAGGTCGATCTGACTAGCAATAAGTGATCTGATCGTTCATCACAGATATGAGATCCGGACCCCACATCAGACGATGTCGATCATCCAATCTGCTGCATCGTTCTGTGTGACACCGCCATAACGATCTCCTTAACGATTTCACCTATTCACATCATTGACAATCATCAGTCGCTGGTTGTGTGAGCGATCCCTGCACGTAACATCGCTGCTGTGTCCTGAACATTATCTATACATGTGACACCTCAGTAACCATGTGTCCACGAGCCGCACCACTGACATCGTTATCTATACATGTGACACCTCACTAACGATGTGTCCACGAGCCGCACCCCTGACATCGTTATCTATACATGTGACACCTCACTAACCATGTGTCCACGAGCCTCACCCCTGACATCGTTATCTATACATGTGACACCTCACTAACCATGTGTCCACGAGCCGCACCCCTGACATCGTTATCTATACATGTGACACCTCACTAACCATGTGTCCACGAGCCGCACCACTGACATCGTTATCTATACATGTGACACCTCACTAATGATGTGTCCACGAGCCGCACCCCTGACATCGTTATCTATACATGTGACACCTCACTAACCATGTGTCCACGAGCCGCACCACTGACATCGTTATCTATACATGTGACACCTCACTAACGATGTGTCCACGAGCCGCACCCTGACATCGTTATCTATACATGTGACACCTCACTAACCATGTGTCCACGAGCCTCACCCCTGACATCGTTATCTATACATGTGACACCTCACTAACCATGTGTCCACGAGCCGCACCCCTGACATCGTTATCTATACATGTGACACCTCACTAACCATGTGTCCACGAGCCGCACCACTGACATCGTTATCTATACATGTGACACCTCACTAATGATGTGTCCACGAGCCGCACCCCTGACATCGTTATCTATACATGTGACACCTCACTAACGATGTGTCCACGAGCCGCACCACTGACATCGTTATCTATACATGTGACACCTCACTAACGATGTGTTCACGAGCCGCACCCCTGACATCGTTATCTATACATGTGACACCTCACTAATGATGTGTCCACGAGCCGCACCCCTGACATCGTTATCTATACATGTGACACCTCACTAACGATGTGTCCACGAGCCGCACCCCTGACATCATTATCTATACATGTGACACCTCACTAACCATGTGTCCACGAGCCGCACCACTGACATCGTTATCTATACATGTGACACCTCACTAACGATGTGTTCACGAGCCGCACCACTGACATCGTTATCTATACATGTGACACCTCACTAACGATGTGTTCACGAGCCGCACCCCTGACATCGTTATCTATACATGTGACACCTCACTAACGATGTGTTCACGAGCCGCACCCCTGACATCGTTATCTATACATGTGACACCTCACTAATGATGTGTCCACGGGCCGCACCCCTGACATCGTTATTGAGTTCCCACACAAAATCGTAGTGTGTGACGCCCTCTAAGAAACAACAGTTTATAGTCTACAGGGTGGGCCATTTATATGGATGCACCTAAATAAAATGGGAATGGTTGGTGATATCAACTTCCTATTTGTGGCATATTAGTATATGGGAGGGAGAAAACTTTTCCAGATGGGTGGTGACCATGGCGGCCATTTTGAAGTCGGCCATTTTGGATCCAACTTCATTTTCTTTAAAGGGAAGAGGGTCATGTGACACATCAAACTTATTGAGAATTTCATAAGAAAAACAATGGTGTGCTTGGTTTTAACATACCGTAACTTTATTCTTTCATTCTTCATAAGGTATTTACAAGTTTATGACCACTTATAAAATGTGTTCAGAGTGCTGCCCATTGTGTTGGATTGTCAGTGAAACCCTCTTCTCCCATCTTGACACACTGATAACAACACCGCAGAAGAAATGCTGCACAGGCTTCCAGGATCCGTTATTTCAGATGCTGCACATCTCGTATCTTCATAGCATAGACAATTGCCTTCAGATGACCACAATGATAAAAGTCTAAAGGGGTCAGATTGGGAGACATTGGTGGCCATTCAACTGGCCTACGATGACCAATCCACTTTCCAGGAATTGTTCATGTAGAAATGCTCGGACCTGACACCTAAAATGTGGTGGTGCACCATCTTGTTGGAAAAACTCAGGGAACATGCCATCTTCAGTGCATAAAGAGGGCAACACATCATCATGTAGCAATTTCAGATATCCAGTGGCATTGAGGTTTCCATTGATGAAGAATGGCCCCACTATCTCTGTACCCCATATACCACACCATACCATCAATGTTTGTGTTCCAGCAGTCTGGGAGGGATCTATCCACTGTGGGTCAGTGTCAGACCAATAGCGGGGGGGTTTGTTTGTTAACTTCACCATTCACAATAAAGTTTCCCTCATCACTGAACATAATGTTCTGTGTAAACTGAGGGGCCTGTTCCAATTTTTGTTTTGCCCATTCTGCAAATTCATTGCGCCGATCTGGGATATCCTGGATGAGATACTGCAGCAGATACATTATTTAAGGGGTCATTTGTGAGTAGCTAATATCCACCGAAGGGATGTTGGAGTGATGCCACTCTCCAGTGACATGCGGCGAGTGCTACGCTGAATGAAGCTAGCACAGACACTGATGCTTCTTCATTAGTGACAATTTTCTTTCTGCAATGACCCGGGTACTGTGTTCACCAGACATCAACACAATTTCTATCTGCTCCTCACATGTTAACCTCTACGACATGTCAATGGCTGTAAACAAATAGAAACTTAAAAATAACTCATGAAATATAAAGTTACGGTTAATCTAAGCACACCATTGTTTTTCTTATGAAATTCTCAATAGGTCTGATGTGTCACATGACCTTCTTCCCATGGAAAAAATAAAGTTGCATCCAAAATGGCCGACTTCAAAATGGCCACCATGGTCACCACCCATCTGGAAAAGTTTTCGCCCTGTCTGTCAACACGTCTGTCTGTCTACATGTCTATCTATCTGTCTGTCTACATGTCTATCTATCTATCTATCTATCTATCTATCTATCTATCTATCTATCTATCTATCTATCTATCTACAGCATGCCATTAGATAATCATCAGATTACTGTTGGGACAATCTGAGTTTCGCTAAATCTTTTCGTTGTTAAGACAAAACTGTAATTCGGGATTATTTGCTTCCTTTTTGCTAACGTGACATTATTGCTGCAGACGGCAGAATTTCCTCCACTCTTGGGACCCTCATAATAAATCCCTGCATTTTGGAAAAAAGATCCAGCCCTGAACACGGGCCACCAATTAGACGAGCTGTGGAGTAAATGTGGAACGTATTAAGGAGCTTGCAGACGAGTTTCTGAAGAGAAATGGAGGTTAATTGAGAGGTTATCCTCATAAACGGGCTCTCTATGGACCGACGTGAGGAAAGCTGTGAAGCCCAGACACCAGTAAGCGGAGGGTCCAGTAGTGAGAGCAGGCACAGATCATAGCCGGGCTGCAGACACAAAGATCGCTTCTAGAAAAATGCTAAATCTGACATCTGCGGGATACAAATAGAACTCACTACTGTACAGAATGGAGAAGATAGGAACAGAACAGCAACACCTAAAGGGAATGTGTCATCAGAAAATGACTTTTTTTTTTTTTTAAATTTAGATGGTAAAGCATTGTAAAAATAAATGTATTTACCAATTTTAGATGATGTCACAGCTCACCTCCTCCTCCTGTATAATGACTGATAACACCTCTATATACAGTAGATAACACAGGATCCACCATTCACAATAGGTGATATCACAGCTCACCTCCTCCTCCTGTATAATGACTGATAACACCTCTATATACAGTAGATAACACAGGATCCACCATTCACAATAGGTGATATCACAACTCACCTCCTCCTGTACAATGACTGATAACACCTCTATATACAGTAGATAACACAGGATCCACCATTCACAATAGGTGATGTCACAGCTCACCTCCTCCTGTACAATGACTGATAACACCTCTATATACAGTAGATAACACAGGATCCACCATTCACAATAGGTGATGTCACAGCTCACCTCCTCCTCCTGTACAATGACTGATAACACCTCTATATACAGTAGATAACACAGGATCCACTATTCACAATAGGTGATATCACAGCTCACCTCCTTCTGTACAATGACTGATAACACCTCTAGATAACACAGGATCCACCATTCACAATAGGTGATATCACAGCTCACCTCCTCCTCCTATACAATGACCGATAACACCTCTATATACAGTAGATAACACTGGATCCACCATTCACAATAGGTGATATCACAGCTCACCTCCTCCTCCTGTACAATGACTGATAACACCTCTATATACAGTAGATAACACAGGATCCACCATTCACAATAGGTGATATCACAGCTCACCTCCTCCAATACTCTTCACAGTGACCTTTGTCCAGATTAGAGCATGCTCAGATAACACTTCTAAACAAAAATAGGGTGTGAGTAAATCTATGTCACTATGTAACAAGAAAAGGGACTCCAATAAAAGACTTAGTGGGCTTATATATTCAGTGACATGAGAAATTAACACAAAAACATTGACTTTTTTTAAGGGACACATTTAACATTAAAACCTTAATTTAGACAATATGTCATTTTCTGATCACACTTTCTCTGTACCATACTTCTTTCTACAATGCTAGTTTTTTGGTCTAGTTAGGTAAAATATGATGGCAGTAGTCCTTTTCTCAGTCATATACCCAGTAAGGTTCCTGTGGTCCACATTATATGCTCATTGGTTATTATTATTGGTTATTATAAGAGAAAGGAAACTTACCGTTGTATCCATCTTGATTTAAATCCCCTAAATTTGCGATGGCGCTGCCAAATCTGCCAAACACCGTGACCCCCTTCAGTATCTGAGCATCTCTGAACATGAGAGGACCTTCCTGCAAGTAGAGGTAGACATGGCCCACTTCTTTTGGGTTACTCTCGAATTCACGGTCCATGTACAGTGGCGCGCCCCACCAGGACATCATCTAAACTGCACAAAGAAGGTATAGTCATTCAGAAGAATTTGTCAGCTACATACAGCATATAAATCAGTAAAATCTTCCTAGAAGACTAACGTCTTAGACAGGACCGAGTCTTGCCTTGTTATCCTTCCACATAATTCTGCATTCTGTTGCCTTTCCTAATAATTTTGGACTCTTATTGCTCTTCCTAATCATTTTGTACTCTTTAATCATTCCTAATAATATTACTTTCTATCATCTTTCCTAATAATAGTGCCCCCTGTGCTGTTCCAGCTCCATACACTTGTTCAATCAGGCCATCACCAGACCTTATAACAATCATCAGTATCTCAATCTTGGACAACACTTTTAAGGCCTATCAAATAATATATTTCAATAATCCAATGATGGATGGAGGCTCATGGCTAAGTAAAGTTACATTCTATCCTTTATCAATTGACACTAGCCACCAGGGACAGAAAGTTCTAGTGGCTCTATGCCAAATGTTACATCCTTTCAGGTGGAGACCACCTTTTTGGCAGACTCTCAGCACCTATTAAAATGGGGACAAGAACAACCTAGAATTGGTCACCACTCACTAGGGGCCTTTACAGTTTTTATGTTAACGGTCCTCAGCTCGATCTTGAGTCATGGCGGTTGACAGATAAACACTCTAAGAAGATCGATCTTGTGCAGCCTAGACGGGTCCACCAGGGTCTTCTCCAATCTTAGATATGTCTACCAGGGTCATCTCTAAGCCTAGACAGGTCCGCCAGGGTCTTCTCCAAGCTTAGATATGTCTACCAGGGTCATCTCTAAGCCTAGACAGGTCCACCAGGGTCTTCTCCAAGCTTAGATATGTCTACCACGGTCATCTCTAAGCCCAGACAGGTCCACCAGGGTCTTCTCCAAGCTTAGATATGTCTACCAGGGTCATCTCTAAGCCTAGACAGATCCACCAGGGTCTTCTCCAAGCTTAGATATGTCTACCAGGGTCATCTCTAAGCCTAGACAGATCCACCAGGGTCTTCTCCAAGCTTAGATATGTCTACCAGGGTCATCTCTAAGCCTAGACAGGTCCACCAGGGTCTTCTCCAAGCTTAGATATGTCTACCAGGGTCATCTCTAAGCCTGGACAGGTCCACCAGGGTCTTCTTCACGCTTAGATGTGTCTTCCAGGGTCATCTCTAAGCCTAGACAGGTCCACCAGGGTCTTCTCCAAGCTTAGATATGTCTACCAGGGTCATCTCTGAGCCTAGATAGGTTCACCAGAGGCTTCTCTGCTGTTATCTTGATAGTATCAAGCCATCAGGTTGCTGGTCTTACTCTTCGCCACGTTCCTTCTATTCTTCCCACAAAGATGTCCTACACCAGTGATTTCTCTCTTCGTATGATGTGTCCAAAGTAGGCAAGTCCTGGTTTGGTGATCCTTACTTCGAGTGACATGTCTGGTTTAATTGATTTGTTCCTCTTGCCATCCATAGGATTGATAACATCCCTCTCCAGCTCCACATTTCGAAGTGTTGATTCTTCTTGTGTACCTACCTCCATATCTATTATCCTCTAAGCCTTGTTAGTCAAAATTAGTGACTCACGAGTGCACATCATAAATATCGATCCCAAGGTGCATTAGTGAGGGCCGCAGCTCAAGCCATATCCAACAAGGACACATCCATGCGCCATTATCTTACTGTACTCTATACATCCCTTCTAAATGATGCATAGAAAGCAATGTACATTAATATACAGGACATTAACCTCCACAACTTCGCAAATCCATCATAACATTCATGGAATCCGAGGCCCCTAAAAATATCAATTACGAGCACAGATGTGTACATTATATGACACGAACATATGCATTGTGTAAATGTTTATAATCTGCAGGACAGTATATAATTATGATTGATGACTGATTATGGGCCATTGTATGCTGCAATAAAATATGATAAACACCTGCACATGTATACACACATATATATGTACACACGCAGTCATTCATTCTATGCAGTGTCATGGGGCACGATTTTCTTTTTAGCCTTTAAAATAAAAGAAATTTCCGTGATGAAAAGGAGAATTGTATACTGTATACTGAATAAGAAAAACTATATATGCCATTGGATTTCATACTTAAAGGGATCTGTGACCTGCCATAAACAAGTATTTTTATTACACTGTATAATTGCCGCTGTTCCCCTGAATCCAGCGTTGTTTTTCTTGTGTTCCTATTCCTCTCCATTCCTGAGATATGGCTCTTTCTTTCCTGTATATAAGGCTAGTCTTGTTATCATAGTGGGCGTGGTGCTGAACTTATCTCTATGAGGACCACACCCACTTTGCTAACAAAATGGCACTTATATAGAGCAAACAGAGGGTCATATCTTAGGAATGAAGAGGAGCAGGAAGAAAAGAAAAACAACGTTGAATTCAGGAAAACAGCGGGATTTTTAACAGGTAAAAAAAAAATATTTATGGCAAGTGATAGCTGCTCTTTAAAGGGGTTGTCTACTACTAGGACAACCCCTTCTAATTCAACATGTCTCCCCCAGTTAAAATGAAAAAGCTTATACTCACCTCCTGTGCTGGCGCTGTTCCAGCGGTGTCGGTAATCGTGTTCCTGGAGCTCATGCGACATTGTGACACCACATGAGCTTTTCGTCCAATCCCAGCCAGATCCTGTCTCCTTAACTTTGGACCAATAAGTTAATGAGCGCCACAGGAGCCGGCTGTGATTGGTCCCAAACCTCGTGTGATGTCACAATGTTACATGATCCCTGGAACGCAATCACAGACACAGCTGGAGCACCTGTGACACAGGAGGTGATATCAGGGTCTATTATTTTATCTGGGGAGACATGTGGATTCAGAAGAGGTTGTCCTTGTAGTTGACAATCCCTTTAATGCTTTTATAACCTACCAAGAAGTTATTTAAAGGGCATTTAACTATTTATTACTTATTGAAGGGCAGTTATTTAAATGCAAAGCTCCACTGGGGCCCCTAATTATTGCAAATCTTTAATAGTATTAGTATTTTTCTATAGGCCAAAGGGACATTTGGGGCCCCCTATGCTCCAGGGTCCGGGTGCAATTGCAACCAGGGCTTTGGAGTTGGTAAATCAAACATCCAACTCCAAGTCCGAGTCCTCAATTTCTCTGAATCCAACTCCACTCTGACTCTACAGCCTTGATTGTAATCCCTGCACCTATTGTAGTTACACCCCTGTTTCCTCCCAATATCCTAATTTAATGAGTTTATGGGACAAAATAATGTGGGGGCTACATGTTTGAACTGTTCACAAATGTATTGTAAGGCTGGTACTATTGAAAGCCGAGAAAATTGAAAAATGGACGGTTAGACACCAGGTGTTGTGACATAGGATACGATCCAAAAGAAGACCATATTTAATGAACGGTCTTCAAACAGAGGCTGGACAGACATTTGTCTGGGATGATTTAATGAGTCCCTGCTCCAGATGACCCAGGAGGTTCCTTCCAACTCCACCACTCTATGATTCTATCAACACACCACGCGTTTCAGGGATGGTTTATTGAAAGGTGTTGGACTATGTTTAGTGCAACAACTCCATTCCTGTCTATGAGTGGTTGTTAGGTTTGTATGCTGTTAATAAAGTTAGAACAAAAAAAAATCTCCTAGAAGCACACAGGAAGAGCATGTGACTGATTCTTGTCTCAGTGAAAGGAACTGCCTGCAGAAGCTGCACAGAGAGAGACACACAGAAATGATTTCTTGCTGATCTATTAAGCTTATTATTTTGTTCCTGATTGTTTCTGAATAAACCAACTGTTATTGTTGCGCGGTTGGAGAGTATCGTGACTAATCCGCTGCCAATAGAAGGACACTGTCAAGCAGTAATGCAGTTGGTGTTATGAAGGTGGGTACTGAAGCTGAAACTGTAAGAGAGCACCGTGAGCAGCACTGTCACGGCTATTGGCGGGTCAATGTAAAACTTGAAACTATTTTTGAACGTTGAGTAATATCTTCTTCATATTATTATCCGTCCTACAGACATACAGTATACTAGCATCTCTAGTATTCACAATGTTTTCTAATTGAATGGTAAGACTACTTCTTCCACTCTATTCTGCAGTCTTTCCCTACTCGATCTCCTCTAACGGCTCTTCTCCTACCCAAGCGCATGACATTTAGCAGAATACAGGGCATAGCGTGAAACCATAAGCATTAAGCCGTGTATTTACTTTTAGAGTAACCCCCAAATACATGTCAGACATTGATTTCACCCCCTCCCCCCACCCGTCATCTTAAAAACAAAAAAAGCAGTGAAGTGGCAAAATCGAGTAAAAACACAGTTCTTCATGGTGGTAATTAAGAGTGGTCCAAACATTGGAGGATAGTGTTAACATACCCGTCATTGTTTACATCTGACACGGCGACTGTATATCCGAAGTACGAAGCCATCTGGAAAGAGAGAGGTTTTAACAATGGCTCGACCCTCCTCGTATATCTGCGAATGTATCGGCGTTCTGACATCAAACGATGTCTTAATGGGACAAGAATCTGCAAATCTTCAATATCTCGCTGAATTATTTAAACAGGGAGATGAACCTGAACCCTCAAAGGCCAATTTCAGAGACTTACAGTAAACAAGGGCAGGTTAACCCCATGGATGGGAGGATGGATGGGCAGACGTTCCTCCATCTTTACTGACATAAGGAATCACTGATACATTTCATGTGGTCAATGCATTTAACAGAATCTACCTTAAAGAGACATGCACCTCTTTTTTTCCTTTTCTTATTTGGGTTATGTGGTTGCACTGGCTGTTTTTGTTTTACCTTTGTAGGTTATTGAGGCACAGATTGTGTTACACACAGCAGGCAGCCTTGTGTTTTCCTGGAGGTCATTTTTGCTCCCACCCCGCATTTTCCAATCCAAACAAATGTCTGATAAACCAGGGAAGTGTTAGTCCATTACGAAAGACGTATAGCTATAGGTTGTCTATACTGCCATCTGTATTTAAAGAAAAATCTGACTGTATACGATCGAACAAAATTAACACAACACATTTGTTTTCGCTCCCATTTTTCATGCTTAACGCAAAGATCTAAAGGCCAGTTTACATGTAGCGACATCGTCAACGATGTCGCTGCAACTTATGACGTTGTCAGCGACCTCGTAGCGATGTCGCTATGTGTGACATACTGCAACGATCTGATCGCTGATCGTTGGTACAATGGCCAGGGCCATTTTTTCAATCATTGGTCTTCCGCTGGGGGCCAGCATCGCCATGTGTGACAGCGGGAGACCAATGATCATCAACCTCCCAGCGCCGCACAGACACGCTGGGACTGTAACCACTGGTAACCAGGGTAAACAGTGGGGAACTAAGCAGAGCGCTCTGCATAGTTACCTGCTGTTTACCCTGGATACCAGCGAGACGCTGGTCATTGATCGCTGGTTCTGCCTGTGTGACAGTTCACCAGCGATCAGATAATGATGTCCCAGTGACCCCCATCGTTCGTGAGGTCGCTGGGACATCGTTATGTGTAAACCGGCCCTAAGACTTTTTCTATGTACACAAAAGGCCTTTTTCTCTCAAATATTGTTCACAAATCTGTCTAAGGCCTGGTTCACACATCTGTGCAAAACACAGACGTGTGAGACAGGCCGTTTTTAGGGGGGCATGTATCCGTGTGTCACAATGTGACGCATATGTGTGCTGTGCATGGATAGCACACGGACAACCTGTTATTCTATAGTTACCTGCCTCCAGCACTACCTATCACACCCATTCCAGTCCGTGTTGGCTCAGTGCAGTGAATATTAGATGAGCCTAAAGAGCGGCCCCGGGAGTGAGAGGAACAGGCAGCACTGGAGGGAGAAGAGTATGAATTCTTGTATTTTTAGGGTTAAAAGTTTTGGCTCTGGTCCGTAGCACTCAGATGTCCACAGAGGACATCCAGTGTGCAAGACGTTCATGGCCAAATTGTCTGTACTACACATGTCTGCTCCACACGGAGACAACGTCCATGCTGAATAATGGACGTGTGAAGGGGGCCATAGAGAATAGTGAGCCTCCGAATGTCCGTGCCTTCGGCATGTGGCGGCACAGTCTATACACCTATCCGCACCTGCTGCAAGGTGCCAAAACCGGGATTTGACGCACCCTGCCGCAAGCCACCTATACATTAATGGGCTTGCCGCAACTGTGCCGTAAACGTTGCCGCAGAGTGCAGCCGCTATGGCTGGTAATCGCCGCAGAATGCGTTTTTTCTCCGCATCTGCGCGATTTTAAAAAGATGTCCTCGATGTGAAATGGGCCTTTACTGTGTAAGGCAACAAGACAGAACATAAATAACCTATTAATAATAAACAGCCTAAATTTTGCTCAAACTTTTGATACTATATTATGCAACTATTCGACAAGTATTTTATATGCTCAGCCATCACCCCATGATGTGTAAAATTACCTGATCACCTGTGAAATTGTGAATGTAGGTCATGTCTGTAGAGTCAATAATGGTGACCTGGAAAAAGAGATATTGGTCCATCAGTCTGGATATATGGGATCAATATACTTTCATCAACAGTTCTTGCTTGATATATTGCAAAATTTGTACAACATGCAGTTTGCACAAAAATGTATGACCTATGTTATTCTTACACCAATTGTGCACACTTCACATACTTTTTAATGGGTGAGGCTAAGCCAGGAGGTGGCATGGGTGAGTGCCAATAATTTTGATGCCATAAAAATGGTGTAAATTAACACAGAACTGTTCCCCTTGTACATCTCCTAATGATTTGGTGCATCTTACATCTTACTTTCATCAAACAGTTCATGCTAGTATTCTGGTGTACAGTAGCTTGAAATTTTGCTCCTCTGCCAACTTTTTAGTGGGTGAGGCTAAGCCAGGAGGTGGCAAGGGCGAGCGCTCATCAGAAATCTTACCGTAATTGATGCCATAAATGTGGTGAAAAATTAACTCAGAAGTGTCCCCAGTACATATACTAATGAACTTTATGCATCTAAAGCCCCCATAACACATAACAAGATCGTTATCGAGATTGTTGTAACGTCACAGGTTTTGTGACATAACAGCGATCTCGCTAACTATCTCGCTAAGTGTGACACTTAGCAGCGATCAGGCCCCTGCTGTGAGATCGCTGATCGTTACAAAGTGATCTGAGTCATTTGTAGGTTGTTGGTCTCCCGCTGGTCAGCACACATCGCTGCGTGTGACAGCGAGAGACCAATGATCAGTGAACTCACAGGCGGGTAACCATGGTAAACACCGGGTATCTAGGCAGCGCGCTGCCTAGATAACCGCTGTTTATCATGGTTACTAGCACTAAGCAGGGAGGACGCTGGTAACTAGGATAAACTATGATAAAAATTCTTTAAGAAAAAATGAGCGGCACTCACCATGTTGCAATCTTCTCTTATATTTGCAAACTTTTGCACACATGGCAGTTGTGGAAAGATGTATGACTATGCTTCTTCCCAATGTGTACACCTTCTCCTCAACTTTTTAAAGGGTATGCTAGCCAAGCGCGTGCGCATGGATACCGCTTTTCAATAAATTCCCCATCTGTATGCGCTGCTGTAAAGGAGGTGTAACTATAATAACAGGAAGTGCCCGCTTGTACACTGTTTATATGATTTACAGCATCCTACATCTTACGTTCGTAACAAACAGCTTGGTAATATTGTGTACAAGCCTGAAATCTAGCACCTCCCTGCCTGAACTTTTATAGTTAGGTAAGAGGGGCTGGCCCTGGGAAATCTTGCCGTAATTGTCATGCCACACAGTGTTAATTAACGCAGAACGTCCCCAGTACTTACTTAATCGCGCTTTGTGCGACCTTACTCTGGTGCAACCTTCATCAAGGCTGGAGTACGAAACATTCGGTAAAGTATATCAATTTGGTCATCCATTTTCAACATATCGGCTGATCATCTTGCTGCTTACACAGCTGCACTTTTATTACAAGAGAGAGGCTTTTAAGCCACCAACCCCTTTAAAGAAGATGTATAACATTAGAATACAAGAGTAATGGTTTTCAAGAAACAGCGCCTCCCCGTCTTTGGGATAGAACGGGTATTTCAGTTTCAGTGAGATTTCTGTATCAAGAATAAAAAAGAATGTTTCCAGCAAATAGAAGAGATCTTGAAAATACTGAAAGTTAAATAAAAGTGAATCAGCACCAAGGAGCATTAACAGGATTTCATGTGATGCTAGTGAGTTAGATAGGAGACAGGGTTAAACTACTACGAACCAAGGAAGCACAGTGGATCCTGAAGATGAATACCAGTATCCACATGGTTTAAATGTAAAAAAATGAACTAATGTATATTTATATTAGAATTGACCTGGTTATTAATTTGCCTTTTTCCCTCTGCTGTTGAGTGATTATACCACCTTACAATGGATTAAATTGTACTGATGCAACCAGGTCTGAACCTATGACTAATGAGTCTTCTTTCTCAGGTGAATCAGTAGGCGGTAACTGGGCTTGTTTTGCTATAAGAGCATCTTCATGTTTCATAATGATTTATGCTATGAATAAGAATTATTACAGTCCAAAACGCGTGAGCCCCATCTACACGTTTATCTGCACCATGTTACACTGCTTTTAATGAACTATTAATAAAGGCTATTTTTAAGTTAAAACACAGGTATACAAGAAAGTTTTAGATCTTTTAATTATCAATTATGAATAAACTATATGAATAGTAAAATAAAAAAAAAAGAAAATGATTCAATAACTAACAATAATAAAACAAAAATCATAATGAAGTTTACATGAAGAACCAATAATACATACATATCCGAAATTCTGCTCGCCCCTTGGGATTCCGGCCACCAACTCTGTCAACAAAATAAAACAAAAACAGCACATGAAGAAGTGAATTGACTATAGCATTCAATGGTGAAAGTATCAGGTGGACTTCTGCAAATAGTGGCAGGGCTCCATGTAAACACATCTAGTTTGTATCAGGGCTAAGCCAAACATCCAACTCCGACTCCTCAATTTCCCTGAATCGGATTCCATGTCTCCGTCTCAGTCGGTAAGCCAAACATCCGACTCTGACTCCTCAATTGCCCTGAAATGAATCTGACTCCAACTCCACCCAAAATGGACACGACCCCGACTCCACATCTGTCTCACAGTGTATGTATACCAGCCTTTATTCATATTACTGAAGAGACCAAAACTTTGTAGTGAAATCAAACAAATAGAGCTCTGGGTACAGATCTGATGCAAAATCTTATGTGGGTAGCTACAGTGATCAGGAGTTAATTGACAGAAATGTCCATATGGAGTATAGCTCCTCCACTGGAGACTGAGCGTGGCATGGGTTGCAATCTTGTGACTCAGAGTGTCGGGTTATGATCAGAAATTCCAACATCAAGAAATAGGAGAAGCTTTGGGATCTGACACTGTTACACTGTACTTAACATGTGAATATGTACTAATGAAATCCAAAACATAAGCATATTTAATATGCTCTAGTGCAGATTTCGCTAACCTTTCTGAGCTTGAGTTCCACATTGAGCTCTGAAAGAGGTTGTGAACAACATTCATCGTTGAGAGATGATTGTGAGCCACATCCACTCCGAATCCATCACAGTAGTGACGATCAAAGCTTCCATTATCGGTATAATGAAAGCCAAAGTTTGTCCATAAAAAAACGACATATAACAACCATGGAACCCTACCTTAAGGGCCCTTACATCCTACGATATGTTAACGATATCGTTGGTACGTCACGGTTTTGGGGCGGAGTCAACGAGTCGTAATGACACGTAGAATCAACCAACGATAAGTTGGCTGATATTGATGCGAGGTTTATGAACCGGACCATAAATCAGTGTTGATCGTTCGTTCAACCTGCAACATCGACGTGTGTGACACCTTGTTACCGATGTCGTTTACTGACTTCCCCTACTCAGAACTGGAGGACGTAGACGATCAAACCCAAGTATCGTTCGCTTGTACGGAATCATTGCTGGTCGTTCTCGATATCTGTTACGGTGACACCTCACCACGATCATTGAAAATCGTTCCAGCGATGTAGAGTCATCATGGGTCGCGAACATTGGTGTCGGAATCGCCAGAACTACCAATTGAAGCTGTTGGTAAACGGGCCCTTTACATAACTATTCCAATTTCAGAATCTGCTCATTCTAATGTGGAAGCTGACCTGCCAAAGTTACCATCTGGGGACCTAATCTTCATAGCTATTTGCTAGACCTGGTGCTAATGCACCGAGCTGGAAGACAACCACAAGCCACATATCATGGGCCCGCAGGCCACATGTGGCTCCTGACCTAAGTGATCCCTGCACTAGTGTGTAATGAAGTGTGAAGATATGGAGTGCATTTCCTTTTCCTAGAGGAAAAGAGGAGTAGAATGGGGTTGGTAGGCTTATCTTCTTTTCTGCAGTACTATAGTAGTGATCTGTCATCTGATAATAAGATAACGTAGGGATTCTGTCCCAGTCTATACAGTAAAGTCAACAAGTGAGCTGCAGAAATTAGAAATGTCATCTTATCATGGGTGTTCTAGGGGATTGTGTTAAAAAGGGTTGTCCAATTTAATAAATCATTTAAAAGCTGGATTTGGATCAGGCAACATCCTATTACAGTCACCTAAGTGCTTCGGTTGATTAAGAGATCCAGCCGGTGAATGAAGAGCAGAATGTCAGAGCTTACTACACTTTAATGCTTATTCACATTCAAAAACACAAAGAAAATCAACGAAAAAATGTTTACAATAAAAACTCGAAATACCAGAATTAAAACAAATATGTATATGAAAATTATATATTACTATTATAATATAGGATCATTTTCCAGCAAAGTTCTAGATCTATGTCTGAAACAGCACAATAATATAGATTTTATGACTTTCTGTATATGGGTTCTGCACAGTGACGTTTCTGATTCTAATTACCAATATACATTACACCAGTAACTGGCAATAGTGCTGTTATAATCATGCTTTGCGGTCACCTTCTGCTGGGATCCGGTGTCTGACTAATCTGCCTATAGTTAATGTATATATATACAGGTACGCGTCTGTATCTGCTCAATGTTACTGGAAACCATCAGACGTCGGGAATCGTAAATCTCAAGAACAGAAAGGTGGAATTATAATCAGAAACTGCATCGTTCTTGGATACAAGATAATGAAGGAATACATTGTAAACATTCATAAAAATGATGTCATTTAAAAATCTGGCTCGGCAATCATGAGAAGCAATGCGGAAACTAACAAAAAATGTGCGAAATATTGAAAATTTGAAAACAAAGGTCTGGATTAATAAAGCAGCTTTCAATAGGATTCTGGCATAGAACTACTTGAAATGGCGCACAGTTTTTGTGTATTATAACTTGAAGTTGGGCAAAACTTTTTCAAAGTTTACTAGCCCGGCCAGATCAGCAGACTTTTCAGGTGAGACAGGGTAGGGCCAAATTTATTCTAATTTTACAAACGCAGTGAAAAATATGGAGAAAGGTCTGTCTGGTGTACAATTCTGGCAGCTGGGCATGGCAGCTAAAGGGGTTATCTGGGATTTAGAGAAAAAAGGTGCCTAAGCCCTAACAGGTAGGTAGCTGCCACCTACGAGTACCTGTCTGTTGTGCCTAACACTGTTTCATTGCTGTTCACCGCTGACACGGGAGCGGTCTGCACAGCGACGGATCGTGGAGTTGGAGTCATGGAGCTGGTGTCCATTTTGGGTGGAGTAGGATTCAGGGACATTGAGAAGTCGGATGTTTGGCTTACTGACTTCATAGCCATGGTCACATAGTCGGAGTCGTGGAGTTGGCGTTGTGGAGTTGGAGTCCATTTTGGAGCAGCCGTAGTCAGGGAAATTGCGGAATTGGAGTCAAATGTTTGGCTTACTGACTTCACAGCCATAGTTGTGGAGTCATGGAATCGAGGCCGTGGAGTCGATTTTGGTTCAGTTGGATTCAAGGAAATTGAGGGGTCTGAGTCAGAGTCAGATGTTTGGCTTACCGACTTCACATCCCGTGGTCATAAGAGGGATTTTTTTGGGGGGGTGGATGAGCTGCTTTGAATGACACCATTTATTTTACATAGAATGAAAAAAAAAATAATTAAAATATCACAAATGTGACACCTGTCACTTTAACAGCAAGGCTGTTACACAAATTGTGAAACTAGTCAGTACAAAAATTAGGTTGTGATAGAGTCACTACTTACAGGACTGGAGGCAGTAGGCCGGTCAGGTAATCTGGGATGAGTTACAGGAGAGTTTGCAGGATATCAGAGTGGACATAGAACTGATTGTATAACGGTCCAGGGTCTGGTATTTCAGGAGATCATGGTGAGGGTTTAGGGCCTGAACAGAGGCTAAGACAGGTCATGGTGTAGGCGTCAATGTACCAGGAGAAAGGTAACAAGTAAAGGGAATAGGCAAAAGCATAATCAAGCAGCAGTCCAGGTCAGAAAACAGATCAGACCAGACACAAAAAATGCAGGCTATATATAACTGGCAGCATTCTGGGGAAAGCTCCTCACTTAAGTAACAGAGCAATCACTGAAAAATAGAAACACCTAGGTAACCCAACCCTTCCCAGAACCAGCATAGAGAATTGCTCTGAACATAAACATACTGACATGTCAGCATACCCAGGTAGCAGTAAAAGTGACATACAAAAGCGCCTCAGATGTGCTGTGCTGCGGGATTGTGCCACCAATTCTGTCTTTGTTTTTGGGATTTTGTTATTACAACATTCAGAACATGGCAATGATGACCTGATTCTTCATCTGGGAAGATTACTATGATGCCAAATTCCATATTTTTTATTTTTTATTACTGGTTAAAAAAAATCAGAGCTATGAAATTTTGGTTGTGTCACCATTTTCTGAGATCCATAACTTTTTTTTCTTGGCATGGCAAGCACAAATTCTATAGAGCAGAGCAGAAAAGAAGCCGTTGGTCTGTTTACATGGCCATACTATTCCTTACACGAGCGGTTTGTAACCGCTCTGTGCCATCGATGAACAACACTGAGCACAACAGGCAGGTAGGTAGCAACCACCTGGCTGTTAGTGCTTGGGCACATTTTTTTTCTTAAATCCCGAATTTAGCCTTTCAAAAATGCACCAAACTCAATAAGAGGCACATGCTTCCTAACAAATATGGCACATCTTACTCCAGGACCACCATTATTAAGACTAGCATTCAAAATGCAAGTCTTAATAAATTGGGCGGCCATAGTGATTCAAAATGTGCACTAATGTGATTGTGTGGAGCCCATGCATCTTGGTTGCCACAGTGGTACTGCACCTATTCCACAGCTGAGACACCCAAACACACAGGCCGACACCCATCCTAACTCAAGGCCAGGGAGATGAAGAGCGGAAGAAACCCCTCCAAAGGGCAGACCCCATCTACTGGTTGGAGGAAGGAGTAGTTTTAGGGAGTTGAGAGGAGTGAGTTAGTCAGAAAGTGGGAAAGAAGCAGTAGCAGCAAGATGGAGTTCTAGGGGTCACTGAAGCTGGGACCTAACGGGACCAGTGGGTAGCTCGGCCGAGGAAACCCCAGTTCAGAGAACCCCAAATCTATAGCTGACTTGCAGGTCATGGTAGAGGAACTAGCTGCATGAGGCGACCTGCCCCAATCTGGTGTGAGACTCTATGATCAAGCCAGGAAACCGGAGGCTACTGGATTGCAAGTGTAGTGGCCAACACCGTGTACTCGCCCAGGCACAGTGACTATAGATGGTCAAGAGGACATGTCGAAAGCCGCTCAGCAGGGCCTGCAGTTGCCTGCCTTGGGACTTATAGCATGATGGCAAGGAGGAAGAACAGGAGGAGACTGTGTCAGAAAGAGCAGCACAGGGGGCGTGGCCTGACGCAGCAGGAAGATGGCCGCATAGACCGGGAGCTCCGTGTCCCTCAGACCTTACAGCGGCTCATACAGCTCTCAGACCGCGGGTGCCCGGCTATAAACTCGCCCTACACCATCCCTGGAGCCCGGTGAGTGCATGGGGAAAACTAAGAGCGGGAAACGTCCCTCCCCACAGCGGGTTACTGACTTTTTCACGGCTGCCAGACCCACCAGCACTGAAGCCAAAATGGCGCCATCCACACCACGCTCCACCCGCTCCTCCTCCAGAAGGAGCTCTGTGGTCTCCTCGGCTCCAACGGCGACGGGAAGGGGGACACACCAGTGACCCACAACAGCATGAGGGAGATGTTGTCCTCACTGAATATGTCGCTCCAGAACTCCATGAAAGAGATGGTGGCCGATCTTAGAAGAGAGGTGGCTGATATAGGGGGCCGCACTGATAAACTGGAGAGGAAAATGGCCGAGATGGTGCAGTCGCATAATGGGCTATTAGATGCACATGAGGAACTGAAAGACCAAATGCACAAGGTGCAGATAAAACAACTGGATCTTGAAGATCGCTCTAGACGCAACAACATCCGCATTAGAGGTATTCCAGAGGCTGTGCAGTCTAGAGATCTTCGCTCTATGTTACAGGACTTTATTATGGCCGCCATGCCTGAGGTGGAGAAAAAAGACATTATTATTGACCGGATACATAGGGTGCCTAAGCCCTCCCATATAAATCCTACTTTGCCCAGGGACGTAATTGCCAGAATTCATTTTTATGAATTGAAAGAGGACTTTCTGTACTGCCTCCGTGGTAAACCTGCCCTGTCTGAACGGTTCTCTGCCCTGGCTGTCTTCTCAGACTTATCACCGGGTACCTTGGCCCTTCGTCGTGCGTTCCGCCCATATACTGCTGCACTACGTACTCAAGACATTCAGTACATCTGGGGTTTCCCAACTAAGCTCATAATCCGCAGAGGAGATTCTACACATGTCTGCATTTCACCGACCATGCAGCTAAACTCCTCTCCCAATGGGGTATTCCCGTCTCTAATGGTTCGGTTGGGGAGACCCATTCTCCCGCTGCACCCAAGAAACATGTGGATCCGGAGTGGTCCACGGTCTGAGTACACTTGACTATTCTGTGGGACACGGTTCCCCTTTATTTTTTCTCTTTTCTGGTCTCTAATTAGAGCCTTCACTACAGGGACTATATTTGTTTCCTGGATTTTAGCCCTAAGAGCGTATTTTTGTCGCTCATTGTTTTTTTTTTTTTTTTTTTTTTTTCTCTGTTTATTCTTGGAGATTATTGCCGTTCTCCCTTATGAGTGTTTTTGCTCTACTCCACCATGTTTTTGCCTCTTGTTGTTTCCAGATTGCATTTGATGACGCACTAGTATTATTACTGAGCTTTGTTTTTCTTGTCTCCCTTCCTTCTCCTTCCCATGCTCTTCCCTCTACTTCCTCCCCTCGACCCTATTGGCTTTGGTCATGCAGGAAATTCCGGTTATTAACTATGTCTGTAACGCTGTCCTTTAATATCTTATCATGAGTATATCGATAATGTCGATTAATGTGAATGGATTGAACTCACCCACCAAGAGGTCAATTGTTTTAAAACACTTCCATAAATCTAAGAGTGATGTGATCTTTGTCCAGGAGACACACTTGTTAGCTAAAGATAATGATAGAATGCGATCTCACATTTATCCTCACCAATTCTATGCCAATAGTTCCAAAAAGAAAGCGGGAGTGGGTATCCTGGTAAGAAATACAGTTTCCTTTCAATTGGAACATATTGTTTCGGATTCAGAAGGACGATTCCTCATTTTAATCTGCAAATTGAATAATGTCACTTATACCTTGGTGGCGGTGTACGCACCTAATGTAGGACAAATGAAGTTCTTTAGGTCTCTCCTGGATGAGGTTTCATTACACACTCGAGGACGCAGACTTATAGGTGGTGATTTCAATATGCCTATGTTGAAACGTCTGGATTGTTCGGGCCCACCTCAGTCCCGTGGGGAAATGAATACATTGGTTCTTGAACACGGACTACATGATGTGTGGCGGTATCAGCATGGCGAAGAGCGTGACTATACGTTCTTCTCTGCGAGATATCAGACATACAGCCGTATTGACTTAATACTGGTGGACGGTTCTCTTTTACATCAATGTAAACAAACAGGGATAGGTAACATCACATGGTCAGACCATGCTCCCACTACTTTACATATTGACGATCCCTCTGCTATACGGCCACCCTACACATGGAAACTTAACACATATTTACTGTCTAACGCTGAGGTGGTTGAGGAGATCTCTAATCAACTGAGAGAATTTTTCACTTATAATGACAATGGAGAGGTACAGGATGAGGTTTTGTGGTTATCCCATAAAGCAGTCCTCAGAGGAATTTTTATTAAACTGGCGTCCTTACATAAAAAACGATATATGACGGATTTGTCAGACACCTTAAAATCGCTCCAGTCTCTGGAACTGCAACATAAATCCGCCCCCACTCCTGCCCTATTACAGTCCCTAACTGATACTAGACACCACCTTAGAACGTTACTGCTTCAGAAAGCTGAAAATAATTTGAAAAAGTTGAAGGCCAAATACTATGGCATGGGAGATAGGGTAGGCTCTCTTTTAGCCCGTAAACAAGGAAAAAAATGGCACAGTTTAAGATTCCCTATGTTGTCTCTGCTGAGGGTAAACAGATACGGAATCCTCTGCAGATTACGGAGGAATTTCGTTCATACTACGATTCCTTATATAACCTACACCGTTCATCTGACACCCCTCAGCCTACAACAGAATTAATATCTGCTTTCCTGGATAAGGTAACCTTACCCAAACTAACTCCTTCTCAGCTGAGCACTTTGAATGCTCCGCTTACAGAGTTGGAAATAAATCGTGCACTCCAATCCTCAGCTATAAATACAGCTCCTGGCCCTGACGGTTTCCCTGTCCAATACTATAAGACTTACATCTCTGTCCTTTCTCCTTATTTGTTACGTTTATTTGAGTTCTGGCGCACCGGGGGGTTATCAGACGAGAGAGTCTAGAAGCAATCATATCCACACTACCCAAACCTGGGAAATCTCCTACCTCACCTGGTAACTTCCGCCCAATAGCGCTGCTCAATTGCGATGTTAAATTATATGCAAAGGTGTGGGCGACGAGATTGATGGATATTCTTCCATCTCTCGTTGACCCAGACCAGGTGGGATTTGTGCCGGGCCGACAGGCTCGAGACGGAACCAGACGACTTATCAATATTTTAGATCTCATGGAACGTACTGATGCCCCCGGTGTTCTCCTGTCTCTTGATGCGGAAAAGGCGTTTGACAGGGTGCACTGGGGGTACATTGAAGCAGTTCTACACAAATTTGGCATTGCTGGCTCTGCTATGTCGGCCATAATGGCATTATATACACACCCTAATGCTTCCGTCCGAGCCTCTGGCTTTCTCTCGGACTCCTTTGATATTTCAAACGGTACTCGCCAAGGATGTCCTCTCTCCCCATTGATATTTGCATTGGTGATGGAGCCATTGGCAGCGCGTATTAGGGCGGAACCACAGGTGCAGGGAGTTGTGGTGGGGGAATAGAACACAAGGTCGGTCTATACGCGGACGATGTTATCTTCACATGCGTCAATGTTATCCCCTCATTACATAAAATTATGAATATACTCACAGAATTTTCCGCAGCTTCTTATTATCGTCTCAATATACAGAAATCTATACTCTACCCGGTGAATATCACGCAGTCGACACAACAAATCATACGACAACATTTCACCTTTACGTGGGCACCGGAAGGGTTTACCTATCTGGGAATCTATATCACCCACCTTCATAACATAGTCAAACGTAACTGTGACTTAGTCATCAATGATATTAGAACTGAACTTAACAGGCTCTCTCCTCTGTGCCTCTCCTGGGTCGCCAGAATAAACCTAATCAAAATGCTTATCCTCCCCAAATTAATATACCTATTTAGATGTCTTCCTATGACATTCCCTCGTAATTGTATATCCAAATTACAAACTATGCTTAACTCTTTTATTTGGAGTAATAAACCACATAGAGTATCTCATAACATCATGGTTCTCCCTTATAAACAAGGAGGATTGGGCGTCCCTGATGTTCTATCCTACCATAGAGCTGCTCTTCTAGAACCAGCCAATAAGTGGTGGTCGGGAGAAAACCTCTCCCCTCGCTGGTTACAAATAGAATCTCATTATGCCCCGACTGGGTCTCTGAGGCTTCAATTGGAGGCCGGCCTTCTGCAGAGGTTGGACAGTACTATTCCCTTACGTACAATGAGAGCTCTCTTGAAATTATGGTACTCAATGGGTAGATCCCATCTTTCCTTCTTATTTCACTATATCTCCCTAGAAGCATTAGAATCCCTGATCCCTGACATCTCTCTAGCTCAATGGAAATCTAAGGGTATTCATTTTCTAAGAAACATCCTGGATGATGATGGAGTTCAATCATTCTCTGACCTTGTCCGAATGTTTGCACTTCCTAATCAGGTGTTTTATCAATACCTTCAGGTCCGCCATTTACTACATACAGTTGGCTTGCCCCCCCGAGTCATCTCACTTGGAGAAGACTCTCTTCAACGATATTTTAAAGCCTCTGCCACTCAACGGGGCGTTTCTATTATATATCGGGCCTTAACAGTACCTTTAGACGGGGAAAGCTTCCGTATATGGAGGCCTGGGAACGTCGGCTCTCATTCACGGCTTCTGCCAAGTCTTGGCAGGCCGCGTTCTCTCATGCTTCCAAATACTCCTCTTGCCTCAATCACCTGGAACAGGCTAAAAAACTCCAAATGAACTGGTACTTAACTCCCTTTCGTTTACACAAATTTAATCCGGCTCTCTCCGATTTGTGCTGGAAGGGTTGCCAACATCACGGCACTATGGAGCATATGTGGTGGTTCTGTCCCTTGATACAGAACTTCTGGAAACAGGTTGAATCCTTAATAATAACAATCACTGGCATCCCCCTGGTACTGGATGCCCCAATGGCTCTTCTGGGTATAGGTCTGGAGGAGGTGCCCCCCTTAATCAGACCCATGATGACTAACACCTTAATAGCGGCCAGAACCTGTGTTGCTAGACATTGGAAGAAACCATCTTCTCCTACGAGGGCAGAGGTGATCTCGCAACTTAATCTCCATGTGCAACATGAGATAACCTTAGTAACACGACTTTAATGCTAAGAATAAAATCTTGAATGGATGGGATTTATGGTCTTCCTCTTCCTACGCTAAACAACTGTGATATGAAGTGGCGGGGGACTTGTCCCTCCCACTCCGCTTGTTATTCATTGGTCCTATCTAAATTCATTATGATGTTACGCTGGAATTCCTACTCACTTTTATGTATGCTTATTACATTTTCAATAGGCGCTCCTCCTTCCTTCCTTCTGATCCCTCCCCCCCCTATCTCCCTTCCAAATTTCTAACCCTTCCTCTGTTTTATATTGTGATTTGATATGTTCAATTATGACACCTGTGTTGTCCTTCCCTGTATATTTATGTTAAAATTAATAAACATCTTTGTTTCAAAAAAAAAAAAAAAAGAAAGAGCAGCACAGAAAGGTTTATGAACGGTGTCTCAGTGGAGTGAACCTGGACTATCTGAGGGCTGGCAAAGCTGCACACTGAGAGAGCACAGTACCCGGCTGGGATGTCTCTGCAACAAGAACAAGTAAAGAGACTGGTAAGAACTGCAACCTCTGTGTCTGTCCACTCCTTCTGTGCCTTCCTGCACCAAAAACTACCACCAAGCAGTGCTGGTCATTCTGATCAGAAACCACAGATGGCGCCACAATAGACTTTATTATCCCCTGAAAATATCCCCTTTTCATGCTCGGTCAGGGCCACGGATTTTGGGGTTGCCACCGTGACTACTGAACTGACTGATACCCCAGAGTGTCTGAGTAACCCCGGCCCTTACGACTGTTGCATTTGCACTACATTGTAGGTGATATTTTATCTTCCATTTTGTGTGGTGAGGGCTCCATCTATTCTGCATTACAGTAACGTACAGTCAAGAAAGTGTTTGCACCCTTGAAATTGTTCCAGAAAATTAGGTATTTCTTCCGGAAGATTATTGCAATTCCACATGTTTTGTTATACTCATGTTTATTTCCTTTGTGTGTATTGGAACAAACAGGACATCATTTCAAACACATTCACCAAAATAGTCTGGACAAAATTGCTGGCACCTTTCCAAAACTGTGGGTAAATAAACTTGTTTCCAACATGTGATGCTCATTCAAACTCACCTGTAATGGTACCTTTACACGCCGCTACAGGATGGTGGAAACAACCGGGTAGATAAGACAAATGTATCTTGAACCGCCAAATCAACCCGCGGTCGCGGCGTGTAAAGACAGTTGTTTCCACCCGTCACTTGAGGCACCTGTTTCAGAGCAGATCTCAAAAACAGGTTGATTTCAAGGCGATGGTTACGGCCTGTATCGGCGTGTAAATAAGGAACAGAGGGTTGTTTCGACACCTTGCTATCTACCTGGGGCGTGACACAGGCTCCGGGATACCGCACCCCATCAGCGATCATTGGTGGAAGCTCCTGCGTTACGATTGGTAGTCGCTGCATAGGGAGGCATATTTAAGGAGCTGACCACTCACACTACACAATTGCTCGAGCGTCATGTATTAGTCTGCCTCCTGCGCTGGCTGGCCAATCATGATGCTATTGCTTTGTCCTATCAGCGTACGGAATTCTCGTAATCCACAATTGTGGCACGCCTATGTGTTGTCCCTGCTGCCTTTGTACCGCCCATATTACCTTGTTATAGCGACGTGTAAATGAGGTAAGGTGAGCTACAGAAGGTAACTTGTGGCACCCGGTGGTGTATCCAGAGATAGATGTAACCTACTGTAGCGCACCTTGTTGCGGCGTGTAAAGGTGGTGCGGGTAACGTTTTCAAAACCCTTTGTGTGTGCTTGTGCACGTGAAGCACCCGGTTGTTTCCACCATCCTGTATCGGCGTGTAAAGGTACCATAACAAGTAACAGGTGTTGGCAATATGAAAATCACACCGGAAACCATTGTGAGTCTGTGTGCACCACACTAAGCATGGAGAACAGAAAGATGAGAAGAGAGCTGTCAGAGGGCCTGAGAACCAAAATTGTTGAAAAATATCAACAATCTTAAGGTTACAAGTCCATTTGCAGATATCTCGATTTCCCTTTGTCCACAGTGCACAACATAATCAAAATGTTTACAACACGTGGCACTGTAGCTAATCTCCCTGGATGTGGACAACAGAGAAAAAATATTGAAAGGCTGCATCTCAGGATAGTCTGGATGGTGGATAAACCCCAATCAAGTTCCAAAGAAATTATAGCTGACCCATATCTACTAACTAATAATTCTTACTTAGAGTTTTATTTATTTATTTTTTACTGATAATCGGATGGTTCTGGACATTTCGCTGGCAAAGAAAAATGTGGAAGAGTGCCTGGCTACCATAACAAAAAGCACCTGGAAAATGTAAGACGCGGAAGAAAATCATATGGACCTACAATACGTTGATATAACTACTGTTTTGATATACATCCTACTAGTTTCCTTACGGCACTGCCCTTATGAAGCAGTTCAGAATAACTCTGTGATCTCGGGAGCCGAAAGCAAAGAGCTCATGAGGACGGCTGGTCGAAAGGAAGTCTATTTCCAAAACACACTCAATCAATGTGATCTCCCATCAGAAACAGCTTGTTATAGGGTGGAAGTGGCAGCAGTGGAGCCTTTCATCTACTTAGTAAGACTCTGCATACAGGCTGGTCCTCATACAGCTGGTTCCTGTTATAGTAGCTCCTGCCCCCCTGTCTACATGTTCTGCCTCACAAAACTCAGAAGCCTCTGCCCAGAGACTCTGCAAATAAAGAAGTGAAATATCTTGCCGACTCCTAATTCACTATTTTTTTAATTAATATCGGAGGATGGAGATGTTCAGCTTATGAGCAATCTTTCCATTGGTTGTAGTGGAAGGTATTAGTTACTTTTATGCAGCAAATCCTAAAATTTATTGTCATGGAGTCTTAAAAACGCCTGTAAATTAATCTGTATTGTGGTCTCAAAATTTGGGTAACAATTTGCCCCAAAACGGATATTCTGAAGTGATAGTGATGTCACATCTCTAGATTATGCCATCTCTTTAGGATTGGAACCATTTCTGGATCCCTCAAAGAGAGTGTCACATGTTAACTGCTTTGCATTCCATGTGATTTAAATCAGAGTAAATTTTCTTTGGTTCATCTGGGGTTAATGCTAGAAGCTGCTGTTGTCTATGTGTGTGGCTCAGCAGGTGCAGGTAGGAGGGCGTGCCAAATCATTCAGTTTTCAACTTCCTCAGCCTTTATGTAGTTTATTTCCTTCCACTTGGTGTCGCTGATAGAGTTTAGACTCTACAAGGACCCCGGTGCTTGCTGCTGTTCCTTTCCCTGTAAGAGTTTCTGTGTTTTTTCCAGACCGTGGGTGGAGGTAGGGGCTCTTGCCTAGGGTTTATCAGGAGAATAGGGCAAGGGTAGCAACTCAGACCCCCTCCTCTGGGAGCAGGATGAGCCAGGGACCCCCAGTCTAAGGGTCAGTCAAGCTCCCATAAACGCCTTAGCTAATTCCCTTACAATATACCAGTCCCTGTGACAGAGAGGAGAAAATAGTGGAAATTTTTTGAGTTAAGCAAATTAGTAGATTGTGGATAAATAATACGGTGAGTAGAGATACTCTCACCTTGTATAAGAGATTGATAGATTATCAAAAGGGCTCCATGGGAATTGTTAGTGCTGCTCATCTGGTAGATACACAATTAAAGAGTCTAAATGGCTCCATAACAGATCAAAATCCACAACCCACAACTACTATATAAGCAGTTAATCAGACCCAAAATATTAGTGCACCCCACCTGCCAATGTACAGTGTCACCCAAAGAAGACTCAATAAAGTTTATGCACTAAGGTATGAAAATTTATTAAGAGACTCACTGAGGTGGCATAGGTAGGACAACACTATGTAAACAACAATAAAATTGGAGTCAGGTAAAAAGGAAAGATTCAAAGTACTTTGGGATAATAATTAAAGCATTAAAATACTTAAGCTATAGATATTGGACCATTCCATGTTTTAGCCCGACGCATCCCAGTAGTTTGTGTGCTTTTTAGGGCTCTGAGCACTTTTGTTAGTGCTACAGATGCCCTATTACTGTGCTCTTAATAAAGATGGCAGCAGTGACGTCCACGGATGTGCGCGATGCAACCGGAAGTCTCGATGACGCATGTTTCTGGTTTGGCGACGCCCCGAGTAACTGGTGTCTATGGAGGTTTTTCCTCCCTTGGGAAGCTGCCAGAATACAAAGCGCCATCGTCAACCACCTCGTTCCGCTCCCACAACACATGTCTCGGCAATTATCTAACCATATGTGTGGTGTCACGATCTCCACATTGCCTGTGTTGTTCTAGGTTTGTGGAGACAGTGAGGCTTAGCTGGCTCTGTGCCTCAATCACCTGAATTCAGCTCACTTAATTAAGAGCCTATTTAAACTAGCTTGCAGCTCTGCTCTGGGTCCATTGTACATTTGCTTTTGGCTGTGTAGGACTTGATCTCTTTGTGTTCTGAACCAGACCCTGCTTGACTTTTTTTCTTTCCTGGTCTTGACCCTCAGCTAGTGACCTGACTTCTCTTACCTATGTACTCTGTTTCTGTCTCTCCCGTTTCCTGACTTCGGCTTGAATTGGATTTTGTTTCTGTTAACCCTTTGTTATACTGCGCCATTTCCTGGACCTGACTGCGGATTGCTTTGACCTCTCTTTACTACCAGTAAGTAGTATAATTATTATATTTACTTTCCATTTATTTCAGTTAGTTTTCTGCTCCTCTGAGACTAGTTATTACTTGTGACCAGTGTCACATGTGGTATATATATGACTCCCCTGACACATTTCCACACCCTGTGAAGAAGTGCCTGAGTGGCACGAAACATGTAGGGGCAACCCCTGGAGACATACAGGCAACTGAATTGTTTCTATGGGTGAGTGCCTCTGAAGTATCTTGGTGTTGGGTTTAATGTCTATGTTGTGCACTTTTGTAGGTTGTGGCCATTACTGCTGATCCCCTTTGATGACATGGTTATATGTATCCTGTGAAAGTCCTGGATATTATTATTACTGTCCCTTTTGTCCTGATTAATCCATGACAATTGCATCTTGCCCTTTTACTGATGCCTGGTTTTCTTCTTCCTGGAGGTCAAATTCCTACCCTCTTCTTTCCCTTTTACCGGACTCCAATTTTATTTTTGTTTACATAGTGTTGTCCTACCTATGCCACCTCAATTAATCTCTTAATAAATTTTCATGCTTTTGGGCATAAACGTTATTGAGTCTTCTTTGGGTGACACTATATATTGGCGGGTGGGGTGCACTAATACCTAACCACCATTAAAACCCACTTTTGCTCTTTTTGGGTCTGATCATCCGGTAGATTGCAGAAGATTCTCCAGTGAAGCTCCACACAAGGGAAAAGAAAAGCGATCAGATGACCGGATAGTAGAGCTCTCCCAAATGAGCGAAATATGGAACTAATAGTTGATCAAATAAAATCCAGATTAATTTTATTTATATAAGGTATTATGAAGATATAATACAACGCGCTTCAGCTTATACAAAGCCTTCCTTATAAATGTATTTATGTAAAAGCCGAAACGAATTGTATCTTTTTAATACCTTTTAACAATAGTATTAAAAAGAATTAAAAATAACGTGTTTCGGCTTATACTAACCCTTTCTATTTGGTCATTCGATGGATCTCTTTAGGTTCAGAAGGGGACCCACACCGATACTGAGTATGTATGAAGGGACTGTAGTACTGAGCCCATTTCAATGATTTTGCTACACATTGTTGGAAATGGGGGCATGGACCCAATCCTAAAAATCTCTAGCAATATGCCATCACTTTACAAGATGGAAACAACCCTTTAAACCATACTTAGGGTATGTTCACACATAGCTTTTTTTCCTAAGATTTGTTAAGTATGAAAAACCCAGGCTATGGCCAGAAAAACACACAGTAAAATAATTAATATGTAGCTTCAAAAAAAAAAAGTAGTGCCTCTGGTTAGGAAGATATCACACACCACAAATGTGTGCCTGTGTGTGTCACACTAAGCGTGGAGAACAGAAAGTGGAGAATTGTCTGAGGAATGGAGAACCACAATTGTTGAAAAATGCCAACAATCTGAAGATTACAATTCCATCTACAGAAACCTTGATGTTCCTTTGTCCATGGTGTGCAACATAATCAAGAAGTTTACAAACCATGACACTGTAGCTAATCACCCTGGACGTGGATGGCAGAGAACAATTGATGAAAGGTTGGAATGCAGGATAATCCGGGTGGTGGAGAAGCTGCCCCAATCGAGCTCGGATCTAAATCCCATTGATCACTTGTGGGGAGATCTTAAAACTGCTGATGGGAGAAGGCACTCTTCAAATATGAGAAAATAGCTGTCCCAACATCAGCATGTCCTGACTTTTCTTTATGAGGATACATCGGGACAAGGAAAAGATTAAATATATTTGGGTCAGTTGCTTTGCAGTAGAAGGCATCTACTTAACATGAATCACTACATGTCAATTCTTTACACCTATTCTTCTGCACCAGTTGACTTTTACAGGCTGCATAATGAGTTAATTGAGAATCAATCAGTGAGCTTCTTCTGGGTGAGTTTTCAATTCTATTATACCTGCCTATTCTCAGGTGATTTATGACCACATCAAAGCATAACTCTGATATGGTCTGTGGTCATCAATCCATTGATAGGAGCTCAGATATAGACAGATACAAAAGTTCCAAACTGACCGAAAGTCTTCGGAGACATTCACATTCTTGAAAATTGAACAATCACAATTAATGCAAAATTTCCTAATAGGATATTAAAAAAGGGATCCTAAATTAGACATCCCCAAGTGAGGATTCATTCTGCATAATCTAAAGCACCCCAGTGCTACAAATTTCGGGACCCGACCTACCCCAAGAGGATACGATGGATAATCTATTACTTATATCATGCATCTTATGTTTGTTTTACTTCTCAGTTCAGCTTTTTGACAGGTTTAAAGGTCCAGACTGGTTTCCTCATTTGCAGCCATTAGTTTGCAGACTTTTATACTACTGAGACCCAAGTTTCCCTGAGTCATCACCAGATGGGAAAGCTGTGTGTCCAGTCTACTCTCTGAGTCCACCAGTAATGGCTCCAATCCTTTAATATTTAATAGTCTCGCAGTTAACCAGAGACCCATTACTGACAATGATGAATACTTGATAAAGAGCAGCCTCCTCCGAGAGAACCCTAATGCACCCCGGCCCGTGGTCTGAGGTTAGTACCTTACCTTGCTCAGAATCGCCTGTAAATTCTCCTACGGCCACTGAATATCCTGTTGAGAAAGAAATAAAGAGATATAATGTGTGATCAATTTAGTATCCAGGCACATATCATAGCAGATTGGATTCATGAGTCATCCATTATAAGACAGGATATAAAACAGAGATGGCGTCCTTCTAATGGAATACTTAGAGGGACATTCCACTTCAAGGTACATTTTTATTTTGTGCACATGAATATGAGGGCGACCACCTGGCTTGAGATGGGGTTAATGGCATTTAGAGATTTGATTTACAGCAGTAACATGAACCAGTAGTAAGTAATAGCCTGGAGATGACTCATGAAGATGGGACAGTGTTGTTGACAAGTCCTGTCATCCATGCAGAGGTCATTGTGCAGAGAGGGGAGGAGGTGAGCTGTGATATAACTCTTAATGAATGATGGATCCTGTGTTATTTCTCTCTATATCTATTATATAATCACAAATGGGTTTTTTGCCCCTTTTGAGACCGCTCTCGCTGCGAGTCAGCGTGGTCATGTGGATACGAACGAAGCATTGGCCGCGCAGCGGCCATGGCGAGTCGCCTTAGCAGCGCGAAGCATTGGCCGCGAAGCGGCCATTGCGAGTCAGAGACTCGCTCTGCTAGAATCCCGATGCATTGTGCATCGGGCACCCATCTAGTATAATATAAACATATATACTGTATATATATATTACTATTCATTTATATAGCACCATCGGATTCCATGGCGCTTTACATAAGGAAAGGGCAGACGAGGACAACTACAATAAATGTGGACAATCAAGCCATACAGGTACAGGAGGGGAGTATATATATACACAGTGTGGCCAAAAGTATTGACACCCCTGCAGGGACGTCGCTATGCATTAAGAATCGGGGCTGCAGCCCCGATTCTTATGCATAGAGCCCCGAATCTCGCCGCTGTCAGGGCCAGGGCCACTTTCTGTTAAGTCCCGGCCGCTCTACAGCACAGCAGCTTGGCAGGGGGCGGTAACAACATCACTGAGCTGTGCAGAGCGGCCGGCAGACACACGCTGAGAGGAGACTGGAGCAGCTCATTGAGGACTGAGGAGAGAGAGGTGAGTATTTATGTTGTTTTTTTTTTCTACACTGATGGGAGACTATGGGGATGCAGTGCAGGGGAGATCATATGGCTGGTGTAGGGCATCAGAGACCAGAGTGGCAAGGGGCCCCGGAGCTAGGGAAAGTGAATGCCGAGACAAAGTCAGTGCTGACAGGAGGAGATGCAGGGACAATGTGCTGCAGATGAGTGTGCTGATAATGCTGCTGCCTGCTGGTTGTCTGTATAGTCACTCACTGTGCTGAGGGGGAGGGAGAGGCACTCAGTGTGGCCCCACTGCTCTCTGTGCTGCTGCTGATCCATGGAGAGAGAGGGAGCAGGACATTAAACCCTGTCATACCCTCGATAAGAGGGAGGGGGCTGTGCAGTGTGTCCCCTGCTCCATCCATATCACTGCACACAGGGACATCTGTGCCTCATCTCCTATCAGCCAATCACAGCTTTCACTTATAATCACATCTGTGATTGGCTGCCAGCAGATGATAGTGTCCCCTGTGCCCTGGAGCTGCAGATTGTAGGAGCTGGAGCAGGAGACATCTGTGGCCCCTCTGACACCATAGAAAGACTCACAGCCTCTGGGGAAAACTGTGTAAGAAATATTTTTTTTAATAATTTCTTTAAAACTTAATTTCTGTATGCGCATGTTGGCAGTAGTAGTTGACTTACCCCGGGGGGGCTGTGGGGTACTCTGAGCCGGGCACCTCGATGTCATTCAAGTGTCTGGGGTGATGTCACAGTGGCGTGACCCGGTCTGTGGCCACCCGGATGGGCAGTCAATAAAAAGGGGGTTAAAAAATTAGGGAGTAGTTTGTCATGACGCCACCCGTGGTATGCAGCTGTAGTGGCCGCTGCTGCAGGCCGGGACCTCTGGGGATGATTTAATGGCAGCTGGTATGGTGTCGCTCCCCACGGGTGGAGCAGATGCCCAGAGCATCCAGAGTAATGGAGTGTTAGGGTGCTGGGGAGCCAGCGGGGCTGATCGGGCTGCAGGGAAGGATCGGGACCAGTGGCGTAGCATGGGGGGGGCAGCGGTCCGCGCCAGGCGGCACGTGTGTGGGGGCGGTAGCAGGGCTGTATTTAAACGGCAGGGGAGCGCAAGCTTTTTTTTTTCTTTACCTCCCCCCCCAGACTCCATATGAAAACTGAAGTCTTTGTGGGGGAGGGAGGGTGTTGCCGCTGGTAGTGCATTGCCGCCCGGCCTCGGCGCCCGCATGTACTGTGCCCCCTCCTGGCCGCTGGAGCTCTGCTGCTTCCTGTCCCGTGATGGCTCCAAGTGCTGGTGCAGTGGAGGCGGCTGCGGTGCTGGCGGCTCCTCCACCCAGCTGGCCCCCCATGGACCCGGAGAGGTGAGGGAAACTGTGCAGGGGATAGGGGACAGGGGAGCAGAGGAGAAGAGGACAGGGGGGCAGAAGGACAGAAACAGGGGGACAGAGAAGAGGACAGGGGGCAGAAGGACAGGAACAGGGAGACAGAGGAGAAGACGAGCAGCTGCAGGGACAGAGGAGAGGAGGACGGGTGTGCAGCAGACAGTGGAGAGGAGGACAGTGGTGCAGGAGAACAGAGGAGCAGCAGGAGGGACAGAGGAGAGGAGGACGGGGGTGCAGGAAGGCAGAGGAGAGGAGGACGGGTGCAGCAGGACAGTGGAGAGGAGGACAGTGGTGCAGGAGGACAGAGGAGCAGCAGGAGGGACAGAGGAGAGGAGGACGGGGGTGCAGGAAGGCAGAGGAGAGGAGGACGGGGTGCAGGGGGACAGAGGAGAGGGGGACAGAGGAGAGGAGGACGGGGGTGCAGGAGGGACAGAGGAGAGGAGGACGGGGCTGTGTGGTGATAATGGCAGCTGTACCAGGTGTCTCTGCCTACATGCGGCAGCCTCCACCTTCCTGTGTTGGCAGGGTGTGGCATGCTGGGAATTGTAGCTCTCCTGCCTGTTCTGGCATTACTGTATGGTTTCTGGGTAGTGTGTTGGTGCTGGGTGTTGTAGTTCTTCTGGGTGGGCTCAATGTTCTCCCGCCTCCTGTTTGTGGTTATTGTGCCTCTTCTGGGATGTCCTCGGCTCCGTGCTGTGCATAGACAGTGTACCGTATATTGTCTGTGCACAGCACGGTGCTGGGGAGTTGGTGGTACAGTCTCCCGCCGCCTTAAAATCGGTCTGTTTCTCATCCAGGAAAGTCGGATGAGTGTCATCTGTTTTTTGGTCTGTTTGGCAACTGCTGTGCGAGTGTCCGACATTTTTCTCAGACCACATCTGTGTGCAATCTGTTCTTTCCTCAGCAGCTATTACTGTAGAATCATTTACAGGAACATTTTACAGTTGTCTCAGCTACAGAATGAGAATGTATCAGTGAAAAAAACTGATGCCTCTCGGATGGTCCGTGTGCGGCCCGTGATTTTGTCGGACTCATAGACTTGCATTGGCGAGTCTAGGTGTGAATCACATACTGTCACAGCATGTTGCAACTTTTTTCTCATCCTGAATCTGGATGAGAAAAAAGTGTCCAACACACGTCAGTGTGCTCTCAGAAATTGATTGCAATGCGAGAAAATCGCACATTGCACTCATCAGAGTTTCACACCAGTGTGTCCGTACCCTAATACTAAAATCCATATAGTAATCCTACTGGTATGGGAGGATTTTTGGCTCAGTTAGTGCACACTCCATACTTCTTGTTATTAACCAATTAATGCTCTTTTATCCACCGCACTGCAGTGTCAAAAGAGGAAGACAGCGACACAGGCAGCAACATGGCGTCAGAGAGCCCCTGACCTCCAAATAGAAGATCCTCAGATCCTGGTATTGTGATATAATATTAAGAATAAAGTTTTTTGCATTTTTATGACATGGTTATATGATCCTGTGAAAGCGTGGATATTAATTCTCTGTCCCTTGGTCCTGATTAATCCTGCTATGTTTGCCCATATTACTGTGCTGGTTGTTGCTTACATGGAGGTGCAATCGTACCTCCCCATACCGACAATATTTGGCTAATTTGCCTACTATGCCCCCAATTGAACCCTTCAATATTTTCATGTTTTGGCATAAACTTATTGATACTTCTTGTGAATTATATGGCGGGTGGGGTGCACTAATACTTACCGCCATTAAAACCCAACTTTTGCATTTTTGGCTCATCCGGGAAATGAGAGTGACCCAGTGAGTTCACAAGGGAAAGAAAGCAGATCAGTGTCCGCGATAGTTCAGCCTCCTCCCAAGAGCGAAATGGAACATGTTGATCAAATAAATCCAGATTAATTTTATTTAAAAGGTATTATGGAGATTTAATACAACGGTTTCAGTTATACTTGCTTCTATAATTTATTCTTCTATGCCAACGAATTGTATATTGTCTTTAATCCTAACAAAAGTCACAAAGAAGATTTCAGATACGCTGTTTCGGCCCCTGACACTTTAGGAGATGCTTACTACGTGCGGAAGTGTTTCTATGGAGAATGTGTCCAACAGTCGAATGTCTGGACTTTCTTAGAGGATCACGGACAAGGAAAGATTAAATTATTGGCCTTCTTTGCGGGGTAGGAGGCATCGTACTCACATATCACTGCAGTCATTCTGTTCACACCTCATTCCTTCTCCACATTTGACTTTTCCGCATTGAGTAATGAGCATCAATCATTGAGCTTCAGTCTGGGTACTTTCTTCTCCTGTCTATCCATTTTAGAACATGTACTTTAATGGTCGTGTATATCTTGAAGTTGGAAGTCTTCACATCACTTTAATATACCCACTGATTAAAATTCCTAATAAGGATATTCGAAAGAGACCTTAGATACATGGAATTTGCTTGTAAAGCACCGTTACTATTTTAGGAGATCTATGAGTACGATGGCATATCTATTATTATTTCATGCATTTAGATTGTTTATTTTCAGTTAGTATTGCACGGTTTAAAGTCATTACTGGTTTGTATTTCAATTTATTTCCAGAATATATGAGACCCAGTTGCCCGAGCTCCCTGGAAGTTTGTTGACCAGCTACGCCCTGCATCCACCGCAATGCTCCTCATTTAATATTTATTGTCTCCGTGAAAAGAATTACTCACAAGGGATGAATATTGATAAAAGCAACCTCCTGCCGTGGAACCCACACCCGGCATGGCTGAGGAAACTGCTAAGAAGCCTAAATTTCCTAGGCATTTGAAACCAAAATATAGGTTTTGTGTGATCATTGATCCAGGCACATACATAGAGTGGATACATGATCATCCATATAAGACAATAAGAATGTCTCCTTTTGGTACTTAAGTGCACAGTGCCACTCAATACATTTTTTGTAAAAAGGGCCCATGGCTTGAATGTGGTAATGCATCTAGAATTTGATACGGAAAGAAAGAGTAAAAATTGGAGAGAAGAAGTGGACTTTTAATTTCTCCATGCAATCTTTGTGAAAGGGGGGGAGTTGAGTGTGTAACACCTTAAGTGAATAATTGATCGTGTGCTATTTATTCTACAAATATAAGAGAATCATAATGATATTACTCAATCTTTTTGACCATCCCCCTTTTTAAGTGACGAGGAAAATACAATAAATTGGCTTTAGGTACAAATATTTTTGTGTTATTTTCATTGAAGAACAAAATAAATTAAGATAATCAATACAAAAAGTGAATAGCAATATTTATATATAATAGAGTATTACACAGAGAATGCAATGTGTCAATACTGTTGCGCCGACGAATGAAAAGGTACCACTGTGAATACATGCAATGGTGGCTTTCATTCAATTAACGCTTTGGGATAGCTTCTTCATCGAAATCCCATGATGAAGAGCCCAAATGCTAAAGCGTAGAATATAGCAAACCCATGCAATCATCAAATGGTTGTATGTCATATATTATCCTTGGTTGTTTGGTCACACATACAGTTATATAGCAGCCTACATGCGCTAACTGGTGTTTACAAACCATTTAGGTGGTGACATCATCAATACAACTAGGTACTTAGAGTTTTGACTTTGTCTCCTTTTGATTGTTTATTTACAACGGATTCTATTAATGTTTTTCTCATGTTATGTTCATATTATCTTACAGCCAGTGCTGGTCATACTAAAAATTAAACGTTTGGGAGATCACAATTTTATGATTCATTTTAGTGTTTCTAAAGCCATAAAGTAGCCATTTGAAATGACTTTAGTTTGTGTCCATGTTGTGATCTGCTTTTTTTCTACAAAATTAAACAATTGAATGGACATCCTTCAGAGCACGGGATTCCATAATTTTTGCCAGAGGTTGTATATTGATATGTTGACCCTTGCACATTTTTTGTATGGTATTCCTTTATCTACCTATAGTAGAGATGGTGTGAGTCAATGTTAAAGAACTTTGTTTAAGAATCCTGATTTTTTAAAAACATTTTTACATAGTACAGGTTATGTTTTAAAAAAAACTTGAAATCTTGCAGGTTTCACTCTGGTCAATCCTCACAATAGGCTAGCACCTCCTGTTTGTAGAGAATCAATACATAAATATTTAAGATGTGCAATATCGGTTCTCAGATCCAAGCTGTGGCCTCTGAATGGAGGCTAAGAGACTCCACTTAATTGATGGAATCAATTGCTCATTTTCTGGCACAACATCACATGTTCAACACACTGCAATGATGACATCACATCAGACAGTCAATACAATACAGGATAAAAGATGATCCAAAAGGCTCCCGTTAAGCGGCCACAGAACGTTGATGTGACTGACTGGGTTCTGCTAATAAATTCATACCATCTCTAATATACGGGTACTGAAACAGAACAGGAGGGGCTTGGCCAGAGTGAAAACTGCAAGATTTCAGTAATTTTTCAAATATACCGTAGATTGTGATATGTAAAACTTAAAAAGAAATGTAGAAGATACAAAATTGATTTAAAGGGTAAATGTTGCTTCAGGAGAACATGTCTCAGCCTCTAGATTCTCCCCCTCCATCGGATCTTATGAGCACCAACAGTCAGCTCCTATCTCAGTAATGTAAATAATATCACGTCACTGAATACAGATTTTACCAATTTTACCCATTTATTGAGAGTAAAAAGTCAGTCCAGGAGGTGAAAGGAAATTTGATCTAATGGAAATGAGGCGCAGAGATAGCATGTAGTAAGGAAAATGGGAGATCTCATAGACTATGTACTTGTATGAAGCCTGGGTAACTCTGGGACTAAATGATAGATAGCTTCATGGATGCTAATGAAGACTCAAGAAAGAAGAGATAAGAAACACAATGTTTGATGCATCAGTAAAACAGCAGAATTCCATGGAAAATCTAGGTTTTAGTGACGTTACAGCTTATAACACGACCTGACACTGGACAGGAAGATTATGGCACAGGCATCATTTTCTCATTATGTAAAAGTGGATGTTTGCAATTAGCTCTATTACAGTCCATTATAAACGGCCACATCACAACAGGCCTCACATTATGCTCTAAGAAATGAGACAGCCTGGGGTTACACAGTAGGTAGCATATTGTCTATTTATATACGGAGAGACAATTACCCCCGGTGAAATTTCCTTGTCAACCGGAACCGGCAAAGAGTCAACGAGAACCGCAAATTGTGATTATACGTCCAAGACCATGTAAACACATCAGGCCCATCGTCAAGAATTCAATGTTTTACGTTCCACCAGACATGAAGCAAAGATCTCTAGACCTGTTTTCCATATGGAATTATACTATACGTTGCCTAATTTCTACCTTTAGTTCATATAATGACCGGTTGACATGGCTGTCACTGAGGTCCTGCCGGAAGATCATACGACTGCCTACGCCATTCACAAATTACACTGAATATGAAAAGGAAGGAATTATAGGGTTGATGATTGGAGTCAGGGCTGTGGAGTCGTTAAGCCAAACATCGGACTCCGACTCTTCAGATACCTTGATTCCGACTTCAGCTCCAACTCCACCAAAATGGACACCGGCTCCGACTCCACAGCCCTAATTGAAATCATACATCATTTTTTAATATTCATCGCATCACATTTCGATTTTCCTCTAAAACATGTCATCAGTTTTCTCTACCTCTAGAATAGGCCTCTAAAAGACATTTTTTTTAATTTAAAATCTATGAACACCCTTGGGATAGGATAGAATACTTGCAAAAATCAAACAAATTTATAAAGAAAATGTTTATTAAAAATGTCTTAACATTTTGCTAATGTACAGTCATTGTACCCCTTTACGTAGCATGCTGTCCTGCTGAATCGGGTAGAAATCACACAGCACACTGTTCTTCTCTACTTTCCCCCCTCACTTCTATGAGTGGTAAGGTGGCCATATACATAAAGCAAAATTCACACATCTGTGTGTCGCAGTCTGGGTTTGGACCAAGAGTCACGGACATAAAAGAGGCTCACTGACCAGTTTGGGTCTCTTGACATAAAAGAGCTCATGACTGGTCGCGGGTCTCATGCCATAAAAGAGGCTCACTGACCATTTGTGGGTCTCCCTTGACATAAAAGAGGCTCACTGACTGGTCATGATTCTCCTGACATAAAAGAGGCTCACTGACCGGTCGTGGGTCTCTTGACATAAAAGAGGCTCACTGACTGGTCATGATCTCTGACAAAAAGAGGCTCACTGACCGGTCGTGGTCTCTTGACATAAAAGAGCTCACTGACTGGTCATGATTCTCCTGACAAAAAAGAGGCTCACTGACGGTCGTGGGTCTCTTGACATAAAGAGGCTCACTGACTGGTCATGATTCTCCTGACAAAAAAGAGGCTCACTGACCGGTTTGTGGGTCTCTTGCAAAAAAAGAGGCTCACTGACCATTCTTGGTCTCATGCATAAAGAGGCTCACTGACCGGTTGTGGTTCTTATAACATAAAAGAGGCTCACTGACGGTAGTGGGTCTCCTGACATAAAAGAGACTAACTGACTGGTCATGAATCTCCTGACATAAAAGAGCTCATTGACTGGTCGTGGGTCTCTTGACAAAAAAGAGGCTCACTGACCAGTCATGGGTCTCAAGTCATAAAAGAGGCTCACTGACCGGTAGTGGGACTTCTGACATAAAGAGGCTCACTGACTGGTCATGAGTCTCCTGACATAAAAGATGCTCACTAACGAGTCATGGGTCTCCTTACAAAGATGCTCTTTAACGAGTCGTGGGTCTCCTGACATGTAAAAGAGGCTCACTGACCGGACATGAGTCTCCTGACCTAAAAGAGTCTTACTGACCGGACGTGATGCTCCTGACATGAAATAGGCTCAATGACAGTTCATGAATCCCCCGACACAAAAGAGGCTCACTGACCGGTCATGGGTCTCCTGACATAAAAGAGCCTCACTGACCGGTCACGGGTCTCCTGACAAAGAAGAGGATCAGTAACCTGCCATGGGTCTACTGACATAAAAGAGGCTGTTTTGTTTGGTTTAAGAAATGGCCTTAAACGAATGTAAGGCAAAGAATATGCTAAAACATTAGTGCATGCCCTGATCATCACCTGCCTTAACTACTGTAACCTTCTACTCATTGGCCTTCCATCTAGCACTCTCGGACCTTACAATACAATCTATCCTAAACTCTGCTGCTCAACTAATCCACCTGTCTCCACGCTATTCCCCAGCCTCTCCTCTCTGCCAGTGCCTTTCACTGGCTTCCCAGTGTCCAGGTCAAAACCCTAAACATTACATACAATGTCATCCACAACCTGTATTCTCCATACAACTATGACATGATCTCCTTGTATTTAGCTACACGCCACGTGCGATCCTCACAAGATCTCCTTCTCTACTCCCATCTTATCTCTTCTTCCCACAACCGCATCCTCCATACTCTGCAACTCTCTGCCCCAACACATCAGACTTTCGCATACCATCGAAACCTTCGCAAGGAACCTGAAGACCCACCACTTCCAACAAGCCTACAACCTGCAGTGACCCTCAGTCCACTAAACCACTGCACAATCAGCTCTATCCTCATCTACTATATCCTCACCCATCCCTTGAAGACTGAGCCCTCATGGGCAGGGCTCTCTCTCCTCTCCTACTTTATCCTCGCCCATCCCTTGTAGACTGTGAGCCCTCATGGGCAGGGCCCTCTCTCTTCTTCTACTTTATTCTCACCCATACTTTGTAGACTGTGAGCCCTCGCAGGTAGGGTCCTATCTTCCCTGTATATATCTGTGTCTTGTATTGCTCATAATTATTGTACTAGTCTATGTATGCCCTTTTTCTCATGTAAAGCGTCAAGGAATAAATGTTGCAATAATAATAAATAATAATAGCTCTTAAATAATAATAAGTCAGTTAAAATCTAAAGCAACTCTTCCCTGGTTGCAATTGTTGAGGGCATATACCGTAGATGTGCCTGGTCCTTTGTTTTCTATGGGACATAGGCTGCCACAGCTGTCTTCTCTCCCTAATTAGAATGCACAGAGGCTAAGGGGATTCAGACAAATGTTTAAGGTGTATGGCTAGGGTCACACCTGCCCCGCATCATTTGACGCGCTTGGAAAAAGCGCGAGATTTGCAACTCCGGCAGTGTGAAGCCAGTGTTTGCATTGCGCTCGGCTTCCATCTGCCATAGGGATGCATAGACAGCGTTAACGCAGTGCTACCCTTCCGGTAACACTGCGCTAATACTTAAATAGTCTAAGTGTCAAACGGAACTTGCTGAACGCAATGCACACGCAGGTGTGACCCGAGCCTATGACTACGGTACCTTTCAAGATGGCAACATTGGAAAAAAATGTTGTACATGGCAAATCAGACTGTGTAAAGGGGTGAAAGCATCCAAGTTATTAGGATAACCCAGTCTGTAGATAGGGAGGAAAGCACTCACAAGCTATTTTGTAGGAGGGTGGAGATTCACACTTGTCAGTATCAGTATTTGTCAACACACAGCAGGATGAGATACATCATGGGTTGTAGAAGAAGAAATTAGTCCAGGTGTAAGACAATGAGAGGTTAGGCTACAGATGACGATGAGATATAGTAGGCTACTGTGGTCACAAATAATGTGTGCCACCCAAATACAGTATATCTGCAGTTCTTACTTCTTATTCCTTTATATCTATTGCTTATTTCTAAGAAGTGATTTAGAAAATCCTAATTTCCACCATTACCTATAAGTCAGCACAAACACAAAAGATGTGTCCTCCTCGGGGGGTAAAGGAATTAATTTCCTCTCCATAAATGTCACAATGGTTTGTATATTTTCAATGTTAATAAACATTAGGTTTCGTCTCTGCGAGAGATTATCTCAGAAAATTAAACTATCTCCCCGTATATAAATAAACCACAATGTAGAGATCAGAACGAGGCACTTTATAGAAGGGAAGATCTGAATGGACGACATCCTGTTTATACATCACCGAGTTGAAACCGCTGGGATCAGTTCTAGAAATTCGAGAATTTTACTGCCTCGGATTAAATCCATTTTCCATATAAATTCCCATAGAAAGGGCGATTTGGGCTGGAAGTGACGGATTGGGATGGTCATTAGCAATAGAAGGTGGAACGTTTTTAATTTCTTGTCTTTAGATTTTCCAGAAACCGTAAAAGGGGATAAGTCACAAAGATAAGCGCTATCCATCAGTTCTCTAGGTTATATGGACATGATCCTAGAGGGGTACAAAGCTAAGACAGGATGATCATGTGACCCCATCACATCCATTGATTAGGGGATCACTAATTAATTACCAGCAACTTCTTCTACATTTCCTATACAACACCTACTTGCATGAGAAATCAGTGTCCAAACATGGTGTTACCAGTGTGAGACATGTGTAGCGACCGGTGGTAAGGCCGCGGGTGTGTGTGTATGATCTTTCTCAACAGAATCCCCATACTCAGGTTTAACCGATAATAACATTTCTTTACTGTAAAACATATTTATCTCACAGTCAACCGAACTATATGCACACTTGTATATATTAGAGTCTCTGGATCTTCACTTCTTCCGGGTACGCAGCAAGAAAAGAAAACACAACAATGAAGGTATCTTTCCCTAACTTTCCCTAAAATCACGTACCAGTCTTATCACAGAAGAAGATGTTGCTCCCACGTAGCAGGCCTGGGGATCTCCTCACTCTTCTTCTTTGGTCTCCTTCTGCAGGTAACAGTCTGTCTCTCCCAGTCTCAGGGCACACAGAGCAACAGCAGAAGGGAGATCACAGCAGCACAAATGGCTCCCTTATGTCGGTCACGGCCCCAGCACATGCACTCTGGGTGCTCGGCGGGCAAGGTTTTGCAGAGCGGCCAGAGTCACAGCACCAAAGTCCAGTGGCCCAGGATCAGTCACAGGGGCTTCTGCGGGGTGATTTTTCCGGCAAGGTGTAGCAAAGTAGTCCACTTTAAACAGACATCCGCAGGTAGATCTTCTCAGCTCTGGATTTATACTGCTCTCATTCTCTGCTTCCACTTCCTGGTTAAACAACAGAGATGGCTGGGAGTTTCCCAGCTCTGTGATTGTACAGTCCACTGATGCCCCCTGGTGGACAAGTGCGGACTGTGCACAGTTCCTTTCAGTTTCAATTTCAATAATACAATCTGAATTGTACACCTCATTACATACCCCCCCACTTAAAGGTTGACAGTCCCTGTCAACAACCATCGGCTCCAAGGCAGTGATGGCCGTTGATATCACAGGGATTGATCTCCGGCGGAGTAGGGACCTCTGTTGGGGAAACCGTCATCCCCCCGTTCACCTTCGCTCCCTTGTTCAGGGCTCACAATATCTCCAATAAACTCAGTCACGTTTTCTACCTGGGGAGAGTAGGATCGCCGGCGGTAGCGGCGCCGGTTGGGGGCAAATCTGCTTCCTTTAACGGGAACACCCCCAGGACCGGTGACGTCGGCGGCCTCTGTACCCCTCTCTCCCTTCACAACATCAAACTGTACCACCTCCCCATCACCAACGCTGCGGAGGCACTTACGAGGATTGTTACGCTTTATGGCAGTCTGATGTACAAACACGTCATCCTTTGTGTCATTCCTGTTGATGAAGCCATACCCATCGCGGACATTAAACCACTTCACCGTCCCCTGGACCCGAGTGGCCAGTACTTGCTTATCAGTCTGGCTCTGTCTCTTCACACCCTTTTCCCTGATCTCCCCTGCCGAGCGAACCGCTTTGGCTGGGGCGTCTAGTTTAAAGGTGGCTGCTGTTGTGGGGCATGGCTTGCTGGTTCTGGTATATCGGACCACGGGTGGAGGATGCGGACAACGGTTTGCCCTATGGCGGGAGTCGCCGCATGTCCAGCACCTTCCCATAGGCCGAATGGGTTGCTGTCTCGCTTGCCTGTCCGCCTGTTGGTCTAGCATGAGCTGCAGCTGTAGTATCTGTTTCTGCAATTCTGCTACTATCTGTTTCAATTCTTCCGTGTCACTGCTCGGACTGCTGGCACCGGATATGGACCTGCAGGCCGTAGTATAAGTCTGGTTATAAGCTACTACCGGGAGGAGATTCTGTTGATCACACATCCTGCCGACTACGCCAGATGTAGCGACCGGTGGTAAGGCCGCGTGTGTGTGTGTATGATCTTTCTCAACAGAATCCCCATACTCAGGTTTAACCGATAATAACATTTCTTTACTGTAAAACATATTTATCTCACAGTCAACCGAACTATATGCGCACTTGTATATATTAGAGTCTCTGGATCTTCACTTCTTCCGGGTACGCAGCAAGAAAAGAAAACACAACAATGAAGGTATCTTTCCCTAACTTTCCCTAAAATCACGTACCAGTCTTATCACAGAAGAAGATGTCGCTCCCACGTAGCAGGCCTGGGGATCTCCTCACTCTTCTTCTTTGGTCTCCTTCTGCAGGTAACAGTCTGTCTCTCCCAGTCTCAGGGCACACAGAGCAACAGCAGAAGGGAGATCACAGCAGCACAAATGGCTCCCTTATGTCGGTCACGGCCCCAGCACATGCACTCTGGGTGCTCGGCGGGCAAGGTTTTGCAGAGCGGCCAGAGTCACAGCACCAAAGTCCAGTGGCCCAGGATCAGTCACAGGGGCTTCTGCGGGGTGATTTTTTCCGGCAAGGTGTAGCAAAGTAGTCCACTTTAAACAGACATCCGCAGGTAGATCTTCTCAGCTCTGGATTTATACTGCTCTCATTCTCTGCTTCCACTTCCTGGTTAAACAACAGAGATGGCTGGGAGTTTCCCAGCTCTGTGATTGTACAGTCCACTGATGCCCCCTGGTGGACAAGTGCGGACTGTGCACAGTTCCTTTCAGTTTCAATTTCAATAATACAATCTGAATTGTACACCTCATTACACATGTAATGACTGACAGTCTCACACTGGAGTCTCAGGGAGATCTATGTCCGGCCTATAGATCTTAACAGCTCATTTACATATTTAAAAAAGTGTATTTCTTGGAAGGAAAACATTGGATCACAGAATTCAAAGTATCCTTTTATTCAAACTTCTATGACCTGCATGCCTATATAGATGGCCTAATTGAGTAACTCCTAATGGCTTCCCTTTAACATGATTATTCATTTTAATCACGCCTCTTCCACAAGAAACATAGTTCACACTTTATCTAATTTTGATTGTCTCAAAATAGAGATACTTGCATGCTTCAGGTTTGGGACGTGATCCGGTGACCTAGTGGCGCGTGTTCGGTTTACATGTCAGTCCAAATGCTAATGGATGTTTGATCTTTGTATTTGTGTTTTTTTGGTTTGCGCTTCAGGTATTCTCACTTGCTTATTGTCTACGTCCTATGACATCCCGGGTGGAGCTATTTATACTTTCTTTTCACCAGCCTTCTCTGCTGGCTATATTTCTATGTGGATTACTACTTATGAGTTCCTGCCCTGCAGCTAAGGAACTTAGGCTGATACCAGTGTTCTTTTCTTAGTGTTTACTCATTTAGCTTTCCTATTGTTTTGTGTTATGGCCCAGTCACACATAACGACGCACCAGAGATCCCGTTAACGATGTGCAGAGATCGCTGGTGCATAGTTTTTCACATTGCTGGTAAGATGTCAAACAGGTATCTCACCAGAGATGTGAAAAATGACGCACTAGCGATCCAGAATTATACCGAGGTCATTGGGAATTGTCACTCCATAGTGCAGCATTGAGATGGTTGCTCATTATCTGTCAAACACAATGATGTAGCACTCCCAGCAGGAGCACAACAACGTAGAAATGACCCAGGGCAGTGTGTAACGATCAACGATCTCACAGCAGGGGCCAGATCGTTGGTGCGTGTCACACAGAACGACATCGCTAACGGGATCGCTGTTGGGTCACAAAAACTGTGACGCAACAGCGATCTCGTTATGTGTGACAGGGCCTTTAGGTTGTTAGGAGTTTACCTTTGCATGCATTTATCATCTCTCATTTGTCCACTTGTGAAAGTGTTTTATGTTTACTCACTTGTGTTTTTTGTCTACCACTGAACTCTTTTCTAACCTTAGTTAATTGTCTGTAGCCACTTCTCATGTTCCTTTGGAGGTACAAAAATGGTTTGACGGCCTTTCAGGGAGCCAGGACCGAACCATGGTTTCTAGTTTTGCGGCTCTGGATATTTTAGTCTGTATAGAAACCAGTAGGGTTTCAGTGGCCTACGCTTTATCTCTCCATTTACCCATGTGTGACTGTAGATGTACATAACAGATACACATAACTACACTAGCTGATCGAAATATCAAATCCACAGGTATTCTAAAGTCTTGACTGTAAGGTTATCAAATTGTAAGTTAATGTAATCAGTCTGCTGCCCTGGCAGCCCAGGGACCAAATTTACTGAGCTGAACTTTGCACATTGAAAGTGACACACGTGCTGCAGTACAAGGCATGGTGTGTAGCCTTTCCTGTGCCCTAACGCTAGATCTTTGGCTCTTTACAATCCTACTTCCAATTTTGATCTATTTAACTATAGTTAGAATCTGACTAGACTTTGCTTTGGCATTACTTAATAAAATAACCGGTGATATTTAGATACCAAACCTTCTGCATGCAGACAATAATTTCTAAAAATCCAATATGATGGACAGAAACCTGGACTATTATCTTCTATAAAGCAAATTAGAGGTGGCAAGGAATGAAAATAGAAGAACCTTGTGATAATTTTTGGACTGTGAGCCCTCGAGGGCAGGGTCCTCTCTCCTCACCTACTGTATCCTCACCCATCCCTTGTAGACTGTGAGCCCTCACAGGCAGGGTCCTCTCTCCTCACCTACTGTATCCTCACCCATCCCTTGTAGATGTAAGCACTTGTGAGTATGGACCGCTCTCCTCACCTACTCTATCTTCACCCAGCTTTGCAGACTGTGAGTCCTCGCAGGCAGGGTCCTCTCTCCTCACCAACTGTATCTCACCCATCCATTGTAGACTGTGAGCCCTTGTGGGCAGGGTCCTCTCTCTTCACATACTGTATCCTCACCCATCCTTGTAGACTGTGAGCCCTCGCAGGCAGGGTCCTCTCTCCTCACCTACTGTATTCTCACCATCCCTTGTAGACTGTGAGCCCTTGTGGGCAGGATCCTCTCTCTTCACCTACTGTACCCTCACCCATCCCTTGTAGACTGTGAGCCCTTGTGGGCAGGGTCCTCTCTCTTCACATACTGTATCCCTCACCCATCCTTGTAGGGCTGTGAGCCCTCGCAGGCAGGTCCTCTCTCCTCACCTACTGTATCCTCACCCATCCCTTGTAGACTGTGAGCCCTTGTGGGCAGGGTCCTCTCCCCTCACCTACTGTATCCACATCCATCCCTTGTAGACTGTGAGCCCTCGCTGGCAGGGTCCTCTCTCCTCACCTACTATATCCTCACCCGTCCCTTGTAGACTGTGAGCCCTCGCAGGCAGGGTCCTCTCTCCTCACCTACTGTATCCTCAGCCATCCCTTGTAGACTGTGAGCTCTCGCAGTCAGGGTCCTCTCTCCTACTGTTCCTGTCTGTTTCTTGTATTGTTCATGAATATTGTACATGTCTATGTATACCCTTTTCACATGTAAAGTGTCATGGAATAAATGGCGCTATTATAATAACAATAATGTGGGCTAAGTTAGGAGGATTGTAGGAATCATTTCATTTGTCTTTGGAGGGTTTACTTTAAGAATTACCTCTGTAGCTGTAGTCGTAGGCAGAGTCTCCCACTTTAGTCTTCTTTTCTCCAGCAAGGTGTCTGATAATGCTCCGGAAGGAGTAGCCTTTAAAAATGTCCGCGATGTTGGCACTGAAGACCTGCCCTGGATACAAATACAATTATTTCATGAATCTTTTAATAAAATAACAGTTCTCATAATCTACAATTGGTCACTGTCATTGTTCATAACTTAACAGTGCATCTGCTTATAAGACATATACATACCTTCCCCACCCCTTCTACACTCATAATTCACTCTAAAACTAACATAAAAACAATCAAAATTCCCCTTGCTCAAGGCAAGACAGCCTGAGAGCTCACTGAGGGATCAGATTATATCTGCTTATTGAAGTCTGTGAAAAGGAGATGGGAGGAGCAGAGTAACAGAGAGAGACTGTGTGTTCATATCACCCGGTGCTGGATTCACAGTTACACTGTTCAGTACTACTGTATAACGTCCTCCATGCTGATGCTCCTTCTGGACATGTGCTACATAGAGACAAGAGATTGTGTATTGTGTATAGGACTCATCATAACAGATAGTCTGCACCCTCCAGTTCAGACAAATTAAAATTATCCTTAGAACCTACTGTAACACCAGTGCCAGTTTGGTAGCAGGCACAGTGTGCTTCTGAGTTGTCCCTCAAGCTAGGGGTCCCTGATCTAGTCCCTGTTCCCAAGATTACCCCTGATAGTGGGGACGACTGGGTCTTGTACCTTGCTCCTGGATACGACTCACCAAGATGTCCCTGCACTCCCCCAAGGTGGTGAAGGGGCAGGAGAACAAGAAAATACTCAGGGAACAGGCAAGGCAACAGACATAAAAGGACTACAGGGACTTCTCCAGAAAGAATCTTGAAGCAAAAGGAACAATACAGGAACAAGCTGAAACACCTTATTAAGAATGAAGATTCCACTGAAAGGGGGGTAAAACTGAACTCGAAGGCACTTTCCACCCCAAAGACTGGGTACAATTGTTTAAAATGTCCTGATATCTCCAATGTTATGTTGCTCTACTGATGTTTCAGTGTCTTTCCACTAATGAAAATTGTTTAATAAAATTATAGTTGGGAAAAAAAAGAATGTAGATTCCATTTATGGCATGGACGTCAGAGGCGGGTAGATATAGCAGAATGGGGAGACAAGCACAAGCTGCAGTTGGAATGAAGCAAAATCCAGAGCTAAGTGAGCTCTACAGAGGGCCTGCGATCTATTAAACACTGTACAGTACTGACCACTGAGCCACCATGCTGCTCACTGTGCAGTGCTAACCACTGAGCCACCCTGCTGCCCACTGTACAGTGCTAACCACTGAGCCACCATGCTGCCCACTGTACAGTACTGACCACTGAGCCACCATGCTGCCCACTGTACAGTACTGACCACTGAGCCACCATGCCACCCACTGTATAGTGCTAACCACTGAGCTTCTGTGTTTCCTACTGTACAGTGCTAACCACTGAACCACCGTGCTGACCATTGTACAGTGGTAGCCACTGAGCCTCTGTGCTGCCCACTGTACAGTGAAGACCACTGATCCACTGTGCTGCCCTCTGTACAGTGCTAACCACTGAGCTATTGAGCTGCCCACTGTACAGTGCTGACCACTGAGCCACCATGCTGCCCACTGTACAGTGCTAACCACTGAACCACTGTGCTGCCCTCTGTACAGTACTGATCACTGAGCCACCGTGCCACCCACTGTACAGTGCTAACCACTGAGCCACCGTGCTGCCCACTGTACAGTGCTAACCACTGAGCCACCGTACTGCCCACTGTACAGTGCTAACCACTGAGCCACCGTACTGCCCACTGTACAGTACTAACCACTGAGTCTCCATGCTGCCCTCTGTACAGTGCTAACCACTGAACCACTGTGCTGCCCTCTGTACAGTGCTAACCACTGAGCCACTGTGCTGCCCTCTGTACAGTACTGATCACTGAGCCACCGTGCCACCCACTGTACAGTGCTAACCACTGAGCCACCGTGCTGCCCACTGTACAGTGCTAACCACTGAGCCACCGTACTGCCCACTGTACAGTGCTAACCACTGAGCCACCGTACTGTCCACTGTACAGTGCTAACCACTGAGCCACTGTGCTGCCCACTGTACAGTGCTAACCACTGAGCCACCATGCAGCCCATAAATCAGTTGAAATTGAATTTTCTTGGAACCCAATGTGTAAATTTGGCCCGAAAAAGCATGATTACATCATTATCTGATTAGTATGATGTCACTGCACCTCTTATATTGATACTGTTCTCTAATGTTGAGCTCACTAAGACATAATTACGGTACATGGCTTCGATTGCAATCATTGCATTCCCTGTAGTTTCAGCCTACAGAAAGTCATCATTCCTGGTGTAGGATTCAGAAAATCTCTAATCAACCATCCTGTATATGGTTTATTGCTAATGATTTAAATCAACCAGATGGGTGACAGACATGTTTTTTGTCTCCAAATCAGCAATACATAATCTTCTCTTCGGGGAAAAGGAACATTTAATTCCAATCCTCCTGGTAATAGCTGTACCTGGATAAGGTGTACATGACATTGTGGGCCATTATATGATTTGTACTCTGCATTTTTTACTAGCTTCACATAAGCATACATACACCATTGCACTGATTTTCTTTTACTGTTCATTTCTTTCATAAATGCAAAGTTAGGAAACTTTCTAAACAGAATTAGGTAAACAAAAAACTCTACTATTTTGTTACTGTAGAGTGTTTGAAGGTTCATTATCTACCTCAGTGATTTGCAAACCTGTTACAAACCCATTAAAGGGAATGTCTGTAATCTGAAGACAGCATCCTGTAGAGGTTAACACACAGAATTAAGAGATGCATCTCTTATCACACTTTGTGCTGTTGTTTACCTGCAATATTTGTTATAGCTTCAGGAGATTATCATTGCTGGACTAGGTCACATAGAGGTCAGCTAGTCTGGCATGCAACTTGCTGTGATTAGCAGCTCACTGTCTATAGATTTTGTACATCTAGAGCCTGGTGTGGGCTGGGGAAAGGAGCTTTCTGAACTTCTACACATGCTAAAAACTCTGAGTCAGAACTGCAGCACACAGTATTCTAAGTGATACATCGTTGGAATCAGAGTTGGAATCAGGGTTTCTTTGTCTATATCATGCTACTCTCAGATTCCATTTAAGGCTTCTGCGTCTCTACCCGACCCCTCACTGCTCTCAAAGGTAGAGAAAGCAACATGGAGGGGGTTTTACACAGATGCCCAATGTGTGGATATGAAAAAGAAAACATCTAAAGTATCAGAAAGGGTAAAGAGAAAAAGGTTTTAGGGCAAGTGAAAAGTACATGAAGTAGAAATCATTGCAGGATAGAAGCTGTGATACACACATCTCACATCCAGCCTATATTACTGGGGGAGACACTCTCAAAAATAAAATAAGAAACTTGGATCAGGCTGCAAACTGGATATCAGGGGGCTGAATAAAGATTGAAGACTAAAACTTTAATAAGTAAAGGGTAGTCACTGACATGTTTCATAAAGTGAGGGCATATTGCACTGATATGAAATCTACTTATGAGACTTGAATACCCATCATTATTATTACTAATATTATTGAGAGATAGGTATGATCATACGATACGTTTCAACTGCATAGCTGCACAGCAGTCTACTTGGTTAGGGGGCTCATTTCCACCCTGAAACTACTGTCTGCCAGAAGAAAAACAGTGAAATCGGGGCACATTAACCAACTCTCAAAATACCTAAGGTTACCCCTGGAGGTGCAGATGCCTGGGTCTCATACTATAAGGAACAGGTGTGCAGGGGAACACACATACAAAACAGGCAAGGAAAACAAGTACAAAAGGACTCCTAATCTTCTCCTATAGGAAGCTTTGCAGCTGCAATAGCAACGAACACCTCAGCTCTCTACATACGTGCACTTTCAACTTGGTCAGTAGACCAATATAGAATCTATATCCAGCATGGAGTGAAGGCGGGAAAAGGGAAATATAGCAGAAGGGAGTGATCATAAGGAGCTACAGTTGAAATTAAGGCTGAGAGAAAATCTCAGCCAGAAGGGAAACGGTGCTTAACCCCTTCAACACAGAAAAAAAGGAAAGTCACAAGATAGCAGGCAAGTGGCCTCCACATGGGACCTGCGATTCATTAAATGCTGAGACCTCCTGATCCCAATTCTACCAGAGGTAACATCAGGATGTGACACACTCATGACAACCAGACTGCATGTAAGCGTTCGGGGAAAGTAAACTTCACACAATTACTAGGGGTTGTAAGAAATGCATAATGGTACCTTTACACGCCGCGACGGCAGGCTGGATACATCCCGCTACTTCACGTGCACGAGCACGCTCAAACGGCTACAAACGGTCAACGCACCCTCTTTACACGCCGCCATAAGGTGCGCTACGCCACGCTACATTTGTAGCTAGCTACATCGCTGGGGGTGTCAAGTAGCCAGCTGTAGCTTAGCGTACCACGTTTACACAGCGCTACAATAAGCTAATATGGGCGGACCTGGTACAGCAGGGACAGCACATAGGCGTGCCACAATCGTGGATTACGAGCCGTCCGTACGATGATAGGACAGCGCAATATCATCCTGATTGGCCAGGCATCGCAGGAGGCTGAGAAATACAGCACGCTCGAGCGATTGTGTAGTGTGACTGGTCAGCTCCTTAAATATGCCTCCCTGTGCAGCGACTACCAATCGTCATGCAGGAGCTTCCTCCAATGATCGGTGATGGGGCGCGGTATCCCAGAGCCTGGGTCACGCCTTAGCTACATTGCAGCTACAGCCCCGGGTGTCCAGAGTTCCCTTCCGTTGCCTCTTTACACGCCGATACAGCTCGCTACCATCGGCTTTGTAGCCATCTTTTTTCGAGCAGACCTAGGAAACAGATGTATCTGTTGCCGGCTGCAGCGTCACGTCTTCAGACGCCGCTACGACGGGCGATATTGGCGCTACAAGCTACATTTGTAGCCTGTAGCGGGATGTATCCAGCCTGCCGTCGCGGCGTGTAAAGGTACCATAAGGGGGGAGCTCTAAGATGAGATAATGGAGAGTTAGGAGCCCATGGTCTATTTGGTCCACCCCAGTTAAAAATTATGAAACTCTAGAGGATTGAGTTACACCTGGGCTTTAGTGCCTGATGAGGCTCAGTGACCCCTCTACCACATAACAGAAGACGATTCCTGTACTTGGTCTATGGAAGGTGGGGGGCTTTATGCCTGGGGCTCAGTTTATGCCTGGGGAGCTACGAGAGGTTTAAGTAAAACCTCTGATTTTTGAGCTAACAAATCTGACCTGGTCAAATGGAGCCAACTATTAACCACACATCTGTTACCTTTTTATGACCGGAAATGTGTGAATGGGAAAAAAAAAAGAGAAGGTAAAAGAAAAAAGCAGATCGGCAATTGATTTGGCTGAACATGCAGTGTGAGAACACGCCGAGTCTGGATAATGGCTCTCAACAGGTGGAAGTAATATCCCATCGTTAATGATGAACATAATTAAAGCAGATTTTATTTTAGTCCATAATGTTGGCAAAGGATCAACGTAAAATCTGTCCAGATCCGAAAATACATCCCGTGGTCTGCAGTTACCTGACACCACAAACTTATCATATCCCATACACAAACTGCAGAGCCCGGGCACTCGGTGCCAAGTTATTATTACAAGATTCCATCATGTTTTCTCCTCTTTGCTCATCCAAACCAAGAGAAGTATTAGATGTGTTACTAGTGAAGATGTATCTGTTGGCACAGTTATGTGGCTTGAAGGATTTCTCACTGTGGCGTCTGTCCGCAGCTTCAAGCAAAAAAGGTTCTCTCGTACCGACTAGGAATAAGGCCAGGGTCACATCTCCGTTTTGACCCTAGCCTACAACAATCCGGCTTTAACTTAGAATTTTTTCCAGCACCGCATAGCGTTACCGCTATGCGGTGCTGGAAAACGCAGTCCTTAGTTACCCTATGTTTACCTTCACTACCTGTCAGGCAGCGGCTCGGAGTGCGCTTTACAGTGCCGCACAGGAAACGCTGTCTGCAACGTAGCATGCAGCTGCAGCCGCTGACAGGTCAGGACCCAGTTTGGACCCAGAGGCTTACTCTGGGATTAGGCACAGCATTTGGACCGAGGAACAGAACGTCAGCCAAGAGTGTTTTGTGTTGATGCTTGACGTCTGCCCCTGGCAGATAACCGGACAGTGGCTGTCTTCTCCAGTGTCAGTTCGGTGGATCCTGAGCAGAGGTTTGAAGACAGCGGATCTTAATCATGCGTAAAGTGAAGAATACTGTCTGGTAGTTCCAGAGTGGTCCAATGGAGGCAACCCCAGAAGTGGGTTAGGGATAGAATTAACCAAAAGAATTTTTGAATTCACAGTGTATATCAATGGTGCTTAACGAGTCTGTAGGTGACGGGGCGAAGGTAGCAGAATGCAGCCATTGCAGACAGCCCACCCCCAACTCACATGTTCAACCATTATAGTAAAGAAACCTTAAAAACTTCTACTGACCCTGTGAATAGTTTGTCAGTCCTGCAGTGCAGGTTTTCAGGATTTCCTTAGTATTGCACAGGTGATAATATAATCACCTACACTGGTGATATATCCAATCCCTGTGCAATGCTGAGGAAACCCTGAAAACTTGTACTGCTGGCGCTCCTCGAGTTCCTCACCCCTGGGTTAATGGGACCATTTATGACCGGGACCTGAAACTGACTGCAACTCCTTTACCTGATATAGTTACATGCTTACACAATAGGTTCCCATAGGTCTCACTAGTAAGAAATGTCTTCCTTCTTAGGCATTCTTTCCCCATAGCATGTAAAACTCCATAATAAGAACCAACACTGTCCCAGTATGACTGTTTTCATTCACAGTCTAATTTAAAGCTCTTGTCATTTTTTGGAAGATGTTTTAATTTTGTTTTAATGGCCTTCTGCTCGATCTCAACTTGATGGATGAAAACTCTACAGGAAGACTGATCTTGTGCAGCCTAGATAGGTCCACCAGGGTCTTCTCCGAGACAAGAAAGGTCCACTACGATCTTCTCCAAAGGTCCACCAAGGTCTTCTCCCAGACTAGAAAGGTCCACTGTGATCTTCTCCAAAGGTCCACCAAGGTCTTCTCCCAGACTAGAAAGGTCCACTGCGATCTTCTCCAAGACTATATAGGTCCACCAGGGTCTTCTCCAAGCCTAGATAGTTCCACAAGGGTCATCTCCAAGCCTTGATAGGTCTACCAGGGTCTTTTCCACCGTTATCTTGATTATATCAAGCCAATGGGTTGCTGGTTTTCCTCTTCACCTTGTTCCTTCAAGTCTTCAGACCATGATGTCCTTCTCCAGTGATTTCTCTCTTCGTACGATGTGTAGACAAGTCATAGCTTAGTGATCCTTGCTTCTAGTGATACGTCTGGCTTGATTTGTCCCAGCATTGATTTGTTTGTTCTTCTTGCCATCCATGGTATTGATAATATCCTTCTCCAGCGCCACATTTCAGATAATGGCAGGTTTTCCATCTACTGACTTTGTCACTGTTCAGACCACGTTTTTACCTATACTGGTAGTAACACAGTCAGTGAAGTGTCCGGGTTTAGCAGTGCTGTCCGGCACCCGGTGCTCATGTTATAGCACATTCTCAGCTTTCAGCCACTTCCCTGGAGCCAACAATGACAAATCACTTGGAGAACATGAGAAAAAACAGGCAGAGAAGGTATGGATAAATATCTGTCTGCTGTATGGGAGGGGGGTTTAGACATGGTTAATGGCGTTGGTCTCTTGCCTCTAGATGTTACTATGGATCGCTGTATACATATATCTTCACATGCTTCAATTACGCAAGAACTGTGTGAAAACTAGATGACTCTTTAATGTGTTATTCCACATCCAGCATTACATAACCATTGGAGGAATGCTACAACTGGATAATAACAGCAGACTGCAGCAATACCAGAACACATACGGAAGGGTAAGGGTATGTGCACATTTAGGATGTGGTGCAGAAATGTATGCACTATTTCCACATCTCTTGGCAGGAAAAACGCAGCGGCGAATACACTGAAATCTAGGACCATCCTGAACACACAGACCTACAAGCCATCAGCTTGGCTTAGATACAGTTTATGTAATTACACTGTTTACAAGAGGAAATCCTGATAATCTGTGTGTAACAATGTGGAAACTAATGCAGCGATAAATCCGGTTACATAAGTCTTACCTTGCCAGTAAAAGCTGCCGGGTCCTCCAACTGCGATGTCTCCATTCTATACAGAACACAAACAGCATTCATCAATACTAATAATACATTCCCCAAGATAGTGATCAAACTTATAGTAAAAAGGTCAGATAGGTACATAGATAGACAGATAAGAATATACAGTAGATACATAAACAAATATACTGTATAATATATAGAAAGATTGATAGATAAATAAATAGACAGCCATACATATACGGTAGATAGATATGAGTTAGATAACATATAGATAGGCTAGATAAAAAACACAGATCAACAGAAAGAGATAATACAAGATAGATAGATATCAGATAAATAATAGACATTGAATGGATGGATTTCAAGATGGGTGGATGGATGGATGGATGGATGGATGGAAGGATGGATAGATGCATGGATGGATGGATAGAAGCATTAATAGAAGGATGGATGCATAGAAGCATGGATTGATGGATGGATGGATGGATGGATACATGGATTGATTCATTGATGGATGGATAGATGGATGCATGTATAGATAGATGCATGGATGGACAGATAGATAGATGGATGAATAGGTGCTTGGATGGATAGATACATGGATGGATAAATAGATGCATGCATGGATGGAAGGATGATAGATGCATGGGTGAATAGATGCATAGATGGGTACATGAATGAATAGATGGAAGGATAGATTACACAAGGTTCAGGAATTTTGCACAAAATAAAAAAATGGCTATTTTTTGTCTTTAAAGGGAATCTGTCAGCAGGTTTTTTTCTATGGCTAGGGTCACATTTAAAACAAGAATTGCATTCACCGCATCCAGATCCGGATGCGGTGAACACAATGCCAGGCACACACATTTTTTTACAAAAATGTGTGCTGAATACCGGACTGCAGTAACCGGATGGCTCAGGATGTGTAATCCTGAGCCATCCGGCAACTGCATAGTAACTAAAGGACTGTTTGAGGTCTCTAGGGGGGGCTTAGACCCCCCTACAGACCGTCCGCCCACTTCGGTGGGCTTCTTCTACAATATCTCCCATGGCACGGGCTCCTCCGAGCTCCGTGCATGTCAACCAAAGTCCCCCCCCCCCCCCGTATCACTATAGAGGGGTGCATACACCCCTCTTGTACTGTTATGCTTGTATTATGTGTCCAAAACAAAGTATTATTACAGTCGACATGTAAGTTCATACTTACGTGCTCTCGTAGGCAGAGTCCAGGGAATTCCATGGGCGGGGCTGTGTGCTGCAGCCTCCGCCCGCTCATTCATTATGGCCGCCCCCTCTGGCCTTAATCCAGTGTTGTGAGGGCGGCCGCGTCATGAAAGGGGCGTGGCTAACGATGTGCCGCGGTTAGCCACACCCCTTTCATGAAGCGGCCGCCCTCACAACACTGGATTAAGGCCAGAGGGGGCGGCCATAATGAATGAGCGGGCGGAGGCTGCTGCACACAGCCCCGCCCATGGAATTCCCTGGACTCTGCCTACGAGAGCACGTAAGTATGAACTTACATGTCGACTGCAATAATACTTTGTTTTGGACACATAATACAAGCATAACAGTACAAGAGGGGTGTATGCACCCCTCTATAGTGATACGGGGGGGGGGACTTTGGTTGACATGCACGGAGCTCGGAGGAGCCCGTGCCATGGGAGATATTGTAGAAGAAGCCCACCGAAGTGGGCGGACGGTCTGTAGGGGGGTCTAAGCCCCCCCTAGAGACCTCAAACAGTCCTTTAGTTACTGAATTTAACTCTTTAATAGTCATAGGACAGTTTGCTGATCCCGGCAATAGCCGGGATCAGCAAACTATGCAGTTGCCGGATGGCTCAGGATTACACATCCTGAGCCATCCGGTTACTGCACAGCGGTTCAGAGAACCGCTGCGAAAACTGCTGCCTGCATGATTTTTAACGCAGGCAGCAGTGCCGGACATGGACACCGGATGGCTTGTGAAGCCATCCGGTGTTTTGCATTGGCTCCTATGAGGAGCGTTTCCTGGTCCGGTTTTGAGCTTTTTGAAAGCTCAAAACTGGATCAGGATTCTTAAAAAAAAACGGATATGTGACCCTAGCCTATGTAACCTAACAACAGCATGTTGTAAGAGTTAATACAGAGATTTCAGGCATGCATCTCTTATCACAAGGTGTATTGTTATTTACTTGCTATATTTGTTTAAGCTTCTTAGCTTTGTTATTAGTAAGACACAGCAGCTCTGCACTCAGATCCAACCCCCCCTTGCTGTGATCAGCAGTTTCTGTCTATAGAAATGTACATACAGACCTGGTGTGGGTGGGGCAGATCTTTCAGCTCTACTGTGTTGCTAAAACTAAAACATTTGATTGTGTGAGAACGGCTACAGACAGTAATCTATGAGTTACATCGTTGGATTCAGGGTCTCTTTGCCTAAAACATGCTGTTCTCAGACTGTATAGCAAAAATCTGCTGACAGATTGTCTTTAACCTGTTTAGCGACTTTTTAGCAAAAAAAATTACATTTTCTTAAAATATCACAAAATTTGATCCTAAGATTTAAGCTAAACTTGTAACTTTTTGAAAAATCGTAAATGATGAGTCAGCCGATATCAACTATAAACTGTAAACTCTGCCCACAACGGCAAAGTAGACTGATAGATATACATACACTCAGGGGAAAACTCACTCCCTTAGGGTCAGTGTATGTTCACACAGTGCATTTTATGCAAAAAAAAAACCCATATAGTTAACAGGAATAATGCTGCTTACATTCCATGCTTTTTATGGTTTTTTTTTGGGGGGGAGGGGGAGCATTCAATTGAAGGGTGAAAGATGCTGCAAAAACGCTGCAAGAATTGAAAGACTATGGTTTAAAAAAAAAAACAGTGAATAAAAACGCACCATGTGAATGAGGTTTTAGAAATCTATTTTTTTCTACCACTAAGGGGGCCTTCACATCAGCGGTTTTCGCTGATCGCGGCAGTTGCGGTGAAAAAAAACGCAACTGCTGCGATTACCGCATGACGGCTGCACTTGCGGTTTACTTGCGGCAAGCCCCATACAATGTCTATGGGGCTTGCGGTAAGTGTGCGGCAAGTGCGGTTTCGGCACCTGCGGCAGGTGCGGCAGCGAAAAAAAAACGCGGCTGACCGCGTTTTTTTTGCGGCCGCACCTGCCACAAGTGCCGATACCGCACTTGCCGCACCTGCCGCAAGCCCCCATAGACATTCTATGGGGCTTGCCGCAAGTAAACCGCAAGTGCAGCCGTCATGCGGTAATCGCGGCAGTTGCGTTTTTTTCACCGCAACTGCGCGCGATCAGCGAAAACCGCTGGTGTGAAAGGACCCTAAAAAAGCTGCGTTTTTTTTCTGCACAAATAAAAATGCAAGGAAAAATGGCAGCATTCGACATTCTTAGAAATCGCCCGTCTTTGTAAACTCCTGGGTGTAATATTTACATAGACCTTATAATCCATCATATAATACACTGAAATGAAGCAATAAAAGCAGCTTTTCTAGAATTACAGAGCGGAGTCATCCGGGATCAGTATTAAAGGATTGTTTCATAAATGAAGCCAAAATATATTGCACAAGCTGAAGAAAAACGTGAAGCAAATCATAGCCTGACATGTCATGTAAATAAGGGGCAGATAAGCGCCGGTAATGTCCCTCATGTTCTGCTGCTCAGTGAAATATTTTCCGAGTCCCAGCTGAGACCCTTCAGTGTCACAAGCAGCTGCTGTATGAGAAAAGGAGATTTTTGTGTACTCACCGTAAAATCCTTTTCTCTTAGCCTCTAATTGGGGGACACAGACCGTGGGTGTTATGCTGCTGTCCACTAGGAGGCGACACTAAGCAGAATCTGCAAAAGAGTTACAATGGCTCCTCCTCTGCAGCATACACCCCTGGGGCAGACACTGCCTCACCAGTTTGTGCTAAAGCAGTAGGAGAGTTAGCAGAGTAATAACAGTATAACAAGACCTGTATAAAAACAGGCAAACATGTGTATATGCTTGTCAACGAACAGGCACACATGTAAACAATGAAGAGGTAACCGAGTAATAATATTATGAGAAGGCCTGTCACAAACAGGCACATTTGTAGTTAACTTCACAGGTAAATATGTGTAAACCGTTAACCTGTACAGTTACCCATGTAACAGCTGAGAAGCAACCTGAGAACAGTAGTAAAGACCCAAAAAAAGGCAACAGGGTGGGTGCTGTGTCCCCCAATTAGAGGCTAAGAGAAAAGGATTTTACGGTGAGTACACAAAAATCTCCTTTTCTCCTTCGCCTCATTGGGGGACACAGACCGTGGGACGTCCCAAAGCAGTCCCTGGGTGGGTAAATAGAAAAAAACACAGAACATTGCAAGGCATACAACATAGATACGAAGTATGAACACTTGCAAGAGACGCCCACATAGACACACCTCAGTCGAGGGTGACTCGCAACCAAGTGTGGGCTACACTGGGCAGTCGCGTTGGCAAACGTGCCCGGCGAAGACTAGTGTGAAAAATATCTAGGATGCTTCCGACTGCCGTACCATAACCGGATGGGCATGAAACATTCAGCAATATGCCCCCGGGAAGATTGACGGAATGTATGTGGCAGTGGATTTGGCTGCCGCTATCCTCTTCTGGCGACATACCGAGATAATAAAAAGAGAATCCCACTTTCGGGAGCGGTCGTCCCCAGCTTGATCAAAGAGCCGTAAGTAGATCCAGTGTGTGCAGAAAGTTGTGCACATGGTGTAGGAATGCCGGGCTAAATGAAGGGAAAGCGAATTCCTCGTGCAGGTAGAAGATGATAATACCTTTGCGAGGAAGCAACAGTGGCCAGAGCATGATTTTATCCCGATGGGACTTCGGGAAAAAAGTGCTTTGCAAGAACGGGAGCGAGCTCAGGGACACGGGGAGATTGCCGAGGAAGCCAACATTCAGGAACAGGCTTTGCAAAGAGAGGGAGTGAACTCAGAGACACGACGGATATCGCAGCGGTAAAGGCAGCTATTAGAATACGTTTTGAAAGGAACGGGAGTGAGCTGAGAGATACTACGGGTATCGCTGTTGTAAAGAGAAAGAAGAACCAAAGGGGAAATCCCATGACAACTCGATGGGAGACCTTGGAGGGACATGCGACCAGATCCCGACTCCTCATTTCCAGCTAAATACTAGTAAGAGAGAGCCGGGGATAGGCCGACACCCAGTTCTGGCTGTGCGAACTGAGACGTGTCCTAGCAGGTGACATTATTTTGAATACCACAGATGGGGAACCAGCCTGGGTTAGAAAAACCAGGCGCCCGCAGTTGAGTTGACCACTACAGCGCTATCGATGTTGGTGGCATACAGGGCGCTGAAACAACTGCTGGTGGAGACCACACTGGGCAGGCGGATCCGGTGTATGTGGACCATCTGGATTATAAGAATGACAGCCACGGCTGCTGGCTTGAGCTCATTCACTGCTCTGTTTCTAGAGACAGCGGAAGGAAGGTATAGGGCAGGCAGATGGGACCTGAGCTGGACATTGAGTCTTGTTCCAGAGACCTGGGACCGAGATACGAATGTGGATCTCTAGGCGTGATTAGAGAACCGTATCCTAGATGCCTGTGTGGGTACAATAAAACCAGCGCTTAACTGAACATGACGGACAGGATCACCGTGAAGAGCAAAGAGTGGCTCAATTTGGACCCGCGGAAGTGGATTGCCATGTGAAACTCGTTCGTGGACCTCCACGGGATTGACATTTGGCGATCTGCCCGAAATTGGTGATAATGCGTGAAAGTCAACCTGAAAGGGAGATAGGTAGGGAGGAATCCAGGAGAATTATTGACTCTGCACAATACGATATCCGGTTAGTGCCCTACCAACATATCAGACTGGCATTGGGAGATCGTCCAGCCTGACAAGTTGGAAAGAAAACCTGTTCTGCACGGGGGAGGCTGGTCGCAGGAACCGGGAAGGACCTGGGGAGTATGAGCGATAGCCAAAGGATCCTGTCTGAGACCAACGGGATCCTGTCCCTGTGGAAAAACCGGGCAAACAACAGGGTCCTGAATCGCAAAAGGAATTGCCTTGAACGTCCAACCAGCTTGCTCAGGACTCAGATTCATGAGCAACGGAGTGAGGTGAGGACAGAACGCAGAATCGGACTGTATGACGCAGCGCACAGGCCTTAAGTGAGGGAGAACCAACCAGCGGGTGGTAACAAATGCATCCCCAGGAAGGTACCTGTCCCAGTCGGGGCTGAGGACTCTGACCACCGGATGAGTGTTCCAGACTGGAAGGAGTGTTGTTTCAGTCAATCAGGCAGGTCAGGACAACCCCCGTCGAGAATGGGGAATTGGGATGGCTACGCCATTACCTGATTGACAAACTGAGGAGCATTACACACCCAGGGGCAGTGTGACGAGCTGAAAAAGAAGGATTGTCGTAAATGGTAAGGTGCAGAGAATATTGATGCTCCGAGGAACTGGGAGATGTTGATACGCATCTCGACTAGTGAGTTCCCGACCTCCAGAGATATAAGGATGAAACGGGGAGACTCCATGCGTAAGAAAAAAAGCCAACCCATATGGGCAGGTGCTGTGATGCAAAGTATACTTGAAAAGGTTGATGGGAGAACTCGAGCGTTTTCCTTACAGAACTAGGATGCTGACTACTACTGGTAGTAGAGAAAAGCAAAGGAGTTGATGATCGGGAAATGACGACCCAGATGTGAAGATATAGAGAGGGTCGGCCTTCCGGTCCTGAGAGAACCTATGGAGTCCACATCTATTTGGTCTGGTCTGGATGGATCAGACCAACAGGCTAAGTTAGCCTGTTACGGACCGGAAGCTCCTGGAGAGAGCCCTATGTCGTGACTGGCTCTGTTGACGTCGCAGGAAAGACAGGCGTCTTATTTAGCATTGGGAAAAAGGGAATAGCCTGTTATCCAGTTGCATCTGAGATCACGATATCTATAAAGAAGACTAGCCAGCTCCTATTTAGCATTGGGAAAAAAAAGGAGTAGCCCTTTATCCACTTGCATCTCAGATCACGATATTTGTAGAGAAAACTAGTCGGCTATCTGTTCGAAGCAGAGTTTTCACTGTAGTCTCTGAACCAGGCCGTGGTTCGAGTTTCGCCTGAAAAGAGACTGCCATCTTGTAGCAAGGAAAGGGATACCCTTCTAGGTCCTGATCTCTATAGTAGCCTATACTTTATTTGGCAGAGAAGTATGGCCCTTGATACCAGGTGGAAAACCAGGGAGGAGGAAGTTGGCTCCGTCCTGGCATAGTAATAAAGGTAATGGGCATTGTTGGGTTCCAAAAACCTTTATCTGGACGGTTCTGATATGACAGTGACCTTCCTGAGAATCTGTAGGGTCTCTTGAGAGCCAGTAAAGTCCACAGAAAACTGAGGATTGCCACAGAAGTGTGCCATCTGCTACAACTCAGGCAACCGACTGTGGGAGCTGAGGAGAATGGTTTCCCGGGTCTGCGTGCCAAGCAGTCCCATACTGGAGATCGGAACGCTTAGGAACCGTCGCCATAGATGATGCTCTCTCGTGGCAGGAGGGGATACGTGGAGGTAACACCCCGCGTTCCCGCCTGTTGTAGGTTGTGGGAAATCGGTACGCTGAGGTACCGTCGCCCCAAATACTGTTGAAGTTTCATGATCAATACTGGTGAGCATCATGTAGCTGGTCTTTATGTCACATATTGTCATGTAGCAGGGAGCCCACTTCTTGTGACCCTAAAGGGTTAGAGGTGCCAGTTTGTGGCAGGCTGGACCCGGTTGGTTAGTCTAAGAGCTCTGACAACGCCTTGCCAGTGGGGAACTACTGAACGATATTGTGACACAAGTGTGATATGTAGCCTATAAGACACTTGGTTATTTGTTTGGAATGAGTGGCACACGGATTATGCGACAGAGAATACAGTGTTGGAGACACTGGCTCATGTAGTATGCTGACACATGAAATATGCGACAGAGAATATAGTGTTGGAGACACTGGCGCATGTAGTATTCGGCAGAGAATACGTGTTGGTGACACTGGCACGTGGTATGTGACAGATACAGTGTTGATTACACTGGCACATGTAGTATGCCGACACATGGAATATGCGGCAGAGAATACAGTGTTGATTACACTGGCCCATGTAGTATGCCGACTCATGGAATATGCGGCAGAGAATACAGCGTTGATTACACTGGCACATGTAGTATGCCGACTCATGGAATATGCGGCAGAGAATACAGCGTTGATTACCCTGGCACATGTGGTATGTGACAGGGAATACAGAGTTGGAGGCACTGGCATATGGAGTAAAGTGTTGGTGACACTGTGGGGTATGGTATGTAGAGAAAAAAACCTGAGCTGCAGCAGACTAGAGACTGCTGAGCTCCTTACCCAGTCTAGGTCCAGAGATGACGAAGTTGTTGTCTGATCCGGTGTCCCCCAGTGTTCGGGAGGTTCCTGTGCACTGCGGAGGAGCAGTGCTGTGAGCCAGTGTGCTGTGATCCAGTGTGCTTCTGTGCCAAGCTGTTAGCCATGTGCTCTTACAGATCTACTTCCTTTCTAACAGAGCTGTGGCTAGATCCAGCGATTCTGTTTACACTGGGAAGCAGCAGTGCTATGGGCTTCGGTTTCTCAGTGTAGAAATAGCAGTTGCGGTGAGCGCAGAGTCCAGCGTCCTGGGGCAGAAATAGAAGGTGCACAGTTAAAGGAAGTGGGCGGACCGGACGTGAGGGCAGGAAGCGGGCGGTCTTAGACAAAAAAGGCGGCCACGAGAATCTCGCAGCGAGCGAGAGGCGCCAGAATGCGGCCAAACCGCTCCCAACAGGGAGGCAGTCAGGGGGCGGTCCAGAGAAGTGATGTCACGCCAGAGCAGGCGGAGGGCGGGAGGAGGCGGGGTCGATCGGGAGAAGGCCCTAAGCCGGGGACTAAAGTGAATTTCGGCTCCGAAAACCGTGCAGAACTGGCGCGGAGACCTGAACCGCCGCCATTCCCGCCAGTAATGGGGAAGCCCCTTGCAATGAGGATCGCACTATGCCGCTCTGCCCCGGCGCGGAGGCCCGAACTGCCGCATTCCCGCCAAAATTGGGAAGGAAAAGAGGGATCTCTGGGCACTGCGGTGTTCACATAATGAGCCCGGACCTGCACCGAATGAGCACAGATGTGCTCTGTGAATGAGGCACTGTCTGTAAGCTGAGCAGCGTGCAATGCAACCCCGTTTCCATGGGTGCCCGGAGGCCCTACCTGGAGCTGGCTCCTGCAATCCGTGTTCCCTTGTAAGGGGACATGAGGAGGCAGCGTGTAAGGTGTAGGCTGCGACTTCTACAGTCCAGTATCCCTTGCTAGCACATTCCGATATCCCGGCTGTGGGATCTGGGTAGAGCTGAAGAGCGTCTCTCAGTGGGGTCTGGGAGGGTAGAAAGGCTTGTGCCTGCTACTGCAGCTCAGTGTCCCAGTTGTGGGATCTGTGAAAGACTTGAAAATCTGGAGCCGTCTGATGGGAGAGCCATGTCCAAAAAGTTAAAAATATAATCCCTCGTTGCAGGAGGGGGTACCTGGAGGTAACACTCCATGTTCCCGCCTGTTGTTGGTTTGGGGAGAGCGGTACGCAAAGGCACCGTCGCCCGTCTATCATTATCCGAGGGAAAAAATGCAAAAAATTAAAATAATAAAGATAATGACGAGGGTCATTAGATGCATCTACCTCCTAATGACACTAAGCTAAAACTGGTGAGGCAGTGTCTGCCCCAGGGGTGTATGCTGCAGAGGAGGAGCCATTGTAACTCTTTTGCAGATTCTGCTTAGTGTCGCCTCCTAGTGGACAGCAGCATAACACCCACGGTCTGTGTCCCCCAATGAGGCGAAGGAGAAAACCTCCTGATAAGCCTCCCCGACGCACGGTGCGAGCTCAAGGCTTTACAGATATTATCGCATTTATCTGTTAGTTTACAAATGTATATATATATATGGCCCTGTAATCATCGGTGTAGCACACACATAGGCCATGAGCACACATTCAGTATTTGGTGAGTTTTTACCTCAGTATCTGTAAGGCCACGGTCACATATTGAGTATTTGGTGAGTTTTTTACCTCAGTATTTGTGGCCAAAACCAGGAGTGGAACAATCAGAGGAAAAGTATAATAGAAACACGTCACCACTTCTGTATTTATCACCCACTCCTGGTTTTCTCTAAATCCTGAGGTAAAAAACTCACCAAATAGTCAACGTGTGCACGTGGCCTAAGACTTAAAGCTTCAGACTATAAGGCCATGTGCACATGTTGAGTATTTGGTGAATTTTTTACCTCAGGATTTAGAGAAAACCAAGAGTGAGTGATAAATAGAGTTCTCTACTTCACTTCTAAGTGGTGACGTGTTTGTATTATACTTTTCTCTGATTGTTCCACTCCTGGTTTTGGCTACAAATCCTGAGGTAAAAAATCTCACCAAATACTCAACGTGTGACCGTGGGCTTAAGTGTCTTCTGCTTCAAATACTATGGTACAGGTACGTCTGTGTCTAAAGGAGGCTGTGGGCTCATACCCTAGTGTCTTCTGTTTCAAATACTAAACATGTCCGTCTGTGTCTAAGGCAGAGACACACCAAACGAGATACATGCAAGATACTCACATGAGTCTCGCATGACTCACCTGGCACAGCCACCGCTCTCTGGACGGGAGGGTGTCAGCTGCTTGTATTTCTATGTAACTCCACACTCCCATCCAGACAGCAGCAGCTGTGCCATGTGAGTCATGCGAGATTCATGTGAGTATCTCGTATGCAACTCGCTTAGTACTTCTCCGGTCTAAAGGAGAGTGTAGGCCAGTGATGGCGAACTCCAGGCCTCGAGTGCCACCAACAGTGCAGGTTTTCAGGATTTCCTTATATTGCACAGGTGATAATATAATCACCTGCACTGGTAATGATTCCAACCTTTGTGCAATGCTGAGGAAATCCTGAAAACCTGCACTGTTGGTGGCACTCGAGGCCTGGAGTTCGCCATCACTGTGTAGGCGTATATATGTGTCCCTGCTATGTACTGTAATGGATGTGTCTGACCATACAGGGACATGGTCTGATCATACCACATCTCCTCTGCTGAGATAATCTAATATATGTGTACCTGCTATGTACTGTGTAATGGATGTGTCTGACGATAAAGGAACATGGCCTGATCAGGAGCTGTGGTATGATCAGACCATGTCCCTGTACAGTCAGACACATCCATTACACAGTACATAGCAGGGACACATATATAAGATTATCTCATCACAGGAGATGTGGTATAATCAGACCATGTCCCTGTACGGTCAGACACATCCATTACACCGTACATAGCAGGGACACATGTATACGATTATCTCAGCACAGGAGATGTGGTATGATCAGATCAGATCCCTGTACGGTCAGACACATCCATTACACAGTACATAGCAGGGGCACATATATAACATTATCTCAGCACAGGGACAGTTTTTTATACATATCCAATTGAGGAAATTATTATGATTATTCCAAGATCTATTGATTAAAACAAACTTTGTTTGTGGGAAAACCCCATTTCAATGCATGTAGAGTAGGGGAAAAATAATGTTGGGATATTGCACCTTCTATAGCCTCTGTGCTGTACTGTCTATTGCTTACTGCATGACTTGCTTTGTGTGTGGCACTGTGTGTTTGGCCATATTTTGGTAGATGGGTGCCAGAGCTGCCTTACTTTGGCCTGTAACATGGATAAGAATAGTGGATACTACAATTTTTCTACCCAGACCAGTGATATTAAATTTCACCACCACCATCTCACGGTGGGGATTTTTTAACTTATTTATCTGTCTTGTACTGAGCTCCTTACGGCTGATTTATGACCTCATAAAATTCACCTCAACTTAGATGCGGTCTATGGTCATAAATCAGCAAAACAAGACATTAGGCCCCTTTCACATCAGCGTTTTTCGCTGATCGCTGCAGTTGCGGTGAAAAAAACGCAACTGCCGCGATTACCGCATAACGGTCGCACTTGCGGCAAGCCCCATACAATGTCTATGGGGCTTGCGGTAAGTGTGCGGCAGGTGCGGCAAGTGCAGTTTCGGCTCTTGCGGTAGGGGCGGCCGCGAAAAAACCACGGTATGCCGCGTTTTTTTTCGCGGCCGCACCTGCCGCAAGTGCCGATACCGCACTTGCCGCACCTGCCGCAAGCCCCATAGACATTGTATGGGGCTTGCCACAAGTGATGCGGTAATAGCGGCAGTTGCGTTTTTTTCACCGCAACCACGATCAGCGTAAAACGCTGATGTGAAAGCAGCCTAAAAAATGTTTTTTCTAGACTACAAGATCCCTTTAAGATGAAATCAGTGTTCATTTTGGGATTATTTCTACACCGGCAACATCTCGGAATAAGTTTTTGATGTTTTTCTTTTATTGTATTTGCCAATATATTACTGAAAAACTCTACCTTATAGAAATCCAGACTGAATCCCGCTTGACAGTAGCCTTGTCCTGCCGGGTCAGCATTTTCTGCCAAAAAAAAGAATGTTCACAAAATCTTTAAACTCAAATTAAAAGATATCAACAACTTCTGAATCAAATATTTTATTTATTTTGCTTAAATGAACGTAATAAGTTTGGCAATTGGATTACTTTATAAATTTTGCACCGTTCGATATTTACAGGATCTCCATTTCCTTGGTTAATGCAGAATGAGTTAACTTAGAGTCCATCAGTGATGCTCCTTTCAGCAGATTTGTGACCACAACAAAGTTCAGCTAAACTTTGGTGTGGTCTATGGTCATAAATCATCACAGGGGAGTTTAGAAGACAGATCCAAGAGTTACAGTTGCCAGTCAGATCAAGCTCACTGATGGATAAGCAGATGACTTGGGCAGAGACACACTTATGTGAGGTGCATGCGAGTGCCTCGCATGCATCTCGCATGAGTCATACGGCCCGGCTGCTGGCTCTCTGGTCAGAAGCATGGACCTGCAGAGAAACACAATCAGCTCTACGCTCCCTTCCAGAGAGGCAGGGTGACTCATGCGAGATGCATGTGGCTCGCATAAGTGTGTCTCTGGACTTATTCTGCAGTGAGTATTCAGGGAAACCAAGAGCCTGTAAAAGCCAACATTTTTAAGGAAACCCAACTGCAAAAATTACTAGCCCAATATTCCATTAAAGGTGTCCATATCCTTCATGCCTAGAGCTCCATGATCATATTTGGTCACAATGAAATTTCACTTATTACTGAAGCGCAATTTCTGTTTTTACCTATTGAGGAAAGTTGTGTCGCCAAAACTTCCTACAAGATTTTAAAGGGAATCTGTCAGCAGGGTTTTGCTATATAAGCTGAGGACAGTACAGTATGCTGCAAGGGTTGAAAAACAAGAAGCAAACTTTGTTTCTCTTATCAAGATCTGTGCTATTATTCATGCAAACTAAAGGATTTATCACCTGGTGATTAGCATTACTGGTCTACAATGTGACACGCATGGCAGTTCGACATGCCCCTGAAACGATTGTCATCTCATTGTGAATGGCGGGGGCAGCGCTTCTAGCTCACACATGCCTGAAACTAAATGCTTTATGTCAGAACGACTGCAGCCAGTAATCTATGTGATATATGATTGGATTCAGAGTTTCTTTGCCTACATTATGTTGCTGTCAGAGGAAGTAGCAAAAACCTGCTGACAGATTCCCTTTCATTCTTGCAAGTCACTTAAACCTCTTTCACCTCTGTAGAATACTTCTCAGCGGTCGTATTGACGCTCGGCTTTACGTTGTTCATGGTGAACCCTAAAGTTGCAATGAAGCTCTATTATTTTTACAGAAACCTAAACACCGAAAGTCCCAACTTCAAATAAATCACGTTTCCCCTTCCAACAATGACTCCATCTGAGCTGATTTTCTACAGGAAATTCAAGTTTAATGGAAGAAAAAATCCCTTGGATTTTACACAATAGCGACACTTTTTATAAATCCTGGAGGAAAAAGCAAAAACTGGCGGTAACTTCCTCTCACTTTTCATGAAAATCCCAATTATTTTAGGATATGTGCACACAACAGTATTTTACTATATCGGTGGACTAGTCTAGGGGAGGTGTTCACAAGCAGTTGAAGAAGAAGAAGTTGCTTCTGGAATAAGCTGGTGGTCTTTTTGTGGCGGGTCCACTGGTGTCTATCCGTCCCCAATTCACAATATCTGAATTCTAAGGCTTTTTTATGCGTTTTTTTAGTGCAGTTGTGTCACACAATTAAATGCAAGCTTTATGCCAGCAAAGTCAATGAGATTCCTGAAGTTTTCTGAACATGTTGCTTATTTTTCCCTTGCAGATTTGGCACAGAAATGAACTGCAGAAGTTCAATTCTTGGAGCGTTTTTCCACCCCCAAATGCATGAAAAACGCATGTAAAAAATGCATTTAAAAAAGTGGCGAAAACATGCATCAAAAAAGAGATGCAACCAAAGCAGTTAAGAAGTAAGGCCGGGTTCACACCACAGCATGATCCAATTCGAGGCTGTCTGATGTGAAATGGACATCCCCGGACCTGATCTGGACACAGAACCGGAGGGCCAAATATGCCTTCCGGTCCGGTGTCCAGCTGGATTCTTCTTATAGCAGACGCAGCCGTGGTCACGAACTGTCAGCAGGGGACAGCTTCATGGTGCTGAAGTTCAGCGCCGGCCGGCTCCCGGGAGCAGCACCGGTGCGATCCGGCGCCATAGACCCCCATGTTAGGGGGCGCTGGATCGCACGGACCGGGAGGATCCAAGTGTCTCAGATTTCCCCCCCCAGACACAGAAATCTTGCAAGCAACGTTTTTGTGTCCGGGAGGAAAATCCGAATACACCCGGATCCTCCCGAACAGATGGAAGCCGGATAGCTGCCATCCTGCTCCATCCGGCCCCATAGCAAACAATAGGGCCGAAATCTGATCCGGGACTGTCTGGTTCACACTGGACAGCCCCGGATCGGATCATGCCATGGTGTGAACTCGGCCTAACATAAACGTTCACACAGTGCGCTATTGGTCCGCTTTGTACAGACCCGCTAATTGCAGTGGAATGCAGTGAAAATGCAGTGACGTCTGTCCAGCCAAGTCAATGAATTTCACAATTTGTCATTCACACGGTGCACTTTTTACTCACCTTGCCGCGCTTCCCCGATGATGTCACCTAATACCAATGCCACAGGACATGCCAGAAGACCTGGCACTGTAACATGTGACCGTGTGACATCACCCAGTCATATCACCATGCCGCAGGGTCCTAGAGGCAGCAACGCTGTGGCCTTCCGGGAATGACAGGACACTGCTGGAGATCACCAGGGGGAGCATGGCGAGGTGAGTAAAAGCGCTTTGTGAAGATCCGTTCTTGGTGCAGTTAGGCTAGGGTCACAGGCTGCATTCAGGGGGGGGTTCCATTAAAAAATAGCATTTGTCAGCATTAACGCAGTGTTACCGTAAAGGTAAGTCTGAGTTAACGCTGCCATATCATTGCTATGGCTGACGGAACCCCGAGCGCAGGTCAAACACCGGCATCTAAGTGCTGGAGTGTGAAACCTTGCGCTAATCCCAGCTAAGTCAATGGGTTTTCACTTTTTGCCATTCAGACTGGGAATTTATGAATGATCTGTTTATTCCTGGAAAGATCATCCGTCAAAAAAAAGTGCATGTTAGTCTCTGTGGTGTTTTTCGCATCCGCTTTTTCCAAAGCAACCATTGCAAATGGAGAAAAAAATGCAGCAGAAAAAATGGATCAAAAACTCACATTGTGAATAGGTGGTGCGTTTTTTGGAAAGCGGATCTGTTTTGCAGCTGAAAAACGGACAAAAAAAAACCATATCAAAAGAGGTCTATCTGAATTTAGCCTTAAAAGGCAGTAGCCAATTTTCCTTCATATCTGTTCTATTCAATTGAATTATCACAGCAATTAATGATTCACTTTTTCATATATTTTTTAGCAGTCAGAGCTTTAATTTTGCATGGTAGATGCTAAAATGTATGGGCTATTTCCAGGTTACTGCACTGGCTCCAAAAGTTAATCACAGACTTCCACTCTCTGTGACAGCGTCTGTGATTGGTTGTTACATCCCTCAGCAGTGAATAATGCAGGAAGTTAATGAGCGGCCCCGGAAGTACAAGCGCACGGACCCCGCTAAGCATGAGCTGATGTTTACTCAGTATTGTTTCTTTTTACAGCTCCCCAGCCACCATCTCATAACTCTTGAGTTCAGGGTCAGATTCAAGTTTGGGTCAAGTACGGTCCCGAACTTGGACTTTAAAAAAATGTCTTGTTGGGTCCGCCAAAATCGAACACGGCGGTTCACCCATCACTAGTTATAACTCATCCTTTTTCTTAAATGCTGCATAATTTACATGTAGAAATGGGAACATAGTCTGATGACAAATCTGATTTAACCTCGTCCCCTGATCACATTGTGCCCCCTGCTACATTACATAGAGCAGAGGTCCCCAACTCCAGTCTTCGAGGGCCACCAACAGTGTAGGCTTTGAGGATTTCCTCAGGCTAGCTTCACACCACAGTTGTGTGCATCATGTCTGTCCGGTTTTGCCTCCTGATCCGGTTTTGCTTCCCTTGTATACCTATGGTGCTGAATTGGTCCTTTTTGGCCATCAGGTTTTGTGTATTCTGTGCCTGATCTGATTTTGTCAGGTTTTTCACCATCCCAAAAATCGGAGCCTGCAGCATTTTCTGTCTCCGGTGCAAAAGTTGGATAAACCCGTACAGGACCGGAAGCGGCACAATACGGTTCCCATATAATTGGGAGTCTATGGTGCCGGATCTGTGAAAAAATCGGATCATTTCCTGGATCAGTTTTTTTTGTACAGAGCATGCTCAAAAATCCTGCCATTCTAATTTCAGCACCATGGACAGCAGTAGTTCTTGCACAGGCTGTGAATTTAGCACAATAGACAGCGGCAGAACAGAACACAGGCAGACTTGGACAGCAGCAGAAAACAAATCCTGCAAAAAATACGATTCAGAGGGCATATTTTCCACACAATCTGAAAATCCTGTCCTGTCAGGTTGTGTCTGGTGGATCCTGCAAAAACCAGGATCCACCCTGACAGACAAAAACTGTGGTGTGAAGCCAGCCTTAGTATTGCACAAATTGTAATTTAATGACTACACAAAAGATGTCCAACTCCTATGCGATGCTAAGGAAATCCTGAAAACCTGCACTGTTGGTGGCCCTTGAGGACTGGAGTTGGGGACCTCTGATATAGAGAACCACCTATCATACCTATGAATATAATAATAATATTTAATAATATTTATTCATTTATATAGCGCTATTAATTCCATAGCACTTTACATACATCAGTAATGCTGTCCCTATTGAGGTTCACAATGTAAATATCCTATCTGTATGTCTTTGCAATGTGGGAGGAAACCGGAGTGCCCGGAGGAATATCTCAACTTACGGTTGCGGCAGGGGGAGTATTCTGCATATGTGCTGAAGTTCTGTACCGCCACGTAGCATGTACCCACAGGTCTCTTTCACTTGTCTCTTTCACACTCCTCCAATGATACAAAGGGGCACAGGCCTAAATAAAGAGGAAAACAAGGGTCAACGAACAATGGCAATGTCACCAAATACATCAATTCTAAATGTTAAAGTACTGTATATGATTAAGAACGAACTTTAAAGGTACCGTCAAACGCAGTGATATGGCTTCCATATCGCCATAAATTTGTGTATTTCGGCGATGTGGAAACCACATCGCCTGTGCGTTGCGGCGTGAGACAGGGCGATTTTACGGAGAAATCACCGGTGCGCGTCGCCTGATCGCCCTGCACTGCAGTGAAATCAGACGATAACCACCAGGCGATTTCTGCGCATCATGGTGTGTGACAGGGCAATAGCGATGTAGAAAGCGAGCTCAGAGCATCTGAAAGCAATTCCAGAGGCGTGACTGAGTGTTCTGTTGGCTCGCCCCGTCTGCCGCTATTAGTGGCCGCTCCTGCGTTCCCATTGGCTGGCCATGGCTAAGGCGCCATATTTGAATAGTGATATAGTAGAAAGGGCACATGCGTCATGTAGTGCGTAGAGATCCTGACAAGGCTGACCAATGGTTACGCAGTTGTGTCGGCCAATCGGAGTGGTAGGGGCGCAGTGAAAAACACTCTGGCACGCCTGTCTCCTCGCCGTTCTCACACTCTACGCTCACATCGCCGATGAGATGGTGGCGTGTGACGCGCCGATGTGGAAAAGGGAAATTGCTTCGGTCTGCTGCAGGCGATTTGCGGAACGCAGGATCGCCATAGAACGCAGGCGAGATCTCTATGTGTGACAGGGCGACGGCGATGTGCAAAAATGTTCCCGAAACGTGCGCGCTCACGTCAAATTGCCGGCGATATGGAAGCCATATTGCCGCATGTGACGGTACCTTTAGACATCTTTTACCTGTAGGCGAGTCATTGGAAATGTCTGGTGTTACTGTACTCAAGAGTGTCATCAAAAAATGATTTATTGTTTAAATCAGGAATTTAGGTTTAACATCAGTTATACAGCTGGTGAAATAAGCATTGAACAAGTTACCAAATATCTAATGAAATATATTTCTAAAATAGCTATTGACGTGGATTTCTCACCAGATGTCAGTAACAACCCATCCAATCTACATAGGCAAAGAAATCAAACCATAGATGTCTATAATCATAGTGATGTGTAATAATGAGAAATGGCAACACGGAAAAAGTATTCAACATGTTACTGACATTTATTTAATACTTCGTACTTTCTAGTGATGAAGCTCCAGACGCCTCCTGTATGGAGACACTAGTCCCTGCATTGCTCAGGTGGATTTTGGCCCATTCTTCCACACAAACACTCTTCACATCCTGCAGGTCCTGTGGATCCTTCTATGATTTCTGAGCTTTAGTTCCTTCCAGACATTTTCTATTGGATTCAGCTCTGTTTGATCGGCTCGGCCATTCTTGCAGCTTTATTTTCTTTCTCTGAATCAAACTGAAATAGGAACATCCAAGGATGGATATCTCTTAGTACCTTTATGCTGAAATGGGTTCAGTCCACTACACATATTTTGGACTGTTACCTATGTCAAGGGATGTCCATCTTGTGGTTTAGGGGGGATGTACTTGGCTTCCAGGTTTCTCACCCCCTGCAGCCCTTTTTCTCTTCCTTCTGGTGAGAGCCAAACTAAATGGGGCTCTCAGCCTACACTGTGATGGATGTTGGAAGTTAGAAGGAAGATAGTCTCTTCTTCAATTTTCGTAAAGATAATTCAGAAGAAGAATCAACGTTTTCGAAAGGTGCTGAAGAATGGTATCAATACCATGGATGGCAAGAAGAACAAACACATCAAGCCAGACATGTCACTGGAAGGAAGGATCACCAAGCTACAACTTATCTACTTTGGACACATCATATGAAGAGAAAAATCACTGGAGAAGGACATCATGGTCGAAAGAATAAAAGGAACACTGTGAAGAGGAAGACCAGCAACCCGGGCATTGATACAATTAAGAAAGCGGCGGAGAAGACCCTGGTGGACCTATCTAGGCTTGGAGAAGATCCTGGTAGACCTATATTGGCTTGCAGAAGACCCATCTAGGCTTGGAGAAGATCCTGGTAGACCTATGTAGGCTACAGAAGATCGATCTTCCTACAGATAGTTCATCAATCAAGTCGTCATGGCTCGAGATTGAGCTGAAGGTCGTTAAAGTAAGTAACAATAACCCAGCTTTTCTTGATCCTTGTTGATAGGAAAGTGTTTGTTAAGGTCCCTTCTCCTCCCAGTGAGTGCTTGCAATAGACTTCATCCTTGTGTTACTTTTGATGTCACGCCTCAATGTTTTTTGCACTTGGGTGAAGAACGTCACAATCTCAGGCCTTCAAAAGAAAATCTAGGTCATGTCCATTTCTGCCTTTTTCAGGTCATTGCTGGTATATGTTCTACTTCAGTGCTGACGTGTCTATGGCTGTGAATGTCATCTGACGTTTATATCAATTAGCATTCTTTTGAATAAATTAAACGACCCTCGTACACCCGGAAAATCAGCCGCACCCTCGCCGAAGTGGCGCCATCTAATTTTTACAGTGCATAAATGCTTTAATGAGAAGAGATTGACATAATGCACGCACCCTTAATTCAATATACATGATTACAGGCGGGCAAAGAGGGAAAAAATAGAAAATCTGAGTAGAGAAAGGCCAAAGCTAATTAAAATCTAAAATGAAATTGGAAATATCACCAATCAAACACTGATGTTTTATGCTATACGGGATTCATATGGTGTAATTTCTACCTTCTTCATACTAGTCCTCTCACCTTCATAACTTATTCATGAGAATGTACAATGTTCTAATTCATTAAACCTCCAATAAAATATCATTTATAATGAGTTTGGTTAAAGATTGCCTTGATCTCAATCTTGATCCCATTAGAAGTCTCTTTTCCCAGAACCTACTATAGCAAAATCACAATTACCGTACATGGATCATAGACGCACTGTCTGGGAATGGGGCCATTCCCTATCTGACCTATATTTCTCAATTAAGACTCAAACTTTCTCTATGAAAATAAACAATTTTGGAGATTCTTTTCTTATACTCTCTCCACTTCCTCCTAGAAATTCATGGATTAATTGTCAATTGGGTGTTACCCCATTGGGGCATGTCCCTACACAGAATGACGCTGTCCAATCAGAGCTCATAGAGCCAGACTGTGTAGAGTACACGCCTCTTTGACAAGAATGGTAACACCCAGTTGTCAGTTCATTCATTAATATTCAGGAGACATAATAGGGGAATGACACCATATAGAGTTTTTAGGAACAATGGCACACAATAGTTTTTTCATAGGCAATAGAAATATTTAGGAGTGGTGGTAGGTCCTTTTTAAATTCATGATATGTTCATACTAATGTCTATGCATTGACCTGCACAAGGAAGAGCCACAAAATGAGAAACTTAGTGGCTTAATGACATTGAAGGATTGTGAGATACAAGCCAGACAGTGATGGTCTAGGACCAGAAAAAAACACCCATCATATCCCCTTTTATGATTACGTAGCAACTGACACGGAAATATAGGTCTTAACACTGAAAAACTGCAACTGACCCAACAGGTTCCTGTACAGACTAAAGTTCCTAACGCCGCAGTTCCTGTGGGCCCTGCGCAAGCTGGAAAAGCCCTAACCACAGACTGAAAGGAGACTACTCAGACCTGAGCTGCCTGAAAGGCCATAAAGCATTTTTCATACCTCCTAAGGAACAAGAGGTAAGTGCAGAGTGCAATATACCTAAATAGGGAAGGGGTGCTGAAATAGAAAAAGATCCTAAAGTGAGTAAGTACAACCACTAATACAAAGTGGAAAGATAAGGTACTTACTGCTAGAAGGGAATACCACCTACTTCCTAACTACGAAGAGGAGAAAGAAGCAGGGTTGAAAGCAGTAACAGCAGAGGGAATAACCCTAGCTGGTTTCCCATCGACTGGCATAAACAAGCGGCAGTATGGCTGGGAATCCAAGCAAGGTCCACTTCAGAATATCACCAGCAGGAAAGATCAGTAAGAGAAAGGTATTAATAGTCACACCCAAAAGTTTATTCGGCAGAACAAATAAACAAATGGAAACATCTGCTAACCTAAAAATACTTAATCAAGGGTAACAGGTAATAAACACCGAGACAAAGAAAGAACCTGTTGTGGCTCAGTGGATAGGGAAGCCAACCACAAAACACATGGCTCACCGGCTCACATCCAGAAGCAAGACAAGCCCCTTACAATCTCTTACGGTCATGATGAATCAATGCGTTTCAGCAGAATTCTTCTCTTAATGAGGTTTTAAGTTCTTCTGCCTCCCATAGTTCCTTACGTATTGTCCCTATGCTCACATTTCCAGTCCTTTTCACAGCCCTCCTTCTGAATTACTAAGAAGATTGTCCTTACTTCAAGAACTTTCCAATACATATCCTTGAGAAATGATAAGCACTTCCCGGTATTGGTGACTATTATAGCAGCCCCCTATACGTTTTGTAGATTTGTCCTACATTACAAGGAAGTTTATGTTAAATCATGAAGGTGATCATGCACCTCCAAGCCTGCTGACAAAGACTTAAAGGAAAAAGAGATATTCCCCACAGTCTTGGATCTGTAAAAAAATAACACAAACTACAGTAACTGTTAATTCCCTACTATCATCAACACGGATCCAGCACTTGGCAGTCTGTGGTCTGCACCGACGCAGGACGTGGAGACGTAAATATTCTGATGGCCGCAGGGCCACGGTGACCTGTGATTGGCTGCAACGCTCCAATGACTTTGAGTTGTGTATTATCATAAAAACATTGCTGATAGGCTTCTCAGGTCACCAGACCGCTGCAGTCAATCACAGGTCGCAGTGGTCTTGCGGCTGTCAGTACATTGACGTCTCCTCTTCCTTTTGTCGGCACAGACCACAGAGTGACCACTGCTGGATCCAGCTGGATGACAGTAGGAGACAGTGGCGTAACTTCAGGCTTCGGGGCCCCGATGCGAAAGCTCCAATGGGGCCCCCAATTATTGCAATCTTTAGTAGTATTAGTCTTTTTCTATGGGCCAACGGGACTTTTGGGGCCCCCCTAGGCTGCAGGGCCCGGGTGCGATTGCAACCCCTGCACCTATTGTAGTTACGCCCCTGGTATGGGATTAACAGTTACTTTCTCATTTTGTACAGATCCAAGACCTTGGAAACTTTTCTTTATGTCTGAAATCTCATGGACACCAGTACAAACTCTGTATCAGAGCCTCACATGTGCCATATTGTGGTGTTATCATATTTATCAGAGGAGCCTTTAGGCCATCTCAGGTTGTAGGACCAGGTTGCGACCTCCATCTCTGCACCCTCTATAGCTATTTCTCTGTCTCATCAGCTTCCTATTCCAATTACTTAATACATGAAACATTGGTATTCTCTATATCAAGGCTTCCAAAATTATTGCTTAGGGAAGCATACATTACCATTTATTATGTACACATCTGGATAAAGAATATACTTAAAATATGACATCTGTTTCCGCTCGTCCAGAAGTGTATAAAATACCGTAAATATAAGGTTCTGTACGCCCACATCAGACATGTATAGGTTTCCATTAAATCTCAGACTCACCACAACTTTTTCCTTATGAGACCGGACGGTTGCCCCAAACCATTGCTGTGACTTGAACTCCAGATTCTGCTTGGTTCCATTGATTTTGGCCTGTCTGTTGTCTGCACAGGAAAAAGAACATTAACCACAATTCACACAGGGAACATCATTTCATGCTAATCTTCAATGGGGCTGTCGGACTTGACTTGTTAGCTGGGGACTGAGTTACGGTCCTTGTGTAACATAACAAAAAACTCATAAAGAGTGAAATCCTAGAACACGTCCTACTAAATATAAATACCACTGAGGCCCTACAACACCGGCCTTGGCACATATAACTGTCTTGTAATCCATATATGTTGTTTTACCACAATTAATCACTTAAGAGTTTTTATACCAATGGTGGCATCATATGTCACTGCTATAAAATATCCACAACACTATAAACGGGGCAATAAAGTATAATGGTGATGAAGACATGGCTCGTACATAGTCCGATCGTTTCTGTAGTAACATCTGGATGTGGTCAAGGAAAAAGATAGAAGAAGAATCAACACCTTCGAAATGTGGTGCTGGAGAAGTTATCAATACCATGGATGGCAAGAAGAACAAACCTATCAAGCCAGACATGACACTCGAAGTAAGGATCACCAAGCTATGACTTGTCTACACATCATACGAAGAGAACAATTACTGGAGAAGGACATCATGGTTGGAAGAATAGAAACAGCAACGCGACGATGAAGACCAGCAACCCAATGGCATGATACAGTCACGCTAATGGCAAACAAAACCTTAGTGGACCTATCTAGGCTTGGAGACGACCCTGGTGGATCTATCTAGGCTTGGACAAGACCCTGGTAGATCTATCTAGGTTTGGAGACGTCCCTGGTGGACCAATCTAGGCTTGGAGAAGACCCTGACGGACCTATCAAGGCTTGGAAAAGTCCCTGCTAAAACGTATCTAGGCTTGGAAAAGACCCTGGTGTACCTATCTAGGCTCCACAAGATCAATCTTCCCACAGAGCGTTCATCCATCAAGTTTCCATGGCTCGAGATCGAGATTGCGCCAAAGACTGTAAAAAAAGTTAGCAATTAGCCAGATTTTCCTGATCCTTGTTGTGACCTTCGGGTCAGGAGGGTTGGGAAATGGTTTGTTGTAGGGGTCCCTTCTCCTCCCACAGTTTGCGAAGAGGAAGACCAGCAACCTGATTGCTTGATACTACCAAGATAAAAGCCGAGAAGACTCTAGTAGACCTATCTAGGTTTGGAGAAGACCCTGGTAGACCTATCTAAGCTTGAAGAAGACCCTGGTAGACCTATCTAAGCTTGAAGAAGACCCTGGTAGACTTATCTAGGCTTGCTCAAGATCGATCTTCCTACAGAGCATTCATTCATCAAGTCACCATGGCTTGAGATCGAACTCATAGCCGTTAAAATAATAAAATAAAAAATAAAGTTTACGCTATCCCAACTATTAGAAAAATTAGTAATCCATGGCTGCTGGACCAGAGTACTGTGATTTGCCCACTAGCAACCAGCATCTGCACCTCCTCTTTTAGTCGGCCTGGTGTAATGTTACATGGGTCATGCCATAAAAATGTGAAGGTGCTCCAAAGAGGAGCGTCCCGTGGACCAGGGCCCTGCAAATTTACTTGCTTATCTCTAAGGGTACCTTTACACGCCGCTACGGCAGGATGGATGCATCCCGCTACAGGCTACAAATGTAGCTTGTAGCGCCAATATAGCCCGCCGTAGCGGCGTCTGAAGACGTGACGATACAGCCGGCAACAGATACATCTGTTTACGACCTCTGCTCAAAAACAGAGAGCTATAAAGCCGATGGTAGCAAGATGCATCGGCGTGTAAAGACGTTACGGAAGGGAACTCTGGACACCCTGCGAGGTAGCTGCAATGTAGCTAAGGCGTGACCCTGGCTCCGTGTTACCGCGCCCCATGTGCGATCATTGGTGGAAGCTGCTGCATGACGATTGGTAGTCGCTGCATAGGGAGGCATATTTAAGGAGCTGACGAGTCACACTACACAATCGCTCGAGCGTGCTGTATTAACCAGCCTCCTGCGTTGCCTGCCCAATCAGGATGTTATTGCTTTGTCCTATCAGCGTACGGACGGCTCGTAATCCACAATTGTGGCACGCCTATGTGCTGGCCCTGCTGCACCAGGTACGCCCATAGTAGCTGGTTATAGCGGTGTGTAAATGAGCTACAGATGGCTACTTGAGACAACCGGCGATGTATCTAGCTATAGATGTCACGTAGCGTAGCGCACCTTATGGCGGCGTGTAAAGGTGATGCGTGGAGCGTTTGTAACCGTTTGAACGTGCTCGTGCACGTGAAGTAGCAGGATGCATCCGTCCTGCCGTAGCGGCGTGTAAAGGTACCCTAAAGGTACCTTTACACGCCGCTACAACAGGATGGATACAACCCGCTACAGGCTACGATCGTAGCTTGCGTCGTCAATATAGCCCGTAGTAGCGGCGTGTAAAGACGGTAGGAGGCAGCCGGCAACAGATACATCTGTTTCCGAGCACTGCTCTGAAACAGGTGGCTACAAAGCCGATTGCAGCGAGCTGTATAGGCGTGTAGAGAAGCTACAGAAGGGATGTCTATACACCAGGCGATGTACCTGGTATGTAGCTGGGGCGTAACACAGGCTATGGGATACCGCGCCCCTTCAGCGATAATTGGAGGAAGCTCCTGCATGACGATTGGTAGTCACTGCACAGGGCGGCATATTTAAGGAGCTGACCAGTCACACTACACAATTGCTCGAGAGTCATGTATTAAACAGCCTCCAGCAATGCCTGCCCAATCATGGGTTTCTTGCTTTGTCCTATCAGCGTACGGACGTCTCGTAATCCACAATTGTGGCACGCCTATGTGCTGTCCCTGCTGCACCAGGTCCGCCCATATTACCTTGTTGTAGCGGTGTGTAAATGAGGTAAGGTAAGCTACAGATGGCTACTTGAGACACCCGGCGATGTATCTAGCTATAGATGTAGCGCACCTTGTGGCGGCGTGTAAAGGTGGTGCATTTACCGTTTGTAACCGTTTGGGCGTGCTCGTGCACGTGAAGTAGCGGGTTGTATCCATCCTGTTGTAGCGGCGTGTAAAGGTACCTTAATAGTTATAGATTTTTAAATGTCCCTTTCGGCATAAAAGAAAAAAATAAATGTATGAAGTAGACATTCTTCATAATTACTACTTGTGAAGACTCCTTTGAGCGCTCACAAAGAAGCCATGTAGTCTCTCATCCCTTCTTCTTCTAAATCTCGTTACAACCGAGCTGAGAGCATCTGATGCGTGAACAGTGAAGCAAAGTATACTGCGCTCCATTTGCGCATGCACCATGAATATAGCGGGTAGCCACAATGAAAACAAAAATAGTAACATTAACAATAATTTTTGATGAGGATCCAATATGGGTGATCGACTATCATGTAAACCCTGCAATTCTTCAAATTTAGGTAACAATAGAACCCTATAACAATCTTAAAAAGAATCTTTCACCAAGTTTTTGTTACCCGATCTAAGATCAGCATGATGTAGGGGCTGAGACCCTGATATCAGCAATGTGTCACTTACTTTCCTGCAGTTTTGAATTAAAATTGTTCAATCTCCACCTGTTCTCTGAATGGTGAGCCCTGTATAACCCCGCTCACACCACTGATTAGCAGCTTTCTGTATACACTGTGCATAGGCAGAAATCTGCCAACCAGTGGTGGGGGTTTGATTGGACTAACTGGCAGCTGGTTTAATAGTCCTCTAGTGATAATCTCCTGTTAATAAAACACTTTTGTGAAAACTACACTAAACAGCCCAGTAAGTGACACATCGTTGGAATCAGGTTCTCTGCCTCTATATTCTGTTCCTGTCAGACTAGGTAGCAAAACCTGGTGACAGATTCCTTGTAAGCAGTGTTCATAGCATGATTTGTGCTGTGCTTCAGATATATGTGCCTAGAAAGCTCCATGCACAAAGTGTAATATTCCCATGCGCCTCCAGTCAATCTACTGGGTTGATATATATCATTTTACTTTTTCATCCTGTATGCCAGGGTTCCCCAACCTGTGGCTCAGAAGCTCCATGTGGCTCGTGGAACTGGGATGTGTGGCACAAGGCTGACTTCCAGTTTGGTTCACATTGCATTTATGATGTGCGTTACAACAGATCCGTTGTAAAGCAGCACAAACGCTATGTAACGGATGCGTTAACGCATCCATAGACTTGCATTAAAAAAGAAGCATACTAATGCATGCCAAAATAGACATGCGTTTGAAAGTATTTGTTTTATTAAAACACTGCAGTCCGCAATTTCATGTGCATTAAATAACCGCAAACTTGCAAATGCATGCCTATTTTGGCATGCGTTAATATGCGGTTTTTAATACAAGTCTATGCATCCGTTAACACATCCGTTACATTGCGTTTGTGCTACTTTACAACGGATCCATTGTAACGCAAAGCAAAAAGACAATGTGAACCTAGCCTAAGCACCAGGTCTAGCAAAGGGCCATGAAGAGCTGGTCTCCAGATGGTGACTTTCGGGAGGAAATAGAAAAGAAGATCTGAACGGGAGTAAGGTAGCAGTGCTTTGATCTTGCTGTTATTATACGGGTAATGGAGCTCTGGGTGTCACTGCTCTGAGGAAGGAGCTGAATGTGGACTGTATAATGCAGCCTCATATCCCTCCATATAGTATAATGCAGCCTCATATCTCTCCATGCAGTATAATACGGCCTCACATCCCTGCATATAGTATAATGCAGCCTCACATATCTCCATATAGTATAATGCAGCCTCACATCCCTCCATATAGTATAGTGCAGCCTCATATCCCTCCATATAGCGTAATGCAGCCTCATGGCCCTTCATATAGAATAATGCAGCCTTACATACCTCCATATAGTATAATGCAGCCTCACATCCCTCCATATAGTATAGTGCAGCCTTATATCCCTCCATATAGCGTAATGCAGATTCATATCCCTCCATATAGCATAATGCAGCCTCACAGCACTCCATATATTATAATGGAGCCTCATAGCCCTTCATATAGAATAATGCAGCCTTACATACCTCCATATAGTATAATGCAGCCTCACATCCCTCCATATAGTATAGTGCAGCCTTATATCCCTCCATATAGCGTAATGCAGATTCATATCCCACCATATAGCATAATGCAGCCTCACAGCACTCCATATATTATAATGGAGCCTCATAGCCCTTCATATAGAATAATGCAGCCTCAAAACTCTCCATATAGTGCAGATTCAAAACTCTCCATATAGTTCAGCCTCATAGCCCCTCCATATAGCATAGCTTTGTAGCCCCTCCATACAGTGCAGCCTCATAGCCCCTCCATATAGTGCAGCCTCATAGCCCCTCCATATAGTGCAGCCTCATAGCCCCTCCATATAGTGCAGCCTCATAACCTCTCTAATCTCCATATAGTAGAATGCTCCCCCCTCCTCCCCCATAATCCTCCGGCCACCTCGCACTGATTTTTAAAAAAAAAAAAAAAAAAGAAAATCTTACCTCTCAGCCTCTCCACTGCTCCGGTCTCCTTACAAACAGACTCAGGAGGAGGAGGAGGCAGCGGTGTCGGCAAAACAGGAAGTCACACCTTCTCCTAGTGTGGAGGAGGCGGCACCAGCCTGCTTTATATGCATTCTTCAGTGGAACGCAAGCCGCCACCGCCACCTCCCCTCCCTGACACACTGGCCGTGCAGTCACATGGATGTGCGTCCTTGGAGACGCACATCCATGTGAAGCAGGCGCTCGGTGCTAGGATCAGCGGTCGCAGGGGGCTGCGTGCAGCCCGGGCCCCTTGTAAGTCCAGGCCCTGTCGCACCCGTTACAACACTGCTCACAGATGAATGTGGCTCGTGACCCTCCCTCAGAGCTGAATGTGGCTGGGGATCCTCTCTCACAGCTGAATGTGACTCGGGAACTCTCTCACAGCCGAATGCTGTTCGGGAACCTTTTAAGAGCTGAATGTGTCTCGGGACCCTCTATCACAGCTGAACATGGCTCGGGATCCTCTCTCGGAGCTGAATATGGCTCGCGACCCTCTCTCACAGCTAAATGTCGTTCGGGAACAGTTTTTAAGAGCTGAATGTGGCTCGGGACCCTCTCTCACAGCTGAATGTGGCTTGGGTCCCTCTCTCACAGCTGAATGTGGCTCGCAACCCTCTCTCACAGCTAAATGTGGCACGGCACCCTCTCCCGGAGCTGAATATGGCTCGTGACCCTCTCTCACACCTAAATGTCGTTCGGGGACCTTTTTTAGAGCTGAATGTGGCTTGGGACCCTTTCTCACAGCTGAATGTGGCTCGGCACCCTCTCTCGGAGTTGAATATGGCTCGTGACCCGCTCTTACAGCTGAATGCTGTTCAGGAACCTTTAAAGAGCTGAATGTGGCTCGGGACCCTCTATCACAGCTGAACGTGGCTCGGGATCCTCTCTCGGAGCTGAATATGGCTCGCGACCCTCTCTCACAGCTAAATGTCATTCGGGAACAGTTTTTAAGAGCTGAATGTGGCTCGGGACCCTCTCTCACAGCTGAATGTGGCTTGGGTCCCTCTCTCACACAGCTGAATGTGGCTCGCAACCCTCTCTCACAGCTAAATGTGGCTCGGCACCCTCTCCCGGAGCTGAATATGGCTCGTGACCCTCTCTCACACCTAAATGTCGTTCGGGGACCTTTTTTAGAGCTGAATGTGGCTTGGGACCCTTTCTCACAGCTGAATGTGGCTCGGCACCCTCTCTCGGAGCTGAATATGGCTCGTGACCCGCTCTTACAGCTGAATGCTGTTCAGGAACCTTTAAAGAGCTGAATGTGGCTCGGGACCCTTTAAAGAGCTGAATGTGGCTCGGGACCCTCTATCACAGCTGAACGTGGCTCGGGATCCTCTATCGGAGCTGAATATGGCTCGCGACCCTCTCTCACAGCTAAATGTCATTCGGGAACAGTTTTTTAAGAGCTGAATGTGGCTCGGGACCCTCTCTCACAGCTGAATGTGGCTTGGGTCCCTCTCTCACAGCTGAATGTGGCTCGCAACCCTCTCTCACAGCTAAATGTGGCTCGGCACCCTCTCCCGGAGCTGAATATGGCTCGTGACCCTCTCTCACACCTAAATGTCGTTCGGGGACCTTTTTTAGAGCTGAATGTGGCTTGGGACCCTTTCTCACAGCTGAATGTGGCTCGGCACCCGCTCTTACAGCTGAATGCTGTTCGGGAACCTTTAAAGAGCTGAATGTGGCTCGGGACCCTCTATCACAGCTGAACGTGGCTCGGGATCCTCTCTCGGAGCTGAATATGGCTCGCGACCCTCTCTCACAGCTAAATGTCGTTCGGGAACAGTTTTTAAGAGCTGAATGTGGCTCGGGACCCTCTCTCACAGCTGAATGTGGCTCGCAACCCTCTCTCACAGCTGAATGTGGTTCTGGACCCTCTCTCGGAGCTGAATGTGGCTCGCGACCCTCTCTCACAGCTAAATGTCATTCGGGAACAGTTTTTAAGAGCTGAATGTGGCTCGGGACCCTCTCTCACAGCTGAATGTGGCTCGCAACCCTCTCTCACAGCTGAACGTGGCTCGGGACCCTCTCTCACAGCTGAATGTGGCTCGCAACCCTCTCTCACAGCTGAACGTGGCTCGGGATCCTCTCTCGGAGCTGAATATGGCTCGCGACCCTCTCTCACAGCTAAATGTCATTCGGGAACAGTTTTTAAGAGCTGAATGTGGCTCGGGACCCTCTCTCACAGCTGAATGTGGCTTGGGTCCCTCTCTCACAGCTGAATGTGGCTCGCAACCCTCTCTCACAGCTAAATGTGGCTCGGCACCCTCTCCCGGAGCTGAATATGGCTCGTGACCCTCTCTCACACCTAAATGTCGTTCGGGGACCTTTTTTAGAGCTGAATGTGGCTTGGGACCCTTTCTCACAGCTGAATGTGGCTCGGCACCCTCTCTCGGAGCTGAATATGGCTCGTGACCCGCTCTTACAGCTGAATGCTGTTCGGGAACCTTTAAAGAGCTGAATGTGGCTCGGGACCCTCTATCACAGCTGAACGTGGCTCGGATCCTCTCTCGGAGCTGAATATGGCTCGCGACCCTCTCTCACAGCTAAATGTCGTTCGGGAACAGTTTTTAAGAGCTGAATGTGGCTCGGGACCCTCTCTCACAGCTGAATGTGGCTCGCAACCCTCTCTCACAGCTGAATGTGGTTCTGGACCCTCTCTCGGAGCTGAATGTGGCTCACGACCCTCTCTCCCAGCTGATTGTCGCTTGGGACCCTCTTAAAGTGCTGAATGTGGCTCTCATGGTCAGAAAGCTTGGGGATCACTGCTATACCATAAAATACAGACATGTTAAGTTGGCCTAAACCATTAAACCATGGATTTGACCTGTCATTCTCATTTTGGTGGCTCCTCTTTACTTTTTGGAACACTTCAAAGACATAGTCTTCATCACCATAGACAACCTTTGCACCTGTGTTAGAGCAGATACCTCTGTGCCTAAGTAGGGATATCCTGAGATCTTGACCTCTCGGGTCTCTATTAATAGAAGATATCAGCTTAAAAGATCAGAACAAAGTTCTTTTGAGCCTGTCCCAGATCCACGTATGGGAACAATTTCCACACATCTGCAAATTGAAAGATTTTCGTATAGTCCATTTAGATGTGCTCAGACTTGCTGTCCCCGATCCCATCATTTAAAACATATTCAATCCACTTTAGCAGATGTTTCCGCTTAACCAAAAAGTTACTTATACTTAACTTGTCATTTCTACCTCTGAAGCTTTGCACTTCGTCATCACGGATCGGTCAAACCTTGGACAGCTCAAACAAGTTGACTTTAGAAATGAACCGAATTCAAGGGGTTTTCCTTTTTCACAAAGCTTGTTCTTGATATCATAATATATTATAATAGTTTGCGTATCAGTAATTGATGAGGGACCTTTATTATTTAGATTTGTCCTGATACAAGAAACGCTCTTATCAGAGTTGATCCTCATCTCTCCACTTGTGCCACATGGCTCGATTTACTCTGAACTGTAGCCGATGACCCAGACACTATGTGACCCGATCAGACATCTCTTCTCTCCAATCTGCTGTTATTAATTTTCTGCTCTAATTGCATTACTTTATATGCATTTGCATGGATACTGGTCTGTGCAGCTTTGTATAACGTTCACATCAGCCTTGGAGGCTCAAACACAGATCCAGTACAGCCTATGAGAAGACCCCACTGACCCCATTATAATCTGTAGGATCCGTTGTGCCTTGCTGATGACAGTTATGTGGGGGGGTCCATTATATTTTTTTATCGTTCAGCATTTATGATAATGGAGCAGAGCAAGGGAGATGTCACATCTTCTTCCCCTTTACCTGAACTCTGCTCTGCTCCACATTGGACATTGCAGGTGGCCAAGGGTTCTCCAATGTGATTGCCTGGGCCTATATAAGGCTCAGCAAGACACAGCCGTGTCTTGGTATTAAGGCCGGCTTCACACCACGTTTTGTTCGGGTCCAGGGCTGTCCGGTGTGAACCTGACAGCCCCGGACCCGATTTTGGACATAATGTAACCCTATGGTGCCGGATAGGGCCATCCGGTTTTGTCTCCTTCCATCAGCATCAGGCTGCTTTAGATTTTTGCCCCGGACACAAAATCAGAGCTTGCAGCATTTTTGTGTCCCGGGGCAAAAAGTTAAACAAAACCAGATCCGGCGTCCAATAACATGGGAGTCTATGGGCGCCGGATCGCGCCAGACCCAACAGAAAATCTGTCTGGTTCCCGAACGCCAGGTGCTGAAGCTCAGCGCCGGCCGGCTCTGAACTTCAGCACCTGGTGAGCTCCCTGCTGAGATTTCAGAACCCCAGCTAGCTCCCTCTAGCCACGATTTTGAAATTGCAGGACCTGGACAGCGGCAGTAGCCGCGCAGTCCTGAATCCAGCAGAAAACAGAATCGGAGGGCATATTTGCTCTCCGGTTCTGTTCTGTCTGAAGCTGTCAGGGTGTGTCCGGTGCATCCATCAAAACACCAGACACAGCCTGACAGCTCCAAAACCGTGATGTGAAGCCGGCCTTAGACTTTTAATGTTCCTGTTCCCTGAAAGCCTGTGGCCTCCAGTGCTTCCACTACCTGCTCTCAATTTTTTGTCTGCCTGTGGCCTCCATGCTTCTACTACTTGCTTCATGGTCTTCTGCCTGCCTGTGGCCTCCAGTGCTTCCACTAAACCTGCTTACTGGTCTTCTGGCTGCCTGCTGCCTCCAATGCTTCCACTACTTGCTTCCCAATCTTCGGTCTGCCTGTGGCCTCCATTGCTTCCACTACCTGCTTCCTGGTCTTGTGTTTTCGCTACCTATTTCCAAATCTCCTGTCTGCTTTTGGCCTCCAGTGCTTCCATTACCTGTATCCCGATCTTCTGTCTGCCTTTGGCCTCCAGTGCTTCCACTACCAGCTTCCTGGTCTTCTGTTTGCCTGTGGCCTCCAGTGCTTCTACTAAACCTGATTACTGGTCTTCTGGCTGCCTGCTGCCTCCAGTGCTTCCACTACTTGCTTCCCGATCATCTATCTGCCTGGGGCCTCCAGTGCTTCCACTACCTGCTTCCCGATCATCTATCTGCCTGGGGCCTCCAGTGCTTCCACTACCTGCTTTCCGGTCTTCTGTCTGCCTGTGGCCTTCAGTGTTTCCAATACCTGCTTACCAGTCTTCTGTCTGCCTGTGGCCTCTAGTGCTTCCGCTAAATACTTTCCTGCCTTCTGTGTGTCTGTGGCCTCCATTGCGTCCATTACAAGCTTCCCTGACTTCTGTCTGCATATTGCCTCTAGTGCTTTCACTACCTACTTCCAGATCTTCTGTCTGTTTGTGGTCTACAGTGCTTCCACTACCTGTATCCTGATCTTCTGTCTGCCTGTGGCCTCCGGTGCTTCCACTACCTGCTTCCTGGTGTTCTGTCTGTCTGCGGCCTCCAGTGCTTCCTCTGCATTCTTCCCGGGCTTATGTCTGCCTGTGGCCTCCAGTGTTTCTATCAGCCCTTTTATGTCCTCACCTGGTTGCTGTACTAATGCCCATGTGCCCAGTCAGACCTTGGGCTCCGTGGACCCACCTTAGCAGGTAGACTGAAACAGGAGATGATTAATGTAGACGTGAACAGAACCTAATACTATCCCCAATGTGAATGAAATTGTATAGGTTATAAAAATCAGATTGTGGGGATCCGACAATGGGCAACGTCACCAATCAGCCCTTTCCAGGACACACGGTGGCAAGAAATATACAAATGAATGGAACTAGGACATGAAAGCTCAAAACACTCTCTAGTGGTTGTTCTTGGGTACTGCGGCTCAGCTTCCATTTACTTAAATGGGAGCTGAATCAATGTGGAACTTACAGAAAGCTGACTGATAAAGATCCCTGGTGTCAGGATCAATAGCCTATCCTATGAATAGGTCAACAAAATCTTGGACAACTCCTTTAAATATTGTAGGCCAACTTGGAGGCTGGATTGTAGCAAACAGCCCCATCAAGACACCTTCCTTTAAAAATGAAGCGGCTTTATAAATCTTCAGTAATTTTTGACTTTATCCATAAACTTCCCTCACAGCGATCACTACAGGTGAAATATAGTATTGCATGTCTCTAGCTCTTTGTTAGCACCTCCCCACTTTGGCTAAAAGAGGGGAGAGCCAAAGTAACAAACCCCCATCTATACCCCCCATCTATACTATCAATATCACCTAGTAGGGTTTTTTCCATTTTAAATGTTGTAAAGCACTAGGGAACATACTGTTTCTATAACCATAAAGTATATTATACAGAACTGGTCACAAGGTCAACAGTGGCCATTTTTTGCAGGTTTTCTTCCTGTTGCACCTCTGAATATTCCAATGTATATTTTTCAAATCTGCCATACAGATGCAGTAATATGGGCATTTTTATTGAGTGCTAACTTTTATGTTTTTAGCAAGGAGGCGGTGCTATGCAGAGCAGCCTAAAGACACACCCCTGAGGATCCTATGAGCCACGCCCCCTTGTAAAGAGCATACAAATGAGCACTAAATTTGAAAAAAAAACATCTCTGGAACAGTATGGTGGATTTAAAAAAAAATAAATGTTTTAATCAGGGAGCAGTGGAAATACAATTAGATCAAAAACTGGTCACTTATAACTTGATCCCTTTTAAAGATATATCACGATCCTGGTAGTATAGTATATTTTTTACAGATTAAGAAGATATTAACAGAAATACATACAATGGATTCATGCATTTCTGTCCTGGTTGAATTTTTACCACCATGCTGAGATATACACCATAAACAAAGGAATGATCTGGCGACTCATGAAAGAGATCAGGATAAGTGATAGAGAAACTCTGCTGCATGTAACATCAAACTTGGCCCAGACAGAAATCTCAACCGCTGGATAATAAATGTTCACAGCAAAATCATCAGCTGACTGTCCGAGCTCCATCCTGTAGCAGAAGAAACTGTCTGCTATACCCATTAGATATATGTTGTTAGAGAAGACCTGTAAGATGAAAAGTGACCAGGTTTTGCTCTTATGCCATTCCTGCTGTTCCCCTGATTATTCTTTTTAGTTTTTTTTTAGTTTAAACCACTTCATAGTTCCAGAAATGATGGATCTTTGCATTTAGTGCAAATTTTTATGGTCTTTACAAAGGGGTGCTGCTCACAAGAATCTCTGGGGCGTGTCCTTAAGGCAGCTAAGCTAAGGACACGCCCTAGAGGATCGTGTGTGCTGCACCCCTTTGTAAAGACCATAACAAGTTGCAGTAAAAAATTCATATTTCTGAAGCCGTACAATGGATTTGTTTAAAAATATATTAAAAAAAAGCTCAGGTCGGCAACAGAAATAAATTAAGAGCACAAATTGGCCACATTTGACCTGGAAAGAGGTTGTCTTTAAAAGTTCACTCATGTCACTAAAGTTATAATGTATCCTAAAGATAAGTAATAACTTGCGTATTGTTGGGGGTAGGACCGCTGGAACCTCCAGCATCATGAGAACAGGGCTCTGACGTTACATTGGAATGGAGATGGTCATGCTTGCACACCAATGGTCTATTCATTCTCAATGGGACTGATGGGATAAACTGAGCACTGTACTAGGTTATCTCTGTCAGTCCCATAGAGAATGAAGGGAGCCGTTGTACATATATTTGTCGGAGTCGGCCTCCACTGAACCGGGCTGCAATGGTGGCTAACTGGTCTCTCCGGCTGGCAGGCCGTCCTCAGTAGAGTAAGAAGGGGATAAGGTTGTGGATGGGGTGCAGGATCAGCCGCTCTTAATAAGTAATGTTCAGACCTCAGGTGCAACAGAATAAGACTCATGTTTACTGTAACAGTTTATGATGGTGGTGATATTACAGCTCTCCGCAGTTGTTCAATATAAAGAGTCACAGCCTCTGATGATGTGATGAACTCAGCTTTCCTTCCAGCAATGTATGACAGCTCTCCTCACTCCCGCTGGTTATGGCACTATACCATGGACTCAAACTTCTCCTCCAGCCTAGACCTTGGCATCCATGGTACCTCAGGCTTACAGGAAAGTTCTTCAGCTTTCTTCCCACTGCCGACAACTCAGGATCCCTTCAAGGCCGGTCTCTACACACACCCTCACTGATCCCTGTCATTGTCTGGCAGCTGGACACTACTGGGAACACACAGGACACTATGTCCCATGCGGCTTGCCAGATCCTGCTGTAAAGGCTCTGGTTGGCCTTCTTTCTCTCCAGCAACACTGAATCCAAGGAGAACTCCTCCTGCGCATAGTAGTTCTCCTATAAGTCTGCTAACCGCCATACCATCACTGCATGTATAAAAGTGGCTAAAGAGCTGATTTCCCACACTATCAGTTTACAGGTATTTGTGACACCTAATTCTGCAGGGCGCCACATATGCTTTGTGGGTACCACTCCATTGCACCAACAGTGAGGGTGGCAGAAGTCGGACTCGCATTGATTTGCAATATAGCAATTCTAGTAGGATGAATATATTAAGGGTATAAAACCACTGAGTGCCGCTCTCACTAGTCATCTGTGCGCGGCACTGCAGTGCTGACTAGTCACAGTCTACTTGCAGACTTTTAAAACACATTTTCTTATTATTTTTTGACATTATAGGTGGAATTGAGGGTTCAAGATACTTTTGGGTAATTTAGTAATGGTGACTTTTTTTTAAAAGTTGCAAAAATTTGTCATTTTTTGTGCAATTTTTGCTTCAAAATGGAAACGTGTATCACTAGACAAAAAAGAAAAGTAACCTAAAAAAATGCAAATTATGCCTTGCTGGCAGCGGATTATTCACAATACTCTCCAAGCATTTAACAATAACAGTTGGTTTATTTAGGAACAATCAGGAACAAAATAATAAGCTTTGTGGATCAGCAAGAAATCATTTCTGTGTGTCTCTCTGTCTGGTGTTTTTTTTTTTTTGTTTTAACTTTATTGACAGCATACAAACCTGGCAACTAAGACAGGAATGGAGTTGATGCACAAAACATATTCCACCATGCCTTTATCCTTTAATACTTTCACAATTTTCAAGATAACACATTGGCATAAGAAAAATAATTGTAGCATTGATTTATTACAGTCTTCCAAGCCCAAAGATATTAAACAGGACCTGTCACTTGTTTAAAAAAAAGAAATGAGTGCAATGCTTCGTAAAAATCCCTGACCTCCCCTGATTCTCGTATTGAGCTGCGTTACATCATTGCAGAGATAATAACACTTCACTACACAAAATCTCTAGTTTGCAGTCCAACTGGGCATCTCTATACAATCTTTTCTGGGGGGGGGAAAGGTTTTACCTTTTCTTCCTAAAGGCCTACAATCACTGATCTAGGAGACTATCAATCTCAGATGTGGCTGAGTTCTGATTAACAAAAATCTGGGAAGGAAGGGTGAATGTGCAACCCCACAGAAAAAAAAACTGTAAAGAAATAAAGAAATGCCTAGTTGGCCTGCAAAGCAGAGATTTCACATACTGCGCTCCAGAAAAAAACAAATGGCATATCTCTGCAATGAGTGATGCAACACAAAAAAAGAAAAGAGTGACAATATCAGGGGAGCTCAAGGAATTTTTTAAGATATTTAACATAATTTTTTGAGTAAGTGACAGGTCCTCTTCACATAAGGTAATACATATTATAAATGTTACAATCTTCGATCTTACACTGTACAAGAATCTAGTTTGCCAAATGAAATAACAGAGGAGACTAGATACATTAACAGGGTTCTTTGCTTTGGGATAACCCTACTTATTACGTAGATGGGTATCTTTATCATATATTAATTGCAAAGTGAATTTCTGTGATAATACCGAGCGATCAGCTGTAATCTGGGAAGAAAACTGTTTCTACGTTTTTAATTTCCCCACAGTTCCCCCACATAGTATTACACAATGCCTATTCACATTAAAGGTCCATGTGTGTAATATAGGACAGAGCAGGTCCTAAAGAGCAAGAAGCACCCGCTTTCTACTCTAGCCAAGATATGTGGATGCTGAATAGAGACTGCTCATTACGTCAGAGTTCACTAATAGGTCAATAATAATGGGTCCTGTCTAGAGATGAGCTGATCGCTGGTCCATGGTCTAGGTATTATCCATGCATAGCATCTTACATGTGTGGTATCCTACAAAGTGGCCATCCCCATGGGATACCAGAAGAATAGTGTTTCATGCAAATATTGTGATTTCTGTGTATATTGTAAAACCAGCCAACAGGCAGCACTGAAAGGATCAATCACCCCCTCCCTTTGCAGTGATTTAAGCCTGCTCTGCTTAGACCCCTCCCCCCCAAGCTAGAGTGTGGAATTGTGAGTCGGGGGAGGAAAGCAAAGGAGAGAGAGGATGATGGCTGCCATGTGGGAGTATGGCCATTGTCCTTAAGAAAGAGAAAAGTATGCTTTAGAGAAGTGCAGCTCTGCATAAAGAATGCATAGAAGATTGCCAAAAAGGATATCTGAACTAGGATTTGATGAGAAGCCTGCTTCAGTGGTCTGCCTGTCTACCTGTCTGGGTGAACGTTTAACTGTAAGTGTGAACCCACTGTCATCCTATTACCTACCATCTGTAAATAGCTACCTACCCATTACTGCCAGTAAAGAGACTGTTAATTTCCAAGTCCTATGTGTTCCTTCATGATTTGAGATTAACTACACAAATTCCTATCTCACCATCATATTCCATTTTTATTGGGGGACTTTGTGTGTGTGTGTAATTTGGAGGGCATCTACCGTGACAGTAAGCTCGCCACCGTGAGGCAGATTACAGGACCCGGAGCACAACCCCTGCAGCACACCACATGAGGTTATCACACATGGGAATATAGGTCTAAAACTGAAAACTGCAACTGACCCCGCCTGTTCCTGTACAGACTAAGGCTCCCGACACGCAGACCTGTCTTGACCTCTGTGCGAGTTGCAATAGCCCTAACACATGGACTAAGAGGGGACTACTCAGACTGTGGCTGCATGTACGACTATCAAGCGTTTCTTGTACCTCCTCCTAAGGAACTGAGAGAAAGTACAGAGTACAAGATACTTAAAGCGTACCCCCTATTTAAATTTGTATTTAATAATAATGTAGAGCAATTGATTTTAATAAACTTTGTAATAACCTCATAAAAATTCTGTTGAAAACCATTATAACTTCAAAGGTGTCCCCTCCCCACTGCACTGTGTGAAGCAGACATATGTTCATTGTCAATCAGATCCATCTTCATGCTTCTCACACTTAATATGTAACCATATAAGGGAAAGGGGGGCATGGCCTACACTCCTGACTGCAGCTCATGAGGAAACAATGTATCAGATTAGCTCAGATTACAGCACAGTGGGAGCAATGTCAGAATGCCAGGATCACTGCAAACGTTCTTTTTATTTGGCACAAGCTTCTGAACTGTCATGTGGCTCCACACAGCTCAGTCAGGATCTTTTAACCCTTCTCTGATATCACATTGGACTGCTCCCTATCAGCTGGTGGCCAAGCCCGCATAGCCATAAAATGTAGTTTTTTAAAAAGCACGAGAAAATAATTAATATGGCACAAAAAAAGGATTATCTTAGCTGCTATTTGATCCATCATTAACAACCAGTGAGGTATTATGTTTTGTTTTGTTTTCAATGAAATGAGATTTACACTTTAAATAGGAAGGAGTGCTGAGATAGAAAAAGACCCCAAAGTGAGTAAGAACAACTACGAATACAAAGTGGAAAGATGAGGTACCTACTGCTAGAAAGGAATGCCACCTAGTCCCTAACTACAAGAAGGAGATAGGAGCAGGGTGGAGAGCAGTGACAGCAGAGCGAGTAGCTCTACCTGGTCTCTCACTGACTGGAATAACACATGGAGTATGGATGGACTTCCAAGCAAGGTCCACTTCAAAATATCACCAGCAGGAAAGACAAGTAAAGGGAAATGATTAAAAGCAGTACCCGAAAGATGATTGGGCAGAACAAATAAACAAATGGAAACACCAAGCTTGCCTAAAAGAGACAAAAGCAATGGTAACAGGCAAAAAACACCCAGATAAAAAGTGAGCCTGCTGACTCAACTGAGTAAAGAAGCCGACCACAAAATACAAACACCCTGGTGTGACGTCATCTATGTGGCATACAGGTGACTTGCATCTCGCCATCCTAATCATAAGGCAAGCCTGTGATCTTGGACTAGGAGATTCACATAGCTCCTGTCCACGGCCAGGGAGCATTTATGTGGACCAAGGTTGTACAAAACAATCAGCTCATCTCTACTTCTGTCCATATGAGCTTACAATCTGATCCTAATCATTATCTATTATAACGGGATAAGGGTTTAGGACTGCAGCATTTTCCATAAAGGGCCCCGCCGGATGCTTTTTCGGAGTCTGAGACGTGCATTGTCTATAATTTGCAGGCTAGAGACGGTCTCCATTAGAGTAAGTTCATACAAACGCTTCTATATATAGATCCCCTGATGTAACACGCTCTTAATAGAAGGAAATCACACGAGCACATCTGGAAGGATGCAGACAGATCGGAGGGGTGTAACAAGGATAATATGCAAACTGTCTAAATTGTATGTATCTTCTGACAACATGCGAACTAATAGAATAGCCAATAATAAACATGATTTAAAAGGTATGTATACTTTGGCAACCACTTTGGGCTACGTCTCCATGTAACGCATTTAGTGTTGACTTACTGCAGCGGAGGCAAATGGCGCATTTGCGGTCCAAAGGACGGAATTTACCATGAAACTGCAGCTCTTGTCAATTTAGGCTGAAGACATCTGTCACCACATGTGCAAGAGATTTATGAACAAGTTCATGCATTATGCTGAGACTGCTATTTCTTCATACATGATACTGCACAATGCAAAGCGCTCAAGAGATTGCGCAGTCGCACAGCTTCAATACACAACAAGGCTCCGCTGCATCTATGATATCTGTTACCTCTGATAGTGGACTTTTAACCCATTAAATACTATAAAGTTGCTTGACAAAGAGAGAGGGCTCCCTCAGTCAGCTTGTCTCCCACTGCAACTGTGTTGCAGGGCACAGATGGTTTTCCATAGCACCGAACCACATCACCCAGGCCTACCATTGGTGTATGTCTATTAGGCCATGCAAGAAATATAGAATATTAGTTGAGGTCAATATGAAATATTAATTAGATAATCCAGTATCCAGAAGGGGAGAATGTGCTCCCAAACTTTGGCTTCTATTACATGAGAAGACACCATAGTGGAACGTGGTCTAATTACAGACTTGTATATTGGCGCTGGTGCCTCTGGTCTAAGTGAAGTATATGCTCTGCAGTTTCGCCATCTATAACTGTGTCTTGCACCTTTGCAGGCTTGTGGCAGATTTCTTACCCCGAACTAGTCAGCTCATATCCTACCTGACACACTCACAGGTGGGAAGCTGTGTTCAATCAGACACACACAGAGCCTCATACATTTAACCCTTTGTGTAATGCTGCAAGGCACAGAAAAACATTCACACCTATATTGCAACATACCTCTGCCTGTGTGATATTCACTTGCCATTTAAAATGAATCCATTCACTACGTCACACAGACTATATCTAAACCACTCTAAAAGATATAGACTCCTGTGGCAAAGGATTATCTTCTAAATGGGCTTCATTGTGCTGGATCTTTGTGGCTCTAGTCTAACAGAGGTGTGTTACTGTGTCAGAGCCTGGGCATGTTCTCTGGGGCTCGACCCTTGTAATCTGTTATACTACTCCCAGTAGTGATGAGTGTGCATTTCAATGCTCGAGTGCTCGGTACTTGAAAAAAGCATGTGGGAAGCTCGTGTACTTTGTAAATGAAAGTCAATGGGAAACTCTAGCATTTTTTTGGAATAGTCTTTCTAAAAAAATGCTTGCGTTTCTGTTGTCTTCATTATACCTGGTATATACTGTAAGTGGAGTCAGTCTGAGCATCCAATTGCTCGTCTCGAGCACTTTAGGACTCGCTCATCAATAAAGACCAGTAAAGGCACCTACAGTGGTCAGTAGAATATAAGTGTGAATGACGCTGCCCAGATGGGCATGTAAACTCTTAAAACTCCCTTTACAAGACTTCTGTGTCATAGATCAAATTCACATTCTGCACAAGCCTCTCACAGCCCTGGGCACCTAACATGGTATTCGTAGCCGGGGTCCCAGACTTGACTCTTTATTCTGTTACTAATTTTGCCGATGTTTACTGCCAATTCTACAGACATTAAATAAATATTCCTACAAAGAAAGAATTCTCCATATATCCTGCCAATTCCCAATATATCCTTATGAACTACCTGTACGGTCTACCTCACCGTGGGCCAACCTGAAACATCTCCAACACATGGACCTCAACTGTAGAGACGGCCACACAGATCGTGTTCTTTAGATGCAGAACATTTCCCTATAAAGGATAAAACCACACCATTAAGAATTGGATTCAGTTTCTGCTTATTATTTACTGGATGCCACCCCTTACGACTGGCACCCACCGCGGGCACACATCCAGTTATCCGAATGGTTGCACAGGACTTCTGGTGTTCCTCATCAAAGGAAGATGTTTGGAGATCGCAGGGAACTCAGACAGAACTATGGAAGCATGGTGGGGGCCATCAGATGAATATATGTACTTTTGGGGTTTTTTTTTAAGGACAAGGGCTGTGGAGTTGGTAAGCCAAACCTCCGACTCCAACTCCTCAGTTTCCCAGAATCCGACTGACTACAACTCAGACTCTCAGTTTCCCTGAAAATGACTCCATGAAAATAGACACAGACTCATCTAACTCCACAGCCCTGGTCTGCAGTCGGTAACCCAAACGTTCCACTCCGGCTCCTAAATTTCCCTGAATCCAATTCCGACTCTAACTCCATGAAAATTGACACTGACTCCAAGAGTCCGACTCCACAGCTCTGGGACAACCAATGGCTTATTTTAAAATAACAGAAAGGGATGGACAACGAACTTGTACAACAAACACTGTTGACGAAACGCGCGTAGGGGCTGCTAGCTATGTACAGTACCTAGACACTTAGTAAGGGTTTACCCGGAGGAATTATGGTAGCTCATAATATTATAGGCATCCAGAGGGATCTTTTCTGTTCCTCTCGCTTGACTCTTTTGCATTCTCAATCTTTTTGGTTGATTTGATCTGCACTTCTATGGGATGCTCACGCTCTATACACGGTGCCTGGGGGACACGAGAATTCTGTGTACCTCACCTGTCACCTGTACTACCTGTTGTATACTTTGTCTTTTTTGTTTGAAGTTTTTTTACTTATATCAATTAAAGATTTAAGTTTTTCATCGCTCTTTGGCTAATCTACTCCTTATTCTTTATAGAATTCAAACTTGTATTACGGTGAAAGAAATGTCAGAAGTTTTGAATAAAAAAATAATTGGATTGTGCTGCTATAGGCTTGTCCTGTAGTACCACAAAGAGCCTGACGACAAGAAAGGCGCTGTTTCAGAATCAAGCAGCTATATTTTGTTTTTTTTTAAATCTTATGCAACCAGCCCTATAGAAAATATGGAACTATATTGAGAACTTCTGGAGAAAATGAGACCCACCTGGAAGACACATGTTCCTGTGATTTTTGTTCCTTATGTGCAGTAATATAAAAATGTATAGCAGAATATTAAAACCTTATAGATGTGAGATTCTCAGTGTCACGGTTGCGTCCTCAGATGTCCTAAGTTTATAACTGGTAATGTAATGAAAGATGTTTTTGCAACTAAATCAACCACAACTAAGAGGAATAATGATCAGTAGCTTAACTTTGATTATGTTTGATTAGAACAGATGTTATTAGATGCGATGTTCTGAGCGGATGAAATGTCACTATGAATTAATTTAGCAGATCTGTCCCCAGATTCCAAAATGTAAACTGCTTATATTATTAATTAGATCTCTTAGCCCGTATGAGAGGGGTGTGCTTACGTTGAAAATCAAAGTACCGGACACCCACCCCCACACCTCCTCCTCGCCCTACCCCCTATCCGTCTGTGTTCCCCAAGGCTCGGTTCTGGGATCCCTACTCTTCATCATCTACACTCTCGGCCTAGGACAACTCATTGAGATCCATGGCCTACAGTACCATCTCTACGCTGACGACACCCAGATCTACCTGTCCGGGCCCAACATCACCTCCCTAATATTCAAAATCCCACATTACCTGTCCACCATCTCATCCTTCTTCTCGGCTCGCTTCCTTAAACTGAATATGGACAAAACTGAGTTCATCGTCTTCCCCCAAGTCGCTCTCCTCACTACCCGACCTATGCATCACTGTTAACGACTGCTCACTCTCTCCAGTCCCCCACACCAAATGTCTCGGTGTAATCCTTGACTCTCCCCTCTTCTTCAAACCTCACATCCAGGCCCTCGCCACCTCCTGCCGACTCCAGCTCAAAAACATTTCACGGATTCGCACTTTCCTTTCCTTGACCACGACACAGCTAAAACACTTATTCATGCTCTCATCATGTCCAGCCTTGACTATTGCAACCTCCTGCTTAACGGCCTCCCCGCTATCCCCTTTCACCCCTCCAATCCATCCTAAACTCCGCTGCCTGACTAATCCACCTGTCTCCCCGCTACTCCCCTGTCTCCCCCTTCTGCCAAGCCCTTCACTGGCTCCCCACATCTCAGAGATCCCAGTTTAAAACACTAACCATGACATACAAACCCATTCACAACCTGTCCTCTCCATACATCTCTGACACTGTCTCCTGATACTTACCCTCACGCAACCTGCGATCCTCCCAAGAGTTCCTTCTCTACTCCCCTCTTATCTCCTCCTCTCACAACCGCATACCAGATTTCTCCCGTGCAACCGCCATACTCTGGAACTCTCTCCCCCACCACATCAGACACTCTCCTACCCTGGGAACCTTTAAAAGAAACCTGAAGACCCACCTCTTCCGTCAAGCCTACAACCTACAATGAGACCCGGTTCATGGCACCGTCATACTATGGGCATTATCCCCTCCTACCCGTCCCTCTTAGACTGTGAGCCCTCGCGGACATTGTCCTCTCCCTTCCCGTATCTGTACGACCTGATTGTCCATATATATTGTATTTGTCCTCGTCTACCCTTTCCATATGTAAAGCGCCATGGAATCTAATGGCGCTATATAAATGATAATAATAATAATAATGTCAGAATGGTTGCATAATCCTAATATTAAAATTAGCACTAAAGAAAGAGTCTAATGTATTCAGTCTCAACGCACCCATAATGATTGACTGTTATTCAGTCTCTGCCCACCCAGTCTGCCTGACAGCTGCAGCTTGTACTAACCAGTGTGAGGTCTCAGTAGCTGCAGGAAGGAGGGACACTAACAAATTGCCAAACAGGTTCTCTGGGCAGAAGTGGAATATAAATTTAAAAAAAGGATTATTATTTTGTGGAAGTGGTTGGATATCTCTTCCTCTACGGTCACAGAGGTGGTAGAGGAAACTAAGAGAGTCCTGAACACTGAAAGGGTCGAGGCAGAAAAGCACATGGAGAGGGATGCGGGTAAATTCTTTACAAAGTGGAGGAGGTTTATAATCACACAATTATCCACGACAGAAATTCAGAGGACAGTAGCTCTGTTTCGTGGATTGGATTGGTACCTCCTGGAAGACATGTAGGGAACCCTGGGCAAGCTGAAGATATCCACATGACATTCTGATGTTAGCGGTGGAGGTTTGGATAATACGGGTAAGCTGATATAGTGGTAAGGGATATTGTAATGTTCCGATTTCCTGAGATACCCTTATGTCAGCACGGGGGAAGGGAAAACAGAAGGGTTGTTTGGATGGGACTGTTTTCTTGATGGATTTGATGTAGTCATATCGAAATTTTCTGAAATGTTTGTTATTGGTTTGTATGTTTTTAAAAGCTAATGAAAAGATTTGTGGAAAAAAAGGATTATACAGTCATTCTGGATTATTGTATCGAAATAAGTACTTCAGTCCTATCAGGTATAAGAGACCTATTTTGATAATGCATGCTGTTTGTGCTGAGACATTATGTAGGATGTCAAGCCTCAAGAAGCTCCACTTTGAGCCAAAACAGAGAAATACTCTGCAAAAGCGGTGCCCATTCACGGCAGTGCGCCGTGTCAAACCCTCGGAGATCAACTGATCACCCCTGGAATGCATTGTGAAAACAGAAATCTTTGATGTGCCAGGACTTTCAATATGTGCAACTGTACAGTAAGCTGTAAAATAACAGGCATCATGATGGAAGCAGTTCCATGAAAAATGCCCACAAGGAAAAATGCCCACAGACAGCCCTAACCTTAACCCTAACTCCTAACCCCTAATAACTAACCCTAACCCTAACACCTAACCCTAACTCTTAACCCTAAACCTAAAACCTAACTCTTAGGGTACCTTTACACACGGCTACATTTGTAGCTTGTCACCAGGTAACTTACTGGTTGCAGTGAAATCATACATGATTCCATTTGTACACAGCAACAAGATAGAACCATGTATCCATGATTTCACTGCAACAAGTAAGTTACCTGGTGACAAGCTACAAATGTAGCCGTGTGTAAAGGTACCCTAACACATAAGACTAACTCTTAACCCTAAACCTAACGCCTAACCCTAACACTTAACCCTAAACCTAACGCCTAACCCTAACACTTAACCCTAACTCTTAACCCTAAACCTAACCCCTAACTCTAACACTTAACCCTAACCCTAAACCTAACTCCTAACCCTAACACCTATCCCTAATGGCCACTTTACACACGGCTACATTTCTAGCTTATCCACAGGTAACTTACTGGCTGCAGTGAAATCAAGGAGAGATTATTCCATTTGTACACAGCAACAAGATAGAACCATGTATCCATGATTTCACTGCAGCCAGTAAGTTACCTGTGGATAAGCTAGAAATGTAGCCGCGTGTAAAGTGGCCATAACTCTTAACCCTAAACCTAACCGTAACCCTAACTCTTAACCCTAAACCTAACCACTAACACCTAACCCTAACTCTTAACCCTAAACCTAACCCCTAACCCTAACTATAAACCCTAAACCTAACCCCTAGCCCTAACAAGAACCCTAACCCTTAACCCTAAACCAAACTCCTAATCCTAACCCCAATATTGTGGGCAATTTTCCTTGTGGGCATTTTTCTGGTCACCGATGGAAGCCCACTGGGCTTTATTAGAATTGATGAGGTCGGTTGGGCACTGTTGGTGTCCTTCATATGATGGACCCGACACATTATTTTTGTTTAGTAACGGAGTAAAACAACAGAAAATAATGCAGATGGGAATGATCTAAAACTGAATGTGATGCTGAGGACACACACACCAATGTATGTGAACCTTTAAATCTGGCATTCAAATTACCGTAATAGTTTAATTTAAGGCTGCAATATGAGACACGACCTGTAGACAGAGGAGGCGCTGTTTAGTGAACCAGGGCTGCCAACTGAACTTTTTATTTTCTCTGAACAGTTTCTCAAAAAATCACGGACAGACAATATTTATTATGGGCATATTGGAAGACGTTAAAAAAATAGTCGTGTCTCCAGCTCATGATAATCCTGATATTAGACATAAACTACATTCACTGTAAACTGTAAAATGATGAGAATTAAAGTCAAAATAATCTGTATAAAGTTTTTGTGCTTCAAAGAATCCTTCAATATGTTCTTTTACAGACAGGGCAAAAAAGTGCCCTAAATTTGTGGACTTTCCTAGAATTTCTCGATGGTTGGTAACCCAGTTTGGAAGTAGGCAGACATATATATATATATATATATATATATATATATATATACACTCTTGGTAAACCCCTTTAGGCTACAGTTTCTCTGCTCATGAAAGGTATATTAGGAGGTTGTACAAAAAAAGATTTTCCGACACTTCCACTCATAAAATCAATCTTTTTATTGGAAATTCATTGAAAAACATGAGGATCCATTATGTGGATAAAAGTTTACATGTTTCTGGTGTACACTATGCCCTTAGTCATACGAGTAAGATCTACACTAAGGGCACAGTGAACACCAGATGTGCGTAAACTTTCATCTACATGATGGATCCTCTTGTTTTTGAATGCATTTCCAATAAAAAGAATGATTTTATGGACAGAAATGCCGGAAAATCTTTCTTCAATGGTTCTACATTAGCTGAGCTTCAATAGTAGGAAGTGGTTCCTATTCATCCCGAACATTATCGGTGTGGCAGATGATTCTTTTCTATATTATGGCGCCCTACAGACATGTTCACACAAGTTTACTCTGACTCCATTTAGTTACTTGTCTCCTGACAAGTTAGGGAGAGCCCCACCCTTCCCTGTATTGAGCAGAGCAGTTACCGTATATTGCATCCCATTTCTGTGAGTCCATTTTGGGACCTGGTCACACTCAGCATCCTGCTTCCTATGAGGTCAATGGACACAGGGGCAGGTCATAATACAATTAGAGCAGGGACTGTCCCAAAATGGGTCACCTTGACGAGGTGGGATGGCTTCAATACATTTTTTGCAAAAAAAGGTATGTACCAAGTACTTTGAGTTTTTAACAGCTTGAGTTTTTATTTATTTATTGCAAGGTATTTGGTCATAATCTGCACATACTTTTCTCTTGTTGTTTCATTATATTATGAAGTTGCAGAACGTTTCATCATGGGGTGGTTAAACCAGTGACGTAACGTGAAGCTCATGGGTCCCGATGCAAAGGCTCCAACAGGGCCCTCAATTAATGCAAATCTTTAATAGCATTAGTCTTTTTCTATAGGCCAAAGGGACTTTTGGGGCCCCCTAGGCTCCAGGGCCCAGGCGCGATTGCAACCCATGCACCTATTGTAGTTACACCCCTGGGTTAAACTCTATGTACGTAAAACTGGAAAACCCCTTTAACTCAATCACAAGTACGAATAAGAAGATGTGGTCCAGTCTAGTGGCTCTTTTTGAAAATCAGATGCAGAATCCTTCACGTTGGCCTCCTTCCAGACTTTATTAGGTTGTTATAAAGGAAAACGTTGAAACATTGTAGCTGGAGGACGGCTCTGACCGGGCGTCTGATAATATCCAGAGGTTTAGGCCTTTATCTGAGAGTCCTACGTCTTAGTCTTTAGTTTGGCTCTTCTCTCATGTTCCTTCAGGATCATCTCTGGAGGAGGAAACGGTTCTTGCTCTTTGCAAGATGCATTGTGAGATTAACCATTGGCTCTCGTGCAACCGGGGTCATCTTGTGTTTCTCAGTTCATACTTACGGGACGCTGAACCGATTTTTTTTCTTATTTCTTCTTGTTCTTGAAAGCACATCCTGCAGAAGGCTGATGTTATCTCGTAAACTATGCGACCAAGGGGCTGAAACAGATGCGTCCAGACTGAGGAGAGGCTCTGTAAAAACCTATTTTTGTATTAAAAAATTAAAAACACGTGTAGGTGGATTTTTAGGAAATGAACTGAAGGCATCTACTGCAGCCTCGTGTTGGCTTTTGATCTCCTCTCTACCGTTGTGAGAGATTATGTGTGTCAGCGGCTTCAGTCTGTGATGTCCACCGGCAAGAAGACTTACTCCGGAGAACATCAGTGCAACTTCAAGTTTCAAGGATGATTTTTGCTATGAATTAGTTTAGTTTGACATAAATAGGTGCGAGGATGTATCTCAATCTATTCAAAAGGGTACACATATAAAGGAAGGTTTTCCTTTCTAATGGTTTTGGATATGTCATGTGAGATGATTACATGGTGTCACGAGTGTGTAATGTCGTCATTACCTTGGAGGGATCTAGGATCAGAAGTTCAAAGCATTTAGCTGATCGTGGATCCTTTTTAGAGTTTGCTCACTGTTTATCCTGAGTGGGAGCGTATTTAAAACCATTCGGTGATGAAGGGGTTAAGGTTTTCTTTCTTTCCTGCTGTGATTAACATGTAGTTGTAATCCCAGCTGCACCCACTCTCTTCCGCTATATAAACCCACTCCTTACTCTCTCCTATGCTGGCTATACTTCATTCTATGCTGACCTGTGAAGGAGTTGTCTCTGGAGAAAGCTGTGGTTGTCTTTCCAGTGGATGCAGTATATTCCCTCTATGGAGAATAATTGGAGTTTTTTTTGTACCTGTCTCACTTGTATGTCTCCCCTCCTTGTGTTGTCTATGCTAGTACTAAAACTAGTGTCTTGCTGGCCTGCTCAGAGCTAGCCCAGAGTCAGCCACAGCCTAGCCACGTGATCACGACTGGGGGAAGGGCCCGTCTAGGGGCATTAGGGAGCTCAGGGATCAGTCATAAGGGAGTTAGGTGGTGACAGCTCTTCCCTATCCTATCGTCAGGGCCTTTCACTACATCCTCCTGTTGCACCGCATGCTGGGTGGTCCCTCACCCTGGAATGTCACATAGTCACAGCCTCCATATAAGTTCCACCATCTTCATTCCCACCTATGTCCTCTAATAACAAAAGGATTGGGCATATTAAAATCCAGCTGCCCGATCCTTCTCATTCCCATTATCTGAATGGTGGGAGTGTTGGGACTGAGGCCTTCATACTCATTAGATGGCACCTAAACCAGGTACATCATGTCTTTCTCTAAAGATGGCCATACAAATGAGATAGTGAAATAGTTACCTCCGAAAGTTTGCTATCTCTCTTGACTTGCCCATACACATCAGCTTTTGCCTTGGCTGAGCATTCATTTGTTTTAATTGGGAGACAGTAAAAAGATGCTGCCAGAAACGTCTTCCAGCAGCTTATCTCTCCTAAAAATAAAACTATTGGCATTACAATTCCAACCACTCAATAGTTTTGTCCCCAGGATGGGAGACATATTTATCAGGATGTGGGACATACATACAAAGATGGGGGACAAATATACCACGATGGGGAACATACATACCAGGATGGGCCCAGGATGGAGAACATATACCCCAGGATTAGAAAAATATATACCAGGATAGTAGACATGTATACTACAATGGACCCAGAATGGGGGACATATATACCAGGATGAGGGACATATACACCTGGATCACTAGGATAGGGAACTTATACATGAGGATGGAGAACATATATACCAGGATGGGCTCAGGATTTGGGACATATATACAAGGATGGGGGATATATATATACCAGGATTGGGACATATATACCAGAATGGGCTCAGGATTTGGGACATATATACAAGGATGGGGGATATATATACCAGGATTGGGACATATATATCAGGATGTGGGACATATATATCAGGATGGGGGACAAAACATACCAGGATGGGGACACATATATCATTATGGTCTCAGGATGGTGGACATATATACTAGGATTGGGACATAGATACCAGTATGGGTCCAGGATGAGGACATATATACCAGGATGGGAGACATATTTACCAGGATGGGGACATTTCTACATAATGGGGATGGGGCACCTCATATGTTTCTTATAGGATTTAGAATGCTACAAGGGCCCATACATCTGACCAACATGCAGGGGGGAGGCCCAGGTACACATTTTGCATGGGGCCCATCGGACTCTAGTTATCCCACTGGTGCTGTCTGATATCTTAGTTTTTCTTCAACTCATGAACATAAAAACAACTTAAAAATAACCTAGAAACTAGGTTCTTATTAGGTACCATGGAATTCTCTAAATTCTGTGACGAGTGTATTCCCATCAGCGTATATGGAGTAATCTCTCGTTGGTGATTTATAATCTTTCCAACTTTCCATGTCGAATAGAAAATAAAAGGAGCAACTTCCCTCTAAAAGAGTTGGGCTTCTGCTTACATATGGCAGCCGATCTGAGCAAACCGAGCTGAAGTTTAAAGAGACAGTATCCTGAATCTTGAATGAGAATGTCAGACTTCTTCTTGCAGTTACATAATAGGAGGTCAGTGATGACCTTTTGGTCTTTTTTTTTTAGCTTTCACGACATCCTAAATTCTGCCTAATTTCCTCTAGTGAACATGATGTGGCGAGGAACAATCACCACCAGACCATGAGAATCCTCTTGTAAAAGAGTTCATAAACACCAAAGAGTGAAAGCCCCGACCGGCTGATGTTCGCCTTTGTTTTGCTGCTTCTTTTCTTATAATCTGAGGCTGTGAGCTCATTTCCAAAAATAACCAATGTATCTGTTTGGATAAATCCTAAGTATAATCACACTGCGGGAGCGGAATATGAGGCTGGGATTTATGGCGCTGTATTAAGTGGTGTTTTCTTTTGCAAGTTTTTAGATAAGCATCATTAAAAAGGACTGATTTAAGGGGCCTCAACCCTAATATTACTTAAAGGAGTTTTCCACAACTAATGTGACCCCCTGTCTTTTGTCCTAACTCTTCCCCATTATACTTCTGCTATCAACCCTGCTCCTGTAAGATGATCTCTCTGTGCACCTCTTTAGATGTGTAACCATTATGCTGTGCACCTCTTTGGATGTGTAACCATTATGCTGTGCACCTCTTTAGGATGTGTAACCATTATGCTGTGCACCTCGTTGGATGTGTAACCATTATGCTGTGCACCTCTTTGGATGTGTAACCATTATGCTGTGCACCTCTTTGGATGTGTAACCATTGCGTGACCTTTGATGGTGACCATTATGCTGTGCACCTCTTTAGATGTGTAACCATTATGTGAGCACCTTTTGGTGGTAACCATTATGCGACACCTCTTTGATGTGTAACCATTATGCTGTGCACCTCTTTGGATGTGTAACCATTTGCTGTGCCCCTCTTGGATTTACCATTATGCTGTGCACTCTTGATGTGAACCATTATGCTGTGCACCTCTTTGGATGTGTAGCCATTATGCTGTGCATCTCTTTGCATGTGTAACCATTATGCTGTGCACCTCTTTGGATGTGTAACCATTATGCTGTGCACCTCTTTGGATGTGTAGCCATTATGCTGTGCATCTCTTTTATGTGTAGCCATTATGCTGTTCACTTCTTTGGATGTGTAATCATTATGCTGTGCATATCTTTGGATATGTAACTATTATGCTGTATACCTTTTTGGACGTGTAACTATTAGGCTGGGCACCTCTTACGTGTGTAACCATTATGCTGTGTCCCTCTTTGGATTTGTAACTATTATGCTGTATACTCTTTGGATGTGCAACCATTAGGCTGTTTCCCTCTTTGGATGTGTCATTGTTATACTGTGTGCCTCTTCGATGTTGTAACCATTATGCTGTGTACTTCTTTGGTATGTGCAACCATTATGCTGTGTACTTCCCTGATTGTGTAAACCATTATGCTGTGTACTTCCTGTTGACATATGCTGTGTACCTTGCTTTAAATTATGTTGTGCACCTTTTTGGATGCGTAACCAACATGTTGTGCACCTTTTTGGATGTGTAACCAATATACTCCTTTTTAGATACCGGTATGTAAATATTATGCTGTCTACCTTTTTGGACGTGTAACTATTAGGTTGTGCACCTCTTTTGATGGGTAACTATTATTTTCTGTACTTTTTTGGCATGTTAACATTTTGCTGTGACTTTTACTGATGTGCATCCATCAAGATCATGTGAAACTGGGCAGAAAAGTATAGAAATGAAAGAATTACCGATATGTTCCAAAAACCTCAGTCTGTTCCTTAAGGGCCGATCACACCCAGTGTTCAACATAGTCATCTCCTCCCTAGATGACCAACCATTGTCATGTCCTCTCCTCTGACATTGTACCTGCATGCCATAAGTTATGAACCATTTACAAAACTGTTCTTCAATATCTTTCATTCCTGTAGTAAGGAGATCTACTATAAAAATACGACAAGAAATCATTTCACAGTTTATAAAGTCTAGGCCAGCGGACAATGATTGCCAGACATTTACCACTTGCACTTTACAAGGTGCAGAGTCCAGGACATGACAGGTGGGAATACAGAACACTTACATGTCAGATGAAGACCTCGGAGAAATGCACAATCCAGCACTAAGTGCCATCTTTTACTTATAAGACAAAGTCAGCAGAACGCCAAGACTGTTCTGGAGAGCTGCCAATAAATGATATGTCTCATTACAAATTTATAGATTTTATATTAAAGTTAATAGAAAAAATTGGAATTGGCTCAACAGGAATGGATTCTCTTTTTTTCTTTTTCAATAAAATAGTGCATAGAAAAGAAAAAATTACATGGTCGACATGACCCAGTTGACACATTTTGACTACATTAAGCAGCCTTACTCATGGCTAGACTGCTTAATGCAGTCAAAACGCGTCGATTGGGTCATGTCGACCATGTAAATTTTTTCCTTTCTATACACTATTTTATTGAAAAAGAAAAAAGAAATCCATTCCTGTTGAGCCAGATTCCAATTTTTTCTATTATTCTTGATGAAAGACCAAGGCGAGGCCGGTGTCTGAGCCCCAGGTGGATGAGCAAAGAGCAGCAGGGTGAGCTGGAACTAATCGCTTATATTTTATATTAAAACTTGGTTTCCAAGGTCGTTCCTAAACATGACTCTAAGCGCATGTGTATATTTCAGTTTTGTAGGCTGGTGAACCCAAAAAAATCTTGCAGTTTTTTTGTGTGTTTTCGGAATGTCAAATGATATTCAAAGGCCTATTTTGCAGTGATCCCTATGCCCCCTCTTATAGTACACAGATAGAGGGATACCTCCACATGGCTATCCCCCTAACATATTTATCATCTATGGACATGACAATTGCACGATTGGTGGGTGCAAGTCCGGGTGACGGTGAAATGACCAACAAGGCCAACAAGTGCACTTTTCGCTAGCCGTTGCACTGCCACGTACCCTTGAGGGCCGGCTGTACTCTTCACCCACCTCCGGTCCTGGTAAGGGGGACATTGGGGGAGTGGGGGGTTTCTCTTCTGATATTTTCTGTATTATGCCAAAATTTACTGAAATGCCTTATAGAGTGTAACTTGGTATATGACTTTATTTCATATAATAAAAATTATCTGATTTGAAAAAAAAGGGGGAGGGGGACTTTAGCAGAGCCCCTCCCAGGCGGAGGCAGCACAGCGGGTAGTGACCAGATACACAAGCTGCTAACAGGTCAAACCAAAGAAAGAAAAAAACAGTGCCTGGCGTCCGGGGCCCCTGGACAGAGTAATCGTTGTGAGCATCGGCGTCCCGTCTCCCAGAGATACTAGGAGGAAGTCTCCTAGAATGCAATTCCTGGACTGAGCGAGCGCATGAGCAAGCTTCACCCCCCCTCCCCTGGAGGTGACACCCCAACCCTCATAGCCAGTAATTCTTCTGAGCAGGTCCAGTTGGTAGGATCACCGCAACCACAAGATTGGGCGTCCCCAGTGTGCCCATTGGAAATGGAACACTAGTGGGCATGCCTGGCCATCAAACCATTCACTGCCTATGGATGTAGCGGTCACACATGTGCTCTATCACCCCTGCAGCAGTGGTCAAACATAGACACTACCAATTGGTTGTATGCATTAAAGGGAATCTGTCAGCAAGTTTTTTCTATGTAAACTGAGGACAGCATGCTGCAGGAGTTATAAAACAAAAATCAACAATGCCTCTCTTATCAGGCTGTGTGCTATTGTTTAAGTAAACTAAATTCTTTATCACCTGGTGATTATTATTACAGGACTGCTGTGTTAGTTGGACATTCCCCCAGCTGTGATTGACATCTCGCAGTGCAATCTATATGAGAGCCTGGTGTGGGCGAGGGCAGCTCTCCCAACTCTGCTGTGTTGCTAAAACTAAATGCTTTGATTGTGTCACAACGGCTTCAGCCAATAATCTATGTGATACATCGTTGGATTCAGGGTTTCTTTGCCTATAACATTCTGCTCTCAGATGAGGAAGCATAAACCTGCTGACATATTTCCTTCACATAGAACATCAGTCTTTAGCCTCTGGTGTACCCACTATCTTACGGTACCCGTATCTATCTAATTTAAAACCACTTCATGTGTCGTACTGTTTTAGTACAAGATAGGGTTAGCCCCACCTTTCCTTTTGCTGGCAGAGCATTTATTGTGTCCATTTTGGGACCCGGGACACTGTGCACCCTGACTTCATTAAGTAATTCGACACACGAACAGGTTTTAAATTAGAGTTAGGTACAGTCCCAAAGTAGGTACACCTTGACGTGGTGGGATGGCTTTTTACTTTTTTGCAAAAACGTATATGTACTAAGTACCCTGTTTTTTATTGGCATCTGCTTTTTACTTATTTATGGCAGGGTATATTCACACATATGTATATGGTTTTTCCTTAGGTTTTGTATCATTAAAACCTTATTACAGCATGTCCTACTGCTGAGACCCCCAGCGATCAGCTGTGATCAATGAGAAAACCCAACCTGTATGTATTTAGTTACCCTACAGTGCCCCCGCAGGAGAAATAAGGTATTACAGCAAAAAAGGAAACAGACCTATGATTATGGGAGACATGGAGACCACGAAGGAATTTCATCCTTTATCTCTACCTAAGTATCCGAGAGCAATGTAAGGGCAGAGGAAGCCTTGGAAAGGATGCTCTGTTGCTGAGGAAAGAAGAAGCATGTCCTGAGCAAAACTCAGCCGCCAGAAGGAAATCAACAACAACTATTTAATAATAAACGTAATAAAAGTACGAGCATGTAACACTGACAATAGGAAACAATGCTTTCTGGGCTTCTAATTAACATGTGGAAGTCGTTACCACCGTCAGTTGCATGAGAAAATAATAATAACAGGCTAAAATTACACAAGACACCCATGGAAGTAAAACCCATCAAAGCCTTCAGTAATGTGCCCGGAGCACCGAACAGAGATCCGGGAAATTCGGGAAAGCCAGAGGCAGCAGATGAACTCTAAAGCTGCAAGCATGGGGGCTACTACTGATTCCTGTGCCTACACCCCCCCAAAAAGATGCCAGTTGTGTCCACACAATAGACTTAACCATATAGCCTCAGGCTATGCACTGCTGCACCGCATTGTGACCGGCGGGGTACCGCTACTGCAACTAGCAAGTTGCGAAATCCAACTCGGTCCACCTATTTGTGACTTGCCACTTATCACAGTTGTGGTATGCTAGTGTCATAAGTGTGTCACGCCATGCTGGGACCTCTGCAGGACCTGGGATGACAAAGTCACAGAGTTTGGCTGATTACAGGTCCTCTTTAGACCTCGCTCAGTGATTATATTGGGTAAAGTGGAATTATTTCCTTTCAGCGTGGAAGGCTGAGTCCCTTTCTTTTTCTGCTGTGAATCCTTGTAGCTATAATCTCAGCTGTAGATTCTTATGCCCACTCACTTCCTCTATATAAACTCTCTTCTGGCTCTCTCCTATGCTAGTTATAGATCTTCTATCCTGACCTCTCTGGTGAAGTTGTTCCAGTGGAAACTGTGGAATTCTTTCAAGCAGTAGCTGTCAAATCCTTTTCTGACGAAGCTGTGGCGTTCCTTTTTGTGTTTTATCTCACTTGTTCGTCTCTCTCCCCGTGTTGTCTTATGGTAGTAGTAATACTAGTATCTTGCTGCCCAGCACACTAGCTACAGTCAGCCAGGGCTTAGGCATGTGATCACGCTTGGGGGGGAAGGACCCATCTAGGCATGACAGGGACCTCAGGGTTCAGGGGTGACCCCTCTTCTTTCTCCCTATCACCAGGGCCTCCATTTTCCCAAGCGTTACCCTCCTGATACAACGCACGCCGAGCGTCTCTTTGATATGGTATGACACCTAGAGGTCACAATGTGACCCCACTCACCTGTAACCTTTGGAAGGGTAACCCTAGTCTTACACTTACCCTTTATCCACCTCAGTCCCTAGTTACCAGCCATTTGTCTACTTTTCTGCAGTGATGACATTATGTATGTCCATGTCACTGCTGCAGCCAATCACTGGCTTCACCCATTGTTCTGTGAATTCAAATAGCACTGCTGAGGTCCATGATTGGATGCAGAGTTCACATGACTGTACTGCAGGACAATAAAGACCAGCAAGGACGACTAAGGCAGTGGAACTGCAGGGAATAAATGTGTATTTTTTTTACATTGTCTTCTGTTATCCATTTGATCAATTCCAGACAATCCCTTTAAATGTAAAATCTGCTTATAGCCCCCTCTAGAGGAAGCTCCTTACATTGCACATTTATCATTGTATAATTTGTATGCAGTGTGCTCCCCCTAGTGGTAGTTTTATATAATCCAAATGTAATCATTTTACTGGCTAGAGTTGCTTTCAACTTGATTTGCTCCACATTATCCACACACTTATAGAGTGATCGCCATTTTAATTAGTTTAGGGAATAAACTCTATTGTTTTCTGTAGAAAAATAAGAAAAACTGCAACATTTCCACTCTTGTCTATGGGCTATTCCCAGTCGTGCTACTCAAACCAATGTCTTGAATCAATACCAACATAACCCATAACAATGGGCGGCAAGAATGTTTTGTCCAAATCTCCAATGACTGATCCCAGTAAACCACAAGCCTCTAATCTCTGAACAGAAAAGCCCCCCGACCTCACCATGACGCCTCCTGCCGGGTGCAGGGGAACAGGGGGGGCGGCCAAGACTCGTGTCCTGAGGACATCACAGCTACTTTGCATTTTCCAGCATATTTAGAGTGAAGGAACAAACTGAACCTTTGGCCGGGGTGACAGAAAGTCAAGATACAGCTCCAGAACTCCATAATCATTCAAAGATACAAATACACAATGTCTCAGAGCAACAGCGCCCCCCTGAGGCTGACATACGCAGCGTCCTCAACCAAATGGGTCATCAATGTCCCCAACACAAACATGAAGCCCAGACACGAGAATGGCCGTCATACGGTCCCGTCATCTCCGGGGTTAATTCCACACATGGTAGAGATATACTCACTAGTGTTGTCGAATGGGATCCTCCTACAGGGCCCCGTACTGGGGAACGGGCAGGTGTACACCGCGCCCCCCTCCACGATCTCAGGCTGGCTGGTGTTGGCTTTGGGGGCTCCAATTAATACGCTGGTTCTGGAAGAGATGGTGATAAGGGGGCGATTATCAGCATGGTATGCAGAATATAGGGATGGTCCTGACCCCGTATACAGAATAATACAATGCTAGAAACTACTGAGGTACAACAAAGTCTACAACATGGCAGGAGAGGAACAGGTCCAGGGCAATGACATACAGCGGGTGATGAGAAAACATGCAGATCCAGCATATATACTGTATGGGACAGATAGATATATTCCCCTCAATCATGCACTATTCATCTATCTATCTATCTGTCTGTCTATCCATCCATCTACCTATCCATCCATCTACCTATCCTTCGACCTATCCATCTACCTATCGGCCCAGTTACATACACAGATAATTGTGCAGAGATTGTTCGCAGATCTCTGGTTGCAGTGAAATCATGGACACATTGTTCTATTTTGTTGCTGTGTACAAATGTAACAATGTGTCCATGATTTCACTGCAACCAGAGATCTGCGAACAATCTCTGCACAATTATCTGTGTTTAAAGGGAACCTGACCCCTCCAAATCGGTCCCCAGCCTCTAAAAACCTGTCCCTGCACCTTCCTATAAGGATTCAAGCTATCCCTCTCTTTCCCTATAGCTATTCTGTAAAGGGTAATTATCACCTTTATTACCTGAGAAATCTGCGGCTTCTGAATCCCCGAGGAGTCGCAGTGGGTGTTCCCTCTGGCTCCTTATCGCCGCCTCCACTGTTGTTTTTCACAATGGGCGTGAAAATGAATGCTGATGATCCTGTGTTGGATCACTCGGCGGGTTTAGCCGTAATGACGCAAATCCGCGTCATCTCTGGCGCTGTGACGTCGATACACCCTTTGGGTGTATGTACGGACCTCACTGCGCATTGAGCATGTGCGATGTGTTATTTACAGCTCGCGCATGCGCAATGCGCAGCGTGAGGTATATCGACGTCACAGCACTGGAGATGACGCGATTTGCGTCATTCCAGCTAAGAAGCTTCAGATTTCTCAGGTAATAAAGGTGATAATTACCCTTTACAGAATAGCTATAGGGAAAGAGAGGGATAGCTTGAAACTTTATAGGAAGGTGCAGGGACAGGTTTTTAGAGGCTGGGGACCGATTTGGAGGGGTCAGGTTCCCTTTAAACAGGACATTATTAGGCTGAAATCCAGGAGAACACAAGACCAAATCTGACATCTAGATAATTATTGGATCGATGATAGCTAAGGGGCCGTCACACACTACGATTTTGTGAGTGATCTCGCCTATGATCTCAGGGGTGCGGCTCGTGGACACATCATTAGTGAGGTGTCACATGTATAGATAATGATGTCAGGGGTGCGGCTCGTGGACACATGGTTAGTGAGGTGTCACATGTATAGATAACGATGTCAGGGGTGCGGCTCGTGGACACATGGTTAGTGAGGTGTCACATGTATAGATAACGATGTCAGGGGTGCGGCTCGTGGACACATGGTTAGAGAGGTGTCACATGTATAGATAACGATGTCAGGGGTGCGGCTCGTGGACACATGGTTAGTGAGGTGTCACATGTATAGATAACGATGTCAGGGGTGCGGCTCGTGGACACATGGTTAGTGAGGTGTCACATGTATAGATAACGATGTCAGGGGTGCGGCTCGTGGACACATCGTTAGTGAGGTGTCACATGTATAGATAACGATGTCAGGGGTGCGGCTCGTGGACACATCGTTAGTGAGGTGTCACATGTATAGATAACGATGTCAGGGGTGCGGCTCGTGGACACATCGTTAGTGAGGTGTCACATGTATAGATAACGATGTCAGGGGTGCGGCTCGTGGACACATCGTTAGTGAGGTGTCACATGTATAGATAACGATGTCAGTGGTGCGGCTCGTGGACACATGGTTAGTGAGGTGTCACATGTATAGATAACGATGTCAGTGGTGCGGCTCGTGGACACATGGTTAGTGAGGTGTCACATGTATAGATAACGATGTCAGGGGTGCGGCTCGTGGACACATGGTTAGTGAGGTGTCACATGTATAGATAACGATGTCAGGGGTGCGGCTCGTGGACACATGGTTAGTGAGGTGTCACATGTATAGATAACGATGTCAGTGGTGCGGCTCGTGGACACATGGTTAGTGAGGTGTCACATGTATAGATAACGATGTCAGGGGTGCGGCTCGTGGACACATGGTTAGTGAGGTGTCACATGTATAGATAACGATGTCAGGGGTGCGGCTCGTGGACACATCGTTAGTGAGGTGTCACATGTATAGATAACGTTCAGGACACAGCAGTGATGTTACGTGCAGGGATCGTTCACACAACCAGCGATTGATGATTGTCAATGATGTGAATAGGAGAAATCGGTCAGGAGATCGTTATGGCGGTGTCACACAGACCGATGCAGCAGATTGCAGGATCGACATCGTCTGATATGGGGTCCGGATCTCATATCTGCGATGAACGATCAGATCACTTATCGCTAGTCAGATCCACCTGTCACACACAACCACGTCGTTAGAGCGACTGAAAACCCCTGACGTTTCAGCGATATAGTTACTGATATCGTAGAGTGTGACGGCCTCCATAGATAGATAGATAGATAATAGACAGACAGGTGATAGATAGATAGATAGATAGATAGATAGATAGATTATGGTATAAATAGATAAAATATGATAGATAGACAGACAGACAAATATGTATCAGAATGTATATAATTCTGCTATTAGGCTCCACATTTCAGCTTTCTGCCTCTGCACAGCGCCATCCTCTGACTGCAGGAAGCTCCTGGGGTCATCACCAGGTCTGGCAGGTCCTGCAGCCATGACATTATCTGAGCCTGCACTGTGCCCCCCTGATGATGAAGGAGAGGGATTCATCTCTGGCATGCCAGGGGTTAATGATTACCATAGAACTTTGGGTAACTGAAGTCTCCTCTTGCTCCCGGTGTCTGATCCCCTGTGCTCAGTGCCAGCTCTCAGGGGAAGAGTCTGTACTCTGCTATGATTACCTACCCATCATATCATCCCTCACCTCAGGGCTCTGGTATAACCCCCATCATCCCTCACCCAGGGCTCTGGTATAACCCCCATCATCCCTCACCCCAGGGCTCTGCTATTACCCACCATCCAATCCCTCACCTCAGGGCTCTGGTATAACCCCCATCATCCCTCACCTCAGGGCTCTGGTATAACCCCCATCATCCCTCACCCCAGGGCTCTGTATACCCATCATCCTCACCAGGGCTCTGGTATAACCCCATCATCCTCACCCAGGGCTCTGGTATAACCCCCATCATCCCTCACCTCAGGGCTCTGGTATAACCCCCATCATCCCTCACCTCAGGGCTCTGGTATAACCCCCATCATCCCTCACCCAGGGCTCTGGTATAACCCCCATCATCCCTCACCCAGGGCTCTGGTATAACCCCCATCATCCATCACCCAGGGCTCTGGTATAACCTCCATCATCCCTCACCCCAGGCTCTGTATAACCTCCCATCATCCCTCACCTCAGGGCTCTGCTATAACCTCCATCATCCCTCACCTCAGGGCTCTGGTATAACCCCCATCATCCCTCACCTCAGGGCTCTGGTATAACCTCCATCATCCCTCACCCCAGGGCTCTGGTATAACCCCATCATCCCTCACCTCAGGGCTCTGGTATAACCTCCATCATCCCTCACCCAGGGCTCTGGTATAACCTCCATCATCCCTCACCCAGGGCTCTGGTATAACCTCCATCATCCCTCACCCCAGGGCTCTGGTATAACCTCCATCATCCCTCACCCCAGGGCTCTGGTATAACCTCCATCATCCTCACCCCAGGGCTCTGGTATAACCTCCATCATCCCTCACCCCAGGGCTCTGGTATAACCTCCATCATCCCTCACCCCAGGACTCTGGTATAACCTCCATCATCCCTCACCCCAGGGCTCTGGTATAACCTCCATCATCCCTCACCCAGGCTCTGGTATAACCTCCATCATCCCTCACCCCAGGGCTCTGGTATAACCCCCATCATCCCTCACCTCAGGGCTCTGGTATAACCCCCATCATCCCTCACCCAGGGCTCTGGTATAACCTCCATCATCCCTCAACCCCAGGGCTCTGGTATAACCCCCATCATCCCTCACCCAGGGCTCTGGTATAACCCCATCATCCCTCACCCAGGGCTCTGGTATAACCCCATCATCCCTCACCCAGGGCTCTGGTATAACCCCCATCATCCCTCACCCAGGACTCTGGTATAACCCCCATCATCCCTCACCCAGGCTCTGGTATAACCCCCATCATCCCTCACCCAGGGCTCTGGTATAACCCCCATCATCCCTCACCCAGGGCTCTGGTATAACCCCATCATCCTCACCTCAGGGCTCTGGTAAACCGCCTCATCATCCCTCATCCCAGGGCTCTGTATACCCCATCATCTGCAGTACTTACGTTTTGAAGTCCGGGATGTAGAAATCCACAGAATATCCAAAGTAGCTGTTGTGGGGACCAGAGTACACTGTGACCTTATCTACGTCCAGGTTAAATGCAAGAGGTGCAGGGGGACAATGCAAGAAGAGCAGAAGCAGCTGAGGCAGAGCCAGGCTCCACTCATGGGGCATCTTGTGTGACTGATGGAGGAGGTAGAACTGAGAGAGAGCGAGAGAGAGCACACTGACTGCAAGACTGAGCCAAGGAGAGGAAGAGGAGGAGGAGGAGGGACTGAGGAAGGGCACTGGATACACAGGGATGAGATACACAGGGACTGGATACACAGGGACTGAGATACACAGGGATGAGATACACAGGGACTGGGATACACAGGGATACTGGATACACAGGGACTGAGATACACAGGGACTGAGATACACAGGGATACTGGATACACAGGGACTGAGAGATACACAGGGATACTGGATACACAGGGACTGAGATACACAGGGATACTGGATACACAGGGACTGAGATACACAGGGACTGAGGAAAGACACTGGATACTCAGGGACTGAGATACACAGGGACACTGGATACAAAGGGACTGATATACACAGGGACTGAGGAAAGACACTGGATACACAGGGACTGAGATACACAGGGGTGAGATACACAGGGTCTAAGATACACAGGGACTGAGATACACAGGGACTGAGATACACAGGGTCTAAGATATACAGGGACTGAGATACACGGACTGAGATACACATGGATACTGGATACACAGGGACTGAGATACACAGGGACTGGATACACAAAGACTGAGATACACAGGTACTAAGATATACAGGGACTGAGATACACAGGGACTAAGATATACAGGGACTGAGATACACAAGAACTGGATTAACAGGGACTGAGGAAAGACACTGGATACACAGGGACTGAGATACACAGGGACTGGATACACAGGGACTGAAATACACAGGGTCTGAGGAAAGACACTGGATATACAGGGACTGAGATACACAGGGACTGAGATACACATGGACTGAGATACACAGGGACTGCGATACACAGGGACTGAGATACACAGGGACTGAGGAAAGACACTGGATATACAGGGACTGAGATACACAGGGACTGAGATACACAGGGACTGAGGAAAGACACTGGATACTCAGGGACTGAGATACACAGGGACACTGGATACAAAGGGACTGATATACACAGGGACTGAGGAAAGACACTGGATATACAGGGACTGAGATACACAGGGACTGAGATACACAGGGACTGAGGAAAGACACTGGATACTCAGGGACTGAGATACACAGGGACACTGGATACAAAGGGACTGATATACACAGGGACTGAGGAAAGACACTGGATACACAGGGACTGAGATACACAGGGGTGAGATACACAGGGTCTAAGATACACAGGGACTGAGATACACAGGGACTGAGATACACAGGGTCTAAGATATACAGGGACTGAGATACACAGGGACTGAGATACACAGGGATACTGGATACACAGGGACTGAGATACACAGGGACTGGATACACAAAGACTGAGATACACAGGTACTAAGATATACAGGGACTGAGATACACAGGGACTAAGATATACAGGGACTGAGATACACAAGAACTGGATTAACAGGGATTGAGGAAAGACACTGGATACACAGGGACTGAGATACACAGGGACTGGATACACAGGGACTGAAATACACAGGGTCTGAGGAAAGACACTGGATATACAGGGACTGAGATACACAGGGACTGAGATACACATGGACTGAGATACACAGGGACTGCGATACACAGGGACTGAGATACACAGGGACTGAGGAAAGACACTGGATATACAGGGACTGAGATACACAGGGACTGAGATACACAGGGACTGAGGAAAGACACTGGATACTCAGGGACTGAGATACACAGGGACACTGGATACAAAGGGACTGATATACACAGGGACTGAGGAAAGACACTGGATATACAGGGACTGAGATACACAGGGACTGAGATACACAGGGACTGAGGAAAGACACTGGATACTCAGGGACTGAGATACACAGGGACACTGGATACAAAGGGACTGATATACACAGGGACTGAGGAAAGACACTGGATACACAGGGACTGAGATACACAGGGGTGAGATACACAGGGTCTAAGATACACAGGGACTGAGATACACAGGGACTGAGATACACAGGGTCTAAGATATACAGGGACTGAGATACACAGGGACTGAGATACACAGGGATACTGGATACACAGGGACTGAGATACACAGGGACTGGATACACAAAGACTGAGATACACAGGTACTAAGATATACAGGGACTGAGATACACAGGGACTAAGATATACAGGGACTGAGATACACAAGAACTGGATTAACAGGGACTGAGGAAAGACACTGGATACACAGGGACTGAGATACACAGGGACTGGATACACAGGTGTGGCACCCTGGCACCTGTTGGGCACCACAGAAATCCTTAGGTACAAATGGAGTAAGTAACAGCACAGCAAAACCACAACACAAACAACACTTAGAACACCTGGTTTCACCCCGAGCCTCTAGGGGGAGCTACACTGGTGACTTGAGCCAGTTCCCCCTATAAAAAGAGTCTTGGAGGGAGAAACTTCAGAGTGTGGTAGACGCTACAAGAGCTGCCTGCCTGTGTGAAACCTCCACCCTATGAGGAACACACTAGGCCCTGCTAGCCTGTTAGCCAGTGGAGATCCCTGCAATTGGGATAATAGGAAGAAGGAGATCACCTCTCAGGAATACAGAGTTAATCCAACTCTTTCCAAATCATCCGGTTACTGGAACCGAAGCTGTGGAAGCTACAAAGCCGTCACAGAGAACCAGCTACATCCAACAGGAGGTTTAGCCACCTGTTCCACCTGATGCACCTACCCACGAGAGCCCAGGGAAGAGTACTGATCCTGCTCAGACCCTTTTACAGTGCCCTCAGTGCTGCTAACCAGGTGAAGCAAGTTCCATTGAACAAACTGCCCGGTCCGGCTGGATTCCACATCCACCCGACCTTAGCACCAGAAGTAGAGAAAGGAAGCCTAACACTGCTTGCTGTGAAACTCCATAAGTGCCAACTTCACTATCCCGGTCCGAGTGTACCTGCCTACCAACCAGTAAAGGTACCTAAAAGAGACTTTGTGTGGTTGTGCATTACTCCAGGATTCAGCGCGCAGCGTCCCGCAGCTGCCTCACAACATCTTGCGCAGCTCCCGGCTCCGGGGATTCCCGCTCATCCTGTGGGGAGCGTTCCATCTCGCTGTGTACCATCCCCCGGAGACCCGAACAGCGCTGGTACCATTACCAGAACACCCGCAGGTGGCGTCACGAAGACAAATCACCCCACTGTTCCGCCATTCCCCTATTGATCTGGACCACCGGGCCTACACCACCGCAGGCGCGGTTCCGTGACTGGAGGAGAAACAACGCCCGCTACGTGTACCCCCCCGGCTACGGTGAGTCAGAATTTGGCGTCACGAACAGGATACGAGCAGGCCCGTTATCACGGGTATTGTGTGCTATTTATTGACTGTAAATATCGAACTGTACATTTGGTCCGCCATTGCTGCGCGAAAAGGCGGGAAAAGAAGGGGCGTGACTGTGCAGAGGGCGCGAAGATTGGCCCCGCCCCCACGCTCTGACGACTTCCCCTGTACGCAGCAGGAACCGGAAACTCCCGTGGTGCCTCACTCCTCACCGCGAGGCCGACACTTCCGTTTGCAACCGAGGGAAAGGCTACGCTTAACTAAGGGGGAGCGACCATGAGTAACCCGGCTCCCGATCACGCGGTGCCCCCGCTAGACCAAGCGGCACCTCAAAATATACAACTTGATGGACAGCAACAAGTCGGCGGTATGCTACCGCAACCCGCTCCGATTATGCCGATGTCTCTACCCTACGTTCCTAGTGCGACCTGGTTACCCAAGTACAGCGGCGTACCCAGCACCTTGGAAAACTTCCAGAGGAAGATATGCCAAGCCCTGGACATGTACCCGATGACCGGTAAGCAAAGAGCTTCAGTTATTATGGGACAATTAACCGGTGCAGCCGAACTGCAGAGCCGCAGCTGGCCTGTAGAAGTTCAGGAATCTGTGGAGCAGATATTCGCTAGATTAACTCGGGTCTTTGAGTGCCATACCGAAGCTGGATTAAGACTGTCATTCTATCGTTGTAACCAAGGGGCACAAGAAAGTGTCCTTGATTATTCACTGCGCTTGCAAGAAGCATACAGACTGTTAAAACAAGTCGATCCCGACAGTGCTCGAGATGAGAACAAAGCGTTAATTGGACAATTTATTGTGGGCCTTAAACTATCTGAGGATAGAAAGCAAGCAAGCTGGTGGTCCATACAAAACCCAGGCGCAGAGTTTGATACCTTGAGAGACTTAACAGTTTGGGGACAGCGACTCGCTGAAGTACCTGATCCCGCTTCACCGCAGCAGCAGCAGTACGCTGACACCCCTTCCGTGCCGGCAGCAGCATCTCCAGTCCCTGCGATTCAGTCCAGCGCACAGACTGTAACACCTGACCGGTTTGATCAACTGTGTGCTAATGTCGAGCAGCTGATGAAAGACGTGGCCAAGCTACAAGCTGGGAGAAGACCCAAGACAGATGCAAGGCCATCGGACAAGATTCAACTCGCCGACAGCCCGGATGACGTCCCCTGGATGAGGAGAAAGACACAGCCGTCGCGAGGAAAACCTGCAGACCGCCGCAGTCCTGACAGACGCCGCAACAGTCAGCAGAACGACTTAGGAGGACGCAACCTGCAATCCCGTCCTTTAAACGAGCGACCCCTGGGCGAGAAGGGCCAACCCCAGGAGTAGACTGTGCAGGCCCTACGTCCAGATGGGAACACAAGTATGTGGGAGACTGTCCATACTTACCAATCGTCATCGATGGCATCGCTATCTCCGCCTTGATAGACACTGGATCCCAGGTGACATCCATCCCCAGTACCCTTTACAAGCAGTTCTGGCCAGATGTTAAGCTAGAACCCCCTAACCCTGAGATGAACCTTGAAGCCACTAATGGTATTCCGGTTACCATAGAGGGACAGTGGGAAGCTACAGTAAAGGTGGGGAGGGTGCAGTTGAAAAACCAGGGTATCTTAGTGGTTCAGGATAAGCCTAACCACAAGGATCCATATGTCATATTGGGTACCAATGTCATGATCAAATGTCTCGATGAAGTGTTGTTTTTGCTCCAACAGAGTGCTGAAGCCGGTAAACCCAGAGAAAAGAGGGCTATCCAAAAGCAGATCAGAGCTCTGGTGTATCAACAACAGGTAACCTTGTCAAATGGTGAGATTGGCAGAGTAAGGGTCACAGATCCCATTCCAATTGTGGTACCACCCAGAAGTGAAATGATGATCTGGTGTCGAGCAGCCATAGGCCTCAGAGGGCAGGACTACCAAGCTGTAGTAGAACCTGTAATGTCCGACAGTAGTCCTACGCTCTTGACAGCCAGAGGGTTAGTCGATGTAAGAAAGGGGAGAGTCCCCGTACGCATATTGAATTATGGTGATGACGAAGTCAGACTACCTAGATATGCAACTGTTGCTAAATTGTACCAAGTAAAAGATGATGCTGTGATTGATGTAAAATCCTCAAACCAAACAGTCACTGATGAACCCCCTCACTCCAAAGATCAGTTAGAGAAATGGTGTCAAGAACTCAGTGTAGGGACTGACAATACACCCTCTCACCAGAAAAATGGAGTATACCGGGTAGTTCGGGAGTATGAGCAAGTGTTCAGCAAACACCCACTTGACTTTGGGAGGATTAAAGGGGTACAACATCATATCCCCACAAACAACCATGCACCTATCAAAGAAAGGTACAGGCCTATACCACCCACACACTACCAGAAAGCAAAAGAGATGCTTCAGGACATGAAGAATGCAGGAGTCATTAGGGATAGCTGTAGTCCCTGGGCCGCACCACTAGTCCTGGTCAAAAAGAAAGATGGTAGTATGAGGATGTGCGTAGATTATAGGCAAATCAACAAAGTCACACACAAGGATGCATACCCGTTACCACGCATAGAAGAGTCACTAGCTGCACTCAAATCTGCCAACTACTTCTCCACATTAGATCTTACTAGTGGGTACTGGCAGGTTGCCGTTGCAGAGGAGGATCGTGAGAAGACAGCCTTCACTACTCCCATGGGCTTATGCGAGTTCAACAGTATGCCATTCGGTTTGTGCAATGCCCCAGGAACATTTCAGAGACTTATGGAGTGTTGTTTGGGCCACAAGAACTTTGAGACTGTCTTGTTATACCTTGATGATGTCATTGTCTACTCTCAGACCTATGAAGATCACCTCCAACACCTGAGTGAAGTGTTTGAGTCACTGTCCAAGTACGGGATGAAACTGAAACCGTCCAAGTGCCACCTGCTGAAACCCAAGGTCCAATACCTAGGACATGTGGTCAGCGCCGAAGGCGTAGCACCGGATCCGGATAAGGTCACCGTCATCAAGGACTGGCCAGCACCCATCAATCACAAAGAGGTACGTCAATTTCTAGGACTGGTCGGGTACTACCGACGATTCATCAAAGGCTATACCAAGATAGCCGCACCTATGCAAGATCTCCTAGTAGGTCAATCCAAAAACGGCAAGATCAGGGGACCCCCGTTCCACTGGGGCCCAGAGCAGGACAAATCCTTCCAAACGTTAAAAGATGCTTTAACTGGAGAAGAAATCCTGGCTTACCCTGACTACAATCTACCGTTTCTGTTGTACACTGACGCAAGTAATGAAGGTTTAGGAGCAGTCCTATCTCAACGTCAGCAGGGCAAGGAGAAGGTGATAGCCTACGCAAGCAGAAAGCTTCGTCCCACAGAAAGGAACCCGGAAAACTACAGCTCCTTCAAGCTGGAGTTCCTGGCCCTGGTCTGGGCGATCACAGAGCGTTTCAAGCATTACCTGGCATCCGCCCCCTTCACAGCTTTCACAGACAACAATCCTCTAACACACTTAGAGACTGCAAAGCTGGGAGCCCTAGAACAGCGTTGGGTAGCAAGACTCGCTAACTACGACTTCACTGTAAAGTATCGGGCAGGTCACAAGAACGGCAATGCTGATGCCCTGTCCCGAATGCCCCATCTTCCCGAAGATGGAGAAGACATAGATGACCTAGAAGAGATTGAGCTACCTGCTTTCCACCGTTCCGGTACAGCAACATGTCATCAGAGAAACCAGACACGTGTAGAGAGGACCGTGAACCCGTTACCTCACCATGACTGGAAGGAGGCTCAAGCCAACGACCCAGATGTCAGCCTGGTAAGGGATCTCATCACTCAAGAACACGCCAATATGGACTCTGATGCCTCACCAACTGCTAAACGCCTGTGGAAGGAGAAAGGAAGGTTGTTCGTCTACCAAGGTAAACTATGCAGAAGATACCTCAATCCGAGAACCCATGAACTCATCTGGCAGATTGTAGTTCCCAAGACTGAAGTCCAGATGATCCTTGAAGCATACCATGATGATGCAGGACACTTTGGATGGAAGAAACTGGAGAGACTCCTGAAGGATCGGTTTTACTGGGTCGGTATGAGAGGTTCAATTGACAAATGGTGTAAAAACTGTGGACCATGTCACCTTCGAAGAAAAGACCACCTAACTCAGAAAGCTCCGTTGCAGCCGATTGTTACCACCAAACCTCTTGAAATAGTTGCTCTCGACCATGTGAAGCTTACCCCAAGTCGAACCGGGTACACCTACGCTCTCACCATCGTTGATCACTACTCAAGATTCCTGGTAGTCGTTCCAGTTAAGGATTTAACTGCCGAGGTAGCAGCAAAAGCGTTCCAGAGTTACTTCTGTCGCCCCCATGGGTATCCAGACCAGGTCTTAACTGATCAAGGACCAGCCTTCGAATCAGCTCTGTTCCAAGAATTCTTAGGGCTGTATGGGTGTAAGAAAATCCGCACCACACCTTATCATCCTCAGACAAACGGTTTATGTGAGAAGATGAACCACATAGTCATTGACATGCTCAAGACCTTACCAGTTGAAGAGAGAAATCAATGGCCAGAGAAACTTCCAGATCTCGTGGACATCTACAACCACATACCTGTCAGTTCGACAAATTACACACCTGCTTACTTGATGAGAGCAAGACCAGGTAAACTGCCTATTGATTTGCAGATGGGAACCGTTGAACCCACAGAAGACTCTTCTGACGAAGACTGGGTCAGCCAACGCCAAGAAAAGTACAGGAAAGTACAAGAGAGTGTTGAAAGGAACCTAGAAATCAGTAGAACTAAGCAAGAGAAAGACTTTAACAAGCACGCCTCAGCTGAACCACTAGCTATAGGTGATGTAGTGCTGAAAAGAAAAAGAAAAACCAACAAATTGGATAACAGTTGGGAATCCGTACCCTACACCGTTATGCCGTCACACTTTGATAACTCAAAAACTTGTGTTATTAGCAAAGACAATGGGAATACTATTGCGACTGTCTCAAGGGATCATTTGAAGAAATGTCCGCCACAGTTAATCCCACAAGCAACCAGTTACCCTACTGTAACTACAGATGAAGAAACAAAAGAAAATCTAGTCCTTACAGAAATTGGATACTTACCAGCTGATTGGCCACAAATAGGTGATGCATTCCTCATACCAGTTATGCACTTCTACCAGCCTACAGAAGGTCAGCCAAAGCCAAATCCAATTCCACAAGTCCAACAAGAAGAAGTCCAAGTGCAAGAATTGCAGCCTGTTATCATGGAACCTGAGATTCCTGTAATCGGTCAGCCTGCTAGTCCCACAGTAAGAGAAGCCATTCCTAATCAACTACCTACAGAGGTCAGTCCAGTTGATAGACTCCGCACTTACTATGGTCTTACACAAAGCAGACATAGAGAAGTACCAACCACTTCGTACACTACACAAACAGCTTTGGAAACACCCACACTACGCAGATCCACACGTAGTACATTAGGACAACCCCCACACAAGCTTGGAGAATGGGTTTAAAATGTAGTGGAAAATGTAACCTGTAAGTGTTTGTATATAATACTGTTTTTCAAAACCTGTAAAAAGTAGTGTACAGAAGGGTGGAGGAACTGGGCTATGTCCCAAGTATACTAAGTTGGGGACAGAAAGCGCCTGGTAAGGTATAGAAGGATAGTACCGGCCTCCCAAGCAGAGACACCCGTAGGGAATGTATAAAGTTTACCGTGTATCCCTGGACTTTACCTTTTTCCCTTTCCATAAACTTTGAACAATTGCCACAGGACTTGTGTGACCACTAACTTTACCTTTTTCCAGCCTGCGGCAGATGGACTAGTGCCATACGGACTGCTTTTCACATTTTTCACTTCCTTTTCAGTGATTTTTGTGTTTTCTTTAAGACTATGTAAATTGAATGTTATAATATGCTTAGTGGTAAGTTGTAAAAATAACCTTTTTGCTCAGCCGGGAGAACTGAGGTTAACTAAGGGGGAATGTGGCACCCTGGCACCTGTTGGGCACCACAGAAATCCTTAGGTACAAATGGAGTAAGTAACAGCACAGCAAAACCACAACACAAACAACACTTAGAACACCTGGTTTCACCCCGAGCCTCTAGGGGGAGCTACACTGGTGACTTGAGCCAGTTCCCCCTATAAAAAGAGTCTTGGAGGGAGAAACTTCAGAGTGTGGTAGACGCTACAAGAGCTGCCTGCCTGTGTGAAACCTCCACCCTATGAGGAACACACTAGGCCCTGCTAGCCTGTTAGCCAGTGGAGATCCCTGCAATTGGGATAATAGGAAGAAGGAGATCACCTCTCAGGAATACAGAGTTAATCCAACTCTTTCCAAATCATCCGGTTACTGGAACCGAAGCTGTGGAAGCTACAAAGCCGTCACAGAGAACCAGCACATCCAACAGGAGGTTTAGCCACCTGTTCCACCTGATGCACCCATCCACGAGAGCCCAGGGAAGAGTACTGATCCTGCTCAGACCCTTTTACAGTGCCCTCAGTGCTGCTAACCAGGTGAAGCAAGTTCCATTGAACAAACTGCCCGGTCCGGCTGGATTCCACATCCACCCGACCTTAGCACCAGAAGTAGAGAAAGGAAGCCTAACACTGCTTGCTGTGAAACTCCATAAGTGCCAACTTCACTATCCCGGTCCGAGTGTACCTGACTACTATCCAGTAAAGGTACCTAAAAGAGACTTTGTGTGGTTGTGCATTACTCCAGGATTCAGCGCGCAGCGTCCCGCAGCTGCCTCACAACATCTTGCGCAGCTCCCGGCTCCGGGGATTCCCGCTCATCCTGTGGGGAGCGTTCCATCTCGCTGTGTACCATCCCCCGGAGACCCGAACAGCGCTGGTACCATTACCAGAACACCCGCAGGTGGCGTCACGAAGACAAATCACCCCACTGTTCCGCCATTCCCCTATTGATCTGGACCACCGGGCCTACACCACCGCAGGCGCGGTTCCGTGACTGGAGGAGAAACAACGCCCGCTACGTGTACCCCCCGGCTACGGTGAGTCACAGGGACTGAAATACACAGGGTCTGAGGAAAGACACTGGATATACAGGGACTGAGATACACAGGGACTGAGATACACATGGACTGAGATACACAGGGACTGCGATACACAGGGACTGAGATACACAGGGACTGAGGAAAGACACTGGATATACAGGGACTGAGATACACAGGGACTGAGATACACAGGGACTGGATACACAGGGACTGAGATACACAGGGACTGAGATACACAGGGACTGAGATACACAGGTACTAAGATATACAGGGACTGAGATACACAGGGACTGGATACACAGGGACGTAGATACACAGGTACTAAGATATACAGGGACTGAGATACACAGGGACTGAGATACATAGGGACTGAGATACACAGGTACTAAGATATACAGGGACTAAGATACACAGGGACTGAGATACACAGGGACTGGGGAAAGACACTGGATACACAAGGACTGAGATACACAGGGACTGGGAAGGACACTGGATATACAGGGACTGAGATACACAGGGTCCAGGATGAGGACTGAGGAAAGACACTGGATACACAGGGACTGATGATGGCCTGAGCTCTGGATACACAGGGACTGTGAGAAGTTATATTGTGACCAACAATGCACCAGGAATGTGTTATATACTGTACTACAGCCTGGAATATCAGGCGATAACACTGCAGTCCAGGGATTATTACACTTTGTGAGATCTGACTGGTACATTATTCCAGAGATTACATCCAGTGTGCATATCGTATAATGCACCTCATAGTCTTCTGTATAGCATAATGCACCCCCATAGTCATCCATATAGTATAATACACCCCCATAGTCCTCTAGTATAATGCACACCTCATAGTCCTCCATGTAGTATAATGCACCCCTACAGTCCTCCATATAGTATATTGCACTCCTATAGTCTTCCATATAGTATAAAGCACCCCCATAGTCCTCCATATAGTATAATGCACCCCATAGTCCTCCATATAGTATATTGCACCCCTATAGTCTTCCATATAGAATAAAGCACCCCCATAGTCCTCCATATAGTATAATGCCACCCCATAGTCCTCCATATAGTATATTGCACCCCTATAGTCTTCCATATAGTATAAAGCACCCCCATAGTCCTCCATATAGTATAAAGCACCCCCATAGTCCTCCATATAGTATAATGCACCCCATAGTCCTCCATATAGTATAATGCACCCCATAGTCCTCCATATAGTATAATGCACCCCATAGTCCTCCATATAGTATAATGCACTCCCTATATTCCTCTATATAGTACAATGTGGCCCTTGCATTGTACTTACTGATTTAAAAATACCATACTCACTTCTCCTGCTTCCCCCGCTGCTCCAGTCTCGGCAGCGAGTGTTTTGTAACTCTGTCTTCACAGCTCAGCACAGCAGGCGCAATGACGTAACATCATCGTGTCCACTACGCTGAGACGTCAGATCTCAGATGCCAAGGGAAAGTGATGGAGGTGGGAGCGAGCTGCTCCCTCTTTCATCCTGATTTTAACTGTTTGGGCATCCACAATTTTGATACAGATCAAAGTGTGATGCAAGGTGTGGAGGGTGCCTCCGATAGCGGCCTTGTGGTCAGACGACAGACTAATGTGTATCAGGGTGCCAGCAGACTGATCGTTGGGGTAGATGTTGATTGGGCATGACATATTTTGCTCTGCTGTAGCATTCTCCTCCTGGAGAAAAGCCACTAGACAACATATCATTTGGTGGAACTCTTATAGACCACACAGGAGAACTTTAGCCAAACGAGAGGTGAATCATTAGGCTGACAGCTATCTAATATGTAAGGCTGGTATTATTCTACATCTTGTAAGATCGGATAAATTACATTGTTGCCTATTGATTTAATGTTATTCTGGACCAGGGGTGGGGAACAGGAGAGGCTAAGACAATCTTTGTGGGCACAAGTGCTCTGTGCTTCAGTCCCTGTAATTAATGCAGCAGTCACAGTCTCTTATGCAATGTTTATATGGCAGTCTCAGTGTCTCTTATGTGATGTATATAAGTCTAAGTGCCTCCTATGTGATGTATATATCTAAGTTCCAGTGTCTCCTATGTGATTTATATAAGTACCAGTGTCTCCAATGTGATGTATAAACAGCAGTCCCAATGACTCCTATGTGATATATATACAGCAGTCCCAGTGTCTCCTATGTGATGTATATACCACAGTGCAAGTGTCTGCTATGATATATATATATAAGTTCCAGTGTCTCCTTTGTGATGTATATAAGTCCCAGTGTCTCCTATGTGATGTATTTACAGCAGTCCCAGTATCTCCTACTTGATGTATATATACAGCAGCCCCATCATCTCTTATGTGATGTATATCCAGCAGTCCCAGTGCCTCCTATGTGATGTATATACAGTAGTCCCTGTGTCTACTATGTGATATATAGCCCAGCATTCCCAGTGTCTCCTATGTGATGTATATCCAGCAGTCCCAGTGTCTCCTATGTGATGTATATAAGTCCTGGTATATCCTATGTGATGTATATACAGTAGTCCCAGCACCTCCTATGTGATGTACACACATCAGTTCCAGTGTCTCCTATAAAATGTAAATAAGTTGCAGTGTCTCCTATGCGATGTATATACAGCAGTCCCAGTGTCTCATATGTGATGTATAACCAACAGTCCCAGTGTCTTCTATGAGATGTGTATAAGTCCCAGTGTCTCCTATGTGATGTATATAAGTCCCTGTATAGCCTATGTGATATATACAGAAGTCCCAGTGTCTGTCTCCTATGTGATGTATATCCCATCAGTACCAGTGTCTCCTATGTGATGTATGTCCCAGCAGTCCCAGTGTCTCCTATGTGATGTATATACAGTAGTCCCAGTGTCTCCTATGTGATATACACTACTGTTCAAAAGTTTGGGGTCATTTAGAAATTTCCTTATTTTTGAAAGAAAAGCACATTTTTTCAATGAAGCTAACATTAAATGAATCAGAAATACACTCTATACATTGATAATGTGGTAAATGACTATTCTAGCTGCAAACGTCTGGTTTTTAATGCAATATCTACAGTACATACGTGTATAGAGGCCTATTTCCAACAACCGCCACTCCAGTGTTTTAATGGTACATTGTGTTTGCTAACTGTGTAAGAAGGCTAATGAATGTTTAGAAAAACCCTAGAAATCCCTTGCACAAGTATGTTATCACAGCTGAAAATGGTTTGGCTGATTAGAGAAGCTATAAAATTGACCTTCCTTTGAGCTAGTTGAGAATCTGGAGCATTACATTTGTTTATTCTATGAAACTTTCAAAATGGCCAGAAAAAGAGATCTTTCATGTGAAACTCGACAGTCTATTCTTGTTGTTAGAAATGAAGGCTATTCCATGCGAGAAATTGCCAAGAAACTGAAGCTTTCCTACAAAGGTGTGTACTACAAACAGGCTCTAACCAGAGTAGAAAGAGAAGTGGGAGGCCCCGCTGCACAACAGAGCAACAAGACAAGTACATTAGAGACTCTAGCTTGAGAAATCAACGCCTCACAGCTCCTCAACTGGCAGCTTCATTAACTAGTACCCGCCAAAGGTCTGCAATGCTGTAATTGCTGCAAAGAGAGCATTCTTTGACGAAAGCAAAATTTGAAGGAGAAAATTATTATTTCAAATTAAAATCATTATTTCTAATATTGTCAATGTCTGGACTATATTTTCTATTCATTTTGCAACTCATTTGATGAATAAAAGTATGAATTTTCATGGAAAACACAAAATTGTCTGGGTGGCCCCAGAATTTTGAATCGTAGTGTATATAAGTAAGACCCAGTGTATTCTTTGTCAGAGGTCCCCAACTCCAGTCCTCAAGGCCCACCAACGGTCCAGGTTTTCATTATTTCCTTAGAAATGTGACAGTTGGTAATTCAATCTCCTGCACAGGTGGTGATTCCAACTGTCAAATGCCAAGGAAATCCTGAAAACATGCACTGTTGGTGGGCCTTGAGGCCTGGAGTTGGGGACCTCTGTTCTATGTGATAGATAGCAGTCTCAGCGTGTCCTATATGATGTATATAGGTTGCAGTGTCTCCTATGTGATGTATATACAGCAGTCCCATTATCTATTAAGTTATATATAACTAACAGTCCCAGTGTCTCCTATGAGATGTGTATAAGTCCCTGTATATCCTATATGATATATATATATAGAGCTGTCCCAGTGTCTCCCATGTGATGCATATAAAGTAGTCCCAGTGTCTCCTATGTAATGTGTGTCCATCAGTCCCAGTGTTTCCTATGTGATGTATATACAGTAGTCCCAGCATCTCCCATGTGATGTATATCCCAGAAGTCCCAGTGTCTCCAATGGGATGTATACACAGCAGTCCCAGTGTCTCCTATGTAATGTATATACAGTAGTCCCAGCATCTCCTTTGTGATGTATATCCCAGCAGTACTAGTGTCTCCTATGTAATGTACACACAGCAGTCCTAGTGTCTCCTATATGATGTATATAAGTCCCAGTGTCTCCTATGTGATGTATATACAGCAGTCCCAGGGTCTCCTATGAGATGTGTATAAGTCCCAGTGTCTCCTATGTGATGTAAATAGGTTCCACTATATTCTGAAAGAATTTGGCCCCCTTGAACTTTTCAACCTTTTGCCACATTTCAGGCTTCAAACAAAGCTATAAATTCAAATTTTTTTGTGACGAATCAATAACAAGTGGGACACAATCGTGAAGTGGAATGAAATTTATTGGATATTTTAAACTTTTTTAACAAATAAAAAACTGAAAAGTGGGGCGTGCAATATTATTCGGCCCCTTGAGTTAATACTTTGTAGCGCCCCCTTGTGCTATGATTACAGCTGCAGTCAATTGGGTTAAGTCTCTATCAGTTTCGCACATGGACAGAGTTGAAATTCTTGCCCATTCTTCCTTGCAGAACAGCTGGAGCTCAGTGAGGTTGGATGGAGGCGTTTGTGAACAGCAGTTTTCAGCTCTTTCCACAGATTCTCCATTGGATTCAGGTCTGGATGTGACTTGGTCATTCTAACACCTGGATACGTTTATTTTTGAACCATTCCATTGTAGATTTTGCTTTATGTTTGGGATCATTGTCTTGTTGGAAGATAAATCTCCGTCCCAGTCTCAGGTCTTTTGCAGACTCCAACAGGCTTTCTTCCAGAATGGTCCTGTATTTGGCTCCGTCCATCTTTCCATCAATTTTAACCATCTTCCCTGTCCCTGCTGAAGAAAAGCCCAAACCATGATGCTGCCACCACCATGTGTGACAGTGGGGATGGTGTTTTCAGGGTGATGAGCTGTGTTGCTTTTACGCCAAACATATCGTATTGCATTGTGGCCAAAAAGTTCGATTTTGGTTTCATCTGAGCAGAGCCCCTTATTCCACATGTTTGGTGTCTCAGGTGGCTTGTGGCAAACTTCAAACCAAACTTTTTATGGATTTCTTTGAGAAATGGCTTTCTTCTTGCCACTATTCCATAAAGGTCAGATTTGTGCAGTGTATGACTGATTGTTGTCCTATGGACAGACTCTCCCACCTCAGCTGTAGATCTCTGCAGTTCATCCAGAGTGATCATCGGCCTTCTGGCTGCATCTCTGATCAGTATCTCCTTGTTCGAGATGAAAGTTTAGAGGGACGGCCGGGTCTTGTAGATTTGCAGTGGTCTGATCCTCCTTCCATTTCAGTATGATCACTTGCACAGTGCTCCTTGAGAGGTTTAAAACTTGGGAAATCTTTTTGTATCCAAATTCGGCTTTAAACTTTCCCACAACAGTATCTCGGACCTGCCTGGTGGGTTCCTTGGTCTTCATGATGCTCTATGCACTTGAAACAGAACCCTGAGCCTATCACAGAGTAGATGCATTTATACGGAGACTTGATTACACACAGGTGGATTCTATTTATCATTACCAGTCATTTAGGACAACATTGGATCATTCAGAGATCCTCACTGAACTTATGGAGTGAGTTTGCTGCACTGAAAGTAAAGGGGCCGAATAATATTGCACGCCCCTATTTTCCGTTTTGTATTTGTTAAAAAAGTTTAAAATATCCAATTAATTTTGCTCCACTTCATAATTGTGTCCTACTTGTTGATTCTTCACAAAAAAATTAGAATTTATATCTTTATGTTTGAAGCCTGAAATGTGGCAAAAGGTTGAAACTTTCACAATGCACTGTATATACAGCAGTCCCAGTGTCTCCTATGTGATGTGTATCAGCAGTCCCAGCATCTCCTATGTGATGTATATCCCAGCAGTCCCAGTGTCTCCTATGTGATGTATATACAGTAGTCCCAGTGTATCCTATGTGTTGTATATAAGTAAGACCCAGTGTATTCTATGTGATGTACACACAGCAGTCCCAGTGTCTCCTATATAATGTAAATAGGTTGCAGTGTCTCCTATGTGATGTATATACAGCAGTCCCAGTGTCTCCTATGTGATGTATAACCAACAGTCCCAGTGACTCCTATGAGATGTGTATAAGTCCTAGTGTCTCCTATGTGATGTTTTTAAGTCCCTGTATATCTGTTATGAACCGATGACTCAGGAATAACATTCAGATTCCATAGAAGTTGTTGGTGACTGTACTGACCGCAATCCCTGACTACACACCGCAACTAGAAGAAGCCATGGGATATAACTAACCAGACCTAGACACCTCTGCACAGCCGGAGAACTAACTCCTCCTAAAGATGGATGTAGGAAAAGCTATCTTGCTTCAAAGCAGAACCCCAAAAGAAAAGCAAGCCACCACAGATATTAACTAGGAAATAAGAGAAAGAAAAACAAACACAGGCAGAGTAAAAGGTTTAGCAAAAGAGGCCACACTAGCAATATAGAAAAGACAAGATAGAATACTATTGCAGTCAGTATAAAACACTATCACAAAAACCACCAACAGCAGATAGTACAAAAATTACCCTGAGTCACTAAGACTCGGCACCCTCTATATCTGAAGACTTCTATAAATCAAATGCCAGCAGAACTGGAAATAACAGATAATAGTGAATGGTAAATTCCTAGGAAGAAAACTTCCTATCTGAGAGCAGATGAACAAATATACAGACTAAATAGCAAACCCACAACTCAGAATAAGACAAAACGTAAGCAAAACCTTAAGCACACAAAAGTGTGCCACAAAATATCAAAAAACCATCCACTTAACTTGCAAAGAATTCAAACAGAGCAGAAGAAACCAGAGAGATGTGAACTCCTCCAGGAACCAAAGACAACTGGCAAGGATTGATCTACTTCAAACCATTATATGCTCCAAGAACCAGATTGCCAATCATCACCATCACCTGTGAAGCCCACACAGTCAGCTGCATCACCAGCAACAACCACCGGAGGGAGCTCCAATGAATTCACAACATATATCCTGTGTGATATCTATACAGTAGTCCCAGTGTCTCCTATGTGATGTATATCCAGGAGTCCCAGTGTCTCCTATGTATGTATATGCATCAGTCCAGTTTCTCTATTGATGTATATACAGTATCCCACATCTCCTATGTGATGTATGTCCCAGCGTCTCAGTGTCTCCTATGTGATGTAATACAGTAGTCCAAGTGTCCCTGTGTGATGTATATAAGTTGCAGTGTATTCTATGCGAGATACACACAGCAGTCCCAGTGCCTCCTATGTGATGTATATCCAGGAGTCCCAGTTTCTCCTATTTGATGTATATACAGTAGTCCCAGCATCTCCTATGTGATGTATGTCCCAGCGGTCTCAGTGTCTCCTATGTGATGTATATACAGTAGTCCAAGTGTCTCCTGTGTGATGTATATACGTCGCAGTGTGTTCTATGCGATGTACACACAGCAGTCCCAGAGTCTCCTATGTGATGTATATACAGTAGTCCAGCATCTCTTATGTGATGTATATCCAGCAGTCCCAGTGTATCCTATGTGATGTAAATACTGCAGTCACAGTGTCTCCTATGTGATGTAAGTAAGTCCATGTGTTTCCTATGTCATGTATATAAGTCCCAGTGTCTCCTATGTGATATATATAAGTCCCATTGGCTCCTATATGATGCATCTACACCAGTTCCAAACTATCCTATATGATGTATAATGAAAAATAGGAACAGCACTAGAACTAGACTAAAACTAGACTAGACTGTGCGTAAAAGCCCTCCAACAAACCATAAATCCAATGCTAAAATGATATAAGATGAGAAAATGGACAAAATCACTTCCAATAATAGTAAAGTGTGGACTTTATTCACCCATGTGGCGTGGTGACATTTTGGCTGCAGCAGCCTTTTCAAGCCGTGATTGTCAGTGAGCATAAAGTATTTAAAGGGTTACACAGCATTAGCTTAATTGTTACAATTAATATATTTATCAAACATTACAGTCATATCATATATACTGTACAATACATAAAGTGCAAAGTGCTAAAAATATACATTAGTGCATAATAAAAAATATTTCCATCATTATATATCTCAGCTATGTCATATACAGTGTAAAGTACATCAAGTGACCAAACAAGTATTATAGGTGCAATACATCATTCATTTAGTTAGACTCAGCTATTTGCATAATACATGCCGGACCCCTACATTGTCATAATGCTACTGCGCATGACTGCAGAGCGTGTTTGCTTATTGGCCATCACATGACCTTCCTCATATGTGCACTGTGGATGCCATCTTAGAAAAGGGAATGGGTATAACAGAATCGTGCCTGGGTGGGCGCCATTTTAAACATATAGTGTGGATATGTAATTATATACACCAGTCACAATGTATCCTATGTGATGTGTATATAGCAGCCTTGGTGTTTCCTATGTAATGTATTAATCTCCAGAGATATTGATGTTCCTTCGTCCATAATCAAGAAGTTTACAACCCATGGCACTGTAGCTAATCTCCCTGAACATGGACAGCAGAGAAAAACGAATGAAAGGTTGCATTGCAGGATAGTCTAAATGGTGGGAAAACCCCCAATTATGTTCCAAAGAAATTCAAGATGTTCTGCAGGCTCAGGAGCATCAGTGTCAGCACAAACTATCCGTTCATATTTGAATTAATGCATTTTATTCTATAACTTGTAAGATCAGATGTTCCATTGTACATTATATCTTACCTAGTGCAGTGATTACATCTAACTTATTAATGACCTAGCCCAATCATAGCTCATTCATATTTAATCCCTGATCACTCCCTTTTTGGGTATTTTAGCTGGATCTGCTGGAAATTTTCAATCTGGATTTTCTGTGTTATAATAGCAGAAAGGTTGATTTTGGTACAGGATATATTACAAATAAAGTAAAAATAAAGCCCTAAAGGCTTTGACCATGGTCTAAATATTAGTATACAGTGTCATTGTTATCATTTTAATCTTGAAGCATAATTTCTCAGAGAATGAAATTGGAGCCGCTGGTGGTTTTGGGAAGATCGTTATCACATTTTGTCATTAGGTCCCAAATAGAAAATGTTCCTCACTGTTTAATAATTTGCAATCAGGATCACTATGTATGATAACATATAGCACTCGTGTGGCAGAAATATCAATGACTGTCCAACTCATCTAAATGGGGCTTGCAGGTGATGATGTGGAGATACAGTGGGGGAAATAAGTATTTGATCCCTTGCTGACTTGTAAGTTTGCCCACTGACAAAGACATGAACAGTTTACAGTCATGGCCAAAAGTTTTGAGAATGACACCAAAATGATATTTTCACATGATCTGCTGCCCTCTGGTTTTTATTTGTGTTTGTCTGATGTTTCTATCACATACAGAAATATAATTGCAATCATATTATGATACCAAAAGGTTATATTGACAGTTAGAATGAGTTAATGCAGCAAGTCAATATTTGCAGTGATGCCCCTTCTTCTTCAGGACCTCTGCAATTCTCCCTGGCTGCTCTCAATCATCTTCTGGACCAAATCCTGACTGATCGCCGTCCATTCTTCCATTCTTCCATTCTTGCATAATCAATGCTTGCATTTTGGCAGAATTTGTTGGTTTTTGTTTGTCCACCCGTCTCTTGATGATTGACCACAAGTTCTCAATGGGATTAAGATCTGGGGAGTTTCCAGGCCATGGACCCAAAATCTCTATGTTTTGTTCCCTGAGCCATTTACTTATCACCTTTGCTTTATGGCAAGGTGCTCCATCATGCTGGAAAAGGCATTGTTGGGCGCCAAACTGCTCTTGGACGGTTGGGAGACGTTGCTCTTGGAGGACATTCAGGTACCATTCTTTATTCATGGCTGTGTTTTTAGGCAAGACTGTGAGTGAGCCGATTCCCTTGGCTGAGAAGCAACCCCACACATGAATGGTTTCAGGATGCTTTACAGTTGGCATGAGACAAGACTGGTGGTAGCGCTCACCTCTTCTTCTCCGAATAAGCTGTTTTACAGATGTCCCAAACAATCGAAAAGGGGATTCATCAGAGAAAATGACTTTCCCCCAGTCCTCAGCAGTCCACTCCCTGTACCATTACCCCAGTCCTCAGCAGTCCACTCCCTGTACCTTTCCCCCAGTCCTCAGCAGTCCACTCCCTGTACCTTTCCCCCAGTCCTCAGCAGTCCACTCCCTGTACCTTTCCCCCAGTCCTCAGCAGTCCACTCCCTGTACCTTTCCCCCAGTCCTCAGCAGTCCACTCCCTGTACCTTTCCCCCAGTCCTCAGCAGTCCACTCCCTGTACTTTCCCCCCAGTCCTCAGCAGTCCACTCCCTGTACCTTTCCCCCAGTCCTCAGCAGTCCACTCCCTGTACCTTTCCCCCAGTCCTCAGCAGTCCACTCCCTGTACCTTTCCCCCAGTCCTCAGCAGTCCACTCCCTGTACCTTTTGCAGAATATCAGTCGGTCCCTGATGTTTTTTCTGGAGAGAAGTGGCTTCTTTGCTGCCCTCCTTGAAACCAGGCCTTGCTCAAAGAGTCTCCGCCTCACAGTGCGTGCAGAAGCACTCACACCAGCCTGCTGCCATTCCTGAGCAAGCTCGGCACTGCTGGTAGTCCGATCCCGCAGCTGAAACAGTTTTAAGATACGGTCCTGGCGCTTGCTGGTCTTTCTTGGGTGCCCTGGAGCCTTTTTGACAACAATGGAAGCTCTCTCCTTGAAGTTCTTGATGATGCGATAGATTGTTGACTGAGGTGCAATCTTTCTAGCTGCGATACTCTTCCCTGTTAGGCCATTTTTGTGCAGTGCAATGATGGCTGCACGTGTTTATTTACAGATAACCATGGTTAACTGAAGAGAAACAATGATACCAAGCACCAGCCTCCTTTTAAAGTGTCCAGTGGTGTCATTCTTACTTAATCATGACTGATTGATCGCGAGCCCTGTCCTCATCAACACCCACACCTGTGTTAATGGAACAATCACTAAAATGATGTTAGCTGCTCCTTTTAAGGCAGGACTGCAATGATGTTGGTTGATGATGTGTTGGGAGTTAAAGTTCATTTTCTAGGCAAATATTCACTCAGCAAGTAATTGCTATTAACCTTCCTAGCGTTATTCCCGAGCCTGACTCGGGGTTAACATTCACTACCAGAAGCGTTAACCCCGAGTCAGGCTCGGGCTTACCCGCGTTCGCGGCAGATGCGGTGAGAAAACCGCATCTGCCGCATCTGCCGCACTTGCCGCACTTGCGCCGCACTTGCGGCGCGGTTGCGGTAATCTGCATAGGAACCAACCACCTCGGATGACCCTCATACACTGTTAATATGTGCCCCTGCAGCCTAGTAAACCATTAGCAGCACTGCTTTTGTGTGAAAAGTGGCTGCAGTAGAAGTGAGATAATGATTTTATACACTTACATGCCTGCGTACTTGAGGGCGTCTCCCTGTGTGTGCTGGCACTTGTGGGCTGTGCTCATCATGTCTGCTCTCCCCCTCCCTTATGCACGCCCCCTCTCAGCCTGCTATAGTGCTGTGAGGCTGATTGCGTCATAAAGGGGCGGGGCTACCGGGATGCCGTGATTTAGCCCCGCCCCTTTATGACGCAATCAGCCTCACATCACTATAGCAGGCTGAGAGGGGGCGTGCATAAGGGAGGGGGCGAGCAGACATGATGAGCACAGCCCACAAGTGCCAGCACACACAGGGAGACGCCCTCAAGTACGCAGGCATGTAAGTGTATACAATCATTATCTCACTTCTACTGCAGCCACTTTTCACACAACAACAGTGCTGCTAATGGTTTACTAGGCTGCAGGGGCACATATTAACAGTGTATGAGGGTCATCCGAGGTGGTTGGTTCCTATGCAGATTACCGCAACCGCGCCGCAACCGCGCCGCAAGTGCGGCGCAAGTGCGGCAGCTATGTGGCAAGTGCGGCAGATGCAGTTTTTTAACCGCATCTGCCGCGAACGGGTAGCCCGCTTTTAGCAACAAATTCTAGACCTAAACAGACCGCCAGGGAGGCTACGCTGATCACTCTTTATGACATTCTGGAGTATATGCAAATTGCCATTAGAAAAACTGAAGCAGTAGACTTTGTTAAAATTAATATTTGTATCAGTCTCAAAACTTTTGGCCATGACTGTATAATGTTAAGGGTAGGTTAATTTTAACAGTGAGAGATAGAATATCACAAATAAAATCCAGAAAATCACATTGTCTAAATTATATAAAGTTATTTGCATTTTGCAGAGAGAAATAAGTATTTGATCCTTCTGGCAAACAAGACTTAGTACTTGGTGGCAAAACCCTTGTTGGCAGCACAGCAGTCAGAGGTTTCTTGTAGTTGATGATGAGGTTTGTGCACATGTCAGAAGGAATTTTGGTCCACTCCTCTTTGCAGATCATCTCTAAATCATTAAGTTTTTGAGGCTGTCGCTTGGCAACTCGGGGCTTCAGCTCCCTCTATACATTTTCTATGGGATTAAGGTCTGGAGACTGGCTAGGCCACTCCATGACCTTGATGTGCTTTTTGAGCCACTCCATTGTTGCCTTGGCTGTATGTTTTTTGTCATTGTCATGCTGGAAGACCCAGCCACGACGCATTTTAAATGTCCTGGTGGAGGGAAGGAGGTGTCACTCAGTAATTTACAGTAGATAGTTCCATCCATTGTCCTAATGATGCAGTGACATAGTCTTGTGCCCTTAGCAGAGAAACACCCCCTAAACATAATGTTTCCACCTCCATGCTTGACTGTGGGGACGGTGTTCTTTGGGCCATAGGCAGCATTTCTCTTCCTCCAAACACGCGAGTTGAGTTAATACCAAAGAGCTCCATTTTTGTCTGATCTGATCACAGCACCTTCTCCCAATCACTCTCAGAATCACCAAGGTGTTCACTGGCAATCTTCAGACGGGCGGCTCATGTGCCTTCTTGAGCAGTGGGACTTTGCAGGCACTGCAGGATTTTAATCCATTACGGTGTAATGTGTTACCAATGGTTTTCTTGGTGACAGTGGTCCCACCAGCCTTGAGACCATTAACAATGTCCCCCGTGTAGTTTTAGGCTGATCTCTCACCTTCCTCATGATCCTGGATACCGCACGAGGTGAGATTTTCCATGGAGCCCCAGATCGATGTGGATTGACCTAATTTTGTATTTCTTCCATCTTTCTTACTATTGCACCAACAGTTGTCTCCTTCTCCCCCAGCTTTGTCTTCCTTATGGATTTGTAGCCCATTCCAGCCTTGTGCAGGTCCAGGATCTTTTCCCTGACATCCTTAGAAAGCTCTTTGGTCTTGCCCATGTTGTAGAGGTTGAGTCTGACTGATTGAGTGTGTGGACAGGAGTCTTTATACAGGTGACAATGTAAGACAGCTGTCTGTAATGCAGGTAACGAGCGTCTAACTGGTCTGTAGGAGCCAGAACTAATAATGGTTCGTTGGGGATCAAATACTTACTACTCTCTTCAAAATGCAAATAACTTTATATAATTTAGACAACGTGATTTCTGATTTCTGGATTTTATTTTTGATATTCTATCTCTCACTGTTAAAATTAACCTACCCTTAAAATTATAGACTGTTCATGTCTTTGTCATTGGGCAAACTCACAAAATCAGCAAGGGATCAAATACTTATTTCCTCCACTGTAACTCCATTCAGGTTTACTGGACTTATATAGAGGGTGATCCTTAGCATCTACTAAGAGCATCTAACTTTCATGAGGACCATCATTTTTATTATTATAATTATTATAATTATAGCGCCATTTATTCCATGGCGCTTTACATGTGAAAAAGGGTAGACACAATACAGACAAGTACAATATTAATGAACTAGTAAAAAGGCCCGATGCAATTGCATCGGGAGCACGGTGAAATGAATTGTGTGTATACAGGTGGGTCAGTGGGTATCAGAGTATAGAGGCGGGTCAGTGGGTAGTAGAGCATCGAGGCGGCTCTGTGGGTAGCAGAGTATGGAGGCGGCTCTGTGGCTAGCAGAGTATCGAGGCGGCTCTGTGGGTAGCAGAGAATAGAGGCGGCTCTGTGGGTAGTAGAGTATAGAGGCGGCTCTGTGGTGGAGGGGTGAGGAGAGATGCGGCTGTGTGGTGGAGGGGTGAGGAGAGATGCGGCTCTGTGGTGGAGGGGTGAGGAGAGAAGCGGCTCTGTGGTGGAGGGGTGAGGAGAGATGCGGCAGAGTGGTGGAGGGGTGAGGAGAGATGGGTGTCTGTGGTGGAGGGGTGAGGAGAGATGCGGCTGTGTGGTGGAGGGGTGAGGAGAGATGCGGCTCTGTGGTGGAGGGGTGAGGAGAGATGCGGCTCTGTGGTGGAGGGGTGAGGAGAGATGCGGCTCTGTGGTGGAGGGGTGAGGAGAGATGCGGCTCTGTGGTGGAGGGGTGAGGAGAGATGCGGCTCTGTGGTGGAGGGGTGAGGAGAGATGCGGCTGTGTGGTGGGGGGTGAGGAGAGAGCGGCTCAGTGGTGGAGGGGTGAGGAGAGATGTGGCTCAGTGGTGGAGGGGGGTGAGGAGAGATGCGGCTCAGTGGTGGAGGGGTGAGGAGAGATGCGGCTCAGTGGTGGAGGGGTGAGGAGAGAAGCGGCTTAGTGGTGGAGGGGTAAGGAGAGAAGCGGCTCAGTGGTGTAGGGTTGAGGAGAGATGCGGCTCAGTGGTGGAGGGGTGAGGAGAGAAGCGGGTCAGTGGTGGAGGGGTGAGGAGAGAAGCGGCTCAGTGGTGTAGGGTTGAGGAGAGATGCGGCTCAGTGGTGGAGGGGTGAGGAGAGAAGCACACAGTATATACATACATGAGACATTGTACAGACAGACAGTATGCAGAGATTACAGAGATTATACACACAGTATACACACATTACAGACAGTATACACACATTACACACAGTATAGACACATTACAGACAGTATACAGAGATTACACACAGTATAGAGACATTAGACAGAGTATAGAGACATTACAGACAGTATATAGAGATGACACACAGTATAGAGACATTACAGAGAGTGTAGAGACATGACACAGAGTGTGCAGAGACATGACACAGACAGAGTGTGCAGAGACATGACACAGACAGAGTGTGCAGAGACATGACACAGAAAGAGTGTGCAGAGACATGACACAGAAAGAATGTGCAGAGACATGACACAGAAAGAGTGTGCAGAGACATGACACAGAAAGAGTGTGCAGAGACATGACACAGAGTGTGCAGAGACATGACACAGAGTGTGCAGAGACATGACACAGACAGAGTGTGCAGAGACATGACACAGACAGAGGTGCAGAGACATGACACAGACAGAGGTGCAGAGACATGACACAGACAGAGTGCAGAGACATGACACAGACAGAGCGTGCAGAGACATGACACAGACAGAGCGTGCAGAGACATGACACAGACAGAGAGTGCAGAGACATGACACAGACAGAGCGTGCAGAGACATGACACAGACAGAGGCGCAGAGACATGACACAGACAGAGCGCGCAGAGACATGACACAGACAGAGCGTGCAGAGACATGACACAGACAGAGCGTGCAGAGACATGACACAGACAGAGCGTGCAGAGACATGACACAGACAGAGCGTGCAGAGACATGACACAGACAGAGCGTGCAGAGACATGACACAGACAGAGCGTGCAGAGACATGACACAGACAGAGCGTGCAGAGACATGACACAGACAGAGCGTGCAGAGACATGACACAGACAGAGCGCGGCAGAGACATGACACAGACAGAGCGCGCAGAGACATGACACAGACAGAGCGTGCAGAGACATGACACAGACAGAGCGTGCAGAGACATGACACAGACAGAGCGTGCAGAGACATGACACAGACAGAGCGTGCAGAGACATGACACAGACAGAGCGTGCAGAGACATGACACAGACAGAGTGTGCAGAGACATGACACAGACAGAGCGTGCAGAGACATGACACAGACAGACACAGCACGTGTGCAGAGACATGAACAGACAGAGTGTGCAGAGACATGACACAGACAGAGCGTGCAGAGACATGACACAGACAGAGTGTGCAGAGACATGAGACTAGACAAAGTGTGCAGAGACATGACACAGACAGAGTGTGCAGAGACATGACACAGAAGAGTGTGCAGAGACATGAAGAACAGTTGCAAGCAGCGTGTGCAGAGACATGAGACAGACAGAGTGTGCAGAGACATGAGACAGGACAGAGTGTGCAGAGACATGAGACAGGCAGAGTGTGCAGAGACATGAGACAGGCAGAGTGTGCAGAGACATGAGACAGGCAGAGTGTGCAGAGACATGAGACAGGCAGAGTGTGCAGAGACATGAGACAGGCAGAGTGTGCAGAGACATGAGACAGGCAGAGTGTGCAAGACAGAGAAAAGAGACAGAGAGCAGAGTGTGCAGAGACATGAGACAGGCAGAGGTGCAGAGACATGAGACAGCAGAGCGTGCAGAGACATGAGACAGGCAGAGCGTGCAGAGACATGACACAGACAGAGCGTGCAGAGACATGACACAGACAGAGCGTGCAGAGACATGACACAGACAGAGCGTGCAGAGACATGACACAGACAGAGCGTGCAGAGACATGACACAGACAGAGCGTGCAGAGACATGACACAGACAGAGCGTGCAGAGACATGACACAGACAGAGCGTGCAGAGACACATGACACAGACAGAGCGTGCAGAGAACAGGAGACAACACGACAGAGCGTGCAGAGACATGACACAGACAGAGCGTGCAGAGACATGACACAGACAGAGCGTGCAGAGACATGTCACAGACAGAGTGTGCAGAGACATGAGACAGACAGAGTGTGCAGAGACATGACACAGACAGAGTGTGCAGAGACATGACACAGACAGAGTGTGCAGAGACATGACACAGAGTGCAGAGACATGAGACAGACAGAGTGTGCAGAGACATGAGACAGACAGAGTGTGCAGAGACATGAGACAGACAGAGTGTGCAGAGACATGACAGAAAGAGTGTGCAGAGACATGAGACAGGCAGAGTGTGCAGAGACATGAGACAGGCAGAGAGTGCAGAGACATGAGACAGGCAGAGTGTGCAGAGACATGAGACAGGCAGAGTGTGCAGAGACATGAGACAAGCAGAGTGTGCAGAGACATGAGACAGGCAGAGTGTGCAGAGACATGAGACAGGCAGAGTGTGCAGAGACATGAGACAAGCAGAGTGTGCAGAGACATGAGACAGGCAGAGTAAGGCAGGGGTTAAAAAAATGTAAATAAAGTTTATGCTCACCTCACCCCAAGCTCCCGGTGGCTCCCGTGCCTGCAGAGCTCTTCTACTGCAGTTCAGGACCTGCGGTGATGTCAGAGTCACGTGACCCGCGGTTACCATGGAGTAAGCTGGTGTCACGTGACTCTGACATCACCGCAGGTCCTGTACTGGTGTAGATGAGCTCTGCAGGCACCGGGAGCCTGCGGGAGCCACCGGGAGGCTGGAGGAAGACGGCGGGGGCTCGGGGAGAGGTGAGGAAATTTCTTTTTTTACAGTAGTGCGGCTGCGGCTCGCGATGACATGACACAGACAGAGTGTGCAGAGACATGACACAGACAGAGCGTGCAGAGACATGACACAGACAGAGTGTGCAGAGACATGACACAGAAAGAGTGTGCAGAGACATGACACAAAGTGTGCAGAGACATGACACAGACAGAGCGTGCAGAGACATGACACAGACAGAGCATGCAGAGACATGACACCGACAGAGCGTGCAGAGACATGACACAGACAGAGCGTGCAGAGACATGACACAGACAGAGCGTGCAGAGACATGACACAGACAGAGCGTGCAGAGACATGACACAGACAGAGCGTGCAGAGACATGACACAGAAAGAGCGTGCAGAGACATGACACAGAGTGTGCAGAGACATGACACAGACAGAGTGTGCAGAGACATGACACAGACAGAGTGTGCAGAGACATGACACAGAAAGAGTGTGCAGAGACATGACACAAAGTGTGCAGAGACATGACACAGACAGAGCGTGCAGAGACATGACACAGACAGAGCATGCAGAGACATGACACCGACAGAGCGTGCAGAGACATGACACAGACAGAGCGTGCAGAGACATGACACAGACAGAGCGTGCAGAGACATGACACAGACAGAGCGTGCAGAGACATGACACAGACAGAGCGTGCAGAGACATGACACAGACAGAGCGTGCAGAGACATGACACAGAGTGTGCAGAGACATGACACAGAGTGTGCAGAGACATGACACAGAGTGTGCAGAGACATGACACAGACAGAGTGTGCAGAGACATGACACAGAGTGTGCAGAGACATGACACAGACAGAGTGTGCAGAGACATGACACAGACAGAGCGTGCAGAGACATGACACAGACAGAGCGTGCAGAGATATGACACAGACAGAGCGTGAGGAGACATGACACAGACAGAGCGTGCAGAGACATGACACAGAGCGTGCAGAGACATGACACACAGAGCGTGCAGAGACATGACACAGACAGAGTGTGCAGAGACATGACACAGACAGAGCGTGCAGAGACATGACAGACAGAGCGTGCAGAGACATGACACAGACAGAGCGTGCAGAGACATGACACAGACAGAGCGTGAGGAGACATGACACAGGCAGAGCGTGCAGAGACATGACACAGAAAGAGTGTGCAGAGACATGACGCAAAGTGTGCAGAGACATGACACAGACAGAGCGTGCAGAGACATGAGACAGGCAGAGTGTGCAGAGACATGAGACAGGCAGAGTGTGCAGAGACATGACACAGACAGAGTGTGCAGAGACATGACACAGACAGAGTGTGCAGAGACATGACACAGAAAGAGTGTGCAGAGACATGACACAGACAGAGCGTGCAGAGACATGAGACAGGCAGAGTGTGCAGAGACATGAGACAGGCAGAGTAAGGCAGGGGTTAAAAAAATGTAATTAAAGTTTATGCTCACCTCACCCCAAGCTCCCGGTGGCTCCCGGTGCCTGCAGAGCTCTTCTACTGCAGTTCAGGACCTGCGGTGATGTCAGAGTCACGTGACCCGCGGTTACCATGGAGTAAGCTGGTGTCACGTGACTTTGACATCACCGCAGGTCCTGTACTGGTGTAGATGAGCTCTGCAGGCACCGGGAGCCTGCGGGAGCCACCGGGAGGCTGGAGGAAGACGGCGGGGGCTCGGGGAGAGGTGAGGAAATTTTTTTTTTTTACAGTAGTGCGGCTGCGGCTCGCGATGACGCTGCGCGTCATCGCTCGCAGTACCGCAAAGCATCTTGGGATTCGGCTACAGTGCCCGAATTCCCAACTGCCAATTATATAAGTAGATAATACAAGGTACAGACTGATACAGGAGAGAGGACTCTGCATACGAGGGTTCACAGTCCACAAGGGATGGGTGAGGATACAGTAGGTGTGAAGAGAGGACCCTGTTCTTGAGGGCTCACAGACTACAAGGATTAGATAAGCATACAATAGGAGAGGAGAGAGGTCCCTGCCCGCGAGGGCTCACAGTCTACAAGGGATGGGTGAGGATACAGTAGAGAACCTTACCCACGAGGGCTCACAGTCTACAAGGGATGGATAAGGATACAGTAGAGAACCTTACCCACGAGGGCTCACAGTCTACAAGTGATGGGTGAGGATACAGTAGAGAACCTTACCCACGAGGGCTCACAGTCTACAAGGGATGGGTGAGGATACAGTAGAGAACCTTACCCACGAGGGCTCACAGTCTACAAGGGATGGGTGAAGATACAGTAGAGAACCTTACCCACGAGGGCTCACAGTCTACAAGGGATGGGTGAGGATACAGTAGGTGAGGGTAGAGCTGGCCATGTGGCAGTATGGTGGAACGAGGGTTATTGCAGGTTCTTGGCTTGTCAGAAGAGGTTCCTTTTGATGGTTTCCATGATAGGCGACAGTGTGATGTGTTGGGGTAGACAGTTCCAGAGTATGGGGGATGTACAGTAGAAATTGGTTGTGGGAAAGTAAGAGGGCAGAAGAGTAGGAGATCTTGTCAGGATCGGTTGTGAGGATCATATCTATACATTTACAGGCAGATCACTGATCTCAGTGGATGCCAAGTACTAATAAAACGTCTCTGTAGTGGTGCTGCAGGTAAAGTTAAGACCTGCAATACCAAATGATTACTGTGCAGACCATAGATTACTGGAGGTTCCAGCAACCGGAAACGTCTTATCATTGTTGAAGCTCTTAAAACAAATAAATGTTCAAAACCAATAACCCCCTCTAAGGAACTATTCACTTAAATAATTCAATTAAATGACTGTTTCCTGCAATTTCTGTGGAGTCAGTGTATTGTAGGCAGGCAGCACATGGATGTCTAATACTCACATTCCATTCATAACAGTCAACTATGTCAATGACAAAGCATAGGCTAGTCTCAGTATTTGAGCCTATAATGTACGGTATTGAGAACAGATTTTATTTTATATAACAAATCTACAAAATTATCTCAGAAGACATCATAGATCCACGAGACAGCAAAAATTCATTAGATACCATAGATCAGGAAAGCACCATGAATCCAAAAGGCACCAAAGATTGAAAAGGAACCATAGATTCAGAAGACACTAAATATCCAGCAGGCATCATAGATCCTCAAGGAATCAATTATTTGGGAGGCTCCAAAGATCTAGGAGATGCAATAGCTCTAGAAGGCACCAAAGATTTAAAAGGCACCATAGATCTTGAGTTATTTAAGATCCAGGAGAAACAGTAAAGCTGAGCGGCACCATAAGTCTTCTAGGCAACATAGATCCAAGAGCTAGCATTATTTCAAGAGGCATCACAGATCTGGAGGCACTCAAGATTTAGTAGGTTCCATGGATTAATGAGGAACCATTGTTGTGACAAACACTGTAGATATAAAAGGCGCCATAGATCTGGGAGCCACTAAAGATCCAGGAAGCACTTTAAATTCAGAAGAGATTCACAGATCTAGAAGACACCATAAATACCGGAGGCATCATAGATCTGGAGGCACTAAAGATTTAGTAGTTTCCATGGATGAATGAGAAGCCATTGCTTTGAGAAATACCATACATATAAAAGGCACCATAGATACAGGAACTGCTCAAGGTCCAGGAGACACCTTAAATTCAGAGGAGACGTACACATGCAGAAGACACCATGAATACAACAGGCATCATAGATCTGGAGACACTAAATATTTTGTAGGTATCATAGATCTATGATGAACCATTGTTCTGAGAAGCACCACAGATCTAGGAGGTACTATAGGTCCTGGAGGCACTAAATGTTCAGGACACTCCATAAATCCAGAAGGGAAGCACAGATCTGGGAGAAATACTGAATCATAAAGGCACTATAGATCTAGAGGTAGTAAAGGTCCAGAAGGCAGCAGAAATCAGGGACACACCGTAGATACAGGAGGCACCATCAATCTACAAGGCACAATAAATCCAGAAGACATAATAGTTCTTGGATACAACTTAGATCCAAAATGCAACATGGATCCTTGAGGTACCATTAATCTGAGAGGCACCAAAGATCCAGGAGGCTCCAAAGATCCAGTAGATAGCATAGCTTCTAGTTATAGATGCCGCTGAATACCGTACGTTATATTGTGTTTTACATTTTTTATCCCATATTTTGCTGTATCTTTCTAATTCTATCTATCTTAAATAAGGAGAGGAAAATCCAGGCACCGCTTATCACAGGTTCTCATGTGCTGCTGCAAACAGCATTCCACTTACACCCTCCAGGAGACGGGCACAGAAAAAGCAGCTCCGGTGGTGCTCAGTATTCAGCGGGAGCAGAAAGTCAATAGAGATAAAGGGAGACAAGATGGCACTCACCGGTCTGAGCTTTGTTTTAGTTTATTTTCATATTCAGGTGCAGATACACATGGCGGAGGGGAGGTGGAGCGTAGACACACGGACGACAGCAGCTGTTTCGCGCTTGGTAGTGCTTCCACAGGATCTGGGAGCCAGGGGCGGAACTACCGTGGTGCAGCTGGTGCAGCTGCACCAGGGCCCCGGCCAGCTAGGGGGCCCCTGAAGGCTCCAGCGGCGGGTCCGTTCCGCTCCCTGACAGGTGGGTGGTAGTGGCCGCAGGAGGAGAATCTCCAGGATTCAATGTCAGTGAATCCCTGGTGGGGGGTGGATGGGGGGGCAGCATTTTCCCCCTCTCCTGTGAGGAATCACCGCCGCAGCCGGGCCCCGCCCCCTGAGCTGTCAGTGATGATCTGCTGGTGGCCTGACTGGAGCAGTGTGTGCGAGGTCATCACGCTGCAATCTCACCACACACTGCTGCTGGTGACTCAGCAGCGCGGAGGATGCCAAGGATGGCGGGACTGGTGAGGACTGGAGTGCAGTCCTCCATGGAGGAGTAGTGTGTGGTGTGTTGAGTGGTGTATGTATGTATGTATATATGTGGTGTTGTGTTGTACCTTCAGTGCTGTTTGCAGCCTCCCTCCTCGTCTGTGGCTGCTTCTAGCCAGCAGCAGATTTGTTTACTTTCATTATCTCCTGACTGCTGCCGGCTTTGTTATTAGAAGCAGTCGGACGGGAGGGACACTGCACACAACACTCACTGGAGGAAGGTAAAAGACAGAGTGGAGGGAGAGAGTTTTGGGGGAGAGAGCAAGAGCTGAGGGCCCCAGCTGTGCAGAGGAGACAAAGGCCCCAGGTGCCCCCTGTCAGTGGGGCAGAGGAGACAAAGGCCCCAGGTGCCCCCTGTCAGTGTGGCAGAGGAGACAAAGGCCCCAGGTGCCCCCTGTCAGTGGGGCAGAGGAGACAAAGGCCCCAGGTGCCCCCTGTCAGTGTGGCAGAGGAGACAAAGGCCCCAGGTGCCCCCTGTCAGTGGGGCAGAGGAGACAAAGGCCCCAGGTGCCCCCTGTCAGTGGGGCAGAGGAGACAAAGGCCCCAGGTGCCCCCTGTCAGTGTGGCAGAGGAGACAAAGGCCCCAGATGCCCCCTGTCAGTGTGGCAGAGGAGACAAACGCCCCAGGTGCCCCCTGTCAGTGGGGCAGAGGAGACAAAGGCCCCAGGTGCCCCCTGTCAGTGTGGCAGAGGAGACAAAGGCCCCAGGAGCCCCCTGTCAGTGGGGCAGAGGAGACAAAGGCCCCAGGTGCCCCCTGTCAGTGTGGCAGAGGAGACAAAGGCCCCAGGTGCCCCCTGTCAGTGGGGCAGAGGAGACAAAGGCCCCAGGTGCCCCCTGTCAGTGGGGCAGAGGAGACAAACGCCCCAGGTGCCCCCTGTCAGTGGGGCAGAGGAGACAAACGCCCCAGGTGCCCCCTGTCAGTGGGGCAGAGGAGACAAAGGCCCCAGGTGCCCCCTGTCAGTGGGGCAGAGGAGACAAACGCCCCAGGTGCCCCCTGTCAGTGGGGCAGAGGAGACAAAGGCCCCAGGTGCCCCCTGTCAGTGGGGCAGAGGAGACAAAGGCCCCAGGTGCCCCCTGTCAGTGGGGCAGAGGAGACAAAGGCCCCAGGTGCCCCCTGTCAGTGTGGCAGAGGAGACAAATGCCCCAGGTGCCCCCTGTCAGTGGGGCAGAGGGGACACAGGCAATAGGTCCCCCCTGTCAGTGGGGCAGAGGGGACATAGGCCACAGGTCCTCCCTGTCAGTGGGGCAGAGGGGTCACAGGCCACAGGTCCTCCCTGTCAGTGGGACAGAGGGGTCACAGGCCACAGGAAGCCCAAGTCAGTGGTGCAGAGGGGACACAGGCCACAGATCCCCCTGTCAGTGATGCACAGTGGACACGGGCAACAGGTCCCTCCTGTGAGTGGAGTAGAGGGGTCAAGGCCACAGGTCCCCCCTGGGAGTGGGGCAGAGGGGCCACAGGCCACAGGTCCTCCATGTCAGTGGGGCAGAGGGGTCATGGGTCACAGGTCCCCCTCAGTCAGTGGTGCAGAGGGGACACCGGACACTGATCCTTCCTGTCAGTGGTGCACAGGAGACGCGGGTCACAAGTCCCCCCTGTGAGTGGGGTAGAGGGGTCATAGGCCACAGGTCCTCCATGTCAGTGGGGTAGAGCGGTCACAGGACACAGGCCCTCCCTATCAGTGGGGCAGAGGGGTCACAGGTCCCCCTGTCATTGGGGAAGAGGGGACACAGGCCAACAGGTTTCCCCTGAGAGTGGGACAGAGGGGACACAGGACCCCCTTGTGAGTGGGGCAGAGGGGACACAGTACCCCTTATCAGTGGGGCAAAAGGGACACGGGTCTCCCTGTCAGTGGGGAAGAGGAGTCACAGGCCACAGGTTCCTCCTGTGAGAGTGGAGGGAAAAGCAGCTCTATGGTCCCCCCTGTTAGTTGATGGGGAGACACAGCACACAGGGGGAGAGCTAAAGTGCACAGGGCGTCCCTGTCAGGGGAGGGGGTAAGACACAGCACACAAGGGGGAGGCACAGGAGGAGAAACACAGCCCGCAGCATATATACATATACTGTATATCCAGACCCTAACCTCTATATCACAGCCTCTATATTATATATAGACAGCCTTTGTGTTATATATACACAACCCGCAGCCTCAATTATATACACAATATATGTTTACAGCAAGTATGTGGCCCACCGAGTTGATTTCGCCCAGGGCCCACAAATATCTGGAGCCAGCCCTGTGTGCGTGTTATACAGTGGCACTGTGTGTGAGTTATACAGTGCTGCTGTGTGTGTTTGTGTTATACAGTGGGGGTTTGTGTAGGGGGATATGTATATTTCTGGGGCAGTATAGTGATACTTTTATTTTTAAGGGCATTGTGTCAGAAAGTGCTGCTGAATATAGAGAAGAAGAAAGTTTCTAGAGATGAACTGTGGATGTCAAATCTCATCATGGCGCCTGTGCTACAAAGAAAGAAAAGGAACGGGAACAACTCCAATCAGAGAAGATGTCATCTACAGTATAAGGTACCTTCGTGGGGCGGGTGCTGGGAGATTACAGCGCCGCCGCGGCCGCCAACCGCCCGCAGCATCACTCTGACATACACTCCCCCGTGGGGTGCTGTCGGGTTTGAGCTGCGCCGCACACCCGCAGCTTTATTGTGACATTGAGTCCCGGGGGGGGCCCCGGGAAAATTCTTGCACCGGGGCCCACTACAGTCTGGGTCCGCCCCTGCTGGGAGCCACGTTTACTAATGAAGAGCTATTTATATTTTAAAAGAATTTCTGATAAAATGAAGTTGAAATATTTAATATTTTTAATTATCTCCCGCTGAGACCCTTTCTGGAACTGTGGAAGTGCTACCAAGTGTGAAACAGCCGCTGTCATCCATATGTCTCTGCTCCCCCTCTCTCCCCTATGTGTTTCTGTACCAGCTCAGAATGGTGAGTGCCATCTGTCTCTCTTTATCTCTAAATTCTATCTATCTGCTTGTCTATCTATCTATCTATCTATCTATCTATCTATCTATCTATCCATCATCTCAAGTACCATCACATTACATTATACAGTGCAGGTTTTCCTAGTGCACATGGGAGACTAGGAGACAGCATAGGATGCTGTATCTTCTAATGCACAGTCTTGTGCAGCCCACAACATTGGCAGCAGACGGTTAGTTCTGCTGCTTGGAAGCAAATATTACCATGCAAATAATAAAGAAAAACGATAAAAGAACACTCTCCTGCAGTACAACCGTTAATCTGCATAACTGGACATAAACTTTACATTTGCATTGAATATTTAGCAATACTTTTACATGTAATAAAGTGTAACCCTGGAGCCATCAGATCCCACCAGTGCGGCGGGGAACCGATATTATTCCACTTACAGGAATATGAACTTCCGCTGTAACAAGGAACATGACTAATTTATAAGTGTCAGTAAAAAGACAAACAACTTTATTCCTCATGTCAGACTATTTACGTTCACGCTCGTATTGATTTGGAGGAATGACTGCTCTAGTGGTGGAGAAGGCAGAGTACATCGTGCTAGAGCTGATGATCAAAGGGTGGTACTATGGAAGGAGGCATGTCATTACCCTCACCGTGCCAGTGCTGGTTATAACATGGCCGCAGTAGGGTCAGGAGCTCCCGGTATTGAGTTACCTTGATGAGTCGCAGACGTTCTCTGTGTATGCTACCGCACTGGTCTATAGGTTTATGCACAATGGAGGTTGATATGTACTGTCACTAGTAGAGATGAGTGAATCAATTCTAATTGATTTCGCTATGACTTTCCCCCAAAATTTGTATCTTGACAAATCCATATTTTTGAGTTTCACTCTACCCGAATCCAGCCGACAGCTATTTTGCTTAATTCTGAGGGCTGGGAAAAGGTTAAAAATACTCTCTTATTCTCGCCTCTCCTCATACCTGTGCCCAGTCTTCCGATTACCCTTCTTTGGCTTTCTTCTTGCTGTGGCATTCCAACCAGGGTCTATGCAGTCATACTGAGCTTGACCCATGCCATTAACATCAATGATGTGCATAGCATGTCAGGTGAATGAGAGAAGGCCTGGTGGTGTTGGGAAGGAGAACGCTAAAGAAGAGAAAATCAGAGGACCAGATGGTGATGAGACGAGTATGGCCAGAATCAAGGATTGGTCATTTTTAAGGGAGTGTGTTAGCCCAAACTAATAGTAGAAACTAAGCACATAGCCTTAAAGAGGTATTGCTTCGGTCACGGGACTCGATCCGGTGGCTTCTTGTTTCTTGTTTCGTGCTGAGCCACAGTCTGGTCGGTCCCTGTCCAAAAGATGATGGTTCATTTATGTTTGCCTTATTTCCCTTGCTTGGCTGTTAGTCATGTGTTCACTTTCCTAATTTGTCTCTGTCCTATCATATCCTGGGAGGGCTATTTATACTCTCCTTTCACCAGCCTTCTCTGCTGGCTATATTTTCTAGGTAGATATCTGCAGAGGTGTTCCAGTCCTTTAGCTAAGGGATTTTACCTGGTAGACTGAGACCAGTATTGAATTTCTCTGGGTTTTCTCATTTGCTTGATCCACGCCTTTTTTCTGTACTCTGCTATGTTGGTAGGAGGTTTCTCCTTTCTTGCATTTATTATTTTATTTTTGCCCTTGTGCATGTTCTTTATTTTCCTCACCGTGGGTTTCTGTCTATAACTGTAGACATAACTTATCCTACTGATTGTGTGTAGCAACCTCCCCCCTGGTTCCTCAGGAGGAACGAGTAACAGCTCGATGGCCTTTCAGAAAGTCAGGTCCGAGCTAGTTGTGCTAGGTTAGTGTGGCACCCTGGCACCTGATGGGCACCACAGAAATCCTTAGGGCATGAATGGAGTATTAACAGCAAAGCAAAGCTCACAAGACACCAAACACCACAACAACACTTAGAACACCTGGTTTCACCCCGAGCCTCTAGGGGGAGCTCCACTGGTCACTTTGAACCAGTTCCCTCTATAAATAGAGTCTTGGAGGGAGAAACACTAGAGTGTGCAGACGCTAGGAGAGCTGCAGGGTGTGCGTGGTCTCCACTCTACGAGACACACACTAGGCCCAACCAGTCATCCAGTCAGTGAGGAAACCCTTGCAATTGGGGTTAGAGGAAAAGGAGAAGCACCTCTCAAGGATACCAGAGTGATCATAACTCTCTCCCTTAATAACCGGTTACTGGAACCGAAGCTGTGGAAGCTACATAGCCACTGCAGAAAACCAGCATACTTCACAGGGAGTCTAGCCCCCTGTTCCACCTGTCGCACCTACCAACGAGAGCCCAGGGAAGAAGGTAGAATTATCATCACCCTTTTACAGTGCCCTCAGTGCTGACAACCAGGTGAAATCTGTTCCATTGGACACACTGCCCGGTCCGGCTGGATTTCACATCCACCCGACCTTAGCACCCGATGTAAAGAAAAGGAAGCCTACACAAACTGCCTGCTGTGAATCTCCAGGATTGCTAAACTTGATGAACCCGGTCTGGCGTACCTGAATATCACCAGTAAAAGGTACTTAAAAGACTTTGGTGTGTCTGTGTCTGAATCCTGGCCTAATAGCAGCATTACCGCAGCTGCCTCACAACATCTTGCGCAGCCCCTGGCTCCGGGGACTCCCGCTTGTCCTGTGGGGAGCGTTCCATCTCGCTGTATAACATCCCCCGGAGACCCGAACAGCGCTGGTAAAGTTACCAGAACACCCGCAGGTGGCGTCACGAAGACAAATCACCCCTACTGTTCCGCCATTCCCCTATTGATCTGGACCACCGGGCCTACACTACCGCAGGCGCGGTTCCGTGACTGGAGGAGAAACAACGCCCGCTACGTGTACCCCCGGCTACGGTGAGTCATTAGGGAATCCTAGTCTGTACAGGAACCAGTAGGGTGTCAATGCTCTACAGGGGATAGGCTTTATTTCTAACTTTACCCATGTTGGAGTACACACATGCATAACAATAGTTCCTATATAAATCACACCTTTAAAGCTCTAAGGCTGCCTTCAGACTAGCGCACGGTGATGCGCTAAGCTGCAGCTGGGCGTGCGCACTGGTAAACTTCCGTGTGTGATTTGTACGCATGTGGATGCTTGCGTACAAATCATAGATTCTCGTCTGCACCATGAATGCAACATGTCGCATCCAAATGTGTACAAATCACACACGGAAGTCTATCAGGACGCACTGCCATCCGCAGCCGAACGCATACACCTGCGTCCACATGTTAAACATGGGGACGCGCAGTGTATGCGCTCGGCTTGGGCTCCCATGCCACAATATGCAGCGGCGGGGAACGCAAGTCTGAAGGCAGCCTAATCTATGTGTCTGTTTTCCTGAAACCGAAGTATAATCAAACTTGCTAATTAAGGTACTCAGTGGACCCTTGTTGTGACCTAGAGCTTCAGTACACTATTCTGACAACTAGCTTTTCATGTCTCCATCTCCCTCACTGGTGATTGACAGCACTGACTTGCCTGGAGCAAGCACTGTCTACATAGAACGCTCAGGCATTGCTGCTGTATGCATAAAATGGTACGTTATTTAACCAAGACTATTTGCAAAATTGCTTATTGGAATGGTATTTTGGAAGATGCACAGGTGAATTAGATTGCAAAATTTTCATACATGCCCTTTACTTATTACATATTAGTAGGGAGTAGAAAGTTTTTTTCTTTTTTTTTTGTTATTAATGTAGTAGTGTATTTACTGTAGAAATGATGCCTCGGAGGGTTCGTTCAGCCCATGAGTGCTGTGGAAAGAAACATTTACAGAAAATAAATCTCTCCACTCAAAATCGAGTTAAAATCTGACAGTCACTTTCCCTGGGTTAACTTGTTGAGAGCAGGGAGCTGCGGAGAGCCCATTAGGATCTTTGGGCCATTAAGAAACGCATATTGATTTTCATGTTGAAGCTAATTTTGCTAATGACGGGGCGATGTGTCACTGGGACCTGGAGCATAATGCACTAATCTAAAGAACGATCTGACTGTACGGCTGGTTAACAGGGCAGATAATCCAACATATACATACAAAGTGCTGTGAACTCTGAACTTCATCATATATGGCACGGACAAAAGATACCATATGGGTAAAAGTATCTCCCCTCCCCCCATCTAATTAAAGAGGGTGTACAAAGTTTGGAAGTTATCTCCTATCTACAGGATAAGGAATAACTTCCTGATGACTGAGGGTCCGACTGCTGGATCCACCATTGATCCCGAGAACCCGAGTGTGAATGGATCAGTGGTCGATCAGCTGCACTGATGCTCCATTTATTCTCTATGAGACTAGTGGAGATAGCTAATATGCATGCTGAGACACGATGAGCGTCCGGGATTGGACCCACTGGACCGAGGCACCGATCAACACCTGAAGGAGTGAACGTGAGTGACCACTGAGTAAGGTAGCAGACAGGTACAGCTCCAGGAGATCTCAGGACCACGGCAGCTGACTCCAATGGGCAGGCACAGGTACAGGTAACAGACAGGAAGGTTGTGGCGCCCCGCAACGAGTGCGTCACAAGGGAGTATTGCAGCCGCAATATTCTCTTGACAAAGCAGTGCAATAGTTAACTCTGAGATCCAACCCAACATACAACACCTAGAACAGAGGGCCAATCCTAGGTCCTGGTGGGTGGAGTGTTAGGGTAGTGTAGGAGAACACACAGAAATCTAGTCAGTGAGAACGAAGTCAAGTCAAGGATCTAGAGCCTAGAACACAGAACTTGGAGAGGAGCGGGGGCTCCGCACCCCGTGCGGGCCCCTGGGCCGTCACCGGTCGGGTGTCCGCACCTGAGGCCTTAACCACCGGGAATGGGCATTTCTACACGGGTTCCCAAAAGACTCCCGTGCCCACAACTCACAGCCGGTTCACTGGTACCGAAGCTGGCAGCAGTTCACCTCTGCCACGCGAACCAGCCCCGTGGAGGAGCAGCTTTATAGGAGCACCCCACCACCAGCCAGTTTCCAGTCGTCTAACCAGCGGTGTACCCACTGAGGGACCCAAGGCTCCCCAAAGAATCCAGAACGTACATCATGGATAGGGCATTGAAGCAGCCTCCCCGTACCCGACCTGGTATGCCTGGGCGACGCTGGCAAGAGAAGCTAAGGAGGTAGAAAGGAGGTACACTGCGGATCTCTGAGGAGCACTATCACTGCTGAGTCCACCCGGTCTTCTACTCAACCACTGTAAGCCATGTACTGCCTGCTGGTTACAGTAAAGAACCGTTGCAGAGACTAACTGTGTCCGTGTCTCCTTATGAACTGTCCGTCATGAACTAAAGGTAACCGCAGCTGCCGCACAACATCTTGAGCAGCTCCAGCCCCCGGGGATCACCGCTCAGCCTGTGGGGAGCGTAACATCTTGCTGCTGTCCATCACCCCGGGAGGTTCCGCAGCGTCGGTAGCCCTTACCGAACTACTCATAGGTGGCGTCACGAAGAAAACAAATTAAAACCCCTTTTAATCTGTTCCCGTACGACGTCCTAGATTTTGATCTGCACTACACCGGGCCCCACTACCGGCAGGCGCGGTCCACCCGTGACAAGGAAGGAGAAGAATCGCCTGTCTAAACCGGAGTCCGCCGGCCGCGGTGAGTCAAGGTAATGCAGGGACAGCTGTAGTAGACAGGACGAGAAAGCCAGGCAGGTACAGCGAGCAGGGCAGGTGAAAACAGGTATGGGAAGGCAGGCACAGGTATAGGTAATGGACAAAAGGCACACAGGACTTGACAACTAGCTAGACTAAAGGCAGACTACTGACTAACTAAATGCATTGCTCAGGCACCTCCCCTAATGGGAGGATGCCTTTTATACCCAGTGCCTCTCAGCCATAGGCTGAGGGGCACTTCTAAGCAACAGCAGCCTGAACCTTTAAAAGCAGGACAGGAGCACAGGCACTCGCCCTAAGCGCACTCCTGGTAGACCTGTGCGGCATGTACAGGACCTGGGAGCGAGAGACAGCAGAGAAGTACATTGGTGGCTGCATATATAGAAAGGAGAGAAGTACGGCTTTCAGGATCGCGCTGTTCCAGTCCAAAGTTCACAAGGAATTAATCCAAGGACCAAGCAGTAATTATAACTTTCTTTTTATTCTAGAAAACTCTACGCGTTTCGTGTACATGCTGTACACTTCCTCAGGAGCAAAGTAACTTTGTGTTGCTGTTAGCGACACTCCCTGCCTTATTCATTGCATGAGTTATGAGCTTATGTACATGCTGTAAATGAGGAGTCTGATGATGATCCATGAATAAAGAGAATTTTTCATGCATTTAACTCCGGGAGCTGGACCGCCTTTCTATGACTTCCATTATACTCAGTACACGAGTCGTGCCCATCCAAGCGTCTGACTGCTCGTTTCGAGTACCGATTCCTCGAGCATGGTAGTGCTCACTCATCACTGATCATAATGTCTCAGTATATCCTATAACATTGAATGATGGGTGATGGGAATACCCCTTTAATATGGATATTATACAAGCAGATTATTTATTCCAATGCTAGTAACGTTTATTGGCTTACTGGTATTCTTCACCGAACCCTATTTTATACTGAAGGCCCCCTGAGATGAACACTATTCTACAACTAAGATTATTCCGCATCCCAATTGTTTGTTTGCTTTCTATACAGTCATTTCCCTTTTAGGAATTTAGCGTTCCCTCAGGGTAAACATGACCCCACTCCGGCAGGGTCAACAGAAACAAAAATGTCATGAAATATTTAATTCATCCTACCTTCATGATACCAGAAGAGAAATGTCAGGAATGCAATGAGTCCACTTCATGTTTCCTGCGCTGGATAAACAACGAGGAAAGTCCCAAACATTTGTGGTCAATAATTGTGATCTCCGCATGTTGTGGAGTAATTTAGGGTCTCCCATTCTCACAATCTCCAGATATCATGGCATTCAAGTAAAAGTAGGACTCATCGCTGAAGAGGATAAACCTCCACTGCAGCCTCCATCTCCTTCTTGTCTTGGATGCAATGATACATGGAGATGGGTCTGGAGTCACCAGGGTCTTCTGTCCTTGGGATTGGAGTCTTATATTGTCTTGTAAGACTCTAGATTTTACACATAGTTGCTCTTTTTGGTGCAACAAAGGTTGAGGGATTTTTCCGTGCTGGAAGTTCCTGGGTCAGGTGATGCTGGTTTATGACCACTCCTACAATACTGACCACCATGGAGGAAGTCTCTTGTGACTGCTGGAGTTCTGCTGTTTGGAGTCGTGTCATCTGCAGCACTTGTGTTTCCATGCAGCAAGTTTGTTTTATCCTTTTGTCTTGTTCCTGACTGTATACCTTTCCCTGTGTCGATTTACCACAGTGGGGATGTTAGTGCACTCACCGGTGAACGCACTAGTGATCGGAGGTATTTATAGTGGAGAAAAGGAGCACCACTAGATATAGATAGATTAATAGTGGGTGCTCACCATGTCACGAAAACAGTATATTGGAACGAGAAAAAGACATGACATATAGAAAGCCGGGAGCACACCAAAAAGTTTGAAAAAAGTGTATACAAGATTTTATTTCACAATTATACGGACATTAACACATTAAAACCAATTAAAACCAGTGGGAAATCCAATACATGGACATCTAGGTGTATAAAGAGCACTGACAATATAAGTCAGGTCAAGGTCTAATATTATATTGTCAGTGCTCTTTATACACCTAGATGTCCATGTATTGGATTTCCCACTGGTTTTAATTGGTTTTAATGTGTTAATGTCTGTATAATTGTTAAATAAAATCCTGTATATACGTTTTTCAAACTTTTTGGTGTGCTCCCGGCTTTCTATATGTCATGTCTTTTTCTTGTTCCAATAGGTGAGTGGAGGGACAGCTCAGGGACTTGGCACATGATGGGGAAGGACCCGCTTAAAGACATTAGGGGAGCTAAGGGATCAGAAACAGGCTAGTGTCAAGAGGTTCCCATCCCTCTTTCCCTATTATCAGCATCTTCCTCCATCCATGTGTGTTGCACTGGGACCCGCTTATGGACATTAGGGGAGCTAAGGGATCAGAAATAGGCTAGTGTCAAGAGGTTCCCATTCCTCTTCCCTATTGTCAGTATATTCCTCTCCATTTCCATCCATGTGTGTTGCACTGGGACCCGCTTAGGGACATTAGGGGAGCTAAGGGATCAGAAACAGGCCAGTGTCAAGAGGTTCCCATCCCTTTTTCCCTATTGTCAGCATCTTCCTCTCCATTTCCATCCATGTGTGTTGCACTGTGTGCTGGACATCCCATTGTCTGGATGTGATATCTGGAGACCACATGGACAAGGCAATGGAGACACGTTCACGTGGGAGTGTCACACTGCTCCTACTCCCGGGATTATGGTATGGGGTTGCATAATGTACAGTAGGCAGACCCCTGTAGTCTTCATTCCAGGTGCACTAACAGTTCTTCATTAAATTGATATGGTTGTGAAACTAGTGGTACGGCCATTTCTCTACAGCGTCCCATGAGCCATTTTTCAACAAAACAACATGAAGTCACATGTTACCCGTGCTACTGTGAAAAGCCTAGGTGACCTTTACGTATTACTGTGGCCTCCAGCATTTATGGACTTGTCTCCCATCAAGCCGCACATGGAATATCATTATCTGGCAAAAGCAGCTGCCAGCAGCAGATCTTGATGATTTCTTTTTTCAAGTGCACCAGAACATTTCTCAAACAACATTAATAACTTCAATAATTCCAAAGTTTCATATAGATAGCATTGCTTATATATTTTTTTTATGTACGGTATACATTCCTAATATACAGCCAACATATTCCACAGTGCTTTAAAGAGATTATAATCACTGTCCCCATTGTTGATCACAATCTAGATTCCCTTTCAGTATGTTTTTGGATGGATGGATGGATGGATGGATAGATATAATGTAAGGACAAATTTTGCATGTCCTCTGTTTTTTAGTGTTTTTGAGATTACAAGTTTGTGTTGATATAGATACTTGCGGTATAAATGAACTTTGCACATCTCTATCCGCTATTTTTACGCTGTTTTTGTGTATAAAAGTAACATTTTATGTTTTTTCTTCCATTTGTCAGGCTTTTCGAAGGAAGAGATGGCTTGAAAGAGCAAATCAAAACATCAGCAATCATCAGGTTGTCTGTTTCTATCTTAAAACCAGATGTTCCGTCTCTTCAGGGATGATTTTGTGTACATTTGTACAGGGTAGATGTAACACGTATCATCACATTTTTTGTTGGTGTTGAGCATCTAATCTTCTCCATAGGTCATACTTTAATCCAAAAAAAAATTAATCTTTTATACATTTTTTCTTAAATAAATTAAAAAAACGCCTTTTGTGTCATTTTGAAGAAAGAAAAGTTTCAAAATTGTCCTATCAGAGGTGTAAAAATGTCCAGAAACTCCTGGTAGTGAAAGGATTTAAGGATTTATTGAGTGAGGAAAGGGAAGCAGGGTGTAAGACAGACTGGGCGTCCAAGGGAAAGGCTATGTAGACCAACAAAGGGAGGGAGGAAAAGATACAATCTGTTAAAACCAGTCAGCGGAGAACTGGGAAGTCATAGATCCTTGTAGATGACATCAATGGGTTCTATGCCAGTCATCTAGTATCATAGGAAACAGCATCAAACGACAAACAGGTGTCCAGAGCTACAGACAGATATTGTCAGTCATTCAACAGAGCAGAACATGACAGGAAGGAAGGTAAAGTGTTACGGCGGAGAGGTCATCCAAAGTGGCCATGATCTAGGATTGTATTCGTCTACACTCCCTAGAGTAGGAAATTACATCCATTTGATATGTGCCCTCGGTCATCATCTAAGCTTGGAAAAGCCGTCATGTGCCTGGATATGAACTTAGTGGTAGCGTTGGCTCCAGAACTGAAGTCACATCATTTTCTCTATCTAATACTATATCTTAATGGACCACAAAGCTCACAGGTTATGTTGTAAAATGACCTGTCATTTTCCATAAATATGTATTCTTCATGCCCTGTTCTCCTTCATCCGGTGTTTTTCTATTGTTGCTGTGCCGATCTGATTTCTGTCTCAAGCTGCGGAAAAAGCAGTATTCTACTGGTGGTCTATTTCCATTTGGAAAGTAACAGCCTTAGGACTCTTTTAAGTGAATGTAGAATACAGAGTATTACCACATGGGTGAAAGGGTAAATAAAGCCTATCTCTAAGCCACTGCGCCTGCACCCAACTGGTTCCTGTACAGACTAGTATCCCTTGCTGCACAGCCCCTAGTGGCTCCTGCAAAGGCTGGAATATCTATAGCCAGAACACTAGAAACCCAAACTCTGACCTGGCTGCCAAAAAGGCCATTGAGTTGTTCTTCGTACGACTTTAGGGTCCAGAGGGAAGGTTTCTGTACACTATAACCCTGGATAGGGAGTGCGTGGAGAAATAGGCAAGGAAAAATAAAACACGTGCACAAGTCGAAAAGTAGCAACTGCAAGTTAGGATAGACTCCTACAACCCAACAACCAACAGGAGAAGGCGTATGTAAGATAAGTGAGAAGAAAAGAGAAAATACCAAGATGATCTCTATCTGACAGGCAAAAATTCGATTGGTACAAACCACCCCTCTTCTGATAGAAGAGCAAAGCCTGTGCCCCCCTCTGCAGGGACCTCTCTCCTGTCACCAGCATCAATTACAGGAGAAGCATGGTGATGCCCAGTGACAGAGGCAGGAACCAAAGGAGCAGGTCCTGATGAAGACATGGCCCCCCCATCACTGGCACCAGCAGCCGAAGGAATCTGGCACCGCCTAGTGGCTGGGGCAGGAATAAGAGTCACCGAGTGCGACGTGACAACCTCCTTAGATTGTGTATGACGACTTCACTTCTGTCGATAAAAAAATAATGACTCACTTCTCATGAGTCAACAAACAAAAGAACAACACATCTGGCCAAATTAAGAACATTAACCCACAACACACACTGAAAAAGGCTGTGTGGTCACAGAAACTTTTCTCTAGCAACTTCATTAGGTCCACACCCACTTCACTAACAACATTAGATTTATATACAGGGGAAAGGTGGCCATATCTCAGGAAAGAAGAGGAGCAGGAACAAAAAAAATCTTGGTTTCAGGAAAACTGCGGCACTTATACCAGATAAAAAGAAAATTTCTGTACATATTTATAGCAAGTGACAGGTCCTCTTAAAGAAAATCAGTAGAAAAGAAGGAAAGCAAAAGGCTTGACTCATCATTTGTGTTTTGCTTTGTGTTTTGTCACTCTCACAGCGGGGCCTGATCGCTGCTACGTGTCACACATAGCGAGATCGCTGGCGAGGTCGCTGTTACATCAAGAAACCTGTGACGTTGCAGCAATATCGCTAGTGATATCGTTGTCTGTGAAGTACCCCTAAGAGAGCAGCCCTGTCACACTAATCCTATAAGAACACAATATACCTAGAAGTGATGCTAGGGATGTAAGAGAGACTTGCTTCAGTCATCAGGATATATATGCTACAGGACGTCACCCTAGGGACTTCGGTCCCAGCTAGAATATCATAACTCTGGACCATATCCTACAGGAGTTCAGCCTAGGATCCTAGGATTCAGCTGGAAGATACATAAATTGGGACAATTCAGTCACCTGCCTACAGATTTTTAAGCTTGTTGCTATCCCTTTTCAGTGGTTGCCCACCAAAAGTGGGTCCTGCTGGACTAGGATATTTGGCCTTCGAAGCCCTAAAGGCACATATATTCTGATCCCCGGTGAGCCTGCTGAAAGGTGAGACTCTGTTGCCTGTTACATTATGTGTTCTTGCTGTGTATGTGTTATATTCCTTTACTGTTGGGGATCCAATAAAGTCTATCAATCAATATGTGGTTCCCTTGCCCTGTGCTGCCTGAGAAGTGTTCTGCCCACGGTAGGAGTTTGGGCATTCAGTGGGATGAGCCTTGGTCCATGCGGTCTTTCCAGAGGTGGCCGGGCCAGCGGACGAGAGATGAGAGCACCCACTGACCCCCGTGTCTCCACACAACACCCTCTTGACTATCCATGCAGGTAGTAGGGTGCCTGATTGAGAGAACCAATTTTTTTTCTTACTTTGGATAATGAATGAACAGCTGAATCCCCTCTAGTCTCAGGATGAAGATTCTTTCCTGAGCCGGACAATATTTATAAGAACTTAAATAGGTGTCACATAACATGAAGATTATTTAGATGTGATAAGTATAATTGTACCCGGCATTGTACAGACCTCTACTGCGCCCTAACAAAAACATTCTTTAATTACGGATTATTCCGTTCTTAAGAAATAAACAGTCTTCCTTCCAGTGTAAGACAACGGAAACAGCCTGGAAAATGGTCAGGTCACTTCTCTTAGCCACTTCATTGTTTAGAGCAGTTAAAAGAACTCAAAAAGACTGAACATACGCACAGCAAGTTGTTTTTGCATTGCTGTGCATATGTTCATTATTTTTAACATGCTTTTTCGGATGGGTTCCAGGCATAATTCACCTTAAAAAAGACCCTTAAAGAATATCAAAGTACCTTGACGGGAGGCTCACGCTATGCTAGTCTTGATGGAGTGGAAACGCGTCGAATACAGTAAGAGGCACATGCCACTTAATAAATTTGGCGCTTCTACTGATTGGTGTGTTCCTCTTTGTGCCATGCAAGAAATGCTACTCAAGTTAGGGACTGGAGTAGCATTTCTGGGGTCAAGAATGCCGCCACGTCTTATTAATTGAACAGACAGATGTGACCACACTCCGTCCTGCCCCAGTACCTCCCAAGATGAGTCTATTTCAGTGGAGCTAATCCAAAGTGGCAGGAAAATGCCAGAAAACGCAGATTTTCTGCACAATTCTATGTTGCACAAAATATTTGAAATATTTCAAAGCTTTTACTCCACTTTTTTGGCATAAAATCTTTCATTAATTGGCCATTTTGGTCCATTCATCACTCGGTTTGCACACAAGGATTAGCTGAGCGCTTCTGACTTTTCATTTGGGCGATCAGTAAATCTACGATACATTTGTGCCGCACGTTTTGGCTTCATCAGCTGCTTCCATCTGAAGAACAGAATTCAGACAGAAAGACTGACATCTACGACCCTTCATTTTGGAGGTGTTTTTCTTCCATTATAGATGAGCTTAAAAGCATGGTCTACCAGACCTAAGAAGATGGGCAGTGCAGAACGGAGGCCAGACAGAGTACAGAGTGACTCCAGACCATCACCAATCAAAACTAGTAATCACTGTTACAACTGTTGAAAAAGTTTATTCCTGCCTTAAGCTTGCCTATGTGAGCAGAAGATTAATACACATTGTCTATGCTCAATACATAAGGACTCAGCAAAAATAGGGCGCTGAAAGGGCAGTTCACCAAGGATCTGATATTAGTGGTAAGTGAGCAATACCATGCTCAGGTACTCAAAACGAGCAGGTTGGAATCTTGGATGGGTTTGACTTGAGTACTGAGTATAATGGAAGTCAATGGGAAACTCAAGCATTTTTCTGGAAGATTTTCTGTAAAGATGCTTAAGTTTCCCATTGATTTCCATTATACTTGGTACTTGAGTCAAACCCATCCAGGCTTCCAACCTGCTCGTTTCGAGTACCTGAGCATGGTGGTACTGACTTACCTGTTCTAGTTTTTGGCATAAGGGTCCAGTAGCTTCATGTTACATCTCTGTCAATTCCCATTTATGGCCCAAAGAGCCTAGCCTTACCCATGACTAATTCGGAACCTCCAGGCATCTACAGATAGACTTAATGCTCGAAATTACCTGACTGTAAATAACCAATTTATATAGTTAAGTGTATTATCCCATGGTGTGTATTGTAAGGTAGCAGTTAGATCGGCACGGCAGAAGGCAGTGACTCAGGTACTTGTTCACACAACACAAGTCGGGTTAGTACAGTCCTTTTGTAGATCTAGGACACAGCCGGTATAATAGGTATTCCCACATTCCGGTATGGCTGTCAGGCTCTATGTTTAGCTAGGGCCCCTTGGAAGTCCAAGTCCATGCTATCAAGCTGTGTTAGGCTACTTTCACATAACGATTTTTTAAAATCTGATGCTGTCCGATATAAATTGGATCTAAACTGATCCCTGCAGTTGGATGCCAAATAGGTATCCGATCCGACATTCTGCAGATCAGTTGCTGTCACCTGTCACAGCTTTCTCCCCTGTGTGTCCCCCTCATCTACCCTGTGTGTCCCCCTCATGTACCCTGGTGTCCCCCTCATCTCCCCTGGTGTCCCCCCTCTTTTCCCCCTGTGTGCCCCCCCTCTTCACCCCTGTGTGGCCCCCTCATGTCCCCCAGTGCTCCCCCTCCTTTCCCCTGTCCTCCGGAATAAAAAATAAAAAAATGTTTTTTCTCACCTATCCACGAGTCCTGCGACGCTTCCAGCGATCATCTTCTGATCCTAGGACCTCTCGTGATGTCACAGTCACATGACCGCTTACGGTCATGTGACTGTGACATCACGGCAGGTCCTACAGGCAGGAGATGCTGGAGACGCCGGGTGGAATGTGGAGAGGTGAGCATAGAATGTTTATTATTTTTAACCCCTGCCTTACTTAATTTTAGTTCCGCAATGTATATACATACATTGCGGAAGTAAAATTAGATGTTTAGAGCATTTTTACTGTACTGAGCATGTACTGAGCATGCTCAGTACAGTAAAATCGGTCCGAGGAGACATCCGATGTTTCCTCGGACTCTGCTCCATAGGGCCCCATGCTAAAAACATCGGACCAAATCGGATGTTCACTAAATGGCATCCGATTTGGTCCGATCCGATTTTGTCCGATTTTATTTTGGGTGGAAAAATCGGAGCATGCCCATAGGGCTGCATGGTGGCTAAAATCGGTCCGATGCTGTCCGATTTTATCGGAAAACATAATATCGTAGTGTGAAACCAGCCTTAACTGCACACAGCCGCTCCCAGGCTGTGTTAAAACTTCTTACACAGGTTGTTCACACAGAAATCCACACAGCTCCTGCTGCTCTGAGGGCCACTTTACACACACCAACTTATCTGCCCAACTTCTGAACATCTTACTGGTTGCAGTGAAATCATGGACACATTGTTCCATTTGTACACAGCCACAAAATGGAGCAATGTGTCCATGATTTCACTTGTATAAGTGACAGTGTGTCCCTGCCCTTATACAAAGACTGTGCTCAGTATTGCAACTTAGCCCTTAAATGAAGCTGTCCTGAAATACCAGATACAGCCTATTTCAACAGTGGCACTGTTTCTAGGAAAACCAAAAAAATCTCCCATTCTTCTAACCTCCTATAACCTTCTTATTCTCTGTTAATGACTTTCTGAAAATATGAAGACTACATTTCATGCTCTATGGGGCGTACCACTGCCCCCACTACTGTCATTTACCAGTGTATTTGGAAGGTCCTTCGACTTTAACATAAACTTTTCCTTTTTCGCTATAGACGTGAGAACCTCACAGATGTGACCGACAGTACTGAAAGGCATGTCCAGGTGTTAGTTCACAAAAGGTGACCGGCAGGCTGCTCTCTTTATCCTTGATAGTATCAGTTCTTGATATGTACTATACATTGAGAGTTCACCATGGAATATATTAGATTACAAGGGTGCGCTTTTGTTTTTTCTAAACAGCGCCACTCTTATTTCTAGGCTGTGCCTGGTATTGCAGCTCAATTTCCATTGGAGAACTGGGTTGCAGTACCAGATATTGACAGAGGTGGCACTGTTTAACAAATATAGAAGAAAAAAACCTGTATTTTTGGTCCTGGGGTTATTTTTAGTTGAATTGTAGCTTCCTAAGTCTTCTTGTCTATTATACTACGTTACAGAGACTAGACTCATATTTTACTTTTACAGGGGGATAGAGTAAAGGAGCTATTGGGGGGCGCTCTATGGTAAGTGATTTAGATGCAAGGAGCCCTTATAATTTCCTTACATAGGGGTCCTCTAATAAGAAGTGATTATATTATTTGTTAATTATTTTCAGGACAATGCAAGTAGACATTAATGCAGATAAAAAACATCATGCACACAGTCATGTAAAAGATGTACTAATCCAAAATATGGCAACAATAACAAAGGTTGGATCCCGTACTGTCTATACCCCATGTGAAGACATGGCGGTCAGTGGGTGCTCTCGTCCACTGGCCTGGCCACCTTTAGAAAGACCACATGGACCCTGGCACATCCCAACTGAACACACAAACTCCTTAACCGTGGGAATAACACTACTTAGACACCACAGGGTGAGGGAACCACACAATTGTAAGACTTTACTGGATCCCCAACAGTCAAAGGCTTATAACACATAACCAAGCAAAACACAAAATGCATCAGAGTTTCACCCTTCACCTGGCTCACCAGGGATTGGAATCTTTGTGCTTTTGGGGCTTCCAGGGCCACTTATTCCAATCCAGCAGCACCCTGCTTTTGGCGGGCACCCACTGAGAAAGGAACAGTGGCAAGTTTAAGAATCTGACCGAGCATAGCAAAGTCTGTATCCAGGTGACCGAACTGTCCCAACCTGGGTAATTTCCTAGTCTCTGATATTCCAAATCTTAGGCTGAACTCCTGCAGAATATAATCCAGTTTTGGTGCTCCTCCAATCAGACTCAAAGCTTTTAGATTGAGGCCATGCAGAGTATGAAACACAATGGTATCCTGGCAGCTGGAACCAGGCTGAGGTTATGGTCTTCCAAATGGGAGAGCAGCCCCTAGAGTGAAGCTATGTAGCATATCAAGGCACACAATGTGATCCTCTAGTTGGGGCCGAAGTCCCTAGACTGAGGCCACAAGGCATATATGAACTGCTGGTGGCTGAAAAAAGTCCTTTTTATATCCCAAGCCTATACCTTAGGGTATATTGTGTTCTTCCAGGATTGGTGGAATAAGGCTGTGCTCTTATTGGCTGGATTTCAAGCTGAATTCTTATTTATCCTTTGAGTGATGTAGTCAGAGGGAGTGAGATAATTAAATTAGCAATAGACAACTCAATTAACAATAAGCGTCTGCATAGACTGAAAAGAAACAATGTCTTATCAAATATGAGATAACTAACAAAAGACCAATAATCTGGACAAAATAAGAACATTAACCCCCGACATGCAATGAGAAAATCTGTGACTTCATACCCCATATGCCTCAGACTTCATACTAGGAGGTTGTTAGGGATCCCATGTCTGGTTTTTACTTTATTTAGGTGTATCAGTTTGTTTTAAATCGAGGCATAGTCTGAGGTCTGAATTTATTTAGGGGCCTGGCTTGGATTAAATTTGTAATTATTTAAGTGTCTGGTTGAGGCTTATTTTCATTTAGGGAATATTATAAGAAGTCTATGTATGTTTAATCTACTGTGACCTAGGAGGTGGGATCTGATGTTTATTTTGGTCTAAGAGTTCTGGTCTTGGATCTGTATCGGTGTAGGAGTCTGGTATGGCCTGTATGTATGTAAAGATCTTTTCAGAGTTTATATTTGTTTAGGATCTTTCTGAATTTGAATTTTTTTAGAAGGGCCTGTCTTGGATCTGTATCTGTGCAGGAGTCTGGTATGGCGGTATGTATGTAAAGATCTTTTCAGAGGTTTATATTTGTTTAGGGATCTTTTCTGAATTTGAATTTTTTTTAGAAGGTCCTGTCTTGGGTCTGTATCTGTGCAGGAGTCTGGTTTGAGTTTGTATGTATTTAAGGGTCTCTTATGTGATTTGTATTAATTTAGGGATTGTATCTGGGTTTGAAGTTATTTGAAAAGGTCCTGTCTTTGGTCTGTATCTGTGTAAAGGTACTGTTACACGGTACGATATCATGAACGATATCGCTCAAACATCACGGGTTTGGAGGCGTGGAAACAACATCGTTAGGACATCGTTGCGTGTAACACCATGATATGACTATGATAAATCGTTGGATCGCTGATCGCAGATTTGAGAACATGTTCTCAAATCAGACGATCATCCAACCTGCTGCATTATTGTGTGTGACACCGCGATAACGATGTCGTTCACGACTTTGCCCATTCACATCATTGAACAAGTATCGTTCACTGGGTTGTGTGAACAATACCTGCACACTGGATTGTTGGTGCGTCGTCCACGATATCTACACTTGTGACATCTCACCAACGATGTCAAAATGATGTCCAACGACCATGCACCCCCGAGATCATTAGTGAGATTGTTTCGATATTGAGGCGTGTAACGGAACCTTAAAAGTCTGGTTTAGATCTGTATTTATTTAAGGGTCTTTCTGGGGTTTGTATTGATTTAGGGATCTTATCTGAGTTTGACCTTATTTTGAAGGTCTTGGGTCTGTATCTGTGTAGAAGACTGGTTTTAGGTATGTATTTAGATTGGTATTTTTTTTATTGATGGGTTCAAGTGTATTTTGTATATATAGAGTGTTTGATCCGAGTTGAGTTAACGTTTATTGAGGTTGTACGATCTGTGGTCTGAGTTTGTTTAGGCAGTTGGTTTGGGGTTTGTATTTGTTTAGGGGGTTTGATTTGGGGTTTGTGTATTTCATTTACTAATGAGGTCAGGTATATATATTTTTTTTTACAGAATGTCTGGTCTGAGTTATTATTTATTTACAGGACTGCTCTGGAGACTGTCTTGAAGAAAGCAAGGAAGAAGACGGGATTTGGCCACAAAAGAATGAGCAGGAATGGAGAGGATTGCTTTATTCGTGCATGCAAAGTCAACGCGTTTCATAGCCCACTGACTACTTCATCAGGGCATCAGTTTCCAGTTCTAAACATCCGGCATTATTTATATGTTATCACAATGACATCATACAGAACATCAAGAAAACGTCAGATCCGGTGGAAACGCACAATTCGTCTGCGATGGATCATTCAATAAAAATTAATAAAATAAAATATCAAACACATGAAAGCTCACTCATTTAAATCAATAACACATGAAACTAAATCTAAAATGCATAAAATATTTTTTGCTTAAAAATATACTTCTGTTGGCTTTGCATGCACGCGAATAAAGAAATCCTCTCAATTCCTGCTCATTCTTTTGTGGTCAGTGCGGAACAAATCCTGTCTTCTCCCTTGCTTTCTTCACGTGTTCCCACGATGATCTGCAGCAGGCCAGGCTATCTATGGCGGCTGTGACCCTCATAACTCCACAAGGTGAGTGGACCCGATCAAGTAAATCCTTTGGTGTCCCGCATTTACCGCCCTATGTGCGCTCCCCTTTCTCTATTTTTACTGGAGACTGTCTTTACAGATATACAGTGAGTACGGAAAGTCTTCATATCCCTTTAATTTTTTGCACTCTGCTTCATTGCAGCCATTTGGTAAATTTAAAAAAGTTAATTGTTTTTCTCATTAATGTACACCTGCACCTCATCTGGACTGAAAAAACAGAAATGTAGAAATGTTTGCAAATTTATTAAAACAAACAAACTGAAATATCACATGGCCATAAGTATTCAGCCCATTTGCTCAGTATTGAATATTTGCACCTTTTCAGCTAGTACAGCCATGAGTCTTCTTGGGAATGATGCAGTTTTTCACACCTGGGTTTGGGGATCCTCTGCCGTTCTTCCTTGCAGATCCTCTCCACTTCCGTCAGGTTGGATGGTGAACGTTGGTGGAGCCATTTTCAGGTCTCTCCAGAGATGCTCCATTGGGTTTAGGTCGGGGCTCTGGCTGGGCCGGTCAGGAATGGTCACAGAGTTGTGGTGAAGCGGCTCCTTTGTTATTTTAGCTGTGTGCTTAGGGTCATTGTCTTGTTGGAAGGTGAACCTTTGGCCAAGTCTGAGGTCCAGAGCTCTGGAAGAGGTTTTCATCCAGGATGTCTCTGTACTTGGCCACATTCATGTTTCCTTCAATTGCAACCAGTCGTCCTGTCCCTGCAGCTAAAAAACACCCCCATAGCATGATGCTGCCACCACCATGTTTCACTGTTGGGATTGTATTGGGCAGGTGATGAGCAGTGCCTGGTTTTCTCCACACATACCCCTTAATATTATCACTAACAAGTTCTGTCTTCGTCTCATCAGACCAGAGAATCTTATTTCTCACAGTCTGGGAGTCCTTCATGTGTTTTTTTGCAGACTCTATGCGGCTTTCATGTCTTGCACTGAGGAGAGGCTTCCATCAGGCCACTCTGCCATAAAGGCCCGACTGGTGGAGGCTGCAGTGATAGTTGACTTTGTGGAACTTTCTCCCATCTCCCTACTGCATCTCCAAAGCTCAGCCACAGAGATCTAGAGGTTCGTTTTTTACTTTCACCAAGGCTCTTCTCCCACAGTTGCTCAGTTTGGTTGGACGGACAGGTCTAGGAAGACTTTTGGTGGTCTCAAACGCCTTCCATTTAAGGATTATGGAGGAACCTTGAGTACTTCAGAAATTCTTTTGTAACCTTGGCCAGATCTGTGCCTTGCCAAAATTCTGTCTCTTAGCTCCTTGGTCAGTTCTTTTGACCTCAAGATTCTCATTTGGTCTGACATGCACTGTGATCTGTGAGGTCTTATATAGACAGGTGTGTGCCTTTCCAAATCTAGTCCTATCAGTTTAATTAAACACAGCTGGACTCCAATGAAGGAGCAGAACCATCTCAAGGAAGGATCACAAGGAAATAGACAGCGTGTGACTTACATATGAGTATCTGAGCAAAGGGTCTAAATACTTATGACCATGTGATATTTCAGTTTTTCTTATTTTTAATAAATTTGCAACATTTGTACATTTCTGGGTTTTTTTCAGTCAAGATGGGGGTGTAGAGTGCACATTAATGAGAAAAAATTAACTTTTTTGAGTTTACCAAACCGAGTGAAAAATTTAAAGGTGTCTGAATACTTTCCATATCCACTGTAGTATAGATTTTTTGTTTAGGGCGTTTGAATATAGAGGATCTCATTTAGACTAGTATTTAGAGTTCTGTTTGGATCAGTATTTGTTTAGGGGATTTGATCTGAGATTATATCGATATATGGGGACCAGTTTCAGGTTTGTATTCAGAGTGTCTGGTTTAGGTTCATATGTAGGGGGTCTGGTTTATGTTTGTATGTATTTAGTGGATCTCGTCTCACGTTTGTATGTAGGGGTGTCTGGTTTGGGTTTGTACTTAGGAATGGTTTGGGTCAGTGGCGTAGCTAGCCTGCTCCGGGCCCGGGGCAAGATCACCGCCCAGGCCCCCATGTGAGGACCGGGGGGGGGGGGGTGCTGTCAACAAAGAAATGTGAGGACCGGGGGGGGGGTGCTGTCAAAGAAGTGTGAGGACCCAGTGGGGGTTTTGCACACTCACCACCGTGCGTCTGCCGTCTGCTCTAGGAGGAGAGGAGGGGCAGGCAGAGCTGCAGGAGACAGGAGGGCCTCCTCTCCGGCCGGCTGCCAGCACGGGGCCCACCACCCCCCCTGCCCCCTCGCTAGCTACGCTACTGGTTTGGGTTTATACTTATTTAGGGGATCTGGTTTGGGTTTGTATTTAGGGGGACTGGTTTAGGTTTGTATTTGTTTAGGGGATCTAGTCTCAGGTTTGCATTTATTTAGGATATTTGGTCTTGGTACGTATTTGGTCTAGGTTTTATATTAAGGAGTCCAGTTCTTTGGTTTGTATTTGTTTAAAAGGTTTTCATTTGGTTCCATTTTGTTTGGCAAGGTTGGGTCTAGGGTGTGTATTCATTTTGGGATGTGATAAAGAGGGTCATATGCAGTACATGTGATTCCCATGACATAGGTTGGGTTGTCGACTATATAAATGGGCGGAATATTTATTAAAAAACAATTGTGTGATCTCCATGTTGGCACCCTGCAAGTATCGGTCAGACTTAGGTTTATCTTGATGAATAAGGTCCAATGACTCCAGGCCTAATGGGTGATCGATCACAGATGGTTCCCTGGTTGTGGATTACCCACCGTTTCCTTCCAAATTCTTTGGGCCAGCAAGCCAGTATATTAATAATAATGCTTTCAGCATGTGCTATCCGAATGGAAAATCCTCGCATACATATTTTTATCACACAGTTTTGATGCACTTGAGCCACAGATGTTTATATTATGTCTCCACTAAAAATTGCTTAAGAAACAAAAATAATACAAAAATAGTTGGGAAAAAAGTAGATACATCATAGTAATTTCCCCGTGTACATTGAAAACACATGGTGAAGGTTTAATGACCGGCCCGTATTCAACAAACACAAAACAAACTGTGCTGGTTCACATTACACCGAATGTCAGAATCGCGTAATCTGATGATAGCGGTCATGTGATTCTGCGGCAGAGAACGGAATCTAACGGAATAAGTCATCGGATAAAGGCCATCGTGTACAGCAGCTATTTATGTTAAATTCATTTTTAAATATTTTTTTAAAATTTTCCATACAACTTTATTAATAGAAAATGTTCAGACTGGCTACTAGATGTAATACTAGATTATCACTTTATGATCTGTACATATGACTTTCCAGTAGTCTATCATCACAGATTATGATGACTGATAACATTTTTATACACAGTTTTTTATACACAGTAGATAACATTCACAATAGATGATATCACAGCTCACCTCCTCCTCCTGTACAATGACTGATAACACCTCTATATACAGTAGATAACACAGGATCCACCATTCACAATAGGTGATATCACAGCTCACCTCCTCCTCCTGTACAATGACTGATAACATCTCTATATACAGTAGATAACACAGGATCCACCATTCACAATAGATGATATCACAGCTCACCTCCTCCTCCTGTACAATGACTGATAACATCTCTATATACAGTAGATAACACAGGATCCACCATTCACAATAGATGATATCACAGCTCACCTCCTCTTGTACAATGACTGATAACACCTCTATATACAGTAGATAACACAGGATCCACCATTCACAATAGGTGATATCACAGCTCACCTCCTCCTCCTGTACAATGACTGATAACACCTCTATATACAATAGATAACACAGGATCCACCATTCACAATAGGTGATATCACACCTCAACTCCTCCTCCTGTACAATGATTAATAACACCTCTATATACAGTAGATAACACAGGATCCACCATTCACAATAGGTGATATCACAGCTCACCTCCTCCTGTACAATGACTGATAACACCTCTATATACAGTAGATAACACAGGATCCACCATTCACAATAGGTGATATCACAGCTAACCTTTTCCTGTACAATGACTGATAACACCTCTATATACAGTAGATCACACAGGATCCACCAATCACAATAGGTGATATCACAGCTCACCTCTTCCTCCTGTACAATGACTGATTACACCTCTATATACAGTAGATAACACAGGATCCACCATTCACAATAGGTGATGTCACAGCTCACCTCCTCCTCCTGTACAATGACTGATAACACCTCTATATACAGTAGATAACACAGGATCCACCATTCACAATAGGTGATGTCACAGCTCACCTCCTCCTCCTGTACAATGACTGATAACACCTCTATATACAGTAGATAACACAGGATCCACCATTCACAATAGGTGATATCACAGCTCACCTCCTCCTCCTGTACAATGACTGATAACACCTCTATATACAGTAGATAACACAGGATCCACCATTCACAATAGGTGATATCACAGCTCACCTCTCTCCTGTACAATGACTGATAACACCTCTATATACAGTAGATAACACAGGATCCACCATTCACAATAGGTGATGTCACAGCTCACCTCCTCCTCCTGTACAATGACTGATAACACCTCTATATACAGTAGATAACACAGGATGCACCATTCACACTAAGGGATGTCACCGCTCACCTCCCCCTTCCCTTACACATTGCGTGTGCTCATAAAATTGAAAGATTTTTAGATTTTAAAATATGGTAGATAGTAATAAGAGAATAAAAGACAAATCCCGAAAAATATTAGAATCTGAGAGTCCTCAGTGGTTGATAGCTTTTAATGGCTAAATGAAAAGATGGTAAGGCTCATCTGCACAGAGTCTGAGCAACAGCTGAAGATGTTCCATGAACACTTTAATCAGTTTTATCCTACCATCAACTTAAAGGTAAGGACACACTGGGGTGAAAAATGGACGAGTACAATGTGTTAAAATCTCGCATTGCACTCGCACCAATGTTACAGAATGAGTGAGAATAGATTAACGTGTGTCGTCCGCTTTTTTCTCATCCAGAATCTGGATGAGAAAAAAGAGGCAACATGCTGCGACAGTCTGCGATTCACAGCCGAGACTCACCAATGCAAGTCTATGGTCCGACAAAATCACGGACAGCACACGGACCATCCGAGAGGCATCTGTTGTAACTGATACATTACCATTCTGTAGTTCAGAACACTGTAAAATGTTCCTGTAAATGCTTATACAGTAATAGCTGCTGAGAAACAAAAACATTGCACACGGACAGCACGGACAGAAAAAAAATCACATACTCGCATAGCAGTTGCCTGCCACACGGATCAAAAAACGGATGACTCTCTTGGATGAGAAATGGACCGATTTTGTTCACGCCATGTCCTTAACATTCAACTTCTCCTGCACTGAAATCAGCTTTCTGGACACCATCGTTAAGCTGCGGAACTATGAAATAGAGACATCCCTGTACTGGAAGCCAATTGACCGTCCAACATATCTCCGATGGGACAGTTTTCATCCAAAACACATAAAAACTCTATTGTATATAGCCAGGCCATCAGATACAATCAGATATGTTCCAACCCTAGAGATAGAGACACTCACCTTGAGGACCTCAGAAAGACCTTTTTGAATCAGGGCTACCATCCAAGAGCAATTAAAAACCTAATTACATGAGCCACCGGAACTCTCATCGCCATACAATAAAGGAAAGAAGGACAGATTTACCTGTGCCTGGACATTTCTGTAGGCCTGATCACACAATATTGGATATGAAAATACCAGTTCTGAAAGGTAACTTCAGATCACAGCAAGACAGAAGAGTGTGGGAATATAAACTGATAATAAACTTTGACTCACAAAGCAGGAATGAATGTCTCACATGGATTTAAGTCTTTCTACATTCATTGAGAAATTTTCAGGTCTTGACCAACCACTAATCAAAGAACAATAATGCCATCTGTGCCTCTTATCTTGGAACTTTGATTTAACCTCCCCAGCTCCTTTTCCCCTGTGATACCAATGTGATAAGAATGGTGTGTGGATGTGGATAGAATAGGTACAGTAATCATAATTAAAAATAGTGACCACAAGCCTTTATCATTCATCATTCCATATAAAAATGAATCCCCTCCCAAGACTGACTACTATTTTCTGCTTCATGTCACCTGTCGTATTTACAGCATCATCCTACCCTGCATGTGCGTCATCCTACCCTGCCATAGTGTCCCAAAAGCTTGCTTTGCTCTTTCTTACCATCTTTTCAGTTCGCCATTAAAAGGTATCAACCACTGAGGACTCTCAGACTCTTAATATTTTTATATCTACTGGCTAACACGTTACAAACATTTTTTTACCTTACCAAGAAATAATAATAAAAAAATAACTACTTTCACATCATAGTCCTTTTAAAGTGATTCTCTACTTTGTTCAATCTCATTTTGCTTGAAGAGTCACCTGACCAAAAAGTTGACCACATAGTTGATCCCAAATCATCGCAGCAAGTGGTTATTTTCCCTGCGACATCACTAAAGGCAAAAGTTAGAATGACCTATGTGCTGTGTATATTGCCCTGCAGAACGAGAGACCTTTTTGGAGCTGTTTTTTGCTTTGGCCATTAGGATTCTGGGAGACCCCTGTAAAGCTTTCTTGCTAGTTTACTAAGCCTACATTTTCTAGTAGTCAATTAAAGACATATAAGGTCGGATTTTATTTGGGGACGCTCCATTTAGGATCCTCATCTCTTTGTCAGAGGGAGAAGTGACTACAAAGAACGCCTCTCACTTTGTAGGACCTGACCTGCAGTACACATTCAGCTCATTGATTTGCATAGGAACTGTGTAATGCTTCATTTTTCCTGTGGAGGTGCTATAGGAAAAATGAACGTAGGTTTCAGCTGATCACTGGTGACACCACGTGATCAGCTAGTTTTCCAGGAGGGATTATGCGACATAATGTGATCAACTAGTTTTCTAGGAGGGATTGTGGCGACACTATGTGATCAGCTGGTTTCTAGGAGGGATTGTGGCGACACTATGTGATCAGCTAGTTTTCTAGGAGGATTGTGGCGACACTATGTGATCAGCTGGTTTTCTAGGAGGGATTGTGGCGACACTATGTGATCAGCTAGTTTTCTAGGAGTGACTGTGGTGGCACTATATGATCAGCTAGTTGTCTAGGAGGGATTGTGGCGACACTATGTGATCAGCTAGTTTTCTAGGAGGGATTGTGGCGACACTATGTGATCAGCTGGTTTTCTAGGAGGGATTGTGGCGACACTATGTGATCAGCTAGTTTTCTAGGAGTGACTGTGTTGGCACTATATGATCAGCTAGTTGTCTAGGAGGGATTGTGGCAGCACTATGTGATCAGCTAGTTTTCCAGGAGAGATTGTGGCGACATTATGTGATCAGCTAGTTGTCTAGGAGGATTGTGGCGACACTATGTGATCAGCTAGTTTTCCAGAAGGGATTGTGGCGACATTATGTGACCAGCTAGTTTTCTAGGAGGGATTGTGGCGACATTATGTGATCAGCTAGTTTTCTAGGAGGGATTGTGGCGACATTATGTGATCAGCTAGTTTTCTAGGAGGAATTGTGGCGACACTATGTGATCAACTAGTTTTCTAGTAGGGATTGTGGCGACACTATGTGATCAGCTAGTTTTCTAGGAGGGATTGTGGTGACACTGTGTGATCAGCTAGTTTTCTAGGAGGGATTGTGGCGACACTATGTGATCAGCTAGTTTTCTAGGAGGGATTGTGGTGACACTATGTGATCAGCTAGTTTTCTAGGAGGGATTGTGGTGACACTGTGATCAGCTAGTTTTCTAGGAGTGACTGTGGTGGCACTATATGATCAGCTAGTTTTCCAGGAGGGATTGTGGCGACACTGTGTGATCAGCTAATTTTCTAGGAGGGATTGTGGTGACACTGTGTGATCAGCTAGTTTTCTAGGAGGGATTGTGGTGACACTATGTGATCAGCTAGTTTTCTAGAGGGATTGTGGTGACACTGTGATCAGCTAGTTTTCTAGGAGGGATTGTGGCGACATTATGTGATCAGCTAGTTTTCTAGGAGTGACACTATGTGATCAGCTAGTTTTCTAGGAGGGATTGTGGCGACACTATGTGATCAGCTAGTTTTCTAGGAGTGACTGTGGTGGCACTATATGATCAGCTAGTTGTCTAGGAGGGATTGTGGCAACACTATGTGATCAGCTAGTTTTCCAGGAGGGATTGTGGCGACACTATGTGATCAGCTAGTTTTCTAGGAGGGATTGTGGCGACATTATGTGATCAGCTAGTTTTCTAGGAGGGATTGTGGCGACACTATGTGATCAGCTAGTTTTCTAGGAGGGATTGTGGCAACATTATGTGATCAGCTAGTTTTCTAGGAGGGATTGTGGCGACACTATGTGATCAGCTAGTTTTCTAGGAGGGATTGTGGCGACATTATGTGATCAGCTAGTTTTCTAGGAGGGATTGTGGCGACACTATGTGATCAGCTAGTTTTCTAGGAGGGATTGTGGCGACACTATGTGATCAGTTAATTTTCTAGGAGGGATTGTGGCGACACTATGTGATCAGTTAATTTTCTAGGAGGGATTGTTCAAGGTGGAGAGGCCAAAGTGTATAATAGTGATTTAAGAAAGGAAACACTGATGTGATTTTGCGTCTTTGTAATTTTTTAATATATTATCACAGTATATTTTTGTCTGATTTTCTGAGCTAGTCCCCCGTCTCTTTGTTCTTTATAAAGGAGGATAAGGTTCTTACAAATGTTTTGCTTAGGCCCCCAGGGTCACAAATCTTGGGCTGACATTGCCTTTATGGGTCTGTGAAGAAGGAGGAACCAATTGCTTCTCCGTAGGCATTGGGGCTATCCTACACAAGAATCTGCCCAAAAATCATAATGCAAAAATGCACACTACCAGGGATGAAGGGGAGAGGAGTCTGTTTAATAGTCCGGCTTATAAATGTGATATTCATTTAAAGTCACACACTGTGTTTGTGCAATTTGGGCAATACAAACCCATAGAAAGTTTATACGTGTCTACATTGCTTTGTTTCTGAATGGTGAGGTCCTGGCACCACCAGAGATGATCAATGAATCAGGCAATATGATGACTTATTCCAGAGACATAAAAATGCGTTTCGGAGCTGGTACAACACCTTCTTCAGGTTTGATAAATGGCTCATTTTTTTCTTTGAAAACTATTATTTTTACAATACTATAGGAAAATGTGCCCCATTTAGTAATGTGTCCATACACAAATGATAATCCTCTCCTTAAAGGATTCCTCCAAAAGGACTGGGTATGTTGACATTCAATATGCCCGAGTCCTAACCCTTTTTCCCCAATTTTAAGGTTAGGGTCATAGAATCCCATACACATTTCATTGTTGGCCGATTTGTATAGACCACTTTACGTTTAGAGACCGGAGTCTGAGCTGAGTGTTGTACATGGGTCGGTGTCAGTTCTGTTTCCTGTAATCACATTTAGTCATTTCAATCTGAGCAATCAGTGAAATAAACTCCGACACGTTAGATCCGCTAATCTCCGGCTATGACCGTGTTAGTAAATTACTTGTGACACCAGTCAGGCATGGTTATGGGATCACAGGTCTGGGGAACGTCACGTTACTGCCAAAAACTGGGAACATTCAACCAAAAATAAGAATTGTGATGAACAAAATCAGAGGTAGAAAAATGGATTTAAAGGAAATTGGGAATTATTTTGTATATAAGAAGAACTGAAGATAAATGCCACACAAAATAATAAAAAAAGAAGTTACCAGTGATTACAATTCTATTCTCTATGGTTTTTTTCTTAGGGTGGTTTCAGACCTGCGTTTTTCTGCCCTCCGGCAGAATCTGGACGCAACCGGGTGCATGCCGAATCCGGTTTGTCTCCATTGACTCTCTATGGGGACTCCGGCACATGCGCTTGCATCCTCTTACTGATGGATGCAGAAGAAATAGTTTTTTTTTTGCCGACCTCCAAAAACACAATATGTAGAGTTTTTTGGGGTTGTCAAAAAACAGCCGTCAACCGGATCCAGAAGGGTCCAGCATAAACTAAATTAAAGTGAATGAGCACTAGATCCGATTTTACCAAATCAGGCAGGATCCAGTAAAACTGGACCTGGCTTTGCCTAGTGTGCATGTGGGTCTCAATAGAAGGTAGCTTGACAGACAAACAGATAGTGATCATCAGTGTCCCTCTGCTTGTTCCAGGGCCGCCCATTACACTTCATGAATATTCACTGCACTGACCGCCAATGGCCAATCACAGACGCTCACTCTGCCACCATAGTGTGTAAAATAAATAGATAATAGAAAAAAAATGCATAGGGCTTCGCTGTATTTTTCATTCTCACCACAAAGTGGACAGCGGCCAAGTTTTACCTTGGCTGGAAATGCAAAAATACAGGGGAGCCCTTTTTTTTTTCGTTATTTAAATAAATAATAATAAAAAAGTGTTTATTTACCAGGCAAGCTAAAATTCGGCAGCTAGAGGTTGGTATTCTCAGTGTGGCGGGGCCCTAAGTTATTGGGGCCCCACACTATAGAATAGCAGCTCGCAGCTGCCCCTGGCGCTTCTCCAGCTCTTCCCAATGCCCAGGTGTGGTGGCATTGGGGTGATAGAAGGCGTTAATAGCAGCTAAATATTGACAGCTTGTCATTAAGCCCTGGATTGGTAATGCCAGGTGTCTTCTGATACCCACCCATTACTAATCCAGTAATTAAATAGTTAATAAACATGCACACACAGAGAATTCCTTTATTAGAAATAAGACACACTGACAACCCTCATTTACCCATTTATTAAAAGTCCCATACAATGTACCTTCCGACGATAATCCACGAGGTCCCAAGAAAAACCCTAGTCTCTGCTGCATTGGAAGTCACGCTGAAGGAGGAAGCATCCCATCAGCTTGAGCTCCGAGGACACAATGATGGCACCAAGAGCTTCGGCCTCCGAACAATTTCAAGGGTGACAACACTTTCGACCATGACTGCCGCAACAACACAACCTTCTACTTGGAGATCTGCTACACGATCATCTTCTCCACAGTTCCTCACCAGCCTTTTCGTCACAAGCTTTAACCTCAGGTTCTCAACCATAGCAACGTTCCAGTCATCCTACATCTCACTACGGAGGGTCCAGCTTGTTACTCCATTCAACCATGGTACTAGACTATCACTGCTCTTACCAAGCGCAAACCCCACAATCGTCAACAGGGCTCTGACGTTTAGAAAGCTTATTTTATACTGTCATTATTAATTTTGTTCTATAATTTTAATCATTGTTCGAGCTGGAATTAGAAGAAAATGCAGTCACATTATGGGTGTAGACCATGTTGGTTCCATAGGGTACCTGGATAGATGGGGCCCACTCTATGCCATTTGCTATTTGGTGACATGAACCCTACAGAGAAATTCAGTGTTTTACGGGGTCCAAACCACAACTCTACTCTGTCCTAGGAGGCAAAATACAGCACCGTAGTGGTGATTCTTCACATGAGCCCTTTCTTCTTGCCCCCTATGTTCACCTGCAAGTCGGCTGACTGATTAGTTGGGAATCTGTCAACCTTATTTAATCTCATATCTATGGCCGGCCTTAGGTCATTTTTTTACAGTTATGATATGAGCCATTATATATGATGTCAAGGATGAAATTAAATCCTGGAAAAGTGGTAAAGCAACTTCTTCAACCCTTCCTTACCCTGTGTTTCTATTTTATTAAACCCTCCATATAATCTAAGCAGGGGTGCAGAAACAACAGGTGCAGGTATTGCAATCGCACCCGGGCCCTGGAGCATAGGGGGCCCCAAAAGTCTCTTTTAAAGATTTGCAAAAATTGGGGGCCCTGTTGGAGCTTTCGCATCGGGGCCCATGAGCTTCAAGTCACGCCACTGAATCTAAGTTTTGTTCTGCAAAACTGTAGGGAAATATCAGAAAAATATTGGAATCTGAGAGTCGTCAGTGGTTGAGACTGAGATTTTTCTATCTACTGGCTAACACGGTGCAAACATTTTTTAACCTTATCAAAATGGAGAATATCATAGACTTTGCCCATATTACAACCATGTGAGGATGTTTTAGGATTAAGTTGATAGGACTATTTTCATACAGCACCTCTTTAAAAAGTCCTGACACCGCTTCGGGAAGTCACTAATGTCTCCAGAGAGAACATATTAACAAGCCATTTGTTCTGGTCCAGGGCAGATCAAAGCCTTGGGAGCAGCAGGGTTCTAATTGCTGGCTGCTGCGGAACATCGAATTTTCACACTTTCTAGATGGAATTCCAATCAACCCCAATTTGTTCATACAGATCATTCTGCCTTTCTTTCTCGGCTATTAGACTTTACAAGAGTGTAGCCATAACAAGGTCAGGGCAGCAGCCTCTCATAAAACATCTGCTGATCTCCTAAGTGTTGATGACAACAACTCATTCAGATGAGTGAGAGAATTGACCATGGCCACCATAGACGCTGCATTGCTTCTGTGCAGGATGTGATATTTCACGTTATTCCAAAATCCTCCTCAAAAAATGCTCCAAAACGTTTGGAAAACTATTTATGTATATAGGAAATGAACTTTGTTGTTCACATAAGTATTGTAGTAATCAAAATGTGGTGCCGGAGAAGGATGAAGAGGAAGACCAGCAATCCAATGGCTTGATACAATTAAGATATTGATGGAGAAGACCCTGGTGGACCTATCTAGGCTTGGAGAACACCCTGGTGCAGCTATCTAAGCTTGGAGAACACCCTGGTGCAGCTATCTAGGCTTGGAGAACACCCTGGTGGAGCTATCTAGGCTTGGAGAACACCCTGGTGGACCTATCTAGGCTTGGATAACACCCTGGTGCAGCTATCTAGGCTTGGAGAACACCCTGGTGGAGCTATCTAGGCTTGGAGAACACCCTGGTGCAGCTATCTAGGCTTGGAGAAGACCCTGGTGGACCTATCTAGGCTTGGAGAAGACCCTGGTGGAGCTATCTAGGCTTGGAGAACACCCTGGTGCAGCTATGTAGGCTTGGATAACACCCTGGTGGAGCTATCTAGGCTTGGATAACACCCTGGTGGACCTATCTAGGCTTGGAGAACACCCTGGTGGACCTATCTAGGCTTGGAGAACACCCTGGTGGACCTATCTAGGTAGCACAAGATAGATCTTCCTACAGAGCGTTCATCCCTCAATTTGCCATGGCTCCAGATCGAGCTGAAGGCCATTTGACTAAATACAATAAGTATTAAGTATTGTAGGGTTTTTTTACCTTTTTTTTTTGGAAGATGTTTTGAAATGGCCTGGTTAAAAAAAAGATCACGTAACTTGTGATGTGGATTCCGGTGGAATCTGTTCCCAAACTACACAATGATCAATCAGTAAGGTGCAAAGATGATTCAGGAAAATAAACTGTAAGGCTACGTGCATGATGCATCTGTTAGGCGCTGGCGCAACAGCAGAGTTTTCCTATTGCAGGAAAATTGTCGGTTATTGTTTTAGTGAGGTGGCTTGGCCATCATTGTTGAGGTGGCTCCACCCCATATTTTAGGTGAGCATGCGACTTCTGAACAGAAGTAACCCAAAGAATGAGCATGTCAGTTCCAAACCCTGAATTGACTAAAGGCCACTTCACACACACAGATATCTGAGTCCAATATCTGAACAGATCTCTGGTTGCAGTGAAATCATGGATACATTGTTCCATTTTGTGGCTGTGTACAACATGGAGCAATGTATCCATGATTTCAGTGCAACCAGAGATCTGTTCAGATATTGGACTCAGATATCTGTGTGTGTGAAGTGGCCTTAAAAGACATAACACAAGACAGAAAGTGCACAGCAATGTCATTTAATATTGCTGTGCACTATGTTCATTCTATGGGGCGCTTAGGAGATGCTTTTTTATGGAGATTCTGGGCAGAATTTGCCTGTTGAATACACTGTGAACACATAGCCCAAAACTACTACTTCTGTAAAAGAAAACCGTTTCCAAAATCTCTTCAAAAGAGAAGTGTTTCTGGAAAACTCATAGTTTTTGAATGTCTCAAAAAACTGCATGTGAACAAGGCCCAATAGTCCATTACGTCCATCAAGCATTATTGATCTCCAACATTTTTGGTTCAGATGACGAACAGAGAACCATTAGGGTATGTGCACATCAGTCGTTTTGTGGGCTGGTTTTGACCGGTTTCCGTCGGCGGTTTCCGCTGAGTTTTATGTTAATTTATGTTAATCCTACCCACCGGTTGGATTAACATGCTAGTCAATGGAGTTTAGAAAACGCTGTGTACATTACAACGATTTTCGTCTTGACGATTTCAGTTTATTCACCGGTTTCCGACCGGTTGTCAAAGATAGAGCAAGCGACTTCTTTTCAGCGTTTTTCCAGCGGGTCCAGCTGAACAAGTGCAGCAAAGACCAGTCTGGAAATCGCTAAGAAGAACGCCGGGGAAATAGCTAGTAACCCGATCGCAAATCGTTAGCAAAACGCTAACAAAACCAGGGACACTAGCGAGTGCAGAAAACTCAGTTTCTGCTAATCTCCACCGGTTCCCGGTCGTTCTGCAAAGATGCAGAAACGACTGATGTGCACATACCCTTAGAATTCAAATGTGAGCTCATGAATGTTATACAGATCTTAAAGGGAACCTGACAGCTGATACATTCCTCCTGATCCATGGGAAGCACGAAACAGATACTGGCGGTATAATCTCTGGCAGGTATGTTTGACTCTGAAACACCAAGACGTTTCAAAGAAAAATGTACAGTAACAGCTGCTGCGGACAGAGCTGGGCTGGTGATTAGTTGGTCTCCTGTGTCTTCTCCCCTGCCCTGGAGTGACAGCTCTCTCTCTACATGCACACATAAGGAGAGACCTGTCAATCCAGGGCAGTGGGCAGGGAGAAGCCGCTAAGGACCTGCCTATCCAACTTATCTACAACGCAGCTTGGTCCCCAATGTCATTTAAAGTATGATTTTCTCTGAAACACAGCAGCCAGTGCTTGATACATGCTGTCCATTGAGTTAGCAGTAGTGATAAGTTGGCATTACCATGATTGGATGCTAGGTACTCATAACGAGCAGTTGAATTCTTAGACGGGTTCGACTCGAGTACCGAGAATATAGAAGCCAATGGGAACTGAAGTATTTTTCTGGAAGATCTTCCAGTAGAATGCTGAAATTTCCCACTGACTTCCATTATACTTGGTACTTGAGTCGAGCCTGCCTGAGAGTCTGACTGCTCATTTCGAGTACTGAGCATCCAATCATGGTAGTGATCGCTCATCACTATTTAGCAGCATGTATCAGCTGTCAGGTTCTTATTCATGAGTAGGGAGAAAGTCCTATAATAAAGCTCAAAATGGCTCTTCCCCATTATGGTTCCAGGTTTTGATTCTGGGACACTGGTGTAATTTGAAGGTTGTGAGCCCAAATGCAACAATGTGCTTAAAGGGAACCTGTCACCTGGAATTAAGGCCTGACCTATCACTAGCTGTCCCTACACCTTCTAGGTGCTCCCTAACATCCCTCTCTGTTGTAAATGCAACCTGTAAAGAGTTAGAAAAATGACTTTGCCCTTCCGAATGTCGCTCTCTCAGGAAACTGGAAAGGCGGCTCCAGGCTCCATTGTCCCCTCCTTGCTGCTTCACTGCCCGCCCCTGCTGGGCCTCATTATTCTGTGTTGATTTCCTCCTTTTTTTTTTTAATCTCCCGACCTCTTTTTCAGCTATGATGCACCGGTCGGTACATCACATCCGGACCGATGCATTATGGGCCCGATCACATGATCGGCCCTGGTGCATTATGGTCCCGATTACGAGATCGGCCCGGCTCCGCACATGCGCAATGTGCATATTGAAGCCGGGTAGATCACGTGATCGGGCCCATAATGCACCAGGGTCGATCACGTGATTGGGCCCGTAATGCATCGGGCCGGATGTGATGTACCAGCCGGTGATTCATAGCTGGAAAAGAGGGCGGGAGATTCCAATAAAAGGAGGAAATCAATACAGAATAATGAAGCCCAGCAGGGGCATACAGTGAAGCAGCGAGGAGGGGACAATGGAGCCGCATTTCCAGTCTTCTGAGAGAGGGACATCCAGTAAGTGCAAAGTAATTTTTCTAATTCTTTACAGGTCGGATTTACAACAGAGAGGGATGGTTGGGGAGCACTTAAGAAGGTGTAGGGACAGCTAGGGATAGGTCAGAGGCTTAATTCCAGGTGACAGGTTCCCTTTAAGACTAACATGTCCAGTAGGGCCTCCAACTTTCTCGGATCTTTAATATTGTTAGTCTTCTTTTATGACCTTTTCGCCATTTTAGACACCAGGGTCAGCCTATATTTGCACCACTATAGATATTCCCCTGTTCCTAAGCATAGAAGGCCCAAGTATCTGTTGCTCCCTTGCATCATTTGCGTAGTCCTTAGCTCCTGTATACTGTATCCTCCCCACCCAATAACACAGATGATGAAATTTTCTAAGCCCGGACCCAATCTATCAGGGAGCCCCTATGGCCTATCTCCATGATATTATCATTTTGATCATTACGAATAGTTATCCAGTTCTGAAGGCAAAATCTGAACGCAGACCTCCATGCTATTATTTATTAGCACCCGAGTCCAGACGGAGAGGGGTAATCTCTTTCAGGTGTCATTGCACTTCAAACACACTTCAGAGTCCAGGCTGAAAATAGAAGGAGGGAGATCAGAAAATGTACAAGAAAGTAAAATGGGTCTGACAAATCAGAGGCACTTGGAGGAGACGACATCAAAGGGCCACATTCTGGTCTGGAGAGCAGATGCATTACTGGCTTTTACTGTAGGATTTACGGCTTTCTCTTCTATTGTCAACACATTTCCCATAAAGTTTTCGGAACCGCCCTATAAATCAGCCCATATACCCTGCTAAGTAAGGAAATACCAGCCGGGAAACAGAGCTCTGAATTCTGCCACCAATTCAGATAAAGATTGACCCAGACAGAAGAGGTGACACGCCAGGAAAAGTATAAAATGAGAGAAAAAAATATATTTTTAAACAGCGCCACCCTTGGCTGCGTTTGGTGTTGCAGCTCAGTCTCATTCAAATTAAGGCAAATTCTAATCTCTCTTAATTCTTACCTTTTTTTTCTATCCAACTCTGTAATGTGAAGCTTCAACTTTTATCACTAGGTCATTGGTAGCGCTGGTAAATTTCTGAACACACAAATATACCACTACTCTTCTCCATTTACACCCTCGGCAAACTCATTGAGTCACACAACCTCCAATACCACCTCCATGCCGACAACACCCAGCTCTATCTGTCTGGCCCTGATATCTCCTCCCTTCTATCCAAAATTCCTCATTGCCTATCCACCATCGCATCCTTCTTTTCTGCTCGCTTCCTCAAACTCAACATGGACAAGACCGAATTCATCGTCTTTCCGCCTAACAACCCTCCCCCTCTTTCTGACCTATCCATCACTCTCAATGACTGCACACTCTGACCCGTCCCCCACACCAAGTGCCTCGAGGTAATCTTCGACTCCTCCCTCTCCTTCAAACCCACATCCAAGACCTCGCCACCACCTGTCGACTCCAGCTAAAAAACATTGCCCATATCCGCTCCTGCCTTGACCACAACATGGCTAAAACACTTGTCCACACCCTCATCATCTCCCGCCTGGATTCCTGCAACCTCCTGCTCACCGGCCTCCCTGCCTCCTCCCTTGCACCTCTCCGCACCTCAACTCTGCTGCCCAACTCATCCACCTATCTCCCTGTTACTCCCCCGCCTCTCTTCTCTGCCGAGCCCTCCACTGGCTCCCCACTTCCCAGAGATCCCACTTCAAAGCCCTAACCCTGACATACAAGGCCATACACAACCTGTCCCCTCCCTACATCTTCAACCTGGTCTCCAGTTACCTCCCCTCGCGCAACTTGCGCTCCTTTCAAGAACTCCTTCTCTCCTCCCACAACTGCAGACAAGATTTCTCTGGTGCTTCTGCCATACTCTGGAACTCCCTCCCTCACCACATCAGACACTTCTCTACTCTGGGAACCTTCAAGAAAAACGTGAAGACCCACCTCTTCTTACAAGCCTACGGCCCACACTAAGACCCATCCATTGCACCACCTCACCCTCTCCTCTCCCCTTCATACTGTCTCCCTCCCCACCACCTCTAGACTGTGAGCCCCGCGGACAGGATCCTCTGCCCTACTGTACCCGTATGACTGATTTGTCGTCACTTTACTACCTTGTCTTTGTCTACGCTCTCACTTGTAAAGCGCCATGCAACCTAATGGCGCTATATAAATACTTAATAATAAATAAATAAATATACAAGCTTAGTGGGGTTTTTTTTTTTGCTCCAGAGCACCTGCATAAATGTAGGATTAACCACTCGGGGAATATTTTCAATTTTGTACAATTTATTTTCCTTTGAATTACGACAGTTTTGGCTTTTCAATATTTTTTCTTTGCATTAACCCATAAAGTAAATATAGTGGTTGGGAAATTAATTTCCTCAAGGGACCACATAAGAGACCGTTACTGAGTTTTGCTGAATATTATTAACAGTTTATATTTTTATCATTCAATATTGGGCAGATTTAAGTGTATTAAGTAGCAGCTAATGCGAAAACTTGTTACAAGAGGGCTTATTGTAACATGTATTCTTACCTGTAGCCTCTAATCAATACTATATCATTTATGCCTTTTTATAAAGTTTCTATAAAGCAGCAAATTATATTGTTATTCAACTTTAAGTATCTTTAAAAAGTATAGATATATTCTTAATAAACAGCGCCCCCCACACTATATGGTGTCCACACAGCAACTCACACAGTATAATGTCCCTACAGCCCCTCACATAGTATAATGTCCCTACAGCCCCTCACACAGTATGATGTGCCCACACAGCCCCTCACATAGTATGATATCCCCACACAGCCCCTGACACATTATGATGTCCTCACAGCCCCTCACACAGTATGATGTCCTCACACAGCCCCTCGCACAGTAGGATGACCCCACAGTCCCACACACAGTATGATGTCCTCACACAGCCCCTCACACAGTATGATGTCCTCACACAGCCCCTCACACAGTATGATGACCCCACAGCCCCTCACACAGTATGATGTCCACACACAGCCCCTCACACAGAATAATGTCCTCACACAGCCCCTCACACAGTATAATGTCTTCACAGCCCCTCACATAATATGATATCCCCACACAGCCCCTCACATAGTATAATGTCTCCACAGCCCCTCACAGAGAATGATATCCCCACACAGCCCCTCACACAGTATAATGTCCTTACAGACCCTCCTATAGTATGATATCCCCACACAGCCCCTCACACAGTATAATGTCCCTACACCCCTCACATAGTATAATATCACCACACAGTCCCTCACACAGTATGATGTCCCCACACAGCCCTCACACAGAATAATGTCCCTACAGCCCCTCACATAGTATAATCACCACACAGTCCCTCACACGGTATGATATCCCCACACAGCTCCTCACACAATATAATGCCCCTACAGCCCTTCATATAGTATGATATCCCCACACAGCCCCTAACACAGTATGATGGCCTTACACACAAGTTTGATATCCCTGCAGCCCCTCACACTGTATTATGACCCCCTCCCACAAATATAATGCCTCCATAGGCCTTCACACAGCTTAGTCTTACACACACATGATATCCCCACACCCCACACACAGTAGTATGACCCCCCACAAGTATAATGTTCCCACAGACCTACACACAGTATCTCATCACAAACCTTCACACATTATAGACCCCCCACAGGTATAGTTCCCCCACAGCCCCTCACACAGAGTGTGGTGTCCCTAAATACAAGTATGTTGTCCCCACACAGTATGATGGCCTTATACACAAGTTTGATATCCTGCAGCCCCTCACAGTCTATTAACCCCCATCCCACAAGTATAATGCCCCCACAGCATTATGGTCTTGCATACAAGTATATCCCCACAGCCCCACGAGGAGTATTATGACTCCCCCACAAGTATATAGCCCCACAACCTACACACAGGATTATGGCCTTACACACAACTATAAATCCCACAGCCCCACACACAGTATATGAACACCCCCCCATAAGTATATAGCCCCCATAGACATACACACAGTATTATGGCTTTACACATAACTATGATTTCACCACAGCTCTGTACACAGTATTATGACCCCCCCACAAGTATACAGCCCCCACAGACCTAAACAGTATTATGGTCTTACAAACAACCATGATATCCCCACAGCCCCACACAGTATTATGGCCTTACACACAAATATATCCCTGCAGCTGCAGACACAGTATTATGGACCCCACCACAAGAATGATGTCCCCGCAGCCCTTCACACATTATGTCTACCTAACCCCTCGCACTGTATCATGGATCCATCACCATGATGTACCCACACCTGCTCAAATATTATAATAAGCCACCCATCCCTCACACAGTAATGATCCTACACACATGATATTCCAACAGCCTCTCATAGAGTGTAATGGCTCCTCACACAGGTATGATATCACTACAAACCCCCAGACAGTATTATGGCCCCCACATGTGTTCACACAATTATTGACTGACAATTAAAATACAAAAATAATAAAACTATTCCCTTCTTCTCTTTGTCCTCCCTGTACACGGTGCACTAATTTCTACATAGCCTAATGATGTCATCATGCCCCCTGAACAGAGGCTCACCGGTATCAACATCAGAGGATGAAGTTAATAGTAAAAGAGAGACGCCAGGCAGAGAGTGGCCACATTGCATTTAATAATATTGCAGGATACAGGAAAAATCATGGTCACTACGAAGCTCAGCCTGTGCCTAGGCTTCACGGGAATACCAAGATGGTAGCGACGGGGACCTGCATCTGCACTCTGCAATCATGTGGTGGAAAAGGTGGAGGTTGAGCATTGGCCACCTGTCCCTAATCACTTAAATGCCTTGGTCACTATTTACAATGGCATTTGAGAGGTTATTAGTATGGTCTGGCTGAGTTATCCACCAAAAGGAGAGCTGCTTCTTGTTAGCTGCTGATGAAGGAAGGAACGTGTTGCAGAGTTTTATTCTGGTATTAATGAAGTGGAGAGATTCTTGCAAACAGCAGGCAGAAGATGAGCAGATGTCCTGTGAACTCAGCTCTCAGGATGTGAAGTCATAAGGAAAGTCTCCCATGTAGAACGGCGGATCTTCATATAGAGAACAGACGTGATCATGTCCTTAGATAATCAGCACGGTCTGCTCTTGAGGATAAACAGCCATACAGTTCAGCCATACTTTACACTGGCGGCAGCCATAGTGTTGGCTTAATCAGACCTTAAAAGGGATTTTCCCATGAAAGTTAATTTTAATCAATAGATCTTGGTATAATAATTTCCATAATTGGATGTGATTAAAAAATGTTCCCGCATTATATATGTGTCCCTGCTATGTACTGTGTAATGGATGTGTCTGACCGTACAGGGACATGGTCTGATCATACCACATTTCCTGTGCTGAGATAATCTTCTATATGTGTCCCTGCTATGTACTGTGTAATGGATGTGTCTGACCGTACAGGGACATGGTCTGATCATACCACATCTCCTGTGCTGAGATAATCTTATATATGTGCTCCTGCTATGTACTGTGTAATGGATGTGTCTGACCGTACAGGGACATGGTCTGATCATACCACATCTCCTGTGCTGAGATAATCTTATATATGTGCTCCTGCTATGTACTGTGTAATGGATGTGTCTGACCGTACAGGGACATGGTCTGATCATACCACAGCTCATGAGCAGGGGAGGATGAAAAACAGTATACAGGGACACATATATAAGATTATCTCAGCACAGAAATATTTTTTTTAAACAATCAATTGTGGAAATTATTATTATTCCAAGATCTATTGATTAAAATCAACTTGCGCCATTGAACAACCCCTATAATACAGAGCAGGTCCTCCCCAACAGACCTATGACACTTTACAACCTGTCTGGCATGGCGCAAAGGTAAAGCCAGAGGCCTATAAAAGCCGCAGACTGTCTTGGTAACCTATTACTTGGTAACCTAGATCTGTTCAGATATTGGACTCAGATATCTGTGTGTGTGAAGTGGCCCTAATGGTTTCTACATCTCTTCTCTCTTTCTTTTTATCTATATCTCTTTTCTACCCACCTGATTCATCCCCCTTCATCCAGTTTAGGTTTCCTTTCTATGCCTATATCCCCGGAACTCTGGTGAGCATAGACCAGTATTGAAAGCTCTGAGTTGTGAGTAGTTCTTTAGACCTTAGGCTTTCCTTTACGGTATCTCAGTTGATGGACAATTCTAATTGGGCCTCGCAGAGGCGAACTCAACGGATATTAACCCACTTACGTGGCCAACCTGTTAGCAGGGGCCAAGTAATTAAAATCATTTTGGTGGGGTTGTATGTTCCCTTGGGACCAGATCATCTCAAACCCCTGAGAAGGGTTGTATACTTGTTTAGAATCGTACTTAGATTGTAGTAAACATTTCACCAGGAATGGGCGCAAAAGTAAAATTGCAGCTTATGTTAAAGTTATTATTAACTTTGTGATTTTTTTTGTATATTTCATATGTTACAATCATTCTTTTGATAGAATTATGAATGTCTTTGATATGTTTTTCAAAATTCAATAAAAATGAGATTAACTATAAAAAACGCACAGAGTGAACGTAGCCTCATACACACACATTCTTACATACAGACATTCTCACATACATAGTAACATAGTTTTTAAGGTTGAAGGAAGACTTTAAGTCCATCTAGTTCAACCCATAGCCTAACATGTTGATCCAGAGGAAGGCAAAAAAAACCATGTGGCAACACTAAGCTCCACATTGGGGGAAAAAATTCCTTCCTGACTCCAGATACGGCAATCAGACTAATTCCCTGGATCAACGCCCTATCAAAGAATCTAGTATATATAACTGGTAATATTATAGTTTTCAAGAAAGGCATCCAGGCCCTTCTTAAATGTTAGTAGTGACTCACTCATTACACCATCATGTGGCAGAGAGTTCCATAGTCTCACTGCTCTTACAGTAAAGAATCCACGTCTGTGATTATGATTAAAGCTTCTTTCCTCCAGACGTAGAGGATGCCCCCTTGTCCCAGTCTCAGGCCTAAGAGTAAAGAGATCATTAGAAAGGTCTCTGTACTGTCCCCTCATATATTTATACATTATTATAAGATCACACCTAAGCCTTCGTTTTTCCAAGCTAAATAACCCCAAGTTTAATAACCTGTCTTGGTATTGCAGACCCCTTAGTCCTCTAATGACTTTTGTCGCTCTTCTCTGGACCCGCTCTAGTTCAGCTATGTCTTTCTTATACACCGGAGACCAGAATTGTACACAGTATTCTAAGTGTGGTCGCACTAGTGACTTGTATAAAGGTAAAATTATGTTCTCCTCATGAGCATCTATGCCTCTTTTAATGCATCCCATTATTTTATTTGCCTTTGCAGCAGCTGCCTGACACTGGCCACTAAATGTGAGTTTGTCATCTACCCATAAACCCAGGTCTTTTTCTTTTTCAGTGACAGTTTTGCCCAATGTTTTACAATTAAGCACATAATTATACCTTTTGTTTCCTCTGCCCAAGTGCATGACCTTACATTTATCCCCATTAAAGCGCATTTGCCATTTAGCAGCCCAAGCTTCTAGCTTACATAAATCCTCCTGTAATATAAAGAGAATTTTGTTTACTTACCGTAAATTCTTTTTTCTTGAATCATTAATGGGAGACCCAGACAATGGGGTTTAGGCAGTCTGCCCTCCGGAGGCCACACTAGGTACTACAAGTTTTTTGTAGTCTCCGCCCCTCCGCCTATAAACCCCCACTGCAGGAGCAGATCCCCAGTTTAGTTCATAAGCTGCGAGGAGGCAACCCACACCACAACTCTAGGCATGGCCGCGAACAATGCAAGCCAAAGAAGCCTGAGCCAACAGGTTCAAAAACACAACAAAACGTCCAACGGGACAACTGGGTGGGTGCTGGGTCTCCCATTAATGATTCAAGAAAAAAGAATTTACGGTAAGTTAACAAAATTCTCTTTTTTCTGATCATCATAATGGGAGACCCAGACAATGGGGATGTCCTAAAGCAACACCCCAGGGCGGGAAAAGAGTTCCTTTGAGACGTTTGATGTGCGGGGCACCTCAAAGGTGAGCCACCGCCGCCTGTAGGACCCGCCTGCCCAAACTCGCATCCGCAGAGGCATGGGCATGTACCATGTAATGTTTGGTAAACGTATGGAGGCTAGACCAAGTGGCTGCCTGACAAACTTGTTGAGCCGAAGCCCTGTGCCGCAGAGCCCAAGAGGCACCAACGGCCCTGGTAGAGTGAGCCTTCAATCCCACCGGGAGAGGCATACCAGAAGAACGGTAAGCTTCCTGAATAGGAGCTTTGATCCACCGAGCCAAAGTAGATTTGGAGGCCGGGGAACCCTTACAGCGACCAGCCGTGAGGACAAACAGAGAGTCCGAGGTGCGTACCGATGCAGTACGAGACACATAAATCCTGATAGCCCTCACCAGGTCCAGAGTGTGCAACTCTTTCTCACACCGGTGAATCGGTTTAGGGCAAAAAGAAGGGAGAACAATCTCCTGATTAATATGGAAAGGTGACACCACCTTAGGCAAGAATTCGGGCCTCGTGCGCAACACCACCTTATCCTGATGAACCACCAGGAATGGGGACTTGCACGAGAGCGCTGCCAGTTCCGAGATCCTCCTGAGCGACGTAATGGCCACCAGAAAAACCACTTTCTGGGAAAGGCGAACTAGAGAAATATCCCTCAAAGGCTCAAAAGGAGGCTTCTGCAAAGCCGCCAGGACCACATTGAGGTCCCAAGGATCGAGAGGGCGTTTGTACGGCGGAACCACCCGGCTAACTCCTTGCAGAAACGTATGGACCGTTGGTATCTTAGCCAAACGCTTGTCAAACAGCACCGACAGTGCCGACACTTGTCCCTTCAGAGTACTGAGAGACAGTCCCATCTCCATTCCTGATTGAAGGAAGGAAAGCAACGTTGGGAGACGGAACGGCCAAGCCTTCTTCCCAACTGAAGCGCACCAGGAACAGAAAATTTTCCAAGTCCTGTGATAGATCTTCAACGAGGCAGGCCGTCTGGCCCGAGTCAAAGTGGAAACAACCGAGGAAGAAAATCCTCTGGAAGTCAAGAGCCAGGACTCAAGGGCCACACAGTCAACTTGAGGGCCGCGGAATTGAGATGGAAGAACGGACCCTGAGACAGGAGATCCGGTCTTTCTGGCAGTCTCCACGGCTCCCCGTCTGCGAGCTGCCACAGGTCCGGATACCAAGACCTCCTGGGCCAATCCGGCGCCACTAGAATGGCTCTGCGACATTCCGTCCTGATCTTGCGCAGGACCCTGGGAATCCATGCCAACGGCGGGAACACATACGGAAGATGGAACCTGGACCAATCCTGGACCAGTGCGTCTGCTCCCAGAGCCTGAGGATCCCACGACCGCGCTATGAACTGCGGAGCTTGGTGATTGAGCCGAGAGGCCATCAGATCCACATCTGGAGTTCCCCATCGTCGACAGATGGACTGGAAGACGTCCGGGTGTAGAGACCACTCTCCGGCGTCCATGCCTTGCCGGCTTAGGTAGTCGGCCTCCCAATTGTCCACTCCTGGGATGTGGACTGCTGAGATCAACGAATCGTTGTCCTCCACCCATGACAGAATGCGGTGGACTTCGGCAAGGGCCTGGGCACTTCGAGTCCCGCCCTGATGGATGACGTACGCGACGGCCGTCGCGTTGTCCGTTTGAATTCTTATGTGCTTCCCTGCCAGAAAACGGTGGAAAGCCAGAAGTGCCAGGTAAATCGCTCTGATTTCCAGGACATTGATTTGTAGGGAGGACTCTGACACCGACCAGAGACCCTGAGCTCTGTGGTGCAAGAACACCGCACCCCAGCCTGTCAGGCTGGCATCAGTGGTCACCACCAACCACGAAGGTTGCAGGAAAGACCGTCCCCGTGCCAATTGACGGGGCTGAAGCCACCAAGGAAGAGATTCCTTCGTCTGGTGAGAGAGTGACACCACTCTGTCCAGAGATGATGTCCTCTTGTTCCACTTGTGGAGAATCTCCAGCTGCAAAGGGCAGAGATGAAATTGCGCAAAAGGCACTGCTTCCATTGCCGCCACCATGTGCCCCACTAGCTTCATTAATCCCCTCAGGGATGATCGTGGGGAATGAAGAAGGGCTCGGACACCCGACTGGATGGAGGTCTGCTTCTTCTGGGGTAGCAACACCAGTGCCGGGGCTGTGTGAAAATCCATGCCCAGATAAGTCAAAGACTGGGTTGGCACTAGTGCGGATTTTGGGAGATTCAGGATCCACCCAAACTGTTCCAGAGTCCTGAGGGTCGCGTCCAGGCTCCCCTGACACAGCTCCTTCGACGGGGCCTTGATCAGTAGATCGTCCAGGTAAGGTATCACGGCATGACCCTGTGCATGCAGGGTTGCCACCATGGCCGTCATCACCTTCGTGAAGACCCGCGGGGCCGAGGCCAGACCGAACGGCAACGCCACAAACTGGAAGTGTTCTTCCCCCACTGCAAACCTGAGCCAGCGTTGATGTGCTGGTGCAATGGGCACATGCAGGTAGGCATCCTTGATGTCTATGGATGCCAGGAAGTCTCCCTGAGACATGGCTGCTATCACTGAGCGCAGGGATTCCATGCGAAACTTTCGCACTTGCACATGTTGGTTGAACAATTTCAGATCCAGCACTGGGCGAAACGAACCGTCCTTCTTCGGTACAATGAAGAGGTTTGAATAAAACCCTCTGAAACGTTCCCCAGATGGAACTGGGATCACAACTCCGTCCCTTTGAAGACCAATCAGAACTTGGTGAAAGGCCTGAGCTTTCTCCGGTGACGGAGAGGAAAGAAAGAAACTGTTTGGAGGAAAGGACTTCAGCTCGATCCTGTAGCCCCGAGAGACAATGTCTCTCACCCACCGGTCTTGAACGTGAAGAAGCCATACGTCCTGAAACAGGGCCAGGCGACCTCCAACCGGTGGGGTGGCAGGAGTCGGGAGCGAGTCATGCAGAGGGCGCCTTGGGGGCGGCAGCTGCTGCGGCCCCCGCTGGCTTCTTCTGGCGATTCTTGTTACGCCAGTGACCAGAGGTTTTACCTCCTTTGTCCGAACGCGCGGACGAGGTAGAAGAGTGCGAGCTGGGACGAAAGGACCGCTGTCTGGGATTCCATTTTTGAGACCCCTGCGGCTTGGGTCTGTTCTGAGGGATCTTCTTCTCAGTAAACTCCTTAATTCGCTTATCCAGCTCGTCCCCAAAAAGCCTATCGCCCGAAAAGGGCATGACTTGCAAAATCCTCTTGGACACCTTATCCGAGTCCCAGAGACGCATCCACAGCAATCTGCGCAAAACCACGGCATTAGCAGAGGCCACGGCATTCCGATTAGCTGTTTCGAAGGCAGCCGATCTGGCGTATTCAGCATAGGCCTTAGCCTTGTTGGCAAGAGCTGTCACCTCCGGGTCAGACCCCGGGATATCGGTGATCCCCTCCAGACATGCAGTAATGGCCTGCAACGTCCAAACCATAGAAAAGTTTGGGGCAAAAGAAGAACCCACAGCCTCATATATAGACTTAGCATATGACTCGCATTGCTTGTCAATAGGATCCTTCAGAGAGGAACTATCCTCTGCCGAAAAGAGAGAATGAGCGGCAACTCTGGTCAAGGAAGCATCCACCCTAGGGGAGCGCGACCATTCATCCAGAACCTCCTTAGGAAAAGGATAACGTGAATCCTTAGTCTTCCTAATGAAACGTCTCTCAGGATGCTCCCTGGGCGTCCTGACCACTCTCCAAAAATTGGAATGGTCAGTGAACAGACCACGTGACTGACCCAAGGGTGGCAGCCACTGGAAAGATTCCTTCTGCGGTCTATCCACCACCGCAGCCGGGGGGACGAGCCCCAGGGTCTCGTTAATGGAGGAAACCAAATCCTCCACACCGTCCCCTGGACCCTCTGAAGGAGCTTTGTGGGGCCGGGGCTCAGGGCCAGGGTCTCCACCCTCATCATTACTATCAATGGATGTTCCTCATCAGAGGAATGATGTTCACCATCCTCGGGGGTATCCTCCCGGCGGGGTCTCTTATGAGATCTCTCTCCCTGCCTGGGGTTAACCCCTAGGGACCCTGTATGGGGGGCTGAATCAGACAGCCTCCTCAGTATAGCCTCCAATGATTGTGACATGGAAGACATTCTGGACACTACAGTGTCATTAAAGGACCTCTGTACATCCCATGGCCCTGCCTCCACCTGAACCTCAGGGGAGAGCAGTGGTGCTGCAGCATCTGAGCCAGAAACACTGGGGCTAGGCCCAGTGAGACCGCAAGCTGCGCAGAGGCCATCCTCAGCCACATGTCCCATGCACTGTTTGCAGGCCTTGGACCTCGTGGCGGCAGCCTTCTTCCCAGCTGTAGCCATACTGGGACCGCAAGGGGCAGTAAGGGTTTAACACCGGATACCCGGCGGAATACCGACCAGGAAAGCGGTGGCTCTGAGTGGCACGTGTGTGACCCCCGCGGGCAAACTGCAGCTTCTCCCTGGAGCGCGATGTGTACGCTTCAAATCCCTGTGCAGGAATGAGGAGAAAATGGCCGACGCGTCACTAATGAGTGGGTGCGGCTAAGCAGAAGCCCGGGGAGACAGTGCACACATAGGCCGGGAGGAGCGTGACGTCACCGCCCAGAGGGGGACGTGCTCTCCTCTCCCTCAGGATCCGCACACAGTGAGAAAAAAAGGCGCCAGAACACTTCTGAAATGGCGGCCGTCACACACACACTGTCATGCAAACACCCGCAATTGGGCTGACAATAAGGGGTGCCCCTCACCCAGGGCCCCCCCTCCAGAACCGCATGTCCTGAAGGAAAAAACAGAGGTTCTAAAGTCATGGTCACATCCAGCGACAGACACCATGTCCCCCCAGGCCCACATAAGGAGATACAGAGTACCTGTAACCAATGGGTCCACGTCCGGTACCGGTCCAGCGGGCAGCGGACGGGGGGTCCAGGCTCCGGTCCGCATGTTAAGCTTCCATGGATAGGCCGCAGACCGGAGCGGAGCTGTGCAAGGCTCCAGGGCTCCCACCTCACCAGAGCACTTCAGAAGTGAGTAGTGAGGGAGCACGGCATAGTACCAGGCCAGACAGTAAAGTCCGTGTCCAGGCCCGAGGGCCACGGACCCAGGTACCTCGACCTGTATGCACCCAAAGGTGGACAGGGAGTATGCCGGGGATCCCCCAGGGACACACTTTTCTTCATGCTGCATCACGAAATCCCTAAGAAAATCTTCTGTGATGTGCAAGTCAGAGGTGTGATCTCCGAGCACACTGAAGTAAGACTGGGGATCTGCTCCTGCAGTGGGGGTTTATAGGCGGAGGGGCGGAGACTACAAAAAACTTGTAGTACCTAGTGTGGCCTCCGGAGGGCAGACTGCCTAAACCCCATTGTCTGGGTCTCCCATTATGATGATCAGAAAAAAATTGTCCTCCTCTGTATTGATTACCCTGCAGAGTTTAGTGTCATCTGCAAATATTGAGATTCTACTCTGTATGCCCCCTACAAGGTCATTAATAAATATATTAAATAGAAGCGGGCCCAACACTGACCCCTGTGGTACCCCACTGTTAACTGTGACCCATTCTGAGTGTGTTCCATTAATAACCACCCTTTGTTTCCCATCACTAAGCCATTTCTTAACCCACTTACACATATTTTCCCCTATCCCCATTGCCCTCATTTTATGTATCAACCTTTTGTGTGGCACCATATCAAAAGCTTTTGAAAAGTCCATATACACCACATCCACTGCATTTCTTTGGTCCAGTCCAGAACTTACTTCTTCATAGAAGCTTATCAGATTAGTTTGACAGGAACGGTCCCTTGTAAAACCATGTTGATAATGGGTCATGAGGTTATTTTTCTTCAGATACTCCAGTATAGCATCTCTTAGAAAACCCTCTAGGATTTTACCCACAGTAGAGGTTAAGCTTACTGGCCTATAATTTCCAAGTTCAGTTTTTGTCCCCTTTTTGAATATTGGCACCACATTTGCTATACGCCAGTCCTGTGGTACAGACCCTGTTATTATGGAATCTTTAAATATTAAAAATAATGGTCTATCTATGACAGTACTTAATTCCTGCAGCACTCTGGGGTGTATCCCATCCGGGCCCGGGGATTTGTCAATTTTAGTGATTTTTAGACGATGCCGTACTTCCTCTTGGGTTAAGCAGGTGACATTTAATTGAGACTTTTTGTTATCACTGATCATATTGTCTGTCATGGGATTTTCTTGTGTAAATACTGTTGAAAAAAAGTCATTTAGCATATTGTCTTTTTCCTCATCCTCATCCACCATTTCACCCAGACTATTTTTAAAGGGGCCAACACCATCATTTTTTAGTTTCTTACTATTTATGTAGTTAAAAAATATTTTGAGATTCTTTTTACTTTCTCTGGCAATGAGTCTCTCTGTCTCAATCTTTGCTGCCTTGATTTGCTTTTTACAAATGTTATTTAATTTTCTGTATTTATTTATTCACAGAGGGGTACTTCACACACAGCGATATCGCTGCAACGTCACAGGTTTTGTGACGTAGCAACGACGTTGCCAGCGATGTCGCTGCGTGTGACATTCTGCAAGGATCAGCGGTCAGTTCGCTAATCGTTGCATCGCTGTGTGTGACAGGACCAACGACACCCAGTCTGCGCCCGAGACCCGGAACGATCCTAACGACCATCAGGTGTTGGTGCAGCGCTGGTTGGTCGCTGGCAAGATCTGCCTCTCTGACTGCTCACCAGCGATCACATAGCAATGTGCCAGTGATCCCAGCCAAGTCGGATGGTTGGTGGGATCGCTGGAGCATCGTTACGTGTAACGGGGCCCATACACATTCTCTCTCACACACACACACACACACACTTAGGGCCCGGTTACACACGCAGATAACTGTGCAGAGATTGTTTGCAGATCTCTGGTTGCAATGAAATCATGGACACATTGTTGTATTTTGTGGCGGTGTACAAATGTAACAATGTGTCCATGATTTCACTGCAACCAGAGATCTGCCAACAATCTCTGCACAATTATCTGCGTGTGTAACTGGGCCTTTACATTCTCATACACTCTCACCCACACATACACACTCTAATACACATATACACACTTGCATACATTGTCACACACACTTATATTCTCACATACACACTCTTATACACACAATTTCCTAACCTTTAACATGCCGGCACTATAGTGCAGGAGGGAGCCGCGCTCCCCGCTGTGTTTATTTTCCGGCCGCGGCACTGACAAGGCTGTGCAGTTCTGTAACATCAATGCAATCCACTGGCCAAATAAGAGCCCGCAGCTGCCGTAGGCGTATGACGTTACCTGCGGGCGTCTCATTGGCTGGCAGCTTTCATTGATGTTACAGAGCTGTACAGCCTTGTCAGTGCCGTGGCCGGAAAATAAACACAGCGGGGAGCGCAGCTCCCTCCTGCACTATAGCGCTGGTGTGTTAGTCCACGGTTCCACGTGCTGCACAGAGAAGCCTCAGGGGCCGCATGCGGCCCGCGTGTTTGAGACCCCTGTTCTAATCTGAAGTACGGAGAAAAGGGACAGACTAGCAAAGAGTGGTGTTGGAGTGAGTTTTATTGCTTTTTTTCGCAGTACATCTCACTTTTTGCTTTTACAGATGAAGGATTTGAGTGGTGATGACCCCCGAGGTTCATAGTGGGTTCATATTTACTGTAAAAGCTATTAAAGCGAAGTGACTATGAAAACTGAACATCAGCACTAGGCACAGTCAGTAAATCATAAAGATAACAGAGCGATGCGGAGGACACATCCCGAATCTTGTCCTTGCCTCCTCCTCTTTATCAATCACTGATGAAGAACAGCAGCTGCGCTCATTTGATGTCACTCTACGGGATTGACATCCATACACCAGACCCCTAAGTACTGCATGCTACTATAGGACACCTAATATAGCACCATATAGAGTAGAGATCCCCAACCCTTCTGAACTTGAGAGCCACATTCAGGTCTGAAAGAGGAGCCAAAGCTTTTCCACAGAAAAGGAAGTATACCAAGATCTGGGGGTTCATACCTTACCCCCATTCAGATCTGCTTTTCTGTGTGCAGCTACTCACAACAATCACCATCTGGAGACCTTTTCTTCATAGCTATTTGCTAGATCTGGTACTTGCGCACCAAGCTGCAAGATGGTCATGGACCACACATCACAGGCCTACAAGCCACATATGGCTCCCAAGGCACAGGTTGGGGAACCCTGGTATAGAGAGCACATCCATCATTCAGCATGACTTTTTTATTTTCACAGAACTGATAGGAGAGGCCTTTTTCCATTTTCTGTAACACTGGAAAATACTGATCTAAAAAGTGCAACCTGCGAGAGATTACAATTCACTCCATACTGTGAAATCCTCCCTCCATCCATTGAATTTCTGGTGATCTTATGATAAATCTATAGATCTCATTTGAACAAGCAGAAGTGCACAGGCGTTAAACAGAAGCAGCTTGGGTCTACAACCGCTATCCATGGAATAGGAGACAACTTTCCGATTGTTGGGGGTCTGGCCACTGTGGACCCCACCAATCTCCAATGAGTCCTGGCTGAATGGATTGGAGGTCGATCATGCGCACAACCTTTCTATTATTCATAATAATAGGAGTGACAAAGATCAGCAGAGCGATGCCCTCAGCAATATCCATTGCTCATGTTAAGAATGAACGCACGATTGACCTCTTCTCCATTCATGGTAGTTGTGGCTCTTCAGATCCATGGATCTCAAGATGGGTGAAGGCCATGGCTGTCAACCACCATCGACTGGAAAGTTATCCTCTATCTCCTGGATACAGAATAACTTGTACACTCGAAAAGACTCCTTTAAAGGGGTTGTCAAGATTTTTTGTATAGGGTATGGTTTACAGTTGTGGCCAAGTGTTTGAGAAAGACATTCATTTTGGTTACACATATTGTTGTGGCGGGCTGATGACGATACACGAGTTGGACAGATTCTTTGCGCGGGTGAGCTTCCTTCTTTTACTGACCTACAAGTTTTGTCGCCAGATGCGAAATTGAGGTGGTGGGGATATTTTCAATTAAGGTCCTTCCTGAACTCTCGGACCTTGAGGAGAGACCCGGATATCGCCCTGTCCCCCCTAGAAGCGATCTTTGCTGCCGCCCAGGCACCCCTTAGAGGGATTTCAGTCATCTACTCTCTTTTATCTGGGGCGGCAGGTACTGAGGCCCATGGGTATCGGAGGGCCTGGAAATCGGAACTCGGGAGGACAGTTTCGATACAGGAATGGGAGAAGTGCTTTTTGATGGCTCAGAGATCTTCGGGGTCCTGTGAGGCATTAGAAAAATGCTACAAGGTACGCCTTAGGTGGTACCTCATCCCAGACAGGCTGCATCGGTTTTCTTCTTCCACTTCTCCCCTTTGCTGGAGACGCGACACAGAGGTTGGTACACTGATTCATGTTTGGTGGAGCTGCCCCCTGATCCAGGAATTCTGGTCTAAAGTTTTTCGGAATTACAACATGGTCACAGGTGGGAGATTGGAGGGATCCCCCGAGATGGCCTTACTCGCTCTGCTCCCTGGAAGATCCAAAAGAAAGACATCCTCCGATTCTGCCTTAGTGCAGCACGAAATGTGATTCCTCGTCATTGGAGGGAGCGGACACCCCCTACGATTTTGGAGTGGTACTCGGAAATGGACTCCCAGACTCAACCGACCTATGTAACAGCTTGGACGGAATGGATCTTGTTCAGAGAAGCCCCTAATTTTAGAGATCTGCTTTCCTGAATGTATACGCGCTTGTACCGAACTTGACCTCTACCAGATCTTTCCTTTTAAACTGCGGCTCCCCAGACGTACTTTCCTCATCTTCTTTGCTCTTCCTATTTCTTTCTACAATCCTCCTCTATTCTTTCTTTCCCTTTTCAATCCTTTTCTCCTGTCCAGACATTCTATCCTTGTTCCAACCCTCCACCCCCATCCCTCTCCCCATAGGCCGAAATATATAGATTAGTGAAATTGATATTTAGTATTAATATACCACCATCTCCTGTTGAGATCTAGGGTCCCCTCCTTTGAATCCTCTGAATCGAGGAGAGGTCCCACCTAATATATAGGTGTGACTTTTGCAGATGCCACGGTGACTTTGAAATATGTGATAGTATCAGGTGGCTTATCGTTTGTTCTGATTTTTATTTTACTGCTCTGATGATATACTTCATTCTGAGCACAATACTATCTCTCATTGTACTGATGTATGTTTATGTTAAAAATCACAATAAAAATATATTTACGAAAAAAATTTTGGTTGCACAAAGTTTGCAGCTTCAGTTTTTATAGTGGCAATTTGTATCAACTCTAGGAGTGATCAGATGATTTGCAAAAATTTGCAGCCATTCTTTTCAATGAAAATTAAGAATCACAAAACCATATTTCTACTAAATTTCAGCCCTGAAAGTACATGACTTGCTTACATAACCTCAGTGATTTTCTCCTTGGTTCAAGTGTAAAACCCAAGAAAAAGTAAACAGTAATAGTAAGTGTAAACAACATATAGGGCACCAAGTTTTTTTTAAATCAAAATAGTGGTAAGTACCCTATGTTATTTATGTGTACTATTACTGTTCACTTACTATGGGGTATATGCTTAATTTGTATTTTTCTAAGATTTCATCTGTGAAATGGCCACAGTGTGAAGTGCACTTATGCACTGCACGTATACCAACTTATGCTTCAGCTCATTTCTTTTTTTTTTTTTTAAGAAAGTGTTCTATAGGATGAGGCAGCGGATATCACTCGGTAATGCTGATTGAATTATAGGAGCAGGCTGGTTGCTTTAAAGTGGTTTGGTGCTTGAAATCATTGTCTTCTGTTAAATAGTTGCTTTCAATGAAACACGTGCAGTCATCATTGCTTTGCATCAAAAAGGCTTTACAGGTAAGGACATTGTGGCTTGTAGGATGGCCCCTAAATCAACAATTTATCAAATCATTGAGAACTTCAAAGAGAAATGTAATGCTGAGTAGGCGGCTTCAGGGCACCCAAGAAAGTCCAGCCATTGCTGAGACTGTGTACTAAAGAGGATTCAGCTATATTGGTTAGACCAGTGCAGAGCTTGCTATGAAATGGCAGCAGGCAGGTATCAGTATGTCTGCATGCATACTACTAAAGAGAAGGCTTTTGGAAACTGGCCTGGTGTCAAGAAGGGCAGAAAAAAACACCCCTTCTCTTTAAGAAAAGCATCAAGGACAAACTGACATTCTGTATAATGTACAGAGGTTGGATTGCAGGCAGAGGACTGGGGCAAAGTTATTTCCTCGAATAAAGCCCCATTCAGACTGTTTGAAACATCTGGAAAATTGATCATTTGGAGAAAAGATAACCATTATCACCAGGGGTGTGGAGACTAAGCCAAACATCCAACTCAGACTCCTCAATTTCCTTGAATCCGACTGACTCCAAGACTAACTCCACAACCATGGCTGTGAGGTCAGTAAGCCAGACATCTGCCTCAGACTCCTTAATTTCACTGAATCTGACACTGACTTAATCAAAATGGACTCCACTTCCACAGCCCTGGTTACCACAAGTCATGTGTCAGGCCGACAGTAAAGCATCAGAGACCATTCACGTGTGGGGGGGCTTCTCCTCCATGGACCAGGCTAACTCACAATTTTGTTTAAGATCAGTGCCATGGATAAAGAATGGGAACCAACAATCAAATTGTGCGCAAATGTGATCCCAGCCTAATGTACTTGTCTTGTTGCTCAGTTGTGCAGCAGGGCCTCCCACTTCTTTCTACTCTGGTTAGAGCCTGTTTGTGCTCTCTTCTATAAAGGGAGTAGTACACACCATTGTAGGAAATCTTCACTTTCTTGGCAAATTCTCGCATGGAATAGCCTTCATTTCTAAGCACAAGAATAGACTGTCGAGTTTCACATGAAAGTTCTCTTTTTCTGGCCATTTTGAAAGTTTCATAGACAAACACATGTAATGCTCCAGATTCTCAACTACTGTAGCTCAAAAGAAGGTCAGTTTTATAGCTTCTCTAATCAGCTAAACTGTTTGCAGCTGTGCTAACATAATTGTGCAAGGGTTTTCTAAACATCCATTAGCCTTCTTAAGGCCGCTTTACAAGTCACGATATCGCAACGCAACTACGATAAAAAGTCACGTGGTTTGGGCGTTGCAGTTATCGTTGTTGCGTTGTGTCGTGTAAATGGGCAATGCGATGCGAAAACAACGCAACAACTACCGTTTTTGAATTGTGCATGCTGTTCAACCGTGCAATATTGGCTGTGTGATCTGCCATGATCGTGCTGTGTGACAGTGCAACTACGATTTGTAGCGCAACTTCCCCTGTTCACTCCCATGTTAAAAGGTCGTTCCCTGGGTGGCTCATGGACAGCGCTAAGGAGGGGCGTAGACATTGCAGTTGCGTTGCCTAACGAAATCTCCCTGTGTGAAAGCTCCTACACGATCTGGGACAAGTGGCAAAAAAGTGTGCGCTCCCGTGAAATCGTACGCAATATCGTTCCGATATTGCGACGTGTAAAGCGGCCTTTACATACTGTAGTTAGCAAACACAATGTACCATTAAAACAGAGGAGTGGTGGTTGTTGGAAATGGGCCTCTATACACCTATGTAGATATTGCATTAAAAAAAACAGACGTTTGCAGCTAGAATAGTCATTTACCACATTAACAATGTATAGAGTGTATTTCTGATTCATTTAATGTTCACTTCATTGAAAAAAATTTCAAAAAGAAGGACATTTCTAAATGACCCCAAACTTTTGAACGGTAGTGTATATTGAAAAATGTCACAACAAAGCATGACATTCATAGCTTTAGTAACCAGAAAGAAAGAAGTGTGAAGGAAAATGATAGCAAATAATAAGAGCAGTGTCCTAATCCTGACCCTGGATAACCCGGGCTTTACAGAACCCTGAGATGGATTCAGATGAATCCGAACCGATCATACGACCTCGAGTGTCAGAAAACAAAGAGCTTGTGAAGAAGACATGGAGGAGGCCGGATGTACGAGCTTCCTATTCGTGATGACAGCGATCCTCCGGAGGAAACCTTCTGAGACGTTACAAGGTGAAGGGGCCGGAGGATGGAGTGCAGGGCTCGCTATCAAATCTCCCAATGTATAATGTAGCGAGACGGGTCCGGAATGTAACAAAGAGTCCGCTGTCGAATCTTTATTGATTTTTTTTGTTTAAATTTAAAGATAAAAAATGAATAAAAAAGAAAATCATAAGTCAGGAAAAAAAGAAACCAAAGAGTTTATTTAAGGCCAGCGACATATAATAAATAGTGGATCCATAGTCTTACAGTACCAGATGGTTTTTCATGCGTTTTATACAGGAATGGAATATACTGCAGCCCCTGGGACAGAAGGCGTTTGGCAAGAATTTAATTACAACAAATTGGAATTAAAATATATATATATAAAAACGCAAAAAAAAAATTACAATACATGTCCAGTCCATACCGCAGTACAATGGGCTCATAAATAAAACACACAGGACGCTTGAATTAACAGTAATCCAATGGCAGCCAATCAGAAACAATCTAATTTTTTAATATAAAGTGATCTGATTGGTCGTCGGAGGAGCCTTTTCCCATCCCCATCCCATTGTTAGTGTTTTCCATACAAATGTAATTTTAGAAAAATCTTATATTGAAGGACAGGATGGAAAAAGATGTGGCCTGACCTCTCTACCGTCAGTATGGAAGCGGTCCAGCGTTTGGAGGTAATATCTGGTCTAGACACCTGCAGTCAGGACAATGATGTAATATAGAGACTCAGTTACACAAGTCAGCCCTAATCACTTTTAGGGGCACCATGTTGTTCTTTGTGTTCCTGTGGTGGCGCTTGTTGAACCAAGCGATTATTACTTACTGTGTTTCTACTTGGCAACCATCATTTTTAGAGGCACCATGTAATTCTTCATATGTCCTGTGGCGGTGCTGTAGGGTAATTATTTACTTGGTTTCAGACCAATCATTTTTAGGGGCACCATGTAGTTCTTCATGTGTCCTGTAGAGGCGCTGTAGAGTAATTGCTCACTTTTTAACTGTAATGCTTTAACAGAAACAAACAGTCCCACGACCATGAGGTTGTAGAAGTAGCTACTAACCTTGAAGAAGTAGAAGATAGCTAACTAACCTTTTGGTGAAACCTCTTATGGTACCATTAATGGGGCGATCTCTCTGGCGATGGCTGCCGGCAAATTAGGGGTGGCTAAGTCGCGGCAACATTGCTCCTGAGTTGCCGCGTGTGACAGGGCGATAATAAGGCGATAAATCGCCTAAGCAACATGTTGGGAAACCTGGCGTGTGTAGGTGCTCAGGCGATCTGCCTGCATCGCCCTGTGTTAACCGCAACTGCGATGTTGCTGCCAACTTCCCCCTAATATGGATCGCTGCCAGGGTAGAATTTAACCCTGGCAGTGAGTTGCCGGCAAGATGCAGATGCGTGTGACATCGCAACAGCAACCATGGCAGCGCGCCAAAAAAGTGCGCGCTCCCGTGAGTTGCCGCAGAGATCGCCCCGTGTGACGGTACCATTGAAGCGGACCTGCCACTTGCCACAAATGTGTAACTATATAATCTGGTGTAAATGCCGCTGTTCTCCTGAATCCAGTAAAAGTTTTTCTTTTCTACCTACACCTCTCCGTTCCAGAGTTACGGCCTCCTCTTCCTTGTTGATAAATCTACTCTTCTTACAAGTGGGTGTAGTCTTCTTTTATAACCTCACCCACTTGCCTATTAAGCCTCAGGGAACAAAAGGCGATATCTCAGGAAAGGTGAGGCGCAAGAACAAAAGAAAAACAATGCCGATTCAGGAGAATGGCGGCATTTACACCAGGTATCAAATTACAATTTATGTCAAGTGACATATTGTCTTCAAGGAAGCATCTTGAAACTTCTCAAAGAGGACCTGTCACTTACCACACATGCGTAATGTTATTATCTGGTGTAAATACTGCTGTTCTCCTGAATCCGGTGATGGTTTTTTTCTTCCAATGCCAATCCGTTCCAGAATTGTGGCCTCCATTCCTTGTTGAGAAACCTACGCTTCTTACAAGTGGGTGTGGCCTTCTTTCATGACCTCGCCCACTTGCCTATTAAGCCTTAGAGTAGAAAATGCGATATCTTGGGAATGGAGAGGCGCAGGAAAAAAAGAAAAACAATGCGGATTCAGGAGAACAGCAGCATTTACACCAGGTATACAAATTCCATAATATGTCAATTGACACATTGTCTTTAGGGGAGTATCTTGGAGAGGACCTGTCGCTTACAACAAATGTGTAACTTTATTATATAGTGTAAATGCTTCTGTTCTCCTGAATACAGTGGTGTTTTCCCATTTCTTCCTATGGCTTTCCATTCCAGAGTTATGGCCGCCTCTTCCTTGTTGATAAATCTACTCTTCTTAACCAAGTGGGTGTGGTCTTTTTTCATGACTTCGCCCACTTGTTTATCAAGCCTCAAGGAAGAGAGGACAATATCTCTAGAATTGAGAGGCGCAGGAAAAAAAGAAAAACATAGCCAGATTCAGGAGAACAGTGGCATTTACACCAGTTATACAAATTACATATTTATGGCAAGTGATACATTGTCTTTAGGAAAGTATCTTGAGGATATGGACCACTTTGCATCATGTCAGTAGTAATTTTTATCTCCAACTACATATAACCATTCATGGTCCATATATTTGAAAATTAAGAGACTGGATGAGAGAGAAATGTTAAATAGGTCACATATGGGATCCTCACAGATTACAAGACTCGTGTCCCCCATTTCCTCCTGGCCACAGTCAGAAAAATGGAATGGAGTGGGAAGTTGCACATGCAGCTCCTTAACAAAAACAAAAATGACACTTAAAGGGATTGCCCACTTTTTTATTTTATTGTGCTTGAATGCATGTATTTGGAGCTAAAAATCATTTTTGCAATTTGGTTTTATTAAAAATGTTGTACCGCTTAAGTTTTACAGGCTTTGTTCCCCCCGGACACTAAACTTTGATATGATCTAAGGTCATAAATCGACAAAAAACACAGATGAATGAGTTACTAAGTCTCCTATTAAACAGGCAAAATGAGCTCACTGATAGATTCTCAGTTAACTCATTCAGCAGCCGGCAATAGAAAGAGGATATAGACGGCAAACGGTGCAATTCCTTTTTAAGGAATCCAATGAAAAAAATGATTTTCAGACACAAGTACATGCATTTAAATAACCAGCCCCTTTCATGCCCAATACACAGGGCTTGGCTCGTTTGTCAGGGTCAAAGACTTGGATGGAGCCCGGAGTCAATAACTCATTTTTTGGTAAAATTATGCAAATTATTATTACATTCCTAATACTGTTTGTCCATAGATCATCCCCCATAAAGAATAATGGCGCCCCCTTAGGAAACCGTGGAGAGGACAGTAGAGTAGCAATTGCATTGTATATACATTATACTGCGGCCTTTGATCGATACCATAACCCTTCATGAGAAGATGGAGAATTTCCAGTTAGTAGTAAATCTTCCTTCCCTTAGTAGTAGCCTCGCTTGGATTGAGTGATCATTGGTCCGTAAAGTCAGTTTAGTGATGGCGGCCGATCCGTGTTCCACAGTAGCTCTACGTACGGCCATTTGGTTTGTAGACAGCGTTTGATGGGGGTGTCGTCAGTCTGTAATCGGGGGTCTTCAAAACCCATGACGGCGGTTCCTTCAATGTAAGCAACCTGAATGATATAATAAAGACATAAATACCATATATATTGTACAAAAGTAACGCCCCCTTCCCCGCCCAGTCTGGCATCTCTATATAAAATTGCGACTTGGATCATCCACTTTCATCTGAATGTCCGCCTATGTTCACTTCCGCCCCCCATATTAGCACACCCAAGTAATGGTATGCCAATATGGCGATGGCTGGTGGTGCAACGGACAACAGAAACCCACCGCACACGATGCCCAGTCCACGCTCCTTTCTACCCGTCTGCCCCCCAGCTGCATGCTCCGTCCACCCGCTGCTCACACTGGCAACTGAAGTACAAAACTCAATGGACCCAATTGGGGGCTGAGTTAACAGAGGGGCAGAGTTAAGAGGGGGCGTCACAATGGGCATTGCCTAACGCAGTGTCCCCTATGTGGCGGGTGTGTCCTCGCTTTTTGTACTAAAGGAAAAGCGATGACACGACCACCACATCGGGGCACTGCGCTCGGCCATGCCCATGGTGATGCCCCCTGTTATCTTCTGCCCCCATCACAGCCATTGACTCATTGCTCTAGTCTAGGCTTCACCTGCCCGCTGCTCACCCCCCGTTCACATCTCTCTGCCTCCACACTGCCCCTCTCACCCCCACTCACCCCTGCTCACCCTCTCACACCACAGCCCCTACTCACGCCACACATGTCCCCATTCACCCCACACTACCCCTGCTTATCCCTCTCACCTCCCCACATGCCCAACTGCACTTGCTCACCCCCACTCCCCCTCTCACCCCCCCCCACTGCCCCTGCTCACCTCTCACACCTCCCCACACGCCTCCACTCACCCCACACTGCCCCTGCTCACCCCTCACGCCCCATGCCCACTCACCCCACTGCCCCTCTCACTGCCCACTCACCCTTGCACCCCACACTGCCCCTGCTCACCTATCTCACCCCTCACATGCCCCCACTCGCCCTGCTCACTCCTCTCAACCCCCACTCACCTCACGCACCCCCACATGCCACCACTCACTCCACACTTCCCCTGCTCACCCCCTACATGCCTCACTCACCTGACACCCACTGACACTCACCCCTCTCAGCACCCATTCATGCCCCTCAGGCCGCACTCTCCATTGCTCAGTTTCCGCGCGCCCAGTCTTAAGCACACACTCTTAAGCTCCCGTCACAAACGACGATGCTCCAGCCGGGATACGCTGGAGTGTCGTTACCTGGTCGCTGGGGAGCTGTCAAACAGGCAGATCTCCCCAGCGATCAGGGACCTGGGAGCCACCACCCACATCGCTGGAAGTGAGGTTATCAGCGTCCTCCCTGCTTAGCTCTGCCTGTAAGCAGGGAGGAAACTGGTAACTATGATTAACACTGGGTATCTAGGCAGCGCGCACAGCTAAATTGTAACATTTCGACCACGCAGGACCTTTAGCAAGCCAGTAAAGGATGTACAATGATTACTGGCTTGCTAAAACCCGCATGGCTGAAACACTGCACATTTTTTTATAGCTTTTTTTGCGGTGTATGCTACATTTTTTGTAGAGGAGAAATCTTTGGATCTTTTGGAATCGGTTGCAGCTTTACAACCGTATGTAGTGTTGTACCAAATAAGCACGAACTGTGGAGTGGTGCACGGAATATACCCCAATACATGCAAGTCATCGTCCACATCAATCAGAGGCACAGGGCGCGGATTGGTGAGTCTGACAGCAAGATGGGTCGCCATACCCATTGGATTATGTGGTGTGGATTAGCATTTGATATGAGAGAAGAAAAAATAGTTTATAATCCAGCGTGAAATAGTGACAAAAATCACCATATTATAACTCCACTGGAATGTCGCTTGCAAAAATTCCTGATTCTAAAGATCCGATTTTAAGAGGACCTGTCACCCCCCCTGGTGCATGGCAAACTAAATGCAGCACTGAATGCAGCATGGCTGCTGCATTCAGGGAAGGGGTCCCCATGGGTCTTATCCCCTGTAAGCTTTAAAAAAGATTCATGTTCCTCCCCCTCTGTGTCTGCTGCCACCTCGTCCTCTTCTGCTTCTGCTGACGTCAGGACCTCTTAAGATCCCACCCAGACGATCTCTTAACTGTAAAGTTTCTAAAGTATTTTTTAAAAGCTTACAGGGGGGCTAGAGACATGGGAGACCCTTTCCTTGAATGCAGCAGACATTCTTCATTCCGTGCTGCATTCATTTGCCAGCGCCAGGGGGTGACAGGTCCTCCTTAAATTTCAATTTCACTTATTTCTCAGCAGCAGTTGTAGATTGTAGGCCCTCGCCCTCTGTCACTCATTTAGTTTTCACTTACTGTACTTGTTTTCTACCTATCATATAGTTATGCTTTTTGTTAAAAAAAACCATTATCTAAAATATTTATATTTCAATTTTCTATATAATATGACATATCTATATTTAAAAAAAAATGCAAAAAACCCCTGAAATTTAGCAATATTCTTTCTGGCCTCAACATCTAAAATTAGATTCACAATTCTTGTTTTGTACACATCACTTTTCAGCAGTGCCAGTACCATCACAGACTGGATTACAATGAAAGCTTACACCTATTGGAGAACATACAGTACATAACATATAACATGTTCCACCAATCACAATAGGTGATATCGCAGCGCACCTCCCCCTCCCCTGTATAATGACTGATAACACCTCTATATACAGTAGATAACACAGGATCCACCATTCACAATAGATGATATCACAGCTCACCTCCTCCTCCTGTACAATGACTGATAACACCTCTATATACAGTAGATAACACAGGATCCACCATTCACAATAGGTGATGTCACAGCTCACCTCCTCCTCCTGTACAATGACTGATAACACCTCTATATACAGTAGATGACACAGGATCCACCATTCACAATAGGTGATATCACAGCTCACCTCCTCCTCCTGTACAATGACTGATAACACCTCTATATACAGTATATCACACAGGATCCACCATTCACAATAGATGATATCACAGCTCACCTCCTCCTCCTGTACAATGACTGATAACATCTCTATATACAGTATATCACACAGGATCCACCATTCACAATAGATGATATCACAGCTCACCTCCTCCTCCTGTACAATGACTGATAACATCTCTATATACAATAGATAACACAGGATCCACCATTCACAATAGGTGATATCACAGCTCACCTCCTCCTGTACAATGACTGATAACACCTCTATATACAGTAGGTGATGTCACAACTCACCCTCTCCTCCCTTCTCAATGAAATTTGCCTAGATTAGAGCATGCTCATTAAATACTCTAGTCCTGTTCAGTAGGGTCTGATTCTAATGTCCGTTTGCTTATCAGGACATTGGGTTCTATGTTCTTAGTGACAAGTGATGGACAGTCCAGGCTCTTTTTGGTGATCCGGATCTCATGGCTTCACACACCAAAAGAAGCCAGATTTTTTTGGATCCTAAACGACTCTCTATTAAATATGTGTTCACCCTAGGTAAACACACATCTAACATGACGTTGATCCCTTGAAATGGGCAAAACCTCGTCCACCCGTGACCCAAACCCTGTCCACTTGCAACAGGCAAAGTAAATTGAGAAGTGGGCAGGGTTTTGTTCAGGTGGGCCCGGTTTTGTCCCTTGAACACCAGAATTTTATGCAAAGTGAGAGCCATTAAAGAAAACTAAGTGGCGCTCTCTGGTGACCAGTGCGAAAATTGCAAGGACATAGTGAGGATAGGAGGAAGAAACCCCCTCCACCAAAAAAAGGTATCTAACATAGCGAATTGCTTTCTTCCGCCACTTCCTAATCTGTACATTTTCCAGTGTTCTTTTTTAAAATGGACTAAATATTCACCCCCCCTTTTAAACCAAAATTGAAAAAGAACGTCAGAGCAAAAGCATTAAAATGTAATAAAAGGAAAAAATAAAATACTTTAACGATGTCACATCGCAGTCACTTCTGCACCGCTGCGGTTTATTTTTTCCCGTTGTCATGGTTACAGCATCACATAATCATTTACATTCCAGAATGAAGCACAGCAACAGAACCCTGGCCAATAACCCTAACCAATCCCTCCCCTCTTAATCAATCAATGAATGAGCTATCCTAAAATCAGCCGGGCTGTGCCGGATCCATCTTCTCCGATGTTACTGGAAGACGTTCGGAGCCTTCTCAGAATTTACTACAAATAACTGAACGTCCAAGATGTTTGCATGATGGAATCCTCCTGCTGGACATGTGCAACCGAGCAGAGCCGCCACTTGCCGCCTATCTTCTTTGCTCACATATTTTGCTCTTTCCCTCCAATAAAACTCAGCTGGTTTCCTTAAAGGGGTTATCCACATTTGGCAAAACATTTTTTTTTAACCTAAGTGCATGTATCTGGGGTTAAGAATCCTTTTCCTAATTTGGTTTAATTAAAAAAAAATCCTGCATTATTCTACAGCCTCCGTGCTCTAGTGTCTATTGTTGGCTGCAGAAGGAGTTAACTGAGAATCCGTCAGTGAGCTCATTCAGATGAAATGACGGAAGATATATCTCTTATCTGTCGTTTTCTATGTTCCTCTCTGCTGATTTGTGATCAAAGGCCACATCAAAGTTGTATGTGCAAAGAGCCTGTAAAAAGGTTTACTCAAATTCCAATTGCAAGAATGGTTTTCTTCCCTAAATATTTGCATTAAGAAAAAAAAAAAAGTCCTCAAAAGAGGATAACCCCTTTAAAAAGACCCTGTCATGTCGTTTTTTGTTTTTAAATTGCCCCCAATGTTATTTAGATCATGAACTATGCATCACTAACCTATACTTCCGCAGGTACCATGCACATCAGTCCACATTGTCATGCAGTTTTTTAAATGCAGTCACACCCCCCTGCATTGTAATATATTAACATCAGTTAATGATCTTTAGAAATTCACATAATATGCTGTAGAAGGACCTGTAGTGATGTCACGACCATGTGATAATAATGGGCGGAGCTAAGCCTACATTTCCATCACAGCAGGCCTGCTTAGCTCCACCCATTATGGTATCCTGGTCGTGACATCACCACAGGTCCTTCTAGAGCAGTGTTTCTCAGCTCCAGTCCTCAGGACCACCAACAGATCTTGTTTTCAGATTTCCTTAGTCTTGCACAGATGATAGTTTAATCACCTGCACTGGGGATAATTCAAACCCCTGTGCAATACTAAGGCAATCCTGAAAACAGACGTGTTGGTGGGTCCTGAGGACTGGAGTTGAGAAACACTGTTCTAGGGCATATTGTGTGAATGTCTGTAGGTCCTTCAGTGATGTGATAGAGAGCTATTTTGCATATTTTCCCATGGATTATTCGCATTAAAACTCCATATATTTAGTCTTATGGTCAGGTGTGGCGGAGAAGGATCAACTCTATGGGTTATCATGAAGGGTCGCCCTCGGCTCCTTAGTTCCAGTGGATGGAAATCTTAATACTTCAGCACAAGACACTGTGGACAATTGTAGCTTCCAGCTTTGTGGGAACTTTTCTGTTGCCCATGACTGTGTCCAGTGCACGAGCTCCGTACAGACATGGAGGGAGCACATGACCGGCCACACAAATCCTTCACCAAAGCCCCTTCCAACACCTTTGGGATGAACTGTATCGAAAATTATGATCCCGGCCTCACCCAACATCAGATGAGCGTTTTATGCATTGAAGGGAGGTTTTCTGGACGTTGTCAGTTGCAGAGTGTTGCCTATAGCTAATGGCAGCCTCTCCCGCTCATACCTGCCTTAAAGGGTTTCTCTGATGCCACCAATTTCTCCATCAAGAATGGAGCAAGGATGCGTCCATTATAACTGATGATCACGTACATATCCTGGCAAACACCGGGCAACACAATGCCAACAGAGCTTTTTACTAGTGAGGAGTGAGCACTACCATACTCAGGACTCTTAAGGAGCAGTTGGACGCTTGGATGGGCATAATTTGAGCACACAAGTATAATAGAAGTCAATGGGGAACTGAATCATTTTCCTCAGAAATCATCCATTATACTTGGGTACTCGTCGCGACTGTCCGAGCATCTAACTGCTAGATAACAGTATTGACCCTATCATTACTGCTTGTTACCCCTATTTTTGGACTCATGATGCAGAACTGAGCAGCACCAGAGAAATTCTTTAATGAGATAACCATTTTTGCTGGATGGCAAGTAACTCAGGAAGGTCCCCGGCCGTCATGAACTTGATTGACACAGACGTGATCAATAAATTATAAATCCCAGGGCCCCACCTGGCTTAAAAAAATATCAAAAGTTTTTACTTTAATTCATCACCCATAGTATCTACAATTAGTAATGCAAATTATCGCCAAGGATAACAACACTTTTTCATACATTCCCTGCACCATTCGCTGAGCATCAGCCATAAGACCGGCCGACACGGACTTTGAACTGTTAAATCTTCCAAAGGAAAAATGAGAAGAACATAAGAATGTAACGGAGAGAGATAAGACGTGTGATGACACAGAGCACGCAGCAGAACACTCACAGAGCCCGCAACAAAGGCCAAGAATAAGAGCGCACATCATGCAATGGACGTGTCAGCGGAGCAAACGCTGCAGAGTAAACCACCATACCTTCTCGTTATGATTGGACTGCCGCAACCATTATAATGGTACACCTTGAAGGAGTCCGGAACTTAGAGCCCTGAAATTTCAGAGGGCAAAAAGATGCTTTGAGTGGTTACCAAATATTGTGTGTACATGTATGTGTACATGTATGTATGAGTATATACATGTATAAGTATGACATGTATGATGTGTATGAGTACATGTATGTACATGGTGTGATGTATATGTATGTGTGTGTATGAGTGTATATATATATGTATTTATATGTAATGTGTGTACATGTAAGTATTCATGTTGTTTATGTACATGTATGTGATGTACAGTATGTGTGCATGTGTACATGTATGTTGAGTCTGTAATGTATGTGTGTATGGTGTGTATATATTATGTATTTATATTGTAAATTGGTGTACATGTAAGTATTCATGTGTGCTTCATACATGTATGTGTGTATGGTACATGTATGTTTGAATGGTGTACGTGTATGTATGAGTGTGTAATGTACGTGTGTGGAAATATGCTTGCGATGTGTACAATGGGATAGAAATATAGTGTATGTACATTTTTGCATGTGATGCATACCCACCTATGGTTATTAGTAACTACAGTATAACACAATGGCTTCAGGCCAGTCTACTGTACTGTCTGGGAAAAACTCCTGGAGGAACGGGCCCAGGTAAATGATCCGAGGCCTTCTGGGTCTAATTTTGTCTTCATGAGGTTTACACTAGGGGAACATTGTAAAGCAAACAATAAGCCGGGCAGCTTGTGGCTCTGGCGTTCTGAGATAGCGTGGTACCGCGTGCGCTGGGTGCCAATGAACGCGCTTCTATTTTGGGAAGCCAGGAACGCGCTCATCTGAATGGCATCTCTTTAGCCAAAATGGGTTTATTTTCAGACTGCATAATCTTATGATTAAAACCAAAACAGTGATGATAATTTTGGGAGACAGAACCTTATTAGGAAAACATTTCTAAAAAACAAGAGTGTGTGGAAACTGAACACGACGGGCGGGCGGAGAGCCAACGACTGGTGTTACTGAGCGTGTAGAATAGAGCTGCAGACACGGGAGTGACCCGAGCCAGAACCCTGCGCTTGCTCCAGATGCCGGACCCCAAAAATGTCATCTATCTGCTGGAGTAGATCATTATTGGGATCTCAGAAGACCCAAACTAGTGCCGATTGTCAGATCAATAGGGAATGGGATAAACTGGATTCATTTTGTGGATGATGCTTCATTTATTTTCCCGGGTAATGAATGGTGGGGGAGAGATCATGGAAATCTTCAGGTACATATATATGGTCCTGGGTGAGATGCTGACAGCCTGTAGGACACAACCCCATTAAAATTGGCTGAGCTGACTGACAGAGGGGCTAAAAGGGGCCCACAGTCACCTGCTGCAAGGGGAACCAGTGCTATTTAAAGGGGTTGTGCCATGAATAATTTTAAATTAAAATAAAAATAAGTTCCACAATTGGATGTGTTGAACAAAAAAAAAAAAGTTCCTCATGTATTTTCACCTTGTGTAATGGATGTGTACGATCATGGAGGAACAGGTCGGATATACCACATCTCCTGGGCAGGGAAGGAAGAAAAGTATACAGACATTACAGCTGGGGATCACAGAATATAAGAGTATCCAGACATTACAGCCAGGGATCACAGAATATAAGAGTATCCAGACATTACAGCCGGGATCACAGAATATAAGAATATACAGACATTACAGCCGGGGATCACAGAATATAAGAATATACAGACATTACAGCTGGGGATCACAGAATATAAGAGTATCCAGACATTACAGCCGGGGATCACAGAATATAAGAATATACAGACATTAAAGCCGGGGATCACAGAATTGAAGAGTATCCAGATATTACAGCTGAGGATCACAGAATATAAGAGTATACAGACATTACAGCCGGGGATCACAGAATATAAGAGTATACAGACATTACAGCCGGGGATCACAGAATATAAGAGTATACAGGCATTACAGCCGGGGATCACATAATATAAGAATATACAGACATTACAGCCGGGGATCACAGAATTGAAGAGTATCCAGACATTACAGCTGAGGATCACAGAATATAAGAGTATACAGACATTACAGCCGGGGATCACAGAATATAAGAGTATACAGACATTACAGCTGGGGATCACATAATATAAGAATATACAGACATTACAGCCGGGGATCACAGAATTGAAGAGTATCCAGACATTACAGCTGAGGATCACAGAATATAAGAGTATCCAGACATCACAGCCGGAAATCACAGAATATACAGTAAGAGTATACAGATATTACAGCTAGGGATCACATAATATAAGAATATACAGACATTACAGCCGGGGATCACAGAATATAAGAGAATACAGACATTACAGCCTGGGATCACAGAATATAAGAGTATACAGACATTATAGAAAACATTTTTAAACAGACAACGAAAAGTTTCTCATTACAGAAGGAATCAGCTGTGATCCCCATCTGTAATCTCTGTATACACTTATATGTTGTGATCTCTGGCTGTAATGTCTGTATACTCATATTCTTACATACAACTTACATAGTTTCAGGTGCTCCCTAAAAACACATCTTTTTAGGGTGGCCCATCATGATCCCTAGTCAAAATCACTTAGACATAGCATATCCGCTCCACCAGTCTCAAATGCACTACAAATAATGGTAGGTGGCCACTTATGCAGCTCTTATCTATTCCCCATTTCCTCAAGTTGACTATACCATCACTGCAAATAAGCTCCTGTACTTTGTGTCACCCTCATCTCATTGTTAGGGTATAGTCACACTTGTCGTTACGTGATCGCTGGTGAGATGTCAAACAGTCATATCTCACCAGCGATGCAGCAACGATACGGCGATCGTTGGGACCCAGTCACTCTCGGGCGTAGTATTGAGATCGTTGGTCGTTGTCCGTGTCAAACACAGCGATGCACGCTGCCCAGCGGGAGTCAGACGACCAAAAAATGGTCCAGAACAGTTTGTAACGAGCAGCGATCTCACAGCGGGGGTCTGATCGCTGCTACGTGTCACATAAAGCGAGATCGCTGATGAGGTCGCTGTTGAGTCACAAAATTCGTGACTCAGCAGCGATCTCGCTTAGTGTGACAGGGGCTTTAGATTGTAAGCTCTTATGAGCAGGGGGGGGTGTCATTTTGCTTTAAATATTGTATTTTCCGATAAATGTTACTTTTGATTGTTTTAATATGAACCTCTGAATTGTGAAGTGCTGCAGAATATGTTGGTGCAATATAAAGTTTATTATTATATTCTCTGATCTCCGGCTGAAATGTCTGTATACTCTTATATTCTGTGATCTCTGGCTGTAATGTCTGTATACTTTTATATTCTGTGATCCCCGGCTTTAATGTCTATAATCATATTCTGTTATCCCCAGCTGTAATGTCTGTATAATCTCCAACCTGTTCCTGCATGGCTGGACACATACATTACAAATATCTCAAGATAGGAACATTTTTTTTTAACATCCAATTGTGGAACTTATTATTATTTGAAGATCTATTAATTAAAATGTACAATTGTTCGCGGCACAACCCATTTACGTCAATGGGGCAGGAAAACACTGCAGGCCCCTATATGATCAAGCATCTGGGAAGCCAATGTTAAGTGAAAACTTTGTTTTTTTCCCTCCAACTTTCTCAGAATCCTCATCAGAAGCAGATGAAAATCAGACATGGAAACATTGGTTTAGGTGTGTCAAGCGGTTATCTTGTGTTCTGAAAGACTGTAAATTTGGGAATAAAACACTGGGAAATCATCCGTCCCTTCCAGAGAGGACAATGAGGATCCCGTGAGAATGGTCACCATTCACATAACCCTGGATGGGGGCCACATGTGGCCGGTTTGGGTCTATGGAAAGCCGTGTATTTACAGAAACTTGCTTACAACTCGCAAGCATCTTGTAAATACCTGAAGATTAATTGCACATGCTCCGTTACATTTATTTCTCACACGTCTCTTATTTTAATTAAATGCACATTTGTTATTTTCAAATAAATAAATACAAATTTACATGAAAACAACAACAGATCTGTGAAGTGGAGACCAAAAACAAAATCCCCAGTTATTCCCATTGGGAGCACCACAGACGTTCTTTGCTTGGTTACGTCGATGACATCCTCCTATACCCATCACACAGGTAGTTAACCATTGATTGACTGCAGCGGTCACATGAGTAGATGACTGAGGACTATCAGACTGGTAGGGCTGGAACAGCGGATGATTCAAAAGGAGAGTATGGGTAATTTTCATAGAATCATACAAAGGTAGAGCTTGAAGGGGCCTCCTGGTCATCTGATCCAACCCCTTGCTCAAAACAGGATTCACTAAATCATCCAGACAGATGTCTGAGCAGTCTCCATGTTAAGACTCCCATTGAAGGAGAACTCACCACCTCTCGTGGCCGCCTGTTCTACTCGTCGATCAGGATCACTGTCAAAAAGTTTTTTCTAATATCTAATCTGCGTCTCCTTCTATTTAGTTTCATCCCATTGCTTCTAGTCTTTCCTTGTACAAATGAGAATAAAGCTGATCCCTCTACAGTGTGACAGCCCTGTTAATTCCTCCCCTTAAAATGTTTTTGTCTTTTACTCATTCCAAATTGTGTTGATATAAAATAAAAAAATCATATACTCACCTACCGTTCTCTGCTGGTCTCCGCATCAAAATCCAGAAGTGATGTCACGTGACCGCTGCAGCCAACCATCCCAGGGATCAATGAGAATTAACTTAAGTAGGAGAAAAGCTCTTTAACCTGTTTGTTTTTTTAGGATGTGGAGAAACCCCTTTTAAAGTTTACAACATAGAATCTACACTTAGGAAATCAATCAATAAGGAAATGTTCATTAAAGATCCTTCTAGTGGTGGCCACAAGGAGCCAAGATTATCATCAATATTTTATCTCTCACACAGGGGATTTGGAGCTTTGAATCAGGAAAACTGAGCTCAAACCTAAAATATATATATATATATATATATATATATATATATACACACACACACACACACACACACACACACACACACACACCCACACACACACACACGTATGTGTTTCTATGCATATATCTATTATATAATTGCGAATGGCTTTTTTGCCCCCGGCGTGGTCATGTGGATACGCGCGAAGCGGCCATTGCGAGCAGTTCTAAGTCGACTCGCAATGCGAGCCGGCGTGGTCATGTGGATACGCGCGCAGCATTGGCCGCTGCGCGGCCATTGCGAGTCGACTTAGAACTGCTCGCAATGGCCGCTTCGCGGCCAATGCTGCGCGCGTATCCACATGACCACGCTGGCTCGCATTGCGAGTCGACTTACAACTGCTGCGAGTCAGAGACTCGACGTACTAGAATCCCGATGCATGTGCATCGGGCTCCCAGCTAGTATTATATATACATACACAGGATAAAGAGATAAACGATGTTTTCTAAAATGACAAAGACAAATTTTGTTCTTATATGTTTGCATGCTTTTGTTAGAAAAAAAAATTAAATGGCACCAATCAAAGGTTAGCATGCCCTTAGCCTAATTTTATTATTCTGGCATGAATAGGATTTGACTAGTAACTTTTCTGTAAGGGGTTGTTCACTACTAGGACAACCCCTTCCGATTCCACTAGTTTCCCCCAGGTAAAATAAAATACAAGGAATTTGTATATTCTCCCTGTGTTTGTGGTTCTTCGACCTTCTCCCACACTCCAATGACCATACTGATAGGATGTTTAGATTGTGAGCCCCAATGGGGACAGTGTTGCCAACGTATGTAAAGTGCTTATTATACTCACCTATTGTGCTGGCGCTGTTCCAGCACTCTTGGTCATCGCGGTTCCGGGGCTCATGTGACGTTGTGTCATCACATGAGCCTTGTGTCCAATCACAGATCTCCCCACTTTTGGACCAAATTAACAATCAACAGGAAGTGAGTGGCAGCCGCAGCGTCACTTACCATTGATTAACTCATTGGTCCAAGAATGGGGAGAGCTGTGATTGGATGCGAGGCTCATGTGACGACAATGTCACGCGGGCTCCGAAACCGCAAGAATGGCGCCAACACATGAAGTGAGGATATAGCCTCTTATTTACCTGGGGAAAACATGTGGATTGAGAAGGGGTGGTCCTAGTAGTGGACAACCCCTTTAAAGAGAAGATACTCCTTACGTTTTGTAATGACCTCTAATTGTGCCATCTGTTGCTTCTTTTCCCCCTCAACCTCAAGCATAGAAGTTATATGCTAATCATAAGCATGCTAAATTATGCACTTACTACTCAGGATCCGAGACGAGATCCAACGCCTTCATGACCTCTTCCAGTAAAGCATCAGGAATGAAACCGTTCTCTATATTAAAAAATAAAAAAAGTTGTCATCTATAGAAATGTTTATTTTCTTCTAATAGGGTTTGTCCTTTGGGATAAAAAATATTCTTAAAAGGGCTCAGATTGGCAAGAAAAAAATAAAATAGTAGCTCCCCTTCCTGGATCCTCTGAAGCGCCCGATCCGACGATCACCTAACTCTCTGCTGGTCTCTACTTCCTGGCCCCGCCTCCACACACCTGGAAAGAACACTCAGCCAATCACTGGCAGAGGCGGGACACCACTGCGGCCACTGATAGGCTGAGTGGGCACTTCCTTTGTGTAGAGACAGGACCAAAATATAGATGGGTCAAACTTACGAACAGGAACTGTGATGCACTAGGCGAGTTTATTACTATTTTTTTACCAATCTGAGGCTTTTTTTCCAAAATATATTAATATTTGTATGATTATTTTTACTACCCTCGGATACCCCTTTAAATCTAATTTTTTCTAACTAATAGACAAACAATTCAGATAAACATAAAAAAAAAAATACTAATTTGTTACAAATATTAAAGCTGGTGTTAAGGACAATCTCCAGGACTGGGACTTAGACGTCCTAGGTTTGGTGTGGCAGACTGATGGGCATACATGCAGCATGTGGGTCACCTCCCATGTGTTTACATCTGAGCTTGTTGTGATTGGGATTCTGACCAGCTGTTGGGTCATATAGATGGCTTTACCAAAGCCAGCCGACCATGTGTCCCTCCTCCCCAACTCCTGCCTGACAGACTAGGACACAGTCGCTTGGGCTATCGGAGACAAATTGCGGGCCCCCGACAGGAGGAGAACCTCTCTGGAACATGCAATGTTAATAACACATTGTTATGGTGTGAGTGTTGCCAGATGTTCAGGCTTCATCAATGTTCGTCATAATTTGCATTAAGGAGAAGAACATTATGCAGAACCTTCACACAGAAGCCTATAGCATTAGCCATCATCCCCAACCTGCCCAGGAAGCAAATGGATTCCATGTCTCAACTATACTTCTGCCTATTAATTATAGATATATGCCTGCAGAGGACGCATACCAGCCTAACCGAGAACAGGATTCCCCCTGGGAAGGGAACAAGCCAGAAAAATTAAGAATTTTAGATTCAAATTATTTTTTTTAAAGTGTTCTAATTTGATTCATGGACAATTTCCAATCAAAATCCTAATAAAGTAAAGAATTTAATAATAATTTTACAATTTCAAAACCCAGCATTTGTAGAGATGTAGAGATACATTGTTTTTATTTTTTAATATACATTTGCATATAAACTTGGCTACCAGTATCATCTTTATGCTGATGATGCAGAACCCTACACTTCATCCCCTGACTTTACCCCCGCTGTATTACAGAATCCCAGTGACTGCCCGCAGTTTCCAATATCATGACCGCTCTCTATCTGCAGCTCAACCTTTCCAAAGCTGAACTTCTGCTCCCGCCGTCCCCTAACCTCCCTAAATCGGACATCTTTAGCAGCTATAAGTGGAGAGGGAGGAGGAGACGGGCGGACAGAGTAAAGAATTGAAAGTTTTAAATAGCTGTTTGGGATTTTGGGACAGAGGTTATTAGGGATGAGAAGTAGGCTTGTTTTGTGACAGTGAGTGCGGACTTGAAGTTGGTGAGAGACTGCTTGAACAGTGCGAAGAGCTCAGTGCAATGAGATTTCTTCCATCTCCTCTCTGCAACCCTGGAAGCCTGTCTCAGGTCTTTAGTGAGGGTGGTGTGCCAGGGTTGCCTGTTTGTGTGAGGAGTGTTGCATGTGAGGGGGGGCTAAGTCAAGGGCTGCAGTTATTGTGGTGTTATAAAGGGTGGTGGCAGCGTCTGTTATCGTGTATGGAAGCTATGTCGGCGAGAGGTAGAAGGGATTCTAAGAATGAATGTAAATCAGTATGTTTTAGGTTTCTGCGAGATGATGGAGTTTGCAGAGTGGGGGTAGTGTAGTAGGGGAGTAGAAAGTCCGATTGTGGTCAGACAGGGGGAGGGGTGAGTTTGAGAGGTTAGTAAGGGAGCAAAGGCAGGTGAAGAGGAGGTCCAGCGTGTGGCCATCCTTGTGAGTGGCAGAGGAGGACGATTGGGAGAGCCCAAAGGAGGTAATCAGTGAAGGAAGCTTAAAGGCGGCTGGGTAGGAAGTGTTAATGGAGATATTGAAATCGCCCATGATGATAGTGGGGAAGTCCGCAGAAAGGAGGTGAAGTAGCCAGGTGGTGAAATGGTCAAGAAAGAAGGTGGTAGATCCAGGGGGCGGTAAATAATAGCCAGCTGAAAGTCACAAAGAGAAAAAATGCAGATGGAGTGGGCTCCGAAAGAGGGGAGAGTAGCGGAGGGTGGCAGTGGAATAGGGGTAAAGGAGCAGTTATTGGACAGGAGTAAGCCAACGCCTCCGCCATGTTTATTAGAGGGTCGAGGGGTGTGGGAAAGACTAAGTCCGCCATAAGAGAGTGCAGCAGAAGAGGCTGTGTCAGAGGGGGTGAACCAGGTTTCAGTGATGCCAAGGAATGAGAGTCTGTTAGAGTTAAAGAGGTCGTGGATGAATGGGAGTTTGTTGCAGACCTAGCGGGCGTTCCAAAGTACGCCAGGGTAGAGGGACTGGGGGAGCAGGGGCTGGAGGAATGGGTCTAAGGTTGTTGAGGTTGCGAAGGCTAGTGATAGGTCGTGGGTATGGGGTAGAAGTGACTGTGGGGATGTGGCGGAAAAAACCAGGATTAGGGGAAAAGTCATCTTCCAGTAGGAGGAGCAGGGAGAGGGTTAGGAGGTGAGAGCAGGAGAGTTTACATGACAGGCATGCCTGTTTGGAGACAGAGGATTGAAAGTGAAGGAACAGTTCAGAGAAGTGGGAGAGATGGCTATGTAGGATGGAGGGTGAGAGAACTACTGCGTTGCTGGGTGTAGGGACATATACAGACACACACACACATGCCCTCTTGTGTGTGCCTCCCAGAGGATCCAATTAGGCACAATGGGTTTAGGTGACTACTGGGCACTGACCCCACAACTGTACACTCCATAACTATATAGGAATGTGATATATAGAACTGTTCCTGCAGGAACAGAAGATTAAGTGTCAGAGGAACACAAGACTGTGGTAAATGGTGGGTTTACGCTCTCACACCTGCTCTATTTCCTCAGTGGACACAGCTAATTTAATCCAAATTGGCTGCAAAGTAATCCAATTACAGTGAAGCCCTCTCCTATCATTGTAAGGAGTGCATGGAAATCCAGTATGTGTGTAATAGAGATGTCGCAGAGTCTGTCATTTCCCTCTGCGTCATCAATGTTTTTCTCTAGTGTCATCTTTTCATCATTATCCTTTCTTTTGCAGTTTTACTTACTCTAGAAAAGTCACTAATCAGGAATGATGAGGGCTGCTGCTGGCGGTTTATTTGGTCTTTGTTTCTAGACGCCCGATGACTTGTGCGGATACACGACATGAACAACTCTCTTAGGACACGTTCATTTCAGACTTGCAAAATCCATGCAAAAGTCGTGGTTCATTATGGAGAATGTGCACACTGCAAAGGGTAAAATCCAAAGAGAAACTGACTCAATGAGCAAAACAACAAATGTGCTGCCTTGGTGGGTTCTCTCTTCAGATTGCAGCTGTAACGTGTGAAAGATCACACGGTCATTGTCCAAAATGATTATATTCTTCAGCAGCACATCTAAATCAATGGGAGGAATATACATAAACATCATATACACATACACAGCACCCCCTAGTGGCAACTGCATTCCCCCTTGTTTCTTAGGGAGGTTGAGGGAGACTAACTTTAGGGTAAGGGCCTCATTGGGTCACGGTAAATGTACAGCAATAGTACGACTTGTGGATGAGTACAATTGTATGTATATTACGACACAGTCTGGTGTATCACTGTGCAAGGAAAACTACAAGAAAACCTGTCAGCAGGTTTCTGCTACGTAATCTGAGAGCTGTATGATGTAGGGGCCGAGAGCCTGACTCCAGTGATGTGTCACTGGCTGGTCTGCATGCTGTTATTCTGATACAATGTTTTACTTTACTGCTTTATCTGCTGAAGATCTAGCAGAGCCCAGAATCCTGAGCTGTGTATAACCCCGCACACACCATAGAGTGTGTGTATATAACCCGCCCACTCCACTTTGTATATCAGAGGTTCCAACTCCAGTCCTCAAGGCACACCAACAGTGCATGTTTTCAGGATTTCTTAGTATTGCACAGGTGATAATTGAATGACCTGCACTGGGGATGATTCCAATTTCTAAGGAAATCCTGAAAACCTGCACTGTTAGTGTGCCTTGAGGACTGGAGTTGGGAACCTCTGGAGTATATAACCGCGCCCAATCTACTGACTGTGTATATAATCTCGCCCACACCACTGTGTCTGTAACCCCACCCACACCACGGATTGTGTATATAACCCCGCCCACTCTACTGATTGTGTATAACCTGTCCACACCACTAATTGGCAGCTTTCAGTGTACATTATATGTGTACACTGTATAGTGACAAAAAGCTTCAAATCAGTGGTGGGTCTGTGGTTGGACTAGGACGCACGAGACACTTAGTCCTGCAGGGATAATCTGCTAAAAAGCATAGATTGCTGGTAACAGCAACACACAGCCTAATAAGTGACACATTGCTGGAAACAGGGTCTCAAAAACTTGCTGACAGATTCTCTAACTAGTGTGACATCCCCTTATTTCTCAGGAATCAAAAACAGACTTCATAGCTCAGCAATATGTTGTCACGTTACAAGAGGGGAAGACCCCTTTAATCCATCGCTACGTCAGAAACAGAACAAACGTTTATCGGCTATAGGAAAGATGAAAAATATGACAAGAACAGATGTCGCGTGTGACCGCAGCACGACATGAATGTGCTGAAGACGAGGAATTAGGAACTTTTGGCTCCGGATATCAGAACTCAGCTATGAAATATTCTGCGCGACTCGTTATTATGTTATCTCCTGGAATGAATCATGTTGTCACTTTTATAGTATGGAGGCCGCCTGCCTGGGAAGGAGAATCAGAAGGCGAAAGGTTAATTACAGAGGATTTTTTTAATGTTTAACCCATAGGGAAATGATCTGGCTTGGTACCTCAAGATTGTGTGGAAGTAATGGTGCAAAGGCGGAGAGAGAACAGGCGTGGGTGGTTAGGTGCGAGACTCACATGACGTAGTAACCGCACGTGAGCGCCTGGACAGTAAGCACCAACACTGCTGGAACGCCAACACCACTGGAACCCAAGCTCAGGCACACAAGCACTGATACCGCTAGAAAGCAAGTGCCGGCATAGGAGGCAAGTATAAGCTTTTAATATTTACATGGGGCCAAACATAAGGAATTAAAGGGAATTGTCCTAGTAGTGGACAACTCTTTTAAATCGAAACAGAAACAGCTGGAGGAGGCTTACAAACTGGGTGAAGAACAGAAACTGTGTTTGTTACTAAGGTGAGGATGTGGAAGACAGTTTCATGTCACAGGTCATACATCACGGGGAGAAGTGAGTGCAGCAACAAGACAAGGTAGTTATACTGCATCAGCCAAGGTCTTTCGCTGGCTAAGATCTCAAAGAAGAATGGGTAAGTGCTCTCAAGAGGTTTTGACGAATCGCTAAGAAATGGGAAACATTATCGTTGATGCAGTGGATGGCCAAGAAAACTTCGTACATCATGCTTCTCTTCAAAAATGGAAGATGTCCAGCATGGTCATCAGCTCAGAACTTGCATCAACCACAGGAACCAGCTACACCCTTCTATAATTCAGAGAATTCAGGTCAAAAATGATATTAATGAAAGAATTGTGGCCCCCAAAAATCATACCTTCAACACTGAAACAAGGCCAACTGACAGCTACCGTATGCATGAAAACATAGGAAATGTGGTGCAGAAAAATGGCAACAAGTGCTCTAAACGGAGGAGCCACAATGTGAATACTTAGCTTTAACAGAAGGCAATTTGTTCATTGAAGGTCTGGAGAGCGGCACAATAATGAAGGTCTACGGGAACAGTGAAGCACAGTGGAGGATGATAATGATGTAACTGCGCCAACGCTCAACTAGCAAACAGGTTGATTATCAATGATTTGTTCATTCACGGGGGTAATTAAATGATTGTTGTTGCAAGCACATCGCCTAATGGAAACAGGGAATGTGCCAGAGAAAGTGTGCACACTGTATGGGGAAAGAATAATTGTATTAAAAGGATGTAAACACTTTGCACAATGTGGCAGAGCACAGCTATGATATAGGTGTAGTGCACACTGCTGGATGCTGCAGCACAGCCTCAATGCTAAAGAATAGGAGCTGTGCTGCAGTAGGAGTAGCTACAAAAAAAGCAGATCAGTCGGGGCAGCAGGAGCCCGGCCTCCATCGATCTGCTTTCAATTACCTACCCTGTGGATAGGGCATCAAATACCTATGGCCGGACATCACCTTTAATGATTGTTCTGTCCTCATGTGGTTTTGCCACCCTTTTCACATAGCTTCATAAACAAGTTGTACATAACAATAACTGCTTATTTATAGGCAAAAAACGGTCTCGTGAAACAAATTATGTTCATGTGCTGGAGTTCATGTGACTGACAGGTTAGGGAGGAGAGAACCAACAGCCGAGTATGGGGAAGGGGGAAGAATTTTTCCCATTATCAGTGAAGGCACAGTGCATAGGAAATCTCTCCTTAGTGTTAGAAAGGGAAATCAGTCCAGGAATGAAGTTGTGCTGATCACAGCCTATATTACTGGGAGGGACACAACATGAGAAAAATCAGAAACTTGGGTCAAGCTAAAACAGGAAGAGGAAAATCAGCCCAGGAATGAAGCTGTGCTGATTCACAAGAGCTAGAAATACAAGCCTCACATCCAGCCTATATTACTGGGAGGGATACATCTACATGAGAAAAATCAGAAACTTGGGTCAAGCTGCAAACTGCATAACAGGAAGGGGAAAATCAGTCCAGGAATGAAGCTGTGCTGATCTGTGAGAGCTAGTAATGCAAGCCTCACATCCAGCCTATGTTACTGGGAGAGACACATCTACATGAGAAAAATCAGAAACTTGGGTCAAGCTGCAACATGCATATTAGTGAGTCTGAATGTGAGTAAAGGATTGAAGAATACAGAAGCTTAGTGCAACTTTTTTTTAACCCATGGTAACCACTAACCTATGTAAAAATCATTATTTTCATGTCACAGCTGTCCATGAAAGGCCTTCAAGGTTTCCTTTGCTAAAACAGACTGAGAACTACGATTATAGAACAATGGATGTGTATAGGATATATACAGACTAGGGGGCCCAAACCACACAAATCGGACCATTTCCACTAAGAAAATATCTGTTAAAATATTTATCGGACACATGGAGCCAGAGCATGGCCTGATCAAGTTTCTTAAGTCAATTAAAAGCCGGATTAATTGAGAGACCAGCTGTGTTACATGGACACATTCACTTCTCTCCTAGCAGCTTAGATATAAATCTGATTTCCCGTATCACATTACATTAGTGTCTGCTTAGATTTCTCCAGAATTTCCTCATCTATGTGATTATTTATGCCATACTTTAGGACTTGATTGACCGCAGCCATATAGCGGAGGATGAATTGATTTATACAAAGCCGTCAGAGCTTACAATAGTAATTTCACAACTCTGGTTACATGGAACAGCACTTAGACCCAGTACCGCCACTGGAAACATCACTTCTGTGGTTTATTCTTCCCGCTGAAATGTTTTATGTTGCCAGTAAATGTTGTACGTGTTGTATTATGAAGTGATCTACCAGTAGATGTGACGGGTCCAACTATACTATACATTCTGGCTTTTATAGTCAGGTACGTCACCACCTTCACTCATCTTGGTGGCACGAGAGTAAACATCAATGACCTAGATACTCCGCCTGTACGATTTGTATATACAGCCGGCATTAAAGGAACACTGCAGAGAAAAATGGCTGGTCCAAGTCATAGCGAGGGTTGTAAGAAACCAAAGTCCTAATATAACTATTTCACTTTTTAGACCTTGGATTAGGAATAACAGAGTAGCACCTGGTATGTTCCTTTAAGTGAAATCATGACATCACCCGATACTGTCTTTACTGGAGCTGCCTTAGTTGTCGTAATTTTTGGACTATAAGATGCACCCAAGTTTTAGAGGGGAAAAATAAGAAAAAAAATGTAAGCAAAAAAATGTGGTCAAGACACACTGTTGAGGGGGTGGGGGATCTGCTGCTGACAATGTTATGGGGGTAATGTTCCCAATTCTGTACTAATGTTTACTATCCTGGGCCCATTCCAGGTATATGTCCCCCATCCGGATATACATGCCCCCCCATTTTGGTATATGATCCTTCATTCTTATATAAAAGGGTGGGGCATATATAGAAGATTGCCCGTCCAGGCATGTATGGTCCCCATCCTGGTATGTATGGCCCCCATCCTGGTGTATACCTGGATGGAGGCCAAACATATCAGGATGGGGTTCATATACATGACAGGACAGGCAATCATATATAAAAGGGTGGGGCACATATACATGTCCCCATCCAGGTATACATATCCCGCATTGAGACCTATATGTCCCCCATCCAGGTATGATCCCCCATCTTGTCATCTATGTACCCCCATTCTGGTGTACATGATCCCCATCCTGGTACCCCCATTCTGGTGTATATGACCCCCATCCTAGCATCTATGAGCCCCCATCCTGATGTATACGATCACCCACCACGACGCACACCAATATAAATTCATAATTATACTCACCATCCATTGCTGCTCCCCATTGTGACGTCTTCTTCTCATGCTGGCAGCTAACAAGCGTGTAAGAGCTGCAGCACGATATAACCGACATGTGCCGCATGCTCCCACACCCCGAATGATCAACTTGATGCAATAGTAGAAATAAAGAGAATTTTGTTTACGTACCGTAAATTCTTTTTTCTTGAATCATCAATGGGAGACCCATACAATGGGGTTTAGGGCACTGCCCTCCGGAGGCCACACTAGGTACTACAAGTTTGTAGACACCGCCCCCTCCGCTTATAAACCCCTACCGCAGGGAACATCCTCAGTTTGGTCCATAAGCTGCGAGGAGACAAAGAAACCACACCCGAAACATCGGGAAAGAAACCGTACACAGACGGTCCAACAACCCGGAATAAAAAACTGTCCCAACAGGGAACAGAGCAAATGCAACAACATGCAACGGAACAACTGGGTGGGTGCTGGGTCTCCCATTGATGATTCAAGAAAAAAGAATTTACGGTACGTAAACAAAATTCTCTTTTTTCTGATCATCATAATGGGAGACCCAGACAATGGGGATGTCCTAAAGCAAACCCCAGGGCGGGAAGAGTTCCTCAAAGACGTTGAAATACACGGTCCCCCTCAAATGTGGGCAACCGCCGCCTGGAGGACCCGCCTGCCCAAACTTGCATCCGCAGAGGCATGGGCATGCACCATATAGTGCTTAGAGAAAGTGTGCAGGCTGGACCATGTGGCCGCCTGACACACCTGCAGAGCTGAAGCGCGATGTCGCAAAGCCCAGGAAGCATCGACAGCTCTGGTCGAGTGCGCCTTCAAGCCCACCGGGAGAGACATGCCTGAAGAACGGTAAGCCTCTTGAATGGGTGCCTTGATCCATCTGGCCAAGGTCGATTTTGATGCCGCGGACCCCTTACAGCGACCCGCCGTAAGGATGAACATCGAGTCCGAACTCCGGAAGGAGGCAGTCCTGGACACATAAATGCGTACAGCCCTCACGAGATCCAGAGTGTGGAGGTCACGCTCAATCTGATGAACAGGAGCGGGACAAAAAGATGGGAGTACAATCTCCTGGTTCAAGTGGAAAGTGGAAACCACTTTTGGCAAAAATTCTGCCCGCGGGCGCAACACCACCTTGTCCTGGTGAACCACCAGAAAGGGTGACTTGCACGACAGTGCAGCCAACTCAGAAACCCTTCTCAGAGATGTAATTGCCACCAGAAAGACTACTTTCTGGGACAGACGAGAAAGAGAGACTTCCCTCAGAGGCTCGAACGGCGGTTTCTGCAGAGTCGTCAGAACCATGTTAAGGTCCCAAGGGTCCAGCGGTCGCCTATATGGCGGAACCACCCGAGACACCCCTTGCAGAAACTGACGGACCTTAGGAAGGAGCGCCAAACGTCTGTCAAACAGCACTGAAAGAGCTGATACTTGACCCTTCAGGGAGCTGAGGGATAAGCCCAATTCCAAACCCGATTGTAGGAAAGCCAACAAGGTCGGGATGGACAAGGGCCACGGAGACCGGCCACCAGAGGCACACCAGGAGAAAAAGATTTTCCACGTCCTGTGGTATATCTTCCGCGAAACAGGCTTCCTAGCCCGATTCATAGTGGCAACCACTGTAGAAGAGAAGCCTCTGGATGTCAGTAGCCAGGCCTCAAGAGCCATGCAGTCAATCTGAGGGCCCTGGAATTGAGATGGAAGAATGGGCCTTGCGCGAGAAGATCTGCGCGTTCTGGAAGAGCCCACCGGTGTCCGCCTGACAGTTGCCACAGGTCCGGATACCAGGACCTCCTGGGCCAATCTGGAGCCACCAGAATGGCTACCCTGCATTCCGACCTGATTTTCCACAGAACCCTGGGAATCAGAGCTAGAGGAGGGAACACATATGGTAGATGGAAGCTGGACCAACTCAGGATCAGGGCGTCTGCCCCCAGAGACTGAGGATCCCATGATCTCGCCATGTATTGCGGCACCTGATGATTCAGCTGCGAGGCCATCAGATCCACGTCCGGAAGGCCCCATTTGCTGCAGATGTCCCGGAAGACGTCTGGATGAAGGGACCATCTCCGGCGTCCATCCCCTGCCGGCTCAGATAGTCGGCCTCCCAGTTTTCGACCCCTGGGATGTGAACTGCGGAGATCAGGCAGTCGTTGCCTTCCACCCAGGATAGAATGCGGTGGACTTCGGCTAGGGCCTGCGCACTCCTGGTTCCTCCCTGATGGTTTATATAGGCGACGGCCGTCGCGTTGTCGGATTGAACCCGAATGGGGTGTCCTGAGAGGAACGTCTGAAAAGCCAGGAGTGCCAGGTAGATCGCCTTGATCTCCAGCACGTTGATTTGCAACGCTGACTCCGACTGGGTCCAGAGGCCTTGAGCCCTGTGGTGTAGGAACACCGCTCCCCAGCCCTTCAGGCTGGCGTCGGTGGTCACCACTAACCATGACGGTTTGAGGAAAGACCGGCCCCGTGACAGGTGACCTGGCCGGAGCCACCACTGCAGGGAGTCCCTGGTCGGTTGGGAAAGGACCACCAACTGATCCAGAGAGGACGTCCTCTTGTCCCATCTGCTGAGGACTTCCAACTGGAGAGGACGGAGGCGAAACTGTGCAAAAGGCACCGCCTCTATTGCCGCCACCATGCGCCCCACCAGCTTCATCAACACCCGCAGAGATGAATGTGGTGACATGAGGAGATTGCGCACCTCCGATTGTATGGCTAGCTGTTTGGCTTGTGGCAGAGACACCAGAGCTGAGTCTGTGTGAAAGTTCATGCCCAGGTAAGTCAATGACTGTGTCGGAACCAGGGTTGACTTCTGAATATTGAGAAGCCATCCAAACTGTTCCAGAGACTGCATGGTCACATCCAGGCTCTTCTGACAAAGGATTTCCGATGGCGCCCTGACCAGCAGGTCGTCCAAATAGGGTATGACGGCATGCCCCTGCACATGTAGTAGGGCCATCATGGAGGCCATCACCTTCGTGAACACCCGCGGTGCCGAGGCCAGTCCGAAAGGCCGCGCCACAAACTGGTAATGTTCGTCCCCCACCGCAAATCTCAACCAGCGCTGATGGGCTGGTGCAATGGGCACGTGAAGGTACGCGTCTCGGATATCTATGGACGCCAAGAAGTCTCCCTGCGACACAGCCGCGATCACGGAGCGCAGGGATTCCATGCGGAACTTCCGAACCAACACGTGACGGTTGAACAACTTGAGGTCCAGAACCGGGCGGAAAGAGCCGTCCTTCTTTGGGACGATAAAGAGGTTGGAGTAAAAACCCCGGAACCTCTCCCCAGAAGGTACTGGGACCACTACTCCGTCTCTGCGGAGTCCCTCCAACACCAGGTGAAAAGCCTGAGCCTTTTCTGGGGATGGGACAGACCGATGAAATCGGTGTGCCGGCTGTGACGTCAGCTCTATCCTGTAGCCTCGCGAGACTACGTCTCTGACCCACTGGTCTTGGACGTGGAGTAGCCATCTGTCCTGAAAATGAGACAGGCGGCCCCCCACCTGTGGGGAGGCAGGACGAGAGAGCGAGTCATGCAGAAGCGGGTTTGGGAGTGACAGCGGTTGCCCCTGCCGGCTTCTTTTGGCAACCCTTGGGGCGCCACTGAGTAGAGGGCTTGCCCCCTCTGTCCGTGCGAGCCGACGATGCTGATGGCTGCGAGCTGGGACGAAAGGACCACTGTTTAGGGTTCCTTTTTACGGAAAACCGTGGCTTGGGTTTATTCTGTGGGATCTTTGATTCCGCAGAATCCGTTATCAGCTTGTCCAGCTCGGTACCAAAAAGCCTATCACCAGAGAACGGAAGATTTTGCAAAATCTTCTTAGACGTGGCATCTGAGTCCCAAAGACGCAGCCACAACAACCTGCGAATCGCTATAGCGTTGGCCGAAGCCACGGCAGAGCGGGTGGCAGTTTCCAATGTTGCCGTCCTGGCGTAGTCCGCATAGGCCCTTGCCCTATCGGTAAGCGCCAGGACCTCTGGACTGGACCCTGCCAGATCAGTGATACCATCCAAGCAGGTGGTGATCGCCTGCAGAGTCCAGACCGTGGCAAAATTAGGGGCAAATGAAGACCCCACAGCCTCATAAGAAGACTTGGCGAGTTGCTCGACCTGTCTATCAGTCGCATCCTTCAACGAGGAGCTATCAGAGGCAGAGAAAAGGGAGCGTGCAGCAATCCTGGTCATGGAAGCGTCCACCTTCGGGGACTGCGACCACTCCTGAAGCACCTCCTGAGAGAAGGGGAAGCGATTGTCCTTAGATTTGCGGACATAACGCCGCCCAGGATGAACCCTGGGTGCTCTAACCACCCTTCCAAAATTAGTGTGGTCCATAAAGGAACCACTTGGTCTAGCCTCCGGCCGCAGCCATTGATAGACCTCCTTCGGGTGAACTGTCACCTCTTCAGGGGGTGTCACGAGACGCAAGGTCTCGTTGATGGAGGACACCAGATCCTCCACCCCGTCTGGTGGTTCTGACATAGACCCGAGCATTGAACCCCCATCATCCTCATCACCATCAGAGAGACGCTCCTCCTCAGAGAGAGCCTGGAGCTCGGGTGAATCATCACGACGAGTCCGCTTAAGGGGTCTCACAGTCGAGGAAGGAGACACCCGGGGGTAACTGGAAGGAGTAGCTGGGCTTTCCAGTCTCCTATTAAGTGCCTCCAGGGATTGCGACATGGAGGACAGCTGGGATAACAAAGATTCATTAATCTTATTCTGTGTTTCCCATGGCCCTGGGATCACCTGAACCTCAGGGTACAGCACCGGAGCTACTGGCTCAGCAGTATCAGACCGGGCCTCTGGGCGTCCGCAGTTATTGCAGGACCCCTCAACCAGTGTCCCGTTGCATGTAGCACAGGCCGCGGTGACAATGGCCGCTTTAGCAGCGCTCTTCCTAGCTGAGGACATACCCACAGCAGGGGGATAAGCCAATCTAGACAAAAAAAAACGGTACAACCGGCGGCTTACCGACCGCAGTAACGCGGTGGGAGGAAGCGGTGTGCGTGTGTGGTCTCCGCGAGGGCTTCCGGTCTCCCCTGGAGTGCAACAGTGCACTTCAATCAGCTCCCAGCCGGGACGAGAGGGGAAAGATGGCCGCCGGCAGAGAAACTGTGGGCGGCGGCGAAAAACACGCGGGAAGCCCACACGCACGCCCATCGATGACGTCACCACCTGGGCTGCTTCTCTCCTCCGGCAGCCTCATAATGTAGGCGCCGGAGCCCGCAGCGCGGGAAGTATCGTGACAAACACAACACAATACTAAGGCTGCAGACAAAAGTCTGAAGCCTACAGCCGCAGCCCCTGTGTCACACAGGGCGGTCAGCCAGGGTGATCCCAGCACAGGGTACACCGCCAGAACCGCGGACCCGAGGGTTGCGCGCGGGCTGAGTGTCAGAACACATAAGATGTCAGACACCACCCCCAGGCACACCGGAGACACACAAGGCATCTCAGTGCCGGTCCGGTCTGTAAGCACCATTTAGGGAGGCCTCGGACGGGGGTGCAGCACCAGTCCGGTCTGTAAGCACCATTTAGGGAGGCCTCGGACTGGGCTGGCTCCAGTCCGGTCTGTAAGCACCATTTAGGGAGGCCTCGGACGGAGCGGAGCTGTGCGAGGCTCCAGTCTCCCACTTTCCAGAGCCCCCAAGGAGGGATGGGAAGGAGCGCGACAGCGTATCGGGAGGACACGCAGTGTCCAGGCTCTAGGCCCTCCGGTACCTCGACCTGCGTGTTCCCGAGGGTGAGCAGGGAGACTGCCGGAGGTCCCCGACCGGGAACATTTTACCTTGTCTTCATACGCCATCACGTAAGATGTGAGAATGCAGTGAAGTGCAAGCAAAGCGTGATACCTCCGAGCACACTAAGTTTAAAACTGAGGATGTTCCCTGCGGTAGGGGTTTATAAGCGGAGGGGGCGGTGTCTACAAACTTGTAGTACCTAGTGTGGCCTCCGGAGGGCAGTGCCCTAAACCCCATTGTCTGGGTCTCCCATTATGATGATCAGAAAATGTGATTGCCAGTAACTGCAGCAGCTTCTGTTGGGTGATCATGTGTGCCTGTTGTTTAAGAAGTTTAATATGCGCTGTTGCCCCTCTCTCAGCGCCAGCTTCAGTGCTTAGAGGTGATGGGTGTGGGCTGTGCATATGAACGTTTCTTAAACTGCGGTCATACGAGATAACCCTACAGCCGCTGCTGCAGCTTGCTCGTGCGTCTTGTGACCCACTCCTGCCTCCGGTGATGCGCTCCACCGCTGCCTCCCCCACAGACACAGCCAGGTAAAGTACATGTGGACTATAAAACACACCTCCCCTTTCCCCAAAATTTAGTTAACGTAACATACATTACATACAGAACATATCTTTAACTAATACGTAACTAATAAAGTCACCAGACATCAGACCCTGCGGCTGCAGCGATCAGGTCTACAGAAAGTAGAGACCAGGCGGTGGCAAGAGAAGAGGAGCAAAAGATCAAAGCAATGATTCTCTAATTATTTTAATCAATTATGAGCCTATTGAAAATTTATGGAGTTCACAATCCCTTTAAAAAGTGTTTTTTTTTTTTTTTTAAATATTCGAAGGAAGGTCCACACATGACACAAATGGATCATTGACTTTAATGAGAAGGGTGTAATGCTCAATTTGCCCTGTGGGAGTGCTGCAAGAAAATTACACACTTGTTACTGGATGAATCACAGATTGCAACTGATCATTGGGGTTTTCTACCCAGCAAGACAGTCTGTTACCCATATACTGCTGGGAGACTATTAATAGTCTCCCAGTACTTACCTGCACTCAACCTCTGATCCTCTCAAGATCTCCTCTTATTTCTTCTTCCCACAATCGCATACAAGATTTCTCCCGTGCTTCCCTCATACTCTGGAACTCTCTACCCAAACATATCAGACTCTCACCTACCAAAGAAACCTTCAGGAGGAACCTGAAGACCTACCTCTTCCGACAAGCCTACAATCTGCAATAACCCTCAGTCAACTATACTGCCGCACAACCCTCACCTACTGTATCCTCACTCATCCCTTGTAGACGGTTAGCACTCATAGGCAGGGTCCTCTCTCCTCACCTACTGTGTCCTGACCCATCCCTTGTAGACTGTGAGCCCTCGTGAGCAGGGTCCTCTCTCCTCACCTACTGTGTCCTGACCCATCCCTTGTAGACTGTGAGCTCTCGTGGGCAGGGTCCTCTCTCCTCACCTACTGTATCCTCACTCATCCCATGTAGATGTAAGCACTTGCGGGCAGGATCCTCTCTCCTCCTGTACCTGTCTGTGCCGTGCATTGTTCATGAATATTATACTTGTCTCTATTGTGTATACCCCTTTTCACATGTAAAGCGCCATAAATAAATGGTGCTATAGTAATTATAATAAAAAAATAATAATTGACTAAACCTGTTAGTAGGCTGAACCCTCCTAAGCCATCTACATGGTCATACATGTCAAAGACAATTGATTAAAGTGATAAATGCAATCCAATGTCTTATTCCAGAGAAACTTATGTTTTCTTAATATGTAAATGAGCCGCTAAGATCTAAGGGCCGGACATAGATCTTCATGAGAATCTGTTTCGAAAGATTATTATAAATGAAAGAGGGTGTTTACAGTGTGCGACTGTCAGTCAATACATATCTCACACTGGTAATGCCTTCTTTAATCTACTATATAATTGCCTAATCGAGTCTGTCTATCGACTAAATCGCGTGCCAGCGCTCATTGGTCGCCGGCAGACGCGGCGGCCAATGAGTGCAGCGTATGCAGATCAGCTGCGTGCGTTCAAAATTTCGCTGCGGCTCATGTACAGAGGTTCACGGTGAGCCAGCCGGGAGATGACTGCCATCAGCCAGTCATCTCCCAGCTGCTTGCAGCGGTAGTTTCGCGAGCGGGATTCAAATCCCCACCAAACCGCGCTACTTCTCTGATTGGTCGCTGCGGCAACCAATCAGCGAACCGGTGCGGCTTGGAGGGAAATATGAATTCTGCGCCGCTGATTGGTCCCTGCTGAGAGCGGCGACCAATCAGCGGTGCGGGATTCATATTTCCCACCAAGCCGCGCCACTTCGCTGATTGGTCGCCGTGGCTGCAGCGACCAATCAGGGAAGTAGTGTGGCTTGGACCGCGATTTGAATGCCGCGCCTCTCATTAGTCGCCGTGGCTGTGATATTGGAGCAGAATTTGAACTGCCTGTCCTAGTGTGACGCAGTTCACTCCTGTCTACAAGGCTGTTGGTCAGTGTGACGAACTTCACTCCTGTCTATAGTGTCACAAACTTTACTCCTGTGTACAAGGTCTGTCAGTCATCGTGTGATGCAGTTCACGCCTGTCTACAAGGCTGCCGCTCATAGTGTGACGCATTCACTCCTGTCTACAAGGCTGCCGATCATAGTGTGACGCATTATCTTACAAGCTGTGTTATCGGTATCGCAGTTCACTCCTGTCTACAAGGCTGCCGCTCATAGTGATGACGCACTTCACTCCTGTTAACAAGGTCCGTAAGACATAGTGTGCTGTCCTTCAGTCACATCTACTTCACACGTTGTGCAGTGACAGTCTGCACTACTTCAGTCACGTTTATTCAATGGGTTTAATAGGTCGTAATCGCAAATACGCCAATGACGATGACAGAAAAGCTGCAGAAGCAGCAAGGCGACGACAACGTCGACACCAAGAGACACCACAACAAACTGCCGTGAGACAAGCCCAGGATGCGGCATCTCACAGACGTTGACGGCAACAGGAGACACCACAACAAATTGCTGCCAGACAAGCCCAAGATGCCGAATCTTAGACAGTGTCAGCTGAATGAATCTCCAGAAGACAGGGCAAACAGACATGTTCGCGCCATTCATACAACACGAATGCTCTACCAACTAAGGCAAGCCCAGGAGAATATTCAATAGACACATAGTAGATGATAGATAGATATCATGTATTCATTGCATTATTCTTAAATCTTCATAAATAAACTAAATACATATTCTAGAATACCCAATGTGTTAGAATCAGGTCACCATCTAGTTTACAATAATTTCTGGAAGCAGATTTCAGGGAGATCATGTCCGGCCCATAGATCTTAACACTAATTTACATATTAAGAGTAACATGGATTTCTCTTGAATAAGGTGGCTTCTCACTTGCGTTCGCCTCCACAGCGTCTCGCGTCGGGCGAACGCAAGCTGAGAGCAAGCACCGCCCATCCCTATGTTTATCATGGGGACGCACGGCAATGCTCTCGGCTGTGGATTGCACGTGCACCCACTAACTTCCGTGTGCGATTTGTACGCATGTGGATGCTTGTGTACAAATCATACATTCTCTCCGCACCCTGAATGCGACAGGTACAAATCACACACGGAAATCAATGGGTGGCACGGCAATCCGCAGCCGAGCGCATCACTGTGCGTCCCCATGATAAAACATAGGGATGGGCGGTGCTTGCGCTCAGCTTGCTTCGCCTGCCGCAAGACGCAGCGGAGGCGAACGCAAATCTGAAGTCAGCCCAAGACAGGTATCGAGGTATCATTTATTCAGCTTGCTATGACCTTCATGCGCATATAGATGGCCTATGCGGTTCACCATACAGACAGATTCCCGCTCAAGGATGGGTTTTGTAATGCATGATATATAATGGTAAAGCAGCCTTGTGGTCATATTAGAAATTCTGCCACCGAGAGATTGTCTAAATAGAAGGAAACCATTTTTATATACATTTCGGCAGATACCTGCAGACAACAGCATGTACACCCACCTTCTGGATCGTAGGTTTGGAACATTCGCCTGGCTTGTTCTGCCGGTGACTCGGGAGCAACTAGAGTCAATTCCTGAAAGATATAAAACATCCCAATTATAGCCCCGATTTTGACATCTACTAAACTATAGATCATTCCTAGAAGCGCAACCCCTGAATTTTTCAGTTGGATAAATGATGTTCTCCGATCATAAATCCAATACCTAAGATGGAAACACTTGAAATACATAAAGTGAGATAAAAGGACTCTACGTACAAAAAGCCTATAGCTGGCCTGTGGTTTATGTATGGGAATATGGAGGACATCTATACATTGTATGACAGATCCATATAAGAGATCAGCTCCATAAATTAAAGCAGGAATTTATAAGCGGGAGGTGAAAAGGACAGAAAGAATACAAAGAACAGACGTGGACTGAGGTTAGAAGGAAAACTAACTCATCAAAGGGACGAAAGACGGCCGAGAGCTCTGGAAATTCTCCAAGGATCTGGAAGTGGCAGAAATTGGACAACGAGCGACTAAAAAGTATTTATGTTACATGGTGCAAATCCTGATAAATGATATATCAGCTATATGCCACACCTAAGCACAAAATGGGGCAAAGACTGCAGCCTCAATTTCAGGGTTTATCTATACTGGGTGCCTAGAAGGGAATCAAAAGCCATACAGAAGACCAATATTACATAAAGGGGTGCCTGATTGGAGATTTTTTGGGGGTCTGCAAGCTTTGTGTGTCGCCACTTAAGTTATCAATCAGGAAGTCTGAAGCCGTAAAAGTCGCACAGTCACATAGGATCAGTCATGTTGACATTCCTCTCCCCTGATTTTTTTACATTTTTATTATTTTAACGGTCTTCAGCTCGATCTCGCGCCATGGTGACTTGATGAGGAACACAGTGTGGCAAGATCAATCTTGTGCAGCCTAGAAAGGTCCACCAGAGTCTTCCCCAAGCCTAGATAGGTCCACAAGGATTTTCTCCAAGGCCAGAAAGGTCCACCAGGGTCTTTCTCCAGGCCTAGATAGCCCACCAGGGTCTTCTCTAAGCCTAGATAGGTCTACCAGGGTCTTTTCCTCCGTTATCTTGATAGTATCAAACCATTAGGTTCCTGATCTTCCTCACCTTGTTCTGTTCTTCCAACCATGATGTGTTTTGGTCTCCCTGATACTACTGAACATATAAGATCATATGTTGATCTTAACGCTTTTGCAGGATTTTGTGCATGGCTAGTTTTGAGCGCTTTCAGATGAAAGACCCTTTCTACGTACTTTCATGCTCGGCCCTGACATGTCAATTTTACTAACCCTACACATCTCCAATTATGGAAAAGTCGGGTCAATCCTATAAACATTTGATGCGACCTTTGCAGGTTTTCTTGTCGGACAATCCATTTATGAGTATAACCACTTTTTTTGTGGGCTGCAGGGAAGTTTATCATTTAGTGGGACTGAGAAATTGGAGGATCCCAGGAGCCTTAGGTAAAACAAATTGAAGCCACTTTGGTACCAATAGTTCCGTTTTATGAAAGGATCATCCAAATGACCCATCCAAAAGAACTCCCTGTGGAGATGAGCAGGATTGCCAAGTGAATTTATGTGAATTGGGACATCCTTAAGGTTCTCCCTGTTGGGTACAGCATGCTTAATCCTTGATTATCCCACCCAATACTCTGGCAATAGGAGGTTGCACACGATTGACCTAAAACAGAATGTTCAAAGCCCACAAGAGTGACAGAAAGCACCAAATGAGGTTAAGCTCAAGCATTCACATCTACTGAAGGGCAAGCATCCACCGAACACCCCCGACACTGCTGAGCTCAGGATGGAAACAATATGTCAAGAAGTACAAGCCCATCTGACACGGACATGTCATTTTCTACAATATCTTTTCAGGTCATAAAAAAAAGTTAATAACATTCTTATGGCAGATTCATTATAAAATTCCCAAATAATCCAAATATTTCAGTTCCCTCTAGGTAATTACATCTTGCCAAACAAATAAGTGATTTTCAACGAGTTCCACGCTTCTCGAGTTTCACAAGCTGTACCCATCACACGGCACAAAATGAGCACAGAGCTAAATCATCCTCCTCTACCTCATCAATGAACCCCATTAACATGAGAGCTCATCGCAGATGGTCTGCTTTACTCCTGAAACCTCCGACAAGTAGAGGATTTTGTGGGAAGAGTTGTCATCTTCTGATCACTACACCCTCACTGGTTCCTGTAAATGCAATTGGAGTGTGCCCATGTACTGAGGGCGCACGCTCACAATGCACTTCCAGGTTAATTTGCCTATGGCAAAGTTTGGTTATGGAGTGCCGACACATTAGATTGCTAAAAGGCAGGTATCATTCTCATGGAGAAGTCTTTGTAGTGCAAACTGAAATTTAGAGGTGGTGCAAATCGATTTGCAAGGTTCCAGTCCAGCAGCTAAGTCAGTATTCTGTGGCTCTTGGATGGGAGCCCAAAGATCTGCCTCCTACCGGGCAGCACCCTCGACTTCTTTTCATTGGTTGGCCTGGCAAAATATCACGTGCGTCATGTCTCAACAATGGTGTGTGTGCCAGAATGGCTAATCAAAAGAGGAGCTGGGTAAACATTAGGTAAAAGGCGGTTCAAAAGGGTCTCATCTAACGGACAAAAGACTACCTATTCCAAAACAGCAAGCAGCCGAGCACCACCGCTAATCACGTCGCTCCAGGGATCCATGAACATTGCTGTGTTTATCCTTCGAATGCCGCACTTATGCCATGGGGTGCATACAGCTAAAGAACAGTCCGTACTTATCCACATACATAAAAGAAGAGTAGCACTCATCATGTAGCTGGCAGAAATTCTTTATTTCATAGGTTAAAACATTTAGACACGAAGACAGGAGGAAGGATAAGAGTGAACTATGGTCGTTTCACGCTTCATACTAATGCTTCAACGGGTTCCCTAGTTCCCTCTTGTCTTTGTGTCTGTTTGACCCTATGAAAAAAAGAATTGCTGCCAGCTAACATGGTGAGTGCTAATCTTCTTCTGTGTATGTGACCAAAAGAGTACTGACCGGGCTGCTGGACCGGAGCCTGCAAACTGATTTGCACCATCTCTCTTGAAATGTTATCAAATCTACTGCACTTTTCTCAATCTTTCCTGTAGAGAATCTAAGGCACTTGTGAGACACTTGCACAAATCTCGCGTCGCATAACCCGCCACGGCCGCCTGCTCCCCAGATGGAAGGGTGGGTGCTGCATAGAAATACATGCAGCAGCACACTCCTGTCCAGAGATGGCAGCCGCACTGGGTGATGCAATGCGAGACTGGCGCGAGTCTCTCGCAAGTGGGACCCCGGCCTTCTTCTCAGTGGTGAGCACCATGGCGGCCAAGTAGTCAGAACCAGGTCTGTGGAGTCGGTACACCAAACATTTCACTGAATCCTCAATTTCCTTGAATCCAACTCCACCAACATGGCCACCGACTCAAACTCCATAGCCCTGGTTAAGACTACCATCTTGAAACACTGGATCATAGATCTGTAGCTCTAGAATTCTCTCCAAAGCCGCATTCAGGATTCTGCCGGCTCCTTATTAGGTTTGTGATCACATCTCATGGTTGTCTCTGCTGCTTCAGTGCCTGTACATAGCGTTCAGTTAGTGTATAGGGCTGTGTCCGGCAGGATAAAATATGAAGCTGCAACCCCCAAACAATGGGTGCTCTGGTTGGGCAGATTCTTAGTCATGTTTCCAAGCTTGGACATTGACTTACAGGGTAGCTGCCTATAGGTGACACTAGAGAGACTGTTTTCTTCTTTTAGGTGGAGAGCTGATTTGCATATTTTTCCCAGGAATCATTGCCTCCATCAAATTACTTTGCCAAGGACATCCAGTACCAACTCTGGTAGCACACAGCAAAAGGTAACAGCAAACCAATATTCAAGTTCTCCAAAAAATATCATGATGTATCTAATGTACCAGTCAGAGCTGATCTGCTCATTCCATGAGGATCCGTCTATGTAATTACCCATCTCTGCACACGTCTGTTCCGCTCTGTTTGGAATATTCCAGGTCACGCTCATTGCTTGTTTCAACAAATCATTGAAGAAAAAGTGAGAAGTGATTGTGGGATGAAAGCGGCTGTATGTGACGCCTGCCACCTGCACATAGAAGAACATGCCGGTCATCTATTACCAAAATACGGGGCCTGTTCGGTGGATCAGACTGGGAAGATTTTCATAGGGTTGGGACGAATCCATCCCATATAAAAATAATTTGAGGGCATAGAGTCATACATGGGACATGCGGCTGCCACCAGTTATATTGGAGGGATAAAAGGAATCTGTCAGCATGTTATTGTCATGTAATCTGAGAGCAGCATGATGTAGACCACAAGCCTGATTCAAGTAATGTATCACTTAGGTTATTGAGTGCAGCAATTGTGAAAATCACAGTTTTCTATGCTGTAGGTCTAGTAGAGCCCTGAATGCTGTGCATGACTCCGCCCACCCCATGGATTGTACATACCTCCGCCCACTCCATGGACTGTATTATAACCCCGCCCACATCCCCGACTGGGTATAACCCCACCTACACCACTAATATGGTATAGCCACATAGCACTGATTGTGTATAAGCCTGCCCACACCATGGTGCATAACCCTGGCCACCCCACAGCTTGTATATAAACCCCATAAATTGTGTATAACCCCGCCCACACCACCGATTGGGTATAAACCCACCCACATCACTGACTGTATAATGCCGCCCGACCACAAATATGGTATAGCCCCATCACCAGACTTTGTATAATCCCAACCGCAACAGATTGCATATAATCCCACCCACACCACTGACAGTGTATAACCCCACCCACACCACTGTGTATAACCCCGCCCACACCACTGTGCATAACCACGCCCACACCACTGTGCATAACCACGCCCACACCACCCCCTGTGCATAACCACGCCCACACCACTGATTGGCCACTTTCTGTGTACATTATATAGTAGAAAAAAAGCTGCTAATCAGCGTGGGGACCTGATTGGAACAAGAGGCACGAGACACCTACTCCTGTAGTGATACTCTCCTGCTGATAAAGTAATGATTGTATTAAAACAGCAAAACACAGCCTAGTAAGTGACATTGCTGCAATCAGGTTCACAGCCATTAATCATGCGGATTAAGAATACATAGCAAAAACCTACTGACAGATTCCCTTTAATAGAATATTAAAAACTAATATTTCAGTCAAACTGGCCTTTTTGGGTTGAAGTATATGCTTTTCATCTTTCTTACACACAATAAAGAAGCAGAATAGTTGCTGTTTCATCCCACCAGAGAACGGCCATGTGGCAAATTGAATTCTTTAGTAATAGTATCAGGTCTCAAGGGAGCGGCCATCTCTGTTTCAAGCAGTCACGTATGGAACTGACTGTCACCAAAAGTTATTCTTCCCGTCACTTTATGGTCACAGAATTATGCGTTTGGGAATGATTATTAAGGTCAAAGTGCAGGAAAAAAAAATTGTTGGAATCAAAGAAAAGTTATTAAAGGAACTTTGAGAACTGAATGACCACGGCCAATTACTTTCCCAGTGTCGGCACAAAATGTGTAAACAAGACATCTCTCCCCCTTATCCTAATACCGGAGAAATGCTGAGAAAAGAATTCATTATTTGTTTTTTCATGGCACCACTTTGCAGCATTATAGACATCATCACTGTCCCCATTAGGGCTCACAACCCAAATTCCCTATCAGTGTGTTTTTGGAGTGTTGGAGGAAACCGGAGAATGAGATGATCATTTATTGGCTGATCTCTTGATCAAATTACCAAAAATCACTTTGGATTATGGCTTTCTTCATATCATTGTAGAACTTTTTATGCCAAATATAAGACTCTAATATGATGTGAGCCGAATTTACACCTTAAAAGATTTATTCTCCAATTTCATACAGTGAGATCATTGGATAGAGCTTTTAAAAATAAGAAATTTTGCAATTTACTGCTTATTAAAATTTGCAGCCGTTCTTGCAATATTATAGTTTCTTTTTGGATAACAGCTCATGGCCTAAGAGAAGGACCAGCACTGCCATCTAGATCAGGGATGGTCAACCTTTTGAGCTCGGTGTGTCAAAAGTCGCCGAAAATCCGAGCATAACTCTGGTGGTGTGTCACTTTGAGAAAAACCCATAATTTTCTGATATTTGTAGCTGTATAAACAAAAAGTTATCCTGGATATGGCCCAATTCTGGTATATAGCCCCTTATCCTGGACATAGCCCCCCATACTGGGATATAGCCCCCCCCCCATCCTGGTACATTACCCCCATCCTGGATATGGCCCCCATTGTGGTCTATAGCCCCTTATCCAGGACATAGCCCTCATGCTGGGATATAGCACCCCCCAACCTGGATGTGGCCCCAATTCTGGGACATAGCACCCCCCATCCTAGTATATAGCCCCTTATCCTAGATATAGCCCCCATTGTGGCATATAGCCCCTTATCCTGGACATAGCCCCCATCGTGAGATATAGCACCCCCCAACCTGGATATGGCCCACATCCTGGAATATAGCCCCTTATCCTGGATATAGCCCCCCCCATACTGGGATATAGCACCCTCACATCCTGGTACATTACCCCCCCATTCTGGATATGACCCCCATCCTAATGCACACACAAAAATAATAAACAATATAACTCGCCTATTCCTCACCATCACTCAAAGTGTCAGCGTCCCGCTGCTGATAACATACTGTAAGCTCTGCTGCATTACCATGCCGCCTTGTCCTGCCTTTGGGTGCTGAGCTGACACTGTGATCGCATACAGTCAGTGTCAATCACAGCGTCCGCATCCAGAGGCGGGATGCTGACACTTTGCTTGTCATCTTCATTACGTGCCACCCTTGTACCGCCTCCAGATGCTGACACTATGATTGACACCTACTGCATGCAATCACGGTATCAGCTCAGCATCCAAAGGCAGGACAAGGCGGCACGGTAATGCAGCAGAGCTTACAGTATGTTATCAGCAGCGGGCGGAGGGGAAAATTGAGCTATGACTTGTGTGTCAGCAAACATTGAATTGTTGACCACACAAATGCTTATCAAAAGAGATCCACCTTTCTGATGCAAACAAACATCATGGGAAACTGGATCCCAGATGACCTGAACCTCTCCCACTAATAAAATATTTACAGCCGATTCTATTCATATTCGACAAATGAGAAAATCTGTATAACATCGCTGACAATATTCCCACAAAGCAAAAAAAAAAACAGAATATCTTGACGAAAGGGCTTTAACATTATATTCAGCAGCCCTATCAATGGTAAAAGGGACCTTTACTTGTTACACCCACACCAAACCAACCGGGGAATTCTTGGTATCCATAATACTTACCTGAGGCTGAAAGCGAAAGGAGGCGCAATAGGGTTTTATCTGATGGATAAACTTAATTATGACAGGTTAAGCTCACCTTGCAGGGTTGCAACCACCTTACAAGCTCAAAATGGCTGCTACAGACACCGGCACTGCATACAAGGATGAAATCAAGGAGAATCGGGGTTTCCAATCTGCGCTGCCGATACTTGAAATGTTCCAAGAAGGTTTCAAAAACTTTAATTCGGGCTAAATTAAAGCTATGAAACCTTCTTGGACCGATTTATTCATCGGCAGCTCAGATTGGAAACCCCGATTCTTGATATACTTACCTTATCTTACTATAAGGACTGATAGACAATGAGCAAATGCAAACATGAAAATGTATAAAAGGGATTCACACAAAACAGAGCCTAGGCTTCAGGGAAACTACAATAATGTGGAAGGGAACAGATCGCAACAAGAAAACAAAGTGCAATCATTTGATAAAACAGAGGAAAAAATAAGCAGTTTAAGCATAAAACATTATTCCTAGTGGTCTTATTAGAAGGGGAGTCATAAATTAGGATGAGACACAAGCAGATTCTCCAGCCCCTCTGCAAATAAACATGTGGGAAAATCATCTATAAATTCACTAACTAGACAGTGAAGAACATCAGGGAGAAGCTGCAGAACTAAGAAAAACGTCCTTAGAAGAGATCTAAGAAAATAATTCTTAATTACTAAAGCCCAATGTATGAAGATGTGGAAACCGAGACCCTGGAGAAGGGCCGGCCTATTGTCCTCAACAAAAGACTTCAAGGAGACTGAACCACAGAGAGGTAAACACCCAGAGTGGTTAATTAGGGCGTGTTTAATGTGGAGACATTTTTATAGTGGGATATTCTGTTAGTCCCATCACTTTTATCCTCTTTGTGGGACTGAAGGCGTGGTTACTCGTCTTATCCTCTATGTGTCCCCCTCCTGCACACGGTCACCGCTGAGTTATATCCCCACAACTATCACCCCGCTCTGATGACGTCAGCACCTTTAAGACTCAGCCGATACATCCGATGTTCCTACAAGTGCGTTTCACATCAGACTACTATGGGGATCTCGACTTGGGAAACCTACTGGGAAAGTCATTAAAGTGGATGAAATATTGGGATAGGACTTATAGGCGTTATCCCCTTTCAGAAACGTTATTCCATTAGTTAAAGGGAACCTGTCACCAATATTTTAGTGTGTGAACCAATGCCACCACCTCTCTAAGGGGGCTTGTTGTGTCCATCATGCCCTTACTCTTCCTGTATACCACAAAAATATATTTATATTCTCCCCCGCGCTGTACATAAATGCTTTTGGTCCAGTCTAATGGGGTCATTCCCTCGGTGTCAGCGCCGCGTCTTTGCCCCCCAAAGCCGTACCCCGGCTTTGATTGATGTGGATGAAGCATCTAGCCAAAACAAGTCTCGCGCCTGCACTACCTAGCATTACCGCCTTCCGCAGGCGCACTCCGCTTTACCCTACTGCGGTCAGAGCACAAAACATAACTGTACATGAGCCCAGAATATGTTGTTACGTAATCGGTTCTGGTACAATAAGGAGTCAGAACATTCAAAACAAATTTTCAAAAACTTATTATCCCACATTGACAGTGAAAATAACATACGTCTTGATTTATTCTTGGGCTATTTGAGGAACGGGATGTGATCAATGCATGTATTCACTGTCCGGTGTCCTGTCCTTGAATGAAATACTCCACGAGTTACAGCTGGAGAGAAGATACAACCGGGAGACAATCGAGCCGTTCATGAACCTTACTATGAAGCTCGATCAGTGGCTTCTGTAACCGCATTCATTCAAGGGGAACTTTGATGAATTGCCTCTGATGTAACCTTCGCTTGTGTCCACTCACTGCAGAGTGAGAAGCTTTGTGCCGGCTGCAGTCAGCGTTACAGTATGGCTGCTACATTGTAGCCACACAGAGCTGTAAATCTCCTTAACACATGAAATGGGTCAATTAATGTGCTGAAGGGCTTTTGTAATTCTTGGTTTATGGGCTAAGAACTTACTGGCAGGTAGATGCTAACTACCTATCTGTGCCGGCTAAGTGCCTCCAGTTCTGGACTTTATTTCACCATACGGTTTTGTTCGTGGGAAACAGGGCTATGGAGTCGGTAAGCCAAACATCTGACTCTGACTCCTCAATGTCCCTGAATCCAATTCCAACTCTACTAAAATGAACACCAACTCCACAACCATGGCTGTGGAGTCAATAAGGCAAACATTATACTCAGACTCCTTCATTTTCCTGAATCTGACTTGGACTCTACAGCCCTGTTTGGACAATCCCTCTTTAAGTGACAACCTAGAGTCATTTACAAAACTTAAAAACGGACGGTAACAATTGAAAATTACTCAAATTATCAACTGCGCAGTGAAAAATGCTCCTCTGTCAACTGGGATTAAAGGGGTATTCCAGGGGGAATAAACTACTTCTACTGTCCCTGACCTCAAACTATAAATATGTGATGCACAATGCAGTTACATATCCTCACACTACCTGAAATTCAGTGTGACCCTGGAGCTGCTCCCCTCCCCTCTTTTTTCTTAATATGTAAATTAGCTATTAAGATCTATGGGACAGACACAGATCTCCCTGAGAATCTGCCTCCAAGGCGAATACCTGCTTCTGTTCTGTCGGAGAGCAGAGGGCAGGGGTGGGGGTGCAGCTATGCTGCCTGTTCTTGGACTGCGGGGAAGCAGCTATCAGCGGGCTGGCTGTTGCTAACAGCAGGGAGCAGGCCATGCCTCTGCTAAACCCCCTTTTCTCGGACTGCAGGTATTTAGCTATCAGGGAACAGGCTTTTACTAACAGCAGGGAGCAGGCCATGCCTTGCCTTCACCACATCCCCTGTTCTTGGACTGCAGGTATTTAGCTATCAGGGAACAGGCTTTTACTAACAGCATGGAGCAGGCCATGCCTTCGCCACATTCCCTGTTCTCGGACTGCAGGTATTTAGCTATCAGGGAGCAGGCTTTTACTAACAGCATGGAGCAGGCCATGCCTCCGCCACACCCCCTGTTCTTGGACTGCAGGTATTTAGCGATCAGGGAGCTGGCTTTTACCCACAGCAGGGAGCAGGCCATGCCTCCGCCACACCCCCTGTTCTTGGACTGCAGGTATTTAGCGATCAGGGAGCTGGCTTTTACCCACAGCAGGGAGCAGGCCATGCCTTCGCCACATTCCCTGTTCTCGGACTGCAGGTATTTAGCTATCAGGGAACAGGCTTTTACTAACAGCATGGAGCAGGCCATGCCTCCGCCACACCCCCTGTTCTTGGACTGCAGGTATTTAGCGATCAGGGAGCAGGCTTTTACCCACAGCAGGGAGCAGGCCATGCCTCCACCACACCCCCTGTTCTTGGACTGCAGGTATTTAGCTATCAGGGAACAGGCTTTTACTAACAGCATGGAGCAGGCCATGCCTCCGCCACACCCCCTGTTCTTGGACTGCAGGTATTTAGCGATCAGGGAGCACGCCATGCCTCCACCACACCCCCTGTTCTCGGACTGCAGGTATTTAGCGATCAGGGAGCAGGCTTTTACCCACAGCAGGGAGCAGGCCATGCCTCCGCCACACCCCCTGTTCTTGGACTGCAGGTATTTAGCGATCAGGGAGCAGGCTTTTACCCACAGCAGGGAGCAGGCCATGCCTCCACCACACCCCCTGTTCTCGGACTGCAGGTATCTAGCAATCAGGGAGCAGGCTTTTACCCACAGCAGGGAGCAGGCCATGCCTCCTGTTCTCGGACTGCAAAAATTCAACAATTATCAGGTGGCTGACTGTTACTAACAGCAAGGAACAGGCCACGCTTCCACCACACCCCCTGTTCTGAACTGCAGCTAAGCAGCCATCATCAGAGGGATGTAACCTCCCAGAGGGGAGGAGGAGCACCAAGAAGTAGCTCCAGCATCACACTGAATACAGGTATTGGCAAGATTATAAAACTTCTCTGTGCACCTCAGCTTCATATTTTGTGAGAGCGGGGACAATAGATTTTTTTTTTCTAATCTCCCCGGAGTACCCCTATAAGGCTTCATAAATCTATATAAAGTCTTTCTTTAGTTTCCTCTTGGATTTAAAAAGATGAGAGCTGCAAAATTCCCAGCTTCAAAAAAATGAACATTCTTCATTGACACTCTGGTGGGAAAGATTTCTGCTAGATGTGTCTATAAGTGACAATCCAGTTGGTTGTGAAATGAATATGGTAATAAAGGTATTCTCTATCCTATACTTTTTTTTTTCTTCTTCTTTTATAGGCTTGCGGTATGTAAAATATAAAATCACAGGCTATGTTCACACATTGCATTTTTGCAGGCTTTTATTTTTATTTTGATGCAAATAAAAAGCTGCTGTTCACAGTACCAGTAAAAGCTATGAGATTTCAGAAATCTGATGCACGGGCTTGGTTAGTTTTCTTCTCTGAAAAGGAAAACTGCAGCATTTTCTAGATCTGAAGCATGTGAATTATTTCAGCTTTTTTTTATTGCAGCATTTTTTCACCTAATAAATGAAAACATTCAAAAAAAAAATGCAACATCATTTTTGTTGAATAATACTGACTTTGTTTAAACACGTCCTATAGACAAAGCCTGCATGTAATCCGCACTGGGAAAAAAGAAAACTGCAGAAAAACTAAAGTGTATGAACAAAGCCTAAAGAATCTGCTTATAAAAAGCTGATTTTGCTGCATATTTGCAGACCATATGTATCATTTGTCTAGAGTACATGTTAAGTAAAAAAAATTCTTTTTTTTTTTTTTGCACTTTTTCATTGCTTTATACAGGTGAAAAAGTGCTGCAAAAATGATGACATGTTGCAGATTTCAATTTCCTTGCATTTTTCCTATTCAGTCAGGAAGAAAAACCTAAAAAAATAAACAAACGTGTGCATGAGATTTCTGAAGCAAATCCCCTTTAACGAAACTTGCAGAAGACTAAGGCTATGTTCACAAGAGACGTTTATGCTGCAGTTTTTTTTGCCTTGCTTTTATGCAAATATATGCAACCCCCCCCCCAAAACAATAGTTTTTTTTTTTTTTATTTCCAGCAAAACCTATTGGAAAAGTCATGCACACATTGTCTTTGTTTCCTAAAGGAAATTGAAAGCTGCATGGCATTTACTGTGTTTTTGAAAGACTGAGCACCTAAATTCGAGAGAGAGATCGAAAGCGTTAGCGAGAGAGAGCGAGAGAAACAAATAAATATAGAGAGAAAGAGAGAGACAGAGAGCAAAAGATTTTATAATATATTATATATATACACATACTTCTATACCCCGCCATGGACATGCCCCTATCCCTTTACTAACAGACTGCTATGTCATAGACCTCTATATCCTACCCTAGGCGTGTCCCTATACCTGTCCCCCTATTTTTACCATTAGCTCTGGCAATGCTAACATGTACTTAGTCCTTGCAATAAAGCTCTTTTGAATTTGAATTTAAGAATGATAGAGAAAGAAAGAACGAGGAGAAAGAGGAAGAGCGACAAAAAGAGGAGAAAAGAGATGGAGAGATTTATCATGTAAAGTGCCATGGAATCTAACGTCACTATATAAATTAATAATAATAGTAAGAAATATGGAGATAGTCAGACTTTGAGGAAGCGAATTATGATATGCGATGGACTTCCATAGCCCCCACTCTGGATCTGCCCCCAGCCATCTCTCCTAGTCTTTATCCCTATCCCCATTGTAGTCTTGCTTTGGCAAAAATATGGTGCATTTAGTCCTGACAAAGCTTCTTTGAGTCTTGAATTTAGAGAGAAAGATAGAGAGAGAAGAGAAAGCGGGAGAGGAGAGGGAGAGAGGCAGGGAGAGAGAGAGAAGGAGAAGGCGGGAGAGAGAGAGAAGGAGAAGGCGGGGAGAGAGAGAAGGAGAAGGCGGGAGAGAGAGAGAAGGAGAAGGCGGGAGAGAGAGAGAAGGAGAAGGCGGGAGAGAGAGAGAAGGAGAAGGCGGGAGAGAGAGAGAAGGAGAAGGCGGGAGAGAGAGAGAAGGAGAAGCGGGAGAGAGAGAGAAGGAGAAGGCGGGAGAGAGAGAGAAGGAGAAGGCGGGAGAGAGAGAGAAGGAGAAGGCGGGAGAGAGAGAGAAGGAGAAGGCGGGAGAGAGAGAGAAGGAGAAGGCGGGAGAGAGAGAGAAGGAGAAGGCGGGAGAGAGAGAGAAGGAGAAGGCGGGAGAGAGAGAGAAGGAGAAGGCGGGAGAGAGAGAAGGAGAAGGCGGGAGAGAGAGAAGGAGAAGGCGGGAGAGAGAGAAGGAGAAGGCGGGAGAGAGAGAAGGAGAAGGCGGGAGAGAGAGAAGGAGAAGGCGGGAGAGAGAGAAGGAGAAGGCGGGAGAGAGAGAAGGAGAAGGCGGAGAGGAGAGAGAAGGAGAAAGGCGGGAGAGAGAGAAGGAGAAAGCGGGAGAGAGAAGGAGAAAGCGGGAGAGAGAAGGAGAAAGCGGGAGAGAGAAGGAGAAAGCGGGAGAGAGAAGAGAAAGCGGGAGAGAAGAGAAAGCGGAAGGGAAAAGGAAAAAAAAGGGAGAGAGGGGACAAAGAGAGGGGAGAAAGTGAGAGGAGAAAGAGGGAGAGAGGACAAAGGGAGAGAGGACAAAGAGAGGGGAGAAAGTGAGAGGGGAGAAAGAGGGAGAGATATTACACATAGCTGCAGGACAGTATCTGCCAAATAATTTATTTACCATCCTCGGAGATCAGGTTTTGCTGCAGTTTGTTTGCAAAAAAAAAAAACGCAAGAAAAACACCATGTGAACATAGTCTAAGGGTGGACACATCTGCAGACAAATTTTATGGCCAAGAATCGGATCAGGCTTTTCTTCTTGGTGGTAAGAAGGTGGTGTCCAAATCACGGGTGAAAAATAATAGTCAAAGTTTATTCTGCCATATAAAAAGGTAACAATGTGTCGACCTAACAAAAAGGTCTTGATCAGGCACCTGATGAAGCCCCTTTTTGATAGGTTGAAACGTTACCTTTTCAGTTAGGCAGAACAAATTATGGGACTATTTATTTCACCCGTGATTTGGATACAGTCTCTTCTTACCTATTGGAATTTCTTCAGCTGGGATTGTTGGAGTTTCTTTGACTTGTTGTCCACTGGTAGAGGCTGCAGACGGTTCCTCTTGGTTCAGACTATTCTTCTCATCATGTAGGACACAATCCTGTCCTAGTCTCTAAACATACTTACAGATTACGTGTAAAGCATGTAACAGGTCTACGACGCGGGCACATGTCATTCTGAATCCATCACCATATGATGTAGAAAAGCAGCTCTTCAGTCCCAGAAGACAGACTGCTCGCTTTGACCACGACTTTCATTAGTGGATTTAGATAATAGAATTGTCAAGAATGATCCAAGAATGAGAAAGTTCATTACAGTTTGGAAGTACATGATGTTCGGTCGATCGCTCTTCATTCACTTATTTTAAAAACTTATCTGGCGATATTCCCATACTGGGACTTTTATGGTGAGTGATTGCAAACACATCCATAGTGCAAACATAGCAAATGTGTCATTTACAGAGCAGCAAAGGGTTGGAGGAAGAAGAGGACAGCGACACTGGCTCCTGCAAATAACCCCATGTGACACATGATTTCCAAAATTACTGGGCTGCCTGCTGCAGTTTAGACTGCATCATGCTGATAAAACAGCAATATTATTACTAAAGGACTACCATAGTAAACCTGCTGCCATGCAACCTCCACAAAAGAACAGGTGTGTCTCAATTAGAGTATCAAAAAGTTAATCAGTAATTCAATACAAAAAAATGAAACGTATATATTATATAGAGTCCTTACAAACAGAGTGATCCACTTCAAGTGTTTATTTCTGTAAATGTTGATTATAGCTTACAATCAATGACAGCCTAAAGGTCATCATTTCAGAAAATTAATCTCATTTCATGAGATTTGTGAAGTCTTGCAAGATATCGGCACTATGTTCTATGGAGCATGGACACCCACTCCACTGCGCCGGCGCGAGTGCTCTTATAACTCAAGCGCCACCCAGAGGAGGAAGGGGGGGGGGGGGGAAGTTTAAAACATGCTGGGCGGTTTTTGCAATGGGAGGCCACCGCTGGACACAATAAAAGTTGTTTTCACAGGTATGAGGGATCAGTCTGGGCACATACAAGGGTTACTAGAACCCCATTTACATTATGTGTAAGCTGGTGGGCACAGTTTAAAATGCCCAAAGTAGATGACAGGTTCCCTTTAAAGGGTCTTATCAAAGAGAAATCTAATCTTTATTGATTTTCTACTTGCAGACAATAGTCTGCCACATTTATTACTTGATAACATATAGCCCTTTTCCAGCTCCCTAGAAGTGAGGGTCAACATCAAGGCAAGGAAGAAGAATGGAATGCAGCCGCTTCGGAAAAAGGCTATTCTTACTTTTCATAAGTCCCTCCGCATTTACTGGAAGCTTCCAGGATGGAGGTGGTAGAACAGAGACCCAGGACTCCGGATCCCTCATCTGTCAGTAATTTGTGAACATCTCATCTTTATTTATTTTTATTTAATGACCTTTAGCTTTATCTCGAACCATGGCGAATTGTTGGATGAAGCTCTCTAGGAAGACTGATCTTGTCCAGTAAAATAGATCGCTGGGGGGTATCCATCTTTCAAGCCTAGATATGTCCACCGGGGTCTTTTCAAGCCTAGATATGTCCACCGGGGTCTTTCCAAGCCTAGATAGATCAACCAGGGTCTTCTCCACCATTATCTTGATAGTATCAAGCCATCAGGGTATTAAGCTATTGGGTTGCTGGTCTTTCCCTTCACGTTGTTCCTTCTATTATTCAGACTGTGATGTCCTTCTCCAGTGATTGCTCTCTTCATATGATGTGTCCACAGGAGGCAAGTTGTAGCTTGGTGATCCTTGCTTCAAGTACATGTGTGGTTGGATCTCCTCTTACCTGCTCGCATTCCCCGCTCTTTTTTTATGATTAGTCCAGCTGCAATAACGACTTTGCACTGGCCAGTTATCAAAAGAAAAGCCAGAAATGGCAAGACGTAAGTAGAAATTCTCCAGGGCTCCCATCCAGCGACTGATGGACCGGAGTCCTGCAAATCGTTCGGCTTTACTTCTGAATGTCCGAAACAGATGGAGAATATGTTATGTACGCAACTGCATCCTGCGGTACTTAACGTTTCTTTACTTCTCCACCTGTGCCCTGGCCATTTATTACACTTTGTTAGGAGGTGCTGACCAACTTTGTGGCTTTCTTTGCATTATGGTTAGTAAATGCAACACCACCCCCTCCACAAAAAACCCAGTGTTACATCCCCACCAGAGACTAGCCCATTAAGATCTGCTTATATCGCCAGGCATTACTGACCTGCATCGCTGGGGTTGTGGGTGTGGATTCAACCAAGAAAAAGTGTTTGCATAGGTATATTTCGGCTTACTCCCGGCCTCCAAAAAATATTAAGAGGGGTATCTAAAAATAAAGTAGTCTTGATAGGGTCTAAGTATGATGTGGCAACAAATATTTTTTTATGTATTTTCATTCATGTCATGGATACCCAGGTGTATTCTCATACACAGCTACAGGACTATGTTGTCGAAACACGTATAACATATGGAGGGCTGTGAACTGTCATAATCTGACCTCAATAACACTCAGACAGACTTGTTGATTTTAGATGTTTTATGCTTCTTACGAATGGTATGTTATCAAATAAAGCCAAAATGTTCATACGTGAGTCTCCAAAGAACAATACTGGAAGGACCCAAAATAAAATTCCACGCCCTCTGCCAAAATCTAAAATACCTAAATTCTCTGCCCTGGACTATTTTCTAACACTTGAGAAACACAATAAAATGACCTTACAAGGCAAGAACTGTAACCCGGCAGATCAGCTCCGTCGTGTATGAACCTGGCGTCCAAGAAAACAAGATCCTGCACCAAATAAGAGCCGGACTCTGCGAGGAGTAACATGTCGGGGAGTCGGGCCGAGCAGCTCGGCAGCGATATCACTTATTCCAGGATTTTACAGTTTATCCCTAAAGGCAAAAATATATCACAAGGCTGGCAAGGTCCAACAAAAACATTCCCGAAAGTTTGATCCTTCAGATCATAAACAAAGGATGACGGCCAACATACTTTGTAAACTTCTTGGCATCTTTGCAACCCTTGTCCTTAAGGCATGACTTACACAATCAGCCTTGATACAGGAAACACAGCGATCCCTAAAACATCGCTCCATTACACCTGCATAGTGAGCAATAATGGACTCAGCGCAGCGTCTCAATATAATGCTAATAATAGAAAAGGACAGACATGGCTGTAAAAAAATCACTCCCTGAGCACTTACAGGGAACAACCAGAACGATGCACTCACTACACCGTTCACATGGTCATGTTGTTCTCTTAAGGTGCCTTTTCACCTTGCGACACCGCCGGAGATGTCGGCAGCGACGGGAGGGAGCGCGCACTTTTTGGCGCCCCACCAGCGTCGCCGCCCCCCGTTTGCACGAGGAAACACCCCCAGCGATGATGCGGCGAGCTGACAGGCAGCATCGCCGCGGGGTGTCTAAAACCCAGCGGTGATGCAGCACAATGGGAGCCTATGGCTCCCATCGCCTGTCAGCTCGCCGGCAGCCGGTTACATTGCTCCCCAGATCACCCGCCTGGTTTCACATCACTTATGTGAAACCAGGCGAGCTGTCACAGCCGCCGACATCGCCCCTTTACATTAGGCGACGTAAGGGCGATATGGACTGGTGTGACGGGGCCTTAAGAGACAATGTTCTCTGCAACTTTACGATGTAATCAGGTTGCTCCTTGACCGATTAGGGTACTTCACACACTGCTGCAAACGCTACACATGTGTTTTGTGCCATAACAGCGACCTCTCCAACGATGTCACTATGTGTGATATGCATCAGCGACCTGGCCCCTGCTGTGAGGTCGCTGATCGCTACAAATCGTGTGACAGCGAGAGACCAACGATCAGCGACCTCACAACCAATGTCCAGACGACGCACATTAGATGCTGGGCACTTGTAACTAGGGTAAATATTGGGTAGCTAAGCAGCGCACTCTGCTTAGTTACCCGTTGTTTACCCTGGTTACCAGCATCCTCCTGCTTAGCGCAGCCTGTAAGAGGGAGGACGCTGCTAACCAGGGTAAACCAGGGTAACTAAGTAGAGCGCGCTGCTTGCAACATCATATTTACCCAGGTTACCAGCGATCTCGCTGCTGACGGTCGCTGGCGAGTCTGCCTGTTTAACAGCTTACCAGCGACTGCACAGAGACTTTCCAGCAATCCAGCAGTCAGATCGCTGGGAAGTCTCGTGTGTAAAGGGGTCCATAGATCGCTGTATTAACACATACGCAAATTATGCTTAAGTGCTCTGGGCATGTCAAAGCACTTAAACGAGCCTCTACATTACTGGCTCTACTCTGGCCACCCTCCTTTGCTTTGTTACACAGTCAGCGCACCTGTCAATCATCCAAATGCCTTCTTTGAAAGAGAAGGGTGGGGCTATGCAGGAAACAGAGCATGAGTCCGAGGAGCTGGATGATCATCATTGCGCCCGCTTCAATTCCAGACAGATGTATAATAAACGTCAACATGCAATTTCTTGCTGACAGAAAAGCGCTTTAAATTATGTTTAAAGACTAAATTATTATTACTTACTGGCCTCAGCTCAATTTCGAGCCATGGCGACTTGATGGCTGAACGTTCTGTAGAAAAATCGATCTTGTGCAGCCTAGATTGGTCCACCAGAGTCATCTCCAAAGCTATATAGTTTCACCAGGGTTTTCTCAGTTGTTATCTTACTAGTATCAAGCCATTGGGTTGCTGGTTTTCCTCTTCTCCTTGTTCTTTCTATTCTTCCTACCATGATGTCCTCCTCCAGTGATTTCTCTCTGTTCGTATGATGTGTACAAAAGTTGTAGCTTCTTGATCCTTACTACCAGTGACATGTCTGGCTTGATTTGTTTGCTCTTCTTGCCATCCATGGTATTGGGGTCCCTAACAGGTTTTACAGTTAGTTATGCATGATTAAAACAGTATTGCCACGCATCCAGAGTTTAATAAAACTGGTCCAGACAAGGGATAGTGCCTACTGAACATCCTGTGCTGATTTATAATTCCCATTTGTACTCCACTCAAAATTACTCCCGTATGAACCAGAGCAGGAACCTGACCATGTACCGCATGGATGGCCACTCCAAAACCAGTGGTCGCATAAATCCCCCCTCCTCAAAATTTAAAATACACAATAGTTACCGGTCAAAGACAGTTTATTCTACCGAGTCCTCCACACAGAGGAACGCTCAGCTGTGTTCTCGGATAACAAAAAAGATCAGCTATCAGATCTACCAGATCCTTCTCTCCCCCAAAATGATCTGCTGGGGGAGAGTCGGGAGGCCTCAATAGACATTAGATTGGTGGATATCCTGGAAATATCGTCAGGTTCCGCCAATACTAGTTTAATACGGGTTGGTGCCTTGAGACATCTTAGCCAGGGCTATGTAGTGGATAAGCCAAACATCTGACTCCTCATTTTCCTTGAGTCAGGCTCCATTAAAATGGACACAGACTCAGACTCCACAACCATATCTGTGAAGCCAGTAATGGTGGGTTTACACGTTGCGATATCGGCGTCCAACGCCGACCAAAAGTCACGTGGTTCGTGCGTTGGACCCGATATCGTTCCTGCATTGTACGGTGTGAACATCCGATACGATGCAGGAACGATGGTAAACCGATATCGGGGGTCGAATGAGCGTGCTATTCAACCTCCCGATATCGGATGCCGGTTGGAGCCGGATCGTCCCGTGTGACAGCCCAACTCCGATGTGCAGTACAACGTCACCCATTCACTCCCATGTTAAATGGTCGTTCCTGGGTCGGGGGGCGTACACATCGTAGGGACGTTGTATCCCGATATCGCAGCGTGTAAACCGCCGAAAACCAGGCACGAAATGCGCGCTCCCGCGCCGTTGTATACGATATCGGAACGATATCGTGACGTGTAAACCCACCATAAGCCAAACATCCGATTCAGACCCCTCAGTGTGTCTGAATCCGACTTCACAAAACCGGACACGCCAACTCAACCAAAACGGACACGCCAACTCAACTCCACAGCCGTGCTTCCAACAATGCTCTTCCTAAATTTACGGCTTTAGCTTTTCAAGAGCCAGAAGGGAGCCAAAATAGATGGACAATAAATTAGATATGAAAAAGCGCTGAGTGCAACAAAGGTCCACCGAGCATCAGGGCTTGGTTTCAGCAGTCACGTTACGCTTACAAATTCCCTATAAGATTATGGAAAAGGGGAAAATACTGACAGCTTTATTCTAGGCCATCCTCGCCCCAGCTTACCAAAGACTACACATTCCCTACTTTTGTTTACTAATGCAAAGAAAAGCCTTAATATTCTTCAGAGAATTTTTATGAGACAGGTCAGTGAGTTTGTCCAAAAAAGCTTTTATTTAGAAAAAAATTAAAACATACATGTCAATGTCTCAGTCTAAGTAATAAAGTTTTATTGGGTTCTTTTTTTCACATTTGTGGTTTGTGGTTACGTGTTGGTTTTATTGTATTTCAATGTATTAATAAACATCAATCCATGTAGTCACCACAGTGCGGACTGACAAGGAATGAGAAGGATTAGACAAGGAATGAGAAGGATTAGAGGTAAAAATATCAGGGAAATGAAATATGGAGGGCAACATGACAAAATTAACTCCATGGGAACCTTGTCTTGAAAAGTTGATTTAAAGTAAAAGCCTTAAAGATAAATAAAACCGCTCTCGAAAATTGAGCCCCATGGCATCCTCCTCAGTGTACAAACTTAGAGAAATGCACAGCACCTGCGCTCTAAAATTTTCTAAGCTCTCGTACAAGTCAATGGGGAAAGCCGCGCATGCGTACCTACCACTCTACTGATAGTGGCACACAACCGGGCTCATTTCTCAAAAGAGGGTAGAGCCATAATTATTTGAGATGAGTAGGATGACTAGTCACTAATCATGGGCTACCCCAGGTTGGGTAGTGTAGAGGTCCAGGGTCAAATACCAAGAGTGCTAGTAAACAAAGGGGTAAGGCATAGTTAGGTCACAGTCCAAGGTCAGAATTCCAAGAATGTATTAGATCAAGACAAAGGGGCTAGGCAAATGGATAGTCAGAAGAAAGGTCCAAGATAGGGAAACAATACACCAGACTGACCATAGGAACCAAAGGCACACAAACATCACAGAGCATAAGGCTACTTTCACATTACGATTTGAAGGGAGCCGATGCTGTCCGATATAAATCGGACAGCATCGGCTCCCTTCTGATGCCTGGAATCGGGTGCGAAATAGGCACCCGATTCCGGCATAAAATCGGCGCCGGGCTGCAAAAAAAATAAAGTTTATTCTCACCTCCTCCCGAGCCCCCGCCGTCTTCCGCCATCTTCTGCCATCTTCTTCTAGGCTCCCGATGGCTCCCGCAGGCTGCCGGTGTCAGCAGAGGTGTACCACTGCTGTACACAGGACCTGCGGTGATGTCACAGTCACGTGACCGCGGGGTCACCATGGTGAAGCCGCGGTCACGTGACTGTGACATCACCGCAGGTCCTGAACAGCAGAGGGAGCGCTCTGCTGACACCGGAGCCTGCGGGAGCCACCGGGAGCCTCCAAGAAGATGGCGGAAGACGGCGGGGGCTCGGGAGGAGGTGAGAATAAACTTTATTTTTTTTTTTTTAACACTTGTGCTCCCAGTTAGGAGCAGTTTTACTGTACTGAGCATGCTCAGTACAGTAAAACGGGGTCCGAGGAGACATAGATGTTTCCTCGGACCCTTCTCCATAGGGCCCCATGTTATAGGGATCGGACCTAATCGGATGTGCACTAAATGCCATCCGATTTGGTCCGATCCGATTCTGTCCGATTTTATTTTCGGTGCTAAAATCGGAGCAGGCTCCGATTTTAGCACAGATAATAAAATCGGACAGAATCGGATCGGACCAAATCGGATGGCATTTAGTGCACATCCGATTCGGTCCGATCCCCATAGGGATACATGGGGTCCGAAGCTGTCCGATTTTTTTCGGACAGCATCGGAAAGGCAAAAATCGTTATGTGAAAGCAGCCTAAGGGTGCTTTCACACCACGATTTTTGCATTTCCGATGCTGTCCGAAAAAAATCGGACAGCATCGGACCGATTTTCGGATCCTATGGATCCCTATGGGGATCGGACCGAATCGGATGTGCACTAAATGTCATCCGATTTGGTCCGATCCGATTCTGCCCGATTTTGGCCGATTTTTTTCAGGAGAAAAAAATCGTTGCCTGCAACGATTTTTTCATCCGATTACAAAATCTGACAGAGTCGGATCGGACCAAATCGGATGGCATTTAGTGCACATCCGATCTGACCCGATCCCTAACATGGGGCCCTATGGAGAAAGGTCCGAGGAAACATGTATGTCTCCTCGGACCCCATTTTACTGTACTGAGCAAGCTCAGTACAGTAAAACTGCTCCTGGGAGCACAAGGGTTAAAAAGAAAAAAAAAAAAATTTATTCTCACCTGCCCCCGAGCCCCCGCTGTCCCCCGCCGTCTTCCGCCATCTTCCTCTAGGTTCCCGGTGGCTTCCGCAGGCTCCGGTGTCAGCAGAGGTGTACCTCTGCTGTACAGGACCTGCGGTGATGTCACAGTCATGTGACCGCGAGTTCACCATGGTGAACCCACGGTCACGTGACTGTGACATCACCGCAGGTCCTGTGTACAGCAGAGGTACACCTCTGCTGACACCGGAGCCTGCGGAAGCCACCGGGAACCTAGAGGAAGATGGCGGAAGACGGCGGGGGACAGCGGGGGCTCGGGGGCAGGTGAGAATAAACTTTTTTTTTTTCTTTTTTTCAGCCTCCGGCGCCGATTTTATGCCGGAATCGGGTGCCTATTTGGCACCCGATTCCAGGCATCAGAAGGGAGCCGATGCTGTCCGATTTATATCGGACAGCATCGGCTCCCTAAAAATCGTAGTGTGAACGCACCCTTAGCAACAACTGGCAGTAATTAGAGGCAGGGAGCCGGGTAAAACCAGGCCTGTGGAGTCAGTAAGCCAAACCACCGCCTGAGAATCTAACTCCTTCATACATGGCTCATGTTAAAGTGATAAATTTATTGTAGTACAATGTGAACATAAGGCTTTACTCATTATTATGACACAACCATCAACATATTTAGAGCATAGTTCATAATAATATTCATCACATATTGCATTGAACTACTCTACCGAATTAATTATATATTTGAGGAGTCGGTAAGAAATGGATCGACTCCAACTCCGAATCCACAACCCTGGTAGACAGCCAGGTAATTACTCCGAACAGGACAGACAAGGATAAAACAGCATGCCTCAGCCCTGAGCGGGCAGCTGAACTGTCTATGACTATATTGACAGCTCTGTATACCCCTGCCCAAGATTTGATGGCTGAACTCTCCATCACCATACTGACAGCTCAGCTCGCCCCTGGCATAGATTGGATGGCTGAACTGTCCATCACCATACTGACAGCTCAGCTCGCCCCTGGCATAGATTGGATGGCTGAACTGTCAATCACCACACTGACAGCTCAGCATGTCCCTGCCTATGCTTGGATAGCTCAGCGCGCCCCTGGCGCAGATTGGGCGGCTGAACTGTAAAGGGCCCGTTACACGCTACGATGTCCCAGCGATCCGACCAACGATCGGGTTGCTGGGACATCACTAGCTGATCAGTATCTGATCGCTGGTGAGCTGTCACACAGGCAGACTCACCAGTGACAAGTGGACCAGCGACATCATGGAAAACAATAAAATATTCTTTCCACGATGTCTAGCTCCCACTGCCAGGCTGCAGTAAATAGGAGCAGGCGGTAACCATGGTAAACACAGGTATCTAGGCAGCGAGCAGCGCCTAGTTACCCGATGTATACCCTGGTCACCAGCCTTTTCAGCTTACAGGCTGGTATCCAAGGTACACAGCGGAAAACTAGGGACAGTGCTGTCCCTAGTTACCGCTGTATACCTTGGATACCAGCCTGTAAGCGGAGAAGGCTGGTAACCAGGGTATACATCGGGTAACTAGGCGCTACACGCTGCCTAGATACCCGCTGTTTACCATGGTTACCAGTCTGCTCTGCTTATCGCTGGTCGTTTCACCGTCACATACACCGATGCGTGCTGGCCAGCGGACGACCGACAGATTATGGTCCTGACCATAAACCAACGATCAGCGAGCTGATCATTGATCGTTGGTACCTGTCACACACAGCGACATCGCTACGAGGTCGCTGCAACGTCACAAAAACAGTGACATTGCGACAATATCGTTAGTGATATCGTTGTGTGTAACAGGGCCTTAAGTAACTGCTAGGAGGAATTTTGACAGGAAGAACCCGTAATAGAAATTACTTTAATTTTTGATGAAAAAAAAAAAAATTAGCTATGGTGACACAAGTCATAAGCTGTATACACTGGTGATGTGGTATTACCCAAGAGCGGGACTTTTAGAAACCTATGAAAGAGTTAACCCAAAAAAACAGTGGTGGTATCCATACTTAAGAGGTTCATTAAATGGCCTTTCTAAGGAATTCAGAACATGGTCTAGACTTCTACAGAAAACAGAGTCTTGAATTAGTCATGCAGGCAGAGTGGAGGGAAATCTGGGAGCTTAATATGGAAGCATGAACGCCAGCATAGGTGGTTAGTACAGGTATGTTGTGTCCACCTTACATTAAAGGAATCCTGTCACCTCCAAAACGCCTCCTAAGCTAGCAAAACCTGTCCCTGCAGCATACCATCACTAATCTCACACTCCTTTTGTCTCAGAAAAGCATCCTGTGAAAGTGCATAAAAAACGTTTTAATAGTCACTCATTAGTGATTATAATTAGCAGAGGCTATATTCTTTAGTCACCAGGGCATGTTGTTTTGCAGCCTGAATGATCCACCCTCTCTCTGTGGAGCTGAAGGCAGGACTAATGATTTGCATTCTGTGAGTGATAGAGAGGGGGGAGGGCAAAGCCTGCACAAGCAAAGCAGCATAGACGAGAGGGTGGATCCTGGTACCTGCAAAACAACACGCCATGGTGACTAAAGAATATAGCCCCTGCTAATTGTAATCACTAATAAGTGAGTATTAAAACGTTTTTATGCACTTTCACAGGATGCTTTTAGGAGACAAAAGGAGTGTGAGATTAGTGATAATATGCTGCAGGGACATGTTTTGGTAGCTTATGAGGCGTTCTGAAGGTGACAGGATCCGTTTAAGAAAGATATTTCTGATTACAGAAAAAGGAAGACGTTTTAGTGGATTTTCCATGAAGAATAACCTTCAAATAATCCTTCAAATAGGTATTCCCATGTCAGTAAGTGATGATGCCACACTAGGATATGCCATCACTTTCTGATCAGGAGTCCGACCTCTGAGAATGAAGAAGACAACCCTGGCGCAGCATTGCACCCCCTTGTCTGTTTTTCCCATGACACGCATCCCCCATCCACTTCACCATTCAGAGAACTGCACTATGAGCCCTTGAGTAAGTTTCCTGCAAAGTGTTGGGGCTGGTAGAGCATCTCCTTGATTTTCAGGATCAAAACCATTTGAGAGGTTGGACCGCCACGGGTCAAGTTATTGGCATATCCTACTTATCCGAAATAATTTTTTTTAAATGGAACTATTTCTTTTAGTTCATTGTTTGGCAGATTTAATAAACACTAGATCATCAAATATTTTAGATCATCACCAAAAGTATATGTATTTTGAATGCCTCCAAGCAACAAGGTTGTTAATCTGAATTCCAGCCTCTGAGCATCCGCAGAAGGTGAAGGTTTTTGTAATGTAATAGGTATGCCAACATGATATGCAACACCAACACCTTACAATTACAAAGGAAGTGGCGGGGAGTGGGTCTTTGCCTCTGCACAGGAAGTGGCAAGGTGGGCCTTTGCCTCTGCACAGGAAGTGGCTGGGAGGGACTTCGCCTCTGCACAGGAAGTGGTGGGGCGCCTTTGCCTCTCCGCAGGCAGTAGGGGGGGTTCAGTCTTTGCCTCTCTACAAGAAGTGGGGAAGTGTTGGTCTATTCATCCCCCATGGGAAGTGGGGGATTGGTCTTTGCTTCCCTACAGGAAGTTGGGGGGGGGGGGTGTAAGATTTCGGTCTTAAACCCCCTCTACAGGAAGTGTGTGGGTCTATGCCACTCTGCAGGAAGTGAGGGAAGTTGGTCTTTGCTTCTCTACAGGAAGTGGTGGTGACTGTCTTTGCTTCTCTACAGGAAGTGGTGGGGTCGGTCTTTGCTTCTCTACAGAACTAGGGGGGGGGGGGGACGCGGGGTGTTTGTCTATGCACCCCTATGGGAAGTGGGGCATTGGTCTTTGGTCTACAGGAAGTGTGTGGGGGGGGAGGGGGGTGTTGGTCTATGCCACACTACAAGTGGGGGGGTTGGTCTTTGCCTCTTACAGGAAGTGGATGGGTGACAGCCTTTGCTTCTTCACAGTAAGTGGGAGGGAGGGGTCAGTCTTTGCTTCTTTACAGGAAGTGGAGGATGTTGGTTTATGCCTTTCTACACAGGGAGTAGGGTAGGTCTTTTCCGCTACAGGAAGTGAGGGGTTGGTCTTTGCCTCTCTGCACGAGGTGGGGGGGTGGATGTGTTGGACTTCCGTGGGGGGGTCATTCTTTGCTGATCTTGATTGAGGGTGGATCGTAGAGCAGGAGCAATGATAAATTTATTGAATGGACACAGGAATAAAGAGCGAGGGCTTTGTTCAGGAAAGAAAGAAAATAAATAAACAATAGATACTGTGAAGCGACGAATATTAAAATGCAGGTCTCATACAAAAATAGTAAAGAGACACGTTTCAGAACTTGGACAGATTAGATCAGCCATGCCAAGCTTTTCTTATCCTTTTTTTTTTTTTATCAAGTTGTCGTAAAGGACTGGTACTTTTTTTCCAGCTAAAATTCCCCTTTCAGTTAAAACCAGCTAACTCATGGTGACACGTACAAAAAAAATTATACACAAAACATCCAATTATACTGCTCATACTTTTGGCATTTACCAGGATATTTTATAATAAATCGTACTAAAAAAGAAAATTTGTAAACCTTAAATACAATTTCTGCCATAGAAGGAGATTAATCTTCTTAAATCGGGCAGGATGCTGAGCTTGAGCTGCTGGACTATTTAAGGACCATTTCCATTGCTAATGCTTCCAATTAACATTCCTGCCATTCAATCACTGTCATCCGCTCCCTCCAACTACTGAGCTGCTACCATCCAATGAGGAAAATTGGGAACATCAAAGGAGGATTCAAGGGATGGTTATCAGGGATGGTGTGACTGATACTGTTATCTAGTGCTATGTTCATGGAACCGTGTACAGTAAGCCCCTGAGACGACCATCCAAAATGGTACTGAGGAACAAAAAAAATAAAGAATTTAGTATGGTTAAAAGGGGTAGTCTTGTCTGTCAGCCAATATGTACTTCTTCCGGCAGAGCATGCACTGTTATTACTGGTGTCAAGGCATTACCAGGAGATGCCCAGAGTGCAGAGCAAAAGAAGGGAAAACCAGGGGAAAAGGTAAAAGGGGGCCTTGACAATAGGGAGAGGGGTGACACCTAAACATTTCCCTGAGGATAAATCCTGGATTCCCTAGATGGGTCCTCCCCCCCATACATGATCTTGTGCCTAAGCCCTGGCTGACCCTTGGCTAGCCCTGGCTAGTGAGTAGGACAGCAAGACACTAGTTTTACTACTGCAATAAGACAGCACAGGGAGAGACAAATAAAACAAACAGAACTTCACAGCTTTTTCCTGGGAGGTCAGCATAGAACAACTATAACTGGAACATGGGAGAGTAAGGAGTGAATTTAAATAATGAAAGGGAGTGGCAGCAAGGTGCAGCAGCTGAGATTAGAGCTGTATGGAATCTCAGAAGATTCAAAAAGGAACTCAAACCCTTCAATACCAAATTAAAACGAATAATTTCCACTAATGTTAATCGTTGAGGGGCATCCATAGACCTGCGATCTACTAATGGCCGTGGCCTCCTAATCCTAGATATCGCAAAGGTCTCAGCCAGTTGTGACACACCCATGACAATTGGGAGCGGAAAGCCCCCAGTGGGTAATAACTACCAGGAATACTACCGAAATCCAACACGTCTGATTATTCTTTCCAACATGGCAAATCAGGCATCTTAATGGTGATGCAAACAAAAACTAATGGTCAGAACATGTAAATTGTGGCACAGTCCTTCATAGATGAGCTGAAGTCAAATATCTAAGTGTTTTTTATTTTAATGGCCTGCAATGAGGCTTTGACTTGTTACATCTGCAGTACCCAAGTCAAATTTTAGATCTTAATTGTTAATTATAAAATCAAGATAAAAAAGTAGTAGATGCTGTAATCAGAGTAAGTTACACCCATTTCTATAAAGAATTGACAAAACGAAACAATTTAAAGGGAACCTGTCACCTCGTTTTACAGCTCCCCACCCCTGCTATCACTACCTGTCCCTGCACCTTGCTAGCTGATCCCTAATCATCCCTATCTGAGCTAAAGTGCCCTATAAAACTCTTCAGAAAAATGATTTTATAACTTATATTTAGCTGCAGCATAGGTGGGAAAGGCAGTCTCCAGGGCTCCATTGTCCCCCTCTCGCTGGCTCTCAGCACACCCCGCTGGGCATCATCATTGTTTTTGCCGCTCCTCCCCTTTTTGAAATTCTTGCCTCCCCGTAGTATGATGCAGTGGCCGTAACGTCATATATTGCCCGATGCATTGTGGGGGCCTATGATGTGTCCGGCTCAGCTTCAATATGCGCACTGTACAGGTGACGGGCTGTACACCTGATCAGCCGCCGGAACTTCATATCCAGTCCAGTGCATTGTGGGGACTGATCCCGTGTACGGCCCAGCTCCAGCGCAAGTGCGCATATTGAAGCAGAGCCGTACACGTCATAAGCCCCCACAGTGCACCAGGCCGCATATGATGTTACGGCTGTCGCATCATACTACGAGGGAGGCGGGAATTTCAAAAAGAGGAGGATCGACGAAAGGAATGAAGACGCCCAGCGGGCGTGCTGAGAGCCAGTGAGAGGGGGACAATGGAGCCCGCCTTTCCAGTCTACGTTGCAGCTACATGTAGGTTATAATATTTTTCTGAAGCTTTATAGGGGGTAAAATGGATGGGTGACAGGTTCAGTTTAAAGGGGTCAACCATTGCCTGACAATACCTTTTTAAATTACGTAAATTGTGTCCCATCTAAATAAAACTAGCGTCGTTAAGCAAAGCCAGCACTGTGCATGCAGGTTTAGTCTTAGGCTGCAGCGCTCATATCGGTAGCCACTGATGGGCTGCTGCATTCACATCTCTGGAGGAAGTAGCCCTGCAACCCATTGACAACCAATGATTGTTATGTCATGAAGCGCTTCAGCTTATTAGTGGACACTGATGAATGAAGCGCTCAAACGTTCCATAGTCAAACAGGTTTCGCATATGAAGTTGAACGCTAGAACACATTGTTGGCTGCTGACTGTTAGGTCATGTGAGTGATGCGACTCATAAGCAGCAATAGATGGGCTGCAGTGCTCACACTTCCCTTGGAGAACAGTTTTGGTTGAGGGTAGTATGAGCTCTGCATCCTATCAGTGGGTGCTGATGGGTCACAGCACTTACGTGACCTAACAATCAGCAGCCAACGATGCACTGATGTGCTCACAATTCTCTCATATGAAACTTTGAGGAATGTATAAGCGCTGCAGCCCATCAGTCTCTGCTCATACTAAGCGCTACAGCTTATAGGCAGACATTGATGGGCTGCAGCGCTTATACTTTCCTCAAAGTTTCATATGGAGAATTGTGAGCACTGCAGCCCATCAGTGTCCTCCGATTGGCTGTATTGCTTACGTGACTTAATCAGTGGCTGCTAAAAGGCGACAATGTCACATGGTCGATGGCAGTCAAACTGCCAACTTCACTTGGATGGTGCCGATCTGGGAAGGTGAGTATATGCTGATATTTTATATGCTGGCACTGATTCATAAAGAAGGGGTTGTCTAAGTAATGGAATCACCTTTAAGATTTAAACGTTAGTTTTTGGTTGTTGTGAAGACGATAAAAGCAGGGATGAGGTACTTTTGGAGAGTCGAGATGACAGTGTGACTAAATAACTCTGTAGTTGCTGAAAATTAAATATGTAATGAACCCAACTATGGCAGAAAGAGGTCAAACGGATGATAGACCTCATAGTGACAAGACAAATGGGTATTATTCCCACCAATGATCCAAAGTGTCTGGGCCTCCTGTAATCCCCGGGCCACGTGTGCTGTACACTATACATCATCTCAGTGACACGGTGAAGGACAAGCTTTATTCACGCTTCCCATCTACATGGTTGAGAAGTGAGGAAGAAAATGTCCAGAACAGTCCTCCATGGATCCAGCCAAGATGTCTTGGAATGCGTGAAGCCCTTTGAGGGGCAAAGGAACATAAAGTATCAGAGAGGCTGGAACATTCCTCCCCGATCCTCCGGGACGACGACGTACAGATAATGAGACATTTCCTTTGCGTGGTGTCACACTCCGCACAGAATCCATTTCTGATCAATAACTGGATTGTCTAAAAATGTTTACACTTGAGAAGAATCAGTCTGAATACATAGATTTTTTTTTCATTTTTATTTTCGTGTTTAAGGACTATTCATACAAATTTTAAAAATTTCAGGAATTATAAAAAAAAAATAAAAAAAATGGGCATTTGTTTTTGGAAAATAAATGATTACCAGTTCCATAAATATTTATAGGGTTGTCCCCTTTCAACTATTTTTTTATGGCTCATACATGTATAAAACAAACATACTCACCTCTCCCCAGGTCCGGCACATAGCACGGCTTCAGTCAAACACTGAGGTCAGCGATTGGCTGCAGCGGTGATGTCTGCTGCAACAAGGGCTGTGGAGTCGGAGTCGTGGAGTAGATGTCCATTTTGGGTGGAGTTGGATTGAGGGAAATTGAGGAGTTGGAGTCTGATTCGTGGTTTAAGACCCAGTTACACACAGATAATTGTGCAGAGATTGTTTGGCAGATCTCTGGTTGCAGTGAAATCATAGGACACATTGTTGTATTTTGTGGCCGTGTACAAATGGAACAATGTGTCCATGATTTCACTGCAACCAGAGATCTGCCAACAATCTCTGCACAATTATCTGTTGTGTAACTGGGCCTTTACTGACTTCACAGCCATGGTTATGGAGTCGGTATAGTGGTCGGTGTCTATTTTGGTGGAGCAGGATTCAGGGAAATTGAAGAGTCATAGTCGGATATTTGGCTTATCGACTGCACAGCCCTGTCTGCAACTGCTCAGAAAAGACTGGAGAAGCAATGCTGCACCCAGGGAGGGCGACAAATCATCATTGGGTATTTCAGAGTTACGTAACAACGATTAGCAAAAATAAAAAATAAAAAAAATTGTAAAAAGGATAACCCCTTTAATATTTTGCCACCATGTGATCGATATTCTTCATAGGTCATCAGATTTTACTCTATTTTTTAACCTCCTCTTCTACAGGATGGTGCCTGATTTAATCTAGGTGGAAAACGCTAAGCAAATTTTGTTAAAGATCCGATATAATTGTGAATGTATTCAGAATCTCTGCTCGTTCTCTGCTTAGGAGATTGCTGGTGGACCCAATATGACTGCAGAGAAATAGCCATTAGTCACTAAGAAGGAATAGCACCCAAAAAATACAGGAATACTGAGAATTTCTACATTTTAGAGGATGTGGAGTTGGGAGAGACAAGCAAACCTGTTGAGGTCTGGAGTTCGGATGGTTCCAAAGTGCTTCATCGAGCAACGCTGTGCTACGGTACGCTCAGTGCCCGGACCAGTGCGAGCCGCCTGCAGTCTATGATCAGTTGGTCAGGAAACTGGTCAACCGTTTCCAAAAATGAACAGCGGAATTGTGAACACAGCTCTTGGCTATAATTCAGGTAGTAATTGTAAGGCTACTCTACTTGCTGTGTATATAAAGTCTATGTATAATCAATAAAAATATAATTCTATAAGCAGCCTATCGCTGGAAGACAACTGCCAACACATTATCAAAATGCACGATGGACAAGAGGAGACTTCTATAAAAACGAAGCTCAGCAAACACTCAGCGATTGGGAAACTGCATACTTGGCATCAAATCACATGAAAATAATTGTGCTTCTCACGTCATCATGTCCATCTTCATCTAACTTCACAAAGCCTCAAAGAAAGGCAAAGTCATCCACATCTGTATCTGGATCACCAGCACACAACGGTCAGATCGTCAATGCAGAAGGAAACCTGGAAACGTGGTGTACTTGATAGTCTAAAGTTTAAAGGGATTCTCCAGCGCTAAAAAGTAATGATCTGATCAAACTTTACTATGGTATACAAAATGCCTATCTGGCACGTTCTTGGGTTCCTTTGGTTGTGTAGGACAGCCAGTCAAACAATCCTCCAATGGCCACCCTTCAACATCGGGAAATGATCATCGCTTACAACATTATGTCTAGATTGACATAATGATCAATGTGTTTGTGTATTGGGAGAGAACTGTCAATTTAGGGGAGCAGGGTTGGGAGAAACCGCCAGGACTGACCTCTTTGACTAGTCCTCCGAATTGGCATCACTCATGAATCAAGTTTCCAATGAAGCGCTGCATTACATGGCTGCAATAACGCAGGATGTCTCAGGTTCCTGCTGCCCGCAATTTGTGCAACATGAACCTCCTGACAGGTTCATTTAATAGCCTAAAATAAACCTCAATAATCCAGTGAAGTCTCTTGGCACTGGTAATTGACTTTGGTACAGGTACAATTTTTCATAATCACTTCCCCTTGTTGCCTAGTTTGGCTCCAAGAATTGCCAAACTAGAATCTAAACGAGGCTTAAAGAAACAAAATGAGCAGTAAGGAAATAGAAATAGAACATATATTTAACCTACGTGTACTTAAAAAACATGTTTTTTGTTGAAAAAGAAAAAAAAAAAAAGTAAAGCCAACTCACTTGATAAGATGTAGCCTTTTACCGGCATTTCATTTATGCTTCCATGGAGTGTCTGATAATTGGCCCGGTCCTGCTCTGTCCCATCTACATTGAGGTCGTTTGAACAAGATGAGGTTTTATTACTAAGGTTAGGACTTCCTGATTGCAGTACACCTTGTGCGGTGGGATCCTCTCTGCTGTCATCTACATTGAGGTTGGTTATACATGATGAGGTTTTAACACTAGAGGTTAGGACTGTCCTGATTGGGTACACCTTGTTAGGTGGGACCCTCTTGCTCCCATTACATTGAAGGTTAGTGATGCATGCTGAAGGTTTTAATACTAGAGGTTAGGGCCATTCCTGATTGGGGAACACCTTGTCGGATGGGATCCTCTCTGCTCTCATCTACATTGAGGTTGGTTTACTATGGTGAGGTTCTAACACTACAGGTTAGGACAGTCCTGATTGGGGAACACCTTGTCGTGGTGGGATGGCTTTTCACCTTATTTTTTAATCACAACACTATTTACCAGGTACCCCATGCTATTTATACGCACTTGTAGCATTTACATACTACAGGGTATGAGCTCATTTTGTTTTATCTTCTATTTTGCCAAGTAAATGGCTACAATGTGAAAAGGCTCCTACACGAGGCATGTATACCAACGTATGCTTTGGCTCATTTCTTTGGTAAAAACTAGGATCTATTAACACAAGATAAGGTGGTCCAAACTAAAAAGCTGCTCCAGTGAAGAACTTACTCACTGGGCCACTATGAATGCCATCTATCATGGTGTTCAAAGAGATACCAATCATATCAGCCATGCTTTCCTCATTACGGCAGCCGGTGGAGGTGATGTCTAATGCCGCCAATGGATAGCTTCCTGTATCACTGCAGGCATGTTCTAAAGCGTTAATACGCATAGCAGGGGCCTCATCTTAAAGCTTCTCCCCACAGTCCAGACTCATGTGAGGTCATCTCTAAGCTCCCCCGTCATTATCAAGTATAAAATCCCCTACACATAGAAGCAGAGGTGACGGGGCTGCCGGCTGAAGGGCAGGCATCTATGTTTAACAAGGAGAACGCGAACAGATGGGAGAAAGAAGGATCGTTTTCTCTGGAAAGGAAATAATTTGCTCTCTGTCCCTCGGGCATGTACAATTACATTTTCATGGTCTGCATCATCCAACCATGAATATTCACTTTAACCAGGATCTCATTTTAAAACTACACATTATGATAAGGGTAATTTAGAAATGGACTATTCGCAAAACAAATCGACTTTCTTCTATTCTATGGGGTGAATGTAAACAAGTCATGACAAAACGTTTTGATAGATCATCCTATTGACTGTGGGAATGTATGTGGCGTCTCCAGAATCCGGACTAACGCGTTCTGGCATTTCTAACCATTGATGTGACATCCAGGTCTCGTTTCACAATGAAAACTACCAGGCGAAAGTGGAAGAAAAGTTAACCCTCCTTCATGTCTTCTGGTCTATAATGTGACCGGCAAGACACAGATCAACCTAGTGCGCCATCACTGCCCATACATAAACAAGGAGTAACAAGCTATTACAGGGGGTGGGAAGGAGCATAATAGTAAAAATGATGAGGTCTGTGATGTAAAGGACCTTAGTGTCAAAGGGACACCATAATGGGATCCCTCTTGCTGTATGGTGGAGGTCGTCATAATTATGGCAATCATCTTCTTGGTGGTCAGCGTAAAGGTGCTCGTTGTGGTGGTGGTGTTGGTCGTACTGGTAAGCTCTGCTGAGTAAAGCATTATTGCACGTGTGATCAAGCTGCCACCACTCCACTCAATCTCTGCCCACACCAAGGTAACAGGTGCTCAGGAACCAAAAACTCATAAGTGGAGCCCCCAGCAATCAGAAAATTAGTCACTGAAATTCACCAAAAATCAACATTGAAAAAATGTGTTTGGTCATTATTTTAATGTATTGTATAGAAAAAAAGAGATGTGGGCGTTATAGCAGCTGAAATTAATGAAAGTCACTTGGCGGAGACTTGTCAAATTATTACAATTTCCAGAATGTGATTCAGTATGGGCCCTCCCCTGGAGAAGAATGAGTGACAGGAGAGCTGCATGCCGATTTGGTGTGAATAGTGTTGTGATCCAGCCTTATCAAGGCCTCCAGTGGTAAAAGGAGCAGTCATTAAGTAGCACAAACACCAATGAGATGACCCTGCCCTCTCTGTCCAAGTCTAAACAGCGAAGCCAACAAGAGATAGATAAACCAAGAAATTGTCAGCTTAACTGCCCTTGTGAAATGTGCATAATTTTTGGAATTTGGATACTTGAACAAAAACCTACTCATGACCACAAAGTCTTAAATCAACATCCCAGCGGACTTCTTTTCTTATTTCACTGTTGGAGTGGTGCTTTAAATCCAAGTTCCTTGCCCCCTGGCTTATATATACTCAGCCCCCGCCATCTTCAGGTTTTTTTTCCGGTGTCGCTCAGGTCCCACAGTGTCATCTTGAGACTGCAACTTCTGACTGTCTAGCAGTCTGAAGTTACGTCACAAGCACTCGATACAAGTGTACGAGAGCCAGAACGAGGCTCTCAGAGATGTGATTAAGAGGGACCCCTGATACACTCCATGAATCACCGGAGGCAGGTCAAAAACTGCTGAAGACCAACCAGATCAACGCAGGCTTGGTTTACAGAACATTTTACATCCTTCCAATGTGGAGTCAAACTTAGTTGTCACATGACTGAAAAATTTCCCATTTCATGCACTGTCACAAAATGTAGAGTAGAGCAACACATTCTCCCAGCCTGAAATCACCAGCCTCTGCCAGACTGCACCATAGCCAAGATTGCTCCGGTATTGAGACAATTCCTTTTATGTAGATGAAGCAAGTCTACAAAAAACTTGGAAAATTGGTTACTTTGCTCACAGGAGACATACAGATTTCTTTCAGCAGTTGCAAGAGGAAGAATCAAGGTTACAAAGTTGACATTCACATTGCCACTAAAGACTGTTTAAAAAGGGATGTTCTCAAATTATTGTATTTTGTTATTTAGGCAGCATGAAAATAAGCAAGTTTGCAATTGACTTGCTTTGTCTAACTGCTTTCATTTACATGTATTTGACAGCTTTTATCTGACTTCATGAAGATAGGCCACCAAAGCCTTGTTAAGGGTGTGTATTTACATTCCAGGAGAGGAGTTAACTCCTAACATACCTCAACTTCTCTTCAGCCCGCTAATTTCTATACAACCATGAGCTGCTGACGACCCTTTCCCTCAGCTCCTGACAATCTGCTGTTATCACTCGTGTACATCACAATTTCCTGCCCTCAGCAGACTGCAGAGTTGTAAGCTGCTCAAAAGACAACTTGAGAACACCTTTTTAAAGGGGTACACCATTGCCACTCACTTCAGCATTAGGATGTGAGAGGTGCTGATGATGTGGCATTACTGGTCAGAAATCGTCAGGTTTCATGCGCCTTTCCTATTAATGAGAAGAGGATGTGTGTATGCGATCTGACAAGTGGCTCGCAATGCTTCATCAGCAGCGCTTCTCACCTTCCAATGTAAAAGGGACAGGTGTTGAATAACCGCTGTGAGGAAAGCTCTATGTCAACCAGTATGGCTACCATTTCGGCTTCAAAGAGGGATGTCACAAAACCTTCAAAGAAGCAGGAAACATCTTGATCGGATTTGTATCAAGTACATAGAAGAGGAGAAATCAAATACTTCTACTTAGCGGTGATTTTTCTTTCTACTGTCATTGTAAAGGAACATAGAATGGGAGGATATAAGCAAGAGCTCAGTGTTATCATTAGCACATGGACATTTTAGATCTGACCTGACATCTCTGTAGTTATCCAGGTGTAAATTAAGTTGCAGAGCTCATAAGGGTAACTGGAGGACATCTCATGATATATAGATATATATACATAATACATTTAATCATTTACACAGCGCTGTTAATTACATAGTACTTCACATACACTTGCAAAACTGGTCCCCATTGGGCCATATTTATATACATACTAGAGCCCGGGTGAGCGGTGACATCATGATGGGGGCAGGCTGTGTGCCACTAGGGGAGTCAGCCACCTCTCCCCATTTCTCTGCCCCCCTCCTCCTGTACCGTCCCGCTGCTTCCCCTTGTACAGTCTCTGCGCCCCCTCCTCCTCCTGTGATGTCTCTCTTGGGGTTGATCGGGTGTGGGTGGGAGTGTGAACCGAGGTGAGCGGGCTGAAGTACCTGGCTGCTGTCTTTACCTTGCTTTGCAGGACCTGTGATAATGCATTGGTCATGTGATCAGTCACATGTACCTGATCACATGACTGAGACATCATCACAGATCCTGTATGCAAAGCGAGGCACAGAGATGAGTTAGAGGCGTGAGGGAGGGGGAGGCAACCTCCCATCAGAGGATAGGAGGACATCCTGATGGTGGAAGTCGATGACTGTCAGGAAAGATATTTTATTTATATTACACACATACATACACACCTCATATCAAAAGTAGAGAACAACACAAAATTTCCTTAATGTTAAGGTCATTGTGTTGTCCGATGTGTAAATATCCTAACATGAGTATTTTAAGCTTATTTCATAAATTGATTATATTCTAAAACACAAAATAAAAATGTAAATCAGATAAATTAAAAAGACACCGATCAAAATTACAGCACACTTCCAGATACGTGCAAGTTATTGGTGTTACTTAAGGAAATTAGCACCGGGTGCCAGATTATCTGACAAACCCTATGTAACTGGCAGCCTAACTTTCCAGTTTGCACTCACGCTGCAGTAATGTTGTGCTGTTCTAAAGTGACTAAAACCCTCCGGCAGCAGGTTGTCCAGATGAAGGCCAAAGGCTTCACCCTACCAGCCATAGAAACAGAAGTTGGTAGTTTCAAGTCTGTGATTTCTAGAATATTGCATTTTTACAACATCAAAAGTTCCCCAAGAAGGCAGGTCACCCCCAAAAGACAAATGCAAGAGAGGTCAGGAGAATCTCTATGGGTAATTGCTTCAACTGTAGCTGGAATAGCTCACCAGTTCAGCACTGAACAGGGTAAGGATCTGCTTCAACATACAGTATCGCAACGTTTAAGATAATTTGGACTGAAAACCGACTCTTCAGTGACCAAACCTCTAATTAGCAGAAAGAATCAAAACGTTAGACTCACCTTTGGTGAGGAGCAGGTTGTGTGGACAGAGGAGAAGTGGTCCACAGTTCAATTTAGTGATAAAAGCAAGTTTAATTTATGTGAGTCTGATGAGAAACATGATGTTTGTCTACAAACTGGGGAAAGACTGAACCCAAAGTGTGGTAAAGAAGTCAATGAAAGGTGCGGGAGGAAGTGTCATGGTTGGTGAATGTTTTCTACTACAGGGGTTGGACCTCTCATACAGCTACATGGCAGAGTGAATGCAAGTGTGGATCAGAACCTTCTTCAACAACACGTGATTCCTTACTTGGGTTCAGCACTTAATCAGCCAGCAATTTTCATTCAGGACAATGTCCCCTGGCACACAGCAAAACAGGTAAAGCAGCTCCTTGAAACAGAAAACATTGGAACAATGAAATGACGGCTCAGAGTCCTGATCTAAGCCCAATAGAAAACCTCTGGAAAATCCTTGGTGACAAAGTTATAGTCAAGAAACCCACAACAGTCACAGAGATTGGAAAAAGGAGTGGAGCAAAATCCCCCAGAGCAGTATGAGAGACTGGTGAGGTCATGGGGCCGCAGATGTGCTGAAGTCATTCACAGCAAAGGCCTGTGCAAAGCAAAGGCCTGTGCAAAGCAAAGGCCTGTACAAAGCAAAGGCCTGAACAAAGCAAAGGCCTGTACAAAGCAAAGGCCTGTACAAAGCAAAGGCCTGTACAAAGCAAAGGCCTGTACAAAGCAAAGGCCTGTACACTACCTACTGATTGTTGTAACCTTCACAACATTCAGTTTTAATCTTTCTGCACTGCAGTCATGCTGTTCTCTAATTATGATCATCATGTTGTTTGTAAAATAAGGTTTTAAGTTGATAAAATTTGGTTATTTTGAAAAACACATTTCTAGTGGCACTGGCACACACACACACACGATTAGGTCCAGAAATATTTGGACAGTGACAAGTTTTGCCATTTTGGCCGTTTACCAAAACATATTGAATATCCAGTTATGTAATAAATATGTGCTTAAAGTGCCGACTCTCAGCTTTAATTTAAGGGTATTCACATCCTAATTAGGGTAAGCGTTTAGGAATTACAGCTGTTTAATATGTAGCTGCCTCTTTTTTTAAATAGACACCAAGGCAATTGGAAAATGATTTCAAAAGCTCTTTAAAGGGACAGTGTCAGGTCATTTTTCAGTATGATACTAATATTACCCTTGAATAGGGCCTGGGCAGACCTTTTAAAAACATGTAAAATCATTATTGTAGTGTTTGTAGTTTCCACGTTCTCACCATTGTCAGACCCTGCAGAGAGCTGCCGCATTAGTCCTATCCCATTATAAGCAGAGACGATTAGCCCTGTGCTGTATAAACGGTCTTGTAATTATGCACTCCCTTCTGCAGCTCTCACCTCCTCCTCCCTTTTCTAACAGTACAGTGTCAGGTTTCACTTACAAGTCTGTTCAGCTGATATCACCACGGAGGGAGAGCGCTACTGCAGGTCTGCCTTATCTACACTCCATTTATTTCTCTAAGCAGTTATACCAGCTTTGACAGTTTCTGTGTTGTAGTTTACCTATTGTAATGCAGATAGGAGGATACAGTCTCCCCACTGATCTCCTGTACTGTGATACAACATGCATATTCATGCATGGGGAGTGGACAGCAGAGAACTACGTGGATCATTCACTGTGATTGACAGATATAATTAATCTCTTTATTTGAAGTTTACAGAAGATCGGAGGGGAATGTAAATAAAAGAAATACATAAATAGAGTTTAGAGGGAGGAATTAGAAAATGATAGCAGTTACATGTGGATTTTTGACAGTATCTTTAAATGGACTTCATGGCTATTTCCTTGTTAATCTATCATCAATTAAGAAGGTAAAAGGTCTAGAGCTGATTTTGTGTGTTGTATTGGAATCTGTTGCTGTGAACCCACAACATGAGGGAAACAGACCATCATTAGGCTGAAAAAGAAGAAATCCATCAAATAGCAGTAATCTTAGTAGAGGCAAAATCAACAGTTTGGTACAAAAAAAAAAAAAAAAAAGCAGAGTGAGTGCACTAGTGAGCTTTTGAACCTTAAAAAGGCCTGGACGTCCCTGAAGTCAACGTAATTTATGATTGCGAAAAAAACTTAATAGTGAAGAAAACCCTCTTCACAATGTCCACCGAAGTGAAGAACACTCTCCAGAAAGTTGGTGTTTCAGTATCTAAGTCTACCACAGGGAGAAGACTTCATGAGAGTACATACAGTGGGGTCACCAATAGGTGCAAATACAGAGGGGTCACCACAAGGTGCAAATACAGAGGGGTCACCACAAGGTGCAAATACAGAGGGGTCACCACAAGGTGCAAATACAGAGGGGTCACCACAAGGTGCAAATACAGAGGGTCACCACAAGGTGCAAATACAGAGGCGTCACCACAAGGTGCAAATACAGAGGCGTCACCACAAGGTGCAAATACAGAGGCGTCACCACAAGGTGCAAATACAGAAGGATCATCACAAGGTGCAAATGCAGGGAGTCACCACATGTGCAATTACACAAAGATCACCACAAGGTACAAATAAAGGGGTCACCACAGGTGCAAATACAGAGGGGTCACCACAAGGTGCAAATACAGAGGGATCACCACAAGGTGCAAATACAGAGGGATCACCACAAGGTGCAAATACAGAGGGATCACCACAAGGTACAAATAAAGGGGTTACCACAAGGTGCAAATACAGAGGGATCGCCACAAGGTGCAAATACAGAGGGGTCACCACAAGGTGCAAATACAGAAAGGTCACCACAAGGTGCAAATCATTTATCAGCTGCAAAAATAGAAAGGACAGATTAGACTTTGCCAAAAAAGGAGGACGGATGAAACTAAGATCAACCTGTACCAGAATGGTGGGAAGAAGAAAGTATGGAGAGGTTTGGAACGGCTTCTGATCCAGTGCACAGCACATCCACAGTAATGCATGGTGCAGTCAGTGTGATAACTGGGCTTGCATGGCTTCCTATAGCCCTGGCTCACTAGTGTTATTGATGATTGACACAGGACAGAAGCAGCCAGAAGGATTCTGCACTGTACAGGGCGATACTTTCTACTCAGATTCGACCAAATTCATCAAGAGCGATTGGATGGCGCTTCACAGACAGATGGGCAATAACCCAAAATATCTGCAGAAGCAAAGAAGTGAAATATTCTGCAATGGCCGAGTCCTCACCAGATCTCAGCCCCATCGAGCTGCATTACATAGGCTTAAGACATAATTTAAGGCAGAAGGACCGAGAAACAACAACTGAAATTACCTGCAATAAAAGGCGCCAAAGCCTCACACGGAGGAGAAGAAACCAGCAAGTGACATCAATGGCCAAAAGACTTTAGGACAGTCAATGCTGCAAAGGATTTTCTACAAAATATTAAAAATGACCATTTTATCTATGATTACGGCAAGCTAATTTGTCCAATTACTTTTGAGCACCTGAAATGAGGAGGCTTTATAGAAAAATTATTGCAATTTCTTAACGTTGCACAGGATATTTTTATTCGGCCTGACTTCAATAGCATCTCAGTCGTTTCATTTTAAATAAAAATAGCGTCCTGCAGAGCTGAAATCACGAACATTCAGCCCAAATATTTCTGGACCTAGCTGCATACTTCTCCCACCCTTCGCTTTTCGCGTGTGACATTGTAGGCAATAAATGTTTAATGCCATCATGTGCACAGCCTCCAATGCCTTGTGATGTGCCGGGCATCTATACATGTGTCACATCCTTAGCCCTGGAAACCCCATGCTCTACACATGACTGCTGGATAATAAATCAAATTTACTATCTATCCCTATATACATATATGTATTTTTATGAACATATATTTTTTTAAATATACAATCTATAAGAAATTCTTTAAAATTATGCATTTCACATTGTAATGAGCAATGACAAATCTGTAGAATTTTGAAAAAGATACAAAAATTGGTAAATATATTGGATATATGTTTTCTTTAGTCTTTGGTATTTAAGCTTTGGGGGGTGGAGGAGGTGACCGTCAATCAAGTGTTTGGATAACCTCTTCCCGGGAAGCCAATAAAGAAAGAGGCTCTATTGGCTTGACCCGGTCAGAGCATGAAAGTGAAGAGATCACTTATGGGATCCCCAGTAAATACACGGCTGGATATTAGATTTTCAGGCTCATTCAATAATATCTGGTCTCAAAAAAGATTAAAAAAAATACATTTAGCAAAAAAAAAAAAAAAAGTTTGTCCGTGTCCGTGGTGCCCTATTGTAAGCCAGTGATTTCATATACAGGAGTCTTATATCTGACCAAAAGGAACAAGGTTTCGGGAGCTTTTCAGAGTAGCATCAGTACATATAGAGTTGTTTCATCACTTGAGCCTCCAACACTTTCCTCAGCTGTTACATGTTGTCTGGCTCAATACATGTACCCGCCCTAAAAGAGCAGAAGAAAGTGACAAGGAGCGTCTCTCACTCAGGAGCACCAATCCGATCCTGCAACCACTGAATGTGTCTATACAATGTGTAATACTGTGTATCACCTGCGGGGACAATGCAGAGAAATTGAGCACCATGTTAGATAGAAGGGTCCCTTGACAAGTTAATCAAAGAGATTTAATTATTTAAAGATTAAATGTGGTTTCCCTGTAGATGACTGGTCAACGGTGCCAGATAAGGTCCTCTTTATTCACGGCTCCCAATAAGCGATTTTTTTTTTTTTTTGTACAAGGGGGGCGTTGCTTACAGAGTAATTGTGCAGAACAGCCTAAAAAGTCACCCCCAAAGAATAGCATGAAGGCTGCCCCCTCAGAAAAAAGCCATAAATATTAGCACTCAATAAAAAGGCCCGTATATCTGATAACATATGGCAAAAGGGGGAAAAATGAATATATGGAATCCTTAGGTAAGCAGCAGGAATAAGGGTATGTGCAGACGCTCCGGAGGCACTGCATGTTTGACGCAATGTCTCCAGACCTGAGGGAAGCCGCGGGGTATCTGTGCCCACAATCTGCGTTCAGAGTACGGCGGCTTTTTCCTGCATTCACCCGGCGAGATCGCATCAGACTCTGCAGCAATAAGTTAACATGCTGCGGAGAGGTGGAAGTGCTGCAACCCGCACCGCAGGTGATATAACCCTGCGTACAAAGAAGCACAGTGGGCATGGGATTAATAAAATTGCATTACAGTGGTAATACGCTGCATCCAAAATACTGTTAATACTGATTGTGTGCACGCAGCCTAAAAGAGCAAAAACTGAAGACTTCTGACCTGGTGACAAGTTGTCTTTAATTTAAAAGCCAAGCCAGCCCCCTCTCTGAATCACAGCCTGCTCAATGACAGAGGAGAGGGCTGACTTAGTCAAGGTGTCAGCCACCTTAAAGAGGTTTTCCACTACTAATGTGATCCCCTTTCTTTAGTCCTAACACTTTCCTAATGTACTTCTGCTACTCACCCTGCTTCTGTAATCTTATCTGAGGCTCGTAAATACTTTCATTGCAGTAGATTAGATCTTTCTGGCTAGACGGGAATGGGACCACCTGAGCAGGGTACAACACTGGTAGGGGCGGGCATGGCTCTGTGAGTGACAGCAGTCACAGTCATGCATGCCGAGATCACATTTCACTCTCCTCTCAGCGCCCAACAGTGATGTGCCCTGCTCAGTTAGTCCATTCCAGTCTCCAGGTTAGAAGGATCAAAGCTACAACAATAACGGTGTTTACAAGCTTTGGAGAGAGGAGCTAACAGGAGCAGTGTAAATAGCAGAAATAGTATATTGGGAAGGTGTTAGTTAGGAAAAAAGAAGGGGGATCACATTAGTAGTAGAAAACCACTTTTATTCTCTGCTCGAGGGACGGGAAGACAATTGTACAGGAACTGGGAAATAGAGGACATCAGAAGACTGGAGCCTCCAAACTGACACATTAGATATAGGTTACACAACTTTTAATATTAAGCTTTTGATATTCTGAAGACCCTCTAAAATCAGTGCAAAGGGTTAGGGAGACTTTGTCCTGAGATCATCACCGATTGTTTAGATTGGGGGTTTGGGGTGCCCATTTCCTGTGCATAGGCACAGTGGTGGAGGACCTGGGCAGAGCAAAATATTTTTTGCCAGTCAGTGGGGGAACCCGCTCATCCACAGGGCATTTATGGGGCTCCAAAGAAAAGTTGTGTTACACTTTAATGGGTTATACTTCCAAAATGTAAGTCTTTCCACTGAGTAGGGGATAACTGTTGCTTACCGAGTGTCCCCAACGCTCCTGAGTACGGGGCTCTCCTGAAGGACGCAGAGATGCACATGTTCTGCTTCCGCTCTATTCACTGTGTATGGGACCAACGAGCATTGCGTAGGTTCGCAACTGCTCCATTCAAGACACCCCATTTTCGGGATAACTGCAGAGCCAAATAACCAGGGCTGGGATCCCGATAACCAGGGCTGTGGAGTTAAGAAGTCAAACATCCGATACAGACTCCTCAATTTCCCTAAATCTGACTCAGACTCCAACTCAACCAAAATGGACAAAGACTCTGAATCGACGACTCAGACTTCACAACCCACTCAAGTTCCCTGAATACGACTCCAGCAAAATGGACACCGACTCAGACTCCACAGCCTTGATGATAACGGGGCTCTACAACTCTGCCCAGAATCTGCATGTTATCGCCAATTCCATTGATTGTGAATAAGCTAATAATTTAGGAATAATACTCACCTGTATATTTATACAAAAATGTGTAATGCGTACTGACACTGATGGACGGCACAGCAGCTTCATGTCAGTGATCAGTGAAAGGGTGGGGGTTATTGTGGCATGTGGAAAGATACATATTTAGTTTTTAGATTCACAGCCTGGATATACAAGCTACAAAGGGTTGCAAAGTACAATTTTTGCATCAAAAGTTCCTCTCCCAGACGCTGCCATGTGAGAAATCAGCAGAGGACTTTCGGCAGCGATTTATCTTCCGCAGTGTGCAGCGGGGTCACATCTGCACTGCCTCTAATTATAGTTCCCATAGCACAAGTAAAACACATCCAGGGGATTATACGGGTCATGACAAGCAAACTCCCGCTGGGGTGACGGGGTGAAGGGGCCGAAAGTCGGCTATCATTTAGTGCCATCTAGGAGGAGGACGAGGAAAAACTCTTGTGAGAGTGTTGTGTGAGATAAATCATCCTGCGGATAGAAGAGAGGCAGCGGCTCGGAGTGGGAATCGCTCACATCATCCAAAAAAAGTTTTAGTGCTGTAATGTATGAGAAGTGCGGACCCTGAAGCCCCCCACAGTCATAAATAATAAAATGATACCCAACCTCCAACAATCCTATATGATGGAAACAGCTATGGCATCTGATGATGCAGCGGGCCCCTTATTCTCCAACCACAGATCTAAGGAAAGCAAATACCACTCACCAGGGTCCATCCACCCGCCAAAAAAACGGGCCCGGGGCAGCTGAAATGCTAGAGTTGATAGTGCCGCCATGTTGTTAAGGAGCCATTGCCCCCCCCCCCCTTCTCCCATGCCTTTAGGGCCCCTCCGCAGCTGTACGTATGGTATGTCTGCCCATGAACTGAAAACATCAACCATTTCTGTACTATCATCTGATGTCTGGGCGCATCACTTTAGTTACTTAGTGCCAGCCTAACTCTAATGAACCCCATACATGAGATCAAAAGACTGAAGGGGGCGAATTCAACAATACCAAAAGATGGTCAGCAGCGCAGATGTCTGACATTAAAAGCTTCTTCTCTGTGCAGCACAAGTACAAAAGGGTAAAGATGCAATATCTTCACCTAAGGAAAGAGACCGCTAAGGTAGTTTTATTCAATGTGCATGCGCCAGTACACGGACCCATTTCACATTGCACATGCGCAACCTGCACAAAATCCAAAGACCAAGACAGCTGCCATTAACCTCTTAAGGACCAAGTCTCATTTTTGCAATTCTGACCAGTGTCACTTTATAAAGTTATGACTTATGATCCACCAGCTTTCAGTAATAGAGGAGTGGCTATACAGAGAGTGGCAGCTTTAAGTGCACCCGGGCATCTGTACAGAGTTGGCTGTCAGGCAGCGCTGGGACACGGTAACAGCAGCCACTCGCTATGTACTGAGCGGTGACTGAAGTTGCTCCGACTGCGCCTCTATGACTAAAAGTCGGAGGCTGCTGGGTGGAATAAAGTTAATTTCCTGCTGCTAGCTGGGCTACCACACAGCTTTAGAACACTTAACTTTGCATATTAACCCTATATTTGTAGATTATAGAGATTGTCCACTACTCTGACAACCCCTTATTAATCCCAATCTTTGCCCCCAGTAAAATAACACATATACTTGACTCTGATGCCAGCGCTGTTTCAGAGGTGTCGCACTGCCTCTCCCTTGGATTGTGTGACATTATGTCATGCGATCCCTGTAGTCAATCAACGCTGGCTTCCCTCTCCCTCCCTTTGGGTTTAATTGATATCTGAGGAAGTGAGAGCTGCTCTCATATCTTCTGAATTTTCTGATTTGTTGGTAGGAGGGGAGAGTGAAGTGCTGATCATGTCACACAATCCCTTGGAGAGGCAGTTCCAACACTGCTGGAACAGCGCCAGCACCAAGACGAGTAAAAAGGCCCCGTTACACGGTGCAATATTGTGAACGATATTGCTGAAATGTCACGGGTTTGGAGTCGTTCTAACGACATAGTACGTCAGTGCGTGTGACACCCAGATACAATATGATAAATCGTTTGATCGCTGATCGCATATTTGAGATCATTACAATATTGAAGTGTGTAACGGTACCTAAAGTGTTATTTTAATAGGGTCAAACACTAGGACTAAGAACAGGTGGTCCACGTAGTTGACAACTGTTTTAATAGCATTTGGGGTTGCAGCAGGTTCCTTTTAAGACAATGCGTAATCTACATTGTGTAGGCATTTATGCCCTTGGAAAGAGCAGGTATATGTATACAAAGTGGCACACACATTAAACCAACAGCTGTGACATACCGCGATATATTGCTTAGTAATGTTACTCACCTTGGTGAAGAACACCGTTAGATGTGTCTCGCTGCCAATTACCCAGATAGGACATTTGGGGGCTTTCAAGAAATTTCCTACCTGTAAAAAAATAAATAAATAAAAAGAAATGCACAAAGGATTGTCAATGAGAACCTTACATGTACTATCCTGCAGGATAACTGGAACTATTTATTATCATCCCAAAATAGGTGGAATACGAGCCGGGAGATACACAAATCCTGGCACAAGACGTGAAGCAGGATCATTTGCAAGAAAAACGTCAGCGAATAAGAGACATTCATCCTTTATTGAGATTATTTCTCCATGCTGTAGCATTATTATACAACAACTCAAGTTTAAAAAGGGACAGTCCACTGGACTCAAATTCAATAATATGTGATTTCTTTATTTCTTTATCTTTCAGACTATAAGACGCGCCCCAGCTTTAGACAGCAGAAGCTAGGAAAAATATTTTTGCTACTAAGTAAAACTTCCCTGGTGGCAGAATAATGAGGGCCAATATTACTAATTATAATGCAGTACGGAAGAAGAGGGAGGTAATAGATATAACGTGTTCCTCTTCATTGTGCATTTTTCACACACACACACACACACACACACACACCCCTGCTGCACATACGCAGCACACAACCCTGCTGCACATACGCAGCACACAACCCTGCTGCACATACGCAGCACACAACCCTGCTGCACATACGCAGCACACAACCCTGCTGCACATACGCAGCACACAACTCTGCTGCACATACGCAGCACACAACTCTGCTGCACATACACATTTATAGACACACAGTTCTGCTACATATACACAAATAGAGGCAGTTTTGCTACATATGCAAAAAATAACTATGCTGCATAAGCACATTTATAGACATACAACTCTGCTGCATATGCACATATAGACACACACAGCTCTGCTACGCATACACATACAATTCTGCTGCATATGCACATTTATACACACACAGCCCTGCTGCATATGCACATGTAGACACATTGTGCATACATTATGTAGCTCCCTCCAGGCATGTGACTGATCACAACCTGAAAAGTCCAGGAGCCAGTCAGGTGGGAAGTCCTGCACCCTCCGTTCAGCTCCCGGCAGCTTCTTCTCCTGCTCTGTACTGATCATATAGATCAATGTGGGGCAGGAGGACAGTTCTCCAAGTGATCAGGGAAGACGCAAAGTCCGCAATCTCATCCATTATAAAAAGCTGCCTCTGGGCTATAGAGGTGCGTGCACAGGTTGACTATTTGTTTTTACTTAAAGGCGTTGTCTGGGCTTTTTTTTTTTTTTTTTTAACAAAATCTCTGGGTATATCTAGGCTGCAAAATGCTGAGAGTTTGTAATTTACACCCTGTAAGCATTTTGCATTGTTACCTTTCTGCGTGTTTGGGGGAGCTGCTCAGCCATCAATCAAAGGAGTCTTTGTTTTAGAGCCTGGGTGTAAATGTCACAACTGGTTGTTTACGCCCGATCTCCTACAAGCCCGCCCCAGACTTCAACAAGTCCTTGCGCGTTGGGGAATCCACCCTCAGGAGGTTGGGTCTGGTGCCCGCCCTGCTTTACGCAGGCCTCGGACTGCAATCCCGGATACTGCGGCAACGGTGCCACATTTTTCCCAGGGTGTGCCAATATGCCCTCAGTTGGGAACGAATTCCCTTCCAGGGTGTATAGATACGCCCTTGGTCGTGAAGGGGTTGATGTATTTGTGGTCTAGTTTTTGACTTGTTCCACTCTGAAGTTTATTTTATGTGTTCACCAGCTTCTTGTTATATTTTTAGGTTTGGGGATACGCCGATTGCACCCTTTTAAAAAGTCGCTGAATGTTTGTGTGCAAATGTGTCCTCTGGAGTGTTTCTGTTGATCGTAAAAATTTAGCGCAAATTTGGCAGCATTTTAGCAGAAAGTGCATCTTTGTTTGCAGTGGAAGACGAGCAAAAAAAATAAATAAATAAATGGCAAAAATAAATGCATTTTATTATTTTTGCAAAAAAAAATGAATGCACCAAGTTGAAGAATACCTTAAAAAAATAGGAACTTAATTAGATGACTATTTTTACTGCTCCATAAACCTTAACACACCATCAGAGCCATAAACAAGCGTGTAAGGACGGGCAGTGTTTTCTGTTAGGGCTTCTGCGTCCCCGAGAGGTGGGGAAGTCTCCGCAGATGGTGAAAGACAGAGGTTTAAACAAGGAAATTCCTCTCCATTTATAGGCTGGAAGATGAAAAAGCCTCCGAGTATCACAGGTCGTGTGTAGTTGTATGCTCGGACATATGTGCCACAGATAAAGCAGTAGGGGGGACAGCTCTGTAACTGTCCAATCAGATCCCAGATCTGGTTTTTCAGAGGTTGTTTTCAAAATAAAGAACAGGATCCAATTGGCTGCTCCGAGCGAACATTCCACCTTCATTACACTTCTGCCAAATCTCCTGAGAACAGATCCCTGATCAAAATGTGTTGGTACCTTCAGCAATCAGCAATAATCAGAAGACTGGCAGGAAGTGTTTTCTTTCACCACAGCACCCCCAAAGGAGAAATTGGGTATTGCCTATTTGTATTGGTGACCACCAACGCTCTTTTCAACCAATGTACAACCTTATAGAGATAATCTGGACAGCCCCTTTAAGTGAAAAATTTAAATGCAAGACGTCATGGACTTTAATATTATGGACTGAAAACAGAAAAGGGATTGTCTCTATTCAGATCATTATGGATCTGACTCACGACCGTGCAAACTATAGTACATTGACCTAAGGCTATGTGCGCACGGGGGCGGGTTAGTGGCGGCGGCGGCTGGGCGGGACCCGACAGGAAGCTCCGGAGCCGTCCACCGGCTTCCTGTCGGGTCCGTGCTGCGGGTGACGGGCGGGTGTGCGGCGGTGCACAGCGGGTTAGCGCCGGCGATTCTGCAGCGGCTGGAAGCAGCACATGATTCTGCTTGCAGCCGCTGCAGAACCGGCCGGAATATAGAGCATGCTCATTCTTTGCTAACCCGCTGGGAACCCAGCGGGTTAGCAACGGATGAGCATGTGTAAACCGCCGCTGTGTGCACAGCGGGTGTCGGTTTACATAGGTTTCTATGTTAATCCAAACGCCGGTTTGGATTAACATAAATTTGCATGAAATTTATGTAAACCGACCGGCGGTTTACACACCTAATCCGGCCCTAACCCGACCAGTGCGCACATACCCTTAGTGAACTACTTCCCCAGTAAAAGTGAGAACAAGGGACAATGGCCTCCAAAACTCCCTGTACTAACACCGAGTGGCGAAATGTTCTTCATATTACAGGTCGGAGAGGGAGCAAGATCACAGACCCCTGTTTTGTTTGGTGGGAGATCCTGAAGTTATCATATGTCATCACACAAGTAGTGACTGATTCTTGCTTGAATTGACCTTTAAATGTGTTCCTCTGGAGATCGGGGACCTCCAGGGAGATAAAACAAATGTTTGGTATGGTCCCTGCACTTGTATACCATAATGCTGAGCTGCCTGCTACACTTGTAGAATGTTTAGAACACTTGTACATCACTTATTCACTAACTGCACCAAACCCCATCAGCCCTCCTGTATGGGACATCACACTTAATACAGTGTGGGGGGGTGAGCAGCACGGAGCATCAGCGAGTACGATAATAGAGGCTTCTTCATTCCAGTCACATGGGCGTGATGTCACTGAAGGTCCTGCTATGATATCCAGCCCCTGGGCTACCTGCATAAAAGCAGATATCAAAGACTGGCCCTCAGCAGGACCTTCTGTGATGTGACGTGTGATTGCGATAAGAACACTACCACCTGACTCACTGATGCTCACAGCGGGTGTGAAGTCACAGAAGGTCCTGCCATGACAGCCAGTCTCCGATATCTGCTTTTCCCATAGTCAGCCCAATGAGAGGAGGTGGCCACATTCCCTGCATAAATGCAGATATCAGACACTGGCACACACAGGACCTCTTGTGACGTGAGCATCAGAGAGCCCGATAATAGACGTGTCCTTATCCCAATCACATATGACGTCACAGAAGGTCCTGCTATGACAGCCACCCATCTGCTCTCTGCACAGCAGCAGATAACAGAGACTGACTGATAAAATGACCTTCTGTGATGCAGGGCGTCTCCCCGGCACACGGCCCTTGACGCGGGGCGTCTCCCCGGAACACGGCCCTTTGTTTTTTTTTTGTTTTTTTTTTAAAATCAGATATATTTTATTAATGAAAAAGCACAAATAACAAATTATTCATACAAAACATATACATTTTCTATATATATCAGGTCCCTGTCCCAAACTCTCCCCCCCCCGACCCCCTCCCTTTTTGAATCAGAAAAATATTATTCATATGTAAGGAAATTAATAACATGCAACTGTAAAACCGCAATTGTCCATTTTTGATAGTATAAAGAAATCACTTTCCCTCACCACCCACCCCCCTTTACAGACAGCAACATTTTTTATTTCTGGCAATATATGCAAGATAAGATCAATAATTACCCTAAACATCTGATGACCCTTTACACACCATTAGACACATCTCTGCCAGAACATCTTTTCCAGTCTCAGCCCTCACACCTTCCACGCTGCCCACAAGTTATCACATAATTTATCATTTTTACGTTTATGGTAGATTTTTTCCTCCATCCATACCACATAGTCTACTTGACGTATATATTCCTGTTTAGTAGGAGGCTCCATTCGTACCCAATATCTAGCTATGACTTTTCTAGCAGCATACAAGAGTCTGGCAACTGCTAGTTTCGCAATATTAGTACCCACCACCTCTTCCACATATCCCAACAGGCAGACCACCGGGTCTCTAGGGATTACACAATGATAGCGATTCCCAATGAGGGCAGCCACCTCAAACCAGAAACCCAAAATATGCGGACACCCCCACATGACGTGTAGGATACCAGCGGCTTCAGCTCTGCATCTCGTACATTCCGAGGTCTCCCGCACCCCTATTTTATACAAAAATTCAGGTGATCTGTATGCCCTATGTACGAGAAATAGTTGGGACATTCTAGCCGGTTCATTTAATGATAATTTGGGAATATACTCTAAGATGGACTCCCATTTGTCATCCTCTATATTACCAACGTCTGCCTCCCATCTTTCCTTCGCCGCAACAGGGTATTTCAGCAAAAAGGTGTGAAGCAGAGCGGCATAAATCTCAGATATAACCCCTTTAGTACTCCCCTCTTTGCAGATGTAGTTGAGGATAATATCTTTCTGGATAACCATGGTCCCCTTTCTCCTCTGCTGAAGGAATGCGTGTTTAACCTGCATATACTGGTAACCGTGTTTGTCTGACAAGTGAAATTCCTCCTTCAGCATTGCTAAGGTTTTGAGAGCTTGATCATTCATCAGTTGATAAACAAACTGCACTCCCTTTGTCTTCCAGTCTTTTAGGTCTCCCATCCTATAGAATTCGCCTAGATGTTCGTTATCCCATATCGGAGTGTACATTGTCAGACCCGTCAATCCTCTAACCTTCTTCACTGTCATCCATACTTTATAAACTAATTCACATGTCGGGTATTTTTTACCCATCCGTCTAAACAGCCCTGACTCTAAACCTGTTACCAGAGGGCGTGTTTTAAGATGCCGCTCCAAGACTTCCTGGATTGTTCCCTTTATTGCCCTTTGTGCCCATCCTCTAATATGTTGGGACTGTGCCGCCAAAAAATATATCCATGAATTTGGTAATGCCAAACCTCCCTCCTCCTTTGGCCTTTGAAGAGTCTCCAGTTTGATCCTTGGCTGTCCCCCACCCCACACCAAATCTCTAAAGATAGCATTGACACGTTGGAATATCGGCTGAGGAATCCACACCGGGGAATTATGTAGTACATATAACAATTTGGGCATGAGTACCATTTTAAGTAAGTTGGTACGCCCCACCACCGAGAGGCGCATTTTACTCCACGTAGACGCTTTATCCTTTAATTTCCCAAGTATCGGGTTTATGTTCAATTGCAGATATCGGCACACGGCCCTTGACGCGGGGCGTCTCCCCGGCACACGGCCCTTGACGCGGGGCGTCTCCCGGCACACGGCCCTTCTGTGCTCCCCCTCCCTTTTCTCAGTGTTATACTCTCAGAGAAAGTAGGGAAAGACAGGCTACAGTTTGAAAGCACATGAAGAGGACATAAGTGCCGGATTGAAGCTTTGCCGATGCAGAAGCTAATGAAGTGACAGCAGACCCCTGGATACATAAAAAGCTCACATCCAGCCTATATTACTGGGAGACTCCCAGAAAAAAAAAAAAATGGATGGGACTGAAAACTGCATGTTAGAAGAGGGCAGAAAAAGAAGACTGCAGACTGCAACAGTGCATTAAGTAAAGGTAACCACTGACAAGTAAAATCATTATTTCCACATCAAAGGTGTCCATAGCCTTTAACCCTGAGGGACAGAAGGGCAAAGTTGTTGGAGAAGAGGAGTCCAGCTGTAAATCTGTTAATTCACTCCAACATGCGATACTCACATCCATCACTCTGTACATGGCCAGGTTTACTGTAAACCCTGCCCGCTCTTTCATTCATCATCTCCCTGGAGTTTACAGAAAACAGACGATTCTTCACATCGTTAAAGATATTTTTATTTAGTAGCAGAAAGGAAGAGCGATGTAGCGTCTTAGCCACAAATCCAGCATCTGGCCGCTCACCTGACAGACGCTTCATTAACACAATGGGGCAGAACAGCGAGGCCATTGTGACTGGAAACTAATACATGTGGCTACTACCACCAGAGAACCGGTGAGGAAGAACCAACGGGAACAAATCAATCGCATCAGATCATATTCTGACAGGGCTCGCGTTCGGGGATGTCAGCAAAAAATATGTCCTGGTGTATGGAGGAAAGGGAAACTATGAAGGAGGGGGTCAATAATGGGGAAGGGGCTTACCTTGCAGTATCGAAGAGACTCCATTAGGGTCAGAAACCCAACATGCGCCTGACTGTGAATACCCAGCAGGTCTAGAAAAAGAAAGAAAAATGGAAAATATCATAAATGTAAGTGAGCCCTATGGACAGGTCTGATGCAAGATAACCAATTATTGATTGATCTCAGAGGGAGAAACAAAATAATCTTGTATTTGTGATACACGTTAAGGGTTAACAAAAAGTAATGATGTTACAAAGGAAGCTTTTCGAGACTGTTTACATCTCTTCATTAGGCAAGGTAATCATACCTGATAAAGACGTAAGCAGTCTCAAAAGCTTCCTTTGTAACATCATTACTTTATGCCTGATGGAGACGTGCGTGGAGGTGCTGAAGCTGCACGGAATCGCGGGCGTGGAGGTGCTGGAGCTGCACAGGATCGCGGGCGTGGAGGTGCTGGAGCTGCACAGGATCGCGGGCGTGGAGGTGCTGGAGCTGCACAGGATCGCGGGCGTGGAGGTGCTGGAGCTGCACAGGATCGCGGGCGTGGAGGTGCTGGAGCTGCACAGGATCGCGGGCGTGGAGGTGCTGGAGCTGCACAGGATCGCGGGCGTGGAGGTGCTGGAGCTGCACAGGATCGCGGGCGTGGAGGTGCTGGAGCTGCACAGGATCGCGGGCGTGGAGGTGCTGGAGCTGCACAGGATCGTGGGCGTGGAGGTGCTGGAGCTGCACAGGATCGCGGGCATGGAGTTACGGGAACTACACAGGATAGCAGGGGTGGAGGTGCTGGAGCCGCACAGGTTCACAGGAGTGGATGTGCTGGAGCTGCAAATGATCGCAGGGAGGGAGGAGGGAGGGTGCTGGACCACAGACAAACTGTTTATATAGGGTCTGGAAGCATCAGATATCTTTGATACTTGGAAAAAAGCACGCATACTGACATTGAACAGGCAGCGATATATAAGGAATAATGGGGACTGTGCCGCAATCTGGGTATGTAGGACTTGTCAAAATAAAGGTACCGTTACTCGCTTCAATGTTGAAACAATATCACTAACGATCTCGGGGTTGCCCAGGACAACGTTTAGACATCGTTGGTGAGATGTCACACGCCTACATAACGTGTATGATGCATCAACGATCCAGCGAGCAGGTATCGTTCGCACAACCCAGCAAACGATACTTGTTCACTGATGTGAATGGGTGAAGTCGTGGTGTCACACACAACGATGCAGCAGGTTGGCTGAACGACAATCGTCTGATTTGAGAACATGTTCACCCGCCCTCCTGCAGACACACACAAAGACCCGCCCTCCTGCAGACACACACAAAGACCCGCCCTCCTGCAGACACACAAAGACCCGCCTCCTGCAGACACACACAAAGACCCGCCCTCCTGCAGACACACACACAAAGACCCGCCCTCCTGCAGACACACACACAAAGACCCGCCCTCCTGCAGACACACACACAAAGACCCGCCCTCCTGCAGACACACACACAAAGACCCGCCCTCCTGCAGACACACACAAAGACCCGCCCTCCTGCAGACACACACAAAGACCCGCCTCCTGCAGACACACACAAAGACCCGCCTCCTGCAGACACACACAAAGACCCGCCTCCTGCAGACACACACAAAGACCCGCCTCCTGCAGACACACACAAAGACCCGCCCTCCTGCAGACACACACAAAGACCCGCCCTCCTGCAGACACACACAAAGACCCGCCCTCCTGCAGACACACACAAAGACCCGCCCTCCTGCAGACACAAACAAAGACCTGCCCTCCTGCAGACACACACAAAGACCCGCCCTCCTGCAGACACACACAAAGACCCGCCCTCCTGCAGACACACACAAAGACCCGCCCTCCTGCAGACACATAGACCTGCCCTATTTCCTGCAGAGACATTGACCCATCCCTGCTCTCTGCTGTTAGACACCGATTACACTTCACAACAGACTTTGGACAGTAGGATGTGCAGAAATGAGTCATTTTGGAGGGATTCGAGTGTAATAAAATAATTTTTACATTAAGTGATTGGCAGATTGTCCATTTATCAAACTATCAAATGAGTACAGGGACCATTTAGATTAGGAATACCCTTTTAACCTCTAGACGACAGCCTAACGTCTACAGACGTCGGAAAAAAAGGGTACTAAAGCCTAGCCGACGTCTGTAGACGTTGGCAGGAAAAGCCCTGTAGCGCCGCCCCTGGAGCGAATACCTCTAGGGTGTCAGTGTACCGATTGTAGCTGACACCCTAGAGATTAGTAATTAGCTCCTTTTGTACCCGCACCTGTAATGTGATGACCGGTAAACACCGTTTACCGGTCATCACATTACAAAAGTGAAAGTGCTCTGTAAAAAATGCTTTCACTTTGATCCGACATGAAAACACATGTCGGATCAAAGTGATCCATTAACCCCTAAGGCCCCTAAGACCCCTCGAGCCCCCCCGGGCCCCCCACACCTCCATCCACCCCCCCCCCCCCCTACCAATCAAAAATGGCAGCGGTGCGCTGCCTTCCCTGTATCTCCATGCAGCCTGACATGTCACACATGTCAGGCTGCATGGGAATGTCCTCCCCCGGTGCTCCCTAGTCCCCTGCAGGGATCCCCCAGCCTCCGGGCATCCTCCGGGCATCCTCCGGGCATCCCCCGGCCTCCGGGCACCCCCCTCCCCCTCCCCTGATGCCTTGTGCCTTTTCCCCAGAGGCCCCGCCGCCTCTAAACTCTTTGAAGGGCCCCCCCCCAGCCCCAGTAAATCCCCCCTCACCACTCTTACCTACCAACGATCCTGATTCCGGTCCCGCGGTCCTCCGGTCCTGGGGGCTTCTCCTGCCGGCGGCTCCGGCTTCTTTCTCCTGCGGCGCTCGCCTCCTCTGTGCGCGCACCCTGGTGTGCGCGCACGCGTGCACCGCTGTTAACCCCTGCTGTGCGGCCCAGGGAATGACAGGTCATGAACTCAGTGAGTTCATGACCTGTCAGAATCCTCGGGTCACAAGGGGTTAAGTGTGCTGTTCATGGTGGTCTCCACATCAGATCACCATCAGTGGTGATCTATCAGGATCCTGGGATCCCATAGGGATCCTGGGATCACCACTGATGGTGATCTGATGTGGAGATCACCATGAAGAGCACAGTTAACAAGGGGTTAACTGTGCTGTTCATGGTGGTCTCCACATCAGATCACCATCAGTGGTGATCTATCAGGATCCTGGGATCCCATAGGGATCCTGTGATCACCACTGATGGTGATGTGATGTGGAGATCACCATGAAGAGCACAGTTAACAAGGGGTTAAGTGTGCTGTTCATGGTGGTCTCCACATCAGATCAACATGTGCTTCACAAATTGATCCGTAAAAATGAAAAAGTACTTTCTTTTCCACAAAAATTTTCTTTTTTCATTTTTACGGATTCATTTGTGAAGCACCTGGGGGTTCAAAGTGCTCACCACCAATCTAGATAAGTTCCTTGGGGGGTCTAGTTTCCAAAATGGGGTCACTTGTGGGGGAGCTGCAATGTTTAGGCACACAGGGGCTCTCCATACGTGACATGGTGTCCGCTAACAATTGGAGCTAATTTTCCATTCAAATTGTTAGCGGACACCATGTCGCGTATGGAGAGCCCCTGTGTGTCTAAACATTGGGGCTCCCCCACAAGTGACCCCATTTTGGAAACTAGACCCCCCAAGGAACTTATCTAGATGCATAGAAAGCACTTTGAACCCTCTGGGGCTTTACAAATTGATCTGTAAAAATGAAAAAAGTACTTTTTTTTTCGCAAAAAATGTTCTTTTGTCCTCAATTTTTTCATTTTCACATAAGCAACAGGATAAAACGCATCCTAAAATTTGTTTGCCAATTTCTCCTGAGTACACCGATACCTCATATGTGGTCATAAACCACTGTTTGGGCGCACGGTAGGGCTCAGAAGGGAAGGAGCGCCATTTCACTTTTTGAATGGTAAATTAGCTCCAAAAGTCAAATTGCGCTCCTTCCCTTCTGAGCCCTGCCGTGCGCCCAAACAGTGGTTTATGACCACATATGAGGTATCAGTGAACTCAGGAGAAATTGGCCAACAAATTTTAGGATGCATTCTATCCTGTTGCCCATGTGAAAATGAAAAAATTGAGGCTAAAAGAACATTTTTGTTGGAAAAATTAAAATGGCCATTTTTTGTTTCCACGTTGCTTTAGTTCCTGTGAAGCACCTGAAGGGTTAATAATCTTCTTGAATGTAGTTTTGAGTAGCTTGAGGGGTGTAGTTTTCGGAATGGTGTCACTTTTGGGTGTTTTCTGTCATGTACACCCCTCAAAGAGACTTCAAATGTGATGTGGTCACTAAAAAAAGGTTATGTAAATTTTGCTGGAAAAATGAAAAATTACTGATGAACTTTGAACCCTTATAACGTCCTAACCAAAAAAATTTTTTTTTCCAAAATTGTTGCTGATGTAAAGTAGACATGTGGTAAATGTTATTTATTAACTCTTTTGTGTCACATAAAGCTCTGGTTCAACAGAATAAAAATTACAAATTTTCAAATTTTCAAAATTTTTGCCAATTATTTTATATTTTCACAAATAAACACAAAAATTATCGACCAAAATTTAATACTAACATGAAGCCCAATATGTCACGAAAAAACAATCTCAGAATCGCTAGGATCCGTTGAAGCGTTCCGGAGATATAACCTCATAAAGGGACACTGGTCAGAATTGCAAAAAACGGTCTGGTCATTAAGGTGGAAATTGGCTCCGTCACTAAGGGGTTAATGAGATTTACAAGAGCCTATAAAAGGTCCGTTAACTTTTTTTATGTTTGTACATAGTGGGCTCTGTTCACATGTCAAATAGTTATTTCCGTGTTTTGACCCCTCATTCATTTCAATGAGAATGGAAATATTTGCAATATACTTTCCAGCTTGATCCAAAAACAATTTGCACAACTTTTTTGACCAGAAGGAAAAAAAAAAAAAACGAACAGTAACCATTATTATTAATATAGTGCCATTTATTCCATGGCATGTTACATGAGAATTGGGTGTTCTAAATAACTAGGAAACTGATCATAATAGCCGATCAAGTGTTGTCATCCATTAGTGGATCCGCTTTTTCAGCACTGCGCCCTCACAAAGGGGCGTAGAGACACCATTAGTAAACACAGATCTCTTGCAAATGGAATGGAAAAAAGGTATGCAAGATGGAAACCTTGGGGTGCATCCGATTTTTCTCCGTTTAATGGATCCCATGTTTTTAATACTGGACATATGAACTGAGCCTTACACATTATTGCTCATTTTTTCCATCCTCTTAGAACAATTTTCACTAAAGAAGTGAGAAGCCAAGTAAAGATTAAAAACACACTATCCCTTATCTCCTGAATCTTCCAGTTCTTGGAGCAGAACACACTCACGCTTCATTAGTACTTAAAAAAAAAGAAATAAAAATGTTTAATAATGGCAGAAAACAGACAGTGAGGCATTACCTAAATGGAAAAAGGTTTGTCTCCTCTTTTGCAGACCTATAAAACCTGGAGAGAGGTCAAGGCCTCCACACTCTGGGGCTTCACTAACAACTGAAGGGGCTCTACTGCCCTCTGGTGGCCTTCCGTGCTGTATAGCCAATAAATGCTATATAGGCAATAAACAGATAATATTTTGGGATTTGGGAAAAAAATTAGGGTAAAATTCAATCTTCCCGCATCTACCAATAGATGATATCTGGAAACAAATCTGACCACCACAAACAGGCATCATAAAATCAACACAGATACCTTAGTTATGAGAGGGTGACTGTCTCTTTTCTCAATCCATCCTCTTTCCTCTCCCGCAATTCTATAGCTCTCTCTACGGGAGGGTAAAAAGCCTCCGCACACCTACTGATATAGAGGAAATATCCTTAAGGACGGAGGCACACTGTCATGCATCAAACACGGAGGGTGTTTGATGCATGACAGTGATGCGAGTGTTGTGCATGTGCTGCGAGTGTGCATGGCTGTACACATGCGAGTGTGCATGGCTGTATACATGCGAGTGTGCTGCGAGTGTGCTGTGTGTGAGTGTGATGCTGTCTACGGTCCTGAAGCAAACTTCAGGGCCGTGGACAGCATTTACCGGTGAATTTAAACTCCGCAGCTGTCAAAGACACGGGGTTTGAATTTGCCGGTTTCCCGATACAGTAATCAATCATCTTGCACCGCTGCTGTTACATAATTAGTAAAAACACAACATATGTTAAAGTTTTAAAAATCGCTGGGTTTTGCTGCATATTAACCCCAGCAGAGGCTGCAGATGCGGCTATAATAAGCTGGTGTCTGAAGGGTTAACCCGCTGTTTGTGTGCTGTCAGCATGTCCACACTCCCTGGACACATGCTGACATCACACACTGGGTGTGAATGGGTTAACATATGTTTTAACTAAAAGCCGCTAATTGTCGGGGCAGAGACATTAACATTAAATGCAGGCGGCGCCTGAGTTCAAGAGCTCTCAGCGGCACTATACGCAAATTGCGTACAGTATATGCTAGGCAGAGTCCTGAAGTCGGGAGCTGTCCGAGGTACTGTACGCAAATTGCGTACAGTACCAGCTGCTGTGCTAATGAAAGTCAGGAGCTGTCCCTGCTGGCGTGGTCCTGAAATCTCAGCAGGGGACAGCTCCAGGTGCTGAAGTTAAGCAGCTCCCAGATCTAATTTTTTGTCGGATCCGGAGCCATATACTCCCATGGTAGGGGGTGCCGAATCGTGCCTGATCCTCACGGATTTTCCCGGAGTCTCCCTCGCATTACACTCGCGCGAAGTACATGGACAGTGTGCCTTCAGCCTAAGTCAGTGTCACATTCAGTTATATGACAATTTTCCTGGTGTTTATCTACCCGTTATGCAAATAGAATGTCAAAGAACGGGTAGAGTGCTACGCCAGTGTAAGGAGACTTTTAGGCAACGAGGCACGACCTACTAGCCGCCATACGCTGGCGCACGGCCTACTAGCCGCCATACGCTGGCGCACGGCCTACTAGCCGCCATACGCTGGCGCACGGCCTACTAGCCGCCATACGCTGGCGCACGGCCTACTAGCCGCCATACGCTGGCGCATGGCCTACTAGCCGCCATACGCTGGCGCACGGCCTACTAGCCGCCATACGCTGGCGCACGGCCTACTAGCCGCCATACGCTGGCGCACGGCCTATCAGTCTCTTTACGCTGGAGCATGGCCTATCAGTCTCTTTACGCTGGAGCATGGCTTACAAGCCTTCTTACGCTGGCACACGACCTACAAGCCTTCTTACGATGGCACACGGCCTACAAGCCTCCTTACGCTGGAGCATGGTCTACAAGCCTCGTTACGCTGGTGCACGGCCTACTATTCTCCTTACGCTGGAGCATGGCCTATCAGTCTCTTTACGCTGGCATGGCACTAAGAGGTCCCATACGCTGTACACTTAGTGATCTCCCTTCTACCCATTCCTATAGTGCAGAATGTCACCCATCACATGCCTTCCTTCTCCCTGCTCACTGTCATCCTGCTGTTTGAGGACCCCGTTTCTCATGCTGGGCAGCAGACCGTGTAGTATTAATTGATTGATAATTTGCTCAACTTCTCACTCCATGCTGTACGATCTCACACCTCGTAAGTGAGCGCATTCAGTCAGCTGTAAACGGGCAAAGTCAGTGAAAGAAGGGGAAGAATCATGGGAACCGCAGGCGTTTATCCTGCCAAAGCAAACACCTCGTATTAAAAGAAAAGGAAGCAAACAGCGGGGAAAGAAAATATAATGAAATATAATGAAAAATGTGTTTTGCATAAATCTCAAGATCCACCTTCATCAATCGTTGCAGCTTTTGTATTGCCAAAATTAGACAATTAAAAACAATTTATACAAAAGAAAGAAAAAAACAAACCATCTTCATACACTGATGATTGTGCTGATGTGTTGGTGCAGATTGGCATCACTGAATTACAAAAAACCCTAAAAAAAGACGTAACTTACTCATTCCTGAGCATTCCCGATCGCCATCCCATACGTTGGAGACCGCGTGTCCCGTCAGCAGGAGGTTGATCAAACTCTGGCTGGAAGAAATATAAAAAAATATATATATTGATAATTAGTAGAAATCATTAGTCGCTTGACTTAAGATTAAATGACAATATCCTACAGAGGATAGTGGAAGAACCTGCGTCTTTATTCTCAGGACCGAGAGGTCGGGGCGACAATCAAAAGTCCTGGCTTTAATACAGAGAACGGATAAGTACGGGTCTCCACAGAAACAACTAAATATTTTCACAGCGCGTTTCGGGGAAAGCAGCTTTATTAATTGCTTGTTATTCTTACTGTCCTCCGGAAAGCAAATAATACCGATTCCCAGGAATAAGTGACAGCTGCGTGCAAAACTACTGCGGGTTATTACAGGTTTTATATTATTTTCCTCATTCATATAGCACTACGCTCTACAGGCGTGATCATCGCTGTCCGCATTGGGGCTCACAATCTAAATTCTATATTTCCCATATGGACGGGTCACAGGAGGGGAGGGGACATCACTCAGGTAATAAATGCTTTGCCAGCCGATGCCATTGCATGGTGAACTTTTATAGGCGTGACATTGGCGACATTTAAAAAGTAATGCTCTTAGTGGTCGGACTTTGCATAGTGAATGTTTTGGTGCCTCATGTGCCGTATTTTTCGCATAGAATCATAAGCAAAGTTTTTTTATTTTTTAAACCAGATTTTCCCTGTAACATGGGCACGTATATTAGCCCCAGTTACAGAGGAAATTCAGCTTCCTGATTGTACAGCAAAACTGATTGATCTCCTGCTCCCTCCCTATATACATCATATATGAATATGGAGATGGCAGCACAGTAAGATACCAAGTACATGTAAGGCAAGAGCAGTGTAGAATAATGGCCAGTAGATGGCACCAGAGCCATCCTTCACCTGAGGATAAGGTAAGCTAGGCGAAACGCACATCAATGCAAGTACTACATGACTGTATTTCACTACCCTTGCACTTTACTCGCTCCAGTTGTAGCCTTTTCTACAACTTACATACTTGTAGACTTAGTTTCTATTATATAGGAAAGCCTGCTTTCACACTGGCGTTTTCGCCAAAACGCGGCAGATTTACCACATCTGCCGCCTAAGGGCCCTTTCACATCAGCGTTTTTCGTAATTCGCGGCAGATGCGGTGAAAAAACCGCATCTGCCGCGTTTGCCGCATAACCGTTCCACTTGCGGCACGGTTGCGGTTTTTTCCATAGGAAGTATAGGGGACTTGCGGCAGATGCGGCAAGTGCGGTTTTGCACTTGCGGCAGGTGCGGCAGAGAAAAAAACCGCGGCTGACCGCGGTTTTTTTCTCTGCCGCACCTGCCGCAAGTGCAAAACCGCACTTGCCGCATCTGCCGCAAGTCCCCCTATACTTCCTATGGAAAAAAACGCAACCGTGACGCAAGTGGAACGGTTATGCGGCAAACGCGGCAGATGCGGTTTTTTCACCGCATCTGCCGCGAATTACGAAAAACGCTGATGTGAAAGGGCCCTAACAGCGGTTGTGGCAGTTGCGACCGCGGAAAAAATAACGCTGCTGACCGTGTTTTTTTTCGCGGCCGCAACCGCACTTGCCGCAAGCCCCATAGACAATGCATGGGGCTGGTCGCAAGTGTGGCTGTTAGGCGGCACTTGCAGCAGAAGCATTTTTTTTGGCCGGATCTGGGCAAAAGGTGCCTTATTGGTATATTTGTTCAAATTACCTGGTGGTGTCTGGTGCCATCTACTGGCCATTATTACACACTGCACTTGCCTTACATTTACCGTACTTCATATCTTATTGTACATGTTTATTCTTGTTTTTATAGTTTCCTCTGATAAAATCATCTTTTAATCTTTTTTTTTGTCTTTTTTCTGATTTTTTGCATTGACTATGTATATCTTAGCATATTAACATTTATTACATTTTTACTATAATTTATATCCCTGTAGGGAATTTTTTATAGTATTTTTTACTTTATTATATACCTTTACCAGTAGCTATATATTTATTTTTCAATTGTTTAGTAGTGCTGTGCATATAGTGATAAAGAAGGCAGAGACTATAATAAACCGTCTGTTCCTCCTTTAAGGGCAAGTAGTCTGTGGCAGCCGTTCCCCTGCTCTCGCAGCTCCTTTACTCTGCAGTGAGGGTCTAACACATCACTGCAGAGTACAACATGGATCACCCGAGCATTTATCATCTATCTGGGTGATGCAGAAAGACATCCAGGACATGGATAAAACCCCTCGAGAAGTCAGTGCATCCCTAAACCCCATGTCTCTTGAAAGCATCAAGCCAGGGAACAGCAGCTGCATTTGTCATGCTTCTGATGGCACAGTCACACAAATCTCGGAGAAATAAGTACAAACGTAAGAGTTAGAACATTTTTCATGTCCTAAACCTCTTCTAGAGAGAATATAATATAATGTAATCTAAAAGGATACTAGTTGGAAAAAATGTAAATAAACTCAGCAGCTATTCACCGTTCTCCGCTCAAGTGCTGCCTCTCTGCCGCAGCTCCAGTCTTTGTTGACAGGCTGCAGCGTGGCCATTGTGACTGCTGCAGCCAATCACTGGACTCATCAGTGATGCCAATGAAGAAAGAAATCCGGACTCCGACCAGTCTTCAAAGCATCAGAAGGAAATTTCATTCACGTCCCATTAAAAATGCACTACAAGCCATGCGGACGAGCCTGACATGTTTCGACACAGTCTTATTCATAGGCATAACACAGTCTTACAAATCACTTGCTTACACCCCATAAAAACACATATATACCAAAATTTACCTATGTTCACATTTCTTGTTTTACTTTTCACTCAAACCAGTGCAATTTAGTAAAATCACATAGGGTCAGACTTATAATTCAGTCCTAAAGGTTATCTGACATCAAGGGCAAGTATCCAGTACGCTTCCTTATTATGGAGTGATCGTTCCCAATCGCCGCTGCGAAATGGTCGGGGGACACGTTCAATACCTTTAACACTTAATAAACCCCCAATGTTCCCTGCGTGTAGTTCTTTAAAAAGACGAGATAAACCCGACACAGACCTGCCTGCACCAGACTGCGGATCAGCGCCTGACATATGCTCGGCAAGCCGTTTCTTTAAAGGGTGCGTTGTACAGCCAATGTAATGCGTTTGGCAAATTGTGCAAGTCACCAGGTATACTACATTTGTAGTATTACAACTTCTTGAAAGATTTTCCCGTGTTGGTATTGTAAAAACAATCAGTTCTGTCTATAAATTTACAAAGGTTGCACTGTGTTCCCCCGCATTTAAAGGGGACCAGTCAGGTCGCTTTACCTCTCTACCTGTAACTGCACCTTCCTAGCTGCTCCCTAACCATCCCTATCTGCTCTAAAGGCGCCCTAAAAAGAGGGAGAAAAATAACTTGTATAGTTACATACAGTCTCCAGTTGGAGACTGCAAAGGCGGGCTCTGGCGCTTGCCCCGCAATGCACCGGATCGGATATGACGTTACGGCCGGTGCTTCATAGGAGCAAAAGAGGTGTCAACTTCAAAAACAGGAGGAGATCAAGAGACGGAACGATGACGCCAAGCGGGGCGTGCAGAGACCAAGAAAGGAGGAGGAAAAGAGCCCGGAGCCCGCCTTTCCAGTCCCCAACTGGAGACTGTATGCAACTATATAAGTTATTTTTCTCACTCTTTATAGGGAGCCTTTAGAGCATACAGTGATGGTTAGGGAGCAGCTAGGAAGGTGCAGGGACAGGTAGAGATAGGTTACAGTGGTAAAGCAACCTGACAGGCTCCCTTTAAACATTCCCTTGTGTGTTAGCCAAACAGGTGTAGTTCTTTTGCTAGAATATACACTTAGAGGTAAAAAACTGCCCAAATTTTTAGATCGACGAACCACAGATCTCCACCCATTATCTACGATTTTTTTTTCCCCAGAGTTTCATCCTGATACAGGATCGGTAAGTTTTTCTTAATGATGGCCACTATATTGTGGTAGTTGGTACTATATGGGATAGAGAATGTAAAAGTGGATGAATCAATATCTTTTCCTATGATGTGATTCAAAACACGTTATACACAATCTCCCTTTGGGTGAACTGACGCGGGCAAAGAGAAATTGTACTACCTCTCAGGATTACAATAGAGAAAGCAAGATTATGTCTAATCGTTTCTCAAAGTGTTGGCACTACCCCCCCCATCCTGGGCTTCCCTACCTTCACTGCTGTAGACATGAGCTGCTGACCTCCTTTACTGTCTGCAGCGTTCACTTGTTTTTAAGTCATGATGTGTCCGCTACAGCTTGTCAATAAAGATCGGGACATGGGCAAGGAGGCAGCGCTGGAGTGGGGGGGTGGGAAGAGCTACATTTCAACTAACTGAAGTCAAATTGGCATAAACAACTTATACATGATATTTACCATATCAACATGATATCTACCATATTCTTCACACCCATACACTTTTAAACTCTGCATTCCCAGTTAAGATATTTATATACCAAACCAATAGTGATACGGTATAGCGCGTTCCTTACCTGCCATGTCCGTATACAGGGTCAATCAGAGGCTCTTCTGCATCTTCTATTTCATTTTTAACATTTTCAATTCCCTGGTAAAAATAAAGGGAGACCATATGATTTTCAGGCCAAGCTCAGCTGCATAGGAGGCCGGATACCCAGGATAAAGTAGGAAAAGTGAAGATCTGTAGTGGGGGCAATGGGCAGCGAGGAACAAACCACTTTGTAGAGATATGGCCTCCTACCCTGAAGATTCGGTCAGCCATTAGCCCATTTAGATGGGTCATATTGTGATCCGAGTGACTAAACATGTCCGCCATATCTGTACACCACCCTATGTCTCCTGAAGCCGTGAACCCGGCATAAAGTGGAGCATAATCCTAATCTGATCCATAATCCCCACATTCCAAGTGTTAAGTATGTGCTGTTTACATTTCTGAATTGCTTAGCAGGAAATACGCAGTGCAGATTTTTCCCCATTCATTAATATGGGAGAATGGATGTAAACAATAAACAACGTATGCATTGCACTTCAGAAATATCATTTGCTACTAGGAAATCCTTCAGGTTTTGTGCTAAAACTGTGCAGAAAAACCATCTGACTACAACAAAGGCCCTAATGCTTCATTTGCTTCCTCCACAGAACAAAATATCATCATGAGGGGAATAAACTAATATACAGCAGGTAAAATAAGTATTGATCACATCACCATTTTTCTAAGTAAATATATTTCTAAAGGAGCTATGAACATGAATTTCTCACCGGATGTTAGTAACAACCCATCTAATCCACACAGGGAAAGAAATAAAACCATAGATGAGGTCTTGAGACAGCTCACTAGTTTTACCCATCATGAGATGTTTCTTGTGCTTAGTAATGAGACACCCATTTATAGGCAATCAGTTGAACTAGCTGATATATTTCACTGTGGTAGGATTGCTTCCTATTACTGATCTATTTCAGCTGGCGTCAGGACTTTCCATGGCTTTTTGCACCTCTCTATCTTCATGTGTTCTATACTTTTTCTCTGTGTCATTTCTCATTATTACACCAAATTTATGGCCACCTAAGGTTTGATCTCTTTGCCTGTGTGAATTGGACGGGTTGTTACCAACATCTGGTGAGAAATTCATGTCAATAGCACCTTTAGAAATATATTCACTTAGAAAATTGGTGACGTGTTCAATACTTATTTCACCCCGTGTACCGTTCTTAATAAACCTGTTGCACTTCAGGGGAGCAGCTGATATTCTGAGCTTGAATGTCAGCGAGGCTGCAGACCAAAGGCGAGTTGTCGGGAAGGTTTAGTGGGTGGTAAGAGCTAGGGTACTTCTAACGACCAGACCTGCCATAAATGCTCATTTCCATATGAGGTCACTGATTTATTCCATTATTATAAGTGTTATAGGAAAGTAGGTGTCAGCAAGTGACATACAAACCTGACCAGTGCCTTACCAGCCATATAGATCCTGACAGACTCCCTTTAACAATATACTATAGGTATAGATCTAGTGAAGATGTCAGATAATAAGGTTTCCAGCCCGGAGCAAGTGTGGATGCTTATCCCAAATAAAATGCTTTTTTTTTTTACTGGCCAAGGTTGGTGTCATCTCCGTTCTCTGTCACAGTAACATGAATGCCGACCTGCAACTAATAGGTTGGGACCACAGCGTTGATGGCAAGTCATGCACCTACATGGATCATGCGTCCAAGGGCTTATGATCATACACTTCCCCACTGGCTGTGGCATACATCTCCAATTGTATCATTTAAAGGGGTTGTCCACTACTAGGACGGCACCTAATGATACACTTGTTTCCCCTAGATAAAATAATACACCCTATACTCGCCTCACGTGCTGCCGCCAATCCAATGCTGTCGGTAACCGCGGCTTGGGGCTCACGTGACATTGTGACATCATGCGAACCCCGCGCCCCATCACCGCTGGCTTTTCTCCCCAATTTCATGATTATGCGGATGACGCTTACGTCCTGTTGATTGCTCCTATGTCTGAACATATTATTTTACCTGGGGTGAAACAAGTCGATTCAGAAGGGGTTGCATTAGTAGTGGACATCCCCTTTAAAAGGCGTAATCAATCCAAGACATTTATTGTGTATTGATAGGTGGTAATTAAAAATGTACACTTTAAATATAATCATTTAGTGCCTTGGAGAGGTTCATGAGCTGCCAGGTCCACCATGTGAATACTAACCTTGGTGAGGATGACCGAGTACAGGAAGAGCAGCACTCCAAATTTGTTCCTCCATCCCGAATACTCTTCCCATATGGCCGCCTTCAGGTCAGAAAAACTTTGGAATGTGCGTTTTCTGCGGAAACAAAGCACAAGCAAGAGTTGTCTATATAGACGAACCTGAAAAAATAAAAGCATAAGGAATGGTCAATTCATTCTAGTTATTGACCAATTTGGAGACTGAAGAGTTGGCTCGTAGGGCCCAAATGGAGCTCAAATTACCAACTGGGTTAGTCAGAAGATTACATGGCATCATGAAATGGCATGGACGTTAGAAGGTGCGCAGGATGCCGGCACATGTGTGAAGATCAGCTGCCGTGGAGGACCAGACTGGACGCCGGGACCAGGGCAGAGGGAATCTAATGCCTCATCTTATTTCCTGTACAATTAGATCTTCTATGCCTACATCCACAAAGAGGATTCTCTACTGTCCGAGCAGTGACACCATGGAGCTTGTTGCCAGGAGTAAAGTTCACGGTGAACTCACTAAAAGGTTCCAAAGGGGTCTGGAGGCCATTCATGAGTGCAATAATATAAAAAAAAACTAACTATGGGTATTAGATAGGATCTTAATTTGGCTTTTGCATCATGTGGGTTCTCACTTTCCTCTTGCAGGGTATTACGTATGTCAGGCATTATGCAGGCTGTATTGTACAAATGACTAACTCCAAAAAGAAATATTCCCACGTGCGAATGGAGCAGCACCGAGCATGTGCGACCACCACTCGTGTAGACAGTGGCCACACATGCTCACTACCGCTCAGACAAGAGTATTTAAGACCCCCCCCCCCCCCTTCTCATACTCGACAGGGGTCCTTAGATCCTAAAAGGTCTTCTATCATCTAGTTGACACTTATGGAGCAACTGCTTTAAGAACTTCTTATAAATAGAGGAGAATATATGGACTGACGTCATTCTGAGTCAGTGTGGTGGGTTGCTAACATCTTAGAGGGTCTATTTAAAGAAAAAAAAAATAAAACTAGCTACCAAAGACTATCAGCTGAATGTAGCAGAAGAGCCCACGTTAAAGGGATTGACTGCTAAAATCTCTTTAAAGCACTCGAAAGATATAGGATGCTTACAAGCCGAGCTATACTGTACCTAGAATCTCTCTCGTGCCAGGGGGCAATAACACCTGTATGACCATTCGGGCTGTATGTAGGGCGACCACACATTCCTCTGTAATCTGCCTAACCAGGGACACTGAACGGCTCATTAAGGAGCAAATAAATCTCCTATGTAATAATTGACCCTTGTGTAATGCTGCACAGATGTGGCTCATACATTACAGGCCCTGGTATTTGTAAATGTTTGCTCTATCAGTGCAGTTTATAGCTTGTTTGGGGGCCCCGCCGGGAACATAACAGACCCCACATGGTGACGAGGTGCAGATATGTCAGGCGTCAGCATTTCTTGGTGTCATGAGGTAGAGCGTGAGCTGCGGGAACGGGACAGATGTGTAGGATCTGATCACCCAATAGAGGTTAGAATCTGTTTGTGGTGCTGCATCATATAACGCTCATTCTTAGACCTCACTCAGACGTCCGTTTTCCACATACGTGTTCTAGTCGTGATCATCCTGGATAGAACACGTGCCCATTGTTGTCTATGGAGCTGTTAACATGGCCGTCTTCTTTTGTGAGCTGTGTGGCCAATCAAAAATTAAGATTTCATGACGGCTTTCTTTTTGTGTTCGTGAAAAATCACTGGTGACTGAAAGATCCCTTGAAAAAGTTGAGAATAACTTTTCTCTACCCAAACATACTTTGTAACCCATGTATTAGGGATTGGGAGATCTTTGCTCGCTGTCAATCAATACAAAGGGACATGGCGCACTACCGGGGATTGAGCGTCTGTCCCGATAACATAATGTTCAGCTCGTTTAAGTGATGAAAGTCTTCATGAGCCCTGATGGATCACGGCCAACATGTCTGGTGTAACACATACTGTATTTATATTCATTATGAAACAGCATTTCTACAGATATAGCATAAAAAGTCAAAATTGATTTATAGTTATCTAAAATCAATAATAATTATTCATTACTACCTAGGGGCGTCATCGACTTCCGACGGGATGTCCACGAATCCCACAATTCATTGCGCCGCCTCGGAAGCCGCCCCATGTTAGCACACCCAAGTGACGCCAGGAAGCCACTACTGCATGCGACAAACCCGCACTGTCCCCGGACACCCCCAATCGCACACACGGACCTGACAGGAACTGTAGTGATGTCACGGTCTTGTGAAGGATCACATGACTGTGACATCACCAAAGCTACTGTAACACAGAAGTGATGGGCAGTCCGGCCATTTTTGGTGATGCGGATCCCATGGCATGGTTTTATGCAAAGTGAGAGCCATTAAAATAAATGAGGGGGAAAAACACACAGGGGGTGAGAGATGGCCGCCGCCCCCAGCACCATAAAGCCCAACCCCATCGTGAGGTCACAGCTTTTCCGATGCGATAGCATTGGACTCCCATCTATTATAATTCTTCTTATATGTATCCTTTATCATTTATTTATTATCGATTTTACACACAGTTGTTAATTTTATGACTTTATATATCCGTACAAATGCCATTTCATGATGGATATAAATACAGTATGTACTAAACCAGACAGGTTAGAAGTGAGATATATATATGTGTGTATTTTTTAACGCTGCTCTGAGACATTGCTCTTATTCCTCCAGGAAACAGTAGAATATTGCAGCTTATGATTAGGGCCCTCACTCCTCTTATATCAGTTGAATTATGAGACTCTGTATTGTCTCTGTGGAATATATTAGTGCTATTAGTGCTATAGGAATAACATTATTATAGATTTACCTGACAAATAGCAGATTCTATTCAACTTGTGAAAAGAGGATGGTTCACTGAACTGAACATTGAGCCAACATCCCTCTACTGCTCCTCCTGGAAATGTATGGAAAAGTTTTTTCCCCAACTGAGTATCATTTCTCTTCATGCTGTGGTCCAATAAGCGCTGACATAGCTAAAGGCCTATATGAGCTGTCAATTTTTGTCATATCTTTCCAGGAGTAATAACAAAGGAAACTAAACCATCATTCTTTAAAGTATTTAATGGAAAACGGTCAGGTTGTTTTTACCCCTATCCTACCACTACCTGTCCTTGCACCTTGCTAGATCATCCCTAACCATCCCTCTCTGAGCTAAAACTGCTCTATAAAGCTTGCGAAAAATAACTTACATTTTCCTATGTTAATGAGGGCTCCAGGGTACGGTGTAGACTGTGATGGGCGGTCCTAGGTTTCCATTCTTCCTCCCATGCTGCTCTTATCAAGCCCCGCTGGGCGTCATCATTCTCGCCCCCCATGTTGAAAATACGGTCTCCTCCTCAGACTGTGTCATTTCCAGTCCGGTGCATTGTGGGAGCTTATAAGGTGTACGGCCCGGCTTCAATATACACACTACACATGCGCCGGAGCCAGACCGTACAGCTCATACATCCGCCACTGCGCAGGACCAGAGCATACAGACCATACACCTGCACACTGCGCAGGACTGGAGCCAGACCATGCAGCCTATAGACCTGCACACTGCGCAGGATCGGAGCCGGACCATGTAGTCCATACACCTGCACACTGCGCAGGACAGAGCCGGATCACACAGCCCATACACCCACACACTGCACAGGACTGGAAATGACATCCGGCTCCATGTCATAGCATGAGGAGGTTGGAATTTCAACATAGGGGACGCACAGGAGAAGGAATGATGACGCCAAGCGGGGCGTGATAACAGCCTGCGCTTGAATGGAGACCCGAAGACCGCCAATGTTAGTCTACGCCGTAGACTAGAGCCCTCATTATCGTAGGAAAATGTAATTTAATAAATAGTTTTTCTCAAGCTTTATATTTCAGTATTAGCTCAGATGGGGATGGTTAGGGATGTAGTAGCAAAGTACAGGGACAGGTAGTGATAGGTCTCCTTTAATTTAAAAAAAAAAAAAAAAAAAAAAAAAAACTTTATTCATTTTGAGATCTCGGAAAGTGGAAATTGCAGGCTGCTCCAGTCTGGTAGAACTGCGATGTGACGGTCCGAAAACATCAGAATGAGGAGGCTGCGAGTAGTGTTGGGGGATTGGGAAATTTTGCTCTAAAAAAATTATAGAAATAAGCCAAACTTTAATAACTTTTTAATAGTAAATAACTAAAAAAACGTAGTGTAGTTCCTTTGGACAATCACCTATTCCTACATGGCCTAATCTACTCCCGGACTCTGGATGAGATCAATCTAATTTCCTTTGATTGCTTTATAATTATCTGAGCATAGTGCAATATTTACTGTTGTTACGGCTGACTATGGCTATACAGATATATGCACTTTTTGTCTTTTGCTGTGTATTTATAGACCAGTGTGGTGGGTGTACTGGTGATTGGACAATAGAAGATCCTCATCTATGTTGTATTGGTCTGTTATTAGTTTTGTCTAATTGTTGACGGTATATCTAACACCGGTTTTTAGTGATTTACTATTAAAAAGGTTTTTAAAGTTTGCAAATGGATTTCAGAAAAAGCTGCTTAAAAATAAAAATTAAATAATTTGACCTTTGCCCCTGTAACACAAATCACATAAATGTAAGCGTATAAAGAATCTTTCACCAAAAGATGGACTGTCAATGTAAGACCTTGAGTCGCCTTTATCTGTCAAGTTACAGATCTCATTCTTGAGGAGAGGAAAAGCCAAAAAATAAATAAAAAAGGGGGCCTGTTACTTCAGCCGGTCCCTTAATAAATGTGGCACATCCTGAGCACCCGGTCCGATTCAAAGTAAAGTCTATGATTGGAGACGTTTGACTTGAACTTTAGCAGATTCTCTCCCAATAAACCCATAAAAATGTCTGACAAACGGGTTCTCCAGAAATAAAAAGTTATCCATAAATCCCTTTACAGACGACCTTTCACCTGTCTGAGCATGTTAAACTCTCCCCCCTTATGGCTGCAGAGCCAAGTAAAACTTACTTTTTATTTTTTTTATATTGACCTCTGTTGTGGAGGTAAAATTATAACCTAAACTTTACATGTTATGAAAAGGCTTCTACTACAGAATCTTCTCTGGGGGCGTGTCCTTCTTCCCCTGTATGGAGGATGACAAATCATAACAGGCAGCAACAGGATGACCAATCCATAAGCAGGCAGCGACATACAGGGGAAAAAAAATAAAAGATCACACCTCCACAATAGGCTAGGACAGGCTTTTCTCTTGAGTAAAACAAAACAAATGACTTTTTCTGGCCCAGAGAACCTCTTTATTACAATTGTAGCTAGGGCTCTTCATGGATGACACTCAATGTGTTTAACTGATGGAATTTCAGGTTCTAGGAGGGTGAAAAAAATAAATTGAGAAAATTCCCATCCAAGCCACTACAGGTGGACATCAGGTCGTCAGCTTTTTTTTTTTAGCCCCAAGCCATAACAAGAAGGATCACAACTTCCCAAGGAAGACATCTCAAGGACTTACATTAACTGGTTACATTAGAAGAAAATGGTATTTAAGAGGAACAGTAAACCCAGAATTAAAGTTTAGATTATTTCTTGCTTATTTGTCATCATTGCTTGCCAGTCTTGTAAATTACTGTAATATACTCATGTATAAAGCATAATCTTTCAGCACATTTTTTATGCTGAAAAATGGCCCCCTCAAGCTTATAAAAAAAAAATAAATAAAATCACCGAAAATTAGTCATGTTAAATATCCATTGCACCTAGCAGTAGGCTGCTAGCTCCATTGAGAGGCAACACAACTATCTCAATCTCCTGCAACCTAAGCGATGGGGGCGGTTGTGGCACCTGCGACCAGCCATGCCAACAGGGAGGTGATTGGTGGTATTTGTAGACACAAGGTTACCTATATAGAGTATAAGAGTATAAAAAGTTGAATAAAAAAAAAATCCAGTGAACAGAGGGTTGTTCTGGTAATTGGCTCAAGCTCATAGCAAATAGTGGGGCTCAACAATTACTTGCCCTAACAGCAGAGGGGAGAGGTTCCTGCTGCAGCCAGTTGTTTTAGAGTTGAGTCACTTTCTGTGTTTACTGCTCCTTTAAAACTGTCAAGTTAAATCGCTTGGACGACACACTTATATTTGTAATTCAGCAGCCCAATAAAAGCCAAATGCAGGCATAGTACAATATTAATATACCCCAATATAAATGCTTCAACGAAGTTACTTACTGAATTAGTGCATGAAACCTCTCAAAGCCAATCTCCTCTGCAGCCAAGGCAGCTACACATAAAAGACACCATTCAGCACGACATAGCATAAAATACACACAGTACACAATATAAAGAGAAGGAAATGTATCTGGCTGGAAGAAAGAAAGGTTACATGACACAAGCTACAAAGACACAAGCATGTAGCCCCATGTAATAAGGGGGTCGGGAGGAGGTGGCCATTTAAAAGGGGAAGAATCAATTTAAACACATGACCATCACATCCCGCTGCTATCAATTATAACACGGAGCACGAAATAAATGCAGTCTATGGTGAGAAACTGAAGAACAGTTGATAATGTTACCTAGAATTAAAGGGATTATCCACCTTTTAGACATTTTTTTTGTTTTTAAACAAATTTATTTTGGGCTAAAAATTTGTTTTGCAATGGAGTTTCATTAAGAAAAAATTGCAGTTTGCTTGTATAGACTATTGCCGGCTGCAGAAAGAGTTAACTGTGAATGCATCAGTTGGATCGGTATTACAGGTAGTTTAAGGGGAACCACCATCAAAAACTTTATATTCCCATAGATATAGGGTTAATTTGCATTTCGATGTGTTACAATGCTGCATTACTGAATTGGTGGCTACAGGGAGAAAATGAAGCAATTTCCTCCTGGGAGCTGCCAGCTTTCAGTCATAGGGGCGGTGCAAGGAGTGGATGCAGGCACTGCTCACCATACACCCCGGCTCTTCTACTCTGTACAGATGTGCTGCAGAACAAGCTGTTAAAGAGCCACAGATGGGGTGCATAGTGAGCGGAGTCTGTAGCCACTACCTGCCCCGTCTCTACAACTGAAAGCTGGCAGCTCCCAGGAGGAAGTTCATTTTCGCCCTGTAGCTGCCAGTTCAGTAATAAAGCCAAGCAGCTTTGTAACGCAGTTCCCCACAAATTAACCCTATATCTACAAGTAAAGTGTTGTCTGATGAGATAGCATCAAGTGCTTGGTACGCGTAATGAGCAGTTGGACGCTCGAATGGGAGAGACTCGAGTACCAAATATAATAGAAGTCAATGGGGCACTCAAGCATATTTCTGGAATATCTTTGAGTTTCCCATTGACTTCCATTGTACTCGATACTCTAGTCACGCCCATCCAAGCGTCCGACTGCTCACTACAAGTACCGAGCACGGGAGCATGGGAGTGCTCGCTCATCACTACTACAGACCAAACGAATATTGAATGTACAGAACAAAAAAAGGAGAGGTTTTAATTGGTGTAAAATTTTCTAATGAAACACCAAAAATATTTTAGCTCTAAATAAATGCATTTAAAGGGGTTGTGCAGAATTCTATAAATATGGCTGAATAACTTCAAAAACAGCGCCACCACTGTCTACAGGTTGTGTGGGATATTGCAGCTTATCTCCATTTGGTGAATGGGCCTATGCTGTAATATCACAAGTAACCTGTAGACAGGGGTGGCGCTGTTTTTGAAAGAATGCAGTAAAGTTTTATCAATCCTGGATATCTCCTTTAAGATGTTTTCTAATAATTGTTTACAATGCACTAGGCTGAGAAAACAGGACGTGGATTTTCCCCTTCACTTCGATTACTTTTGGATAGTACAAGTAAACTTATTTGTTCACTAATCTAAGATTTTTGTGAGGTCACAGCCTTGAGGAAAACCCCCAACATAAAGTATACCCCTGACTATTCACTCCCTCTGTTATTCTTCCTGGAAATGTTTGACTAGATTGACAGCTGGGTGTTCCCATGTCAATGGGGGCGTGTTCTGACCCATTCTGTCCAATCAATAGTGACAGCTCAGTGTGTGCAGGGACACCCCCGCGGAAATGGACAATGGTAGCACCCAGTTATTAATGTATTCATACACTACCAGGAGCATTAATAGAGGAACAGCATAAGGTAGAGATAATAGGATGCGCCAGTTCTCCAAGGGAGAAAAGAAAATACCGTATTTTGCAATTGCCAGCTCTAATTATGAATAAGATTACAGAACATTGTTATAAGAAAAGACTGCCGACCCACCCTAACATGCAGTGTGAACAGATGCATAACTGAATAGAACATTATAATAGACAGTTACACTCTACAATCCTAAAACAAGCAAACCAAGAAAATACCAATATAGAACTGCGTTATAGCTGAGGATAAATGTGAGAAAAACTGAGACACTTAGCATATAAAGATGGCCATTTCTATATTTCTACTGGACGGATATAGATATGGCAATCTTTATATGCCAAGTCATTTTTTTGTGTTTTTCCTTTTATAATGCAGTTTTATACTCTTATATTCTTGGTGTGCATGTCTTAACATTACAGAGTGAAATTGTCTTTTACAGAACATCTTTGGCACATTCTGGTTCAGGTCGCTTAGTGACAAGAGACCCTCCAGCTCTACCGCACAGGGGCGCACCCCCGATCCCAGCCTCATCTAGTCACTGTATGTTAGAAGAAGTAATTAGATTATGTGAGAACACGTGCTGAACATTTATGACCCCCAATTAGTAAGAAAAATGACTGCTTCCATCCAAACAGTGCCACTCCTGTTACCAGGCTGTGTTTGGTATTACACCCCTACTGCCTTTTATGTTGTGTAGCTGCAATACCAGACAGCCTATCAACCAATGCAGTTTTACTTCTGGAAAAAGCAGCCATGTGTTTCTTTTTTGTTTTTCAGATTGTTCCACCATTGGATGATTAGTGGGGATCCCAACTAGAAGACCCTCTGGGACCGTCACAGTGTACAAACATCTGTTATTGCTTGCACAAGTGCAACAACTCATGTAATTACTCGCCATCAACCCCAGAGATCAGAACGCCAATAAACTGGCATAAATGTGAACACATTTCCTCCCTGGAATGTACTGGGCATCCTAAGGGTATGTGCACATCAGTGGTTTTGTGGGCTGCTTTTGGACGTTTTCCGTCGGCGTTTTCCGCTCAGTTTTATTTTAATTTATGTTAATCCTATCCTCCGGTTGGATTAACATGCTAGTCAATGGATTTTAGAAAACTCTGTCTTCATTAGAACGGTTTTCTTCTGGTCGTTTTCAGTCAAAACTGAGTTTTCTCAGTCAAAACTGAGTTTTATCACCGTTTTCCAAAAATAGAGCAAGTGACTTCTTTCCTCCGTTTTTCCACCGGTTTCAGCTGAACAAGTGTACTAAAAACTCAGTTTTTAAAACCGCTCAGAAAAACAGCCGACAAAACCCAGCAGAAAACGAGCAAAAAACGAGCAAAAAACTAGGGCCACTGCTGAGCACAGAAAACTCAGTTTCTGCTAAAAAAACCCAGGTTTTTGGACGGTCTGCAGAGATGCACAAACGTCAGATGTGCACATAGCCTAAGGAGAGTGCAGATGTATTGAGCGGGTTCAGGAGCTCAACTCACCCCATAGGGCAGGTGCCGGCAGTCTCATACAGACAACACTTGTGTCTAAATAGCAGTGATCGGGTACAGCTCCGATTGCTGCTTATAACCATTATTTACCAATGTCCTTTTTTTGGGACGCCTAATCTTTTGCTTCTAGCAACCAAGATTTTATACTTGGGTCCAATTTTTTGTGTTGTGTTTGTAAAATGAATGTTTTCAAAACAGGGAAATCAGGTCATTGTCAGTTTTAATTGAATATTCTTCCACCCAGAGAGCCTTCAAAACACCTATTTGAGGTTTTTTTCAAAATTCGGATCATAAGCTGAAATTATTATTTAAAAATCACAGTTCTGTGATCACAACGTTATTAGAACTATTGTTTATGCTTGAAGGAAGGTATAGAATGCAATGGCATTGATGTAGATTTACCAAGGCCAGAGTTATATTCAAGTGAAATTGCCGTCCCATTTTTGGGACACAGTGCATTCTGCCAATCTATTTTCGATGTTTTTTGTTACCTGGAAATTTTGGTTTGATTCACTAGTTTTTATACATAACCCTAAATCATTTATAACTGATATGGCACGCAGAGGTCTCAGTCTGGAAATCGCTTCCCCCCCCCTTCCCCAGTATCTTTCAGACTATATATGCTTTGTGAAGCCTGATATCTCAGCTGTACTGGAGACACTCAGTAGAACAGACCCTGCAACTTGCTGGCTTGTCAGACATTGTTTACGATCAAATCACAGTATATAAGGTTGGTAGTTTATGTTTTTATTCATCACAATTGTTTATTTAGCTTGTTTTATGAATGGATAGTGAAATATGAAATATATATATATATATTTAAAATAATAATAAATATTTATATCTATAGTTTTCTAAATCTTACTATACTAATTTTTGTTTTTGTTGTATCAGCAGTGGCAATCAACATGGCATATCGATATAAAAAAAGGACTAAGGCTGGCTTCACACCACGGCACAGTCCGGTCCGGGGCTGTCAGGCATGAACTTGAAGTTTTGGGAAAGGAAGGTGTGTCACAGTCCGCGCTGCCAAGAAATCCGCTCGTAATAACGCTAGTGGTCAGTATCCAAATTTATCCTCTTTATTCATCCAACGCGTTTCAACGCCCTCCTGGCGTCTTCCTCAGGGATGTCCCTCCCCCACCAAACAACTCATATTTATACACAAAGCAATTGACATAACAAGTGGGTGTTCCCCATCATGTGACGTCAAAAACGTCATCATGGCTGGGCGGGTGTTACATTTTGGCGCAAAAAATGTAAAACAGCTTTATACATACATCAAAATGCAAGTTACATATCATTACATATATTTAAAAAATCAGTAAAATATTCACATAAAAAAATCCTTCCTAAAAATCAAGCGGAAAATCACCCAAAAGTCTGTCCTATGTGCATGCCATATGTAAAAAAATGTAAAATGAGTAAAAGTAATGGTGGAGCATCAGTAGTTATTTCTGAGTTTCGAACTTGTGTCCGCACAACAATCGTTCTCATAGGTAATTTCATTGTGCACTGAGCCATCATTGTTGGCAACTACTTCAGCTTCTGATTTTTTGCATCAGGTGACATGTCTCTTTTTATTTTACAGATATCAAAGGGAGCTGCCATAGGAGAGTGCAATATGGATACGGATTTTCGTTCTTACCCTATTTCAAAATGACTTTATTCACATAAAAGTTGGAACATTTTTAATATTAAATTATTATTATATTATTATTAAATTGTAATAAACTATAAAAAACTATAAAAATTTTTTTATTGAAAGCATAATTAAAACTGTGTATATAAAACGAATTAATAAAGAGGATGGGAATCTGAATATTGATTCAAAAAGTATCTTTGTTACATGAGATTAAATATATCTGAATAAAAAAATAAATATATATAAAAAAATATATCTCAAAAATAAAATGATTCTTCATAGCAAAGAATTCATAGAGTCTTATTCTTTGTATGCGAGACAAATAAACCCCAAGTAATGGAGTATAGGAGGGATTTATAAGGATGGGTGGTAAAGATGTATCTCTCCACTATGGGGGATTCTGCCTCAGAAAGGAACTGAGGGATTATAAGGGCGATTACCCTCAGTTCCTTTCTGAGGCAGAATCCCCCATAGTGGAGAGATACATCTTTACCACCCATCCTTATAAATCCCTCCTATACTCCATTACTTGGGGTTTATTTGTCTCGCATACAAAGAATAAGACTATGAATTCTTTGCTATGAAGAATCATTTTATTTTTGAGATATATTTTTTTATATATATTTATTTTTTTATTCAGATATATTTAATCTCATGTAACAAAGATACTTTTTGAATCAATATTCAGATTCCCATCCTCTTTATTAATTCGTTTTATATACACAGTTTTAATTATGCTTTCAATAAAAAAATTTTTATAGTTTTTTATAGTTTATTACAATTTAATAATAATATAATAATAATTTAATATTAAAAATGTTCCAACTTTTATGTGAATAAAGTCATTTTGAAATAGGGTAAGAACGAAAATCCGTATCCATATTGCACTCTCCTATGGCAGCTCCCTTTGATATCTGTAAAATAAAAAGAGAGACATGTCACCTGATGCAAAAAATCAGAAGCTGAAGTAGTTGCCAACAATGATGGCTCAGTGCACAATGAAATTACCTATGAGAACGATTGTTGTGCGGACACAAGTTCGAAACTCAGAAATAACTACTGATGCTCCACCATTACTTTTACTCATTTTACATTTTTTTACATATGGCATGCACATAGGACAGACTTTTGGGTGATTTTCCGCTTGATTTTTAGGAAGGATTTTTTTATGTGAATATTTTACTGATTTTTTAAATATATGTAATGATATGTAACTTGCATTTTGATGTATGTATAAAGCTGTTTTACATTTTTTGCGCCAAAATGTAACACCCGCCCAGCCATGATGACGTTTTTGACGTCACATGATGGGGAACACCCACTTGTTATGTCAATTGCTTTGTGTATAAATATGAGTTGTTTGGTGGGGGAGGGACATCCCTGAGGAAGACGCCAGGAGGGCGTTGAAACGCGTTGGATGAATAAAGAGGATAAATTTGGATACTGACTACTAGCGTTATTACGAGCGGATTTCTTGGCAGCGCGGACTGTGACACACCTTCCTTTCCCAAAACTTCAAGTTCGTCTACCCTGAGTGGAGACCGGTGGAAGTCCAGCAGCAGCCATCAAGACACGTACCATATCAGGCCTCTGAACCAGTTGTGGGTGGCACAACTGGACTAGGTGAGTGAAACTATTTCTCACCTTAATTGTCTAGTGTCTAGTGATAAGGGCACTATTGCGCCTCTTGTCCCCCCCCCCTCTCTAGGCATGAACCTGACAGCCCCGGACCGGATCAGCACACAGAACCGGAGGGCCAAATGTGCCCTCCGGTCCTGTGTGCAGCCGGATGCAGCTGCAGCTGCTAATGATTCAAGACCACGGCTCGAAATCACAGCGGCGTGCAGCCGCCGGTGTTCAGTTCCCGTATCGTCCCAATCCAGCCCCATAGGCTCCCATGTCAGGGAGTGCCGGATTGCCCCGGATCCGGGAGAATCCGGAATACAGGTTTTTGGGGAGATTTTTCTCCCCGGACACAAAAACGTTGCAAGGCTCCTGAGAATTTACCATCCACCTCAGCAGGAACTTCAAGTACCAGAAGGATTGCATTGGCCTATCTAAGCAAAAGAACACAATCAACCCCAAAGCAATGTGGACCTCAATGGAGTAAACTATTAGGTGGCCGAGTTAGTGATGACGTCAGATTTGATCCTGGTAATCATTTGATAGAGCCAATTGCTACACAAAGAAGGTGTGCTTTACGCAAGAGAAAAACAACCAGAATTTGCAAACGGTGTGATGTTCCCCTTCATGCTAAGTGTTTTGCTGTATTCCATTCCCCCCGAGTTATTTGTAGAATTTTGTAATATATTTTGAGAAAAAAAAAAGTGTATAAACATATTGTTTGCATAATAGTTTGGAAGCAAAAAAAATGCAAAAAAATAAAGTTGAATAAGTTCCATCTTTTCTGAGTTTTTGCTATCACTTTCTGCCAACGTCCCAAAATTGGGACGCACTTTTCTGAAAAATCCGTACTTGTAAAAATTTGGCAAATTATGTTTCTTATTCATTAGGACCTAAATCATTAAAAATCTGACATTTAATTAAAAAAAAAAAATGATAATGGCTAATTTGGCAAGTAATGGGTTAACCATTAAAATGCTGAGATTGATCTCAGATAGCTGAAGGATAGAAGAGATAAATGGACTCACCCAAGTCCCGGTTGTGGAGTCGTCTGACTCATCGGGGCCACAATTTGACCCAATCCTCATTGGAGCTCACTGGTTGGCTCCCCATCCGCATACAGAAAGCCAAAAGCAACGTCTGGGGAACGGAGGAAGGGTGGGGATTTGTCATTTTTTTATTTGACAACCAAACTTCGGAAGGTAACTGTGCTTTTATCCAAAGTGCCAGCCGATCATACACTGCAAATGGCATGCACAAGGCAGAGCACTGAGTGTACCCGAGTACAGTGATCCAGTGATTTGGATATATAATGCACCTGAACTCCTACCCCGAACAGGTTCGTTCATCTCTGAGGAACGATTGCATGTCCATTTTGCGCTGTCTGTCCTGATGATCTTCCCCCCTACAGCCTCCACCTAATGCTTTGGTGAAGACCAGCCAGAGGCCAGGCTTCATAGGAGATCATCATTTGTGGCATATACAGCAATACTAAAGTAGATCAGTATACAGTGGTCGAGATCAAGTGGATTACAGTCCTTTAGGGGTCCAAATAAAAAGAAAAATTTGGTTGCGTCATCATGGGGTATCCAGTAGATATATGGCATGAGGAAGAAAGGAACCCCTTTAAATTCCCAGAGAAAAAATGCCTTTCATTGCTTAATGATTATTAAATGCTCAGTCTTGGTACATTCTGTCATTTCCAGCTTGTAACAAATGGAGTCTTTGTAATTAAATGAACCGTATTCAGGTTTCTTTTTGTATTAAGAGAAAACTCAGATTCCCGGAGACGTTACAGCGGGGGAAGGATCTGCAATTGTTTTATGCTCGGAGTCTCCTTTTGTCAATACTTATCGGCTGTCAAGTAGAGCAATCTCTTCTCCTGACGGGCAAATTGTAATTATGACAAATCTCAAGACTTTCTGTACTTTTGAAATTGTTCCTGCAGAAAGGAACAACAAAATCTGTTTATTCTGAAGGTTTAATGGGAGGCAGAAGCCTTTTAACTGCCTTGAAGATGTGAAGAAAAAAAGCTTGAAATGATAGAGAAAATAAAAAAAAAACCATTTACCGTATATACTCGTGTATAAGCCGAGTTTTTCAGCACAGAAATTGTGCTGAAAAGTGCCCCCCTCGGCTTATACACGAGTCAGTGACGGCTGACTGTGTGGGGCCGGTGTCCGGGGGATGGAGGAGGCAGGGGAGGCTGTATAGTGAGCGGCCGGTCACGTGGGGCCGCTCATTAGTGCAATGCAATATGCACTGCATCCCCCTGTCCATCAGCGGCAGGGGGAGCCGTGCATATTACATAGCACTGTCAGTGCTCTCCCGCCCCCCTGTGGTAGTATACAGCAGCCCCCCCGTGGTAGTATACAGCAGCCCCCCCGTGGTAGTATACAGCAGCCCCCCCCTGTGAGAATACAGCAGCCCCCCCGTGGTAGTATACAGCAGCCCCCCCGTGGTAGTATACAGCAGCCCCCCCGTAGTATATACAGCAGCCCCCCCGTAGTAGTATACAGCAGCCCCCCTGTGGGTATATAGAGCCCCCCCCGTTGCTGCCGCACACCTGTAAAAAGAAGATCTTTCATACTTATCTTCCTGCTGTCACCGCGCGCATCCCCCGCTCTCCTTCTTGCTTGCACCCGGCATCCATCCACGTGACCGCGCACAAATAATGACGTCATTATTTGTGCGCGGTCATATGGATGGACCCCGGGGGCCCGGGTGCAAGCAAGGAGGAGAGCGGGGGATGCGCGCGGTGACAGCAGGAAGATAAGTATGAAAGATCTTCTTTTTACAGGTGTGCGGCAGCAACGGGGGGGGGGGGGGGGCTCTATATACCCACAGGGGGGCTGCTGTATACTACCACGGGGGGGCTGCTGTATATACTACGGGGGGGCTGCTGTATTCTCACAGGGGGGGGCTGCTGTATATACTACGGGGGGGCTGCTGTATACTACCACAGGGGAGGGGCTGCTGTATATTACCACAGGGGGGGACTGCTGTATACCCACAGGGGGGCTGCTGTATACTACCACAGGGGAGGGGCTGCTGTATATACCTCTGTGGCTGCTGTATACTACCACAGGGGGAGGCTGCTGTATACTACCACAGGGGGAGCTGCTGTACACTACCACAGGGGGAGACTGCTGTACACTACCACAGGGGAGACTGCTGTACACTACCACAGGGGAGACTGCTGTACACTACCACAGGGGGAGACTGCTGTATACTACCACAGGGGAGACTGCTGTATACTACCACAGGGGGAGACTGCTGTATACTACCACAGGGGGAGACTGCTGTATACTACCACTGGGGGAGACTGCTGTATACTACCACAGGGGGAGACTGCTGTATACTACCACAGGGGGAGACTGCTGTATACTACCACTGGGGAGGCTGCTGTATACTACCACTGGGGAGGCTGCTGTATACTACTACTGGGGCTGCTGTATATACCTCTGTGGCTGCTGTATACTACCACAGGGGGAGGCTGCTGTATACTACCACAGGGGAGGCTGCTGTACACTACCACAGGGGGAGGCTGCTGTACACTACCACAGGGGGAGGCTGCTGTACACTACCACAGGGGAGACTGCTGTATACTACCACAGGGGGAGACTGCTGTATACTACTACTGGGGGAGACTGCTGTATACTACCACTGGGGAGGCTGCTGTATACTACCACTGGGGAGGCTGCTGTATACTACTACTGGGGCTGCTGTATATACCTCTGTGGCTGCTGTATACTACCACAGGGGGAGGCTGCTGTATACTACCACAGGGGGAGGCTGCTGTACACTACCACAGGGGGAGACTGCTGTATACTACCACAGGGGGAGACTGCTGTATACTACTACTGGGGGAGACTGCTGTATACTACCACAGGGGGAGACTGCTGTATACTACCACTGGGGAGGCTGCTGTATACTACCACTGGGGAGGCTGCTGTATACTACTACTGGGGCTGCTGTATATACCTCTGTGGCTGCTGTATACTACCACAGGGGGAGGCTGCTGTATACTACCACAGGGGGAGGCTGCTGTACACTACCACAGGGGGAGACTGCTGTATACTACCACAGGGGGAGACTGCTGTATACTACCACAGGGGGAGACTGCTGTATACTACCACAGGGGAGACTGCTGTATACTACCACAGGGGGAGACTGCTGTATACTACCACTGGGGAGGCTGCTGTATACTACCACTGGGGAGGCTGCTGTATACTACTACTGGGCTGCTGTATATACCTCTGTGGCTGCTGTATACTACCACTGGGGAGGCTGCTGTATACTACTACTGGGGCTGCTGTATATACCTCTGTGGCTGCTGTATACTACCACAGGGGGAGGCTGCTGTATACTACCACTGGGGAGGCTGCTGTATACACACTCGCCTTATATACTCTTGGTGCTGATACACCACAGGAGGCAGGCTTCTAGGAGATACACTTGTGGCATGTGCAATACTAAGTAGATGCAGTATACATGTGGTCGATACTACATAGTGGTTACAGTCCTTAGGGGTCTAGAAAAATTTGGTGCTGTTCTATCATGGGGATCCTGTAGATATACTACCATGAGGAGAAGGACGCTTTAACATTCAGATGAAAAATCCTTTCTCTGTTACATGAGTTTGTAATATCTAGTCTGGGTGCATTCTATACATTTGCAGCTGTTAATAAATGGGAGTCTTGTAATTTAATAACCACAGGTGGAGGCTTTTGTATAAGCACAAAACTGCTGATTACTCCGGAGACGTTACAGCACGGGGGAAGGACTGCAATTGTTACTACGGAGCTCCTTGTAATACTACCAGCTGTGTAGAGCATGCTTTCTACTGACGGGGCAATTGTAATTATGACAATCTCTAGCTTTACTACCCTTGGAAGTGTTTCCATGGGAAGGACATGAACTGTTTATTCAAGGTTATACATGGAGCAAAGTTTTAACATGCAAAGAGGGACGGAATAAACTGGATCGAGATATACAAATATAAACATTATATATACAGCGCTAGCAAAAATTAAGAGACCACTGCAAAATGTTCAGTTTTTCCGATTTTTCTCTTTCTAGATATATTTGAGTAAAATGTACATTGTTCTTTTATTCTATAAACTATGACTGTTTCCGAAATTCAAAGCTAAAAATGTTGTATTTATTTGCAGCAAATGAGAAATCAAAGTAATAATATAATAATCACAATGAAAGAAAACTAGTTCTTATTAATTTAGAAACAATAATACTAATGTTTTTAACTAAGGAAGAGTTCAGAAATCAATATTTGGTGGAATAACCATGATTTTTAATCACAGCTTTCATGAGTCTTGACATGCGTTCAACTTTTGGGTGACCTTATGCCACTACGGGCACAAAAATGTAAGCAGTTCTTCTTTGATGGCTTGTGACTACCCATCTTCCTCTTGATTACATTCCAGAGGTTTTAATGGGGTTCAGGTCTGGAGATTGGGCTGGCCATGACAGGGTCTTGATGTGGTGCTCCTTCATCCACACATTGATTGCCCTAGCTGTGTGGCATGGGGCATTGTCCTACTGGAAAAACCTAGTTGCCTGAGAAGAAGGAAGCAAGTGTTTTTTCAAGGTTAACCTTGTATGCGTCTTGATTCAGACATCTTTCGCAAAGATTAACCTGCCCAATTCCAGCCTTGCTGAAGCATCCCCTTTTTATCACCGATCCTCCACCAAATTTCACTGTGGCTTGTACGCCTCTCCAGGTCTCCGCTAACCTCTAGACGATCAGGTGTTGGGTAAAGCTGAAAATTAGACTCATCAGAGAAGATTACCTTACTCCAGTCCTCTATGGTCCAATCCTTATGGTCTTTAGCAAACTTCAGCCTCGCTCTCCTTTGCTTCTCATATGAAGTTTTTTCTAGCTTTACATGACTTGAGCCCTGCCTCCAGGAGCCCGTTACGAACAATTCTTGATGTGCACTTCACCCCATCTGCCATTCCATTCCTTTTGTAGGCCACTTGATGTCATCCTGCGGTTGCTGAGTGACATTCGAATAAGATGACAATTATCCTGGTCAGTGGAAGTCTTTCGCCCTCTGCTGGTCTGTAGCTTTATTATCCCCAATGTCTGCTGCTTGATCTGAAAGTACCCCGTTTTTTATACTGCTTTTTACTAAGCACTTGCTTTTTATTATTACCTTTTTATAGCAGTGTACTTCCACACGTTTGTTATACTGTTTTTTTCTTGGTCTACTGCTGCTTGATCTTGTTGTAATGTCACTGCCTGTCTTTGGCAGAATTGAGCCCTTCTTTTCCTCACTCAATTTTTCTTTTCAACTCTTTTGGTATGGTTAAAAAAGAGAATTTTGTTTACTTACTCGTAAATTCTTTTTCCTTTAGTCCTTAAATCTGGGAGACCCTGACATTCGGGTGTTATATGCTGCCCCCTGGAGGTCACACCAATTATAGGAGAGATTTTCTCCTCCTCTCCTCTGCAGCATATACGCCCCCTGCAGGAATACTGTCAGTTTGGTATATAAGCAGGAGGAGGAAAACATTGCACTGTAACACAAATCCAGGCCAACCGGGCCGAAAAGGAAAAGTATAAGGCCAGAACAATGGCCAACAGTGAGATTATGTGCTGTACAAGAGACGCAGGTACGCCCGAAGGGCAAAAGGGAGGGTGCTGGGTCTCCCAGATTTAAGGACTGAAGGAAAAAGAATTTACGGTAAGTAAACAAAATTCTCTTTTTCCTTGTCGTCCAAAATCTGGGAGACCCAGACATCGGGACGTCCAAAAGCAAATCCCTGGGTGGGAAAAAACCACTACACCCGAAAGGCAACTCAGACATTTACAGGTGGGCAACAGCCGCCTTGAGAACGCGTCTGCCCAGACCTGCATCCGCCAGGCATGAACATGTACCTGGTAATGTTTAGAAAATGTGTGCAGGCTTGACCAAGTGGCGGCCTGACACACCTGTTGGGCTGAGGCTTGATGCCGGCCGCAAGGCCCACGAAGCACCCACGGCCCTGGTGGAATGCGCCTTGAGTCCCGCCGGGGGTGACGTGTGAGAGGCCGAATAGGCCTCTAATATGGCCGTCCTCATCCAACAGGCAATTGTGGCCTTGGAGGCGGAAGAGCCCTTACCGCTTCCGGCCGTGAGAATAAAGAGAGTCAGTCCGACACAGAGGAGCTGTGCGAGACAAGTACACTCTCAGAGCCCTGACCAAGTCCAAGTTGTGGAGGGCCTTTTCAAACCTGTGAACCGGGTTTGGACAAAAAGACGGAAGAGAAATGTCCTGGTTGAGGTGAAAAGGTGAGACCACCTTTGGGAGAAAGGAAGGAACTTTGTCCTGATGTACCACCAAGAAGGGAGGCTTGCATGACAACGCCGCCACATCTGACACCCGCCGAAGCGAGGTGATAGCCACCAAGAATGCCACCTTTTGTGAAAGGGTGAACAAGGGAATTTCCGTCAGTGGTTCAAATGGAGGCTTCTGAAGGGCCGAGAGAACCAAATTGAGATCCCACGGGGTCCAGAGGACGCTTGTAGGGTGGGACAATGTGGGCCACCCCTTGCATAAATGTTTGAACCTGTGGGAGCCTAGCCAGCCTCTTGGAATAAAGGACAGAAAGGAAATCTGTCCTTTCAGAAAGCTTAGGGAAAGACCAGTGTCTAGACCCGACTGAAGGAACAAGAGTAATGTAGGCAAGGAGAAGGGCCACGGGGAGTGGCCTTTAGCAGAACACCAGGAGAGGAAAATTCTCCACGTCCAGTGATAAATCTTCAGCGAGGCAGGCTTATGAGCCTGCTTCATGGTGTCCTGAACTTCCCAGGGGAGACCCGATTGTGTCAGGACCCAGGATTCAAGGGCCAACAGTCAACCTGAGTGCCGCAGAATTGTGGCGGAAGAATGGGCCTTGCGAGAGAAGGTCTGGACGATCTGGAAGACTCCAAGGCTTGCCGTCTGCGAGCTGGAGCAGTTCCGGGAACCAGGCTCTCCTGGGCCAATTGGGTGCGATCAGAAGCACACGGTGACATTCCGCCCTTATCTTAGGGAGCACTCGAGGTAACAGGGCCAGAGGTGGGAACACGTATGGCAGGCGAAACTGAGACCAATCCTGGACCAGTGCGTCCGCTGCCAGAGCCCTGTGGTCGTGGGCCCTGGCTATGAAAGCCGGAACTTTGTTGTTGAGGAATGACGCCATCAAGTCAACGTCCGGAGTCCCCCACCGCCTGCAAATGGCTTGGAATACTTCCGGGTTCAAAGACCATTCGCCCGGGTCCATGCCTTGACGGCTGAGATAGTCCGCTTCCCAGTTGTCCACACCCGGAATGTGGACCGCGGAAATGACGGAGCCTGCGGCTTCCGCCCAGGATAGGATCTTTTGGATCGTCAGGGTGCTGCAAGTGCCTCCCTGATGATTGATGGAAGCGACGGCCGTCGCGTTGTCCGATTGGATCCTCACCTGGCGGCCGCTCAGGAGGGACTGAAACGCCAAAAGTGCCAGATAAACCGCCCTGATTTCCAGAATGTTGATGGGAAGGGAGGATTCTACCGTGGACCATGTGCCCTGAGCCCTGTGGTGAAGGAACACCGCTCCCCAGCCGGCGAGACTGGCGTCCGTGGTGACCACCGATCATGACGCGGAATAAGGGATCGACCCTGAGACAGGGACGGGTGTGTCAGCCACCACTGGAGAGATTCCCTCGTTTCGGGGGACAGGGAGATGTTGTGATCCAGGGTCCTCAGATTTTTGTCCCAGACTCGAAGGATCTCCAGCTGAAGAGGGCGCAGATGGAGTTGTGCGAATGGGACTGCCTCTATCGATGCCACCATCTGTCCCAAGATCTGCATCAGACGCCTGATGGAATACGAGCGAGGAGGGAGGATGGAACGAACTCCCGCTTGGAGAGAGACGGTCTCTCGTGAGGCAGCCGCACCAGAGCTGCTCGAGTGTCGAATTGCATGCCCAGATACACGAGACTCTGGGTGGGAACCAGAACCAACTTCGGCAGGTTAACAATCCAGCCAAACTTCCTGAGAGTCGACAGAGTAGTAGAAATGGCTTGCCGGCATTCCTGATGTGAGGGCGCCTTGACAAGGAGGTCGTCCAGATAAGGGATGACCAACAGCCCCTGAGAGTGAAGGATGGAGATCAATGATGCCATCACTTTGGTGAATACTCGAGGAGCGGTGGCCAAGCCGAAGGGGAGGGCCACGAATTGGAAATGGTCGTCCCCAATCGCAAAGCGCAGGAACCGTTGGTGATCTGGAGCGATGGGGATGTGTAGGTATGCATCTTTTATGTCTATGGATGCTAAGAATTCCCCCTGAGACTTCGAGGCTATCACAGAACGCAGTGATTCCATACGAAAATGCCTCACTTTGAGGTGCGTGTTGAGGAGCTTTAGGTCCAGAACGGGGCGAACGGACCAGTCCTTCTTGGGCACAATGAAGAGATTTGAGGAAAATCCCTGGAACCGCTCCCTTTAGGGAACTGGGACGATGACTCCTTCCCGCTTTAGGGACTCCAGAGCTTAATGAAAGGCGTGGACCTTGGCGGGAGGGGGTGAAGTCATGAAGAAACGGCTTGGAGGGACTGAGTTTAGTTCTATGAAGTAGCCGTGAGTGACAATATCTCGCACCCATTGGTCTAGGATGTCGGAGAGCCAAATGTCCCGAAACTGGGACAATCTGCCTCCGACTTGGTGCAAGTCATGCTGAGGCAGTCTTGGACGGCTTCTGACCAGAGGACTTTTGCTGGAGAGAATGCCAGGCGTTACCCTAGCCTTGGGAGGGCTGGGACTTGTCAGAAAGAAATGTCCTGTTGGTAGAGGAGGATTGTCTAGAGGACCAGCCAGAGGAACGAAATGGACGAAAGGAACGGAACCTGGCAGATTTCTGCTGCGCAGGTTTACTTCCTTTCTGTTGGGGCAGGAGTGTACTTTTGCCTCCTGTTGTGTCCTTGATAAGTTCATCCAGACGTTCCCCGAAGAGATGATCTCCGGTACAGGGGATCCCTGTAAGATGCTTCTTGGAAGAAGCGTCACCTTTCCAATCCCGGAGCCAAAGGATTCTGCGAATGGCGAGGGAATTGGCGGCTGCCACTGCTGAGCACCCGGCTGAGTCAAGCACCGCGTTGAGATCATACTTTGATACCATGGTCATTTGTTCGAGAGAGGGGGGATGCCTCAGGAACTTTATCGTAGGTCATGGAATAAACTGTGTCTGCAAATGCAGAAATGCCTTAAGGGACCAGGCAGCTGCAAAGGCGGGAGGGAACGCCGCGCCAATTGCGTCATAAATTTCCTTGGTTAAAAGTTCAATCTGACGGTCTGCCGAATCCTTCAAAGAGGAGCTGGCGGCGATGGAAATCGTGGTTTTTGTAGCCAATCTGGCTACGGCCGGGTCAACCTTAGGGGGTTGAGACCAGCTAGATAGTACTGCTGGGGCAAAAGGATACTTGGGATCCGTGGCCTTAGGCATGAAGCGTTTTGCCGGGCATGCCTTGGGCTTCTGCACCGTGTCTGTAAAGTCGGGATGATCCGAGAAGATGCTGGGAGGTTTCTTAGGATCCCTAAGCGAGACCGTGGCTCGCTGCTCAGATTGTGTGTCAGGAGCAGGCAGGTCCAGGATGCTATTGATAATGGAGACAATGTTGTCAACCAAAGTGTCCCCTTCAGGGACAGATTCAGAGGCCGTCCGTTCTGACTCGGAGCCAGAGGCAGAAGATTCCTCTTCCTCACCTTACTCTAGAGGCTGCCTCGACTGAGATGTGGGCGAGGAGGGGGAAAGGTCTCGGCGGCGTTTCTTGGATCTGGGACCTACGAGAGACGGAGTGGCCCTGTCACGCCTCGCCGGAAGAGAAGGGCCTGGGACCGAAGGGGATCCGCCCATTTCCTGGTCAGGATCCTGGTTAATTGCCTGACTAATGGACCTAGTCATAGAGGCTACAGAGTGCAACATAGCTCGCGACACTGCCAGGGCCACTGAATCGGACAATCACTTTGATAAGACGTCAGTCCACTGAGGAGCCGGTGTTAAGACCGGGGGAGTGGACGCCTGACCCCCGTGGGGGTAGGGGCATCCACCTGGGACCGGGTTCCGTGGATATCCAGGGACCTGTTCTGCTCACAGGCAGTGCAGAGGGGATTGACACTCTGCCCAGGCAACATGACCTTGCACACTGTACAAGTTGCATACAATTTCGGAGCCCTGGGGGTCTTACCCTTGCTCTTAGGCTACTTTCACACTACGATTTTTGTAAAATCCGATGCTGTCCGATATAAATCGGACAGCATCGGATTCTTCTAATGCCTGGAATCGGGTGCCAAATAGGCACCCGATTCCGACAGAAAATAGGATGCCCGCCCTCCTGTCAGATCGCTCCCTGAGAGCTGTCAGTCTCTCCCCCGGTCCTCTTCTTTATCCCCTGTGTCTCCCCTCTTGGCCCCCTGTCCTCTCTTATCGCCCGGTCCTCCCCTCTTGGCCCCCGGTCCTTTCCTCTTATCCCCTGTGTCTCCCCTCTTGGCCCCCGGTCCTGTGTCTCCCCTCTTGGCCCCCGGTCCTCTCATCCCCCGTGTCTCCCCTCTTGGCCCCCGGTCCTCTCATCCCCTGTGTCTCCCCTCTTGGCCCCCGGTCCTCCTATGCGTCCTCCTCCTCTCCTCTTGTCCTCCTCCTCTTGTCCTCCCCTCTCCTTCTCTCCTTTCTCACCTGTCCACGACTCCTGCACGGTCCCGCGCGTCTCCGGTGCCTTGCTGTTCTGTCTCAGTGCTGCCAGGACCTCTCGTGATGTCACAATCACATGACTGCCGGCTATTGGTTCCTGGCAGTCATGTGATTGTGACATCACGGCAGGTCTTATCAGCACAGACGGCAAGATACCTGGAGACACCGGAGATGCCGGGAGATGTCGGGGGCCTCGTGGACAGGTGAGCATAGATTTTTTTATTTTTAATTAACCCATTCATTCACTTTTGGAGCGATTTTAGTGTACTGAGCATGCTCAGTACACTAAAATCGGACCGAGGAGACATGAGATGTTTCCTCGGACTCTTCTCCATAGGGCCCCATGTTAAGTTGATTGGGTCGGATCGGATGTGCACTAAATGCCATCCGATCTGGTCCGATCCGAATCTGTCCGATTTTATTTTCGGTGCAAAAATCGGAGCAAGCTCCGATTTTTGCACCGATAAAAAAAATCGGACAGATTCGGATCGGACCAGATCGGATGGCATTTAGTGGACATCCGATTCGGTCCGATGCCCATAGGCATACATGGGGTCCGAAAATCGGTCCGATGCTGTCCGATTTTCATCGGACAGCATCGGAAATGCTAAAATCGTTATGTGAAAGCAGCCTTAGTAGCACACACAGTCTGACCCAATCCTGTGTACTTGATACCAACACAGTCTAACTGAAGGAGGAAGCCACAGAGGAGAATCCACACCAGTGGTGTGGCTTACCACTCAGCCAAAGGCTGTGATGTCCAGGTCCCCAAGTCTGAGTCTCCCAGAGCAGCAGCTATGAGGGTGCTGCAGGTCTTGGAATGAGGCCAAAATGGCCCCCGCAGAGAGAGAAGGGGGAGTCAGAAGAGGGGAGGGCCGCCAAAAAGCGGGAAACTGTGGCCCCATACATGTATACAGGAGGGGGAGGAGGCCAGAGGGCGAGCTCTGTGTGCTGGAGCGATGAGAGGGCAGAGCCAGCCCTCCTGCTATTGATAGACATGCAGGGGGTGGAATGCGGCCTAGGCCTCCGGCGAAGCCAGGGGCTAGATTAGAATGCCGCGGCCGGCCTGCGTGAGGGGTTCGGCGCAGAAGTTGTAAAAAACGTGCCGCTGAGGCGACCGAAGTACGCCTCATACTGTGAGCCCTGTGCTCCGTCCCCCTGCTGTACGAAACAGGCAGGGAGGGGAATTCTAGGCCTCCGGCAAAGCCGGGGGCCGGAGTGGGACAGCGCGGCCGGACTGGACCCACCGGCTGGAGATGCGGGGGCCCCATGAGAGGTTACATACCTAAGACTCCCGAAGGGGAGAATATGGGGGCCAGCTCGGTACCTGTAGTTGAGCCTGCATCATGAGCCTGTGACTGGTAGGAGTTGAACTCCGTCACAGGGGGCCACACAGTGACTGTGTAAAGGCCAGGGGAACAGACAACTGTAAACCCCTCCGTCGGCTCCCACCTCACCAGAGGCCCTTTGAAAGAGTATGGTGAGGGAGCATGGCATATGGGGCCGAAGGCCCATGCCGGGGGACCCGATGGTCCCCTAAGCTTTATCTGTAGCAGGAGCTTCAGTGTGGAGATGTGCCTCCAACGACACCAAATTACAAACGACAGTATTCCTGCAGGGGGCGTATATGCTGCAGAGGAGAAGGAGGAGAAAATCTCTCCTATAATTGGTGTGGACCTCCAGGGGGCAGCATATAACAACCGATGTAAGGGTCTCCCAGATTTTGGACGACAAGGAAAGTTACTTTTTCATTCAAATTACTTTTTAGCTATTCCTAGCACTTGTTTTGCCATCCAGCTTGTCCTATTGCAAGAGGGTTGTGAAGACCACAGCAGTGTTTTTTATACTTTCCCTCGTTAAATAAGATTTGGTTCAGGTGACCATCTAATCAGAAGCACATGAAATAGAATGAGGTGGACTTTGGTTGGAATTCAACTGACAGTGCAATGGAATGGCTGTCAGACATGTAGAGATGGGGATCTTTAGAAAACTGTGCAGTGGTCTCTTAATTTTTGACAGAGCTGTGTGTGTGTGTGTGTGTATCTATATATAATTTTCTTTTTACATCTTATATATTTAATGTGGGGAGATAGATTGCATTGGGATACAGAAGTGATATCGTTCCTACATGTGAGGCGGCCTCCATCCACATTGGATGGTTGGACCTTATGAGATCGGTCGATAAACATTTATGTGAATTGGTGGATTAAAGACCAAATCTGGAGACAACCAGGATGCAGGACAGCAAAAAGAATGACATCATATTGTTAAAAGTGGGTATTCCCATCTCAAATTGACCAGCTTCAAGAGTATAAAGTTTCACGATATGTGTACTGATCGCCATGTCCTGACCAGACCATCCAACGAATCCTGAACCATAGGTATATAAAGGATATTAAGATAATCAGATGGACTGGGAGGGGGGAAGGGAGAGATGGTGGTGGTGGGAGGGCGGGGGGGGGGGATTTAATGCAATGCATTTCTTTCTGTATTGTTGTTGAAAAGTTTTAATAAAAACTATCTGATTAAAAAAAAAAAAAAAGATAATCAGATGATGGCTGTGATTATCAGCGATCATCTACCTCTAAGGGCCACTTTACACACACCAACTTATCTGTCCAACTTCTGACCAACTTACTGGTTGCAGTGAAATCATGGACACATTGTTATTTGTACACAGCCACAAAATGTAACAATGTGTCCATGATTTCACTGCAACCAGTGAGTTGGTCAGAAGTTGGACAGATAAGTTGGTGTGTGTAAAGTGGCCTTAAAGGGAACCTGTCAGCTGGTTTATGCCCCTCCAGCTATCACTGTCTGTAGCTGCAGCTTCATAACACCAGTCTAATCATCCCTGTCTGAGCTCATAGTGTAATGTGAAAGGGGAAAGAAAAGCATTTATACACTTACATTTCAATCCCCACCTTGGAGGAGGGGGACTGTCTGGCAGGTAAATAGTTAACTCACTTCTAACTTGGATAGCTAAAGGACCTGTGTGATGTAACGATCATGTGACCATAGTGGGCGGAGCTAAGCCAGCAAATGTATTATGTTCTATGAGAACTTAGCTCCGCCTATTGTAGTCACATGGTTGTGATATCACATCAGGTCTCCCAACATGTTCTAGCACAAGGCTGCAATGTTAACTATTAACCTGCCAAACAGTCCCCGTCCTCCAAGCTGGGGACTGACTGCCTCATTACATAAGGAAATGTAAGTGTACAAATACTTTTCTTTCCCCTTTCACATTACACTATGAGCTCAGACAGGGATCATTAGAATAGTATTATAAAGCTGCAGCTAAAGACAGTGATGGCTGGAGGGGCATAAACCACCTGACAGGTTCCCTTTAACAGCCGTAGGTGGAGCAGTTAAAGGTCGCTCTCAATCTCTGACAGCAAAATACCGGTAGCCCCGCCCCTTTCATGACACGGCCAGGCTCTCACCACTGCAGCAAGCTGAGAGGGGTGCACATACAGTGTTGGCCAAAAGTATTGACACCCCTGCAATTCTGTCAGATAATACTTAGTTTCTTCCTGAAAATGATTGCAATCACAAATTCTTTGGTATTATTATCTTCATTTAATTTGTCTTCAATGAAAAAACACAAAAGAGAATGAAGCAAAAAGCAAAACATTGATCATTTCACACAAAACTCCAAAAATGGGCCAGACAAAAGTATTGGCACCCTCAGCCTAATACTTGGTTGCACAACCTTTAGCCAAAATAACTGCGATCATCCGCTTCCGGTAACCATAAGTGATTTTCTTACAATGCTCTGCTGGAATTTTAGACCATTCTTCTTTGGCAAACTGCTCCAGGTCCCTGATATTTGAAGGGTGCCTTCTCCAAACTGCCATTTTTAGATCTCTCCACAGGTGTTCTATGGGATTCAGGTCTGGACTCATTGCTGGCCACCTTAGAAGTCTCCAGTGCTTTCTCTCAACCATTTTCTAGTGCTTTTTGAAGTGTGTTTTGGGTCATTGTCCTGCTGGAAGACCCATGACCTCTGAGGGAGACCCAGCTTTCTCACACTGGGCCCTACATTATGCTGCAAAATTTGTTGGTAGTCTTCAGACTTCATAATGCCATGCACACGGTCAAGCAGTCCAGTGCCAGAGGCAGCAAAGCAACCCCAAAACATCAGGGAACCTCCGCCATGATTTGACTGTAGGGACAGTGTTCTTTTCTTTGAATGCCTCTTTTTTTCTCCTGTAAACTCTATGTTGATGCCTTTGCCCACAAAGCTCTACTTTTGTCTCATCTGACCAGAGAACTTCTTCCAAAACATTTAGGTTTTCTCAGGTAAGTTTTGGCAAACTCCAGCCTGGCTTTTTTATGTCTCGGGTAAGAAGTGGGGTCTTTCTGGGTCTCCTACCATACATTCCCTTTTCATTCAGACGCGATGGATAGTACGGGTTGACACTGTTGTACCCTCGGACTGCAGGGCAGCTTGAACTTGTTTGGATGTTAGTCGAGGTTCTTTATCCACCATCCGCACAATCTTGCGTTGAAATCTCTCGTCAATTTCTCTTTTCCGTCCACATCTAGGGAGGTTAGCCACAGTGCCATGGGCTTTAAACTTCTTGATGACACTGCGCACGGTAGACACAGGAACATTCAGCTCTTTGGAGATGGACTTGTAGCCTTGAGATTGCTCATGCTTCCTCACAATTTGGTTTCTCAAGTCCTCAGACAGTTCTTTGTCTTCTTTCTTTTCTCCATGCTCAATGTGGTACACACAAGGACACAGGACAGAGGTTGAGTCAACTTTAATCCATGTCAACTGGCTGCAAGTGTGATTTAGTTATTGCCAACACCTGATAGGTGCCACAGGTAAGTTACAGGTGCTGTTAATTACACAAATTAGAGAAGCATCACATGAATTTTCTAACAGTGCCAATACTTTTGTCCTCCTCCTTTTTTATGTCTGGTGTGGAACTATATCCAATTTGGCTTAGGACAATTCTCTTGTGTTTTTTTCATTGAAGACAAATTAAATGAAGATAATAATACCAAAGAATTTGTGATTGCAATCATTTTCAGGAAGAAACTGAGTATTATATGATTGAATTGCAGGGGTGTCAATACTTTTGGCCAACACTGTAATTACAAGGGAGCAGCAGTCAGGCCCGCCTTTTGAGACTTATTCAGAAACAGAACTCACACAGGACGAAGTAAATATATCTTCTCTACTTTACAAAATTGTTTTTTTCTGCAAAAGGGATGGCTAGAAATGAGAAGAGGGGGTGCAGGGACAGCTATAAAGAAAAAAAATTACATGGGCTTCGCCGTATTTCTGGAACCAGCCGGATCCAGCAGGCAGCGACGGGCTGCCCCCAACCCCCAGGTGCCTATTTGTACCTGGCCGGACACAAGAATATAGGGGAGCCCTTTTTTTTTTTATTATTTCATGAATTTCATGAAATAATTAAAAACAATGCGTGGGACTCCGCACAATTTCTATGTCTAGCCAGGTACAGCCAAGCAGCTGGGGGCTGGAATCCGCAGCGCAGGGATGCCCAAGCTTTCTGGGCACCCCCCGCTGCAAATTGCAGCCCGCAGCCGCCCCAGAAGATGGCGCGTTCATTGAAGCGCCATCCTCTGGCGCTGAACCCCGCTCTTCCAGCGGCCCTGGTGGCGGTGGCACGCTGGGTAATAAAGAGGTTAGGGCCAGCTTTGTATTATCAGCTGGCCCTAAGCCCGAAATTTATGGCGGTCACGCCAATATTAGACATGACCGCCATGAATTTCTATTAAATTGTTTTAAAAAAAGAGAATTTTGTTTACGTACCGTAAATTCTTTTTTCTTTAATCATCAATGGGAGACCCAGACAATGGGGTTTAGGGCACTGCCCTCCGGAGGTCACACTAGGTACTACAAGTTTGTAGACACCGCCTCCTCCGCTTATAAACCCCTACCGCAGGGAACATCCTCAGTTTGGTCTACAAGCTGCGAGGATGAAATAAACCACACCCGAAACATCAGGAAGAATGCCGTGCACAAACGGTTCAACAACCCGGCAAACACTGTCTCAACAGAGAACAGAGCAAATGCAAAAACATGCAAAGGAACAACTGGGTGGGTGCTGGGTCTCCCATTGATGATTAAAGAAAAAAGAATTTACGGTACGTAAACAAAATTCTCTTTTTTCTGGTCATCATAATGGGAGACCCAGACAATGGGGATGTCCTAAAGCAATACCCCAGGGCGGGAAGAGTTCCTCAACAAGACGGATAACACATGGTTCCCTTTTAAAGGTGGGCAACCGCCGCCTGGAGAACCCGCCTGCCCAAACTTGCATCCGCAGAGGCATGGGCATGCACCATGTAGTGCTTAGAGAAAGTGTGCAGGCTGGACCAAGTGGCCGCCTGACACACCTGTAGAGCAGACGCTCTATGTCGCAAAGCCCAGGAGGCACCTACGGCTCTGGTAGAGTGAGCCTTCAATCCCACCGGGAGAGGCAAACCAGAAGTCCGGTAAGCCTCCTGGATGGAAGCCTTAATCCATCTGGCCAATGTCGATTTCGACGCCGCGGACCCCTTACAGCGACCTGTCGTAAGAACAAATAAGGAATCCGAACTCCTAAAGGAGGCGGTCCTAGACACAAATGCGTATAGCTCTCACGAGATCCAGAGTATGGAGGTCGCGTTCAACCTGATGAACGGGAGCGGGGCAAAATGATGGGAGAACAATCTCCTGGTTCAGGTGGAAAGTTGAAACCACCTTCGGCAAGAATTCTGGCCGTGGACGCAACACCACCTTGTCTTGGTGAACCACCAGAAAGGGTGACTTGCACGATAGTGCAGCCAATTCTGAGACCCTCCACGAGATGTAATCGCCACCAGAAAGGTCACTTTCTGGGATAGACGAGATAGAGAAACCTCCCTCAGAGGCTCAAACGGCGGTTTCTGCAATGCCGCCAGGACCATGTTAAGGTCCCAAGGGTCTAGAGGTCTCTTGTAGGGCGGAACCATCCGTGACACCCCCTGCAGAAATTGACGGACCTTCGGGAGGAGCGCCAATCGCCTGTCAAACAGCACAGAAAGTGCTGATACTTGACCTTTCAAAGAGCCAAGGGATAATCCCAATTCCAAACCCGACTGTAGGAAAGCCAACAACGTCGGGATGGACAAGGGCCACGGAGACCGTCCGCCAGAGGCACACCAAGTAAAAAAGATTTTCCACGTTCTGTGGTACATCTTCCTGGAAACTGGCTTCCTAGCCCGATTCATAGTGGCAACCACCGTAGGGGAGAAACCCCTGGATGTCAGCAGCCAGGCCTCAAGAGCCATGCAGTCAATCTGAGGGCCTTGGAATTGAGGTGGAAGAATGGGCCTTGCGCGAGTAAATCTGCGCGTTCTGGAAGAGCCCACCTGTGTCCGCCTGACAGTTGCCACAGGTCCGGATACCAGGACCTCCTGGGCCAGTCTGGAGCCACTAGAATGGCTACGCTGCACTCCGACCTGATTTTCCACAGCACCCTGGGAATCAGAGCCAGAGGCGGGAACACATATGGTAGATGGAATCTGGACCAAGTCAAAATCAGGGCGTCCGCTCCCAGAGACTGGGGGTCCCATGACCTCGCCATGTATTGCGGAACCTGATGATTCAGCCGTGAGGCCATCAGATCCACGTCCGGAGTGCCCCATCTGCTGCAGATGTCCTGGAAGACGTCTGGATGAAGAGACCACTCTCCGGCGTCCATCCCCTGCCTGCTCAGATAGTCGGCCTCCCAGTTTTCGACCCCTGGGATGTGAACTGCGGAGATCAGGCAGTTGTTGTCCTCCGTCCAGGATAGGATGCGGTGGACTTCGGCCAGAGCCTCTGCACTCCTGGTTCCTCCTTGATGATTTATATAAGCGACGGCTGTCGCATTGTCGGACTGAACCCGAATGGGTTGTCCTGAGAGGAATCTCTGAAAAGCCAGGAGTGCCAGATAGATCGCCTTGATCTCCAGTACGTTGATCTGCAACACCGACTCCGACTGAGTCCAGAGGCCTTGGGCCCTGTGGTGCAAGAACACCGCCCCCCAGCCCTTCAGACTGGCGTCGGTGGTCACCACTAACCATGACGGTTTGATGAAGGACCGGCCCCGAGACAAGTGATGTGGCTGTAGCCACCACTGCAGGGAATCCCTGGTCGGTAGGGAAAGGGTCACCAGCCGATTCAGAGAGATCGTCCTCTTGTCCCACCTGCGGAGAATCTCCAGCTGGAGAGGACGGAGGCGAAATTGTGCGAACGGCACCGCCTCTATTGCTGCCACCATGCGCCCCACCAGCTTCATCAACACCCGTAGGGATGATTGTGGTGACAGGAGGACTGCTTGTACTCCTGATTGGATCGCCATCTGTTTGACTCGTGGCAGAGACACCAGGGCTGAGGCTGTGTTGAAGTCCATGCCCAGATATGTCAGTGACTGGGTCGGAACTAGCGTTGACTTCTGAATATTGAGGAGCCAACCGAACTGTTCCAGAGACCGCATGGTCACATCCAGGCTCTCTTGACAGAGGTGTTCTGATGGCGCCCTGACCAGCAGGTCGTCTAAATAGGGAATGACGGCATGTCCCTGCATGTGCAGGAGAGCCATCATGGAGGCCATCACTTTTGTGAACACCCGCGGTGCCGAGGCCAACCCGAACGGCAGCGTCACAAATTGGAAGTGTTCTTCCCCCACTGCGAATCGCAACCAGCGCTGATGAGCCGGTGCAATGGGTACGTGAAGGTAAGCGTCTCTGATATCTATGGACGCTAGGAAGTCCCCCTGTGACACAGCTGCGATCACTGAGCGCAGTGATTCCATACGGAACTTCCGAACCAACACGTGATGGTTGAACAACTTCAGGTCCAGTACTGGGCGGAAGGATCCGTCCTTCTTCGGGACGATAAAGAGGTTGGAGTAAAAACCCCTGAACCTCTCTCCGGAAGGCACCGGGACCACGACTCCGTCTCTGCGGAGACCCTCCAACACCTGGTAAAAAGCCTGAGCCTTTTCTGGTGATGGGACCGACCGATGGAATCGGGATATCGGCTTTGACGTCAGCTCTATCCTGTACCCTCGCGAGATCACGTCTCGAACCCACTGGTCTTGAACGTGAAGTAGCCACTTGTCCTGAAAGCGAGACAAGCGGCCCCCCACCTGTGGGGAGACAGGATGAGAGAGCGAGTCATGTAGAGGCGGGTTTGGGGGTGGCAGCTGCCGCCCCCGCCGGCTTCTTTGGACGACTCTTAGAGCGCCACTGGGAAGCGGGCTTTCCCCCTCGGTCCGTGCGAGCGGACGGTGCTGATGACTGCGAGCTGGAACGAAAGGACCACTGTTTTGGGTTCCTTTTAACGGTATACCGTGGCTTAGGCTTATTCTGCGGTATCTTAGACTCAGCAGAATCCTTTATCAGCTTGTCCAGTTCGGTGCCAAAAAGCCTGTCACCAGCAAACGGAAGATTCTGCAAAATCTTCTTGGATGTGGCATCTGAGTCCCAAAGACGCAGCCACAACAACCTGCGGATCGCTATAGCATTGGCCGAAGCCACAGCTGAGCGAGTGGCAGTTTCCAGAGTCGCCGTCCTGGCGTAGTCCGCATAGGCCCTTGCCCTTTCAGTAAGTGCTAGGACCTCTGGACTGGATCTTGCCAGGTCAGAGATACCATCCAAGCAGGTAGTAATCGCTTGCAAGGTCCAGACCGTGGCAAAATTAGGGGCAAATGAAGACCCCACAGCCTCATAGGAAGACTTGGCGAGCTGCTCGACCTGTCTATCCGTCGCATCCTTCAGTGAGGAGCTATCAGAGGCAGAGAAAAGGGAGCGTGCAGCAATCCTGGTCATGGAAGCGTCCACCTTCGGGGACTGCGACCACTCCTGAAGCACCTCCTGGGAGAAGGGGAAGCGATTGTCCTTAGGTTTGCGGACATAGCGCCGCCCAGGATGTAACCTGGGTGCTCTAACCACCCTTCCAAAATTAGTGTGGTCCATGAAGGAACCACTTGGTCTAGCCTCTGGCCGCAGCCATTGATAGACCTCCTTCGGGTGCACCGTCACCTCCTCAGGGGGTGTCACGAGACGTAAGGTCTCGTTGATAGAGGACACCAGATCCTCCACCCCGTCTGGTGGTTCAGATATAGACACAGACCCGAAATTTGAACCCCCATCATCGTCCTCACCATCAGAGGAACGCTCCTCCTCAGAGAGAGTCTGGAGCTCGGGTGACTCCTCACGACGAGCCCGCTTAAGGGGTCTCACAGCAGAAGAGGGAGACACCCGGGGGTAACTGGACGGAGTAGCTGGGCTATCCAGCCTCCTATTAAGTGCCTCCAGGGATTGCGACATGGAGGACAACTGAGACAACAGAGATTCATTGATCTTATTCTGAGTCTCCCATGGCCCTGAGATCACCTGAACCTCAGGGTATAGCACCGGAGCTGCTGACTCAGCAGTGCCAGCCCGGGCCTCTGGGCGTCCGCAGTTATTGCAGGACCCCTCCACCAGTGTTCCATTGCATGTAGCACAGGTAATGGTGGTCTCTGCCGCCCTAGCAGCACGCTTCCCGGCTGAGGACATCGCCACAGTAGGGGAAGATAAGCCAAAATGCAGACAACAAAACCGGGAGTCCCGGTGGCTTACCGACCGCAGTAAAGCGGTCTGAGGAAGCGGTGTGTGTGTGTGACCTCCGCGACGGTTTCCGGTCTCCCCTTTGGAGTGCAGGCGCACGCTGCATACAAATCCCAACCGGGAAGTGAGGGTAAAGATGGCCGCCGACAGTGAAACTTTGGGCGGCGCCGAAGACACGCGGGAAACACACACACACGCCCATTGATGACGTCACCGCACGGGCTGCTTCCCATCCTCCAAGCAGCCTCAGCATGAGGGAGCCGGAGCCCGCAGCGCGGGAAAAAGTGTAAAAAGTTATACACAGACTGCATGTACAAACAAACATCCGCAGCCCACGGCCTCAGCCCCTGTGACACACAGGGCGGTCAGCCAGGGTGACCCCAGCACAGGGTACACCCGCAGAACCGCGGACCCGAGGGTAACGCGCGGTCTGAGTGTCAGGCCACATAAAGTGACAGACACTACCCCCAGGCACACAGGAGACACAGAGTGCCTCAGTGCCGGTCCGGTCTGTAAGCACCATTTAGGGAGGCCTCGGACGGGGGTTCAGCACCAGTCCGGAGTGTAAGCACCATTTAGGGAGGCCTCGGACTGGGCTGGCTCCAGTCCGGTCTGTAAGCACCATTTAGGGAGGCCTCGGACGGAGCGGAGCTGTGCAAGGCTCCCATCTCCCACTCTCCAGAGCCCCCCAGAGAGGGATGGAAAGGAGCGCAACAGCGTACCGGGAGAACACAAAGTGTCCAGGCCCTAGGCCCTCCGGTACCTCCACCTGCGTGTTCCACAAGGGTGAGCGGGGAGGCTGTCGCAGGTCCCGACTGGAACCTTTTTACCTTGTCTTCAGACGCCATCACGTAAGCTGTGAGAATGCAGTGAAGTGCAAGCAAAGCGTGATCCTCCGAGCACACTAAGTTTAAAACTGAGGATGTTCCCTGCGGTAGGGGTTTATAAGCGGAGGAGGCGGTGTCTACAAACTTGTAGTACCTAGTGTGACCTCCGGAGGGCAGTGCCCTAAACCCCATTGTCTGGGTCTCCCATTATGATGACCAGAAAAAAACACAACACAGAAAATTTTTTTTATTAGAAATAAAAAAAAAAAGCCATTAGGGACTCCATCTTTAATTAAAAAAATCCTCTTCCGTCCGACGCAGTCCAAAACACGATGTCCTCTCTGCTCATCCCTGTGCATAGATATAGATGTCTATGCACAGGGAATGAGCAGACTGAGAACAATCTCAGCTCTGCTACATCAGGCAGCAGGCGGGCTCTAGGACCCTGGAGCTGCGGCAGCCAGCACACAGAGCAGACAGGACTCTTATCTGTGCGAGTTTCCCAGCGATTACTTGCACAGTAAACGAGTCCAATGCAAATCAATGGCAAAACTAGGATTGCTTCAGGCTGAAGCTTCCGAGACACATCTGTGATTTGTAAATCGCACACTACTCACTATTACTCGCTTCCCCATTCATTAACATTGGACTCGCTAGACTCGCAACGAGTAGCGCGTCCTGGACTCGGACTCGCTAGAGTCAAGCGATTCCGAGTAATTTAGGATTCGCCCATCACTAGCTTAGATCAGTACTCTGGGCGGCCATTTCATTGTTTTAAGGTTTTCTGTTTCAAGGAGCTGCCTTACCCATTTTGCTGTGTGCCAGGGAACATTGTCCTGCATGAAAATTATTGGCTGATTGAGCGCTGAACGCAAGTAAGGAGCCATGTGTTGTTGCAGAAGGTTCTGATCCACACTTGCATTAACTCCACCATGTAGCTGTAAGGGTACCTTTACACACGGCTACATTTGTAGCTTGTCACCAGGTAACTTACTGGTTGCAGTGAAATCATGGATACAAGGTTCTATCTTGTTGCTGTGTACAAATGGAATCATGTATCCATGATTTCACTGCAGCCAGTAAGTTACCTGGTGACAAGCTACAAATGTAGCTGTGTGTAAAGGTACCCTAAGAGAGGTCCAACCCCTGCAGCAGAAAACATTCCCCAAACCATGACACTTCATCCAGCACCTTTCATTGACTTCTTTATACACTTTGGGTTAAGTATTTCCCCAGTTTGCAGACGAATGGTGGGTTTACACACACCAATTTATCTGTTCAATCTCTGAACCAATCTCTGGTTGCAGTGAAATCATGGATACATTGCTCCATGTTGTACACAGCCACAAAATGGAGCAATGTGTCCATGATTTCACTGCAACCAGAGATTGGTTCAGAGATTGAACAGATAAATTGGTGTGTGTAAACCCACCAGAACATCTTGTTTCCAATCAGACCTAAATAAATTAAACTTGCTTTCATCACTAAAATTAACTGTGGACCACTTCTCCTCTGTCCACACACCCTGCTCCTCACCAAAGGCGAGTCTAGCCTTTTGATTCTTTCTGCTGAGAGGTTTGGTCACTGGAGAGTGGGCTTTCAGTCCAAATGCTCTTAAACATTGGGACATTGTATGACACCACAGGTCCTTACCCTGTTCAGTGCTGACCTGGAAAGCTATTCCATCTGCAGTGTTGAAACGATTACCCATGGAGATTCTCCGCACTATTATTTCCTCTCTTGCATTTGTCTTTCGAGGGTGACCTGCCTTCTTGGGGAGCTTGAAAGGGTTTATGATGTTGTAAAGATGCAATATTCTAGAAATCACAGATTTAAGGCCCAGTTACACACACAGATAATTGAGGAGAGATTGTTTGCAGATATCTGGATGCAGTGAAATCATGGATACATTGTTACATTTGTACACGGCCACCTAATGGACCAATGTGTCTATGATTTCACTGTAACCAGAGATCTGTGAACAATCTCTGCACAATTTTCTGTGTGTGTAACTGGGCCTTTAGAACGACCAACTTCTGTTGCCATGGCTGATAGGGCGACCCCTTTGGCCTTCATCTGGACAACCTGCTGCTTGAGGGTTTCAGTCACTTTGGAATGGCACACCATTACTGCAAAGTCAGTGCAAACTGGAAAGTTAGGCTGCCAGTAGGGCTGGGCGATTAATCGAATTCATTCGATTAATTCGCCCCCTGCTGTGGCCACGATTTTGGTTTTCACCAAAATCGGCTAATTCGATTTAAAATGGCGACGCCCGCGCCCCCGCTGCCCCCCCCTTGGGTATGCAGGGCCCCCCCCCTGCTGCCTTAAACCTGTAAAGTAAGAGATCATTATACTTATCCCCGCCGCCACCGTCATCGCGCTCCTCCGGCTTCCTCCGGCTTCCTCCTCTGGCGCACAGACAAGGACGTCATTGCCTGCGCCCATCGGAGGAGGAAGCCGGAAGAAGTCGGATGAAGCCGGAGGAGCGCGATGACGGTGGCAGCGGGGATAAGTATAATGATCTATTCCTTTACAGGTTTACGGCAGCAAGGGGGGCCCGGGCCTTGTATACCATGGGGGGGGGGCGCCTATACACCACTGGGGGCTGCTGCTGTATACACCACTGGGGTTGCTGCTGTACACTTCCACTGGGGCTGCTGCTGTACACTTCCACTGGGGCTGCTGCTGTAACACTGCTGGGCCTGTATATACCAGAGCGGAGGCTGCTGTATACCTGTGCTGGGGTCCACCCTCGGCTTATACACGAGTCAATAGGTTTTCCCAGGTTTTGGGGGCAAAAGTAGGGGGAGTCGGCTTATACACGGGTCGGCTTATACACAAATATATACGGTACCTCTTTGTTTTTTCTCTGTATTCATCAAAGAAAAGCAAAAAAAAAAAATAGGGAAAAAAAAAAAAAAAAAAAAAAAAATCGAGATTTAAATCGAAAATCATCCATAGGTTTAAATAAAATCGAGATTTTGATTTTTTCCAAAATCGCCCACCCCTAGCTGCCAGTTACATAGAGTTTGTCAGATAATTAAGAAAATTAGCACCGCGTGCCAGATTAACACCAACAACCTGCAGGTATCTTAAAGTGTTCTCTAATTTTGATCAGTGTCTTTTTCATGCATTTCAATTACACTTTTATTCAGTGCTTTAGAATATAATCAATTTATTAAATAAGCATAAAATTCTGATAATTTACTCATGTTAGGATATTTTCACATAGGACAACACAATGACCTTAACTTTAAGGAAATGGTCTCTAATTTTGATTGCCACTGTAGCTCCATTGATTAAAAATTTAAAACGTTACGGGTTTGGGAAAATTTTGACACAGGTGAAGTTTTTGTTTTTTAAGTGATGCAAAAAAAAAAAAATAAAAATTTTGAGATTTATAAAAGAAAATAAAATGCATGGTTGGTATCTGTGCAACCATACTGACCTGAAGAACCATACTGCCAAGTCAGTTTTACTGTATAGTGAACATGGTAAATAAAAAATAATTGCAGAATACCCCTTTTTAGCTATTTTGATGCACTTGGAATTTTGTCTCTTGCTTTGCAATGCATCACATAATATAGATGATTTAGTTTAAAAGTACAACTAGTTCTGCAAAAGGCAGGCCCTCATATAGCTATGTGGACAGAACAATAAAAACGTCATGGCTCCTGAAAGAATGGAAGGAAAAAATGAAAATGAAAAAGTGAGGTCGCAAAGGGGTTAATGATTAATTGTGGTTACATTTTTGGGACCCCCCTCTGTATTCAGTCAGTAGGGGTTGTGGAGCCCCCTAGTAATAAAGACCACCTCTATTCAAAAACAAGACCAACATCGTTCAGCAGGTTTTTTCAAACCCCTCAAATGTGGGGATAAACCTCCAAACCCCTTTTAACTGAACTGGAACGTATTTACAATAGGTTTAGACTGGGCTTCTGTAGAGACGCTTCACTAGCCTGTACGAGAATGTGCCAGAGATGTGATGTGCATGGGGAGTACAGGAGACACCAGGACTGGGTAGGAGGACGGAGCTGGCACTACAGGCTGAGACTTACTGTGCTGATCTCTGGGCTGGCTGCTCTCTGCGGGGAGCTCCCTTTCTGGTGTCGGAGTGCTTTTCCCTTTCGGCCAGGTTGCCAGGCAGTACGAGCTGGCATTATTCATGCCAGTCATCTCCAGAATGTCGCTAAAGGTTTGACATAAGAAGTCTTTCTGATCATCTTCTGCAAAACAAACAACAAGAGCAAAGGTGAGGGCAAGGTAATGGTGTATTAATGTGTGTTCATGGCCCTACTCTAAGGGTAACTTTACACGTCGCAATCGCGGTGAGAAATCTGACAGGCAATCAGTAGCCCCGTCACCAAAGCCGTGAAATTGCTACAAAAATTGTGGCAATTGGGGAATCTGGCAGTGATTAAAAAAGTTGCGCCTGGTTCCGATTTCACAGCACTGCTCCAAAACCAGAGGCAACCATGAAGGGGAAATTCCCGGCTTTTGGTGTGTCAAGGGGCGATAGGGATGGAATCTGCATGGCCTACTGATTTCCCGGAGGTGTGCCACAGCTTGCTGGAGTCCGCACCCCGTCAGCGATGATTGGTGGGGGCTACTGTGTTTCCATTGGCTGTCACTTCACAGGGTGCCATATTTGAACAGCTATCCATTCACACTACACAATGGCATCATGTGGTAGCCAGCCTTCCTGTGCAGGCTGGCCAATCATAACGCTATTGCGATGTCTAATCAGCGTGTTTGGGGCGCAGAATACACCAGTCTGTCACGCCTATGTTCTTGCGGCGCTAACCATGTACGCCCACATTCCTTTAGGGATTGCGGCGTGTGAAGAGGCGACGGGAGTCTATCAGATGTTACCCGCAGTTTGTGTGGCAACTTCCAGGGAGACACATCGCCTTAGGTTGAGGGCAAAATTGCGGTGTGTAAAAGCACATTCGGCGTTCAGAGGCAACCATGAAAAACGTGCATGCGCACGTTAGCTTGCCTCCGATCGCCGCCAAAAGTTGCGGCGTGTAAAAGTACCCTAACATTACAGACATATTCCCATCATATAAGAGTGATGGCAAAAGATAAGCAAAAAAGGTTCACAATGCCTAGGTCTAGTGTCAAGTCTGGTCAGGTCCTCCATTGCTTCTGCAACAGGAAAGTCATAGAGATTGTGTGCAACCCCCGAGAGGTCATGACGTACGTTGGTCTATATGGTCCTGGACATCAGGGTAACGCAACATAAATCTTTCAGCACAATGGTAGGATAATTGGCGAGGGTCTGATATTCGGGACCACTCCCCCCTCCGCTGGACCCTCGTTAAAGAGCCGCAACGCAGATTCCTCTACACACACAAGAGGACTTTTTTCCCCCTCACAAAGCAGCACCCTACCATTGAAATATGCAGATAATGGTCCCTTTGAATTAAATTGGACCAGCTTCCTAGAAAGGGAAAGCGATCAGACACCTATGGGATCTGGCCATCACTATATGCTCCCTCTCTCCGTCTAACAACCCCAATTTTTGCAATGGGGCCGGCAGACACCCACAGTCCTATCAGGGCTGTGGAGTCAATAAGACAAAACTCTGACTCCAACTCTGACTGCTCAGTTTACACGAGTCAGACTACTCCAAAATGGACGCCAACACCACAGAGCTACATCCACGAAAAGAGGATTTTTGTGCTCACCGTAATCTCTTTCTTGGAGCCTTCATTGGGTGACACAGGAGACTACGGATTATACAAATTTACATACCCTTTTCTACAAGTTACGCTACAGGCAGCAGAGGTAATCCGTATTTGTGGTCTTCCACATGGAGCTCTCCCTGGGCCAAGGCCACAGTATTAATCACAACACAGTTCCTTGGTAAGAGTCAAGCTTTGCCTCTTCCCCAGGTTGGGTCGTCTGTTTCACCTTTCCACTTCTCTTTTAGAATGATCCATGGTCTCCTGTGTTCCCCAATGAAGCGATAGACACACTATTCTGACCAGATTTCTGAGAAAGCTTTGCTTGGAGAAGAGCAAAGGAGTAGACGACACAAATCCCCTAAATGTCTGTTCTTGGCTGCATTTAGTAGTCAAACGTCTCGTTCATCCAAATACTTAGGTCCACGGTCACACGTTGAGTATTTGGTGAGGTTTTTACCTCGGTATTTGCAGCCAAAACCAGGAGTGGAACAATCAGAGGAAAAGTATAATATAAACAAGTCACCACGTCTGTATCACCCACTCCTGGATTTGGCTACAAAAATTATGAGAAAAAACTCAAATATTCAATATGTCCACGTGGCCTTAGGCTTCCACTTGTTTAATGGGGAGGGAATTTACCTTGACAACTTCTCCAGTTAGACTTCTCCAAAGTGAAAAGTAGATTTTTTAGCAAAAAGGCCTACAAAAAAAAAGTAAAAGAAAAGAAAAAAGGGATTACAAAGCCACAGAGCCAACAATCAATTTAGTACAAGAAGCACTGGTTACTAAGATGACAAAAGAGGCGGATGATAATTATTACCAGGTATTAATTCTCAAAACAGTTTTCCCATTGCAAACTATTAAAAGGGGTTATCTTGGGACCTATATAATAAACATAAGGCAGAAAAAAATATCCCATACTGATCTTAATTCACTACAGACGTGAAGTACCATGTCCCATACTTAGCCCAGTGTATTCCTCATACCCACTTGTTACCAATGGTGCCATTTGTTTCTTCATGGTTTGAAGAGGGAATCAAGACCCCCCCCATACACTATACATCGCTGTTGGCCAAACTATCTTCTGACACCCCCATACACAGGGACGCTCGGCTCCCACCTTCTCTAAGAGAACCCTCTGACAGTCACTTAACTTGGTGCTGAAAAGAAAAGGATCAACCACTGAAACTAGTATGTTAACTCTGCACTCCATTGGACACTTTGTAAGAGATGTGGCTTTATCAACAATCAGGATGAGTTCATAATAAACAATTTTTGAGCTTTCTCTGATTAATAAGAATAGGTTTGCTGAGTTTTTCTGACAAGTTTTTCCTTAGTTCTTTTGTAAGGTCTGCTCAGCGTTTCTGGCGAGTTTCTTCTGAGTTACTCTGCTGAGTGAGGTTTAATTCTGACATTTTTTCCTAAAGGTGCCGTTACACCTTGCGACGCCGCTGGAGATGTTGACGGCGACTGGCGGGAGTGCGCACGTTTTTGGCGCCCCACCTGCTTCGCCGTCCCCCATTTACATGGGGCGACACCTCCGGCAGCGCCCTGGCGAGCTGACAGGCGGCAGCGCCGCCAGGGTGTCTCAAAACCCCAGCGGCAATGCAGGACAATGGGAGCCTATGGCTCCCATCGCCTGTCAGGCCGCCAGCTGCCGGTTACATGGGGCGATGTGCACACATTGTCCTATATCGGCCACCTGGTTTCACATCACTGATGTAAAACCAGGCGACCTCTCGGCAGCGCCGACATCGCCCTTTTACATTAGGCGACGTAGGGGCGATGTCGCCGCCGATGGGCCAAGCCCCTACGTTGCGATGTGGACTGGTGTGACTGGGCCTTTAAGTGTATCTGATTAATTTTTCCGGGGTTTCTTCTAGCCTTTCTGCGGAGTCTATTTTCTGAGAAGAGTTTTTCTCTAAATTTATCTACTGCGTTTAATCATCTCCTGAGTGTTTTCTGATCTGGGACTTTTCCCTCTTGTATTTTTTATTATACCATATATTGCATTGATCTGTTTCTCTTCACAGCATACAGCTCTCTATCTCCACCACTCCACATTTATCGATGGCCCGTGTAAATCACATCCGACATTTGTTGTTTATTATCACTTGTTATATTCTACTATTTAAATACAAACACATCTTATATTGCATAGTAATAACATTTCCACTTTTGTGTCTATATTTGGACATCTATTCTATGCAGTAAATTTCTGATAAAGATCTATGATTGACCAAAACATCAATCATCTGTTACGGACTGGTTCCAATTGTGAATAAATCCACATCTTTTACAAAGCATCAAACTGAGCACTGAGGCTGGGTTCACACTTGCTTACCCCTCTGCAGCGTTCTGCGGAGGAGATCCACAATGTGAGCGCAGCCACCGCAAGCCCCTATGTTTATAATGGGAACGCACGGTACTGCGCTTGACTGCGCATGACCGTGCGCTCCCATTCACTGCCATATGTGATCTGTGCGCAAGTGGACGCCTGCGCACAAATCACACTCTCAATTATAAAAGTTAAAAAAGACAGCGCCACAGACCTTAGATGGTGAAAAATCCTTGTGTCTTTTTATTCCATGGTCAAGAGAAGCGACGTTTCGACCACTACTGTGGTCTTTATCAAGCTCGATAAAGCTTGATAAAGACCACAGGGGTGGTCGAAACGTCGCTTCTCTTGACCATGGAATAAAAAGACAAGGATTTTTCACAAACCAAGGTCTGTGGCGCTGTCTTTTTTAACTTTTATAATTCATAATGATCCGGATGTGAACTCTCCGGGGTGGACGTGCGTCCAGGTGCTGGCTTGAAGTTGGAAAGGCCTAGCAAGTAACCCTTGGTGCGGTGACCAATTACCCCTTTTTTAAATCACACACTCTCATCCGCACCAGGAATGCAACATATCGCGTTCCTGGAGCGCACGAGACTGTGTGATTTGTGTGCAGGCATCCGCCTGCGCACAGATCACATAGCAGTGAATGGGAGCGCACGGTCATGCGCAGTCAAGCGCAGCACCATGCGCTCCCATTATATACATAGGGGCTTGCGGTGGCTGCGCTCACATTGAGGATCCCCTCCGCAGAACGTGGCACCTCATCCACCCATTTCCGAAGTGCCCTATATGATTTATTAACAAAACAAAGTATTCACTGATCTCAGGGAGACCAGTTCAAGAAAACACTGCGGGCAGCCGGCTAAAGCGCTCAACACAGTGAATTCCTAGGCCCATTGCCCCCTGGGAATTTTGAATATGCAAAAAGAGTCTGTGGAGCCTCGTTTAGGAGTCTCAACACAGGACTAGCCAGATCTTCCTCCAGGGAAGGACCTAGCCATGATAACCACAATATTAAGTGGCCCTTTGAGTCAATATCCAGCTCTTTACAAGCTTAAAGATATGACAAGGGAATACCAAGGAAGATCTGGCTAGTCCTGTGTTGAGACTCCTAAACGAGGCTCCACAGACTCTATTTTTATATGATTTATTGACCACGGAAATGAAACAGGCTCAATGGTTCTCTTGGGAGGCGCCATGTACATTAGAATGTCAGACAAACTTGGCCTACAGCGTATGCGGGGCTCTAGTCTTTCAGCGCAAAGTGAAAGACTTCAAATCCCAGACTGCTCCATTCTGCTATAGACTGATCCCCTCCTCCCACCCCAGCAATCACATTGATCATCGATGACAACCCAACCCCAAAAAACCCAGAACCAGACAATTCATTACATGATGCAGCATTTGTGCCAACATTCCAAAAGAAGGATGCCAATCCTGTAATATTCCCGTCTGTATGTGGTTTGTTGAAAAAGGTTTGTCTGAAAGACACCCAAAAAGTTAGGAAACCAAAATACTGTGAAGTGTTAATGTTATTTCATTGGAGAGAGATAAAAAATGAAAACGCAATACTGCACTGGTTGATAATGATAGGTCACATAGCAGCTAAGATAATGCTTGTTTTGTGCTATACGACTTATTTTCCCACATTTTATGTGCTCTTTTAAAAACTGCATTTTATAGCTGCCTGCTAGCACTTTGTGTGTATTTCTACAGCTTCTGAGTGCAGGCTGATAGAGAGCTGTGTGGGGAGCCAGCAGACAGATCTTTCTTCGGCACAAGCTTCTGAGAAGTTTGCAGTGATCCTGACATTGCTTAGCAACTGTACTGTAGGCTGAAGTAATCTGATACATTGTTTCCTCATCAGCTCCAGTCAGCAGTGTAGGCCACGCCCCCTTTTTCTTTTATATGGTTTCATGCCCCGTATTCAGTGTGAAGATGGATCTGACTGATAGAGTAACTTTACACGTCGCAACATTGCATGCAATTTCACTAGCAACTTACTGGTTGCAGTGAAATCATGGACACATTGTTCCATTTGTACACAGCAACAAAATAGAACAATGTGTCCATGATTTCACTGCAACCATTAAGTTGCAAGTAAAATTGCATGCAATGTTGTGACGTGTAAAGCTACCCATAATGAACACGTCTGCTTCACAAACACCTTGGTTGGGACACCTTATGAAAGGTTATGAATGGTTTTTAACCAGAATTTTATTATTAAGCATATTTGAAAGACTATAATCACTTGCTCGATATTATTAAAAGGAACCTGTCACCCCCAGGGCATTTACATTATGTAAATAGAGTTCAAGTAACCCGTTTGTGCCCAGACTGGCCCCTCATACCTGAAATATGAACTTTTATTCTTTACAGAACTGCCCTCCTATTCAGACTGATAAGATGGTTTTCCCGCCGCTCCTCAAGGCTGCTAAACCCATCCTTTAGTTTGCAAATTTCCCGCCCCTCCTCTGGCCGGCGCAGCGAGTGACAGCCTCACTCGCGCTGGCACAGGGGAGCGGGTGACCGCGGTGCATTGAACAGTGGTGATGTCTCGCAAGACTTCACAAATCTTGCAAGACGGACTGCGCAAGTGCGCCTGTCTATGCCGACATCTCGAGAGAAATCGCCACTGTTCAATGCACCGCGGTCACCTGCTCCATTGCGCCGACACGAGTGAGGCTGTCACTCACCGTGCTAGCCAGAGGAGGGCTGGGAAATTTGAAAACTAAAAGGGAAGGTTTAGCAGCCTGGAGGTGCGGAGAGAAATCCATCCACCCGGTCTAAACAACATCCTACCGGTCTAAATAGGAGTCCAGCTCTGGAAAGAATAAAAGTTCATATTTCAGGTATGAATGGCAAGTCTCGACACATATAGGTGTCAGAAGAACCCCATTTACATCGTGTAAAATGCCCTGGGAAGGTGACAGGTTCCCTTTAAATAAAAATGTAAATGCTGGTTACGCTTTACCGTCGTATCATGCACAAACCTGCACCGGTGCGATGACCGCACATGGACCGCCTTCAAATTGCTCCAGAGCTGTCGGTTCTGAGTCGCTGAAGACAAATCCTAGAGGGGAAAAAAAACAAAAACAAATAAATCTGTAAATTTGACTCAACTCCAATAAAATGAGGAGCTAGCATGAATATATTCGATAACAGAGAAGTCATTAGTAATAATAGTGACCAATAATCCAAGCAGTGCTCAATGTCAGGCAACAGCTGCACAAGCAGCTGACAGTTTAGGAAGCATAAAACCCCCTAAAAATAAAATCCTGAGTACAGGACGGATTAAGGCTGTATAAAGAAAGGCAAAACCTGCGCCTTTATGTCTCACATTAATCCCACTTACCCTGTGTCCACCGGCTGAAGATGGAGTCCACCAGACCTTTGCCATTTTTCTCCCCCCACACCAGATTGACCAGCTCTTTATTAGACTCCGACATGACGGCCCCTTGGACGTCTCTTCCCTCTCAGAGTAAAGATGCTGCCAAAATTCAATCTTTTCAACATGAAATCCCTCAGCGTCGCTCCAAGTAAGAGGTGAATGTCAATACCACATCCTGAGGGAGAAGAGAAGGACATTGATGTATTCGGACTACAAGCAACATCACGAGGGCTGTAATACTCGGCCAGAGAAAGTGATTCCCAACAATGCATTCGTCGTGCTGTCATTTTTTGGGGTCCCATTCACTTCATGATTGATTTTATTTTTAAAACGACCACTGGGACCCATGTAGGGTCCCACCTAAATGGAATTCAAGCATACACTCCTCCTCACTATTCATTGTCTATGGGAGTGCAGAAAAAAGCCAAATTCGTGTCCCAAAGAGAATGGAGCAGAGGTGCACATGCTAGGCCTCCACGGGTCCCGTCGTTGGGGCTCAGAGTCATATCCCTTATCGTGGAAAGAGGGCACAAGGTACAAAGAATTGAGGGGTGGCCACAGGATGCAGAATTATCTTTAACTTCCATTTACATATATATTTGTATTAGTACTCTAATATAAATGATAGATACAAGTGCTGGTCACGAGCTTCTGTGCCGCCTGTACGGGGGTGCGTCACTACTGAGCTTTATAGCTTATCCTTTAATAGATTTGGACCCGAACCCTCTTCAGACAAATTCGCCCAATATCACGACAGCACTAGGTGTCTTGTGCCTCCAGGTCCAACCCTCCCCACCGCTGGTCAGCAGCAAAATCCAAGGCACAGAAACTGCTTTCCAACAGATAAACTTTATAGAATCATTATACAAAATGAGTAAAAGCAGCAATGTTTCTGCCATCACAGGGCCATTTTCAAGCCATAAAAAGTACCCTCCCCTCCTCGGCACAATGCAGCAGCGGGGGGGCCGACCCCCCCTCCTCTGCGCAACGCAGCAGGGGGGGCCGACCCCCCCTCCTCTGCGCAACACACCGGGGGCCGACCCCCCCTCCTCTGCGCAACACACCGGGGGCCGACCCCCCCTCCTTTGCGCAACACACCGGGGGCCGACCCCCCCTCCTCTGCGCAACACACCGGGGGCCGACCCCCCCTCCTCTGCGCAACACACCGGGGGCCGACCCCCCCTCCTCTGCGCAACACACCGGGGGCCGACCCCCTCCTCGGCACAATACACTGGGGGCGGACCCTCTCCTCAGTACAATACATAAGGGGCGGACCCCTCCTCATAAGTAAACACTGGGGGCAACTGACAACACTGAATAATGAATGACAGCCTGACATAACAAGGCTCCCAGCACCTGTACACTGACACCTGGGGCGCCATGCTGCTGCTGCCCTGGGCCCCTGTGGCGATACGGAGCCCCCTATAATAGCTAAAGCCCCCTCACACATTGTCCTGACCGGGCCGCATCACACCTACCCCGCGCCCGGATCACTCCGCTCCGCAGAAATCACATCCCGGCTCCACTGAGTCAGGTACAGACCACGTGACCGGAAGCGGAAGTCAGTGCGGGGAAGAGGCGCGGCTGTCTCCATGGTTACACGGCTCGCTGTCACTCAGCGCTTCTATGTGGCGTGACGTCACCGCCCACACACCTATATAAGTGACAGCCGCGCTGAGGGAATCAGTGACATCGCTGACACACAGCTATGGCGCTCTGCACTCTGACTCATGAAACAGTACAAGGATAAAACAAAATAATGAATAAAATACACATATTTGGTCTTGCTGCAGAATAAATGGCGTCTTTATCAACGAGAAATCATCCTGAAATGGAAAAAGTAATGGTTTGTGGAAGGCGAAGAGGACAAATCTAAATAAAGACAGTGTGACGAGAGCGTCCGAGGTGCCATTGTTACTAAAGCCGCCCCCCATAAGTTCGAGTCATCATATATAATACTGATATAATGTGTTTAGCTCCATTATCGCCTTCACAGTCCATGATATATCCATACGTCACTGTGCGGGTGGGGTGAGCGCTTTACCTGCCGGTACGTGTCCACACTGGCGCCCATTGTGGCCCCATGACGTTACTGCTGGGAGCTGGTGGTTTCCATGGCAGCAGCGAGTGGCATAACTACATTAGGTGCAGGGGCTGCAATCACACCTGGGCCCTGCAGCTTAGGGGGGCCCTAAAAGTCCCTTTGGCCTATAGAAAAAGACTAATGCTAATAAAGATTTGCAACAATTGGGGGCCCCACTGGAGTTTTCGCATCGTGGGTCTATGAGCTTCAAGTTACACCAAAGGCTGTGGGCAGCGGCGTAACTTCAGGCCCAGGGGCCCCGATGCAAAAGCTCCAACGGGGCCCTCAATTATTGCAAATCTTTAATAGCATTAGTCTTTTTCTATAGGCCAAAGGAACTTTTGAGGCCCCCTAGGTTGCAGGGCCCGGGTGCGATCGCAACCCCTGCAAGTGTTGTAGTTATGCCCCTGCACGTGTTGTAGTTATGCCCCTGGCTGTGGGTGTCTCACTAAAGACGGAGGAGAACGTACATTTTTCCTTATTATTATTGCGCCATTTATCTCATGGCGTTTTACATGTGACAATGGGTTATCCGTAATAATAAGTAGAATACACTGCGATACTGTAGAATGTAATATAAGCTATCAAACAATGACAGGTCTAATTCCAAAAAAAATAATAAAAAAAAAATAGTTTAAAAAAATATAAGTTTAAATCAGCCCCCTTTTTCAAAAATAATAATAATAAAAATGTAATATTGTTACGTTGTTAATAGTCCATACTGTGAAGATTTACAATAAATTAATCAAAACGCCAAATCGTGTAAAAATAATAGTAATAATAACAAAACAACAGAATTTGGAGTTGTTCAAACTTTGCTGTCACCTGGCACCCTGAAGAACGCAATAAAAAACACACAAATGTTCCCCAAAACAGTCATCACTGAGCAAACCCCCCAAAAAGATAAAACCATCCCTAATAGGACTCCAGCAATGGAAAATTTACAACAAAAGGCAATGATCTCCAAAAGTAGTGACACAAAGCAAATTCTTAAGGCTGTGTGCCCACATAGCGGTTTAGTGACGTTCAAATCGTCAGTAAACCGCTGGAAAATTCAAGGAGCCTAGACTCCTGAGCTCAGAAGTCACCAGCGGTTTTCCGGCGGTTTTTTTCAGCGTGTGCACAGCGGTTTTCAGTCGGTTTTTCCAGCGGTTTTTCCGGCGGTTTTCTATGGAGGATTTTTTTCATGGAACCGATCAAAAACCGCTGAGAAGAATTGACATGTTGTATGCTGCTAAACCGCTGGGAAACCGCTCAACCTCTGGCGGATCCGCTCACATAAACCCACTATGTGTGCACAGCGTTTTCTAAATTACATAGGGTTACTTGTAAGTCCTAAAGCTGCTAAAAATTTACATAGATTTAAATAAAACCTTTGCTAAAACGCCGGCGGTTTTCGCTGCTAAACCGACACTAAACCACTATGTGGGCACACACCCTTATTTTTGTTACAAATTAAAAAAACAAATTACTTTTACCAATAATAATTATATTGATAATAAATAATAATATTAATGAAAATTACTCTCAGGGTCAGTACAATTACAGCAACACTAAACATGATTTGTTTATAATTATTATTATTATTCAATTCCTTATTTTTGCAAAGTTTTAAAAAGCCTTTAACCCTAACAATATCTATAATAATAAATAATAATAATAATCAATATCAATAATCAATATTATTATTATTATTTTCTGGATCAATACATTTGCAGTGACACTAAACATGAATTATTATTATCATTCAGTTCAGTTCATTCTTGGAAGTAAAAAACAACTTTTAACCATAATAATAATGATAATAATAATAACAATGATTATGATTATTATTATTATTATTATTTTCTGGATCAGTACAATTACAGTGACTCTAAACATGAATTATTATTATCATTCAGTTCAGCACATTTACAGTGACACAAAATATGATTTTATTATTATTATTATTATTAAATTCTTCATTCTTGGAAGTCAAAAACAACTTTTAACAATAATAATAATAATAATTAGTATTGTTATTACTATTGTTATTATTATTATTATTTTCTGGGTCAGTACAATTACAGTGACACTAAACATGAAATTATTATTATTAGCATTATTATTATTCAGTTCAGTACATTTACAGTGACATTAAACATGATTTTATTATTTATAGTTATTATTATTATGATTATTATTATTAATAATAATTAATTATTTATCCTTGAAAGTTAAAAAAAACTTTTAACCCTAATAATAATAATTAGCATTATTATTATTATTATTATTATTATTACTACAATTCAGTTCCATATTTTTGCAGTTCTAAAAAACACTTTCAACCCTAATAATATAAATAAATAATAATAATAATTCTCCATATAATTAAAGTAATACTAAACATAATAATAATAATAATAATAACAATAACAATAATTAATAAAAAGTAAAAGTTATTATTATTATTATTATTATTATTATTATTATTATTATTAAAAATCAATTCCTTATTTTTACAAAATTCTTTAAAAACCTTTACCCCTAATAATAATATTGATAATAAATAATAATTATTATTTCCTGGGTGAGTAAAACTACAGCGACACTAAACATGATTTTATTAGTATTATAAATCAAATTCTTTATTTTTGCAAAGTTCAAAAAAAATCTTAAAAAAAAAATTTATTATTATTATTATTATTTATTTATTGTTGAGCAATTTTTAGAACTTTGTAAAAATAAAGAATAAAACTAATTTTTGGATCTTGGAAGAAGAGGAAAAAATAAAGAGCAAAAAGTAAAATTGGCTGTGGCAGGTTAAGTGTAAAGGCCACAGATATTGGTCACAGATCTCTGGTTGCAGTGAAATCATGGACACATTGTTACATTTGTACACGGCCACAAAATACAACAATGTGTCCATGATTTCACTGCAACCAGAGATCTGTGACCAATATATCTATGTGTGTGACGTGGCCTTTACCGAGACAAGGAGTGAAACCCACATTACTGCACACTCCACATCCACTGATAATGAATGCAGAGATCCAGAGTCCAGAGGAAGATGTATCTGTGATCTCCCCAGGAGTGTGCAGTGTGCACAGCGCTCAGCCTGCAGCTCAGTGTCAGCTGTGCATGTGGAGGAGGTTTGGCCCTTCTCGGCCGCCGTTGCAGCTGACACACACATGTTGATGGTGCACATGGTGCTGCAGGAAGAGCTGAGAACTGCTACAACTTTCTGTGCTTCACTTTCTACCATCTGCATCTATGGGAGGACAGAGCAGGAGGAAGAACAGCAAGGCGAGGAGGAGGCAGAGAGCCAGGAGTGCAGGTGAGAAGGGGCATCTGCAGCAGGGCATGCTGGGACCTGTAGTTTTATAACATCAGGTTTTAGTGTCCCAGGTTGCAGTGTCTCAGGTTGCAGTGTCTCAGGTTGCAGTGTCTCAGGTTGCAGTGTCCCAGGTTGTGGAGCCTCAGGTTGTGGAGCCTCAGGTTGCAGTGTCCCAGGTTGTGGAGCCTCAGGTTGCAGTGTCCCAGGTTGTGGAGCCTCAGGTTGTGGAGCCTCAGGTTGCAGTGTCCCAGGTTGTGGAGCCTCAGGTTGCAGTGTCCCAGGTTGTGGAGCCTCAGGTTGCAGTGTCCCAGGTTGTGGAGCCTCAGGTTGCAGTGTCCCAGGTTGTGGAGCCCTAGGTTGCAGTGTCCCAGGTTGTGGAGCCTCAGGTTGCAGTGTCCCAGGTTGTGGAGCCTCTGGTTGCAGTGTCCAGGTTGTGGAGCCTCAGGTTGCAGTGTCCCAGGTTGTGGAGCCCTAGGTTGCAGTGTCCCAGGTTGTGGAGCCTCAGGTTGCAGTGTCCCAGGTTGTGGAGCCCCAGGTTGCAGTGTCCCAGGTTGTGGAGCCCCAGGTTGCAGTGTCCCAGGTTGTGGAGCCTCAGGTTGCAGTGTCCCAGGTTGTGGAGCCTCAGGTTGCAGTGTCCCAGGTTGTGGAGCCTCAGGTTGCAGGTGTCCCAGGTTGTGGAGCCTCAGGTTGCAGTGTCCCAGGTTGTGGAGCCCAGGTTGCAGTGTCCCAGGTTGCAGCGTTCCAGGTTGTGGAGCCTCAGGTTGCAGCGTTCCAGGTTGTGGAGCCTCAGGTTGCAGCGTTCCAGCTTGCAGAGCCCTCAGATTGCGGAGCCCAGGTTGCAGTGTTCCAGGTTGCGGAGCCTAAGGTAGCAGTGTTCCAGCTTGCGAAGCTCTCGGGTTGCAGTATCCCAGGTTTAACAGCCTCATGTTGCAGAGCCCTAGATTTCAGTGTTCCAGCTTTCGGAGCCCCGGGTTTTGGAGCCTCATGTTGCAGTGTCCAGGTTGTGGAGCCCCAGGTTGCAGTGTTCCCGGTTGTGGAGCCTCAGGTTGCAGTGTCCCAGGTTGTGGAGCCTCAGGTTGCAGTGTCCCAGGTTGTGGAGCCTCAGGTTGCAGTGTCCCAGGTTGTGGAGCCTCAGGTTGCAGTGTCCCAGGTTGTGGAGCCCCAGGTTGCAGTGTCCCAGGTTGTGGAGCCTCAGGTTGCAGCGTTCCAGCTTGCAGAGCCTCAGATTGCGGAGCCTCAGGTTGCAGTGTCCCAGGTTGTGGAGCCTCAGGTTGCAGTGTCCCAGGTTGTGGAGCCTCAGGTTGCAGTGTCCCAGGTTGTGGAGCCTCAGGTTGCAGTGTCCCAGGTTGTGGAGCCTCAGGTTGCAGTGTCCCAGGTTGTGGAGCCTCAGGTTGCAGTGTCCCAGGTTGTGGAGCCTCAGGTTGCAGTGTCCCAGGTTGTGGAGCCTCAGGTTGCAGTGTCCCAGGTTGTGGAGCCTCAGGTTGCAGTGTCCCAGGTTGTGGAGCCTCAGGTTGCAGTGTCCCAGGTTGTGGAGCCCCAGGTTGCAGTGTCCCAGGTTGTGGAGCCCAGGTTGCAGTGTCCCAGGTTGTGGAGCCTCAGGTTGCAGTGTCCCAGGTTGTGGAGCCTCAGGTTGCAGTGTCCCAGGTTGTGGAGCCTCAGGTTGCAGTGTCCCAGGTTGTGGAGCCTCAGGTTGCAGTGTCCCAGGTTGTGGAGCCCCAGGTTGCAGTGTCCCAGGTTGCAGCGTTCCAGGTTGTGGAGCCTCAGGTTGCAGCGTTCCAGGTTGTGGAGCCTCAGGTTGCAGCGTTCCAGCTTGCAGAGCCTCAGATTGCGGAGCCCCAGGTTGCAGTGTTCCAGGTTGCGGAGCCTAAGGTAGCAGTGTTCCAGCTTGCGAAGCTTCGGGTTGCAGTATCCCAGGTTTAACAGCCTCATGTTGCAGAGCCCTAGATTTCAGTGTTCCAGCTTTCGGAGCCCCGGGTTTTGGAGCCTCATGTTGCAGTGTCCCAGGTTGTGGAGCCCAGGTTGCAGTGTCCCAGGTTGTGGAGCCTCAGGTTGCAGTGTCCCAGGTTGTGGAGCCTCAGGTTGCAGTGTCCCAGGTTGTGGAGCCTCAGGTTGCAGTGTCCCAGGTTGTGGAGCCTCAGGTTGCAGTGTCCCAGGTTGTGGAGCCCCAGGTTGCAGTGTCCCAGGTTGTGGAGCCTCAGGTTGCAGCGTTCCAGCTTGCAGAGCCTCAGATTGCGGAGCCCCAGGTTGCAGTGTTCCAGGTTGCGGAGCCTAAGGTAGCAGTGTTCCAGCTTGCGAAGCTTCGGGTTGCAGTATCCCAGGTTTAACAGCCTCATGTTGCAGAGCCCTAGATTTCAGTGTTCCAGCTTTCGGAGCCCCGGGTTTTGGAGCCTCATGTTGCAGAGCCTCATGTTGCAGTGTCCCAGGCTTCAGAGCCCCAGGTTGCGAGTTCAGGTTGCGGAGTCTCAGGTTGCGGAGTCTCAGGTTGCGAGTCTCAGGTTGCGGAGTCTCAGGTTGCGGAGTCTCAGGTTTGCGGACCCAGGTTGCGGAGTCTCAGGTTGCGGAGTCTCAGGTTGCGGAGTCTCAGGTTGCGGAGTCTCAGGTTGCGGAGTCTCAGGTTGCGGAGTCTCAGGTTGCGGAGTCTCAGGTTGCGGAGTCTCAGGTTGCAGTGTCCCTGGTTGCGTAGCCTCAGTTTGCAGTGTCCCAGGTTGCGGAGCCTCAGGTTGCGTAGCCTCAGTTTGCAGTGTCCCTGGTTGCGTAGCCTCAGTTTGCAGTGTCCCTGGTTGCGTAGCCTCAGTTTGCAGTGTCCCTGGTTGCGTAGCCTCAGTTTGCAGTGTCCCAGGTTGCGGAGCTGCGATCTACAGAATGTAAATGTACGAGAGTCGAGTTTGTCAGTCTGTGAATTGTGATGTTTTCTTTCTGGGAACATCCTGAATTTTAATGGGACAGTGTTACAAGACGGATTCAGCTCTGCTACTTTTTTTCTTCAGCACAGTACAGGGAGGGTTACACGGTGTTCATACGGTGGAAACGATCTATTCATCTGCTGTTTTCGATCCTGTAATTTTGCTTACAGACTCGGACGTGTTTATTTACAGCCAAATATGCAGGTTTTCTCTACATTTGCAGAATGGAACTGAAAAAGTTGCATTTTGATAAAAAGTTGTATGACATTTTGTTCTGTTATTGTAGGATACAGAAGGACATGCATCCTGGAGTAGCCCCATAGATCTGTGACTGACCCTGTCTGTGAGGTGGTACGCCCTCTATCCCTGACTCCCCTGGGAGATGAGGAACCCCACGCCGCCCTGTGGTGACTTAGTTTCCCCCTCTCCATAGGATAGTTAGGCTATGTTCACATGTGTTTTTTTTTTTTCTGCAGACAAAAGCTGCTTCAAAAAAGCTGGGTTTGTTTAGTTTTTGGTGTCATTTGTGTGCAGTACAGGTTTAATAAGGTTAGTTTAATTGACCACAAAAGCAGCAAAAATCGCAGCAACAACACAGGGATGGAGCAGGTGTGTGGGCACTGGGACAGCGACGGGGCAGGTGCGTGGGCGCTGGGACAGCGACGGGGCAGGTGCGTGGGCGCTGGGACAGGGACGGGGCAGGTGCGTGGGCGCTTGGACAGGGACGGGCAGGTGCGTGGCGCTGGGACAGGGACGGGGCAGGTGCGTGGGTGCGTGGGCGCTGGGACGGGGCAGGTGCGTGGGCGCTGGGCAGGTGCGTGGGCGCTGGGCAGGTGCGTGGGCGCTGGGCCGGGGCAGGTGTGTGGGCACTGGGACAGGGACGGGGCAGGTGCGTGGGCGCTGGGACAGGGACGGGGCAGGTGCGTGGGGACAGGGACGGGGCAGGTGCGTGGGCGCTGGGACGGGGCAGGTGCGTGGGCGCTGGGCAGGTGCGTGGGCGCTGGGCAGGTGTGTGGGCGCTGGGCCGGGGCAGGTGCGTAGGCGCTGGGACAGGGACGGGGCAGGTGGACGGGGCAGGTGCGCGGGCGCTGGGAAGGGGACGAAGCAGGTGGGGGGCCGCTGGGACAGCAATCTAGCACAAGAATTGGCTTAGGGTGCAGAAACAAGCTGAGTTTGCAATGAATTTGCAAATTCCACAGAGCCTGAACAGTGATGTAGCAGAGTTAACTCAGTGTTGCTTGATTTAGCAGTACTGGAACCATGATAACCAGCATTATGCAGAGGAGCTTGATGGAAGAGAAGTGGCAGGAACACCAACTGCCTGAATACTCCAGAATCATCCTGCATAGTCCACTACCCTATTTCACATTATATTTTGCACTCTGGACTAATGGAGGCTAAAAAGACAATCATTAGGCATCGATCAGACTAATGGGTCTCTAATAATGTGTTGAGCGTATATCATAATGCTGTTATGGGGTATACGCTAAATGAGATATCAGCTCAGCCTAGATGTAGCTGAACTCACTGGACTGTATATATGGTGTATATATCATAATGTGCAGTCACAGGGAATTTGTAACTTTTTTCTTCATCCTCTTTTAGCAGATGACATTGTTGGATTGTCGCCTCAAGATCGGATGAAAATTAGGATGCAGAACAAGGCCAGGAAGAAAACTGGTGAAAAATACTCCATTCATCAGTTATTAGAAAAGGTATCTATTAAAGAAGTAACTAATAAGAAATAGAATTGATAATAAGAAACCCAACTATTGATAACTAGATAGAGATGAGCGGACCCGTGGATAATTGGGTGCGCCGAATCCACACGGACGAAAGATCAAGTTGGGTTCGAGGATCGGACTTGACCTTGGATAATAAATCCCATACAAGTCAATGGGGAGGAGAAGTTCTGTGCTGTAGTAAGGTCTAGGGGGCTACGAAAGGAAGCTAAATGGGGGTAAGAGCAGGACAGTTATGCCCCCTCCAGACTAAATATACCAGCCAGAAGCCACCTCAGAATTTGGCACATCCATCAGATGCACAAACCCTGGTGCTTACATGGCTCATCCTGATTGCCCTGATCTGATCAGGGTTTATGAGAGCTGTTGTTTATCAAAAATCAAAACTGCCATCAAACCCCCGGATAGTAATAACTAGGGTTCTATGAGATGCTCCCATCATCATCACTACCTTGTAAGTCAAAAGAAATTAACACAAACACAGAAAAAAAATTATTTTGAGTAAGAAACACACCCTCTTTCACCCTTTTATGAAGCCCCAAAACACCCCTGCCGGTCCGAAGTAATCCTCCAAACAACATCCCACGACGCATCCGGTTCTGTTACATCCCAAAGACTGTAGTGATGGAACAAGTGACCACTCTCTGCTGCTTCTGGGATACACCAACCGCCGAGGGGAAGCCCTCAGCTATAAGAAGCGGTGATGTCACTGAGGTCATCCCCGCTGACGTCCGTGAACTCAGTCGGCACAGCTGTTTGGCACTCAGACAGCGGGTTCAACTAAGTTCACAGCTGTAGTGTCCCACGGTGTGAACTCAGTTGAACCCGCTGCCAGATTGCGGGACAGCTGCACAGTCACATCCCACAATCCGTTAATCCGATTTTTTTTTTTTAAATGCATCCGATTGTGGAAATTATTATTATCCCAAGATCTATTGATAAAAATAAACTTTATTTGTAGGTAAACCTCTTTTAAACTCCCTAAACCAGGGGTGGGGAACTCCAGTCCTCCAGGGCCGCCAACAGGGCATGTTTTCAGGATTTCCTTAGTATTGCGTAGGTGATAATACAATCACCTGCGCTGGTGATGATTCCAACTCCTGTGCAATGCTAAGGAAATCCTGAAATCGTAAGTGCATAAGAAACGGACTTCAATGGATTATTACTTCCTTATCAATGGCACACGTTACAAAAATACTTGATGCCAGCACCCTGGGCCCAGCCATTAACGTTGGATAGAGCAGTATGCCCAACCACCACTCTATTTTATGTCCTCACCGACTGGGTGTGAAGGATCCTCCGATCTGGTGAGCGATGGCCGCCTTCACAATCTCGAATTGATCTTGAGTGCATGAGTGAGAGATTCTTTAGCCAATTTGGAAGCAAGTCTAAAATCAGAGTAACAACAATGGGGCTCTGCAATTATCTATTATATTGGATCTAGAGGTCCGAGTGCTCCTGAGACCCGGGGTAAGGATATGAGCTAATGAGTAATGTTGCTCCAGTTATTGACTATGTGACTGCTGGGGAGAGTAGGGTGCTGTACTCGGGGCTTCAGAGCCCATTTTACTGGATTGTGCAGGTCCCAATGGTCAGACCCACCATGATTAGCTGCTTATCACCAAATCTGGGGTTAAGTGATGATTTAAAGGGTTATTCCCTTCACCAAGATCCTATCCCAATATGTAGTAGGTGTAATAATAATAATAATAGCAAATCCCACCAATTAGAAATGTAGTATAGTTCTCCTGATTAGCTGTCACTTACCTCTTCTGCAGGGCATTACAGTTTAGGTATCCGTGCTTACAACCACTCATATAGTGATAGCTTTTTAGTTAACTAGTTGCTTGTGGTTGTAACCATATATACCTAAGATGCAGTGTCCTGATAATGAGGTAAGAGACAGCTAATCAGGAGAACTACACTACATTGGAGGATTTGCTAATATAATTATTACTACACCTTCTACATATTGGGATAGGAGCTTGGAGATGGGATACCCCTTTTAACTGTTTATTGTTAAAGGGACACTGTCAGGTCATTTTTCAGTATGATACTAATATTACCCTTGAATAGTGCCTGGGCAGACCTTTTAAAAAACATGTAAAATCATTATTGTCTCATTTGTAGTTTCCATGTTATCAGCATTTTCAGACCCTGCAGAGAGCTGCTGCATTAGTCCTGTCCATTATTTTCACAGATGATTAGTCCGGTTGTGTTATACTATCTAATTTAATTATGCACTCCCTCTCAGCAACTCTCCCCTCTCTCCTCCCTCCTCCTTCTCAGCAGCTCTCCCCTCTCTCCTCCCACCTACTTCTCAGCAGCTCTCCCCTCTCTCTTCCCACCTACTTCTCAGCAGCTCTCCCCTCTCTCCTCCTTTCAGCAGCTCTCCCCTCTCTCCTGCCTCCTCCTTTCAGCAGCTCTCTCCTCCCTCCTCCCTTCTCCTTCTCAGCAGCTCTCTCATCTCTCCTCCCTCCTCCTTTTCAGCAGCTCTCATCTCTCCTCCCTCCTCCTTCTTCTCAGCAGCTCTCATCTCTCCTCCCTCCTCCTTCTCAGCATCTCCCTCCTCTCTCCTCCCTCCTCCTTCTCAGCAGCTTTCTCCTCTCTCCTCCCTCCTCCTTCTCAGCAGCTTTCTCCTCTCTCCTCCCTCCTCCTTCTCAGCAGCTTTCCCTTCTCTCCTCCCACCTCTTTCTCAGCAGCTCACCCCTCTCTCCTCCCTCCTCCTTCTCAGCAGCTCTCTACATTCTCCTCCCTCCTCCTTCTCAGAAGCTCTCTCCTCTCTTCTCCCTCCTCCTTCTCAGAAGCTCTCTCTCCATTCTCCTCCCTCCACCTTCTCAGCTGCTCTTTCTTCTCTCATCCTCCCTCTTCTCACAGTGCAGTGTCAGGTATCAGTTTCCTTTAGGAGCTTCTGTTCTGTTGAGGACACGGAGCTATTGCAGGTCTGCCTTACCTGATCTAGACTCCATTTGTTTCTGTAAGCAGATATCCTGCTGTGCTGTGACAAATTCTGTGTTGTATTTGACCTTTTGGTTTTGCTGCAAAGAAAAGAGAGAGGAGGATGCAGCCGCCCTAATGATCTCCTGTGTAGTGATGTGAATATGTGACATGAATATTCATCCTATGGGGAGTGGACAGCAGAGAACTAAGTGGATCATTCACTGTGATTGACAGATGAAATGGATCTCTTTATTTGAAATTTACAGAGAATAGGAGAGAAGTATAAGTAATAGAAATACATGAATAGAGAAAGCTTAGAGAAAGGAATTAAAAAATGATAGCCATTACATATGGATTTTAGACCTGACAGATTCCTTTTAAAAAAACAGCAATCCCCTCCTGTCATCTTTACCTTGTTATCTTAGACCCAACCTAGTTTTTCCCACCTCTTTCGCCCCCAATCTTTCATTATCTCGTTGCTCGACAGTGTCTTCACCCAGATAAATCACAATCTCCATCTTTTATTTCAGACTGAAGAATATCTGGATAATTTTAACTTTGAGATGGCTCAGCTCTTCTGCCAGAGAGCCCTGGATCTCGAGCCGGAAAATCTGGAGATCCTGGACATGATGGGAAACATCTGTATGGAATTGGGAAATGCCGAAAAAGCCAAAGAAGTATCCTTTAAATATGTAGTCTGTGCATGCGTCCAGGGATGGAGGCTATACATTTTGGGATATCGTCTTCTATCATTATATCAGGTCATGCACTTTGTGTGTTCACTCTCCCATATCGAATAGGGAAATACACCTTCCCCCCCCCTCCTTCCCCCATGATTGTCCTGTAGATCTGTCATGGACCACTGTAAAATGCATCACGTGCTATAAAAAATTGTCATCGGCTACTTGCACTGGCAAACACTGACAGATGAGGGCCCCTGTGCAAGAACAGTATATGGGCCTATTGTAGCCAAAGAGCTCCTAATAATGCTCAATTTTACTTGCTTTGCAGGCAGAAGTGACCCTCTTATCACTTGAGCCCCCTTTGAACTCCACAGGCTGCACCAATGATACAGTCACTATGGCCAAAAGTGTTGGCCCTCTTTGAAATTGTTCCAGAAAATGATGTATGTCTCCCATAAGATTACATGTTTTGTTATACACATGTGTATTTCCTATGTGTATTGGAATTGTATTAGTACTTGCAGGGGCATAACGGTCGCGGTTGCGATGGGGCCCTAACCTATAAGGGGCCCGCGCCGCCAGCCGCCCCCTGCGACCGCCGATCCCAGCATCCACGGCAGCACACTCTGCTTTGGGGCCCGTGTGTGTCAGGAAGGGGAGGGGGAGCCTCCTGCTTCCTACTGCTTCCGCATCGCCCCTCCCTTCGCTACCTCTTACCACAGCGGTGATTGCCTGCGTTCCACAGTGGAACACATACAGCAGGCTGGTGCCTCCTCCTTCACACTAGGAGCAGGCGGCACGTCCTACTTTTATGCGTTCCATTGTGAAATGCAGGCAATCACCGCCTCCTCCTGAGTCCTCAGGTTTGTGAAGGAGACCGGAGCAGCGGGGGAACCAGGAGAGGTGAGAACAGATTTATTTTTTTGAGTGCACAGTGTCCAGAGGAATATAGGGAGGAGGGGGGTGCATTATACAGTATACAGTATGGAGTTATGAAACTGTATATATGAGGCTGCACTACTGTATATGGAGGGAGGAGGCTGGACTATATGAGGCTGCACTATGTGGAGAGATGAGGCTGCATTATATGAGGCTGCACTGTATGGAGAGATATGAGGGTGCACTATACTATATGGAGGGCTTTGAGATTGTATTATGCTATACAGAGGGCTGAGCTGGCATTATACTGTATAGGGGACTATGAGGCTGCATTATACTATATGGAGGACTATGGGGGTGCATTATAATACCGTATATACTCGTGTATAAGCCGAGTTTTTCAGCCCAAAATTTGGGCTGAAAAGTCTCCCCCTCGGCTTATACACGAGTCAATACGGGGGGGGCCTGTGTCCGGGGCTGTGGAGGCTTCAGGAGGCGGGGGGGGGGAGGGCTGCTGTATGAGCGGCCCCGTCACGTGGGGCCGCTTATTAAATATGCACTGCTTTCCCCTGTCAATCAGCGGCAGGGGGAAGCAGTGCATATAGCCCCCAAATGCTGGCACTCGCCCCTCCTTGTAAGGGACAACCCCCCCCCCCCCCCATTGGTTATATTACCATTCCGGACTTCTGATCCGCGCCGCTCCTCGCTGCTCCTCGCTGCTCCCTCCGTCCGTCTTCTACATCCCGGATCTCCGGCCGTCGCAGGCATGTGACGTCATCGCGCGGCCGGGGATCCCGGATGTAGAAGACGGACGGACGGAGCAGCGAGGAGCGGCGTGGATCAGAAGTCCGGAATGGTAAGAGAAGCGGGGGGGGGCCCTTGCAAGGGGGGGTGAGTGACAGCATTTGGGGGCTGCTGGGATACCCCTGAGGGCTGCTGGGATACCCCCTGAGGGCTGCTGGGATACCCCCTGGGGGCTGCTGGGATACCCCCTGGGGGCTGCTGGGATACCCCTGGGGGCTGCTGGATACCCCCTGGGGGCTGCTGGTACCCCCAGGGGGCTGTTGGTACCCCCAGGGGGCTGTTGGTACCCCCTGGGGGCTGCTGGTACCCCCAGGGGGCTGCTGGTACCCCCAGGGGGCTGCTGGTACCCCCAGGGGGCTGCTGGTACCCCCAGGGGGCTGTTGGTACCCCAGGGGGCTGCTGGGTACCCCTGGGGGCTGCTATATGTACCCCTGGGGGCCTGCTGTATACCACTGGGGCTGCTGTATACTACCACTGGGGCTGCTGGGGCTCCTGTATACTACCACTGGGGCTGCTGGAGAATCTGTATACTACCACTGGGGCTGCTGGAGAATCTGTATACTACCACTGGGGCTGCTGGGGAATCTGTATACTACCACTGGGGCTGCTGGGGAATCTGTATACTACCACTGGGGCTGCTGGGAATCTGTATACTACCACTGGGGCTGCTGGGACTCCTGTATACTACCACTGGGGCTGCTGGGGAATCTGTATACTACCACTGGGGCTGCTGGGGAATCTGTATACTACCACTGGGGCTGCTGTATACTACCACTGGGGAGGCCTGTATACCACACTGCTGGGGTCTGTATACCTGTGCTGGGGTCCACCCTCGGCTTATACATGAGTCAATAGGTTTTTCCAGATTTTTGGGGCAAAAGTAGGGGGGTCGGCTTATACACGGGTCGGCTTATACACGAGTATATACGGTAATTGAATGAAAATGGGAGCTACCTTGTGAATGGGGGACAATGGGATGCATAATAATAGATAGAGGACTATGGGAATACATTGTAATATATGGAGGAATATAGGGATGCATTATAATAAGTGGAGGACTATGGTGGTGGGAGGAGGAAGACTATATATACCAGGACGGGGGATATATATATCATAAGGGCCATATTCCAGGATGACGGATATTAACACATAATAAAGGAAAGAGGTCAATTCATGAGCTTTTATAGGATTTAGAACGTTTATCGGGGCACATACAGCTGACCAAAGTGTGCGGGGGAAGGGTACTGAGTATTTGCAATACAGGTAGAAAGCAGGATATTACATGGAGCACAGATAGATATAGGTACAGTACAGTACATGTAGTGCTGGTAGAGAACAGCACAGTAGAGGTAGTGAAAGTAAAGAGTAGTGCGGTACAGGTAGAAAACGGTACGACAGAACAGTACCAAACATCTGGCATTGGTGGAGAGCATGGCTGCCTTGTAACCCTGGCAGAGAGGCCAACATAGCCTTGGGGGAGAGCAGGGTGACCCGTGCAGCTCCAGTAGAGAGGATAAGGGCCAGCGTAGATTCGGTAGAGATCAGGGCAGCACGTGTAGCTTTGAGGGAGATCAGAGGGGCTGGTGTAGCTCTGATGGAGAGCAGAGGGGACAGCGTAGCTCTGGCGGGGAGAGCAGAGGGGCCCGGGTAGCTCCGGTGGAGAATAGAGGGGCCGGCAAAGCTTAGCTTTGGGGCTCAGAGCAGAGAGTCCCGCTTAGCTTTGGGGCGGAGAACAGAGGGGCCCACTTAAATATAGAGAAGAGAGCTTGTGGGGGGGGGGGGGGGGTGAAAGGGCGCTTTTGCATAGCTCCGGGTGAGGGATCTAGTACTGTACATATAGTACAGGTAGAGAGCAGGCACTTCAGTACATAATGGGTGTTCTAGTTTATGTAGCACAGGTAGGGGGCGGTACAGTGCCAGACGCTGTATTCTATGCCTGGGAGAAGTGCTTCTAGAGCGGTCAGTGTTACTAGAGCAGTCAGTGTATATCCATTGGTAATAATAGCACAGGCTACAATTGTCTCTAAATTAGCGTTCTTGTAGTCTCCGGCCATAGTGACTCGAGTCTCCGCTGTATTATGGATCTCGTCACTTTCCTTGACTCCTCACAGGTCTTCTTACAAGCTGTAGCTCTCAGCCCGGACAAGGGACACGCCAAATACATGTGTCTGGGGCAGATCCACTGCAGAGAGGAAGCCTTACAATACTATGAGAAGGGATTACAGCTCATGATCTGCGCCCACCAGAGCCAGCCCCAAGTGGTAAGATCTGATGATTGACATCTGCCCTCTCATGAGTCTGAGCAGTGGGTATTGGTTGTGTAAGTCCATCATCCTCACATCCTCACCCCATTTTCCTGTCTATCACATATGCCTCTAGTTGTGGCCACTTATTATTGCTGTCTCGTTCTCAACATGAACCAGTGTATTCTAATTACTGAGATGCCCAGACGTCACCTGTGAAATGTAATCCTACCTGGTAGTAAGTGTTCAATTTCCCTGCAGCGCCTCCATAGGAGAAAGCAAGCATTACACACAGTCCATTCACATCAATAAGTTGTCCATGTAACACAGGACAGGACAGGTTTTCCGGTACGAGGGATCCACTTTGTCACTGCTCACCACTCTGATCAAGACATTAGGATCCATTACAACTCCCCGTTAATAAATGGGGGTCATGGTGGTTAGAAAAGGGTAATTAAATATACAAATTGCCTCTTCAGTTTGGAAGAGGACTTGAAGTCTAGTGCCACCTATTGGAAGTAGTAATCCTAAAAGTTCCTTGCCATATGACTTGGGATAAAAGCCAAACCAGAGTCTCAATTTGTAGGCCTGGTGTTTCGGGGAGTTGCTGCTCTTCAGTTCACAGTATGAGATCTGATTTGACAGTATAAGGGCCCTTTCACATCAGCGGTTTTTTCAAATCGCGGCAGATGCGGTGAAAAAAACCGCATCTGCCGCGATTACCGCATACCGGCTGCACTTGCGGCGCGGTTGCGGTAAACGCCATGCAAAGTATAGGTGTACTTGCGGCAGGTGCGGCCGCGAAAAAAAAACGCGGCTGACCGCGGTTTTTTTCGCTGCCGCACCTGCCGCAAGTGCAAAACCGCACTTGGCGCACCTGCCGCAAGTCCCCCTATACTTTCTATGGAAAAAACCGCAACCGCGCCGCAAGTGTATCGGTTATGCGGCAAACGCGGCAGATGCGGTTTTTTCACCGCATCTGCCGCGAATTTCAAAAAACGCTGATGTGAAAGGGCCCTAAGAGGTTTCTGACTTGTAAAACCAAAATTGTTGTCCTTACAATGTGCGTCAAAGATTTGGCCCTTGGCCAGACTGGACCCCTCCTATATATATACATTTAATCATACAAAAAGTGGGAGGTGGACAGTGGAACAAATTTGTGGGCATTGGGGGGCACCCGGTACTCTATCCCATTACAGGACATGGGTAAGTGTGGAGCTGTGGGAGGGTGATGGTTACTCTTGATAGGATCGATATGCAAATATGTGTATACTATCTATATAGGGCTGACAAGAACTAATACTCCCCCAGGGACGGATAAACTGCTTGAGCTTTATATGGGATTACCCAATACTACTCTGCAGGATTCTCCCAAATGGGGGTTGTATATTTACTACATAGCCAACCTCCATTCCCCAATGGAGGGGTAAACTTGATATGCACTGCATATATAGAACGAAACTTGATCCAATGCCCACAAAGTTTGTCCACTGTCCCTTGTCCATGTAAAAAGGGATAAACCAACTACATGGAAATTTTAATGTCACAATGTCACTTTAATACTTTGATCCTCTATGAAATAAACAAGTAAATAAAATCTATGTAAAATTTTGTGTTATGAAATGAATTTTTTATATGTACAAACAATTTACGGTACTAAATAAATTCATGATTGAAAACATGACATAATTGACTGTGATATATATAATTTAAAAGGACCTGAAACCTCCCACTTTTTGTATGATTAAAGGTTTCTGACTTGGGTCGGCTCTAGAGTTCCAGTTCTCTTCCTTTCTGAAGAGGCAATTTGTGTATTAATTTCCCAGAGGAGCATTGTATGGCTTATAAGACTCCTTACATTGACATTTCAGGCATCTCACTCTCCACAAGGAGAAATGTTACACATTGGACCTTAGAACAGGGTTATGAAACCAAGATATGCTGCATCCTTCTCATGATTATACCCCCATCTATATGTATTGGGGAATGCACACATCACGTCTGGGACCCCCTTTTACAGCCGCACCAGAGACCCTCTCTGTAGGGCTGAATTTACATGTGGGAGGCTGGTACAGACATTTCTGCACTGTCCCATTCTTATAATTGGGACTTGTAAACTTTCACCCAAGACAGCATCGTCATTATCTGATTTTTGTGTTGAGTGTATGTCCCCTTTGACGGACTCGGTCCCTTACATACGTTTACGTGTTTGGCCGTTCATTTCAATGGCTGAGATTTAACTGGAGGGTTTCAGTAAATGTAGTTAATTGTGCTTAAATTTAATAAATTCTGCAACTTACTAATGTACTTAATATCTGAAATGTGTTCTGATCTTCAGTTGAAAAGGAAACCCATTACCTCGCTTAAAGGGAATCTATCAGCAGGTCTTTGCTGTATAAGCTGAGGACATCGGGATGTAAGGGTTAAAAATAAAAAGCAACTGTGCTTTTTTTATCAGGTGGTGTACTTAAACTAAAGGCTTTCTCACCTGGTGATTAACCTTACAGAACTACCTTGTCATGTGCACAGCAGTCCAACACGCCCCCTGCTGTGACTCACAATCTCTATAGAGAGCCTGGTGTGGGCAGGGGCAGCTCTCTATCTATAGACATTGTACATACAGAGCCTGGTGTGGGCAGGGGGCAGCTCTCTGTCTATAGACATTGTACATACAGAGCCTGATGTGGGCAGGGTCAGCTCTCTGTCTATAGACATTGTACATAGAGAGCTGCCGCCACCCACACTAGGCTCTGTATCTATAGACATTGTACATACAGAGCCTGGTGTGGGCGGGGGCAGCTCTCTGTCTATAGACATTGTACATACAGAGCCTGGTGTGGGTGGCGGCAGCTCTCTGTCTATAGACATTGTACATACAGAGCCTGGTACGGGCGAGGGGCAGCTCTCTATCTATAGACATTGTACATACAGAGCCTGGTGTGGGCGGGGGCCGCTCTTCCACCTCTGCTGTGTTTCTAAATCTAAATGTTTGATTGTGTGAGAACGGCTGGGACCAGTAGTCTGATACATCGTTGGATTCAGGGCCTCTTTACCTACATTATGTTGCTCTCAGATGAGGTAGCAAAAACCTACTGACAGATTCCCTTTGTCCCAGATAACAGTATTGTCTGTACTTAGCAGATAGTGGAGTCTGTGTCTGCTCACTCCAGGCTAGTCTGTGTTGTCAATCACCAACAAGGAAGGCGGGGACATGCAAAACTAGTGGGCGGAGCAGTGGGCGGAGCCTCTTGGCCACACCCCGGCTGCACCAATCAGTTATTACCATATTTAATTAGACTATAGTTTATTCAGAACGGAGGCTGGAGGTGCAATTTCCTTTATTTATATCCCCTCTATTCTACTATATGTTGCTCCCTATAATGGGATATCTCGCAGAAGAGGTCAGCTGTCAATACTAGGATGCGTGTGTCTGTTGCCTTCTATTAGGGGGTGAAGCAGCGGCTGTAACTCTCCCCATTAGTGTACAGTGTAGGAAATGTTTGGGGATCACTTACAAGGTTCAGTGAAGGCTTTGGTTTCTATGTATATCTATCAGACTGGTCTGAAGTGGATAATTGAAGTGCGAGGTTCACGGTAAGCGCCGGTCCTGGGGGTCTTACAGGTCCTCTACAGATTTATGGCCAACATCGGATAGCGTTTCTTGTGTTAACATGTGACCAGAGGTGTGTATGAAGGGGGCTGGATGATAAGCAAGCAGATTTATGGACAACCCATGTCAATCACTAAGCAAGCAAACCTATGAATAGAGAAGGGGGCTGGCTCACTATCCATTGCAATTGTTAGACCAGTGGATTTATGGATAGGGAAGGAGGCTGGCTGACAACCCATGTCAAACACTAAGCCATCAGATCTATAGATAGGGAAGGGGACTGGCTGACAACGCATGTCAAACACTAAGCCATCAGATCTATGGATAGGGAAGGGGGATGGCTGGCAATCCATTTCAATCCCTAACTAGATGATTTATCGATATAGAAGGGGGCTGGCTGACGACCCATTTCAAACACTAAGCCATCAGATTTACAGACAGAGAAGGGGGCTGGCTGTCATTCCATTTCAATCACTAAGCCATCAGATTTATGGATGGATAAAGTGGGCTGCATGACGGGGGCTGGCTGATAAACCAGCAGAGTTATGGATAGAGAAGGGGGCTGACTTGGCTATTAGCATGAGCAATAAACCAGCCCCCTGCACACACATGGCTACATAGAAGAAACTGTTCTGTGCTGGACACATCAGATCTGGACCCCCCAGGAGGGGAGCCTGTACCTGTAGAGATGGGGGCACCTAATGTGCACACATTGCCCCATTTCCTCCTGTTCTCTCTGGTCGGCCCCTGTAATACTCTCTTCCCCGTCCTCTGTGCTGGCTCTACATGTCTTAGGGCCCTTTCACATCAGCGTTTTTTTAAATTTGCGGCAGATGCGGTGAAAAAACCGCATCTGCCGCAACTGCCGCATAACGGTTCCACTTGCGGCACGGTTGCGGTTTTTTCCATAGGAAGTATAGGGGGACTTGCGGCAGATGCGGCAAGTGCGGTATTGCACTTGCGGCAGGTGCGGCAGAGAAAAAAACCGCGGCTTACTGCGGTTTTTTTCTCTGCCGCACCTGCCGCAAGTGCAATACCGCACTTGCCGCATCTGCCGCAAGTCCCCCTATACTTCCTATGGAAAAAACCGCAACCGTGCCGCAAGTGGAACCGTTATGCGGCAGTTGCGGCAGATGCGGTTTTTTCACCGCATCTGCCGCAAATTTAAAAAAACGCTGATGTGAAAGGGCCCTTAGGTGGTTCCTGAATAATAAAGTGTCTTGTTGTTGCGGGGATTTTCTATAAAGGGGCTCATCATTGTGGGAATCTAATCATCTCATGTCTCCTTTCCTTTGCAGTCGGGGGCCGCTAACTTCTGTGCTGAGATGGAGGTGACTACAAAGGATGTGTCCGCAGCTTTCTGCTCCGTCGCTGAGATTTATCTCACTGATCTTTGGTAAATCACATTTCCCCCTTTTCTTTTATACCCTGTGAGATGGAAGACATGAAAATCACATGTTTTTATTTCTTGTATTCTGTTAGTTGTCAGTAATTTTGGCTTCTATAGAGCTGCAGCCTTTGAATTAGACTTCACATGAGAACTCGGAGCCACCTGGATGGCAAGGAGGCGCCACCTTGTCTGTGGTGCTGAAGATGCAGGACTGATGGGAGGGGGCGCTCCGGGGGGTTTACAAGTCTTTGAAGGGTTTAGATTTGGCTTTTTTTCATATGCATTTACAAATACACTATACACTTAACCCTATCCTGTTTGCCCACTTTCTTTTAACGTTATCGCAATATAACAGGAATAGGACAAGTGTCTGTATACTCCTATATTCTGTGATCCCCGGCTGTAATGTCTCTATACTCTTATATTCTGTGATCCCCGGCTGTAATGTCTGTATACTCTTCTATTCTGTGATCCCCGGCTGTAATGTCTGTATACTCTTATATTCTGTGATCCCCGGCTGTAATGTCTGTATACTCTTATATTCTGTGATCCCTGGCTGTAATGTCTGTATACTCCTATATTCTGTGATCCCCGGCTGTAATGTCTCTATACTCTTATATTCTGTGATCCCCGGCTGTAATGTCTGTATACTCTTCTATTCTGTGATCCCCGGCTGTAATGTCTGTATACTCTTATATTCTGTGATCCCCGGCTGTAATGTCTGTATACTCTTATATTCTGTGATCCCCGGCTGTAATGTCTGTATACTCCTATATTCTGTGATCCCCAGCAGTAATGTCTGTATACTCTTATATTCTGTGATCCCTGGCTGTAATGTCTGTAGACTCTTATATTCTGTGATCCCCGGCTGTAATATCTGTATACTCTTATATTCTGTGATCCCTGGCTGTAATGTCTGTATATTCTTATATTCTGTGATCCCTGGCTGTAATGTCTGTATACTCTTATATTCTGTGATCCCTGGCTGTAATGTCTGTATACTCTTATATTCTGTGATCCCGGCTGTAATGTCTGTATACTCTTATACTCTCATATTCTGTGATCACAGGCTGTAATGTCTGTATACTTTTATATTCTGTGATCCCCAGCTGTAATGTCTGTATACTCTTATATTCTGTGATCCCCGGCTGTAATGTCTGTATACTCTTACTTCCTCCCCTGCACAGGAGCTGTGGTTTATCCGCCCTGTACCTGCATGGTTGGACACATACATTACACTGGGGCAAATTTCTAAGAATTTCTCATGACAGAAACATTTTTTTTAAACATCCAGTTGTGGAATTTATTTTTATTCTAAGATCTATTAATTAAAATGTACAATTGTTTGTGGCACAGCCCCTTTAAGGGGTCTCTCAGGACAGAATAACTGTGCAAACCAAGTGCAGGCGCTTGCGCATCCTGACAGGGCTTATCCTTCAGCTGCACCTTCCCATCTGCTTGTTTTCCATATATCTCTGCCCTTCTCTGGCTCTATGAAGCCAGAGCTGTCAATCTAAGAAAAGGCGGATATAGAGGGAGAACAAGCAGGTGGGAAGATGCACTTAAATGTTTAGCCACACCCTGATGCACCAAGCTTCTGTACTTGGCTTAAATAGTTATTCTATGCCAACAGTCCATTAGAAACAAATATTTTTTGATATCTTAGTCCTTTATTAAAGGTAATTACTGAGCTCATTCTTTATTCATTTTGCAGTTTACAGCCTGCTCGAAATTTAAGATTTTTCTTTTGTGAGTGTCCATCCCAGTCATACAGGTTGGAAGCAAGATCTATGTGTATCCAGGCTTTTGCTATGTTCATTAGCTAACTTCTATTCTGCACATATAGCCTTTTTTTATTTGTTCCATTTATAGTTTTGTTTTCTCTGCCCTCCCTGAAGCTGCACATGCTTTCTCCCCTCTCCACACTATGTACGGTCCAATCTCCCTTACTGCTATCTCTAACACTGAGAGAAGGTATTGTAGAACTGAGCAGGCACTGTGAGAGAATTATAACATATTAATAGATCACTCAACTAGATCAAGCACGGAAAGAAAATCTGGAGCTCTGACATCATAGAAAATTTTGAATGAAAACTGTTTGGAAAGTTGGTTCCTTTTGTTTTTAGGAAGCAAATGAACACAAAAAAATTCAGCAAAACTGTACATTATTGACAAATAATGGGAAGTGCATAAAGAAAACGGAGATAATTTTCTAATACACACAGAAAGTTTCCCGCTCGCTGTATGTGAATGGACGCTTCATTGTTTACTTCCAGTAAATGACAACCCATCCTGGTCTTGTGATGGACCACCGATTTCTTAATCTTTATGTGACCGAGATCTGATACCTGTTTTTCATATTTTTATGTACAGCATGGAAGAAGGAGCTGGTGACAAATGTAAAGAAGCCATAACGAAAGCCTTGGAATATCACCCAAGCAGCCCTGAGGCTCTGCAACTGATGGCAAGTTATCTCTTCAGTATGGAGCAGCCGCAGGTCAGTGCTCACTACGAGAAGTGGTAATGCATGTAATATCTTGAGGGATGGGCGGCTGATAGCTACCCCTTGTGAGGTGTGGAGGTGGCTGGTAGCTGGTAGCTGCTCCTTGTGAGGTGTGGAGGAGGCTGGTAGCTGCCCCTTGTGAGGTGTGGAGGTGGCTGGTAGCTGCCTTGGGGTGGGAGTGGCTGTAGCTGCCCCTTGTGAGGTGTGGAGGTGGCTGGTAGCTGCTCCTTGTGAGGTGTGGAGGAGGCTGGTAGCTGCTCCTTGTGAGGTGTGGAGGTGGCTGGTAGCTGCTCCTTGTGAGGTGGGAGGTGGCTGGTAGCTGCCCCTTGTGAGGTGGAGGTGGCTGGTAGCTGCCCCTTGTGAGTGTGGAGGTGGCTGGTAGCTGCCCTTGTGAGGTGTGGAGGTGCTGGTAGCTGCCCCTTGTGAGGTGTGGAGTGCTGTAGCTGCCCTTGTGAGGTGTGGAGGTGGCTGGTAGCTGCCCTTGTGAGGTGTGGAGGTGGCTGGTAGCTGCCCCTTGTGAGGTGTGGAGGTGGCTGGTAGCTGCCCCTTGTGAGGTGTGGAGGTGGCTGGTAGCTGCTCCTTGTGAGTGTGGAGGGGCTGGTAGCTGCTCCTGTGAGGTGTGGAGGTGGCTGGTAGCTGCTCCTTGTGAGGTGTGGAGGTGGCTGGTAGCTGCCCCTTGTGAGGTGTGGAGGTGGCTGGTAGCTGCCCCTTGTGAGGTGTGGAGGTGGCTGGTAGCTGCCCTTGTGAGGTGTGGAGGTCGCTGGTAGCTGCCCTTGTGAGGTGTGGAGGTGCTGTAGCGCCCCTTGTGAGGTGTGGAGGTGGCTGGTAGCTGCCCCTTGTGAGGTGTGGAGGTGGCTGGTAGCTGCCCCTTGTGAGGTGTGGAGGAGGCTGGTAGCTGCTCCTTGTGAGGTGTGGAGGTGGCTGGTAGCTGCCCCTTGTGAGGTGTGGAGGTGGCTGGTAGCTGCCCTTGTGAGGTGTGGAGGTGGCTGGTAGCTGCCCCTGTGAGGTGTGGAGGTGGCTGGTAGCTGCTCCTTGTGAGGTGTGGAGGTGGCTGGTAGCTGCCCTTGTGAGGTGTGGAGGTGGCTGGTAGCTGCCCCTTGTGAGGTGTGGAGGTGGCTGGTAGCTGCCCCTTGTGAGGTGTGGAGGTCGCTGGTAGCTGCCCCTTGTGAGGTGTGGAGGTGCTGGTAGCTGCCCCTTGTGAGGTGTGGAGGTGGCTGGTAGCTGCCCCTTGTGAGGTGTGGAGGTGGCTGGTAGCTGCCCCTTGTGAGGTGTGGAGGTGGCTGGTAGCTGCCCCTTGTGGATGGTGTGGGAGGTGGCTGGTAGCTGCTCCTTGTGAGGTGTGGGGAGTGGCTGGTAGCTGCTCCTTGTGAGGTGTGGAGGTGGCTGGTAGCTGCCCTTGTGAGGTGTGGAGGTGGCTGGTAGCTGCCCCTTGTGAGGTGTGGAGGTGGCTGGTAGCTGCCCCTTGTGAGGTGTGGAGGTGGCTGGTAGCTGCCCCTTGTGAGGTGTGGAGGTGGCTGGTAGCTGCCCCTTGTGAGGTGTGGAGGGTCGCCTGTGTAGCTGCTGGCCCCTGTGAGGTGTGGAGGTGGCTGGTAGCTGCCCCTTGTGAGGTGTGGAGGTGGCTGGTAGCTGCCCCTTGTGAGGTGTGGAGGTGGCTGGTAGCTGCCCCTTGTGAGGTGTGGAGGAGGCTGGTAGCTGCTCCTTGTGAGGTGTGGAGGTGGCTGGTAGCTGCCCCTTGTGAGGTGTGGAGGTGGCCGGTAGCTGCTCCCCTTGTGAGGTGTGGAGGTGGCTGGTAGCTGCCCTTGTGAGGTGTGGAGGAGGCTGGTAGCTGCCCCTTGTGAGGTGTGGAGGTGGTCTTGGTAGCTGCCCCTTGTGAGGTGTGGAGGAGGCTGGTAGCTGCTCCTTGTGAGGTGTGGAGGTGGCTGGTAGCTGCTCCTTAGTGGAGGGTTGGTGGAGGTGGCTGGTAGCTGCTCCTTGTGAGGTGTGGAGGTGGCTGGTAGCTGCCCCTTGTGAGGTGTGGAGGTGGACTGGTAGCTGCCCTTGTGAGGTGTGGAGGTGGCTGGTAGCTGCCCCTTGTGAGGTGTGGAGGAGGCTGGTAGCTGCTCCTTGTGAGGTGTGGAGGTGGCTGGTAGCTGCCCCTTGTGAGGTGTGGAGGTGGCCGGTAGCTGCTCCTTGTGAGGTGTGGAGGTGGCTGGTAGCTGCTCCTTGTGAGGTGTGGGAGTGGCTGGTAGCTGCTCCTTGTGAGGTGTGGAGGTGGCTGGTAGCTGCCCCTTGTGAGGTGTGGAGGTGGCTGGTAGCTGCTCCTTGTGAGGTGTGGAGGTGGCCGGTAGCTGCTCCTTGTGAGGTGTGGAGGTGGCTGGTAGCTGCCCCTTGTGAGGTGTGGAGGTGGCCGGTAGCTGCTCCTTGTGAGGTGTGGAGGTGGCTGGTAGCTGCTCCTTGTGAGGTGTGGAGGTGGCTGGTAGCTGCTCCTTGTGAGGTGTGGAGGTGGCTGGTAGCTGCCCCTTGTGAGGTGTGGAGGTGGCTGGTAGCTGCTCCTTGTGAGGTGTGGAGGTGGCCGGTAGCTGCCCCTTGTGAGGTGTGGAGGTCGCTGGTAGCTGCCCCTTGTGAGGTGTGGAGGTGGCTGGTAGCTGCCCCTTGTGAGGTGTGGAGGTGGCTGGTAGCTGCCCCTTGTGAGGTGTGGAGGTGGCTGGTAGCTGCCCCTTGTGCTCCTTGTGAGGTGTGGAGGTGGCTGGTAGCTGCTCCTTGTGAGGTGTGGAGGTGGCTGGTAGCTGCCCCTTGTGAGGTGTGGAGGTGGCTGGTAGCTGCCCCTTGTGCTCCTTGTGAGGTGTGGAGGTGGCTGGTAGCTGCCCCTTGTGAGGTGTGGAGGTGGCTGGTAGCTGCCCCTTGTGAGGTGTGGAGGTGGCTGGTAGCTGCTCCTTGTGAGGTGTGGAGGTGGCTGGTAGCTGCCCCTTGTGAGGTGTGGAGGTGGCTGGTAGCTGCCCCTTGTGAGGTGTGGAGGTGGCTGGTAGCTGCCCCTTGTGAGGTGTGGAGGTGGCTGGTAGCTGCCCCTTGTGAGGTGTGGAGGTGGTTGGTAGCTGCCCCTTGTGAGGTGTGGAGGTGGCTGGTAGCTGCCCCTTGTGAGGTGTGGAGGTGGCTGGTAGCTGCTCCTTGTGAGGTGTGGAGGTGGCTGGTAGCTGCTCCTTGTGAGGTGTGGAGGTGGCTGGTAGCTGCCCCTTGTGAGGTGTGGAGGTGGCTGGTAGCTGCCCCTTGCAGATTGTACTGAATGGACAGATGGATGCACGTCACTGCTCCTCTCTCCATTCATTTTTATGGGAGTTATGGGAGTTGCCAATCCTGCACGCTGTGTTTACTCCCAAAGAAGTGAGTGGAGAAAAGAAACACAAGTGACCATTAGATAATGGCAGCCAAGGGTCACCTCAGTTTTCAGGAGACCCATCATTAAAAGATAAGTGTGGGTGTCCCAGCTCTCCTCACTGGATCCAAGTATAATTGGTCTCACACATTTACAATGTAAGGACTGTCTGAAAGCCTGAAGGCAGGGGCGTAACTACAATAGGTGCAGGGGTTGCGATCGCACCCGGGCCCTGCAGCCTAGGGGGGCCCCAAACGTCCCTTTGGCCCATAGAAAAAGACTAATACTACTAAAGATTTGCAATAATTGGGGGCCCCGTTGGAGCTTTCGCATCGGGGCCCCGAGGCCTGAAGTTACGCCACTGCCTGAAGGGGTGGGGGGAAATGAAGAGCAGATGATGATTGAGTCATCAGAAGAAGCGCCAGGTATGCTGCAGACAGGAGCAGGTTTTCAGGGCTCTACTCTGCACCAATATCCTGGGAATGTCTGTGCTTCGCTTTAGCAGGGCAGGATAATCAATTACATATGTGTCTGTCATATGTGTTTCCTCTTTGGTTATCCTGAGATGAGTGGCACTGGGTGACCATCTTTGAATGAAAAAAGTGATTTAGTGATGCTCTGTTGGGAGATGTTTATGCTATAAGTGTCTCTATCTTGCTCCCAGTGGTTTTGATAAGGATTGCAGTCGGTGGAGGGGTTTATTAACATGTCCTGAGTCTGTGTTACTGAAAAGAAATAACCAGTTTTATTATGACCCATGATAGATGACGGCTCTTTTGGAGATTTTTCATGGGAGCCCAGGAGGTTGAAGTTGCGCCCCGACTTAGTGCTCCTGCCCGAGTCCATGAAGGGCGAGCGCAGAATAAGGCAGGAGGCAGCACTTAGCTTCATTCCTTGTGTATGTCTATTGGTGGAGGATGTGGAGCTGACACCTTGTGGAGACTCGTAGAATGGTCTGGATAATGTAATATACGGTAGATCTATCCATTGCGCTCCACGTTCTTCCCGATCAGCTGTATCCCGCTCCTCTTCTGCATTCAGCGCCTCCATACAGCATCCGTCCACCTATAAATCTGTGCACGGTGCAGGATCGCAGCACTGAGATGACAATCCCGCCATCGCCTCCTGGTGACTGACAGCCGCCCTCACCGGATCCTCACCCATTGTAAATATCCGCTGATTAATGCAAGCGCCATAAACGTGCCCGTCATTTATTGCCCTGAGATCTGATGCCAAAGCCCATCTACTTATCCCATCTCCCCGGCAATAAATATCTCATCAGGCGGCTGTACATGTAATACCTCTGTAAATTATTACCAGGCGGGGAGCAGGGGCGAGCTGGAGATTGCCGGGTGTATTTCACCATGGCTCATATTGACATGGTCCAACTGCTCGGAATAACTGGATGCCATGCTTTATTACCTCCGCCGAGATTAGTAGAGGATCATTCCGAGAAGAAGCTGCTCAGAAGTAAAGGCGGCAGTCACCATCGGTGATGAGGATAATCCCAGCCCAGGATTGGAATAATACATCAGATCTATCTATCTATCTATCTATCTATCTATCTATCTATCTATCTATCTATCTATCTATCAAAAAACAGTCATGACAAAGGCTTCCAGTGAGCCAAAACGTTGCACCACTCAGGGCCGAATAAAACTCTGTCCACTTTTCTGTCATTTTTTGGACTTCTATGTTACACTGAACCCCGTCTTCAGGAAGTATTGCACCCCTTATTGTTTTTCTAAGTTTGTGCTGAATCCCCTTTTTTGGCTCTGTCTGTCTCCTTTTTCTTTCTCCATCTCTCTTTCCCTCTCTACCTCCCTCATCTCTCCTCTCTCTCTCCCCTATCTTTTTTTTTCTATCTCTCCTTCTAGCTCTTTCTGCGTCTTTCTCTCTACTGCTCTTTCTTCTCTCCTTTTCATCTCTCTCTCCTCTATCTCTTTACTTTGGTATCTTGATCTCGCGCTCCTTTCTTTTTTCTCTCTCCTTCTGTTTCCTTTGCTATCTCTTTTGGCTATCTTTTTTTTGTTTCACTTTTTTCTTCTATATCTCTACTTCTGTCTCTTCTTAGATCTCACGCGCCATCCCTCTGCCCCATCCCTCTGCCCCATCCCTCTTCCCCATCCCTCTACCCCATCCCTCTGCCCCATCCCTCTGCCCCATCCCTCTGCCCCATCCCTCTGCCCATCCCTCTGCGCCACCCTCTGCGCCACCCCTCTGCGCCACCCCTCTGCGCCACCCCTCTGCGCCACCCCTCTGCGCCACCCCTCTGCGCCACCCCTCTGCGCCACCCCTCTGCCCCACCCCTCTGCCCCACCCCTCTGCCCACCCCTCTGCCCCACCCCACTCCCCTGTTTACAAGTGATAGGGTAGACAAAGACAAGGTAGTAAAACGATGACAAATCAGTCATACGGGTACAATACGGCAGAGGATCCTCTCCACGTGGGCTCAGTCTAGAGGGGGTGGGGAGGGAGACAGTATGAAGGGGAGAGGGGGGTGAGGTGGTGCAATGGATGGGTCTTAGCGCGGGCCGTATGTTTGTAAGAAGAGGTGAGTCTTCAGGTTTTTCTTGAAGGTTCCCAGAGTAGGAGAGTGTCTAATGTGGTGGGGGAGGGAGATTCAGAGTAGGGCAGAAGCACCAGAGAAGACTTGTATGAGGTTGTGGAAGGTGGAAATGCGGGGGGAGGAGAGAAAGAGTCCTTGAGAGGAGTGCAGGTTGCGCGAGGGGAGGCCAGGTTGGAGATATAGGGAGGGGACAGGTTGTGTATGGCCTTATATGTCAGGGTTAGGGTTTTGAAGTGGGATCTCTGGGAAGTGGGGAGCCAGTGGAGGTCTTGGCAGAGAGGGGAGGCGGGGGAGTAACAGGGAGATAGGTGGATGGTGCAGAGAGGTGCAAGGGAGGAGGCAGGGAGGCCGGTGAGCAGGAGGTTGCAGTAATCCAGGTGGGAGATGATGAGGGCGTGGACAAGTGTTTTAGCCGTGTTGTGGTCAAGGAAGGAGCAGATACGGGCAATGTTTTTCAGTTGGAGTCGACAGGCGGTGGCGAGGGCTTGGATGTGGGGCTTGAAGGAGAAGGAGGAGTCGAGGCTTAAAGGGCTGCCCAGACACTATTCAAGGGTACTATTCGTATCATAATGAAAAATGACCTGACAGAGTCCCTTTAAATGGAATAAAGAGACCAAAACATTGTATGGAACCCAAAATGGTGGTGATAACAATTACAACTATTGCGAAAATTAAGCACTGATGCAACATGTAAAAATGTTAGAGCTGTGGGATGACAAGGATCAAAGATCAAAAGCGAAAATGGACCCTAAGGGGCCCCGCTGCTGGTCCTGATGGTGTTGGTCATCTTCTGTATTCTGCAGGTCTTCATGCTCGGTACCGGCTGCATCTTAGTGTTTCCTCCACTAGGTGGCACTGCTGACATTCGGTTGGGATCCTCCGCTCCGTTCTCTCTCCGATGGGGCTGAATGTTGTTTTTCACCATTGTCTTTCATTTCAGACATATTTCTTTACTAATACAATTATTTCAGCAATCAAACTGCAACGCAGCATCTAAAAGTCTTCATCTTGTCTGCCTAATGGAAGCCGTCTATTAGTGCTGCTACTAATCTATCACTGCGGGGCGGCGGATCGCATCCGAACTTCTCATACAACTTGCTGCATTACGTGATCAGGACAGAGCTATAACGCCGGCTACATTACAATATACAGTCATTATATCATTCATGGTGCAATTCCTTCAGATACCTGAGACTTAATCGCTTTGTATATTATGCAGAAAATGACACAAGTAGCCATCAGCATGTTTACATCCAGATCTCGTACTCCTGACTGAGCCTCACTTGGGGCTGTTTGTTTTTTCCTGCTGTTATACAGTCACTGTTTGTTCCAATCAGAGCTGCAGTGTAAAGCATGGAGGAGAGAAAGAGCCAGAATCCCGTTAGATGTGTCTTATGGCTAGAGAGAGACACATGTGAAATACTTGCATGCATCTCGCATGACTCACCCGGCACGGCTGCCACTGGAGCGTGAAGCTGCATAGAACCACAAGCAGCTGACTTGCTCCTGTCCGGAGAGCGGCGGCTGTGCTAGGTGAGTCATGAGAGTCTCGTGTGAGTATCTGGCATGCGTCTCACTCAGTGTGTCCCCGGCCTAACGGACATACCGTAATTAGAAAGCACTAAAGTAATAAGGGATTGCAAGTCGGATGGATATTTGTGACAAGAACCTTACAGCCCCGATTTATGATACAAATTATGCCAGAATACTGGAAACAAAAACCTGTCTCAAATCTTAAAAAAAACTCTGTGGGCAAAGTTTAGACAAAGGAATAGGAACATGACCAGGTCCAGAAAAGTAATCCTAATTTAAAAGGGTTTTTCTCCCGCGAACAAAGTTAATTTTAATCAATAGATCTTGGAATAATAATAATTTCCACAATTGTATGTGACTAAAAAAAATGTTCCTGTGCTGAGATAATCTTATATATGTGTCCCTGCTATGTACTGTGTAATGGATGTGTCTGACCGTACAGGGACATGGTCTGATCATACCACATCTCCTGTGCTGAGAGAATCTTATATATGTGTCCCTGCTATGTACTGTGTAATGGATGTGTCTGACCGTACAGGGACATGGTCTGATCATACCACATCTCCTGTGCTGAGATAATCTTATATATGAGTCCCTGCTACAGGGACATGGTCTGATACCACATCTCCAGGGCAGGGGAGGATGTAAGAGTATACAGACTTTACAGCATGGGGGCCACAAAAAATTGCTGTGAGGTAAAGCATTTTTTATAAACAGGCAGAGCAAATGTTTTACCTCACAGAAAGAATCCTCTGTGATCCCATGCTGTAATATCTGTATACTCTTCTGACATCGCCGGCCAGGAGATGTGGTATGATCAGACCATGTCCCTGTACGATCAGACACATCCATTACACAGTACATAGCAGGGACACATTTATAAGATTATCTCAGCACAGGAGATGTGGTATGATCAGACCATGTCCTGTACGGTCAGACACATCCATTACACAGTACATAGCAGGGACACATATATAAGATTATCTCGGCACAGGAGATGTGGTATGATCAGACCATGTTCCTGTACAGTCAGACACATCCATTACACAGTACATAGTAGGAGCACATTTATAAGATTATCTCAGCACAGGAACATTTGTTTTAATCACATCCAATTGTGGAAATTATTATTATTCCAAGATCTAGTGATTAAAGTCAACTTTGTTTGTGGGGAAACACCTTAAGCCATGAAAGTTTAAAAAGCCAATACAGAAATGTCCTGACGCCGGCGCATGTTACATGTGCACATCTCCTAATGACAGTGACATATATTACACCTCTGCTTCCTTCATCAAGACTGGAGTGAAACAAAATTGCCTCTCTTGATGAGTCGCCCCCTATGGGTGGATGGAAAAGGCTGTAGAAACTCTGCAGATGGGAGGATAGACTGTAGGTGGGGGGATCACTCTGTCACAAAATTGACCCCCCCCCCCCCCTTGTCACACGACCCTATATAGAAAAGTTCAAATCGCCTCCCTTTTTCTCAGAATGTCAATAAAGTGTAATGGAAAATAATAATTTTTGGTATTTTTGCGTGTACAACAATAAAATATTTATCCCATACTGGAGCAAAATGAAAAATAATGGTAATGGCAGAATCTCTGTTTCCTGGTCACTTTCCCTCCCGAAATAATGGAATAGAAATAGATCAGAAAATTGTGTGGACTCCAGAATGGTAATCATACAAATGATAGCTCACACCACCAAAAAAGAAAGATTTCATAACAACTGAAAAATAAAAAAGGGATAGGAAGACGAGGAGGGAAAATCAGAATTGGACAGAGAGGCCCATTGGGATTCTGTTACCAAATGTGAGGGGGTATCACAATGGAGAGTGGCCTCCTCTATTTAAGGTGTCAGGAGATCACCGCTCATGGCTGCACGCACTCCTGCACTTGTTGGATCTGCTTTGCTTTCCAGTTAGCTGTGCAGATTTCCTCGGTCCGGTGCTGCAAGGGTTAATCAGTTCTTGTGGTCTCTTCAGCTTTCTGTCCTGGTTTATCTCAGATGTTATTATTTTGCCACTCCCCTCTGTTATAAGTATTCTTCTCTCAGCTTGGGTAGTTTCCAGCGATGGCTTGCTATACTTTGGTCTTGGAGTGGAGGTGTGAGCTGTGGACAAAATCGTCGTTTAAGGACACTTAATTGGAGTTTGCTGCTTGGAAGTTTGATTGGTGTCTTGCCGTCTTGGTTTACCTCACTTATCTTTCCTTTTTCTCCTTGTAGTCTGGTGTGGATTGGACAATTGTGGTTTCTTTTACGCTTGTCAGTCTTTTATCCTGTGTGTCATCATCCTAGAGCGGGACTAGTGTTCCTGCTGCCCCATGCATTAGTCAGTGTTGTGGTTAGAGTAAGACAGGGATAGGGGTGTAATAGCCGTATGGGTTAATAGAACCTGTCTAGAGAGCTCAGGGTTGCTCAGGATAAGTGTCAGGGGTTGTCCTTCCCTAGTCTTTCCTAGCGACAGTTTATCCCTTCCCTCGTCTTGCACTACTCTGACTAGCCCGCTTGGTGGAGCACGACAATCAGGAGCTGCCCTGGAGTGGTACATGGAGCCTATCAACAGCCAAGTCCATCCTCACCATCAGAGTCTCTGTTGAAAACTGGATAGGCACTTAAGGCCCCGTTACATGCTACGATGTGGCAGCAATCTGATCAACGATGTGGATCGCTGCCACATCATGAACTGATGGCTGGTGAGCTGTCACACAGGCAGACTCGCCAGCGATCAGGACCAGCGAGAACGCTGGTAACCATGGTTAACAGCGGGTAACTAAGCTGAGCGCGCCGCTTAGTTACCCGATGTTTACCCTGGTTACCTGCTCCCATGCTTGCTGTGCGGCGCTGGGAAATCTTTCATCGTTGGTCTCCCACTGTCATACGCGACGATGCTGGGCACCCAGCGGGAGAGCACTGATAGATTTATGGTCCTGGATAAGTCCTTGATCGTTGATACGTGTCACACACAACAATGTTGTTTCAACATCGTTGCAACGAAATCGTTGATGATATCGTTGTGTGTGACGGGCCCTTTAGTCACACCCCCCGTGGTAAGCCTGGTCCTGGGAGCAGCAGGTCTACGTCCCTCTCTCCTCTCCATCTTGTAGTGTGACACCAAATTACCTGCATAAACCTGGAGGCGGCCCTCCCGCCTGGGCCCCTGGGTGTGTACAGGTAAATCTACTGGACCCTGCGTACATCATGTTCAAGTCACATAATGGATCTAAAAACAATTGTGCAAGAAATATTAAAAAATTTTAGTTAAAAAAAATAAAGTGAAAATAAAAAACTGCAAAACAAAACTTAATTATGGGAAAAAATATGTAATAAAATATACAATATTTAAAAAAAAAAGTTTTGCCATCATGAATATTTCTTATCCTTGGAGTATACCTGGACTGGAGGGGGTTAACTCAAAAATATCTAATGATTAGGCCAATGCAGTTATCAGACTGACAGCGTGTGAAAGTCAAATGTATGTGTTTTATTAGGGTGGTATATCAGGGTTTATGTGTGGAGGCGGGGAGGCGGCTTTACGAGGACGCTTTATTTATTATTCTGTATTTATTGCATGGAACTGCGGTTTTAGCAAGTGTAAATGTCTAATGCCATTAATCAGCCCATACATTATGCAGCCCGATAAAAGCAAATCTTCTAAGGTTACTTGAGCGCTTCTTAGGTTCTGACGGTTGCGGAGAACATTATGTTTATGCTGCGACTGTTATATTGAATAAGGACTAAATATCTGTAGTAAACCCTTGAGGATCCTGAGCCCGATGAGGTGGCCGCAGCCTTTGTGCGCTTCACCGCCATATAACATGAGGTCTACCCATACAGGATCCATGTGCAGGATCTGTATAATGTATATGGCAGAGGTGACCACACGTATACAATGCCCGCCACAGATTCTTCATAACCATGTCAACCAAGAGCTCCGAAATATGGTGTCCCCATAAATGTAACAGCAAAAGGGCTGGTCACAAGATCCCCAGAATAATGTCAGCAAAGGATCCAATATACAGTAGTGTTCAAGATATGTCCAATATACACAGGGACTGTCACAGTGCCCCCAGTATACTGTCCAGGACTCCATACACAGGGACTGTCACAGTGCCCCCAGTACACTGTCCAGGACTCCATACACGGGGACTGTCACAGTGCCCCCAGTATACTGTCCAGGACTCCATACACGGGGACTGTCACAGTGCCCCCAGTACACTGTCCAGGACTCCATACACGGGGACTGTCACAGTGCCCCCAGTATACTGTCCAGGACTCCATGCACAGGGACTGTCACAGTGCCCCCAGTATACTGTCCAGGACTCCATACACAGGGACTGTCACAGTGCCCCCAGTATACTGTCCAGAACTCCATACATGGGGACTGTCACAGTGCCCCCAGTATACTGTCCAGGACCCCATACACAGAGACTGTCACATTACCCCAGTATACTGTCCAGGACTCCATACACAGGGACTGTCACAGTGCCCCCAGTATACTGTCCAGGACTCCATACACAGGGCCTGTCACAGTGCCCCCAGTATACTGTCCAGGACTCCATACACAGGGACTGTCACAGTGCCCCCAGTATACTGTCCAGGACCCCATACACAGGGACTGTCACAGTGCCCCCAGTATACTGTCCAGGACCCCATACACAGGGACTGTCACAGTGCCCCCAGTATACTGTCCAGGACTCCATACACAGGGACTGTCACAGTGCCCCCAGTATACTGTCCAGGACTCCATACACAGGGCCTGTCACAGTGCCCCCAGTATACTGTCCAGGACTCCATACACAGGGACTGTCACAGTGCCCCCAGTACACTGTCCAGAACTCCATACACAGGGACTGTCACAGTGCCCCCAGTATACTGTCCAGGACTCCCTACACGGGGACTGTCACAGTGCCCCCAGTATACTGTCCAGGACTCCATACACAGGGACTGTCACAGTGCCCCCAGTATACTGTCCAGGACTCCATACACAGGGACTGTCACATGTGCCCCAGTACACTGTCCAGGACTCCATACACGGGGACTGTCACAGTGTCCCCAGTACACTGTCCAGGACTCCATACACGGGGACTGTCACAGTGTCCCCAGTATACTGTCCAGGACTCCATACACGGGGACTGTCACAGTGCCCCCAGTGTACTGTCCAGAACTCCATACACAGGGACTGTCACAGGGCCCCCAGTATACTGTCCAGAACTCCATACATGGGGACTGTCACAGTGCCCCCAGTATACTGTCCAGGACTCCATACACGGGGACTGTCACAGTGTCCCCAGTATACTGTCCAGGACTCCATACACGGGGACTGTCACAGTGCCCCCAGTATACTGTCCAGGACTCCATACACGGGGACTGTCACAGTGCCCCCAGTATACTGTCCAGGACTCCATACACGGGGACTGTCACAGTGCCCCCAGTATACTGTCCAGGACTCCATACACGGGGACTGTCACAGTGCCCCCAGTATACTGTCCAGAACTCCATACACGGGACTGTCACAGTGCCCCCAGTATACTGTCCAGGACTCCATACACGGGGACTGTCACAGTGCCCCCAGTATACTGTCCAGGACTCCATACACGGGGACTGTCAGTGTCCCCAGTACACTGTCCAGGACTCCATACACGGGACTGTCACAGTGCCCCCAGTATACTGTCTGGGACTCCACACACAGGGACTGTCACAGTGCCCCCAGTATACTGTCCAGGACCCCACACACAGGGACTGTCACAGTGCCCCAGTATACTGTCCGGGACTCCATACATGGGGACTGTCACAGTGCCCCCAGTATACTGTCCAGGACTCCATACACAGGGACTGTCACAGTGCCCCCAGTATACTGTCCAGGACTCCATACACAGGGACTGTCACAGTGCCCCCAGTATACTGTCCAGAACTCCATACACAGGGACTGTCAGTGCCCCCAGTATACTGTCCAGGACTCCATACACAGGGACTGTCACAATATCCCTCAACCATGACTGCTGGAGTCCTCAGTATCTGCTACAGGATATTTAGAACAGTTATAACAAAAGAAAACCTAAAATATCATGGCAGACACATGATCCTAAAGACAGTGCCTGTCACGGGGGCCCCATTATAGTTGGCGCACCCTGTGCAGAGGCCTCGTGGGTCAGGTGGTTATGATGCTTGTATATGCAGAATATTCTGCCCTGATGCGAGAGCTCCAAAAGGTCCTCCAATTATTGCAAGCATTTAATAGTATTGGTTATTTCGTATAGACAAAAGTGAATTTTGGGGCCCCCCTAGGCTGCAGGGCACGGGTGCCATTGCAACTCCTGCACCTACATAAAGTGAGATATCCTGATATCACATTGCTCTTGCTTTGTCTTAATTTTTATTTATATGACATCATGGACCATTCTGTGATTTTAAAGTTTATTTTTTTGCAGCATGTAAAGGGTTATATGCAAAATTTTAAGTTGCCTCCAACTATCCTGAGATTGGGGCTTTTCAAGTCCTAGTCTTAAATGGAGTGGAAATGTTGATGCTGGTAAGATGAAGACTCCTCTTGTGCTGCACACTGATCCTTGATTGGTCTACACTCCAGTAGAAATTACTCTGCTACCAAGTGGATCCCAGTGGTCGGACATAACGACTTGACATGTGCGATCACTGGCACTGGACATGTTTAGCAAGGAAATAATTAGAACTGCAGGGGGCACCATACTGCTTTGAAAATGATTCCAATTAAAAAAATAAATATATGGATAAACTTTTTTTGTGGCTAGTAATGATACCATTGGTGGTATGGGGGCTTACAAAAATAAAATATATAATTTTTTTAAAATATAATTTTACTAAAAATGATATAAAATAACTATATTCTGGCCGTTTGTTTTATTTGTAGGAGGGCAAGGAATATCTAATGAAGAGCCTAGCAACATGGCTGCCGAGTCTGCAAAATAATAAAGGTGAAGCCCAAGAGGCTGATGATGAAGATGTGACCGAGGTGAGTTAGCGATATCTTTGGAATATTTTGCATCATTGATGTATATACTGTAATAGTTAAGTATTCCTTTGTTAACATAGGCCGACCGGCAGTGGTTTAGTAGCCTGGTTAGTCAGTCCGACCACCATTCCCATTCACACAGAATGATTGGTAGTAGATCATATTGTGAGTATTGTGCCTATAAGCCTCCAGTTTTCTCAGCAGCCCAGCTGCTATTGATGCAGGACAATGTGCTGCCAAGAGCGATGATTTTATGCTTAAAAGTCATTTCACCTGACGAAGAAGTGTTTTGCTCAATAGTAGATTGATTGCCAGCCAGCTTTCACCGATTGATTGCCAGCCAGCTTTCATCGATTGATTGCCAGCCAGCTTTCACCGATTGATTGCCAGCCAGCTTTCACCGATTGATTGCCTGCCAGCTTTCACCGATTGATTGCCAGCCAGCTTTCACCGATTGATTGCCAGCCAGCTTTCACCGATTGATTGCCAGCCAGCTTTCACCGATTGATTGCCAGCCAGCTTTCACCGATTGATTGCCAGCCAGCTTTCACCGATTGATTGCCAGCCAGCTTTCACCGATTGATTGCCAGCCAGCTTTCACCGATTGATTGCCAGCCAGCTTTCACCGATTGATTGCCAGCCAGCTTTCACTTGTTAATGATCAAAGATTGTTTCTGGTGTTAACGTTCCAGTTGGAGGATGTTGATGTAGAAATTGGAGCAATCAATGTTGACTTCCTGCCTAAAACGCTCCTGAATTTTCCGTTTTCGGAATATTATATTCACACTGACTGACAGCAGGATCTAATTTTGAGCGGCTGTCAGTCAATGCGGGGGAAGGTTTACAGCTGCTGCTTTCCATACACAGAGCGGTGACTGAACTTGTGCTAGCCCCGCCCCAATGACTGAAACTAGAACGCTGTCGGGAGAATTAACGCTCATTTCTTCCCTGCAGCAGGGTTTTTATGTTCAGGTTCAGAACGTTATTACCTTGAAGATTAACTCCATGTTTGGAGGTTAATGGCATTTTTCCTTGTGACTGGTTCATCATCAAGATTATTGTAATAACTGTGGCAGAATTGGTTGAATGATCTTCAGATTCACTTCCTTCTCTTATAAATTAAAGAAATAGTGTACATTAAATATACAGGTAAATCTCTGTAGGACCATGACTAACAGCCAACTTTACTGGAGACAAGTGCACTAGAAAAAAGTATGTTGTCTGTTATCACTTATTTTGGGCTCTGCATATTCTGAGAGAAGTGGTGCAAGATGGCCAGCTGTAATAAGAAACAAAAACAACAAAAAACATGATTTTGTGATACTCTGTCGGGAGAGGTTTGGCCTATATGTGGCCATCCTATGCTTTGATGTGAACTACATCCTATGGAGGGTTTTTAAAGGGGTTTTCCAATTATTTAAGTTAGTTTTAAAGTTAGTTTTAAAGTTGATTTTAATCAATAAATCTTGGAATAATAATAATTTCCACAACTGAATGTGATGGAAAAAAATGTTTCTGTGATGAGCTAATCTTATATATGTGTCCCTGCTATGTACTGTGTAATGGATGTGTCTGACCGTACAGGGACATGGTCTGATCATACCACATCTCCTGTGCTGAGATAATCTTATATATGTGTCCCTGCTATGTACTGTGTAATGGATGTGTCTGACCGTACAGGGACGTGGACTGATCATACCACATCTCCTGTGCTGAGATAATCTTATATATGTGTCCCTGCTATGTACTGTGTAATGGATGTGTCTGACCGTACAGGGACGTGGACTGATCATACCACATCTCCTGTGCTGAGATAATCTTATATAGGTGTCCTTGCTGGGTACTGTGTAATGATGTGTCTGACCGTACAGGGACATGGTCCAATCCGCAATCAGGTCCAGGAAATGGTACAGTACAGCAAAGTGTTAATAAGCAAAATCCAATTTAAGCCGAAGTCAGGAAACTGGAGAGACAGAAACAGCATACAACGGTACAAAACAGAAAGAGGAGTCAGGTCACTAGCAGAGAGTCAAGTCCAGGAAAGAAACAGTCAGGCCGGGGTCTAGTTCAGGACACAAAGAGATCAAGTCCTACACAGCCAAAAGCAAATGTACAATTGACCCAGAGCAGAGCTGCAAGCTAGTTTAAATAGGCTCTTAATTAAGTGAGCTGAATTCAGGTGATTGAGGCACAGAGCCAGCCCAGCCTGATGGCCACTTTACATGTCCTGATATCGGCGTCCAACTCCGACCAAACGTCATGCTGTGTAACATCTCCTATGCGATCTTGGAATTCTGCCCAGAAATTGTGTGCTCCCGCGGCGTTGTATCCAATATCGGACCGACGTTGGGACGTGTAAAGTGGCCATGACAGTCTCCACAAACCTAGAACAACACAGGCAATGTGGAGATCGTGACACAACATCTATTGTTTAAATTGACTTTATGAAAGAAAACTTAAAAATATTGAGTTCTGGTTTGTTAACATTAATACTGATATTACAAAGTGGAAATTCAGACACTTTATTCGTTTTTATTGTTTTAACCTTGTTTGATACAAAACTTTTATTATCAGAAACCGTGCGGCTCTTTTCAGCTTATATAGACATAATTACCTTTGATGAGAGGATGAGTCTGACAACGGAGGGATTACACGTCTCGTGATGTTGTTGGCTTTGGGTCAGCAGTATAAATGGTTAATGTTTTTTTTCCCCTGTAAATGGCATTTGAAGTATTTGTTCTATCTGTGTAGTGGACCGAAATTCACAGCAGTGGAAGCAAATTGAACAAGTATCTCCACAGGAAATGATTGCAACACAAATAATGAGATGTCAGAGGACGCTGGGCCTGATGTGAGTTATGATTGGCTCCTCTCTGCACCGGCTACCTGTGTGCGGCAGGACGGGAGCGGGAGACAGCAAAAATACTGCCTGGTGCAACGTGAGTTATACCGCACTCATCATTACCGCTGATCACTTTCCTATTAAGACTTTCCTGTAGTTGATTGATCGTCCTCCATCATATCCATCAGCAGAGCTGCAAGTCACAAAATGTGCCGAAGCGGAACCGCATGATTGAACATACAGGATTTTGTGATGGCTCAGATGGCAGCCAGTCTTATACATATTTAAAGGGATATTCCAGTAAGCACTTTAATTTGCATTTATAGATTCAGCATTGCTTATGGAGAAAAATGTCATAGATTAAAAAAATAAAATAAATTATATGTATATATGAAATGTATGTGTGTTCGTGCATATATATATGTATGTGTATATATATATATATATATATATATATATATATATATATATATATAATGAAAAAAAGCTGCACAGCACTCACAGACCAGTGTGAACTGGTGCATGCAGAGACGCAGAAACATATAAACTAGAGAAAAAATTCCTTGCAGCACACAGCTATTACCAATGTTGTATAATGCTATAAGCCGTGTGTTTGAGAAAAAAGTTTAAAAACTTACGTTTTTCTGAAAAAACTCAATTATCCTATCTTTTAATTCTGAAGTTCTTAGTACAAACATTGGCCAAGGTCTGTTTGCTCGTCGACTGCGACAAAATGACTTCAGGCACGACGAGTCCTATGCTGACACCCAAGTCCTCCTTTTCCGCTCCCCCACCTCTCGGTGGGCAGACTCCATCTATACCCTCCATCACCTGTCAGCGATGAGGGTGCAATTGCAGCAGAGTATAAGAGCTGTGTGCTGCAAGGAATTTTTTCTCTAGTTTATATGTTTCTGCGTCTCTGCATGCACCAGTTCACACTGGTCTGTGAGTGCTGTGCAGCTTTTTTCAATATATATATTCTATAGAGTTGCAGATACTCTGCTGCAATTGCACCCTCATCGCCGACAGGTGATGGAGGGTATAGATGGAGTCTGCCCACTGAGAGGTGGGGGAGCGGAAAAGGAGGACTTGGGTGTCAGCATAGGACTCGTCGTGCCTGAAGTCACTTTGTCGCAGTCGACGAGCAAACAGACCTTGGCCAATGTTAGTACTAAGAACTTCAGAATTAAAAGATTAGATTTTGAGTTTTTTCAGAAAAACGTAAATTTTTAAACTTTTTTCTCAAACACATGGCTTATAGCATTATACAACATTGGTAATAGCTGTGTGCTGCAAGGAATTTTTTCTCTAGTATATATATGCGTGTGTATATATATATATATATATATATATATATATAAAAATAATCTAACATATACGTGTGTGTGTGTGCGTGTATATATGTGTGTGTGTTAATATATAGGTGTGTGTGTGTATATTTATGTATATAATATAATATAATATAATTTACCCAAAGAATAATATATATTATGTGTGTATGCATGTGTGTGTAATATATATATACACCGTATTTTTCGGATTATAAGACGCACTTTTGTTCCCCAAATTTTGGGGGAAAGTGGGGGGTGCTTCTTATAATCCGAATATGGGGAGGCTGGGGGGCAGCTCTGGAGCGTGGGCTGGCTGCGGGGCTGCAGAGAGAGCGGGGAGATCTCCTGCTCCCGCTCATTTAATATGCACCGCCGCTGTTCACCTCTCAGTGCTGAAGTTGCACTGAGAGATGGACGGCCAGGAGCAGTGCATATTAAATGAGCCCGCACTCTCCAAACCCCCGCTCTCTCTGCAGCCCCATGTCCTGCATATGGCCCCCCCACATAATACACCCACCCCCTCAATATGCTGCCCCCCCTCCATTAGAAAGATGGTCCCGCGCCCTGCACTCCCCCCCCCCCCCCTCCGTTAGAAAGATGGTCCCTCGCCCTGCACTCCCCCCCCTCCAATAGAAAGATGGTCCCTCGCCCTGCACTCCCCCCCCCTCCATTAGAAAGATGGTCCCTTGCCCTGCACTCCCAACCCCCCCCCCCTCCATTAGAAAGATGGTCCCTTGCCCTGCACTCCCCCCCCCCCCCCCCCCCTCCATTAGAGAGATGGTCCCTTGCCCAGCACTCCCCCCATCATTAATATGACCCCCACGCTGGCCGGCCGCAGATAGAATGAAAAAAAGCACCTCCTTCCTCACCCTCTGGCGCTAAGCGATAACCTCCCAGCGTCACCGCCGGCTCCCGGTCTCCATGGTGCTCGGCTTCTTCCGCCCATGTGATCGGGCATACAGCGATGACATCATCGCCCTGAACACAACGAGCTCTCCTGGAACCTGACCCCACATTACCGTACTTCCTTGCTGCCTACACTCCTATAAGTAGTGACTGTGTCACACCCTAGCTATAAGTAGTGTCTCGCGCCAAATTCACCTTCGCTATTAGTAGTGACTGGCGTTACAACATCCCCTTCGATGGATGTGATAGCAGTATATCACAAAATAGAAGTGTGAGCTGTACTCTTCCCACTTTGCTCGTCCCCTCTCTTTAAGTTCTATTGTGCCCCGCATCCTGCGCACTGTGACGCGTTTCCAGCCTTCGTTGCTCATTTTGCATTTTGTGGGCGATAATAGAGACTTTGTTACTGAATAAAAAGCCCGGCTTTGAGCAGAAGTCCTCGATTTTGATGTTCCTCTGCCAGTAGTTGCCTTTTGCATTTCATCTTATCGGTGTCAAACCTTCAGTGAGCGGCGGATTAATGCTGCGATTGTGGCGAGGAGCTGCGAGCACTGATTCTGATAAACCGATGTCCTAATAAGACGGCACGCTGGTCATTAGCCCGACGGTTTTTTTTCTATTTCTATGGAAGCCAGGTTATCTCTGCCTGCATCCCGGCCTCCTGCACTCCCTTTCTTTTGTAGGCCGCTGGGCCGAACAAAGAGACTTTGTCTTTAGTTTGACTGTACATCTATCCAACGCTAATGATTTCTCAGCCTTTCTTCCCCCTCCTGTCATCTTTTATTCTTCCGCGGGAGGATTTGTGGTCAGATGTACAGTAGACCGGCTTTCTTTACTCTTAATTATATCCAGTTTCCTCCCAACATGTCGCATTTTGTCTTCTTATGTTCCTGCCGCTCGGATCACAAAAGACCATAACTGACAAATTTTGTAGAGGGATGAGCGAGTATTGGAGGGGGAGACGTGGGTCATCGGAGACATTTGCTGCATTACTTCTGCCAATGTTCCATTTCAAGACGTGATATTGAAAATTCTGGGTTTTAAAGTGAACCTGTCAGCAGGTTTTTGCTATGTAATCTTAAGAGAATTATGATGTAGGGGCAGAGACCCTGATTCCTGTGATGTATCACTTACTGGGCTGCTGGATGCAGTTTGTTTAAAATCCCTGTTTTCTCTGCTGAAGATGTAGCAGTGGTCGGAATGTTGAGTTGGGTATAACCCCGCCCACACCCCTGATTGGCTGCTTCCTGTGTACACTGTCAGCACGCTGCCAATCAGCGTTGGGGGGCGGGGATTACACAGATTAGCTGGACTGCCTGGCACACAACACCTAGTCCTGCATCTCCTGCTGATAAAACACTGGTTTGTATTGAAACTACAATAAGATGCCTGAGCATGTGACATATCTCTGAATTCGGGGTCTCTGCCCCTACATCTTGCTGCTCTCAGATATAATGGCAAACGCATGCTGACAAATTCTCTTTCATGGAACGATTTGTAGTCCTGTTCTGGAATTACTGGAATTGACTTTGTTCAAAAGGAAACCTCTTATACTAACTAGGCAGTGAGGAAGGTGTTTCCACTGAGCCTTTGACTGCAAAACATAAATAATTGTCCTGAGAGTTTCATCTTGAGTGAGTGAACATGGTTAATAGCATTAAAGGGGCAGGACGAGCTAAGCGGCTGCCCAACTCTTCTGCTGCCTCTTATCTTGGGGGATTCAATAGACCTTGTCCAATCTAATTTGCCCCTGGGGTTAAAGCATACTTGTCATCTTAGGTGACTTTTTAGAATAAGTAGTCTTGTGAATACATGAGAAATAACTCTAGTTCTGGCCATTATATGACTTGTATCCTGCGTTTTACACCAGTTTTTCCCTCTGCAGGTTCTGTTTCTTTTTAGTTGACTGTGAGCTGGTGGGTGGAGAACAACTACTATGATGTCTCCCATAAACAGCATACACAGAGTACAGTGATTCCTGCCCTGCTTACTCTATATAGCACATATTCAGAAGGAGCAGCAACATGGAGACTAGTTAGAAACTGACTGTCCAGCATTGGGGTGAGATAAAACTCTTACAGAAAAACAGCTCTGCTTCTCTCTCCCTTTTCTTTCCCTTCTCCTTTGACTTCAATAGGCAGTTTCAATCTGATATCTCAATGAACTGTCATATATATATATATATATATATATATATATATATATATTTTATATATATATATATATATATATATATATATATATTTAGGCAGCACCCCCACACAATTAGTAATGAAAGAGTTTGTGGCTTTAGTGATCCATATGGGGCAACGGTTTCAGTGCATTTCTCCACCTTTCTGATGCAAGGTTTTCTCAAGGTTTTTTTCTTTGAGATATATTTATATATCTCAAATATTAGGACTTTGAATGTATAATATTGGTATAGTACAAGTAATGGTAGAAATGCAATCACAGTATTATTACGCAGTATTATTCCGACCACTAATGGTCACCATCAGCGTTATTGTACTTTAAGTCCTTCTAGCAGGGAAACATAAGTGTCACTTCATTCATTACTGTCGTCTACTTAACAATACTGTACAGTGTATAGGCCCTAGCAGAGTCAATGACATTACTCGCCAAGCCGCAAGTCCAAATTGGTGGTTTCTTTCGCACACTATACTGGCTGGCGCCTGCACTTTTTGAAGGGCAGCCTTGGTCCCCACTCATTTCCATATGTCTGTGCTGGAAATAACAGTCCTTCTCTGAGTCTACCAGCATAGTCTATGGTTTGACTTCAATGCCGGGACTCTGGACCATCACCAGCATAATCTGGTCTTCCTTGGGTACTTTTACTGGTGCCAATCATGACTCTTCTACTGCTTGCGTTTTCTACTTAGCTCAGGTCCTTGGATCTTCCTTTCAGTTCAGGTCACTCATCTTGCTGTCTGCTCATGTCACCGATTTTCCTCTCAACTCAGGTCAGCGATCTTCTTCTCATCTTAGGTCACCAGCCTTAATCTTAGCTTAGATCCTTATAGCTCAAGTCGCCGATTTTCTGCTCAGCTCAGGTCACGGATCTTCCTCTCAGCTCCGGTCACTGATCTTCCTCTCAGCTCAGGTCACCGATCTTCCTCTCAGCTCAGGTCACCGATCTTCCTCTCGGCTCGGGTCACCGATCTTCCTCTCGGCTCGGGTCACCGATCTTCCTCTCGGCTCGGGTCACCGATCTTCCTCTCGGCTCGGGTCACCGATCTTCCTCTCGGCTCGGGTCACCGATCTGTCTCTCGGCTCGGGTCACCGATCTTCCTCTCGGCTCGGGTCACCGATCTTCCTCTCGGCTCGGGTCACCGATCTTCCTCTCGGCTCGGGTCACCGATCTTCCTCTCGGCTCGGGTCACCGGTCTTCCTCTCGGCTCGGGTCACCGGTCTTCCTCTCGGCTCGGGTCACCGATCTTCCTCTCGGCTCGGGTCACCGATCTTCCTCTCGGCTCGGGTCACCGATCTTCCTCTCGGCTCGGGTCACCGATCTTCCTCTCGGCTCGGGTCACCGATCTTCCTCTCGGCTCGGGTCACCGATCTTCCTCTCGGCTCGGGTCACCGATCTTCCTCTCGGCTCGGGTCACCGATCTTCCTCTCGGCTCGGGTCACCGATCTTCCTCTCGGCTCGGGTCACCGATCTTCCTCTCGGCTCGGGTCACTGATCTTCCTCTCGGCTCGGGTCACTGATCTTCCTCTCGGCTCGGGTCACTGATCTTCCTCTCGGCTCGGGTCACTGATCTTCCTCTCGGCTCGGGTCACTGATCTTCCTCTCGGCTCGGGTCACTGATCTTCCTCTCGGCTCGGGTCACCGATCTTCCTCTCGGCTCGGGTCACCGATCTTCCTCTCGGCTCGGGTCACCGATCTTCCTCTCGGCTCGGGTCACTGATCTTCCTCTCGGCTCGGGTCACTGATCTTCCTCTCGGCTCGGGTCACTGATCTTCCTCTCGGCTCGGGTCACTGATCTTCCTCTCGGCTCGGGTCACTGATCTTCCTCTCGGCTCGGGTCACTGATCTTCCTCTCGGCTCGGGTCACTGATCTTCCTCTCGGCTCGGGTCACTGATCTTCCTCTCGGCTCGGGTCACTGATCTTCCTCTCGGCTCGGGTCACTGATCTTCCTCTCGGCTCGGGTCACTGATCTTCCTCTCGGCTCGGGTCACTGATCTTCCTCTCGGCTCGGGTCACTGATCTTCCTCTCGGCTCGGGTCACTGATCTTCCTCTCGGCTCGGGTCACTGATCTTCCTCTCGGCTCGGGTCACTGATCTTCCTCTCGGCTCGGGTCACTGATCTTCCTCTCGGCTCGGGTCACTGATCTTCCTCTCATCTTTTAGGTATAGTTCAGACCTTCTCTGGGATGTGACTGCTCTAGAACCACTTTGCGACGATATACAAATTAATGAAAGAATGTCAGCTCACCTGTAATGTCCTCCTCCTCCTCTCCTCTTCTTAGCATGGATTGCTGCCAGCAACCACCATCATACAATCAGAGAAAAGTAAAGTTTGATCCAGTGTACCACCATGAGTAAGGCTAAAATGTAGCCAAAACGCGTTGCATTGTAATATTTTTATATGACCATTACGGACTGGTCTGATTACATTATGTACGTGCATTATTTGTAAAAAAAATTTTTACCAATAAAATGACATTTTATTCAAAAACTCCAAGTGCTGGATTTCTCCTCGTTCATTCACTTGATCAAACTTCACTTTGTGATGATGAGACTGCCACTTCCATGCCTGGCCAGGCCTTTTATATTTAAACAACAAGAAAAAAGTATGTGCAGATTATGACCAAATACCTTGCAATAAATAAATAAAAACTGGTGCTGTTAAAAACACAGGGTACTTGGTACATACCTTTTTTTGCAAAAAATCTATTGAGCCATGCCACCTCATCAAGGTGACCCATTTTGGGACGGTCCCTACGCTAACTGTATTAAGACCTGCCCCTGTGTCCACTGACCTCGGAAAGCAAGTTGTAAAGTGTGACTGGGTCCCAAAATGGACTCCCACAAATGGGATGCAATATAACTGCTCTGCTCAATAAAGGGAAGGGTGGGGCTCTCCCTAACTTGTCAGGGGACAAGTAGCTGAATGGAAATACAGAAAAACCTGAGTCATAGAGAACTTTTGTGAACATGCCTGTAGAACATGTTCTCACTGACCACCAAATAGACTGAAACAACAAGAAAAACGTATGTGCAGATTTGGACCAAATACCTTGTAATAAATAAATAAAATCTAGTGCTTGTAACTAGTGTTTTTTAACAGCACTAGTTTTTATTTATTGCAAGGTATTTGGTCATAATCTGCACATACTTTTTTCTTGTTTCAGTCCATTTGGTGGTCAGTGTGAACTGGCTCTACAGACATGTTCACAAAAGTTCTCTATGACTCAGGTTTTTCTGTATTTGCTTTTATATTTAGTAGCTGTGACACCACTGTCACCTGACACGGTGTCTCATCCAAGCTCTCTTCTCCAGTAAACACTCCTGTTAATTTTTAGTTCCTGATTACTGGAATATTTTGCTGTTATTACTTTCGGCCATCAGATAGCGGTGTTTCCTTGCTGACACTAAGGGAGGTCACCTGAATGCATTGTCTTCTGCAGCTGTTCCCTTACAACATTGTGTTCAATTTTCCCACAGCTTCCCTATAGGAAGAAAGAGGTATTACATTTTTTGTTTAAATAAACTATATGCATGTCAAGTCATTTCCTCCAAACCGAGAGACGTTCTTTGTGGTTGCTCTCTGCCATGTCTGATAGATTCTCATCAGGAGACACTCCTCCTTTATACTTCCCTAATGGGGTATGTGAAATGGGTTTTCTAAACCAATTACATTAGAGGGATCTTACAGGTAAAAACCTTTAAAAGGTTTTTCCATCTTGTAATGTGATGACATTACGTTAGGCTATCCCTGTGTGGTATGGGTCCCTCCTCATGTTTGACAATGCACCGTCCTTTTGACAGTTTTCCCCGCACTGTACCAAAGAACTGCAGCGCTCCCCCAATTTCGTGTTGAATACTAATTTCAGCCCCTGTGTATTAGGCGGCCAGAAAAATGCTCACATGGACAAAATAACAGTTTTCACACATGGAAAATTGGCCACACGGCAAATAGCCCATGCAGAAAATTGTCTACAAGGGCATAGTACACAGAGATATCACTGTTACCTGTGGTGTTACATAGGGCTGCACATGTACATTATCTGTTCTCAGAGAGTTATCACTGTGTTATCTATAGTGTTACATAGGACTGCAGGTAGTGTTACATAGGACTGCAGGTGATATCTACTGCTTTATATATAGTTAGAGATACCACTGTGTTATCATGTTACATAGGACTGCAGGTGATATCTACTACTTTATATATACTTAGAGATTCCACTGTGTTATCTATGGTGTTACATAGGACTGCAGGTGACATCTATTACAATATCTGTACTTGGAGATATCACTGTGTTATCTATAGTGTTATATAGGACTGCAGGTGACATCTATTACAATATCTGTACTTGGAGATATCACTGTGTTATCTATAGTGTTATATAGGACTGCAGGTGGTGTCTACTACATTATCTGTATTCATAGTCATAACTCTGTTATCTGTGGTGTTACATGGAACTGCAAGTGACTTCTAATACAATATCTGTACTTAGCGATATCAGTGAGTTATCTGTGGTGTTACATAGGACTGCAGGTGACATCTACTACATTATCTGTACACTGTGTTATCTGTGGGATTACTGTGTATTATGTCTTTGCAGGCAATTTCCTGCGTGGGCCATTTCCCATGTGCCCAATTTTCCATGTGTGAATACAGTCTTACCCATTTTTAAGAAACTGTTGTTATTTTGTGACTGTGGGCAGCTCCCCTTGTGATGGACCTGCTCCATACACCATAGATGCTGGCTGGTTGACCCGGCCGGCATCTGCGTGCAGCATTTAATGGAACTACTTAAATGCCATTTTCGGCCATCCTGCCTCGAATAGATGGCGACTTCTCGACAGACTTAAACTCTTAACGCTTCTCTTTACCATTTGCATATTTGACGCTGATGGAATTGATCAAACATGGAAATGCTTCTCCAGGAATGTGTTATCTCCGGCCAAAGATGTAGATTGATGAAGTGTTGGGATTACAATGTCTCTTCCTTCTGACACTTTGTCTGCCTGCTACATTTACATATGTGAGGCGTCTTCACTCTTTATGGATGGGCTTTAAACCTCTTAATTCTCTTTGCTCCTGTCTCCTGTCTGCATATTTATCACTGGAGGTTTTGCAGAGCAGTTTAATCATGAATATATTGTGGACAGTTTTTGTCAACCAAGTTTATTTCTTTATTTTCTCTTAAGAATAAAAGCTGTGGTTTGCTTTAAATGAGCGTCTTAAAGGAAAATTCCAGATATAATCAATATTCACTTTGAAACAAAAAGCTGCACTCTGTTCAAGACATTTAGAAAATATGAACCTAAGTAAAATGAGACACTTGGCATTATAAATATGGCCATATTAATAAACCTCCCAGTCACCATGATGAGGTGTGTCTGCTGTCTATTTATTTATTTTTTTTAACTTTGGGTGCAGGTATATTGACGACGTACAGGGGCATCTCAATTAATTAGAATATTATCAAAAAGTTAATATATTTCTATAATTCAATACATAAAGTGAAACATATATTATATAGAGTCATTACACACAGAAGAATCTATTTCAAGTGTTTATTTCTGTCAACCCCTTCAGGACCCAGCCTATTTTGACCCTAAAGACCTTGGCGTTATTGTCAATTCTGACCAGTGTCCCTTTATGAAGTTATATCTCTGGAACACTTCAACAAATCCTAGCGATTCTGAGATTGTTTTTTCGTGACATGTTGGGCTTCATGTTAGTGGTAAATTCAGGTCAATCATTTTTGCGTCAATTTGTGAAAAAATCCAAAATTTTGAAAAAAATTGTTAACATTTTGCAATTTTCAAATTTTGAATTTTTATTCTGCTAAACCAGAGAGTTATGTGACACAAAATAGTTAATAAATAACATTTCCCACATGTCTACTTTGCATCAGCACAATTTTGGAAGACAAAAATTATTTTGGGATGGGACGTTATAAGGGGTCAAAGTTCATCAGCAATTTCTGATTTTTCCAGCAAAATTTACAAAACCATTTTTTTATGACCACATCACATTTGAAGTCCCTTTTGAGGGGCGTACATGACAGAAAACACCCAAAAGTGACACCATTCCAAAAACTGCACCCCTCAAGCTACTCAAAACTACATTCAAGAAGATTATTAACCCTTCAGGTGCTTCACAGGAACTAAAGCAACGTGGAAGGAAAAAATGAACATTTTAATTTTTCCAACAAAAATGTTCTTTTAGCCTCAATTCTTTCATTTTCACATGGGCAACTAGATAAAATGGAATCTAAAATTTGTTGGGCAATTTCTCCTGAGTACACTGATGCCTCATATGTGGTCATAAACCACTGTTTGGGCGCACGGCAGGGCTCAGAAGGGAAGGAGCACAATTTGACTTTTGGAGCTAATTTTCCATTCAAAAAGTGAAATGGCGCTCCTTCCCTTTGGAGCCCTGCCGTGCGCCCAAACAGTGGTTTATGATCACATATGAGGTATCCATGTACTCAGGAGAAATTGCCCAACAAATTTTAGGATGCATTTTATCCTGTTGCCCATGTGAAAATGTCAAAAGTTGGACTAAAAAAAATTTTTTGTGGGGAAAAAAAAAAAAAAAAAAAAAAAAAAGTACTTTTTCATTATTGCGGATCAATTTGTGAAACATCTGGGGGTTCAAAATGCTCACCACCCATCTAGATAAGTTCCCTGGGGGGTCTAGTTTCCAAAATGGGGTCACTTGGGGGGAGCTTCAATGTTTAGGCACACAGGGGCTCTCCAAACGCGACATGGTGTCCACTAACAATTTGAGCTAATTTTCCATTCAAATTGTTAGTGGACGCCATGTCGCGTTTGGAGAGCCCCTGTGTGCCTAAACATTGGAGCTCCCCCACAAGTGACCCCATTTTGGAAACTAGACCCCCCCCCCCCCAAGGAACTTATCCAGATGCATAGTGAGCACTTTAAACCCCCAGGTGTTTCACAAATTGATCCGTACAAATGAAAAAGTACTTTTTTTTTTTTTTTCCACAGAAAAATCATTTTTTCATTTTTACAGATTAATTATTGAAGTACCTGATGGTTCAAAGGGCTCACCACCCATCTACATAAATTCATTGGGGGGTCTAGTTTCCAAAATGGGGTCACTTGTGGGGGAGCTCCAATGTTTAGGCACACAGGGGCTCTCCATACGCGACATGGTGTCCGCTAACAATTCCAATTGTTAGTGGACACCTTGTCGCGTATGGGGAGCCCCTATGTGCCTAAACACTGGAGCTCCCCCACAAGTGACTAAATCCCCCAAGGAACTTATCTAGATGCATAGTGAGCTCTTTGAACCCCCAGGTGCTTCACAAATTGAACCATAAAAATGAAAAAGTACTTTTTTTTTTTTTTCTCAAAAAAATTATTTTTTAATTTTTACAGATTAATTTGTGAAGCACCTGGGGCTTCAAAGTGCTCAGTATGCATCTAGATAAGTTCCTTGGGGGCTCTAGTTTCTAAAATGAGGTCACTTGTGGGAGAGCTCCAATGTTCAGGCACACAGGGAGGGGTTCTCCATACGCGATATGGTTTCCGCTAACAATTGGAGCTAATTTTTCCATTGAAATTGTTAGTGGATACCATGTTGTGTATGGAGAACCCGTGTGCCACCAGCACAAGGGTAACTGGTAGAGTTGGGGTACAGCACCAGAAAATGGCGCCTCCAATGAATGCGCTATTTTCTGGGGTGGCTGTGGGTTGCAATTTGCAGCGTGGGGGCCCACGTTTGGATCTCTCCACGCTGAAGATTCCTGTCCCCCTAGCTGCCAAGTTGTACCTGGCTGGCAACCAAAAATACAGCAAAGGCCTTTTTTTAAAATATTTCTGGAACTGATTTTAGAATAAAAAATTACGTGGGGCTCCGCCATATTTTTGGTCCAGCCAGGTACAACTTGGCAGCTACAGACTGCCACCAACCCCCAGCTGCCTCGTTGTACATGGGTCCCCCATGCTGTGAATTGCAGCCCGCAGATGCCCCAGAAAATGGCGCATTCATTGCCGGTGGCAAACAGGGTAATAAAGGGGTTAATGCCAGCTTTTTATTTGCAGCTGGCACTAAGCCCGAGATTCATCAAATATTAGACCCGGCCATTAGGAATCTCTAGTAAATAGTCCAAAAAAAATACACCACACAGAGAAAAATCTTTTTATTTGAAAAAAAAAAAACACAAACGAAATTCAGACTCCATCTTTATTATAAAGATCCGACGTAGTTCACAACGAAGGTCCCACGACGCTCGATCGCCTCTGACGTAGTCCACAACGAAGGTCCCATGATGCTCGATCACCTCCGACGTAGTCCACAACGAAGGTTCCACGACGCTCAATACCCTCTGCTCAATCCAGAGACTGCAGCAAGGGATCAAGTGTCCTCATCCTACAGTCTCTGGGGTCAGAGTTATGGTGCCCAGTATGCCAATGACCTGTCATACAGTGCACCATGACTATGATCCCAGAGACTACAACAAGAGGACACTTGATCCCTTGTTGCACCCATCCATCCACCCACCCATGCACTCACCATCCATCCATCCATCCACCCACCCATGCACTCATCATCCACGCATGCACCCATCCACGCATGCACACACACATCCATCCATGCACGCATCCACACACACATCCACGCACGCATCCACGTACGCACACATCCATCCATGCACGCACACATCCATGCGTGCACACATCCATCCATGCAACATCCATCCATGCACGCATCCACACATCCATGCACGAACACACATCTATCCAAGCACACATCCATCCATGCACGCATCCACAAATCCACGCATGCACGCATCACATCCACGCATGTATCCATGCACACACACATCCATGCACGCACACATCCATGCATGCACACACACGTCCACACAACCACGCACACATCCATGCGTGCAACATCCATCCATGCACACATGCATGCACGCACACATCCATCCATGCACTGCACACATCCATCCATGCATGCACACATCCATCCATGCATGCACACATCCATCCATCTGCATCACAGCATGCACACATCCATTCATGCATGCACCCATCAATGCACCCATGCATGCATGTATGCACCCACTCACCCATCCATCCACCCATGCATGCACCCACTCACACATCCATCCACTCATGCATGCACCCACTCACCCATTCATCCACCCATGCATGCATGCACCCACTCACCTATCCATCCACCCATGTACACATGCATGCACCCATCCATTCATTCATTCATACATACTTACCTCATCTAGGAGGAGCCTGGGAGAGGAGGAGTGGCCCACAGCGGATCTGGCCGCAGGTGCAAGTGATATAAGATCATAATCAATAATGTGAAGTTTTGGTCGATATTTTGGCCAAAATACGCGAGCTCATAACCCAACATCAAGGGTCCTGTATTTTGGCTAAAATATGGACCAATACCTTACATTTGTTAAATTTTTCCCAAATTTAGGGTACCTTTACATGCCGCAACTGCTAAACTGCATTGCAGTGTATGATCTCTAGTAACAATCAGTTTTTTATGAGCTTTAAATAAACTGGATGTTTTATGATGGAAAGAAGGATGCTGGAAAATTCTTTGAATCTGGACTGAAGCGTTAACCTGGCGGCTCCGGGCGTTTCCTCTCCATACAGTACACGTAGTACAAGGATCAGTGAGTTGTTTCCCTGTATCCTTCTCTTCTCTTTTTTTATACATCAGTCTACAACGGTACAAATAAAAAAAAAAAAACACTATAAAAATACGCCAAGGATAGCGAATTACAATTGAGCAAACCGTTAACGACTTTTTGTTAAAAGTCCCAATCAATGAAGTAGGCTAAAAATATCTGGAACTAGCTAAATATTAAAAAATGCTTCAAAATAGCTTTAAAAAGTTGTAAAAAAGTATGTGACGTGTACTCTTCTTAGTACGCGATGTGGCGGGTTAATTTATCTCCATTCACTCAATCTAGCACTCAACCTCTGCTATAGGCTATAAATTGAGCATAAATCACACAGTCCACACACCCCAGCTACACAACATGCTGCTACCACTCATCAAACACACGGGGTGATGAGTCCCTGAAATATACCAAAAGGGTTACACACTCTCTGTAAAGGCCCAGTCACACACAACAATATTGTTGAGGCGGTCAACAGGGTAGGGGGTACTTGGATACCGGGGCTGATGAGGGATCACGGCTGGTTGGGCCCTGGTTCCGTGCCCTGGACCCTCAATGACGGGGATGGTGGGGGATGATGCTGGTAAAGGGGATTGGTTACGTGACGCCACCTGTGGTACCTGGTAACGTGCATACCAGCGCTGCGGCCGGCCGCTGAGGTGATGGAGGTGCAGCTCAGTGTAGTACAGCTCCCCATAGGTGGAGCTTTACCTCTGGGCAGCGGGGATGGATGAGGGGAGTCGTGGTAGCGTCTCTGTGGTCAATGCTGTGGGTAGTGGGTTAAGCTGGCACACACACACAGTAGTGTTTGTTTCGGTACCTTTTACTGATGATGGGTAACAGGTACAGTCCAGAGAAGTAACCAGGTCCCCGGTGCAATTTGGGACCTTCACCTTGGAGAGTTTTGAGGCCTCCTCTGTCACTGTGTACAGTGGTTTGGGGTTAGTCCTGCCTGTAACTGAACTCGCCGCTCTGTCTTCCCTCCCAGGGCTTTGCTCTATCACTGACAATGAGGTCCTTCTGCGGGGTCCATATTCCTCCTTTGGCCCCTGGTCCTGTGCTTGGTCAGTTTTGAGTGTCTCTTTTTAGTTACCTCAGGGGGATTTGGTTCCCCTGGTCCTTCCGGGCTTTTACTGCTGCACTGGATGCTTTGCAGTGTCGGACTCCGGTGTCCGGGTAAACTACAGGGAAGCTTGAGTTGTTCCCTTCTTTAATTCTCCTATTTCTCCACTGGGCTCCGACCCTCTCCCAAGGGTGCAGCACAGCTGGGTCAGTGTTCCCTGGACGTGGGCCTGGATCGTTCCCAGCGACCAGCTCCTCACTCCTGCTCTCTTCACTGCCTGACTGGAACTAACTGCTTCTCACTGGACCAACTGACTCCTCCCCTCGGGCCTGGATCTTTTATAGGGGATCTGGCTTAAGGCAGCCAGTAGAGCTCCCCCTTCAGGTCTGGGGTGGAAGGTGTTGTGTGCTGTGTGTACCAAGGTGTAAATCCCTCCTTGAATCGGTGGATTCTGTGGCAATCCCCTGCAGGGGTGCCACATCGTTAGCGAGATCGTTGTAACTGTGACGTTACAACGATCTCTCCAGCAATGTCGTTATGTGTGACACTTAGCAGCGACCAGGCCCCTGCTGTGAGGTCGCTGATCGCTGCAAAGTGCTCTGGGTCATTTTTTGATCGTTGGTTTCCCGCTGGTCAGCACGCATCACTGTGTGTGACAGCGAGAAACCAGCGATCAGTAACCTCACTGGCTGGTAACCATCTTAAACACCGGGTATCCAGGCAGCGTCCTGGTGTTTATTATAGTTATCAGCATCCTCCCTGCTTAGCGCTGCCTGTAAGCAGGGAGGACGTTGGTAACTATGATACACACGGGTATCTAGGCAGTGTGCGCATACATGGAATCATTGAAGTAAAGGTATGATTGCACTCAGTATCCCAGAGCCTGTAAGGCACCGTCTTCACTTTATAGCCCTAAATCCTGCTGTTTGGAACACCACAGTGATATCCTCTTGAAACCATTATTACTCTCTGCTCTAATTATGGAAGGCACTTACTTAAAGGGGTTTTCTACTTTAAAAAGAAAATGGTCCCTAAACGAACACAGATATTTAAAACAACTCCACATAGATTTCACTCTATTTGTGTCCTGTGCTCTCTGATTATGGGCTTTGTGACAAAATGGACTCCTTCAATGTAGAACATGTTATCAAGAAGCAGGGCGGGGATAAGCGGTGATGTCAGGCAGGAGGCGGGGCGGCTGGCCTCCTGCGGTGATGTCACAACCTTTCCCAGCCCTACTTCGTGATAAAATGGAGCAGGGCGGGTAAAGGAGCTGACGTCACCGCAGGAGGCGGTGCAGACGGACAGTATCAGCAAAAACACGCTCCCTCTCTCTGCGCATGCGTCATGCAGGCCAGGGAAACCATGACTGACAGGGAGGAGGCAGCAAAGGGAGGATACGTTATACAGGGGGCGTGAGATTCCCCTGTGAGAAGAAGTGGCTCCTGCCTCTAGCCACCTTCTTTATGGCTGCAGGATGTAAGTTTTCTAAGTGTATTTACTCGGAGTACAGGGGGGCTCAATGGCTGGGGGACCCCTTGCCTGGATGCAGCAGACATGCTGCATCCAGTGCTGTAATTAGATCACCATGCCTGGTTTGGTGACAGGTCCTCTTTAAGGTACTTTCACACACTGCAACATCACCAGCGATGTTGCTGCAACGTCACAGGTTTTGTGACGTCACAGCGACCTCTCCAGCGATGTCACAGAGTGTGACATGCACCAGCGACCTGGCCCCTGCTGTGACGTCGCTGGTGGCTGCACGGCGCTCAGGACCATTTTTTGGTCCTTGATCTCCCGCTGGGCAGCACGCATCCGCGCGTGTGACGGCAGGAGACCAGCAATCCAGCGACCTCACAGGCTGGTAACTATGATAAACACCGGGTAACTAAGCAACGCGCACTGCCTAGTTACCCTATGTTTATCATAGTTACCAGCGATCTCACAGGTGCTGAGTCGCTGGAGAGTTGCTGGTGAGTCTGCCTGTTTGACAGCTCACCAGCGACTCCAGAGAGACTTTCCAGCGATCCCGGCCAGGTTGGATCGCTAGAAAGTTTGTGTGTGTGAAGTACACTTAAGGATGAGATGACTCTGCTCATTGTGTCCCAATCTATACGGCAAAGCTGATACGTGAAGTAATGAATAGAGGAAGTGTCAGCCTAATGTGCGCACTCTAGTGGTCACTGTGAAAACCGTAATATTTCAGATTTTTGTAAGATTCTGATCTTAAAAAATATGTTTTTACAAAAAAAAAAGCCGCTTTATGTAATATTCTGATGATTCTTTGAGCCGTCTACTAATTGAATAACCCTGTTAACCATTTAGTGGACGTATACCTTTAAACCCGTTCTTCTTTACGCTAATATGGCACGATATACACCATCCCTTTTCCCCCGTATAGAGTCGTGGGAGCTCCTGCCGCAGAATTCGAAGCCTTGAGTAAGATACACGAGGCATGCGGGAACCCGAAATATATTCACGTCATTGTAATCCAGTTACGCTTTCGGAAAAGGAAAAAAAAAAAAAAAAAAAGACGTGCCCCACTTGTCACCGGCCTTGGCAGAGCTGCAATGATTTTCGTATTAAATCTAATGTAGGAGCCGAGCCGTCATTCCATTGCGGTTTCTATTCCGTCTTTACAAGTCACAGAGGAGCGCACAGATTTATTTGTTTCTTCATGCTTATAGGAAAACATTGCAGAATTGAATGATTTACCATTAACTTAGAACAACCCAAAACGCGTCGTACACACTTTGCGCCACCAGATGGCAGCCAAGTAGCACTTATTTTTTTTTTTATTTTTTTTTTTAGCACCATTAATCTGTTAAAGAGGGGAAAGCAGTCTATTGACTGCCCCAGAAATCATGTGTATATGACATTAGTCCATTTATTTCCAGCGACTCATTAGGATGCTTTATGCTTAATAAGTGGATTTCCATGTTGCAGAGGCGCAGTCATTTCTCCTGATTGCTGTTCTGCGCTTTTTTCTTGCTGCTAAGTGTATTTCATACCTTCCTTCTGCTTTTGACATTATTTTTGGATTTTCTTTCACTTTAGGAGCTCTGTATATTTTCTCCTTTCTTTGCATTACTGAAGATTAATTTCCCTCTTTTGCTTGTTTTTGTGTTTTTTCCTGCCCCCCCCCCCCAACATAGATTTATCTCTATCCATTGACCCTCACGTTGTAAACTGCTGATTAATCGTTTTCTCCATGTTCCTTCCATCTGATAATGTATAGCGGACCAGCCTGCATCTCTTTATTTCGCCATCCTGCTGATTTATGCCGTGTCATTTTTTTTCCCCTTGTTTCTGCTTTTTTTCTTTATTTTTCAGTTCTTTTTACGTTTCTGGAAACATTTGGTTTTCCTTCGAAAAAATACAATTATACAGCATTATTTAAATAAATGTACAGACTTATTTACTTGTTCCCCATCCATGACGAGTATTGACGTCTTAAAGGCGTCTTATATGAATAGTATCAGAATTTCTTTCCCATCTATCTACTAGTGCATCTCAATAAATTAGAATAAATCAGAAGATGATCAAAAAGTTCATTTATTTCAGTAATTCAGTACAAAAAGTGAAACACGTATATTATAAAAAACAAAACTTTGTCTGGGTGCAGATATATTGACGACGTACAGGTGCATCTCAATTAATTAGAATATTATTAAAAAGTTAATTTATTTCTATAATTCAATACATAAAGTGAAACACATATCATTACACACAGAGGGATCTATTCCAAGTGGTTATTTCTGTTAATGTTGATGATTATGGCTTACAGACAGTGAAAATTAAAGTAGAGAGGATGAAGGGTCTGAGAGATAAAATATGACCTAAGTAGGTATCCGAGGCTTCACCTTGTGTGGGTGTGAGAGTCACAACCACTATAAAAGCAGATCACTGCTGCTGCAGTCCCCAGGGTGGTGCATAAAAACCACGCTGCCATATTCCACCGGACATCAAAGGGTGAATATAATATTGATTTATTAGTCCCAGAAACGCCCTGAAACATGGCAATATGACATTGATTTTTGATGATATTCTAATACATTGAGATGTACCAGTATCGGGCATGTATCATCTGTCCGGGTGAAGACTTCCATTGAAGGAGAACGGTTGGTTATGTATCCACAGGATGGGTGATATCCATGAAGTCAGACCCACCGATCTGCAAGTTATCTTCTGGAACAGAGGTCGCCAACCTTTGTGACCTTGAGAACCACATTACGCTCTTAGAGAGGGTCGTGAGTCACATGAAGCCCTGATGAAGGTTTTTGAGCTTCATCCAGCTCCCACCACCTTCACCGTAGGGACACCCAGGGCCCCAATACCTGTATAATGACGACTAAAGCTTCTCCACAGGATCACAGGCGGTACAAGATCCAGGGGTTCCCACCTTACCCATATCCAGATCTTGTCTTCTGTATGGGGCTATCACAAAGTCACCATCTGCTCTTCATAGCTGTGTAACACCGGTGTGTTTGTACCTTGGTTCCCCGGCGACTCTGCTGTTTGTTAGACCTGGTGCTAATGCACCAAGCTGTAAGACACCCACGAGCCACACATCAAGGGCCCCGGAGCCACATGTGGTTCCCGAGCTACAGATCAACAATCCCCGCTCTGGAGAATGAAGGAGCGGTGGCGAGCCTGTGTCACCATATTAGAGCTTTGTAAAAGAAAAAACAACAACAGCTTGTAGTGCGCCTATACACATGGGGCTGTTAGCGGGCGGTTCTTTTGCATTTAAACTCACCTGGTCTGGTTATAAACCACAGCCCGTAGATAAGCTTATTAATTTGAAGCAGCAGAATCCTCCGGTTCCGTCCTCGTGCTTCCTACGAGGTCTTCTCCGGGGAAACACTAGTGCCGGGCGGCGTCACGTGTCTAGTAAAGGGGCCGATCCAGCTGGCGTCTTTTCAGGTCCTCTCCCTCCTCTGCAGCTCACTCCACCACTCTCCCCATAGGGAGTCAGAATGATGCAAAAAGATGGAAGCGTGGTGTATGTTTGGGCGCTGAGGTAAGGAAGATCTCTGATGCTGGCTTCTTTTCCGGACTTTATTAAAATAATTGCAGTTATAATTATTCAAGCTTAAGGCTCTCAAAACCCACGATGCATTTCGACGTACACACACGTCGAAAGACGTTGAGAAAGACGTGTGTGTACGTCGAAATGCATCGTGGGTTTTGAGAGCCTTAAGCTTGAATAATTATAACTGCAATTATTTTAATAAAGTCCGGAAAAGAAGCCAGCATCAGAGATCTTCCTTACCTCAGCGCCCAAACATACACCACGCTTCCATCTTTTTGCATCATATTAGAGCTTTGTTCTCGGTATTAGTGGGGGGTTCCATGGTCATATTCAAGTTATCAAGTCCTGTAATTAGACAATTATAGAAAAGGCACTCCAATGTGGGGAAAATGACAACGGTGATTTATTTTAAGGAATATAAGGAATTCAGAGTGATGGCGCCATCTATCACTGAGGAGGACACCGCACATCCAGTCCATGAACCAATGAAGGTTTGAATGAGACCAAAACGTTTTCACATGGCGTACCTTCAAATACATCACCATTGTCATTATCACCTCATTGGATTGCCTTGTGTACAGTTTTCTAATTAAGGGACTGATTCCTACTAGATCACCCATACCAGAAGTCCCATTCTTTTCTATCAAATTGTCTAGACAGTTGGATTCCACCAATCTACAGGTTAATGGACCAACTGATACCCAAAAAAGGAGCTCTTTATTGCCCTGCTGGAAAGAAAAGCATGCTTTCCACACCATTTTTCTTTACATGTTGGACCACTTGGAAAACATTCAGATCAGTAGGGGTCTGACCATTGAGTTCCCCACGAATCATGAAAACTGCTTTAAAATTCAGTGCCAGAATGGAGTAATGAACTTGCATGGGCTCCACCGGTGGAGTCGTTCTCTATGGTTTTGCCGCTGAGTACAGTTCTTGGCTTTATCCATACATAATTAATTGATCAGTGGCATGCATACATGTCTAATGCTGCATTTTTAGAGCACCATTCTCTGGATTTGGAGGGTCAGCCCCCCCTCCAATCGGCCACTAATCCCCTTTCCTTTGGATTGGTGATTGCTTTAAATTTTGGGAATAACCTTTTAGTGGCCCCATTCACATTAGGTTTAAAGTCGTCAAACCCACTGATTTTGACAACACTGCTAGCTATCTAATATGTATGGGGAATGGCCAGAATCCTAGGGCACGATGTATTTCCTCAGGAGATATACCATGTAAGATGGTGACTGGCTACACTGTGAATGGCCTAATGATGATACCGCCAAGATGGTGATATAAACCTGGAGTGTCTGCTCTTTTACCTGTAGTGCCACGAGTCTTGTTAAGGCGTTCAAGGGCCAAGTTTGTGGATGGCTGGAGAGATGGGTGGGTCTGGCTATCCATATACCTCTACCATTGGGTATATCTCGTTTATTATAATAAATGTTTGGCACATGGTCAATCTTTGAGAAGGAGCCTCTTAGGTGTTGTACACTGACCAGCTCAGTGTGTGAACGGAGGTTGAGATACCTCCAATGGGATACTGCTGTGGAGAAGTGGGTCCGAACCTGTGTGGGTGTATCCGTGATTTATACCATCAAATTATGATCGACGTGGCTACAGCTTTCAACCCCCACCCCAATTTCTACAAATAAGGGCTTATTCATTATATATTCCTTCTACTTGCTATGCTGGAACCTGCAGAGATCATCTGTGATCGCCACAATAATGTGTCAGGAACTGTGCAATTTCTCTACAGTGCCACCACTGGGCAGTTGAGATATTACACCAATTCCATTGGAATAAATGGATTGTCAGTGTAAAGCGTGGAAAAACTGTGTCCTCCAGAGTAAGAGGCTGCCTTTCTACGTTGCGGCTTACAAACAAGGATCCTAAATGGACGACCACCACCTCCCTCCTCAATTATCTCTGATTTCTGTATACAAAGCTCGATTTCTACTTAGACAGTAGTTGGCATCCAGGTTTTTCTTTGCATCCAGTGTGGCAGGAGATGTTGGCATCACATAAAGCAGATTACCGTAACCTCGCTGCTAATCCCCGAGCTTTATTCAGTCTTTTTGGATCGGGCTCAGCCGATGGCTCGTTGCAGTTTATCAACATTTCTTCGGAGCGTATTATACACATTTACAAAATATGACTTAATATTCCTCCTCCTCACAGTCCTGCTCCTTCCAGGAATTTGTTCCTTGTCGGTGTTGTCCACCATTTGCTCCTTGGAGATGCCAAATAAAGTAACATATGACGGAGCACATTGCTGGTCTGCCCGCCTGTAAACACTTCTCGCGAAAACGCAGAATAACAAGATTCCATCTTGCTCCTTAAGCTGCTTATGAGTGTTCTGAAATGAAGTCTTTAAGGATTGCACAACACAAGAGCCTTGGCTTTAATTCTTCTCCAGAATTCCTAATGCTTATTACTGTCCTGACTGCAGCACTAAAAATAAGTCATAAAGACCTGTCATCAAGTCAAAAGTGACCGATTCTTCCTCTTATCTTACTCTCCCCGCTCCCCTGATTACTACATTTCTGACTTTTTTTTAAAGGAAATTTGTCAACAGGTTTTTGCTACCTCATCTTACAGCAAAATAATGTAAGCAAAGAAACCCTGAATCCAGCAATGTATCACAGAGTACTGGCTGAAGCCGTTCTCACACAATCAAAGAATTTAGTTTTAGAGACACAGCAGTGCTGAGAGAGCTGCACCCGCCCACACCAGGCTCTCTATAGAGAGGGGGTGTGCATGCACTGAAATTAGGCCACCGGAGCGAGGCGACATATTGCCGCCAAATTCCCAAATTACACGCCGCAATTGGGAGGCAATTTGGCGGTGATGGTTCCAGGGCAACATATCGCCATCAATATTTATCGCCACGGTTGCGGCGTGTAAAGGTACCCTAAAGGTACCGTCACACGCAGCAATATCGCCGCCATATGGCCGGCAATTTGACGTGAGCGCGCACGTTCTGGGCACTTTTTTACCCATAGCTGTGGCCCTGTCACACATAGAGATCTCACGTGTGATGTCCGGCAATCCTGTGTTCCGGAAATCGACCTGGCGCGGACCGGAAGCTAAATCACATCCCCACCTTGCCGCCAAATTCTCGCGTCACACGCCACCACCTCATCAGCGATGTGGCCGCGCGGTGTGAGCGCGGCGAGGAGACAGGCGTGGCTGTGTCGTACACCGCGCCCCTACCTTTCCGATTGGGCTACACAACTGCGTCGCCATTGGGCAGCCTTGTCAGGATGTCTTCCCACTACATGACACATCTGTCCTTTCTACCATATTGCTATTCAAATATGGCGCCTTAGCCATAGCCAGCCAATGGGAACGCAGGAGCGACCACCAATCGCAGCAGATGGGGCGAGCCAAAGAGAACGCTCAAGCACGCCTCTGGAATTTCTTCCAGATGGTCTGAGCTCGCTTTCTACATCACTATCACACTGTCACACACCATGATGCGCAGAAATTGCCTGGTGGAAATCGCCTGAATTCTCAGCAGAGCAGGGCGATCAGGCGACGCTCCACCGGCTATTTGATGCCGTAAAATCTCCCTGTCTCACGCCACTACGCACAGGTGATATGGTCTTCATATTGCCAAAATACACAAATTTACAGCAATATGGAAGCCATATTGCCACGTGTGACTGTACCTTAACAGGCAGGGAGATGCCACCTAACAACCTACCTGTTGTACTCTGTGCCAGTCACCGCTGTTCATCCACAGCACAGAGCGGTCACAGACCTGACGGGGGCAGCATGGCGGGGTAAACAGAGCGGAAGAAAATCTGAGTCTGTTACCAAGTCCGAGAAAACTCTGAGGACAATTCTTCTGAAGTGGGGGCTGTGGTTTATTAGAGAATGCAATGGAGCAGATAAGGATACAGGATACACAGCACGGTGACAAGTGCGGGTGTCCAGACACAAGATGGTATCGTGATTCTGGAGTTGCGGTCTGGCCCCGATCTATGGTGTCGGTACCTTTTATACATAGTTAAAACAAGGGGGCTATATTCTGAAAAATAGGCATTAAAGGTGACTTCATAGAGGCGTGTGTATGCAAGAACAAAGAGAGCAAAAGTTCAGTATGAGAAAATCACTACTAATTACATTACAAGCTATAAATCTGTGTTAAAACTTATCTATGATTATTAATCTCATCATAGCTCTTAGCAGATACATATAATTCTTAAAATATTGATAAATAATAAGATCTGTTTTAAATTACCTGGATGACTATTTTGCCGATCTCCCTACTTTTCACCATGAAAAATATAACAATATTCTTATTATGAGCTATTGTGTTGGTCCAGGGCACAGCCAATTAGTTTATCTCTGCTGACTAATTACTCTGAGATCATTTTATTGTTCTTTTCTGGAAAGGCTATCAGGCTCTGCGTTTTTAACTGCAAACCCTTGTGTGCTAAGGGGTACTTCACACACAAGGATATCACTAGCGATATCGTGGTTACGTCAGACGTTTTGTGACGCAACAGCGACCTCGCTAGTGACCTCGCTATGTGTGACATGTAGCAGCAACCAGGCCCCCGCTGTGAGATCGCAGATCGTGAAAAACCATTCTGGACTATTTTTTGGTTGTCGCGCTCCCGCTGGGCAGCATGCATCGCTGTGTTTGACAGGGACAATGACCAACGACCTCAATACTACACCCTAGAGTGACTGGGTCCCAACGACCTCCGTGTTGTTGCTGAATTGCTGGTGGGATCTGACTGTTTGACAGCTCACCAGCGACCATGTAGCGACGCACCAGCGATCCCAGCCAGGTCGTATCGTTGGCATTATCGCTGGAGCGTCGCTACGTGTAATGGGACCCTAACAGTATCGACAACATACAAGATGGCTGTTCAGAACCTCTGGTTGCAACATATACAGAAAAAAACAACCAAACACAATACCTCCTAAATGAAAACCCAAAGGTCGGGATGTATGGAACTTTGAAGTGGAGAGTTTTTTTTTGTGATAAACTTGACAATCTCATCCCATTAATATATATCTAATCTTCCATATTGTCATAATATTTTGTGGATTTTTGTACTTTGTTGTGGGCCGCCGTAATAAGAGATTATTGATCTGATTATACTTTAGAAGATACTCCAAAACTTTCAGAATTCAAACTATTAAGCACATACAGAAAAAACAAATATTTCTAAAAGAAGACAAAAACTACAGTAGACATCACCAAAGTATGAGTTCTTAAGTATTAATGAGTCCCGTAACAGTCTTTCAATTGTTTTTGTTTTTTGGTCTATGTCTCCAGCTTTTCTTTCTCTTCTCCGGTGTGATTCTCTAGGTTCTCCCCCTCTGTCACACTATCATCTCCGGTGTGATTCTCTAGGTTCTCCCCCTCTGTCACACCTATCATCTCCGGTGTGATTCTCTAGGTTCTCCCCCTCTGTCACACTATCATCTCCGGTGTGATTCTCTAGGTTCTCCCCTCTTGTCACACTATCCTCTCCGTGTGATTCTCTAGGTTCTCCCCTTTGTCACACTATCACAGTCCCTCTGTATAGTGTGAATCATCATCTCCAGATACTCAGGCGGATTCATTGTTCCAATACAAATTAGGGGACCTGGAAACACATAAAAGTGCGGTATCAGTTCTTACCAATATTATCGATACTCGGGTGAAAAAAATATACTTCCAAAGCTCTGTCATTTTAGTTGGGATCATTACAGCTTGGATAGCATTAACCCTATCCTGCACTGACTTCTTTCCCTGTTGTGAAACTGACACACCCAAAAATGTGACCTCTGACTCCCTTTGAGCCCTGCCCCATACAGAGATTGACACACACCTTTTCAAAAATCTTTGTGTTCTGCTTCATCAACATTTTAAATGAACAAATTATTAAAATATTCTAGGACATTGTCTCAGTAACTAATGGGTTCCAAAACCTGAGCTAAGGAGCCTGATGGACATACATTACAAAACAGAAAATTGACTCATGTTAATGTCACCCCCCCAGTGGATGTGAATCTAAGTGCAGCACTGCATGCGAAGTATCGCTTCCACCTCCTGCAGTGATGTCCTCTCCTTTCCCCGACCTGCTCCGCATTATGCTATGGAGCAGGGTGGGGAAAGGAGCTGACGTTAGAGCGTCTCGGTGACGTCCTCTCCTTTGCCCGTCCTATTCCATAGCATAACACGGAGTTGGGAGGTGAAAGGAGAGGACGTCACCGTAGGAGGCGGGAAAGGCGCTCGGGAACTGCAAGAAGCGATACCTCACTCTGTGCCTGCGTCAAGCAGCACAAGGAGCTGCAGGCGAGGAAGACATGACTGATGACTGGCAGGAGGGAGGAGGTGAAGGCATGTAAAAAAGGTGGCACAGAGACGCAGGGGGCATGAAATGCTCCCGTGCTACAAGGTGGCTGCAGCACAAGGGCCCGCCTTCATGGCTTCTAACTGTAAGTTTTTCTAAGCCTACGTCTTGGGGTACAAGCCACAGAGAGACATGGGGGACCCCTTGCCTGAATGCAGCATACATGCTGCATTCAGTGCTGCACTTAGATTCACATCCATGGGGGGGGAAAGGTGACAAGTCCTCTTTAAAGATACAGAGAAAAAAAAACATTTACTATGTCCAAACAAAAAAACATTCACTCCTCAGCTGCAACAACTTCAGGGACAGATATAACAAGATGAGCAGCTGACGGGGTGTCTGAAAGCTACCATCTTGCCCCAGGAGTTGCCCGAGGAATTGCCCCGGGAGTTGCCCCTTACAACAACCCCCTGTTTCTCTAGTTCACTGACGGACACCCTTGTGTATGGGATTGTATCTCCAGGGATACAGTACTGAGGCTGGAAAGGTGGTAGCTTTTCACCATCAATTTTAACTTGAGTCTGTATTAGGGTGTGTTCTCACACTGCGTATTTGCTGCGTATTTTTACACGAGTGCTGTTGCCGTATTTGTAGCCAAAACCCAGAGTGGAGCAATGAGAGGAAAAGTCTAATAGAAAAATGTCACCACTTCTGGATTTATCACACACTAATGGTTCTGGCTACAAAAACTGCACGAGCACTCGCCTAACAATACGCAGCAAATACGCAGTGTGTGAATGCACCCTTAATCCACAACATTAGTTTTCTTTGAAATCCGCTATTCTGGGAACTTTTTGTACAAGCACAATCACAAAACAGATGGTTGCTCTATTTGTCCCGCCGCAACACTTTGTTACATAACTCATAAATAATACCAATAACTTCTAGTGTACCCAGAATTGTGGACCGTAACTGAGGGTTTACCCATAAAGTACATCAAAGCATCAGACGTTTCTGGATTACCTTGATCTCCCGACTGGGATGGCTGGTGTGGGAACAGCATCGAGGGGTTAAGCAAAAGGCTCATTAAAGACAGGGTTAACCATTTGAGGACCGTTATATTGCTGATGCTGTCTGGGATCATTAACAGGTGGATATGGAGTTCTAACTCATTGAGATGTGGGGAAACATCAGGGCATAGGTGAATTAAACTGCGCCTGTGGTTCAGTCCTTGAATTCAAAGTGAGGACACACATTTAATATGTTCCATCTCTCCACACAAAAAAACACACAGGTACACCCATGGGATTCCGGGGGGGATATGCCAACTGGGACCTGCCCGTTATCGTCATTTGGCCCTATCCCCCCCGGAAACCCTGGTCTCCTGACATCAGTAGTTGTAACCCAAGAAGGGCGATAAGCAAAAACATTGATATCATCTCCTATAGTCTCGGATGGCAATTTTCCTATCATTGGCTGACAATGCCTTAACTATGTCCTCAATAAATTTAGTGACTCACCGTAGCCGGGTCTTCACGTCTCGGGCGTTACTTCTCCCGTCACTGTTCCGCGCCTGAGGCTGTGGGGCCCGGTGGTCAGATCTAAAGGGGGGCTTATTGAACAGATAGGGGTTAATTCTTGTCGTGACGCCACCTGCGGGAATTCCGGTGATTTCACCGACGCTGCTTGCGCCTCCGGGGGATGTATGGCAGCTAGATGGGACTCTCCCCACAGGATGAGCGGGAGTCCCCGGGGCCAGAAGCTGCACTAGATGGAGTATGGCAGCTCAATAGGGCTGAAATTGTAGATTTAAACAGTTCTTAAGGAAACACAGACACCAGCGTCCTCTGTAACGGGTCTTTTACTGTAACCAGCAGGATGGTACAAGGTATGTAGTCTTGGGTAACGGACCAGGGGGTCCCAGCAATGACTGGTGTTGATTCAGAGCTCCGCGGTGTTCCTCCTTTCCTTAACTTCTCTAACAGGTTGCCGGGTTGCCTTAGCGTACCAGGTCAGGGTACTTGGGAGACTTCTAAGCAGTACCTAGCTGATAAGGCTGAAGGTCCTGTGCCCCAGTGGTGAGCCCCTGCTGGCAAGACAACTTAGGTTTTGGCCTTGGTGAGGATGCTTCATGGAAGCGGTTCCTTCACCCTGGTTTGCGGAGCTGCGGTGAACGTCTTGCTCGCCTCGGAGCCAGTGATCCGGTGGGTGGTTCTTGGGCACAGGTATAGTTGGACCCGTTAGGTAGTTGCCCGTGTCCCGGTCTAGGGCACCGCTAATGGCGCCAGCCGGTAAGTGGTCTTCAGGGCTGCACGGAACTGTGCAGAGCCCTGCTTCTCCTACATTCCTCCTCCTGACTACTCTCTCCTTCTCCTACTTTACTCCTCACACTACTACTACACTCCTCCCACCAGGACCTGAATGGCCCTCTATTCTAGTGGTGCATGTAGAGTATGAAGCTCTGAGTTAACCATGTCATCACCAAGACGGAAGATATTACATCTTCTGGCAGGGATGCAATACCTTTTTGTGACGCACTCGTTGCGGGGCGCCACACTCCCCCTTGGGAAATTACACTTGTCCCCAAGTGTCACGAAACCCGAACAGTACAGGGAAAAGTTTTTGCATTTTTATCAACATAAAATAAACACTTTTATTAATAACAGGTATGATTGTGTGTTTTTCTTTCCCTGAGGGAGGCGCATTTACTTAGAACGTTGCAAAATAAAACATTTTCATTTTTAAACTAAAGCGGTTAACCATTGCGGACCCAGCGGGTAGGGTTACTGTCCTTGAATAAGTCCAGGATTTACCGCCGGGCTGCTCTGCTGGCGCTCAAATAATGGGAGTTGTCGATGACAAAGTCACTGTTAAAGTCTAAACAAAATTAGTTGTTTAAGGGTGTAAAGAACATTTCTTAACCCGGAGAGCGTACCACCCTTGATAGCCGGCATGGCGTTTGTAGGTGATAGCCTCTCCCCGGTAAAGATCGCGGTCAGGATGTCCCTTGGGGAGGTGAGACTCCACGTCCCGGCGGCCCACAAAAATCTCCTCGTACACCCCCTCCTCCCGGGCGAAACCCCACCCGGTGACCAGGTTGAAGGATGTCACAGTACCTGTTTTGCGTAGCTCTTCCGGTAATGGGGGTTGGCGGCGGGCCTCAGCACGGGCTCACAGGTTAGCTTGTTTCTGGGGCCACCATTCCGCTTTGCGGCGCCGACGTACAGCATTGTCGGACCAGCATGGAGTATGGACGTAGTCCCACCGACGGGTAGGGTGGTGACAGGTCAGGAGCTGGTCATAGCTTTGAACCGGCACCCGGACAAGATGATTAGGGGCAGATGCCGCGGCAGCACCAGACCACTGTACCCGAGCCGCTTGTAGCTGCTCGGCAGGATCTTCCGTCTCGTCCTGCTCTTCGGAACCGGTGTGGCTGGAGTCCTCAGGCTCACTGGGGACTTCGTTGTCTACTTCCTCAACAACCACATCAGGTTCCTCGGCTGGCAGGGACTCTTGATCGGGGTTTTCCTGGTGATTGTATTCTGGAGCTGTAGAGTCTCCCTCTGGGTCATACTGCGGGGCTTCTGGGCTGCCCGCCTCCTCCTCTGCCGCCTCTACATCGGTTGACGGTGGTGTTTCTGCTCTGGTAACCGGGTAGGCCTCAGTAGGTTCAGGGCCAGCCTCCGGTTCTGGAGTGGAACAGGTAGCAGTCTCTGACTCAGGAGCGGAACATGGTGTAGGCTCCGGTGTCAGAACAAGACAGGTGGTAGGCTCCGGTGCTGGAGCGGGACAGGTTGCAGGCTCTGGCTCTGGGACGGAACAGGTTGCCAGCTCTGGTGCTGGAGCGGAACTGGTTGTAGGCCCCGGTTCTGGAGTGGAGCAGGTTGAGGACTCCGGTGTTGGAGCGGGACAGGTTGCAGGCTCTGACTCTGGAGTGGAACAGGTTTCCGTCCCTGTTGGACAGCCTGATGTCGGCTGGCCAGGCTCGCACTCCAACTGCGAATGGTTCATTCTGTGGCCTCCATCAACTGCACCCGTAAGTCCTGCAGCGCGATCTCCCAAAACTCGGGATCTCCATCAATGGTGAGGACGAGACCCGGGCCAGGGCTGCCGATGGCGGCACGAGCCTCCTCTTCGACCTCTCTCATCAGCTCGCGGAGTTTTAAGCTTGCCATCTTGCTTCTTCCAAGAGCCGCACCCGTTAGACCTGATAACCGTTTCTGAAACAGAGCTGTTAAGAAAACCTCGCCACACCTGTTTCTTTGTTGTTTTTGTAGTCCATGGGTGGGCTGAAGTCGTTGGCCCGCCTCCTTGGTTGTTTCCAGCAATCGGGGCGGACAATGATTTTGGCGCCTCTGCCGTGTCCCTCCCACGAAGAGGGGCGGAGGCAAACCCCTGGGCCAGCACATTGTGGTTCACATGTTAGTCGCCATCTTGGCCCAGTGGAAAAAGGCGGGAAAAAGTTAGTTTTAGCCAAATAAAGTTCTGTAGACACGCAATACCCATTGGGAAACGGGTCTGCTCGTATCCTGTTCGTGACCGCCAAATTCTGACTCATCGTAGCCGGGTCTTCAAGTCTCGGGCATTGCTTCTCCCGTCGCGGTTCCGCGCCTGAGGCTGTGGGGCCCGATGGTCAGATCAAAAGGGGGGGCTTATTGAACGGATAGGGGTTAATTCTTACTTGTCGTGACGCCACCTGCGGGAATTCCGGTGATTTCACCGGCGCTGCTTGGGCCTCCGGGGGATGTACGGCAGCTAGATGGGACGCTCCCCACAGGATGAGCGGAGTCCCCGGGGCCAGGAGCTGCACTAGATGGAGTATGGCAGCTCAATAGGGCTGAAATTGTAGATTTAAACAGTTCTTAAGGAAACACAGACACCAGCGATGACTGGTGTTGATTCAGATCTCCGCGGTGTTGCTCCTTTCCTTAACTTCTCTAACACGTTGCGGGGTTGCCTTAGCATACCAGGTCAGGGTACTTGGGAGACTTCTAAGCAGTACCTAGCTGATAAGACTGAAGGTCCTGTGCCCCAGTGGTGAGTCCCTGCTGGCAAGACAACTTAGGTTTTGGCTGTGGTGAGGATGCTTCATGGAAGCGATTCCTTCACCCTGGTTTGCGGAGCTGCGGTGAACGTCTTGCTCGCCTCGGAACCAGTGATCCGGTGGGTGGTTCTTGGGCACGGGTATAGTTGGACCCATTAGGTAGTTGCTCGTGTCCCGGTCTAGGGCACCGCTAATGGCTCCAGCCGGTAAGTGGTCTTCAGGGCTGCACGGAACTGTGCAGAGCCCTGCTTCTCCTACATTCCTTCTCCTGACGACTCTCTCCTTCTCCTACTTTACTCCTCACACTACTACTACACTCCTCCCACCAGGCCCTGATTGGCCCTTTATTCTAGTGCTGCATGTAGAGTATGGAGCTCTGAGTTAACCATGTCATCACCGAGACGGAAGATATTACATCTTCTGGCAGGGATGCAATACCTTCCTGTGATGCACTCGTTGCGGGGCCACATTAGCATTCTGTAAAACTCATGACTTAAAAATCTTTTCTAAGGCCACTCTCTTTACAAGCTGTTCCATCATCGCATAATTGTCTCCCTGATCTATTCTGTCTAAAAACTTATCAAACCTACGCACCAGACAGACGCCCATTTACTTCTAATTCTAAGATAATTCCCTTTCTTAATTTTAAAGGATTCTAACAACCCTGGATGGTTTTATTCCTTCTAGCTGTATCTGATACCCCTTCCTTCTGCTACTATTACTCCTCTCACTGTCTCATTCAGCTGCTCTATTCTCTCCCCACACTGCCCCTCCCTGGGTGAGCACATTAACGTACTGTCTTTGAAGCTGTCTTTCACTGCCTGATCTGAGCTATAACTGACTTACACAAAGCCGCTATTCGACTGCCTTTTGCTAATAATTCTTCTTATCAATTTGTCTATGTTCTTCTGTAACCACTGCATACAATTTAACACAGTGGTTTCTGCATTAACCCCTTCTATAGCTGCGGGGTGCTAGCGTGCTTTTCTGCCTGTATCCTTTACCACACAATACTGGTGGTCTACAAGGACGACTTTTTTTTTCTGCTCTAGTATTAACCAATGCGATTTAAGCAAAAGTTAGATACTCACACCTCTCCGTATGGAAGACATTCTGTCAACTTGAGTCGACCAATGTAGGCGTGGTTGCACTCCAGCCTCTCTCGCTACGTTTGCTAGACGTCTCTGTTCCGTTTTGCCACTCAGCCACTTGTGGTGCAGCGGTTGACTGACCCACAGGTGTTGGTGCTGGGACTTGTGGTTCCAGGGCTCTGGTACGGTATTAGATGTGTTGGGGCTGCAGGTTGGAAGCCAGAGGAGTGGCTGTCTAACCTGGATCCTCCTGTGGGTGTGACGGAACACAGATAAGCAAACGTCCTCTTAGTCACATGGGCTGTGAGGTCAGGAAAGGTCCTTGACCACAGGATAAGAAGGAGCCTGGGGAATAAGGGTAGGATTTTCCCAGCATCCAGAATAGCTGAGGAAGCCTTGGGGAGCCTGGATCCCCCTGGACTCAGGAAGTTTGCACCCGGTCTGAGCCTGGACCGGACCAGAGTCGGTGAACCTGCAGAGGAGGCATTCCCCCAGCTAAGACCGTAGCCAGCGATCCCGTTGATGGACTAAAGGTCAGTGGTTGCTGTTATGGTCTAACCAGGTGTTGTCCCAGTCGGTGGGGACAGCCTGACATAGTATACTTGTTCTGTCCGTGGAAGCCCTAAATACTGTATACAGTTTGAGGATTGTTAATAAACCGTTGGACTTTGTTTTATTTTGAGACCCGGTTGTTTGCACAGTTTTCTGCGGTCCATCAGTTCTCTAGGAGGTTTCATGAGCCTAATGAGCGGCCAAGCAGTCCACTTCTATATTTTCCACATCCTTGTAGATAACTCAGGTAGAGGTTTCTTCTTAGTTACACATATATTTTTATAGTCCTTATTTTTTTTTTAAGTTTCTTTAAAAAAACGGGTAGACCGGGAGGCGCTTGCGAGAGGTTCTCTTTCTGGCTGGCTTCCTTTAAGTGACTTCACGTAGTGCGCCACGCTTTATTTGTTTTTTCTTCTTCACCCTTCCAACCCCTGGCACCTCGGCTAGAGATTCTTCTAGGTTCTTCAGGAAATAACCATCTTCTTAGCTTTTCCCTTCTGGCTGGCTCGCCATTTGAAAGAAAATCTGAGTCCATTAATCAGAAAAGTTCGAGAAAGCTCTGAGGACAATTCTTCTGAAGTGGGGGCTGGGTTTATTAGAGAATGCAATGGAGCAGATAGGATACCGGATACAAAGCACGGTGACACACGCGGGTGTCCAGACGCAAGTTGGTATCATGATTCTAGCGTTGCAGGTCTGGCCCCGAACTATGGTGTCAGGACCTTTTATACATAGTTAAAATAATTCTATTATTTTTCTATAATTCTGAAAAATAGGCATTAAAGGTGACTTCATAGAGGCGTGTGTATGTAAGAACAAAGAGAGCAAAAGTTCAGTATGATAACATCACTACTAATTACATTACAAACTATAAATCTGTATTAAAACTTATCTATGATTATTAATCTCATCATAGCTCTTAGCAGATGCATATAATTCTTAAAATATTGAAAAATAATAAGATCTGTTTTAAATTACCTGGATGACTATTTTGCCGATCTCCCTACATTTCACCATGAAAAATACAACAATATTCTTATTATAAGCTACTGTGTTGGTCCAGGGCAGATCTAATTAGTTTCTCTCTTGCTGACTAATTACTCTGAGAACATTTTATTATTCTTTTCTGGAAAGGCTGTCAGGCTCTGCATTTCTAAGCGTACCGTCAACTTGGTGACGCACCAGCGATCCCGACAGCGATACGACCTGGTAGCGATCGTTGGTGAGATGTCAAACAGTCAGATCTCACCAGCGACGCAACAACGATCCGTAATGATACGGAGGTCGTTGGGACTCTGTTTCTCAGACCTGTAGTATTGAGATCGTTGTCCCTGTCAAACACACCGACGCATGCTGCCCAGCGGGATCCCAACGATCAAAAAATGGTTTAGGCGACACTGACACGACCAGCGATCTCTCAGCGGGGGCCCGGTCGCTGCTAAGTGTCAAATATGGCGAGATCGCTGGCGGGGTCACTGTTGCGTCACCAAACTTGTGACTTAGCATCGATATTGCTAGCGATCTCGCTTAGTGTGATGGGGGCTTAACTGCAAAATCCTGTATACCCAAAATATCAACTAGATACAAGATGGCTGTTCAGAACAACATTATGGCTGACCATTCTCTTACCAGTGACCCGTGGAAGCGCATTGTAAGCGCGAAACGGTGCCGTCGTCTCCTCTGCACTCCCTCCCCTCCCTGCATCAAGCAATGTGCCGTCTGAAATAAACGCACGAAAATCACACTGGTGAGTGCCGTCTGTTCTATAAAATTGAACTTTCATGTTGTGCTGATTGGCAGGCACCGCCGTGTGTCTGGACTGTTATCTCCACCATCTACTGCCGCTCCCGGGAGCTGTTACGCTCCGGTGCCCTGTTCCTACTGTCTATATTTACATTCTCTTACCAGGCTTCTTTTCTGCTCTGCTCTGTGAAAGTGGGCGGGACAGCCGACTCCTCGCTATTTGATTGGAGGAGCCGGCTGTCAGTCAGCGTGACGTCTGGTGTGCTCCTGTCTACAGAGTGGAGAAGCTGCCTCTCTGTAGTCATGAAGTCACAGGAAGCGGCAAACTCACCGACAGGAGCCGTCTCAGACGTCTCCATGTGGGCGGTGAACGGTGCCGAGCACAAGAGGCAGGTGGCAGCTACCTGCCTGTTAGTGCTTGGGCGCAATTTTTTTTTGGAAAAATCCATCATATCCTCTGTAAATGTTGAATTCTCTATTGATCAATGCAAATGAGGGGTTTAAATGCAACTAAAGGGGTTTAATGTTGTGCGCTAATCACTGCATTCGCAGGCACAGCTCCTGGTGTCACGCCAATGCAGGCGAGGGAGGCATAAACTGCGCAACAGAAAGAAAGGTCCAAACACCAAAATTATGGTTTTTGTTTTGTCACCGCAGCATTGCAATACAGGCGATCAAAACAGCACATCTACCCAAAAATGGTATCATTAGAATCGTCAACTCAAGACACAAAAAATAAGCCGTCACAGACAGATCCTGAAAAATGAGAACGCTACGGAGCGCAGAACATGGCGCAAAAAGTGCAATTCTTTATTTTTCAAACTTCTGAATTTTCTTTCACCATTTAGATACCAGTAAAAGTATACATGTTTGGTATCTACGAACTCGTACCGATCTGAGGCCTCATACCATCATGTCGGTTTTACCATATAGTGATCATGGCAACTAAAAAAACAAAAAACAAACGTGTAATTGCACTTTTTCGCCATTTCACTGCACTTGGATTTGGTTTGCCATTTCCCTGTACACTATATGGTAAAAAAAATGATTGCATCTGAAACTACAACTCGTCTCGCCAAAAAAAAAAAAAAAAAGCTATCATGACGGAAAAATAAAAAAGTTATGGCACTTGGAAGCAAGGGGAACAAACAGCGAAAATGAAAAACAAAAAATCCCTGGGTGGTGAAGGGGTTCATGTAGTCACGCCCCCCCATGTATTGTAATATATTAACATCATGGACAACATTAAGGACCTGTGGTGATTTCACAAACGTGACCGTAATGGGCAGACCTTAGCAGGCCAAGAGTGACTGAGATGTAGGATTAGCTTTGTCCATTATGGTCACATGGTCGTGACATCACACAGGTCCTTCCACAGTGTAAGTGACTGTGCAGGTCCTTCAGTAATGTTAATATATTACAATGCAGGGGGGGCATGTCTATGTTTAAAAAACTGCATGACAATGTGAATTGATGTGACTAATACCAGCTAAAGTATCCACCCCGATGACTGTTTGTGCAAGTACATAATGTACACCCCATATATGCATCTAAAGTGCTTTTTTATGATAAATATATGGATTTTTTTTTACCAGGTTAGTAAGGGTAAGTGCATGATCTAAATAAAATTGGAGGCGGTTAAAAATAAAAAGCGACATGACCGGTTCCTTTTGGAATCTGAAGGAGGTTATCCTACTAATGGACAACCCCTTTGACAAATAAGGGCTGTCCAAAGGGGTCAATCTTTGCAAATCGGATGAATGCAAGGGTAGCTTTACCTGGGGTTATTAAAAAAATAAAATTAATGAATCCCTTGAACACATGAGAAATGCAGAGTACAGAAGGGGGAGTCTTGGAGTTGCCCATAGTCTGTTCTGCCCCTTGTGGCAGCACCGGGGTATGGTTTTCTATAAGTAAGTTCTGATTGATACATTGCTATATATCCAAATGATTGGAGCAGCTTTACGGTGAGATTTCTACAGACATATCCACGTGAAATCGCAGCTCAAGGGTTCAGTGTCAATATAACTTCAGCTTTTGCTTTAATTATAGTAACAATTGAAAAGCCGAAGTGATGCTGAGAAGTGAAAGCACTTTACAGGCAGAAGTGGGGAAAGTTAATGCTTTTAAATGCTTGAATTGAGTGGACCATTAATACATGTAATTTGTAGCACAAAGTGGCAGAGGAAGCTGGCTTTCCGTGTGTCCTTTTTACCCAAACTTCTCGTTATTCATTTTGGATCCTAGTACAACCGTGAGCCCCCGTGGCCCCGGTTATCTCCATCCTGCTCGTGACTGATTACAAGCGGAATAACGAGAAAGAAAAATCTCCAAAAACTTACATTGAAATGGAAACAATTATCAATGTGAAATTATTTACACCTCAACATTGAAATTGCAACACCAGGTGGGAAAAGAGGTGGAATGATGGAAATCACACAGCATGGATAGACATGCTAATGATCTGCAAATGATGAGAAATGGAAACATATTCAAAACATCTTGATTTAGTCAGTAATGAGTGCGTGTCATATGCAGAAATTTATTTACAGCTTATGAATGTTCTGTAACACTGAATGCACTTGGGCAATCAAGATCCACTGCTGGCAGCTTCCTTTGCAATTGCCGAGCAATGACATCCCAGATGTGCTTGATGAGAGATAAGCCCGTAGAGTCTGTAACTATGGGAGCACATTGAGCGTTGTCGTGTTCCAAGGACACTATTGATCCATTTTGTACCTTAAGTGATATTGGACGTCTCATACCAAGTATAAGGCCTCACCAAACGTCGTGATTTTCTCAACAGCAAAAGATAGTCTGTGTTTCACCCAGGCCTATGGAGTTGTAAACAAAACATCTGTTTTTGACTCTGATTCCAACTGTTTAATTTCCCTGAATCCAACTCTGACTCCAACTCCACCAAAATGGACACTGACTCCACAACCCAACTCCAGCTGTGAAGTCAGTAAGCCACATAACCATCTCCAACGCCTCAATTTCCCTGATTTGACACCGACTCCACCCAGAATGGGCACCAACTCCGACTTCTCAGCCCTGGTTTCACCAATGTTTCGTATCAGAGTTTGGTCAGAGTCTGGCTTCCTGAGTGCTGTCCAATTTATTACCGGACCCATAGAGTTGGATCGCGTGTTTATTCTAGACTTGGAACAACATTGAACATGGCTACATGATTTTGTGAGGCCACAAAAGTACACAAATGTGAACAGAGCTATATAATATTTGTGAAAAACATGGATAGACCTCGTATGAGAAAAATTAAGGAGTCTCTATAAATCATCAGAAGGTGTTGGCACCACTTTGGGCTGAGAGCCAGACATCCAGTTACAGGTGCTCCATTGACTTAACAACACCGCCCTCAAAGGCTAAGAGCTAGCTGACAATGGAGACGGTAATGGAGGTCTGTCCTCTTCAGCGATGAGTCTTGCTATTGTATAAGATACTAGAGATTGGTCTGTAGACCTCATGGGCAAGATCATCAAAAGGCCTTCATAAGGGAAGGTCACACCAGGCCTACTCTCTGGGGTTATGGTGTGGGGGCGACATAATGTGTGGTAGCCGGACCATCTAGTCTTCACTATTTTTTCTTGTATTGATTTGGTGGTGGAACATGTGGTAAGGCTGTTTTCCCAAAGTGTCCCACAAGGTGTTTTTTAACATGACAACAGCAGGGCTCAAGTTTCTCGTGCTACTTTGAGCTGCCTGTGTAGCCTAAACGTCTTACCGTGACTTGTAGCATCTCTGGACTTGTGTCCCATCAAGCACATCTGAGATTTCAGTGGTCAGAAATTGTACAGATAGCCGCCAGCAGCGGATCTTGATGATTTTCCCAAAACATCCAGTAGTAACCTCATTGTGAGCAGCCGAGGCTGTAAGTGCAGAGGTTTCTGCACTTGGCAATCATAATACTGAGTAATTCTAGATCCTTTGAAAATTCTGCCACAAACACAGCGAATAAAGGGAGCCTGTCACTCCGAAAAATGCCAACTGAACAGAAAAAACCACACTTATATTGGAAACTCATTCACTATAAGGAGCATATTTGTAGAATACATTTCATTGTTTTAATTAGCTTGAAAACGTGTCCCATGTGCAAATGAGAGTGCTCTGGTACACCCATGGCATGGCCAAGAACTTGGTGTACCATTACACCCTTTCAATTTCCATACTGAGCAGTTGCCTTACTTATTGACAGCGGACACTAGACCAGAGCTAGCGTTGCCTGAACCCTAACCACAGCGCAGTGCATTCACATAGACTATGAAGGAGTCAGCGGTAACGCACACAGTATGGAGACTGGGACCCCTTTCATCATTGCCTCCTGACAGCAACCATCGTTCTCTACGCTGATACAGCCAGGAGTGTAGTGAGAGGGTCAGATCCTATGTTCAGTTTACCACACAATAGGTTAATTTCTCGCCTTAACATTGGCCTATTCTGTACATGTAGTGGAGACAGGAGGAACATGAAATTGATCTCTCCTCCACTCTAAATGCCCCGTTACACGGTACGAGATTGTGAACGATATCGCTCAAACGTCACGGGCTTGGAGTGTTCAAACTACATCGTTAGGACGCTGTTGCATGTAACACTGAGATACGACAACGATAAATTCGTTGGATCGTTGATCGCAGATTTGAGAACATGTTCTCAAATCAAACGATCCATGATCAGCCAACCTGCTGCATCGTTGTGTGTGACACCGCAATAGCGATGTCATTAATGACTTTCCTATTCACATCAGTGAGCAAATATCGTTCGCTGGGTTTGTGAATGATACCTGCTCACTACATCGTTGATGCGTCGTCCACAATATCTAGACGTGTGACATCTCACCAACGATGTCGAAACGATGTCCTAACGACGCGCTCCTGAGATCGTTAGTGATCTTGTTACAACATTGAAGTGTGTAACGGTACCTTAAGCCGCTTGCTACACTTGTGGGTGTAACAAGCCGCAGTTCTAAATAAGACCACATCCAAAAGTTGGCTATTTTGACTCTTCTTGGCTTTTGAGGATAACAGCTTAAAAGTAACCTGTCATATGGAAAAATGCTATTAATGTGCAGATATGGGGTTAATGTGCAGGTTAATTGGGTTCTTAACCTGCTCAGTGCCTGCGCATTAAATCTCACTCTTACCCTAATCTGTAGGGTAATAGCATTCTGAACCTGCCGGACACCTGCACATTAAACCGCTGCTGGGTGGAAATGAACTGTAATCTTCCCCACAGTGTTGCATTTTCTGTCATCGAGGTGGCAGCAGTGTTGGGTAGTCAACGCTCTGTGTATGGATTGCGGTGTCTATAACAGCCCCCCCTGCACTGACTGACAGCCATTCAACATTAGAGGAGACTTTCAGTCAGTGCGGGGGAATTTGGTTGCAACCGCTGCTGTCCATTAACAGAGCGATAACTGAAACCGAATGGGTGCCGCCCCCATGACTGAAACCAGAATGCTGCGGCGACGTGTGCAGGCGTCTGGCAGGTTCAGAATGCTGTTACCCTACAGATTAACGCTTTATCTGCAGGTTAATAGCATTTTACCATGTGACATGTTTCCCTTCAAATATTCCAATTTTTGCTGAGTATCTGCCGCTAAGCATCATATATACCCATAGGGGTCCATCCACCTGATGGTATCTGTTAATTGTGTAAGCACTATGCTACTCTATGCAGATGCATAGAGTAATGGGTTAATTCATGTATGAGCCCAGGGGTGGGCGTCTCATTGATGCAACTTATGCATCCAAACATGAGCAAAAGAGATAAGGGGGTCAGTTGTACCTCCAAAACACGTGCGATTGTGCATTATGATGAGCTATTAGACTGCAAAGGGCCCATATATTGTTCCTCCACAGGGTCCCTATCCTGTCTGTGTCCGCTCCTGTAGGAGCCTATGGGCTACGTATGTCACTAGGGTGGCTTAAGGCTCAAATGTGATGTACAGAGAGTCGACTATAAAAAGAACTACCGGTAGATTTAGATTTTTTTTTGTCCCTTTAATGTCCTTCACAACAAATCACGGAGTTGGGACAATGAAGAGTTGATTACTTGCGAGTCCTTCTCCTTGATGCTCGGCCGGCAGCTGATGACTGGCTGTTTTGTTGCTCATGGTGAATTGAAGAAAACACTAAGAACAATATCAGCCTGACAAGTGGACATTGCAGAACCGACACTGATAGCTGAACTATTGATCAGCGCTCAAAGCCGCCTCCAAATCATCTTAGAAGAAGGATTCTTATACGACGTGATTTGGACTCTTGCCCTCAGTTGCGGATGAGCTCTTCTTTAATTTATGGCCTGGTAATTCAGTTTTAAAGAAGACGAGGAAAGCATCCAGATTTAACAAGTTCAAGCCCATAAAAGCAAATTGGAAAATCATTCGGCTCCTGTTTAGGAAAATGAAGGGAAGCTTAATGTCGGAAAATGTGCATCACGAAGTGTCATCGGTGAGAGTGTGCCTACCTATGGGATAAGAGGAACATGTACATATGAATGTACCAAAAATGATAAACTTTATCATGGTGTAATGATACTGAAATTCTTTTACGATGGATTGTTCACAAACATTACACCAACGTCATCCGAACCCCCCCAAAATCGACGAGCACAGCCAACAGTCTTCTGCATATTGGGACCCTCCCGACTCTTACCTAACAAATGATGTTAGGGGAGATACCGTAATGAACGGGCGTGTCCTATTTCGTACCGACGATTCTTTTGTTCTTGGGAAGATGAGCCTCCAACCAGAGTGGAAGTCTAAGGGTGGAAACACACTATCCTACTTACATGCGAGTCTCTCGGACGAGACTCGGATCGGTGACCCTGAACGGCCTCCCCCTCTCTGGATGGGAGTGTCTACTGCTTGTGTTTTTGTGCAGCATCACACTCCCGTCCAGAGAGGGAGAGGCCGTTCAGGGTCACTGATCCAAGTCTCGTCCGAGAGACTTGCATGCAAGTAGGATAGTGTGTTACCACCCTAAAACCGGAGACACACTATGTACGATGCTTGTGAGAAAATCGCATCAGTCTTGCATGACTCGTCCGTAATGACTGCCGACTCGCTATAAAGGAGCACATCAGCTCCATGGGAACACACACAGCTGACACACTCCTGTCCAGAGAGACGGCGGCCATTTCGGGTGAGTCATGAAAGACTTGTGCGATTTTAGTGTGTCTCTGGTCTTACAGAGAACACAGAAGGAGTTTGGTGGCATAGTTGATGGGTCAGTCAATTGCTCGGCCAGCAGCTACCTATCAATCCTAAAATCTTTAGACTTATGAGTTGTGTATTTGTAGTTCTCACTCCATAAACAATGGAAAAGTGAAAGTGGATAATGTATGATCACTGGGGTATCCAACCAATGGGACTCCCACCAACCCTAAAGTCACTTGTGTGAAAGCAAACCAATGGTAGAATGAAGGGTTAATGACTGCGCTGCCGGACTTCAGAAGATGTATACTATATATATATATATATATATATATATATATATCTGTTTAATGCTATGTGTATGTAGTGCTTGTTTGTCCTGAGGAAGGGGCCTGAGAGCCTTGTAACACGTTGACAAATAAACCAACAACTTCTTTCAACACAACGTTCTTTCGACATTTAATATCTCCTGAAGTCCGGCAGTGCGGTCATTAACAATTCATTCTACCGTTGGTTCACATATATCTCTCTGGGGACTGCAGCAGCCATCATATGCTTTTATAGTGGTCGTGACTTATCACAACCACACAAGGTGAGCCTTGATACCCCTAATTTTCCAAACCTTACTCTCAGACGAGACCCTATGTGCGCTTTTCTGCTTCCAGTTCTTTTTAGTCTGTTTGATCTACATGTGTGAAACAGCAGTAGTGTGCTTGTGTATCCTCCTTTTGCTTATTTGGGACTGCGTAAGATTATCGTCCATTAGTCATCATGGAGTCGTGGACCTGCCTAGCGCAGGTAGGTTGGCACAGGAGATAGGGATTTTTCACTAATGTTCTTTAAATCTTTATGTCTTCACCACTCACACCCTACCTAAAGAAATCTCTGGATTGGTGAGATCTACCAATAGTCTAAAGCTGACTTTATTTAATAGATGATAGCCAGCCAATATTACTTGGATCATAATCGTTTCAAAATTTAGACAAACTATTTTTATGGCCAGCAATTGTTTTGATGCCTTTCCAAAGAATGATCAGTCATGTTTGAGATTTTCAGCCAGTTTACCTATAGTCTTGTTTTACAGTGATTTTCTCGTTCAGTCTGACCTGTTGACAGTTGTGTTAGGTTTCTGACTGGTCCAAGATGTAGATGATTGTCCACCCAATGGTCGATCTTAACTGAATGTGTATGTCCACCTTTAGGCTGGAGCCAGTCTACCTTTTGACTCGTGCAAGGATTGCATCGAAATGCCCGGACCAGCCGGCGGCTCTCATTACCTATAAATATATGGTGCAGTCACGATAGGGTCAGGAGAGGCGACAACCGGTCCAAGCAGTGCAATTCGATCCTCGCCCAAGTCATATGGTAGAGTGACCCGAGCCTTAAAGGGGTTGTCTTATTATAATCCTGATTTTTGATTCATCAATCCTGATAAAAAAAATGGATGCTAATGTCATGCATAGTTCTGGTGGAAATACCAAGAACACCGAGCTTTGTTTGCAGTGCTTTACCACTTTGGTAGACTTGAGCAAAAAGGTTTGTGCAAGCCTGGTCTGGTGTAAAGTCCTAGGGATTAGTAAACTTCGAAGACATCTAGGATGCCAGACGCAGAAGTGAAGACTGCCCTGGTTCAGCTGCCACAGAGGACCAGGCTAGATCGCAGACAAGGGCAGAGCTAATCTTATTAAACTCTACTCTTTAATTGAAAAGAGTCCCAAGCCCATCTCCCCAGTGTCATCTGAATGGACTCTAATGTCATACATGGCTTCGGTGGAAGCACCAAGAACACTAGCTTTTGTCTGAAGTACTTTACCACTTTGGTAAAGTTGAGCAGAAAGGTTTGTGCACCGCTGTTCCGGCATAGAGTCAAAGGGTCTAGTGAAAACCGAAGACTCGTAGGATGGTGGATGCAGACGTGAAGGCTGTGTTAGTTCAGCTGCCACCTAAGTCTAGACTGCATGACAGACAAGGGCAAAGCTAATCTTTTTAGCTCAACTATATTTTTTAATGAAAAGAGCGCCAAGCCGATTTCCCAGTGTCCTACAAATGGACGCTAGTGTCAAACATGGTTCGGGTGGAAGCACCAAGAACACTAGCTTTTGTCTGCAGTACAGAAAGGTTTGTGCTCCCCTGTTCTGGCATAAAGTCACAGGGCCTAGTAAATGCCGAAGACATCTCATCTAGGATGCCGGGAACAAACGTGAAGACTGTCTTTGTTCAGTTGCCACGGAGGACCAGACTGGGTGGCAGACAAGGGCAGAGCTAATGTTTTCCACGGAGGACCAGACTGGATGGGAGACAAGGGCAGAGCTAATGTTTTCCACGGAGGACCAGACTGGATGGCAGACAAGGGCAGAGCTAATGTTTTCCACGGAGGACCAGACTGGATGGGAGACAAGGGCAGAGCTAATGTTTTCCACGGAGGACCAGACTGGATGGCAGACAAGGGCAGAGCTAATGTTTTCCACGGAGGACCAGACTGGATGGCAGACAAGGGCAGAGCTAATCTTTTCCATGGAGGACCAGACTGGGTGGCAGACAAGGGCAGAGCTAATCTTTTCCATGGAGGACCAGACTGGGTGGCAGACAAGGGCAGAGCTAATCTTTTCTACGGAGGACCAGACTGGTTGGAAGACAAGGGCAGAGCTAATCTTTTCCATGGAGGACCAGACTGGTTGGAAGACAAGGGCAGAGCTAATCTTTTCCACAGAGGACCAGACTGGTTGGAAGACAAGGGCAGAGCTAATCTTTTCCACGGAGGACCAGACTGGATGGCAGACAAGGGCAGAGCTAATCTTTTCCACAGAGGACTAGACTGGTTGGAAGACAAGGGCAGAGCTAATCTTTTCCACAGAGGACCAGACTTGATGGAACACAAGGGCAGAGCTAATCTTTTCTACGGAGGACCAGACTTGATGGAAGACAAGGGCAGAGCTAATTTTTTCCATGGAGGACCAGACTGGATGGCAGACAAGGGCAGAGCTAATCTTTTCCATGGAGGACCAGACTGGATGGCAGACAAGGGCAGAGCTAATGTTTTCCATGGAGGACCAGACTGGATGGCAGACAAGGGCAGAGCTAATCTTTTCCACAGAGGACCAGACTGGATGGCAGACAAGGGCAGAGCTAATCTTTTCTACGGAGGACCAGACTGGATGGCAGACAAGGGCAGAGCTAATCTTTTCTACGGAGGACCAGACTTGATGGAAGACAAGGGCAGAGCTAATCTTTTCCACAGAGGACCAGACTTGATAGAAGACAAGGGCAGAGCTAATCTTTTCCATGGAGGACCAGACTGGTTGGAAGACAAGGGCAGAGCTAATCTTTTCCACAGAGGACCAGACTGGATGGAAGACAAGGGCAAAGCTAATCTTTTCCATGGAGGACCAGACTGGATGGGAGACAAGGGCAGAGCTAATCTTTTCTACGGAGGACCAGACTGGATGGCAGACAAGGGCAGAGCTAATCTTTTCCACAGAGGACCAGACTTGATAGAAGACAAGGGCAGAGCTAATCTTTTCCATGGAGGACCAGACTGGTTGGAAGACAAGGGCAGAGCTAATCTTTTCCACAGAGGACCAGACTGGTTGGAAGACAAGGGCAGAGCTAATCTTTCCACAGAGGACCAGACTGGATGGAAGACAAGGGCAGAGCTAATCTTTTCCACGGAGGACCAGACTGGATGGCAGACAAGGGCAGAGCTAATCTTTTCCACAGAGGACCAGACTGGATGGAAGACAAGGGCAGAGCTAATCTTTTCTACGGAGGACCAGACTTGATGGAAGACAAGGGCAGAGCTAATCTTTTCTACGGAGGACCAGACTTGATGGAAGACAAGGGCAGAGCTAATTTTTTCCATGGAGGACCAGACTGGTTGGAAGACAAGGGCAGAGCTAATCTTTTCCATGGAGGACCAGACTGGGTGGAAGACAAGGGCAGAGCTAATCTTTTCCATGGAGGACCAGACTGGATGGGAGACAAGGGCAGAGCTAATCTTTTCCACGGAGGACCAGACTGGATGGGAGACAAGGGCAGAGCTAATCTTTTCCACGGAGGACCGGACTGGGTGGCAGACAAGGGTAGAGCTAATCTTTTCCATGGAGGACCAGACTGGATGGAAGACAAGGGCAGAGCTAATCTTTTTAGCTCAACTCTACTCTTCAATTGAAGAGAGTCCCAAGCCCATTTCCCAGTGTCATCCATTTGTCTCGATAAAGCATCTGAAAAACGTTGACTGGCCAATAGTTACCAAATCCCTGAACCAATCCATTCTGTCCAATTGAATATGTGCAAAATAATTATCTTTAATTCAACAGACTTTTTTTCTAACTTTTTTTTTTTTTAAAGATATTGACTTTTTTTTTTTTTTTGTACACGTCTTCTGCATACTAGAAATGTTAGAGGTTGCCAGTATTGATCCGAGGCCATAGACGTGGATAGAATCTCCGAAGCTTTATTCAGCTGTGAAATGTACTATACGGCTAAATTACTTTTGTTCACATGGCACCAGGCTTGTTACCGGAGAATTGCTAATGCTCGTCGACTGTTTCCCCATTGAGCTTTGCAGCTAAAAGTAGAATCCTTCTCTCCCTCTCTTCCCTTTCCAAGACACGGGTTTAACATTCGGAGGTGCAGGTGAAGGTGTTCTCCAATTACAATAAATTCTTCAGCTCAGATTAATATTTCACGATAATGCAGAACGTCTTTACAAGAAGCTTTGAAGTGCTTGTACGCCTCATTGTGCCGGATTTCGGCTTGCGTTTTCCCAGATCAAGGTGAAGATGTCGTTCCTATACTAGACTCTTGTATAATATGTCATTTCTGATAAAGGTTTCAAAGGCGTATTAGCATGTTACCGTTGTCATGGGTTTCTATTATCAGACTTTCCATTTTCTTAATACTTTTTTGCTCCGTTTTGAATTGACTTTTTTTCACGCCATTCATTACTCCGGGGTGTTTCATGGTTCTATTTAATCTTAATCACAACTTTTTGCTCGGTCTATGGATCTGTAAATACAATGGTCCATTATGTTCATTTGAATAGGGAATGTATCTGTTTCATTGCAAGTTGATATTCTAGATTCGAAGGCGTTCATAGCCACCCCTGGGTTTGATAAAGAAAATTTTGCCAATAGACTTGTGTGCCCACGACATTAATTTACTGTTAGAATGATGCAAATAAATATTGACTAACGCTTAATCTACACAGCCAGATGTCTCGCCAACTCTCAAGGTCAGGGAGCTGTCGCACAGGACGCCGAATTTTGCTGGCATTGGAGCAGGATGACTATCTCTTTCCCTTATCTATTAGAAAAAGACATTTGTTTAAATCACTAATAGATTTACAACATAATGTAACAATACATCTGTCACAATGGTCTCTCTTACTTTGGAGACTTGTGACCGTTTTGGGACCAGTGTCCCACTCCTGTATTGAGACTCCATGTGAAGTGTGTTTCTTTCCTTTGGCAGTTTAGGAGTTAATGTCAGTTTCTGTTGCTAGCAAGCTAGCTAGTTCTTTGTCCAGGTGTGACTATTCTGTGATCACTCCCATCCACTTTATATGCTAACATCCTTTGCTGGTGATTGAACTCATTCCTGACTAAGCTTCCTGTGGTGAAGGAGGTTCCTGGAGAGCTGACTACTGCCAAGCTGTCTGCTGCCAAGGAGTATGGCAGCAGGAGTGAAGTTGTTTGTTGTTCCGTTTTCTGTCTCCAGTTCCCCCTTGTTGTTATTGCAATGGTTGGGACTAATGGTCCCACCGACCATTTGCCTATTGAGGGCTAAGGCTGGGTTCACACTTGCGGACCCCTCCACATCGTTCTGCAGAGGGGATCCGCAATGTGAGCGCAGCCACCTCAAGCCCCTATGTTTATAATGGGAGCGCACGGTGCTGCGCTTGACTGCGCAAGACTGTGCGCACCATTAACAGCCATAATGTGATTTGTGCGCAGGCGTACATGTTACATTCCTGGTGCGGATGAGACTGGTGATTTGTACGCAGGCATCCGCCTGCGCACAAATCACATATGGCAGTGAATGGGTGCGCACGGTCATGTGCAGTCAAGCGCAGCACCGTGCACTCCCATTGTAAACATAGGGCCTTACGGTGGCTGCGCTCACATGGCGATTCCACTCCGCAGAACGCTGCGAAGGGGAACGCCAGTGTGAAGGCACCCTAACATCAGGATCACGAGGGACTGGGTATCCTGTTTGACGATGGGTGAAAGAACCTGTATAGGGACAGTAGGGAGATCAGTGCACAGCAGCAAGTGAGTGCAGGAGGTTGCCTCTTCCCTGTTCCCTATGATTAGGGCTTTCTGTTGTATTTGTTTCCACCCTCGGTCCTTCCTTGTCTGTTACTTTGTGTAGAGCGCCAGACATCGTTTGGCCATGCGTCCACTGTCATGCACAGTAGGGGGACATCCCTTAGTCCAGCGTGACAACGTCTCCAATAACTGTTGCCTTAGAATTGTTTGACTAATAGCTTGTCCTTCCAATCTCCTGGCTCGGTCAACTTCTCAATCTGCCCTCAACTTGGAATGGGGAACAATCTGCTGGTGTCTTATCCACTGTACCTTGATAACATAGTATTGCTTGTGATATCAATACTTTCAATACCTTTTACATACTAAATGAACTTCAATGAAACGTCTAATGCACATTATTTGGTTGGCCCTTCCCATGATTTTGCTAACATTTATGTATAGACACCTTAAAATAGTTGTCCGTGGCCATTCACTTCTGTAATCAGAAGATATGCGACGCTGATGATGATATATGGGTAGATGCTGAAGATGAGTGGATTTTTTGAGATTCAAATTTGACTTTTTTTTTTTTTCTGAATTTTCTCAAAATGTTTAATTTACGGGTAATATATTGTCGTGACTCTCAATACTGGAAAGCTTGTAATTGCTCAGAAAATACACATTGGGTAAAAGAGAGAGAGAAGCCCACTTTGACCATATGAGTTTACACTGTACAGGAAAGAGAGAAGGACCATGCTGACCATAACACCTTACACTCTGCAGGACAGAGTGCAAGAGAGAGAAAGCATCCTTCTGACCATAAGAGCTTACACTCTACAGCAGGAAGAAAACCCATTGACAATAAGAATTTACACTCTACAGGAGAGAGAGAGCGAGCAAGAGAAAGAATAAAGATCCTGCTGACCATAAGAGCTTATGTGGCACCCCTGCGGACTGGTGGCCACAGAATAGTACAGCATCTGGGATGGTGAGCCATCTATCCCAAACCAAACACCCAACACGCCCCAAAATCCTCAGACCTAGGACTTTATGCCAGGTAGGGGAGTGGTGGGTGGAGCTTAGAGGAGACACCTTTGAAAGGGGGAGGAGCTTGAGTAGGAGAGTGACAGAGGAGAAAGAGAGTAACAACGAGGGAGGAAAACCGGGACCTGGTTGCCGGTGTCATCTTATGGCCGACCAGGTCTGAGGTTACTGACCCTCAGAGAAACGTTAGGAGGGCTCGAGGGTGAGCACAGGTCCGGAGTTCCTGGCTGGCGAGTAAAGGGAAAGGGAGGAGGAACTGGACTCCTAGCCGAAACCCCTGACATAGCTGAAGTGAATGACCAGGTGTAGTGGAGAAGGAGTCAAAGGTGGAAGATCGTCTATACGGAGATACCGAAGGACTGGGTTGACGGACAGGGTACCGGCCCTGCAAAAGTTGTTGGTTGCTTTACACCCCGGCCACAGAGTAACCGTTGAGGTAGTGAGCAGTCCTGGAGAGACCCGGAAAGTATTAAGAAAGGGGGGTGCTTGGTGATCCATCTCAGCTGCTGTATTGGCTACTGGTACCGCTCACTGCAGAAAACCAAGACTCTGTAAAACAAGAGCAAAAGCAGTGAGTAAAGTACCCGGTTGAACTTGAAACTTGTGTGATCGTTTTTATTGAGCATCCATGGTTACAGATACCAGCATCTGAGAGGTTACAAAGCTGAGAGATCCGAAGCACAGCTGTGAGAAGTAAGTTGCACCCCCACAGTCACCTCACAACCACCCCAAACTAGACTACTATCACCGGCCCAGGGAATAAACCAGCCCTGCCTGTGGAGGGCTTATCACCTTGCTGCACCTCGCCACCATCCCCTGGAGCTGAGATAAGCAGCGGCGGTCACAGTGATACATACCACAGGTGGCGTCACAGTGACAAACCTTAATTTTATTTTACCCCTTTATATATTTTTCCCCTTTTTATTGTGGTCCCTCCAGGGCCACGGAACCGGTCCGCGGCCACTTCCGTGACATTCTCCTGTGACCAGAGAAGCAGGGACCGGTCCCGAGTAACCCACGGTCCTGGTGGGCGATGCACTTACACTCTACATAAGAGAGAGAGGACCCTGCAGGTGTTCACACTCTAAGGAGAGAGAGACCCCATTGATCGTAAGAGCTTAAACTCTACAGGAGAGAGAGCAAGGTTCCTGCTGACCATAAGAGCTTACACTCTACCGGAGAGAGAGACCACTGCTGATCATAAGAGCATACACTCTACAGAAGAGAGAGTGCACCCCACTGACCATAAGAGCTTACACTCTACAGGGGAGAGAAGACCCTTCTGACCATAAGAGTTTACACTTTACATGAGAGAAAGGACCCCGCTGACCATAAGAGCTTACATTCTACTGGAGAGAGAGGACATTGCTGACCATAAGAGATTACACTTTATAGGAGAGAGAGGACCCTGCTGCCCATAAACGCTTACACTCTACAGGTGAGAGAGAGTGGACCCTGCTGATCATTAGAGTTTAAACTCTACAGAAGACAGATTCCTGCTGATCGACAGGAGAGAGAGAACCCCACTCACCATGAGAGCTTACTCTCTACAGGACAGAGAGAGAGAGGACCCCACTGATGATAAGAGCTTACAAAGGAGACAAGATTTAGCTGACCATAAGAGCTTACATTTTACAGGAGAGGGAGACTTAACCAGTTACTGTAGATAGGGAAAATGACTCTGTTGTTCAAACTGCTCCACTGGGATCAACCGATCAGTGATGTCCCAGGTACTGACCACCACTATACCTGTTATAATAATCCGCAAGATGTCATATCTGCTGATTATTATGGAGAAACCCGCACAGCCATGCAAAATGACAGAAGCTCACACTCTTGATACTTCATCATGTGGGAAATGGTGCTAGACAAGTTTTATTTTCTTGACCTGCAAATTGAATCTCAAAGTCTAAAAATGCTCGAATGCATGTGAAACTGAGAATTTCAGGAAACTCAACTCAAGTACGATCTTCCGCTTTCAATCCTCTCATTTCCAGAAAATACCTTTCCTTTTTAATTGGGGCATATGCATGATATCCTCTGATTGTCTTACGTCCTGACATTTATCTGCTGGCATAATGTCATCATTGATGTGGTGGTGATTGGTGCTGGATAATCCATTTAGAACGCTCCATTTAGACCCCAAAATATTGGTCCTGTCACTTGCTAAGGGAACAATAATGAATTCGGCATGTATGACCAGCTTTATTACAGGACTTTGATATATGCTTCATGAAGGTGGGCTTACTTTACAATAGGGTAAAATAAGTATTATTATTATTAATAATTTATAGAGCACCATTGATTCCATGGTGCTGTACATGAGAAAGGATTACATAACAAACAAGGTTAAAAATACAATGAACAAACAGTGACAGACCGGTACAGAGGGGAGAGAGGACCCTGCCCTTGCGGGCTTACATTCTGCAGGGCATTGGGAGGGATACAGTAGGTTGGGTCTGCTCTGGCGATGGTGGGTCCAATGGTGGTGAGGTGGCACCGTGGCCCATTGCAGGTTGTAGGCTGTTCTGAAGAGATGGGTTTTCAGGTTCCTCTTGAAGGTTCCGAGTGTAGGGGACAGTCGGATGTTTTGAAATGCAGAATTCCAGAGGATGGGGATGCTCTGGTGAAGTCTTGCAGGCGGTTAGATGGGGAGCGTACAAGTGTGGAGGAAAGAAGGAACTTTGTAAGTCAATGTTAGTAATTTGAATTGGATGCGCTGGGAATTGGGAGCCAGTGGATGGATTTGCAGAGGGTAGAAGTGGAGGAATAGCAAGAAGAGAGGTGGATTACTCTGACAGCAGAGTTAAAGGACAGATTGGAGAGGTGCAAGAGTGTTAGCAGGGAGGCCACAGAGGAGGAGGTTGCGGTAGTCTAGACAGGAGATGATGAGGGCATGCACTAGTAGTGTAGTACATTGAGGCTTGAGGAAGTGACGAATTCTGGAAATATTTTTGAGTGGAGCGACAGGAGGTGGCGAGAGCTTGGATGTGCGGTTTGAAGGATAAGGCAGAGTGAAGGGTTACTCCGAGGCAGCAGACTTCAGGTACAGGGGCAAAGTATTGAATAGATCACCAATTTTATAAATATATTTCTAAAGGTGCTATTTATATGGCTTTCTCACCAAATATTGGAACTTTCCGTCCAATCCACACAGGCAAAAGATATCAAACCACAGATGTCCATAAATTTAATTGTAATAATGAGAAAAATGAAACAGGGAAAAAGTATTGAATCCACATTCTGACATGTAGTTAATAGTTTGTACAAAAGCCTTGTTGATGATGAAGCTCCAGACACATCATGTACAGACATATCTTGCATTGCTCAGATGGATTTTGGCCCATTCTTCCACACAAACACCCTTCACATCCCACAGGTCCTATGAATCCTTCTATAATCTCTGTCACGCAGGACTAAGGTGAATGTCTGACTACCATGTGTGATAGTGATGAACGGACCAACAATTCCTGGCACACCACACAAAACAACGACAAGGAGACACCAAGATACAAATACAGTGGAGGGCCCTGCTCATATGGAATGGTGGAGAGGTGACTAGTGCACTCAACTGTAACTGTGCCCTGATCTCCCTACCGTCCCTATATGCGGTTTTTCAACTTGTCGACGAGCAAGATACCTAGGTCACCACTAGCCCTAATCTTAGCCCTCAATAGGGAATAAACAGTGGGAGCACTAGTCCCAACCACTGCAATAAAGATGACAAGAGGAAAGAGGAGACACACAGGGAAACAACACAGCAACTTCATGCCTGCTGCCTCACTCCTCTGCAGTAGACTGGCTTAGCAGTAGTCAGCTCTCCATAGAACCTCCTTCACCTCAGGAAGTTTGGCCAGGAATTTTCATATCACCAGCAAAGCATGCAAGAACCATGTGATCATATAAAGGGTATCGGAGTTATCACAGAGAAGCCACACCTGGTAAGGAAACTGAGGAGTCTGCTAGCAGCCGAACTAACATTAACTCCTGACCTGCCAAAGGAAAGAAACACGTTTAAAAAGAAGTCTCAATAAAGGAATGAGACAGAGGTCCCAAACCAGTTACAAGTCTCCCAGGTAAGAGAGACCATCGTGAGCTTTTCTGTTGGATTCAGTCCCAGTGATCGGCTCGCCCATCCTAGCAGCTTTATTTTCTTTCTGCACCCAATTGAGTTTCCTTGGCTGTGTTTTTGGGATCACTGTCTTGTGAAATGTCTGCCCTCGTTTCATCTTCATCATCCTAATAGATGGCAGCAGATTTTTATCAAGAATGTCTCAGTATAGTTGCCCATTCATCCTTCCTTCAACCACATGAAGTTTGTCAGTGCTATATGCCGAAATCAGCCCCACATCATGATGTTCCCTCCTCCAAACTTCACTGTCGTTGGTGTTTTGCCTTTTGGCCTTCAAACGTGGTGTGTATTATGGCATCCAAAGAGTTAAATTATGGTCTCATCTGATCAGACTATATTTTCCCAGTATATCACAGGCTTCTCTAAATGTTGTTCAGTAAACTTTTTGATTATGCTCTTTGTTCAGCAATGGAGTCTTGTGTGGTGAGTGTGCATACAGGAGCGTGCATACAGGAGCGTGCATACGGAGCGTGGATACAGGAGCGTGAAGACAGGAGCGTGCATACGGGAGCGTGCATACGGGAGCGTGCATACGGGAGCGTGCATACAGGAGCGTGCATACAGGCCATGGAGGGGGAATGCATTATTGTTTTCTTTGAAACAATTGTACCTACTGATTCCAGGTCTTTCTGTAGCTCTTCAAAGGTGGTCATTGGCTCTTGGACAACTGTTCTGATAATTCGTTTCACTCTTTTTCCTGAAATCGTTGTGAAATGTTTGTGGCCGGTTTATGGTGAAATTATGTTCTTTCGACTTTGGCTGGCTTCACACTGTGGGTTACATCCAATCCGAGGCTGTCCGTGTAAACCGGACAGCCCCGACTGGATTTTGGCCCCATAGCAGCCTATCGGGCGTTTTTGTTTCCGAGAGGAGAATATCTCCTCTAATTGGCAATTCCTGGATTAATCTGGATTGCTCCAGATTCACTCGGATCCTCCCAGATCTGGGGCAATCCGGCGCTGCCTAACATGGGAGCCTATGGGGCCAGATTGCCCCGGTCCGGGAGGATCCGGGAACCGGACCCCTGCGGCTGCACGCCGCTGTTTCAGGACCGCGGCTAGCTCCCTGCCAGCCGCGGTCCTGATTCATCAGTGGCGGCAGCTGCGTGCAGGTGCACACCGGACCGGTTCTGTGTGCTGATCCGATCCGGGGCTGTCAGGTTCATCCTGACAGCCTTCGATCGGATCTGACCCGCAGTGTGAAGCCAGCCTTTGAGATTATGGACCCAGCAATGCTTACTAGAGCCTTCAGTAGCTTAGAAATTCTTCTGTAACCAACTTTTTAGTGGCTGCAGATGTAAAAAGTTGTCAAATTAGCCTGTTTTACAAAGGGGAAGGTCCATTTCCAGTCTGCCATTATCCAATCAGTGTTTCATTATCAGAGTTTGTAGTTGCACACAGGGTTTTTGCCTTTTCATTAAATCCTTTGTATATTTTTAGGGGGTTAATATAGAATTTTAAGAAGTTATCCCGAAATAACATTTCATAGAAAAATATTTACCGGGAACAGCAACGTGCTAGGATCATTTTAAAATGTCTTTCTTTTAATTTTGTTTAATCCAACAAGCAAGGCCATAATTTTGATTTTTTGCTTATCTGAGTGAATGAACACCGACTAATATATCAAGATACCTTTGTTCTGTAAATGCAACTGAAAATTGTAGATACGACGCACTTCATCCATTTAACTTTGTGTTTTTTCCTGATATACAAAAGTATAAGAAAGGGCATCTAAACTCCTGGCGCCCTGTGGCATTTTGCTAATTTGTTGTATCGGAGTGATTGCAGATCTGGCGAAAGAAGGAAAACTGGCCCCGTCATCAAGACGCTCCTGTCATTCACTCACCTTGGTTCTGAGATGATTGCATGGCTCTCATGCAGAGATGTCAACCTGTGAGCGTTCCAAATCAGCGAGACGGCGTTTTCCTGCAAACATTGACTCCTAACAGTGATGTTCCATTAAGGTTTATGAGTCTGCTGATGCAAAAAGTCAGAGAAATTGACCTCCAAATCCGCAAAACCTGCAGAAATCTACTGACTGTGGTTGGCGACTCTGTAATGGAACTTTATAGTAATGACAGTATCTGTAAGGTGCTGATTTGTGGGTTCGGGATGGCGGTTTGTGATGCGGAACCAAGAAAATGCATGCAGTGTCGAAAAGATCTTTACCGTTTGCTCACCCCGGCAGTCTTGTTAATGGAAATGTGCCATCAACATCGGCCAAACCTTCACATCATCGCAGTCTTCTCTAAGTGGCCATCGTTGAGGTTTTTATTCTTCATTTGAAACCCATTAGAATGACTTATGCCTGTTTCTATAAACTAAAGTAGCTCACAAATCTGTGTTAGCTCTTGACGTCGGCCTTCCACTATGATTTCATCTTTTTTCATAGAGTGTTGGAATGAGGATGGGATTTATCTTGTAAACCACTTCAATATTTTAATCCAATATGGATAGGAATGGAAGATCAAGTGAGAACTTGGCAGCCATGTGAACTTTTTCCATACAGAGCTTGATTCACTGAAGAGAGAGAGTATAAAGGCAAATGCCATGGTACGCTCTCTCTACTCTACAAGATTTAAGCATTGATGCCTTTTCTTTAAAGTCGTAGTCTGAAGATGCCGATATCAACAAGTTCAGCCCACACTCTGTTTATGGGGCCCTGTAAGGTAGCGGTTAGGATCGGCATGACGGAAGGCAGTGACCCAGGCAACTGTTCACACAACACACCATTTATTGGCACAGTTCAGGTATTTACAGACCTCCAACCCACAGACCAATATGCTCTGTCCCACTGCCGGGGCTCTGTCCTGATCGGGGCCACAGCCAGTCCTCTCGGCTAGGCTGTGTTGTCCGCACACAACCTTTCCCTTCTCACTGTCCGCTCATTAGTCTCATGAACTTCCTCTCTGAGAGAGCTCCCAGGCTGTGTTAGCTTCACACAGCAGCTCCTCCTGTTCTGCTCCACTCCTCAGACCAGGGCAGCTCATATAATCTCCTATCCCATCACAGGTGGGTGTCAGTTCTTTCAATCAGCACTCAGCTCAGATCTCACTGCTGTTAACCCTGTGAGTGCTGCCACAGAGCAAAAGATACAATCCCCCATGTGCTATATACCGGTCAGGGGACATATCGGGGTCGCATCACCACAGATTTCCCTTGATAAATGATGTTGGAGGTAGAGAAGGATCTGGCCAGTTGGTATTTTGCTCTCGTACACTTATGGCATATCCAAAGGATATGTATTTAAGGTGTGAATCCCCTCTTTCTGAATGGGATCCTAATGTTTGGCGCTGTCAGTGAAGAGGTGCTCAGAATTCCCATACATGTGTGGCTCTCACCCTTCATGTGCATGGAAATTAAGACCACCTCTGCAATAACCATTGTGCACGACATTGCCATGTTATCAAGATAGATGTGGGTTCCACTGGTGAAACCCGCATGTACATTACATTGATGACCTGTACTGTGAATGTCATAAATGTAGGCTATGAGAATACCCTTTAAGACCTCCACACACATGACATTAAAGTCCCCAAATCTGCCAATTTTCGTGGAGCTGGTGATCCATATGTGTATGAGAGCCTCCCAACTCTTCCGGACAGATGATGTGAGGAGGCGAAAGATTGATCAGTTAACTTATTAGGCTGCGTTCACACATCGCGTATTTTGCGTGTTTTTTTACGCGCGTATTTGCTCCAAAAACGCATGTGCGTCTGCGTTTTACAGCAAAGTGAATAGACATTCACTTTGTGCCTTGCAGACATCGCGTAATTAAACGCAGCGTTTTTGGAGCAAAAAACGCGCGCGTAAAAAGAATGAACATGTCAATTCTTTGCGTTTTTTTACGCGCGCGTTTCCATAGGCCCCATTATAAAAACGCGCGTCTAAATGCGCGATTGAAGTAGAAGCGAGTTGTTCTCTCGCGTATTATTATCGCGTTTTTAAACGCGCGTTTTTCCCTTGAAAAGACGCGCGTAAAAAAACGCGATAAAATACGCGAATGTGTGAACGCAGCCTTAGTCTGATTTCTTTTCTGTTCCTTTGAGTGGTGTCTAGCAGGGGCTTTTTTTCCTGCACACATCCGTAACATCCACAGCCAAGCATCAGAATTCAGGAGAGAGAACTGATAGCCCTACAACTATTTGGTGGGTATGGCCAGCTGTAGTATCAATCATTTCCTTGAGCAGATGGGGATTGCTGCGGCTGCAGTCAGTTGGCTTGCGGCAAATGCATTTTTTTCTGAGTCTCGTACATCCAAATTTTACTAATGTCACTGCTGAATATGTTCCAATTTCAAAGTGAAGTAAGCATCATATGTCTTACATTTGCTGCACTACGGTCTACGGTCCTCAACGTTGCCCGTTCTGCGGTGTTTTCAGTGTTGAAGGACCACAAGCAGATAATTATCCATCGTACAATATCATCAGAGAGGTGTCTGATTGGCTCCAAATTTATTCTGCATAGGACAATGACCCCAAATATCCAACCAATGTCTTTAACGTAAAGAAGAGCAAGGAAGTGATGATCCGGCCCCCACGGAGCCCTGATCTCACATCATCCAGTCTGTCTAGGATTACAAGAATAGACAGAATGATTTGCACAAGCCTCATCCACAGAAGATCTGGGGTCCGTTCCCCAAGATGTTTGGAACAGTATAAATTGTGCTTTTGCATCGGTCAGTGTCACTCACTATGATTCACGTTGCCATGTGGCAGAATACCGGTTTGCAGATTACATAGCTGGCGTTGCAGGATTCGGTTACATTTTCCTTTCTGTGTATTTAACGGTCCAGTCCTTGATCTAAATGTTTCTATAGACTCTAACACCATCGAGTAAAGAGAGACAAACAGCTTTGTAGGAAAGTGTGTAAACAATTAGGAGGCTCGATCATAGCGTGCATGGCGTAAACAAGCATCGCTGGCATAGGAATCAAACAGTGTGAAGAAAGGTGTAACTAACGCACACAACACAACATCCGACACATGGGCCAGAAATGCTGACTCTTTCTCAGCAAGTTTACAAATTGTTGTAGCTTTAGCTGAACACTAAGGCAGAACATGATAACGATGACTCCGAAACACTTGTCCTTGATTTATATGAAAATAATTTGCGCGGTAACTGAGATACTGCCATTCATCTCCATGGTCATAGTACACTAAGCATTGACATTACATCAACCCCCAGAGGATCTAACAAGTATTAGGGTACCGTCACACCTGGCGATATCGACGGCTATTTTTATGGCGACACTGGGACGTGGCCTATCGCCGCTGACATCGCCACTGCATCGCCCAGTGTGACAGGGCGAGGGCGACGCATTTAAATTGCCGCCTGGTTTCAGAGCAGTGCCCTGAAACCAGGCGGCCGATATGGGGCGATGTGTACACATCTCCCCATGTAAACGGTCGACAGCGATCAGACAGGCGATGGAAGCCATAGGCTCCCATTGTACTGCATCACCGCTGGGGTTTTGAGACACCCCGGCGGCGATGCCGCCTGTCAGATCGTCGGTGCGCCGTCGGAGGTGTCTCCCCATGTAAATGGGGGACGGCGACGCTGACGGGACACCAAAAATGTGCGCGCCCCCGCCAGTCGCCGTCGACCTCTCTGGCGGCGGCGCCAGGTGTGACGTGGCCCTTATGTGTTTGTACGACAACTACCCTACCTCAGGGGAACCCTAGCTCACACAGACTTTCCCATGATGAGAGAACCATTTTAAAACACACCACAACACGCAGGCTTTTTTTAGTACGTTTTAGCAGCATCTTTGGTGAAGATTGTGGTCTTGAGTTTTTCCACTATAGTCAGTGGCTGGGAGGGCTGCAAAACGCAGCAAACTATTGATGCATTCTTTTGTCTTGACCACAATCTGCACAGGAAAACAAAAAACATTGTGCGCACAACAGTTCTCATATACTTTGCTGGGGGAAGGATAGAGATGCAGAATTGTGACAGAAGCTGACACAAAAACGTTGCAAAAACTCCATAAAAAAAAAAGCAGCATCGGCACACAGCCTATAAGAGAATCCGTCAGTTGCCGTAAATATGTCAAATCAAAGTCCAAATCTTCAATGTTTCAGAAATTGTTGCACAATTTGCTGTTCTCTAACAAGGAGTTTAATGGCAAAAATCGTAACAGGTGTTTAATCCATGAATCGCCCAATACATTTTGTGGTTCAATTAGATTTGTAATTAAACGGTCCTCCTCAACATTCTGTAGACATTTTGACATCATGAGACCAAGATGACTCCTAAAAATCGATCAGTAGATCCACCATTGCGAGGCATCAAGCAGCAGGTTCTCAGACAGAAGAGGCCACTACGGAAGAGGCAGCGAAAGGCAGAGAAGTGGACGTCCTCTACCACATCCCACTCTTATGACCGATTCATTGTGGACAATGCCCTGCGGAACCAGATGATGAATATTACACAACTCCAGACACATCTAAGGGAGGTGAAAGGCACCAAGTGTCACATCAGACCATTCAAATCCATTTACATCAGCATGGTCTGTGATCACCAGGCACAGGCGTCAACATCTACGTTGGACGAGGGATCCGTGGGTATCAGTTCACTGATGAAAGTCAATTCATGCTGAGCAGAAATGATGGCTACCAATGATGAAGATGTAAAGAGTGCGCTATGCATCAGCCACTGCTGTCACCAGATGAGCCTTTTGTGGTGGTGGTGTTAAAGTGTGGGTGGGGTGTCTAGTCAGTATAGAACTACCCTACACTTTTTGAATGGGACAGTGACAAGCCCCTACTACTTGAATAACATCATCAATACAGTCATTGTGTCTCTGCATGAACAACACAGTCCTAATTTCATCTTCATGGATGACAATGCTCCAGATCATCGAGGTTGCATCATTAGGAACGGCTCCTGGAGACTGGTGAACCTCAAATTGGGCGGCCTGCACTTTCTTCAGACCACTATTCCATAGAAAGCCTATGTGTTCAGCTGAGTTGCCATGCAGACACTCATAACTCTGTACCCCGAACCTCCATGACCTAAGGGTAGCCCTTCCAGAAGAGGGGATACCGCCTCAGCAGATAATAGTCCAGGTCATTGTTAAGCTGTAATTAAATCTCAAGGCCACATGAGAAGTTATTCAGACTATGACATTTTTTGTTGGGTTATACCCACTACTGTTGGCTTATGTGTGAATAAATTGAGATGAGGAAATGACCATTGTATTTTCCTACATAAAGGGAACCAACCACCCCAAATGACCCCCCCGGACTGTTAATATGTGTCCCTACACCCAGCACACACATTTGGGGCAATCGTTTTTGCTAAAAAACTGTTTAGTAGAAGCTAAGATATAGCTTTATAAACTTTATAAACTGTCAGCCTCCTCTTCCCCCCTCCCTTCAGTAATGCCCTGCCCTTTCAGCCTCTCAGGTTTCAGCCTTTCAACTGATCCTAAACCCAGAAACTGACCCCCCCTTATCTTTAGACCTGCACCCCTTCTTATCATTCCTAGCCATCCCTTTTGCAGAAAAAATCGCTTTTGTAAAGTAAGAGAAAAGGTTATACTACTTTGTCCTGTGTTTCTGTGGAAGCCGCAAATGCCCCGCCTGTGTGCTGCTGCCTGGTAAATTATGCACGCCCCTCTCTCCTGCTAAGAGCCTGGCCGCATCATGAAAGGGGGCGGGGCTAAATCTCATCATGCCGGAGCCCCGCCCCCTTTCATGACGCGGCCAGGCTCTTAGCAGCAGAGAGGGGCGTGCATAATTTACCAGGCAGCAGCAGACAGGCGGGGCATTTGCGGCTTCCACAGAAACACAGGACAAAGTAATATAACCTTTTCTCTTACTTTACAAAAGCGATTTTTTCTGCAAAAGGGATGGCTAGAAATGATAAGAGGGGGTGCAGGGACAGGTCTAAAAATAAGGGGGGGGTCAGTTTCTGGGTTTAGGATCAGTTGAAAGGCTGAAACCTGAGAGGCTGACAGGGCAGGGCTTTACTGAAGGGAGGGGGGAAGAGGAGGCTGACAGGCACATGGAACACTGCACGAGGACAAGCTAGGTAACACCCAGTCGGCACGATTTATTAAAGTTTATATTGCTATATCTTAGCTTCTACTAAACAGTTTTTTTTAGCAAAAACGATTGCCCCAAATGTGTGTGCTGGGTGTAGGGACACATATTAACAGTCCAGGGGGGTCATTTGGGGTGGTTGGTTCCCTTTAAGTGCCCTATTTTAGTGTGAAGATTTTCCATTTTCCATAAGTTTCACCCGAAGCCAAATATCCCTAACCTTTTTGAGTAGTGTATACCTATCTTCAGGATAGATCATCATTGTCTGATTGGTGGGGGTACAACACCATGCAACCCTGCCGATCAGCTTTTCCCAATGTCGCCTTTGGCCGGAACTGCTCAGTTTCGAAGCTGCACAGCACACCTTTGCCTCGGCTTTGTACCGCATGTCCGTCCCCTGTTTAAATCAAAAAGGGGTAGGGCCACTATTTCGGGCAGATGTGGCAGCATTGGGAACAACAGCAGGGATGTCTGGTGTTGCACTCCCACAGATCAGATATTCGTGACCTCTCCCAAGGAAAGGGCATCAATGTTAAAGTCCTGGACAACCCCAATAATGGACTGCAGAGGACTCATATACTCTACTTGCACATGGCCCTCTTCTTTCAGTGTTCACTTTATATCTAATTTTGTTAACCAACAGGATGTGGTCAACTACTCTTACCTATAGACTAGTGATGAGCGAATATACTTGTTACTCTTCGTTACTTGCACATATAGTACGGTATTCATGATATTCGTTACTCTGTGAGTATTGTTGGTGCTCGTGAATGATGTGTCCCAAACCTCACCGCAGTCCTCATCCCTGCCCTAACCCACCTCTTCAACATATCACTCATTACCGGCATCTTCCCCTCATCCTTCAAGCATGCCCTGATCACATCCATCCTCAAAAAACCCTCCCTCGACCCTGCACCTGTCTCCAACTATCGCCCCATATCTCTTCTCTCCTTCGCCTCAAAATTACTTGAACAACTCATCTATTCCGAACTGTCCTCCTACCGCTCCTCCTGCTCCCTCTTTGACCACCTACCAACTGGTTTCAGATCCCACCACTCCACCGAAACAGCCCTAACCAAAGTCACCAAAGACCTACTGACCGCCAAGAGCAAGCGACACTACTCCATCCCCTCGACCTTTCTGCCACCTGTGACACCATCAACCATTCCCTCCTACTTCAAATTCTAGAATCTCTTGGCATCATTGACCTCGCCCTCTCCTGGATCTCCTCTTACCTAACGGACCGGACTTTCAATGTCACCCACTCCCACACCTCCTCTTCACCCTACCCCCTATCTGTTGGTGTTCTTCAAGACTCGGGCTTGGAACCACTACTCTTCTCCATTTACACCCTCAGCCTAAGCCAACTCATCTGAGTCCCATGGCCTCCAGTACCATCTCTATGCCGATGACACACAGCTCTATATGTCTGGCCCTGATATCGCCTCCCTTCTATCCAAAATTTTGCAATGCCTGTCCGCCATCTCATCCTTTTTCTCTGCCCACTTCCTAAAATTGAACATGGACAAAACCGAGATCATTGTCTTCCCCCCCCCCCCCCCAAGTTGCTTTACCCCCCAACCCGACCTATCCTTCACTGTCAATGACTGTTCACTCTCGCCTGTCCCCCCTGCCAAGTGCCTAGGGGTAATCCTTGACTCCCCCCTCTCCTCCAAGCCCCACATCCAAGCCCTCGCCACCGCCTGCCGTCTCCAGCTCAAAAACATTTCCCGTATCCGCTCTTTCCTTTACCACGGACACTGCAAAAACACTTGTCCATGCTCTCATCATATCCCGCCTCAACTACTGCAATCTCCTGCTCACAGGCCTCCCCGTTTCCTCCCTTGCACCTCTCCAATCTATCCTCAATTCCGCTGCCCAACTCATCCACCTGTCTCCCTGCTACTCCCCTGTCTCCCCCCTCTGCCAAGCCCTCTACTGGCTCCCCTCCTCTCAGAGATCCCGGTTCAAAACCCTAACCATGACATACAAAGCCTTCCACAACCGATCCCCTCCTTACATCTCTGACATGGTCTCCCGATACCTACCCTCACGCAACCTGCTCCTCCCAAGAGCTCCTCCTTTACTCCCCTCTCATTTCCTCCTCCCACAACCATACAATACTTCTCCCGTGCATCCACTATACTCTGGAACTCTCTTCCCCAACACATCAGACACTCGCCCACCCTGGGAACCTTCAAGAGAAAACTGAAGACCCACCTCTTCCATCAAGCCTACAACCTACACTGAGACCAGATCCCCGCAGCGTCTCACACTCGACTTTCCCCCCTCCTACTTTCTCCCCACCCGTCCCTTGTAGATTGTGAGCCCTTGTGGACAGGATCCTCTGCCTTACTGTACCTGTATGATTTGATTGTTGTCATTTATTGTTCTTGTGCTGGTCTGCATTTGCACGTGTAAAGCACCATGGAATCTAATGGCGCTATATAAATAAACAATAATAATAATGTATCGATCATGAATGATCTGACACAAATTGCCAGGTCCTTTCAGTACAGAGAAGGACCTGGCACCTCAGTGAGAGCCGCTTGAATGAAAGATCTCACTGGGAGCACAGCAAGGTGTTATATACAGTGAAAATTTAAAAAGTCCACCCTCCTGCCCTGACCTGGAAATGCTCATTTTATGGCTATTTGAGTGTGGGCAGAACCTATCACTGGACTCGCTATTCAGATCAGTAGGCGTGTATGCGTTGCGACCTATAGCAATGACGAATATTTCGCTACTTGTTCATCCCTACTATAGACGTCTTTATGGGGACCACGCTCCTTTGACTATCACTGCCAGATTTATATACAGGAAAGGGAAGGCCACATCTCATAAATGGAGAGGAGTAGGAACAACAAGACAGGAAAAAACACAGATTCAGGAGAACAGCAATATATAGATTAGGTGAAACAATCACATACCGTATTATTGGCATTAGTGACAGCGCCTATTTAAGGGGAATCTGTCAGCAGGTTTTTGCTATGTAAACTGAGGACAGCATGCTGCAGGGGTTAAAAAACAAGAAGCAACTGTTGAGGTTTGTGCTAAACTAAAGGCCTGGTGATTACCATTACAGGACCATATTGTCACGCACATGGCAGTCTGACACGCCTCCTGTTGTGACTGACACCTCACCGTCAATGCACAATCTCCATTGAGAGCCTGGTGTGGACGGAGGCAGCTCTCCCAGCTCTGCTGTGTTCCTGAAACTAAATTGATTGTGTGAGAACGGTTGCAGCCAGTAATCTATGTCATACATCGTTGGATGTTTGGGTTTCTTTACCTACATTATGTTGCTGTTAATTTCTTGCTGCATCCGATGAGCCCAAGGTTCTCTGGGTTTTTTAGCACAGTGTCCTGGTAGCAATCTGTCCATGTGAATCCTGAAGATCGTCACTGGCTTCAGTGGTGATACCATTATGTAGAGAGAAGGTCGCTGAGGCCAATACTTGGCGTTTGCTGATTGTTCAACAGAGTAAACAGCGACCGGTGAGTTGCTGATGGAGCATCGGGCCTTTACACGATGATGCTTATTTTTTTATTTTATGCTATTCTCTGCTGTTAGAAAGTAATTAAATCCTTGACAACCTCTCTTACATATCCTCCCTATGGAGTATGTTTGCTCTATATAAATAATGGAGAACCCACCTTATTGTGTAGGAATTATTGGCGTGATGTAAATGACTCTTCAGGCTATAGATTGGATGGCTACGAGCATTAGTACGTTTTTCCTTTCTTTCCCTGTGATACATTTCTACCGTTGGCAGAATATCGTGACCTGGCTCGTTCACCCTCTCTTGGTCATAATGATGCCTTCCACATCGAACGGCTTCAGAAATGTGAATTCATCTCTTGAAAACGGCACATCAAAAGCAAGTCCTTATTTTATACTCGAATCTCAGCCTCCCACAGGTCTAAATTAAGTGTTCAAATTAAATGAAAGCCTAAGGCGTTTAGTACCTAATTCCCTTCCATTTAGAAGGTTCTGCAATGTTTTAGTACTTAACCATTTTAAGGTTTACTTAACCTTAAGTGGCTGAGGTTAAATACACCCGTCTATGTAATCTTGTTTATTGTAGATAAAAAAAAAGGAATAAAAGAAATGTATCCTTAAAGAAAATTCCCTACTCATACATTTACGTATGTTCAAAGGACATTTTTGATATCGGGGCTCCGGCGGGCACAGTGTCCGGGCATTGCGCTAGGCAATTCTCAGAACTTCAGTAACAAATGGATAAATGTACATATGTATGGAGACCCCCCTCATCTGAGCAAGTGCAGATCTAACGATAGATAGTGGTCCCAGCGATCCACATTTATTATACCTCTAAACAAAATAATGGAGAATACACCATTGCGCACTGTTGCCAGTTGCCACCCATGGCACTAGGTAATTTGCAAAACTGAAAGAGCCATGCATGCACGGACTTCACCGACAGCGGTGTGCGTCCTGTTTTCAAAATAGACGCTGGTGTTAGGGATGGAACCACCATCTTTATATTTTCCCATATAAATTATTGGAGTCAGCCGTTCATGTGTGTACACCTCTCCACTGACCATGGGACATAGCTGTTCTCTTGATAGATATGGGACTCATTAAACATTTTTTTTTTTCATAATCTTAAATGTATAAGATAGGACAACCCCTTAAAGGACTCATACACCTGAGTCTTTTATGTAATACTAGGATATTGATGGAAAGGCCGGACTGCAGGACAGCAAATGCAGGGTAGCAGTCACACTTTGCCTTAGCCGCCATGCTACCGCGCACACTTAATTTCCACCTGCCTTCACGTTCTGGAAAGGTGACTTTGGCAGAGCCCTTCTCATGGGCAAATAACATGGTGGCTGGTGACCGGGCACTCAGGCCACAGCCGGAACAACTCACTACAAGACTAAAATAAGTAGTGCAATACAAGGCCAAGAAAGGAAAACCAAGAGCAAACAAAGATAAACCCACCAGCTACTAAGCTTACTGACCAACAATACTGAATAATCAGCACAACACAGAGGTTATTGCAGAAAAGACGGAAAGAATCCGAAAAACGTGATGCTTTTATTCTTCAGAAAAATTCCAAGTGAATATGCAAGTTACAGTAACACCAGACCAAAAACAGCTACCTTTCCCTCCTCAAGGCACGCCCAAAACCCACGCATTTCGGCAACACCTTATTCATGGTCTTATAAATAGAGAGTAAGTCCAGCAATGTATATACTCCATAAAAGTAGAAGTCTGTGGTTGTTACTCGATGGGGTCGTCCTCCTCTATGGATGTAGCTGTTATAATTAATTATTCCCATCAGGCCGACATCTCCCATCATGGATTTGTAGCATAACATCTCAACTTACAAATACAGCCCATCAATTGTAAAAATAATAAAAATAAAATCAGGGGAAAAGGGGGCTGTTTTTGGTCTGTTGTTACTGTACCTTGCATATGCACTTAGAATTTTTCTGAAGAATAAAAGCATCAAGTTTTTGGAATTCCTGGCCGATCTTTTCTGCTCGCTGGATCGTTTTCTGCATTTGTTGAGACTGGAGCCAAGTCCCTTTCCGTGCTGAGCCTGTGCTACCACAATGATCATTGTTGAGCTGAATTATTCTATTTACCTATACAGAGGATATGGCGGGTTTAAATCTGCCTCTTGCAGGTCACCTGACATTACTTAGACAACATCAATCTCCTCCCTCGGCCCAAAGAGGCAAAGGAAGGGTCAAGTCAGGTGGAATGGAAGGAACCTCTCATCACATGGCTGATCCAGCAGACACAGCGTCCCATATGCATGGGCAACACAGGACACCAGGGGAGCCCGATGTGCTGAGGCCACTGAACATCATATTCACAGGGAGCGATGGTGTCCCTCCTTCCATGAAAAACAGAAGAAAATCTCCCAGGGTGCAAAATACGGCCTGAGCGAAACACTAGCTGCACCCTGAGGCAACACCGCACCCCTCATTGCCAATGAGGAGTGACGACTTTCCTGACAAAGAGTCAGAGTATGTTCTGAAGTGTGGGTGGCCGGCTTGGTATAGTACTGCCAGACCTGATATTTTACAGCTTTTTCCAACAGAGCCCTTTTAGGGCACTCATAAGGGGGGATTTGAGTTGTCACTATTGCAACCCAAAAACTGAAATTGAAAAGTGATGATAAGAGAAGACGGGGCTTCATAGGAGAGGTAGACCATCAATAATCTGATGGAAGTACCGTAATACATTTGAAACCATAAAATAAAGCAAAAATCCTCAGCACATTTCTAGATTTATTTTCGACTGGTCAAAATGTGCTCAATTTGTAACCATGCATTTTGCATATGTTCTCTAATCCTGAAGAAGGAAGATCTCTGAAATGTTGTTAATGATAACTATTGTAACCCAGATGGTTCTATTAATGCTGATCTTTAAAGGGAACCTGACCCTGAAAAATGAGCCCCCAGCCTTTTAAGAGCAGTCCCTGCACCATCCTAATCTCTTTCTAGACATCACTCTGTCTTACAAATGGCTATTTGTAAAGTTTATAAAAGTTATTTTTTTACCTGCAGCACTGTGGCTTTTCTGAGCTTGAGAAGTCACACAGGGCGTTCCCTGTGGCTTCTCCTCGCCGCCTGCAATGTAATTATGCACGCCCCTATGGGCGTGCTAAACAATACAGAGCCTCCTCGTCATTGTAGATAGACGGTATAGCCGCTATGAGGCTAATCGCGTCATATCCGGCTATACTGACGTCAGTACACCCAACGGGTGTACTGCTGACTTCGCGATGCGCATTGCGCGAGAGGTCCTCAATGCACCCAATTGGGTGTACTGACGTCAGTATAGCCGGATATGACTCGATTAGCGTCATAGCGGCTATACCGCCTATCTACAATGACAAGGAGGCTCTGTATTGTTTAGCGCATAGGGGCGTGCATAATTGCATTGCAGTGGGCGAGGAGAAGCCACAGAGAACGCCCTGTGTGACTTCTCAAGCTCAGAAAGCCACAGTGCTGCAGGTAAAAAATAACTTTTGTAAACTTTACAAAGTGCTCCATTAAAACTTTGTGTTTTTATTTTGTATCATAGTTCTGACCCATTCCACCAAGCAGTACAGAGGTTATCACCATTCGCATCTATTCCTTTCACTCAATTGGGTTGGCAATCTAGATTTCTGAAAATATAACTGAATGTCAGTGATCTACCAGTTGTGGAAGAAAACCAGATTAAACCCATGCAAATATGGGACTACACACAGTCGATACAGATGTCTCAAGTCATCTTCAAACCAAGGAAGTCAAGATACCAGTGCCAACTGGGGACCAACTCGAATTCTTTCCTTGGAGCATATGGGGGCATCTTGGTGCCATACAGAGCACTACAGGTCAAAACTTGGATTGCCTACTACTCGATAGTATGACGCAGGGAATCCTTGCATCCATTTACCTACTCTGCTAGGGATCTAATTACTATTATTATTTAAAGGTTTTCAGCTAAATATCGAACCTTGGCGACTTGATGGATGACTGCTCTGTAGGAAAATCGATTGTGCAGCCTCGATAGGTCCAACATGGTCTTCTCCCTCATTATCTTGACTGTATCAAACCATTAGTTTGCTGGTTTTCCTCTTTACCTTGCTTCATTGACTACATCAAAGCCTTCGACTTTGTTGCTAACCATAAACTTTAGAATACCATGAAGGATATGGGTGTGCCAAACCATCTGATTAGCCTCATCAGTAACCTATACATCGACCAAGAAGCAACAGTCTGAATGGAACACGGTGACACAGCATGGTTCAAAGCAGAGCAAGGCTTCAGACAAGACGTCATCCTGTCACCATTGCTCTTCAATATATATGCAGAAGCTATTTTCAGGAAGGCTGGATTTGTCGAAAAAGAAGGAATCAAAATTTCTGGTTATCAACCATCTTAAATACACAGACGATACAACACTGATGGCAGCAAGCGTAGACGAATGAAGGATTTATTATTGAGTGGCAAGATGGAAACCTTGAATATGGTACTACTCTTCAGCACAAAGAATACAAAGATTATTATTTATTATTATAGCGCCATTTATTCCATGGCGCTTTACATGTGAAATGGGATATGTAGACAAGTACAATAAACATGAGCAATACAAGGCACACATAAGTACAGAAGGAGAGAGGACCCTGCCGCGAGGGCTCACAGTCTACAAGGGATGGCTGAGGATACAGTAGGTGAGGAGAGAGGACCCTGCCAGCGAGGCCTCACAATCTACAAGGGATGGATGTGGATACAGTAGGTGAGGGGAGAGGACCCTGCCGCGAGGGCTCACAGTCTACAAGGGATGAGTGAGGATACAGTAGGTGAGGAGAGAGGACTCTGCCCGCGAGGGCTCACAGTCTACAAGGGATGGGTGAAGATACACTAGGAGAGGGTAGAGCTGGTGTAGGAGAGGGTAGAGCTGGTGGTGCCGCGATCCAGTAGACTGAGGATCATTGCCGGGTGTAGGTTTGTCGGAAGAGGTGGGTCTTCAGGTTCCTTTTGAAGGTTGACTGCTGCCTGGTACGACAGGGACACATTCGAGATGAACGGTGACGAACTGGAAGTTGAAAAGGTCTTCAACCTACTTGGATCAATGATCACTCATCGGATGTCAATAGGAGAAGAAAATCACTGGATGAGGTCACATCAAGGAACATTTCACTGGTGATGAAGACACGGCTCAAACAGAGTCTGGTCTTTACTGTAGTAAAATATGGAGGAGAAACCTGGACGATAAAGGAACAAGACAGAAGAACAACGCCTTTGAAATATGGCGCTGGAGAAGAGTGTTATCAATGCCGTGGATTTCAGGAAGAAAAAACACTAGTAATGTATTTATAATACAAAGTTAAGCCCTTATGCTACAGAATAAGTAAATACCTATCATAGATGCCGTAGAATATAATATTGTGTACTCTGTACAAAACAGACTTTCAATCTGAATGGCATATTCTAAAGAAATAACTCCTCTGTAAGAGCTAGAGTATGCATGCCGACTAGACGACAGGTCTGCCATCACATAGAATAACTAATAGCACATTTTAACCAGCACAAAACTTTGCAGAACCAAAAATAAAATCCATTTTCACTGCATATGAAATATGCTAATGTCTAAAATAAAACTCATTTCATTTTTCTTTTTTACTTTCCCAAGTTCTCTCTTTTTTTTATTAGTTTGTCTCCCGCTGTTTATTAAAATATCTGCTTGTTCCAAAATAGATTTAGATTAATGAAGTTCGGTCTATCCCCCTTCCTTCCGTCCTTGCTCCCCCCCTATAACTTTGCATATATATCATCTTCCAGGCAGGTCGTTCAGACTTTGTAACAATTTTTCAACCTCATAAAATTACCAAGACTTTCCCTTCGTGATATGACCTGCAGCGTCGGGCAGATACTGCTTAGCACAACATTTGCAAGTCATAGACTCTTTACCACCAACCTTATGTTCTTTCCCAAGTGCGTCGTGAAAAAGAAGTTGACTACTCATTTACTTCTTCTGTTTTCCGAAATATACTTTAAAAAAAAAAAAATTATTCTCCAATTTAGGTTTGGCTCCTTGGAAAGATTAGCTAAGTACTTTTTTTTTTATATACCTCTGAGATGAGTTAGCATGTTTATAGTAAATAATCTTTAAAAGTTGCTAGAAAAGCAAGATAAGACAGCTGGAGAAGAGCTGATAAGCTTTTAAGATGAAAAAGAAGTAGACATCTGAGGAAATAACATGTTACCAGACTATATAGGCTGTGGCTCAGAGCCACATGTGTCTCGCGGGCCCATGATGTGTGGCTCACAGCTGTCCTCCAGCTTGGTGTATGAGCACCAGGTCTAGGAAATATCTATGAGGAGTAGGTCTTCAGATGATGACTTTTGTGAGCAGACCCACATAGAAAAGATCTAAATGGGGGTAAGGTAGGAACCCCTGGATCTTGGTATACTGCCTCAGTGTGATTCTGTGAAAAGCTTTGGCTGTCATTATACCAGCAATGGGGCTCTTGGTTTCACTTCTGTGAAGGTGGAGGGAGCAGGATGTGGCTCCTGACCCTCTCTGAGGTGGATGTGGTTTGCGACCCTCTCTTAGAGCTGGAAGTGGCTCACGACCCTCTCTGAGCTGGATGTGGTTCGCGACCCTCTCTCAGAGCTGAATGGGGCTCACGACCCTCTCTCAGAGCTGAATGGGGCTCACGACCCTCTCTCAGAGCTGAATGGGGCTCACGACCCTCTCTCAGAGCTGAATGGGGCTCACGACCCTCTCTCAGAGCTGAATGGGGCTCACGACCCTCTCTCAGAGCTGAATGTGACTCGCGACCCTCTCAGAGCTGAACGTGGCTTGCGACCCTCTCAGCTGGATGTGGCTCGTGTTGCTCTCTCAGAGCTGAATGGGGCTCACGACCCTCTCTCAGAGCTGAATCTGACCCATGACCCTCTCTGAGCTGAATGTGGCTCACGACCCTCTCTCGAGCTGGTTGTGGCTCTCAAGATCACATAGGTTGCGGACCACTGATGTAGAGCGTAACTAAGCATTACATGTGCAGCTTGAATAAGGGTGTCATCATGATCTCCTGGTCTAAACCTTCTACTGCACATAATTCACACTTTACGCTATTTCTGCCTTTAGAAAGTCTCCAGCTTTTTTAGTAAAAGGACAGAAGTAATCTCAGGTAGTTTCCACTTCACCGGTCTCGTGAATTGTTCTTAGGCCATGTTCACACAAGGCATTTTTGCTGTACTTTTGGGCTCAGGTTTTTCCTTAGTTTTATGATAATTTATGCTAATCTTAACCTGTGTTTTTGATTCCCAGCAAAACCTATGTGATTCTGGGATAAGATGTCCACACACACATTGGTTTTATTTCTTTGCAGAAACTGTCCACACGCCAGGTTTTGCTGTGTTTTTGAAAGAATGAACACGTCAATTTTTTTCTGTGTTTTTGCAGTATTCTATGACATATATGCAGCAAAAACGCACCAAAAAACGGAGCAAATCTTCTGCCAAGAAATCAGGAGAGATTAGAAACCCCTAAGTTTTTGCTTCTTTTTGACAAAAGCAAAAACCAATGTGTCTCAGGAATGTGCTCTGGGGCGTCTTTGTTGATGGTTTTAAGATCATGATGACTTCTATCATGAGGATGACTCACTTGATCTTTTTATGATTTTGCAAGGCTGCAAAATGTAAATAACCACTTAAAAAATGACCTAATCCGTAGATCATGGACACTATTATTTTCTCCATGGAGATTCAATCAGTAGGGTGGCTCGGTGGCTCGGTGCTTAGCACTGCAGCCTCGCAGCATTGAGGTCCTGGGTTCATTTCCCACCAAGGACAAAATCTGCAAGGAATTTGTATGTTCTCCGTGTGTTTGTGTGGGTTTCCTCCGGGTACTACGTTTTCCTCCCATACTTGAAAGACATACTGATAGGATATTTAGATTGTGAGCCCCAAAGGGTACAGTGTGTTGCAAAATGTCTGGAAAGCACTATGGAATTAATAGCACAATATACATGAACAAATATATATATAGGAAGTTTTTAGGGCAGTACATTCTGGAAAGAGTGCAAGCAAAATAGCTTTCCTCTAGAAGGTCGAATACTTTGTATCTACTGCGTTTATGCAGAAGGTAGGAAATTAAAGATGTCACTTGAACTATTGTTCTCTACATCTAAAAAGAGCTGTTGTATTGCATAATTTCTTTTTCAGCATTGCCCAAAAGCATTGTTTCTCAACTCCAGTCCTCAAGACCCACCAACAGGAGATGTTTTCAGGATTTCCATAGTATTGGATAGTTGTTGGAATTATCACCAGTGCATGTGATTATATTATCAACTGGTCAATACTAAGGAAATCCTGAAAACCTGCACTGTTGGTGGCCCTCAATGCCTGGACTTGACAAACACTGCCCTAAAGAGTTCCTGCTCACTGGATCAGATTACTCAAATGCAGTACCTCTTTAAGGCCTAGTTCACATTTATTCTGTTCTCTACGGTGAATAAATGTTGCCGATGCTGGAACCATACCGTCTGCTGTAGTGCTGTACGCTGAGCGCTTACGTTGGGGTTTATCATCTAAATTTCATAAATTGAATTCATATTGAAGCCCCGAACGAGCCATTCAGTATAGTAGACCGGACAAGAGTCACTTTCTACTGTTTGTCCTTGTCCATCTTTTTAGGTGGATACTATAGCGTGGTAGCCTTTGAGTCTGCCTAAAAAAAAAATGGACACTTCCAAGGCCAAACAGAATAGAAGTTGACACAGAATGTCCTTCAAGGACTCTATTTAAATCCTTTTTTTGGGCGATTTAGACAAAGAAACCTAATGCAGTGTTTAGTGTAGATACATAGGATAGCCCTATGTTCACATAACATTTGACCCTACATTTAGTGGCTTCTTCGGAACTTATGTCCAAACCACTGCAAATCAGCATTCAGGCAAATGCACTGACTGAGCCGTTGACTATAATGTTTCAGAATGAGCCACAGTGTACTCTGTTGTACTTCATTTTCATCCATATAACCTTATTGAAGGCGGGCACAGGGTGTTTTACAGGGACTCGAAAATGAGTCGCGATGGAGCCACTGTACATAGGGTGAAATGTGATGGAAACCCTGCCTAAATGTCAACGCAGCTTGAGGAACCTTGAAACATGACTATTAGGGTTCGGTCACATATATGCTCTGGTTTTTATCCAGAATGGTTGGACGAGTCTAACCCAATTGGTTTTCCATATGTCATGTAAGTGTGCAATTTTTTTTCTCAACTAGTGTCCGCATGCCATACATTTTCTTTCTCAGCAGCTATTATGCTACGATCCTTTACATGATCATGCCCTATATCCATAAAAAAGGACAGCAGACGCATAGTCCATGTGCTGTCCATTTTTTTTCTTGCGCCCATAGACATGCATTATTGAGTCTCAGCCATTGTACGCGGCCATACACAGCATGCTGCTACTTTTTTCATCAGGTGGAATACAGCCGAGATAAAGATCACAGATCAGCACAGAGTAATTGAATAAGATTAGAGCGAGTGCAATCTGATTTCGGCAGTTGTCAATGAACCCTTAAGGTACCGTCACACGCCGCAATATCGCCTGGCTATCATAAAGGCGATATGACTCCCTTCCGCAATCGCCATGAAAGTGCCTCACGGTTGCGACGTGTGTTTGGGGTATTTCGCGGCGATAAATCACCCATCTCCCGTCACCTGATTCCTGAACAGTGCTCCGTAATCAGGGGCAATCGGTAAGGCAATATTTTTAGGTTTTTGGCATGTGACAGGGCGATAATGATGGAATTAGCACACTCTATGATTTCCCGTAGGCGTGCCTCAGCGTGCTGTAGTCTGCGCCCCGTCTGAGATGATTGCTGTGGGCTACTGTGTTCCTATTGGCTGTCACTTGACACTGCGCCATATTTGAAGCACTGTCCGTTCAGCACCACACACATCTTCTGCTACACAACCGTCTGCAAACTCAGTGCAATTACGATAGACAATGGCGTCATGTATTAGCCAGCCTTCCAGAGCAGGCTGACCAATTGTAACGCAGTTGTATTGTCCAATGAGCGTGTATGAGGCGCGGTGTAAACCACTGTGGCACGCCTATCTCCTCACCGCGCTGAACATGTACGCCCACATTGCCTTTGAGATTGCGGCGTGTGATGCCACCATTGGTGATCTGAGGCGAGCACGAAAGCTCTAAGCGCGCATGTTATATCAGCACATATCGCCAGGCGATATTGCGGCGTGTGACGGTACCCTTATGGTACCGTCACACGCCGCAATTGCGGCTGGTGATCTGTGGCGATATAACGTGCGCGCACACATTTTTCGTGCTCGCCTCGGGTCACCGATTGCGGCATCGCACGCCACAATTGCGCCCTGATGCTAAGGTGATGTGTCGCTCTGGAATTGGCCTCACCTACAGCGGAAGCAATCTTGCCTCATTCCCTCAGCGCTTCACACGCCGCAATTCCAAAGGCAATGTGGGCGTACATGTTCAACGCGGCGAGGAGGTAGGTGTGCCACAGTGGTTTACACCGCGCCCATACGCGCTCATTGGACAATACAACTGCGTTACGATTGGTCAGCCTGCTCTGGAAGGCTGGCTAATACATGACGCCATTGTCTATCAGCGTTTGGCACAAATCCACCCTCAAATATGGTGCACTGTCAACTGACAGTCAATGGGAACACAGTACCAACACCAATCATCGCGGACGGGCGCGCGGACTACAGAACGCTTAAGGCACACCTATGGGAAATCATAGGCAACGCTGTTTCTATCACTATCACCCTATCACATGCCACAACACGGAAATATCGCCTCCATGATTGCAGCTGATTCCTGAGCAGTGCTCAGGAATCAGGCGAGAGGCGAGTTATCGCTGCAAAATTCCCCAATCACACGCCACAACTGTAAAGGTACCTTTACACGCCGCTACAACAGGATGGATACAACCCGCTACAGGCTACGATTGTAGCTTGCGTCGTCAATATAGCCCGTAGTAGTGGCGTGTGAAGACGGTAGGAGGCAGCCGGCAACATATACATCTGTTTCCGAGCACTGCTCTGAAACAGGTGGCTACAAAGCCGATTGCAGCGAGCTGTATCGGCGTGTAAAGAAGCTACAGAAGGGATGTCTGGACACCAGGCGATGTACCTGGTATGTAGCTGGGGCGTGACACAGGCTCCGGGTTACCGCGCCCCTTCAGCGATCATTGGAGGAAGCTCCTGCATGACGATCGGTAGTCGCTGCATAGGGAGGCATATTTAAGGAGCTGTACCAGTCACACTACACAATTGCTCGAGCGTCATGTATTAAACAGCCTCCTGCGATGCCTGCCCAATCATGGGTTTCTTGCTTTGTCCTATCAGCGTACGGACGTCTCGTAATCCACAATTGTGGCACGCCTATGTGCTGTCCCTGCTGCACCAGGTCCGCCCATATTAGCTTGTTGTAGCGGTGTGTAAATGAGGTAAGATGAGCTACAGATGGCTACTTGACACACCCGGCGATGTATCTCGCTATAGATGTAGCGTAGCACACCTTGTGGCGGCGTGTAAAGGTGGTGCGTTTCCCGTTTGTAACCATTTGGGCGTGCTCGTGCACGTGAAGTAGCGGGTTGTATCCATCCTGTTGTAGCGGCGTGTAAAGGTACCTTAAGGCTATTTCACGGCGATTGCTCCGGCGCGACATATCGCCTTCATGATTCCCTGCCACGATTGCATCGTGTGATGGTACCATTACAGTGATTTTTCAACAATTGTTTTTCTTGGAATAATTTATTGGAAAATAATAGAGACCTCCTCAACCTTCAACATCCTAGAAGATCCAGCTCAGTCAGCTTGGACTGATGCAGGCTGTGATTGCCTGCGGTGGTCAGGGGACTGTAAGAAACAATGACATGCCCCTCTAGTCACCTGAACACTGCAGCTAATGACAAGCCGCTGTGGTTCTTTGTACCTTTCATACCAAGCAGACGTTGCGTCCAGAGCTTTCTTCCCTGGATTTACGGGGGTTCTTAAGGGTGAGAATGCCTCTGTTTATTACTTTAAAACTATCCATGCTTAGCAATTAAATGCATTAACTGTCAAACACCCCCTTTAAGCCTTTAAGTAGTGTTTTCTTTATAATTGAGGGGCGCTATTTTGCATGTGTTCATAGATGTGGTGATGTTGGTCAACTCTTGACGATGCAACTCAAGAGTATAATTCTCTTGTTTTGAGATCTTTGTGCTACATTAGATGAGATTGAAGCAACTCGGATGTTCAGGTGTGACAGGTCTATACTTGAAAAGTAACGATTCACTTTGTGAATGCCCACAATCAACGACTTTAACTACTAAGGCCTCATTCACACGTCAGCCTATGCCTATCATGGTCTATGCGGCTATTCACATGTCTGTGCAAAATCGTGGAGACTTGTACGATATTGAACCAAATGTTAGATCAAACTCAACAATGAAAGTCCATAGACGCAGTAAAATAAGCAGACAGCCCTCAGATGCCATCTGTGAGCGGTCCATTTTTCACTGACTAATGGAAGAAGGTGGAGAAACTTTATTTTTCAATCAGTGAAAAAAAAAAGGCAAGAAATCTTGTCAAGCTCTGTTCTTCTTGTTCTACTAGGGTTAGGGAACTCCAGGCCTCGAGAGCCACACACCGTGCAGGTTTTCAGGATTTCAATAGTATGCACAGATGATAATATAATCTCCTGCAGAGGTGATGATTCCAACCCCTGTGCAATGCAAAGAATATCCTGAAAACTGCACTGTGTGTGGCCCTCGAGGCAGTGCCAGGCAGTTTTCTCCATCTGTTGTTCTGAGCACAAGCCCATGCTGTCTGTGAGAGATTCTATGTGTTCATTTGAACATTTGTTTTGCTGCATACAAGGAGAGCAGACAGAAGTATACAGCTCCCTCCCATGTGAGTGATTTCTACTGAACTTTCCTTGTGTGCAGTGCAGTGATGTCAGTATTATTATTATTATTAATAAGTATTTATATAGTGCTATTAGGATACATAGTGCTGTACAATTTAGAGGGTTGACAAAGACAAGTGGTCGAAGATGACGACCACAAACGGCAACAAACGATGACAGATCACAAGTAGTAATACAGGTACAGTGGGGCCGGGGATCCTGTCCGCGAGGGCTCACAGTCTAAAGGACATGATGAATATTCATTCCATGGGGAGGGGCAGCAGAGAACTAAGTGATCACTCAAAGTGATTGACAATTGGAATTAATCTGTTTATTTGCAGTTTACGGATCATAGGGGGAGTATAAATTAAAAGAAATACATGAATAGAAAGAGCTTCACCAGAGGAATTCTAAAATTATATCAGTTACATATGGATTTTTTGACCTGACAAGTTCCCCTTAAAGATTGGAGAAAATAAAATCAGAAATCGGAATTTACGTGTAACTAAAGATCATTACAAGAGAAAGAAAGTCAACTTTTTATTCCCCTTTCTTTTTTCTGTGCCTTATATAGATTTTTATTTCTGGCAAGTTGTAAATTACAGAGTTTTTCCTTTTAAACACATCAATCAAATTCTTCTTTTTCAGTCCACATTGCCTCCGTACGAGTCTCGGATCACGACTGCCAAGCTACTAATGGAAGCCGAACTCTTTGAGGTAGGATCGTATTATTATTATTTATGCCTTTATTTTATTTTCTATTATTGGGATTATTATTAATGTCAGTGGCGAAGCCGTGAGGCGCGGGAGTCAGGTGTCCCCTTTTTTGTGGTACGAAGATGATATTTCATAATTACCCTGAACTTTTCTGCGTTTTCTGAAATGTCAATTTGGATGATAGCACCTATAAAGCACAGCAAGTGTTTCATTATCCCTGTATGTCACATGGCCCCTAAGGAGGTAAGAATATGACGGCACAGCCGAGAACTCCCACCGTTCCGAGTCCTATTCAACAACCGTATGACATTACATTAAAAAAATAAAGCTCGGGAAAAAAATGGAGTGCGGAACTCTGTAGCCTTTCTGCTTGGAATTAATACTCGGCTACATTTCCATCCCATCCATCATTTCCCAGCGAAAGTCGAATATGTTCTAGGTAAACAAAGCTTCAAAGTGAATGTCTGCCTGTTATACCACATTTTTTTTTTTTATCAAGTAATATGGCTAAGTGGAACGTAGCGTTTGCTTTGATGTTGGCTTATCCATGTAAATTTGACTGCAAAAATCCAAAAAACTCCTCTTGGTAAGTGCTCAGTATTTAGTGATGCACTTATTTAGTGGTTAGAATAGAAATATCCACCATTGTCTTATTCCCGGCGCTGGATGCCGGGTGGAATATCTCCATATACTCCAAAATACAATAGCGGTTAATAACAATCTTTAAAAGAGACTTAAAGGTTAATTGTGCGGAAAAAAAATAATCTTGACGGCGTCTTGCAGTGAAAAGATGTTGATTGCAAAAAGTAAGGGCAGTTTGGACGATTATTTATATTCAGCTCATTTATTCTTGTGTACGAGCATGTGTCAGGATCTGGGTATAAAATCTGTCATTACAGACCCTACCTGGCTCCCTCTAGCCGTCTCCGGCTACATATGCAGTGATGCATCCCCAAATCCTATATAGGAAGGCATACGTTCCGCACGGTGACGAGCCCGGGAGACGCTGTCATGGTGGCAATTTTCGACTGTCACGGTACGGGTTTCCTGTTTATGATTTATGGAGCTCTACAAGCTCTTTAGATATGGCAAATGTGGATAAATGTAAGGTCATGCACTTGGGACGAGGAAACCACAATTATGGACTAAATAGTGAAATGCTGGGTAAAACTGTAATGAAAAAACAACTTGGAGATATCGTGGTATCCTGCAACCAATGCCAGGCAGCTGCTGGAAAAGCAAGAAAAAGAGTCAGGCACTTACAATTATGTATTAAATAGTGAAACACTGGGTAACACTGTATAATATTAAATATATATATATATATACACACACATACATACAGGTGCGTCCCAATGAATTTAAGTATCATCAAAAAGTTAATTTTTATCAGTAATTCAATACATAAAGTGAACCCAAAGGGACAGTGTTTTCGTTATCCGCGCTGCTGTACAATGAATAAAGACCACAAGGATCTGTTGGGTAATCGTGGCTTTATTCGACTTGTTTTGGAACGTTATCCCCGCTGTTTCTCAAGGAATGCAACCACAATATACTGTGTTACACGAGGCACACATTATACAGATAATAGGAACGCCGAAAAAAAGAGCACATGATTATGATGTAGGACTGGGAGATTACACTGACATCAAATGTAACCTGATTCTCAGCCCTACACAGCCTCCTTATTGTGCATCCGGAAACAGCCATACCGCTAGTTGTCAGTGACTCCTATATTTCAGCTGATGTTATTTGTGGGTTTTTCTTTGCATCCCGAACAATTTTCCTGGCAGTTGTGGCCGAACGTTTTGTTGTTCTACCTGATTGTGGTTTGGTTTTTACAGAGCCCCTGATTTTCCATTTGTTAATCATAATTTAAACACTGCTGACTGGCATTATCAATTCCTTGGATATCTTTTTGCATCCCTTTCCTGTTTTATACAGTTCACCTATCTTTTCCCGTGTATCCGTTGACAATTCTTTTGTTTTCCCCATGACTCAGTGGCTGGATGAAAAATGCAAGAGTTTGTCTGGATCCCAGAAACTCACTCAGCTTTTATGCACATACACCAGCAAACAGGTCACAAGGGAGGATGTTACCTTTATTAGCCATTCAAACCCATTTATGTCAGTTTCTTTGCATGTTATCAGGTCAAATCACCAGGGTATGTGAACTTTTGATCAGGGTCATTAGGATGCTTTTGGTTGTCATTTTGATTTAAAAGAAAAAACACAGAAGTTTGACAATAAATGGCTTCACCCATCCACTAACCATGAGTGGAAAAAAGTTTTTTGTGTTCTCATTCATACTCTCTGAAAAAAGGCCAAGAAAGCAAAATATCTGCCGGGGTATGTAATCTTTTGAGCACAACTGTAAATGCAATATTATTTACACTTTCTCAATTATATCACTAAACGGTCTTAAACAGGCCCTTACGAGGGCTATAACACTACCCGCTAGGCCACAAGTCCAATTCAGGGGCAATTTCATTCACTCAACTTACTATCTGCCTTCACTACCTAAAGAGTGTTCCCAGCCCCCTCCTAGTGTCGTATGTCTGCGCTGGAAACAAATGGCCCACAGGAACGGTCCTCTGTTACAGCCACATCACCTCCTGGACTTGGTTCAGATCTGGTCTCAGTCTCCTACTGGTGCTGGTCACAGTCTTCTACTGACACTGGTCATGGTCTTTTCCTGGTGTTGGTCACAATCTTCTACTGGCGCTATTCCTGGCTTTCTATTGGTGCTGGTGACAGTCTTCTCAGCTTGCGAAACATATCTGCTCGGGTCACGGATCGTCCTCTCAGTTTGGATACCAGATCTTCCACTTAGCTCAAGTCACGGCTCGTCCTCTCAACTTGGGTCACGGATCTTCCGCTCAACTCGGGTCACAGATCTTCCGCTCAACTCGGGTCATTGATCTTCCTCTCAGCTCGGGTCACCAATCTTCCTTCCAGGTCAGGTCACCGATCTTCCTCTCAGCTGGGGACACAAATCTTCTGCTCAGCTCGGGTCACAGATCTTCCTCTCAGTTCGGGTCACAGATCTTCCTCTCAGTTCGGGTCACTGATCTTCCTCTCAGCTTGGGTCACGGATCTTCCTCTCAGCTTGGGTCACGGATCTTCCTCTCAGCTTGGGTCACGGATCTTCCTCTCAGCTTGGGTCATGGATCTTACTCTCAGCTCGGGTCAGGGATCTTCTTTTCAACTCAGGTCACGGATCTTCCTCTCACTTCAGGCCATGTATCTTTCCTCTCAGCTTGGGTCCCAGAACTTCCTCTCACCTCGGGTCCTAAATCATCTTCTTCTCAGCTGGAGTCACGGATCCTACTCTCAGGTCGGGTCACGGATCTTTCTCTCAGCTTGGGTCATGGATCTTCCTCTAAGCTTTGGTCACGGATCTTCTTCTTAGCTCAGGTCACGGTTCTTCCTCTCAGCTCGGGTCACGGATCTTCCTCTCAGCTCAGCAGCTCGTGTATAGCTTAGGTCTTCTCCAGGATTTGACTACTGCAGAACCCTTCTGTGGTTATGGTGGTTGTGAGCCCAACTCGTGACCACACAGCCTTCTTGGTACAGGCTCCAGTACCAACTAAACCCCTATTCATCCACCTCAAACCTTTTATGATTTGCAACTCTGACACCACTGTTACCTTACCCAATGTCTCCTCTAAGCTCTTCCCTTGAGGAAACACAGATTCCACTCTTAATTCCTGTTCTTACTGGCATTCTCTTCTCTTCTTTATTACTTTTGGCACTGTTTACTTGCATTAATTTCTTCATCCCCTTACACTACCTTTTGTTTCACACCAGTATCCTTATTTCCTCTTTCTGGAGGAGCATCAAGTGACCACTGTAGCCAATCGACAGCAATTGAGTGGCTGATGAGGGTACGTCACTTCCCCTGCTAGGAGAGAGGGCTGGGAGATCCATGGGGGTGGGGGCACACATGCATCAGTAATGAAAGGAGCTTGGTATTTTTTGTGTTTATTTTAATTTTCAAACCACTGTGAGCCCTATTGTAACTTAAAAAATGGGGGAGCAACCCCTATTGATGCCAATAATTGTGATATTTGTAACTTTCTTGTTTTATGTTCAACTTTCTGAATTATACCTACCACCCGCTTGATTAGTTTCCTCTTCATGCCCAAAGTTGTCTGCCCCGCGTCGGAGGGAATCATCTGCCCCGCACCGGTGGAGTTGTCTGCCCCGCGTCGGAGGGAATCGTCTGACCTGCGTCGGAGGGAATCGTCTGCCCGCGTCGGAGGGAATCGTCTGCCCCGCGTCTGAGGGAATCGTCTGCCCCGCGTCGGAGGGAATCGTCTGCCCCGCGTCGGAGGGAATCGTCTGCCCCACGTCGGAGGGAATCGTCTGCCCCACGTCGGAGGGAATCGTCTGCCCCACGTCGGAGGGAATCGTCTGCCCCACGTCGGAGGGAATCGTCTGCCCCACGTCGGAGGGAATCGTCTGCCCCACGTCGGAGGGAATCGTCTGCCCCACGTCGGAGGGAATCGTCTGCCCCACGTCGGAGGGAATCATCTGCCCCGTGCTGGTGGAGGTCGTCTGACCCACGCCGGTGGAGGTTATCTGCTCCGCGCCGGTAGAGGTCTTCTGCCCAATTACAATATAATTGTTTTAGTGTTGCGAATCATTTTGTGCTGTAGGCCTTGCTCCTTTGCTTCGTCTTATATTTCTAGATTTTCACAGGCAGCTATTTTATGTCGCTGAATTGAAAGGCACTGTCGTTTGGCCATTAATAACGATGAAACCGCAGATTTAAGTATAGCATTAAAATAATTAGATCATGTCCCTGAAGACTGGAGATGTAAGAAGCGTTCAGCATCTTCTGGGACGGCTCCGTTCATTGCTGTCACACATCAGGTTTTGTGCAGCAAATCTCACAGCAGGGATATGGACAAGGCCCTGTGTAAATTCCTTTATCCTTATTAAGTGCAGTTTAGTATTACTATTATTTTTTTGTCCATATTCTCACTTCACTCCAAAGATATATGGTATAAGAACATAGCTCCATAGAAACAATGTATGGGGCTGCTACTTTATGCACCATCCATTGTGATCTTCAGTCAGAATTACTACAACCCACCTGACTTTAGCACTATGAGTTGACATTTATTTACTTCAATAAGTTATTATTGAACAGTTTATACAAATCAGGAACGTGCCAGATTATAGTCAAACCCAAGTTAAAATTGCATCATACAAGAAACAATACATCATTATCAGAACATCATCAAAGTAACTAAACAATCTAGATAATTACCCTCGGGAGACTATAAGTGAACTACCCATTCTTGGTGGAATGGAATCGGGGTTGCTAAGGGATGAGTAGCCCAGATAACCCAGGCATCTATGGTACGTCTCTTCGATGGGGAGTCTAGAGCCAAGTAATACTTATGACAGAAAACTGAGTTAATCCTATCAGTAACCCCCGCTAGGGAGGGTGGGGTATCTGCCTTCCATTTCGCGGCTGGGCAAAGTCTAGCTGCAATTAGTACATATGTAACTGTCCGACGTAGGATTAAAGGGTACACGTCTATCCCAATGTGTAGAATTGCAAGTTGGGGAGGAAGGGGGAACTAGGATCCCCGTTATTGACCCCAGCAAGCTAGAGACTAGTGTGGCGCCCCGCAACGAGTGCGTCACAAGAGGGTATTGCAGCCATAAAAGCAGCCGCAATATTCTCTGACACAGCAGTGACCTGGTTAATTTAGAAATCCAACCCAGCATGCATCACCTAGAACAGAGGGCCTATCCTAGGTCCTGGTGGGCGGAGTGCTAGGGTAGTGCAGGAGAACAGACACATAGTCTGGGAGGAGAAAGAGTCTAGAACTCAGAGGAGAAGGGTCTAGAACTTGAACTTGGAGAGGAGCAGGGGCTCCGCACCCCGTGCGGGCCCCTGGGCCGTCACCGGTCGGGTGTCAGCACCTGAGGCCTTAACAACCGGGATTGGGCATCATTCACACGGGTTCTCAAAAGACTCCCGTGCCCACAACTCACAGCCGGTTCACTGGTACCGAAGCTGGCAGCAGTTCACCTCTGCTACGCGAACCAGAAGAGTGGAGGATCAGCTTTACAGGAGCACCCCACCACCAGCCAACTTCCAGTCGTCTAACCAGCGGTGTACCCACTGAGGGATCCAAGGCTCCCCAAAACATCCAGAACGTACATCATGGATAGGGCATTGAAGCAGCCTCCCCGTACCCGATCTGGTATTCCTGGGCGACATTGGCAACCACTTAGTTAGAATGGAGGAACACTACGGATTTCTAAGGGACACCATCACTGCTGAGTCCACCCGGTCTACTACCCTTAAACTGTATACCATGTACTGCCTGCTGGTTACAGTAAAGACCCGTTGCAGAGACTTTCTGTGTCCGTGCTTCCTTATGAACTGTCCGTCCGCACTACAAGGTAACCGCAGCTGCCGCACAACATCTTGAGCAGCTCCAGCCTCCGGGGATCACCGCTCAGCCTGTGGGGAGCGTAACATCTTGCTGCTGTCCATCCCCCGGGGGTTCCGCAGCGTCGGTAGCCCTTACCGAACTACTCATAGGTGGCGTCACGAATAAATTAAAAACCCCTTTAATCTGTTCCCGCAAGACGTCTTCACTTTTGATCTGCACTACACCGGGCCCCACTACCGGCAGGCGCGGTCCACCCGTGACAAGGAGGGAAGAAGAATCGTCTGTATCAACCGGAGTCAGCCGGCCGCGGTGAGTCACTAGGTGCCAGGTTGATGAGATTCTTGGACAAGTCCACCACATGTGAACCAAGTCTCCCCGTCCGCCACACTGTCTCCAGCAGAGAGGAGAAAGATCCACATTAAATTTAGCTAATCTTGAGGGCGGAATATACCACCTCGGGTGGATCTTCTTTAGTTTTTCTAAATGGTTTATGCACCTAGTGGATCGGTGAATCCAGTGCAGAGCGCCTTCCCAGTCCTCTGAGCTGGAGGAAAAATGTAACTCTCACTCCCACTTAACCATGTATTCCAGCTTCAGAGGTGTGACAAGCTGCAGCAGCCCATTATACAACCCAGGGAGACCTTTCGAAATTTATGTCGCCGATTTTCTTTGATCCTTTTATTAGTCTAGTAAGATACAAGACTTATTCCAGCGGGGAGAGGGAGTGGGGAGCACGGACGACAGCTGTCATTTTGTGGGACAATGCCGCTTCCACGGTTCCAGTTCCTCAACTGGACCAGTGGAAGCGGCATTGTCCCGCAAAACGGCAGCCGTCGTCCGTGCTTCCAACTCCCTCTCCCCGCTGGAATAAGTCTTGTATCTTACTAGACTAATAAAAGGATTATAGAAAATCAGCGAGTGCCGCCTGGCTTTTTTCTACTTTGATATCTGGATTTCTGCAACACAGGCGAGCAACACCGTGCTCCGAGGGGTACCTTTTTTGGAGATTGCAAACTGCAGCCAAAGAAAACGCACTAGCCCAAACCCGGTAGGTGCCCTGTATTTCTCCTTTACTTGCATAGACATTAGTTTGGTGAACTTTGAAGGGGTAGTCCAGTTTTCATTAGGATTGACGGTGATAGCCAAGTACAGTGCATAGGTAAGGTAGACCACAAATGGAACAGTGACGACTTTGCTCAGTCAACACTCCATTCTGTCAAGTTCCTGGTGGGACGGGGGTTCCTGTATTCGAACCCTCACCAATTTCAAAGTTCCCACCTTTCTTTTGAAAAGTGTCGGAATAAATCAATAACCGGCTTATGATATTCTGGATATAGGCTGGTTAGGGCCCAAGATTATGACTACAGATGAAGTTGATCTCCTCCAGTCATAGCCATTCTCTAATATATAGCATAGACATAATAGCTGTGGATATAAAGCGCAATAGGGTCTTGGCCAAAGAGAAACTATACAGAAAATGACCAGAGCTGTGCGCTCATTTTGTGTGGTTGTGTGACATACCATCAGTTGAAAGAGCGTGAAACAGCTGCTGCAGAAAACCACATGCTCAAAGGCCGTAACTAAATGATCCAGGAACCGGAGTAAAATGTGGGTAAAATCTGCGCTGCTGTGATGTGATGAAAAAAGTCTAAAATACATATAGTAGATTAATAAAGGTGATTTATTTGACACGTTCCGAAGCGAACCCTTGCTGCTTCTTCAGGAAATGCCACCAAAATCCTGAAGAAGAAGTAAGGATTGAATGAACCACCTTTATTAATCTATGTGTTTTGGATCTTTTCATCACATCACAGCAGCGCAGATAATATCCACATTTTTTTCCGATTCCTGGATAATCTAATCTATAGCACCACATATTATAGCCATGTAGCAAGACGGTAGACGGTTTAGCGTTATTACATGTAAATCCCCCTAAGACCCCGCCAGGATTGTTCTATACAAACCATTCATCATGACCTTATACATGGCACATCATAACAGTAAGTAAGATCAGTAACGTTATTTTATTATGCCATTTAAAATACTCAAGAGGCTCGTAAAGAGATTCTTAGATCAATGTAAATCATCTTGGCTTTCTTAAGGATTACAAAGTAATGAACATGATGGAATTATATTCTATTACGCTTTAGCATTATCTCACATGAAATAAGATGCCATATTTTATGACCGTAAACTGGCGAGAGGAAAGGCAACGTTTTCCCCGAGATTTAATTGATTTCCTTTTTTTTAATTTCCGCTGTGATTTATACGTCGCTCCGGTTTATTGCGTCGTTGCGATGATTCATCCATTACCTTTTGGAAAACGCGAGTTCTATACGTTAGTCATTCACTTCCAGGGCTTTAGTGTTTGTCGTTTCTTAAGAGCTGGAAATAAGTGTCTCTAAACACGGCTCAGAAGCCGGCAGAAAGGTCAAGTAGTGTTGTGTTTGATTTCAGGATGGGATCTCGGAAGAGACGAGGCATAAAGACTGCAGTGAAGGTGTTAACGCGAGAACGTTACCTCCGGTGTATGACTATGAGAATTTACAGGGGGGGGGAAAATACAGAGCATGAATCCTAATGAAAGAGTGTAATCCCTCTCTTTCATTTTTTCTATCCTGTGCACATGTACTTTTAGATATGGATCCAAGAGACCTCTCCGCGTAGCAAGCCATTGATCTACTACCCACTCTGTAATTCAGATTCTCCTCTTCGGTGCTTAGAATTCTCAATAACAAGGAATCACCAGTGGTTTTAGAAGTGTGCACTTTTTTTCTTTTTACTAGTTTGTGTTTTTTTGTTATTTTTCTGTTCATCGAGGTTTACATGAATAAAAATAAGGAGCATTTTCGCTAAAATAAAGCTCGGAGACCATTCAGCGTTTCTAGAATTCTTAAAGGGGTTATCTGGCACTGTTTTAGTTTTTTACTGCGGGCCTAAGTTTTAACAGGCAGGTAGTCGCTACTACATCTCCACTTGGGGTAGCAAATTACCAACAGTCCAAAGTACAATACAGCAAAATAATGGTAATAGTAGTGAATAAAAAAAGACCTAAAACATAACTTTTACTCAGTACTGACTTAAAAAGGCTTGATAACCTAGTAAAATCAAGTGCAACAAAACAGTGAGAGCCAACCCTAGTTGAATCTTAAACGCAAAAAAGCAACAGGTTGCTGCCCTTTTAAAAAGTTAGGGTATCGCCTTACCAATAACCACCCTCTAAGCGAGGTGCAACAGTCTGGTGGTAATAACTCCTATCTAGCGATAGATATAGGAACAATCTCACCCGTTCCGTGGATGTTCCTAGGTGTCTGACATTCGCTCTGAACCTCTCATCTGGAAGGTGTCCTTTTCTTTATGACACTCAGTGCTCCATTGGTCCAAGGAAGTCACCACCGTGATGTATGCGTGCCTCCCGACGCGTTTCTATACACAGCATGTATGTCTTCAGGGAAGATGGGCATCAATGGCTGCATCCATATGTTTGCCGCACACCATATAGCCCTGCTGACGCACGCGACACTGGCTCTCAGTTCCTCACCCTGTGTTACATGGCGAGGAGCGAATGTCAGACACCTAGGAACATCCACGGAACGGGTGAGATTGTTCCTATATTTATCGCTAGATAGGAGTTATTACCACCAGACCGTTGCACCTCGCTTAGAGGGTGGTTATTGGTAAGGTGATACCCTAACTTTTTAAAAGGGCAGCAACCTGTTGTTTTTTTGGGTTTAAGATTCAACTAGGGTTGACCCTCACTGTTTTGTTGCACAGGTAGTCGCTACTACCTGAACGTTCTGCCCAGAGTAGATCTCTGCCGGCTCCGAGTGGCACAGACCGCTGCTGCCGGCAATTCTGTGGCTCCCGCTGATGTCACGTCGGCAGAGCACCAGCTTCTTTTCTGCTCTTCTCTGTTGATGGGGTGTGACTGTCCACCAGGACTGTGGAGTCAACCGGTGTCTATTTTGGTGGAGTCGGAGTTTGAATCGGATTCAGGCAAATTGAGGAGTCCGAGTTGGAGTCGAAGACTTGGCATTGTTTACCGACAGCATAAGGCTGGTAAACTGATTTAATGAGCCATTCTCAGTTTAACTGTACCGTCCATGTGTACTTACACGTGCGTGACTTAATCTTTGAGACAAGCATATGCTACTGGCAGGATCAACCAGGTAGCCCATCGTCACAACGTCAGGAGAGAGCACCACCGGGGAGGGAAGCCGCTTCCAGATGTACCGAGGTCAGAAGGCTCCATTGCTATGGCTATGGAGTTGGAGTTGGTGTCCATTTTGGTGGAGTTGGAGTCAAATTTGGATTCAGGGCAATTGAGGGGTCGGAGTTAGTAGGAAGTTAGGTTTACCGACTCTAGAGCCCTGCTCTCCACCTCATGCTTATTGTCAACTGGTTCCCCATTGCCTAACTTTGGCGAGATGGCTGTGAATCAACACAATGTCATCAGTCGCACCCCAACATAGCAGCCCAGAAGAGGAAGAGCATCAAAATCGCTGGCGGGAGTGGTATGTGACTGCTCTGAGCTAGTGCTAGGCAGAACAGGCAGGTAAATAGAAGTAACCTGACTGTTAGTTAATAGGTCCACCGTAAAAAAAAAAAAAGAATAGTCCTGGATAATCCCTTTTACAAGAGCTGTCTCAAGAAGAAAACCTTTTTATTAAATTGAAGCCTTTTCACTCAAATGTTGTGACTATCAGCTTGTTATTTTAGAATAGGCTGTCATGCATGTCAATGAGGAATAACACTTTTTCTGGCCATTACATATCATGAATTCGTCACCAGTTTTCCCTGTGCAGACTCTGTCTCTAATGTACAGTTCTCTCTGAGCTGCTGGGTGGAGACTAGCTGATATGATGATCCCTATAGACATGGAAATAAGGGATTCCTGCTCCCCTTTCTCTATTTAGCACAGACATCACAGCAGCTTGAAGGCCCTCGTATAGTAATAAGAAGCTGAGCCGTGAACCCCAAGTTGGGGTGAGATAACACACTTAGAAAGTTCGGCAGCTCTGTATGTGTCTGTGCCTTTCTCTACCCCTCCCTTCTCCATTCCCTAAACTTTAATAGGCCACTGTAGTTCAAAACTCACTGAAAAAGTCAAAAAAATTCTAAATCCATCACAGGAAAAAGGCAGCCATTATAACCAACACAACCACAACGTGAAACAACCACTCACACACATACCATTCTGCGTCACTGGTGCCCTATATCCGTGTGCATTAATACTATGCAATCACCTCTCCATCCATGAATTAGTACTATAGGTGTTTGAGTAGTTGTTTCATCCGTATTTTGCATTTTGCTGCCTCTGCCTTTATCTCGTGGGCCTGCGTTACCCTGTAGTGCATTAGTATCGTGACCTGGTGTTTATAAGTTGGGCTGCCTTTCGTCTGAGCTGTAAATTGATCCCTCAGTGACCTGACAGTCTTGCTGTGACCAAGACTGATTATAGCTGCACTTAAGGGTAAATGATGCGTTTAGGAGAAAAGGTAGAAGAATAAAAGAACCTGAAAACTCACCTATTCCAACAAGCCTACAACCCATGATGAGACCTAGCGCCACTCCACCACCCCTCGGCGCTTCCCCCCCCCCCTATCGTGTCCTCCCCCACCCCCGTAGACTGTGAGCCCTCGTGGACAGGATCCTCTCCCGTCGTGTATCAGCAAGCATTGTCTGCTCATATGTACTGTACCTGTCGTTGTTACCCCCACTTCTTATGTAAAGCGCCATGGAACCAATGGCGCTATATAAATAAATAATAATAATAATAATAATAAAAATAATAATAAGGCAGGATGGGGAAAAATGGCTCATAAATGGAGAAAGGAAATATATAATACACAGTCTAATCATATTTACTTCTACTATTGATATATGCAAAGATTGTTGAAACGTCATTGACCATCGAAATTATACTCCCTTACTATCCTATGGCAACATTTCAGATTATAATTTTTTTTTAGATGGCAGCTTTTTCTTTTAAAAGGTCCATAAGTCGTCAACCCTATTGACCGCATTGCCGAATAGGTCTTATGTGAGTTGTCTCTTTGGAGGACCTTGTAAGTCCATGCATGGAACATACGTTCCTTTGCATTCAGTAGGCAATATATGAATGATTCTTTTTTCCTATGGTGGCAGTGTGGACAATTCTAAAGAAGTAGGAAGTTTATGGATGGACATCTTGACAGAAGGGACACTCAAATCGGAAGATTACATTATTGAAGGTCTCAACAAATATCTGTTCCGTTGAGACCATCAATAAAGGAATCTTCAACCGCATCTTGCATTGTAAGTTAGTCGCCTGCAGCAATTTGAGTGTTCCTGTATTGATGTATACCTCCGTATGGTCATCCTGCATCTTTGACTCTCCATTCTTCTTTCAGAAAGGTCTAGCATACCCAACTGAGGGCTCGGGACACTGGCAATGACCATTTCCAACAGTTTCTTCCATGCCCTCATTGGAGTTGTGCATCTTTCAGCACAGCTGTCTTAGGAGAATCTTCTACCTGACCTTCATGTCATGACTTAACTTATGATTGCCTTTTTTCTGGTTCCCATGATGTTTGAATGTGGAAAAATTTTGGCCTTTGCTGCTTTGTTCTTGTAACACTGGTTGGTGCGGGACCCACGGTGTCACGGTCCGGGATTACCCTAGAGCAGAGGTCCCCAACCGTTAGCTCGGGAGCCACATGTGGGTACAGGGCCCGTGTTGTGTGGCTCATGACTGTCCAGCTTGGTGCATTAGCACCAGGTCTAGTAAACGGCTATTAAGAGCAGATCTCTAGAAGGTTAATTTTGTGAGTATTCCCACATAGAAGAGCAGATCTGAACTGGGGTAAGATAAGAACCCCGAGATCTTGGTATATTTGCTCAATGTGATTTCTGTGGAGAGTCTGGTTGTCACTACTGGGAGGGGGGCAGGAGCTGGATGTGGCTTGTGAATTTCTTAGAGCTGAATATGGCTCTCAATGTCAGAAATGTTGGGGACCTTTGCCCTAGATGGATGTATTACTGGGTATTGATTATTGCCTCTGATGGTAAAGATAGGCTGGCTTGTCAGGAGACACCAAATACCACCCCATGGCAGTCTTCTGGCTTGCAGCAGTTGACCGGAGGATGAAGGAGGGTGAGACAGATGCATTTTCACACGGTCTGAGGTCAGGGTAGACAACACAGCATCGGAGTACAAAGTGAAGGTCAGAAGCGGAGAGGTCAGACAGGATGGAGGATACAAGTCGGGTCAAAAACAGCAGAATCAATACAAGTAACCTTGTGAACAGGACTCTAGCAGACAAGCAACTAGGGACCAACGTTCAGGTGAGGAATAGAGAGTGGAGTTGCCTGATATCTCTCCTGCTAGCAGGTGATAGGCTGGGGAAGCAAATCTCTTCAGGACAAGCGGGATACAAATTCCTGCATTGTTTAGCCTCTACGACTCGCAACCAGCTCAATGCAACTCAAGGCGATGGTCAGCTACTGGGTGGGACAGAGCGAGATACACAGTGAGTAGGTTGGTGCTTAGAAGGCGTAAAGTGGCCAACATAACAGTTCCTTAACAGATTTTGACTGATTCCTTGATATTCTATTGTTGAGACATTGCATGATCATCCTGTTTTTATGGGATCCCATCATCGTAGCTATAGGGGGTGTGGAGGTGACAGTCACATCTGAGCAGCAGAGTCTTAAGGGGGTGTCACACGCGTCAATGTCATCAGTGAGATGATCGCTGACGACATTGACGGATGATCGCTGGTGAGCTGTCACACAGGCAGACTCACCAGCGATCAATGGACCAGAGACATCGTGGAAACGATTTAAATATCGTTTCCACGATGTCTTGCTCCCGCTGCCAGCCTGCTGGAAGCGGGAGCAGGCTGGTCTCCAAGGTAAACTGCGGGTATCTAGGTGACTCACCGTGACCGGCTGACTCCGGTTGATACAGGCGATTCTTCTCCTTCCTTGTCACGGGTGGACCGCGCATGCCGGTAGTGGGGCCCGGTGTAGTGCAGATCAAAATTGAAGACGTCATAGTGGGAACAGATTAAAGGGGTTTTAATTTGTTTTTTCTTCGTGACGCCACCTATGAGTAGATTCGGTAAGGGCTACCGACGCTGCGGAACCCCCGGGGGATGGACAGCAGCAAGATGTTACGCTCCCCACAGGCTGAGCGGTGATCCCCGGAGGCTGGAGCTGCTCAAGATGTTGTGCGGCAGCTGCGGTTACCTTAGTGTGCGGACGGATAGTTCATAAGGAAACACGGACACAGATAGTCTCTGCAACGGGTCTTTACTGTAACCAGCAGGCAGTACATGGCTTACAGTGGTTGAGTAGTAGACCGGGTGGACTCAGCAGTGATAGTGTTCCTCAGAGATCCGCCATGTTCCTCCATTCTACCTACTTAGTTCCTTCTTTTTGCCAGCGTCGCCCAGGAATACCAGGTCGGGTACGGGGAGGCTGCTTCAATGCCCTATCCATGATGTACGTTCTGGATGCTTTGGGGAGCCTTGGATCCCTCAGTGGGTACACCGCTGGTTAGACGACTGGAAGACTGGCTGGTGGTGGGGTGCTCCTATAAAGCTGCTCCTCCACGGGGCTGGTTCGCGTGGCAGAGGTGAACTGCTGCCAGCTTCGGTACCAGTGAACCGGCTGTAAGTTGTGGGCACGGGAGTCTTTTGGGAACCCGTGTAGATATGCCCAATCCCGGTGGTTAAGGCCTCAGGTGCTGACACCCGACCGGTGACGGCCCAGGGGCCCGCACGGAGTGCGGAGCCCCCGCTCCTCTCCAAGTTCTAGTCTGCTCTTGTCAGGTTCTAGATTCTCACTCTACTGTGTTCTGACTGTCTAGATTATTGTCTGTTCTCTTACACTACCCTAACACTCCACCCACCAGGACCTAGGATTGGTCCCCTGTTCTAGGTGTTGTATGTTGGGTTGGATCTCAGAGTTAACTATTGCACTGCTTTGTCAGAGAATATTGCGGCTGCAATACTCCCTTGTGACGCACTCGTTGCGGGGCGCCACATAGGCAGCGCGCGCTGCCTAGTTACCCGCTGTGTACCTTAGATACCAGCCGGTGAGCAGAGGAGGCTGGTAACCAAGGTACACATCGTGTCCACCGGGCAAGCATCGCCAGGTTTTAGAACAGATTCTAAAACCTGGCGATCATCAACCAGCGATTTATCGCTGGTTGATTCAGTATGTCACACGCGTCAATATCGCTGCAACGTCACGTGCAGCCGTGATCGTGCAGGCGATATTGACGCGTGTGACATACCCTTTAGGGGGAGGCAAAAATTCATTTTGGCTACAAATACACAAGTATAATAGGGACCACATGGCTTTTATAAAGATAGCATTGAGCTTTCAGATATTACTCTGGTGGAAGCCTTTCATCAAATAGGAAATGCCAAAGTGGACAATCCTTTTCAGGTTTAAAGGCCCTGACACACATAAAGAGATCACTAACGAGATCGCTGTTGCGTCACGGATTTCGTGACGCAACAACGATCCCAATAGCGATGTCGTTCTGTGTGACACGCACCAACAATCTAGCCCCTGCTGTGAGATCGTTGATCGTTACACACTGCTATGGGTCATTCCTGCGTCGTTGTGCTCCTGCTGGGAGCGCTACATCGTTGTGTTTGACAGATAATGAGCAACCATCTCAATGCAACGCTATGGAGAGAAAATTCACAGTGACCTCAGTATAATTCTCGATCGCTAGTGCATCGTTTTTCACATCGCTGGTAAGATGCATGTTTGCCATGTTATCAGCGATGTGTAAACGACGCACCAGTGATCTCTGTACGTCGTTATCGGGATTGCTGATGCGTCGTTATGTGAGACTGGGCCTTAAGTCGTGAGCACTGTAGGTTTTTTCACTATGTTTTAATAATCACACTAGAGTTGATGTAATTGATATCTAAATCATCTTACTGAACTTAAATGTGAATAATTCATCGGGATAATCAGATATGCAACAGTTAAGGGTATTGGTTCTCATGTGGATTATCACAAAGGTCATTCTTGCAGGGGTTCCTCAGCGGAGACATAATAATTAGTGTAAGTTTCAAGCAAAACAGAAAACTTTGTGTTTTTTGTGCTCAGGATGACAAACATGCAAAAAATTCAATAATCAGCCAGAATTAGAGCTCTGGGAACGGAGAACTCCCGAGAGGTGAGCATTAGTGCTTAATGACTAGACTGTTTTTTTCTTTGCCTTTTGTGACTAATTAGTGATCTATCTTTGTCTTCGATGATAATAACAATCAAGAATGATTAATAATTTGATTTATTGCTGCTTATAACACAACTTCACATTCACCACTTTCAGCATATGTTTCAAAAAAGTAATAGAAATTCTGTCTGGCAGAAAGCCATACGACACTTCATCAGGTCATTGTGCGGTCTTATTGAAGGAAAGAGCTGAGCTACGTTGGCCAAATCAGATCTGCTGCTTTGCACTGATGAGGGGCAACACCCTGAAACACGTGTCTGCAAATGGAGTTTCTGGATTGGCTTCTTATCCTAAGGTCGGAAACACACTATCCGAGATGCAAACGAGATACTCACATGAGTGTCGCTTGACTCACCCGGATCGACAGCCGACTCTCTAGAGAAGAGCGAGTAAGCTCAATAGAAACACAAACAGCTGACGTGCTCCATTCTAGAGAGACTGCGGCCGTCCTGGGTGAGTCATGTGAGCATCTCCTATGCATCTTGCATAGTGTGTCTCTGGCCTTAGTCATGTGGCAAGGCTCGTTAAAGGATCCATACTGACTTTTCGGATTGTTACAACCAATAGGCGGCACCAAAAACCAAGTCCTCATCCTTCTGAAGGGTCTATTTGTAGAGCTATTGTAGACCATACTGACATGTTTTGAAGACAAGGGGTTACCGACCTTTGTTGGCACCAATAGGTTTTCATTTAGTGTTTTGAATTTTCATGTTTTTGGTAACCATTCCAAATGGCCAACGTGTACTTTGATGACACCCAAAAAGGATGTGCTGTTAGAAGGGATGTTGGCTTCAAGCCTCACTATTCCACAAAACTGCCCTCACCAAAATTACTAACGACTTACGGCAAAAGCTAACAGACAATTCTCTATTCTCCTCCTTCTAGACCTGTCCTTTGCTTTTGATACAGTTGACCACTCACAGATCCTCTCTTCATTTGGTATCACAGGTCTTGCCCTATCCTGGATTGCCTTATACCTTTCTGACTGAACATTTAGCATCTCCCATTCCCACACTACTTACTCTTACTCATCCCACCCTCCCTCCGATGGAATCCCGCAAGGCTCCGTCCTTGGACTCCTACTTATCTCCAGCCATACCATTGACCTGGGACAACTCAAAAAGTCCCCTTCTGGTTTGCTTCCAATACAGTACAGCATTTCTGGTGACTGTAGTTGAGTTCGAAGAGAAGAGAAATGGCCGACTACTCCCTTTGATAGCTAAGCCAGCTATGGTTGTGACAAAAATGGGGCTGTCTGAGCTTTCAAAATAATTAGCTAGCCCTCCTCAAACTTGGATTCCTCTCTATACCGGGCACCCACCGGCAGAGGACCTACCAGGAGCGGAGCATATAGCTGAAGATCAGGACACCTTTCACACCTGAGGTATATTAATAAAGCTGCATAACGCACTAATTTACAGAAACACTTTTAACAACTTTATTTTTAGCTGAACAGTCCCTTAAATACACTGAGGATGGTCTTCCAGCCCAGCACTTTCATAGGCTTTTGTCAATAACTTGTCAAAATACAAAGGAGCAAGGGCAAGTCTGAACGCTTGATTTACAACAGATATATACGCTTTTTAGGACTGAATGGTGTGTAACCCTAAATATAAGGGAAAGATGAGCCAGCAAATGATACAGAAAAGGAGCTGTCAGAGAGGGCTAGTAAACGTGGATCCTGTATTATCAATTGTATATAGAGATGTTATCAGTCATTGTACAGGAGGAGGAGGTGAGCTGTGATATCACCTATTGTGAATGGTGGATCCTGTGTTATCTACTGTATATAGAGGTATTATCAGTCATTATACAGGAGGAGGAGGTGAGCTGTGATATCACTTATTGTGAATGGTGGATCCTGTGTTATCTACTGTATATAGAGGTGTTCTCAGTCATTATACAGGAGGAGGAGGTGAGCTGTGATATCACCTATTGTGAATGGTGGATCCTGTGTTATCTACAGTATATAGAGGTGTTATCAGTCATTGTACAGGAGGAGGTGAGCTGTGATATCGCCTATTGTGAATGGTGGATCCTGTGTTATCTACTGTATATAGAAGGTGTTATCAGTCATTGTACAGGAGGAGGAGGTGAGCTGTGATATCACTTATTGTGAATGGTGGATCCTGTGTTATCTACTGTATATAGAGGTGTTATCAGTCATTGTACAGGAGGAGGAGGTGAGCTGTGATATCACCTATTGTGAATGGTGGATCCTGTGTTATCTACTGTATATAGAGGTGTTATCAGTCATTGTACAGGAGGAGGTCAGCAGTGATATCACCTATTGTGAATGGTGGATCCTGTGTTATCTACTGTATACAGAGGTGTTATCAGTTATTGTACAGGAGGAGGAGGTGAGCTGTGATATCACCTATTGTGAATGGTGGATCCTGTGTTATCTACTGTATATAGAGGTGTTATCAGTCATTGTACAGGAGGAGGAGGTGAGCTGTGATATCACCTATTGTGAATAGTAGATCCTGTGTTATCTACTGTATATAGAGGTGTTATTAGTCATTGTACAGGAGGAGGTGAGCTGTGACATCACCTATTGTGAATGGTGGATCCTGTGTTATCTACTGTATATAGAGGTGTTATCAGTCATTGTACAGGAGGAGGTGAGCTGTGATATCACCTATTGCAATTGATTGATTTTGTGTTATCTTTCTTTAAGTAGAGTGATTATTAGCCCTTGTACAGGAGGAGGAGGTGAGCTTTAAAAGCAACTACCGGTATTATGAATGGACGATCCAGTCTTCTCAGCTGTGTTATGAGTCAATGTAGCATTGTCTCTGCTAAGGAATCTGCTGAAAGGTTTCTGTAAAGAACAGCAAATAGGCCAGCATAAAATAATGCAAGATTTCTCTTTTTTTATTTTTTAATACAGATTGTGATATTAGGAAAAATACCATTTCCAAATTACAGTATGTTTTTAATAAATTAAGCACATAAACCATATTATAACAATATGTCCTTTTCTGTTCATAAATTCCTTTTACATAGCAAAACCTGGCACCAGAATGGTAGCTTATGTTTGAGCTCTGTGAACGGCATTCCCTCTTCAAAGAGAGTAGACGGTTCGTCAACCTATCCAAGGATCCAAGACGACCCTGACATTTTCTACTCCATCCTCAGCCTTAAAGTGCAGATGGGGTGTTACTGGTCTCAGTGCTGAAGATTTGGGTATTTATTGCAAAGAAAAAAATTACGGTAATAAATCTGAAATAAGACCTCATCTCCCACTCACTTAATAGTATGGATCCACATTCCTCCTGCACTTCATGTAGGTCACTCTCTACCTTTGAGCCAGTCATGGTAAAAGTTCCCAGGCTCCTCTTTTCTTCTTGTTTTGATACTTGCAAAAAATGAGCCTATTCTCTCACATCATGAATTCCTCTCTGTAACCTTGTTCTTATTCTTTTTCTTTCCAATTGTCATAACCCCATGACTAAAAAAAACATCTCTTGACCCATTCTGCTTTGCTAACTACGCGTCTGCTAGAACACCTGTTTTACTCTAGTCCTACGACAGAAGTCACTACGCGGCACGGTAGTCAAACGTTCCGTGGTCAGATAACAAGGGACCACGTTGTGGACTAGAGTCATAGACAATGGTGTAGTCTGGTTCTGAGGCGTAGCACCTGTTCCAAAGGTCCTCTAAATGATACCCTACTGTCCACAGATGAGACACCATTCCCAGTTCTACAGTCTCTCTCGTTGTATTTTCTATGGGGCACCATAGGACAGGAGATATCCCATAAAGTCCACGGAGCCATTGGCTCCTATTAGATATCCATATTAACCATGCAAGAGGCGGTGGTGACATTAATAAACTGTTGGTTCCTTACTTCCATATAACATGACTCTTCGGCTGCCAGTTACTGCAGGGTTTCTCTCCTCCTGCCAAAATCCTTCATGCCGACTTTGCCTAAGGGAAGAAGCCATTCTTCTTGCATCCTGCAGATTGGCTTTAACCATAATCTGCCCGGTGTACATTAATCTCCGATGTCTGTTTCTCCTCGTTGAGGAATTCGTTAAGTCATTTTTTTGGCAGCTCAACAGTGGATTGTGTGCCAATAATACAGGCAGCGCATATTGATAATTAATTAAATAACTTTTACATTTCTCCAGCTGAATCCACGCCGAACCCTTCAATTATGCATTCAGCGTGCACATTGTTCTTAATCGGGCAATGTTTTGATTTGTTTAAAGTGAACCTGTCAGCATTTTGTTTTTTCCCGTATAAGCTGTGGCCACCACCAGTAAGCCCTTATATACTACATTCTAGCAAAGTCCCAAGGCCAATCTGTATAATACAAAGAAAAGCTTTTATTATACTTAGATTGGGAGCAGTCTGGTCCGATGAGTGTCTCGAGTTTTCGTCGGGGGCCTCTCTTCTTCCCTTTGATCGCCGTTCTCTTCTCTGCTTCAGCGGGGAACTCGTCCTACGTCACCAGCACACAGCGTCCTCCGTTGCGCCCCTGTGAACGTGTACTTCGCTCTGCTTTGTTGAGGGCAAAGTATTGTACTGCGCAGGAGTGGAGGAAGATCAAAGAACGCCCCCTTAGTGCTCAATCGTTCTTTGTCCTTTCTCCACACTTGCGTAGTACAATACTTTTTGCTTTACCTTCAACGGGGCAGAGCAAAGTACATGTTCACAGGAGCGCAATGGAGGATGCTGTGTGCGGGTGACATAGGACGAGTTCCTAGCTGAAGGAGATAAGAGAACGCGATCACTAGAAGAAGGGAGGCACCGGACGGAGACCTGAGACACCCATCAGACCAGACCACTCCCCATGTACGTATAATTCAAGCTATTTTTTTTTACTTTTTACAGATCGACCTGGGGACTTATATACAGCATTCTAGAATATTATATATAATGGTACCTTTACACGCCGCCACTGCAGGATGCATACAACCCGCTACAGGCTACAAATGTAGCTTGTCGCGCCAATATGCCCGAAATAGCGGCGTTGAAGACGGGACGACACAGCCGGCTACAGATACATCTGTATCCGTGCACTGCCCATAAACAGATGGCTACATCGCCGATTGTAGCAAGCTGTATCGGCGTGTAAAGAACCACAGAAGGGAACTGTGGACACCCGGCGATGTAGCTGCAATGTAGCTAAGGCGTCACCAAGCTCCGTGTTACCGCGCCCCTTCAGCGATCATTGGAGGAAGCTCCTGCGTTGCGATTGGTTGTTGCCGCACAGGCGGCATATTTAAGGAGCTGACGAGTCACACTACACAATTGCTCGAGCGTCAAGTATTAATCAGCCTCCTGCGATGCCTGGCCAATCATGGTATTATTGCTTTGTCCTATCAGCGTACGGACGTCTCGTAATCCACAATTGTACACGCCTATGTGCTGTCCTGCTGCACCAGGTACGCCCATAGTAGCTGGTTGTAGCGGTGTGTAAATGAGCTACAGATGGCTACTTGAGACACCCGGCGATGTATCTAGCTGTAGATGTAGCGTAGCGTAGCACCTTGTGGCGGCGTGTAAAGGAGGTGCGTTTACCGTTTGTAACCGTTTGGGCGTGCTCGTGCACGTGAAGTAGCCGTTGGTATCCATCCTGCAGTGGCGGCGTGTAAAGGTACCATAAGGGCTTACTGGTGGAGGCCACAGCGTATATGCAAGAAAACTGCTGACTGGTTCACCTTAATTCAAGGGTATTTCCGGTATTCAAAAGAAAAAATGTTCCCAAGCACTAACAGGCAGTTAGTTACTACCTACCTGTCTGTTGTACTCAGTGGCATTCACTGCCGGCACAGAGTGAACACACACCGCTCCTGCCGGGGATGCAATGGCCTCGTCAACAGAGTGGGGTCTTCTTTTCGTCTCTTCTCTGTAGATGGAGTGGAACAGCTGATGTTGTTTTCATTGATACCTGGCTTCTCCTACCCAACTGGTAGAGCCGACTGTCTATATTCATGACATCAGCTGTGACATGATCAATGGAGTAGAGAAGCCGCCGCTCTGTTGAGGCAACCTCAACAGAAGCTGTAGAATTGCTGGCAGAAGCAGACTGCTCTGTTTGCGATGAACGGCACCCGGTACATCGGGAGGTAAGGTGTCAGCTACCTGTCTATTAATGCTTAGGCACATTATTCTTTTGTAAAATCACAGTTATACCCTTTTACTTTGTCCCCAGTTGTTATAGTAATATCTGCAACGTTTATCTGCAGAATTACAATAACCGCGTGCCGAGGTCTGACCCGCATACCATTCTGTACCGGCGTAGGATTGTTTACCCCTGTCTTATGGGATGATTTGCATTAGTGATTGGTGGTCCGGGGTCTCGGCTCCTGGAGATTTTAATGAATGCATGTGCATTATCGGAAGATTAACTTGGCACAACCTGAGCTGGATAGGATTTGTGACTCTTTCGAAGATTGATTCCTGCAGAGACTCCTCACCTTGGTTTGTCCACAGGAGCATTTATAATAGACACTGATGTCGATCATCCGGTCACTTATTTATTTCTATCCAGTTATTTATATGGAGGGTAATATATTCCACTCGTGACAGATCCTGTTACCGGTTGGACTCACAACCTAATCACCTTGATGGAAGAATTGCAGATGATCCTATTTAAAAGGGATTTTTTTTTCAGGTTTTAAAGGCGACATCTCCTGCATTTCATTTTAGTTTTAGTTATTTCATTTTACATCAAAGCATTCATAAGATAGTTTTGTTTTTTGTTTATTAATTTTTTTTTTTTGTAGCTAATTTTTTTTTTCTTCCAAACTCGGCCATTTTGAGACCTACACTGGCGAAAATGAGAGAACAATGCATGATAGTTTTTTTTTTCAGGCAGAATGTAATCTACATTGATGAACAATTGGCGGTTTCTGTGTAAGAGGTGCACGTGATGATCATAATTAGAGAACAGCAATGACAGAGAAAGTTTAAACTAAATGTTGTGAAGGTTACAACAGTCACAATCAATAGGAAGAGTACATGCCTTTGCTTTGTACAGGCCTTTGCTGTCAATGACTTCAGCTCATCTGCGGCACAGGACATCACTAGTCTCTCACACTGCTCTGGGGGGGATTTTGCTCCACTCTTCTTCCAGTCTCTTCCACAGTTCTTTGACTGTTGTGGGTTTCTTGACCATAACTTTGTCACCAAGGATTTTCCCGAGGTTATTTATTGAGCTTTGATCAGGACTCTGGGCGGCCAGTTCATTGTTTCAATGATTTTGGTTTCAAGGAGCTGCCTCACCCGTTTTGCTGTGTGACAGGGGGAGTTGTTCTGCACTAAAATTGCTGGCTGATTGAGTGCTGAACGCAAGTAAGGAACCACGTGTTGGTGAAGAAGGTTGTGATACACACTTGCATTCACTCTATGTAGCTGTATGAGAGGCCCAACCCCTGTAGTAGAAAACATTCACAAACCATGACACTTCATCCACCACCTTTCACTGACTTCTTTACACACTTTGGGTTCAGTCTTTACCCAGCTTGTAGATGTAATGTTTCCCATCAGACCCAAATAAATTAAACTTGTTTTCATCAGTATAAAGAACTGTGGACCACTTCTCCTCTGTCCACACAACCTGCTCTTCACCAAAGATAAGCCTAGCCTTTTGAATCTTTCTGCCAATGAGAGCTTTCGTTGTCTTTCAGTCCAAATGCTCTTAAACATCATGACACTGTATGGCAAGACAGATCCTTACCCTGTTCAGTGCTGAACTGACGAGCTATTCCAGCTGCAGTGTTAAAATGATTACCCATGGAGATTCTCCGTATTATCTTATCCTTACATTTGTCTTTTGGGGGTGACCTGCCTTCTTAGCGGACTTGAAAGAGTTTGTGATATTGTAAAGATGCAATATTCTAGAAATCACAGACTTTGAATGACCAACTTCTGTTTCTATGGCTGATAGGCCGACCCCTTTATCCTTCATCTGGACAACCTGCTGCCGGAGGGTTTCAGTCACTTTAGAACGGCTCACCATTTTTGCAAAGTGAGTGCAAACTGGAAAGTTAGGCTGCCAGTTACCTAGTGTTTGTCAGAAGGAAATTAGCTCCAGGTGCCAGATTAACACCAATAACTTGCAGGTACTTGAAAGTGTTCTCTAATTTTGGTCAATATCTTTTTCATTTATCTTAATTACATTTTTGTTCTGTGCTTTAGAATATATTGAATTTATGAATTAAGCTTAAAATACTGCTAATTTACTCATGTTGGGATACTTTCACATAGGACAGCACAATGACCTTAACTTGAAGGAAATTGTGTGTTGTTCTCTAATTTTGATTGCCAGTATACACTTGCTATTTGCGTTGTTAGTATAGAAAGTAAAGCAGTTGCCAAATAACTGTCAAAAGTTATAACCGTCTTCTGATTGATTGTTTATCTCTTACTTTCATAGAATAGTAAGAGGAACAAAATATTCAGCACCCGTGGTGCGCAGCGGCAACAATTTTGCTCACACCCTTGACCACATACCTGTAGACACACCCTGTGTCAGACTGGGGCAGTGGTGGCCCACCAGTAACATTGACTCTGGGGGCCACTGATCACCTGAATGCAATCATTACATTCACATATTTACCTATGCTTCTATATAATAATATACCTGGGTTGTTTGTAAGATGAATGGTGAGATGCTTCATTAATCTCCGCATAGTGAAACAAGTGTATCGTGCCAACTACTGATCATATTTGACGAGTAAGTGACATATTACTGCAGAGGAGCCCACCGGAGGAATCCCCGACTCTCCCACCGGCCAGTCCGAGGCTGGACACACCCATTTAGAATGAATTTCTGCATTTTCAAGCGGAGATGGCATGGAGGTGGCATTTTTGCACGCGGGGACATTCAGCGGATTGTCTTGGACAGCAGGTTGTAGACTGAAATCCAGGACTATCCTGCTGTATTCTGGACATTTGGAACTTACGGATTTGCTGTTTCTTCATTAATTTATAGTTGAAACAGCCTTAACTTTTTTGTTTGTTTGTACGGAAGCTTCATTATATGAGGTCTTGCTTTGTTTAAGATGAGTTGTAGGTTTTTTGGTATAAGTGTCATTTTCCCAGACACATCTGTAAGTCTGTGTTCACATGCAGTGTAAATTGTGTTTTTACTACCATACTGTATGTATATGCTTAGAACATTTGCTGCATAGTTGTACACTCTGTGTGTTGTAGTGAGTGTGTTGGGGGACACTCACTGGGTAGCAGGACTGAGGCAGACAGACATATTTTTCATTAAAATAAGTCCATCTGGTTTATTGCACAACATAAACAGTCCTTTTTAAATCAGCGAAACATTAGTGACATACAGTCTGTCCCAATGACGGATACGCCCGCTTGGCTTTATTTATGTAGTCTCTTGGCATAGGTTACCTTTCAGGAACTATTAGTAGCTCCATTTACTGACTCCTGCCAGTCCATAATTTAGGTCACTGCCTATCTGGCATCACCAACTCTTGTGAGTTCCAGATCCACCAGCAGGACTGTAGTTTCCTGGATACCCCTGTGGTCTCCTTGACGTTTACCTTCCAGGGCGCCGGACATTTCTACGGATTCCATCCCAGGTGTGTTCCAGGACATGGGTCACTCCAAGCAGTGAGAGTGAGCCCTCACAGGTTGTGCTATATCTCTGTACTTCATGCCTTCCAAGGGTACCAGCTGGTCCCACGTAGGAGAGGTCCCATGGTCCCTAGACCTCCTTCTTTCCAAGGAGCCTCCTGCTTCTAGGCAGTATGGCCAGAGCCATCCCAGGCTTTGCACACATAGATTCTCCACCTTGTGCTTCTGGCAACATGGCCGCTTCCAACCCAGAGGAACACGTGACCAAACACGAAGTCAGACTATATCCCATATGTTCAACATGAGACACTCCTATGTGAGGTTTCAAGATAGCCAAACATGCACACATTTTTAACGTTGCTAACACGTTGCTAACCTGCAAACTCAACACTTGCAATGCATTAAGCTTTATGGCACCACAAGTCCCATAGTAAACTTTCTGGGTTTACATCTCATAGCGCAACCTGCCTCTGTGATATATACCTGTTATTTGCAATGCAGCAAGCCGATACATTACAGTGTTGTAAGCACTGTTTGGTGCAATTTCTTTCTTTATTAGTGTGATGCTAGTTTCTATGGTAGCAGGGTTGTGGCACAGAATGTGACATACATCACTCCAAAAAAAGTAGGAATAGAGACAACAGAGTGGTCAAGCAATCCAGGGTCAGGTCCAGGAGAGTTTGCAGTACATCAGGAGAAGACAAAGAAATGGTCAAATAGCGGTCCAATGTCACGTATACCTGGAGAGTGAGACAAGGATCCTGGGAGTAAACAGGCTTAAACAGGTAACAGTCCAGGGATTAAAAACCAGGGGAAAGATAACAGGCACAGGAAAAAGGCAAATAGTATATAAAGGTCAGTCCAGATCAGTAACCAACAGGAGTACAGACCATACAGCACTTTATGCAAAGTGTACAACTGCCATCAATCTGGGGAAAGCTGCAGAGTTAAGTAACAGAGCAATCACAGGACGTAGAAACACTTGAGTAATTCAGTCCTTTCCAGAACCAACATAAAGAATAACTCTGAACATAAACATACTTACAACTCCTCCACACCTAGGTACCAGAAGCGGCAACATACAAAAATGTCCAAGACGTGCTGCTTGGAGGATTGTAACAATACGTCTCTATGTGATGCATTAAAAAATGCAGCTGCATCTTTAAATACAAAATCAGTGCTTTTCTAAACTCTAAACATGCATTCAAATGTTGCTTCAAATCTGCACTAAAATGTAATAAGATGGGGAAAAAAGGCAATACAAAACAGCTGTCATTAAATGCTCAATCCTATCATAATAAGATGACTCTGTTCACCCTTTTCCAGCCTATGACACACCTGGTATAATACGGGAATGATGTAGTACAGTGCTTTCTCCAGATTGCGACATGGGAGCTGTGTGCACAGCTATATCTATATATAGTCCTAACTCTACTTTATCTAGACCTCCAGCAGCTCTCTAATTTGAATAATATGACCCTGCTCACCATCTACCAGTCTGTACGACAGAGCTGGTGGATAAGCTTCAAAAGATAGGAGGTGCCAGCATATTGTGACTGTACTGTACAATCGATGCTAGTGGAAAAACTGTAATATGTCATGGATTTTTTAAATAAATAAGAAAGTAAATTAAATAGGAAACATATCTATTTTTCCCCATCTCCATCAAAGCACCACAGAGAGAGGGGATCTGCTCGTAGGACAGGAAACCTACAGATTTAAAAGGAAGAACTTCTCTTCCAGTATCAGTGGTTTCTTTTCCTTGGGTGGTTGGCTGGCTGAACCAGGGTCAGTGGACCACTTGGATCTTTTAGGATTGCCAGATTTGCTGTAGTCATCAGTCCAAGCCTCTGCCGCGCCTGTCTTGAAGACCACTCAGGAGACGTTCTGGGGCGAGTGGGCCCTGAGAGGCCTTTCATCCCATGTAATCTAGGAGAAGCCTTCCATCCAGGGGCGGACTGGCCCAGGTGGCAGGGGGGCAAGTGCCCCCTGGGCTGGTGGTATAGCCCCCACCCAGGGTCGCCCACCCACATAAACGGGCCGGCCCTCCCCGCCGAAAATTTCCGACAGCACCCCCCCATCCCCCCGATCCTCACCTAAGGCCTGGCAGGACCGAGACGGGCCGACGAAATTTTCCGACAGCCCACCTCTGCCCCCCCACCTTCCCCCCCCCCCCCCCGGTCCTCACCTTAGGGCTGGCGGGTCCCAGATGGGCCGCCGAAAATTTCCGACATCACCCCCCGGTCCTCGTAAATTTCCGACAGCACCCCATGCCCCCCCCCCGATCCTCACCCAAGGGCTGGCGGAATAATATTGACACTCAGGGCTTGCATCGCCAGTCAGCCCCTGCTTCCATCCCATGCAATCTAGGAGAAGTCTTTCATCCCATGCAATCTAGGAGAAGCCTTTCATCCCATGTGATCTAGGAGAGACATCCATCCAATGTAATCTAGACAAGGTTTCTATGCTGTGCAATATAGGAGAGGTCTTCCATCCCATGTAATAGTCTAATTGACTGCCTTTGAACCGACCCCAGATTTCCAATATCTTTTTAAAAATGTGAGCCCCATATTGATCCCATATTCTAGATGTACAAAAACTACTAGAAAAAAAGCAGCATCAAAAAACCTTACCATCCATGCCAAAAACAGAAACCAAGTGCACTTACAGGACGCAGTCAGAGCCCAAATGTGAAGCAAGCCCAGCTGCAGGCTGATGAATCACCTCTACCAGCAAGATGTGGGAGGCGACTTGCCATGCATACAATGGGCCTGCATAGAGCACCATTCACACTGATACATATGATGCAGAGTGTCTGAAAGCTACCCAACCGCTCTGCTGCCTAAGCATTGGGCTGCACAATACGATGCTTCTGCACCACTAGATGAATGGCGCCCCTATGGGCCCAACTGCACCCTGGATGGATAAAAAAGTGCAAAAGTTTTTTATATGATAAATAAAAAACCTTTTATAAATGGGATTTTGGTTCATGTATTGGCCCAAGACATTTAAGCTGATGATCCACGTTACAGAATCCCATGCTCATCAGTCTTAACAAAACTGTACAAAAACTACTAGAAAAGAAGCAGCATAAAAAAAAACCTTACCATCCATGCCAAAAACAGAAACCAAGTGCACATACAGGATGCAGTCAGAGCCCAAATGTGATGTTAGTTTTAGGGCCGCTTTACACACACCAACTTCTGTGTCCAACTTCTGAACAGATCTCTGGTTGCAGTGAAATCATGGACACATTGTTTCATTTTGTGGATGTGTACAAATAACAATGTGTCCATGATTTCACTTCAACCAGAGATCTGTTCAGAAGTTGGTCACAAAAGTTGGTGTGTGTAAAGCGGCCCTAAAACTAACATCCTTCCAAGACTTTTCTTGTGCTGCACCAGTTCTCTAGAGTGTGATACCCCCAACAATTAGATTTATTCCAAACATTCACAGTTTTAAATGTGCCCTAAAAATACATCTTTTAAGACAGACCCAAGTCAATTTTTTCTTTCCTTCCCTTCCTTTTGATATGATTTTTAGAACCTCATTCCTTCATTTTCCAGTATTCCCCATACTCCTCCTACCTGAAGGCACTTTATATCTGTACATACACATGGCCGGTGCAGATTTATTGCCTTGTTTTATAAAATGCTGATGTTAAACAAGGTCTTTTTACATTTTTTGGTAATCCTAGTTTCCTCACGGTGTAAGCTCTTGCGAGAAAAAAAAAAAAAAAAAAAAAAAAAAAAAAAACGTCTTTGCCTTTCCCTATCACCATGTCCTTTTACTTCACCATCTATTGTTCTATGCGCTCTTGCTGGAAGCCAATGACCTAGAGGGACACTCAAACACTGTGCATAACTCCACTCACTACTAACCTTTACCATGTCTTGTATTTCACTGTTTGTTTTCTTATGTGCTCTCGCCACCAATTTTTATCACCCCATCCCCCCTCCATCACCACTCATTCACATCAGTCCCTCTCTCCTTCCCTACTCTATGTACAGCTCCCATGCTATCTTCAGTTTACTGAAGACTCTCAGCCCATCATATTCCAAAGCTTGTCACAATAAATCATGTCCTAATCCCAAAAACTATCTGCTCTTTCTCTTTTTACTGCTGCTCCTCTCAGGTGATATCTCTCCCAACCCTGGTCCGCCATCTGCGAACTTCAACCCCTCTCCCACCTCACACAGAAACCCCACTAACCTTATTAATATCACCTGCACACCTTCACCTCCCTCTTTTAATTGCGCTCTCTGGAATCCACGGTCTGTATGCAACAAACTTCCCTTCATTCACAATTACTTTCTTACCAACTCTCTTAACCTGCTGGCCCTCACAGAAACCTGGATCCAGGATTCAGACACTGCTTCCCCTGCTGCTATTTCTTACGGCGGCTTACATTTCTCTCACTCCCCTAGACCTGGGAACAGACGTGGCGGTGGAGTCGGCCTCCTCCTGTCCCCACAATGTACTTTCCAGGTCATTCCTCCAGCCCCATCACTCTCATTCCCTTCTTTTGAGGTCCATACCATTAGGCTATTCCATCCCCTCCCCCTCAAAGTAGCAGTGGTATACCGCCCCCCAGGGTCACCCACCCAGTTCCTCGACCATTTCTCCGCTTGGCTCCCGCATTTCATGTCCTCAGATTTACCAACCCTTATTCTGGGAGACTTTAACATTCCCATAAACAGCCCCATCTCCTCATCTGCATCCAAGCTCCTATCTCTAACTACCTCTCTTGGCCTATCACAGCTCTCAACCTCTAAGACACACGAAAACGGTAACACCCTTGACCTTGTCTTTACCCGGCTCTGCTCATCCTCCCCCTTGGATAACTCAACTCTACTCTCTGACCACAACATTCTTTCCTTCTCACTCACTAACCCTCGGCCAACACAGCCCAAGCCTACCTATCACACATCCAGAAATCTACAGGCCATAAACCCTCAAGCACTCACAGACGTCCTCATCTCATCTCTGTCCCCAATCTCTTCAATCTCCTGTCCAGATCAGGCAGTAAATCACTACAATGACTCTCTCAGAAGCTCCCTGGACCAAGTAGCGCCCCTCACCCGCAGAACCTCCAAACAGAGAACAAAACAGCCCTGGCTCACATCACAAACCCGATTCCTCCAGCGATGCTCCAGGAGTGCTGAACGCCTATGGAGAAAAACTCGCTCACCAGGAGACTTTATCCACTATAAATTCATGCTCAAAACCTACAACTCTGCCCTTCACCTTGCCAAACAGACCTACTTCACCACCCTGGTCTCCTCACTATCCAACAATCCAAAAAAACTCTTTGACACCTTTCACTCTCTCCTCAGTCCTAAAGTGCAGGCCCCCATCACCGACCTCTGTGCTGATGACCTGGCTTCCTACTTCATGGATAAAATAGACAACATCCGCCAGGAAATCAGCTCTCAGCCTCCAAGCACTGCCACCCCCATTCTTCCTCACATCCCCTCCGGTTCACTCTCCACATTTGACCCAGTCACAGAAGAAGAAGTCTCCAGGCTCCTATCTTCCTCTCGTCCCACCACATGCACTACCGACCCCATTCCCTCACACCTGCTCCAGTCCCTCTCTCCAGTCGTCACCACTCATCTAACCAAAATCTTCAATCTCTCCCTCTCTTCTGGCATTTTCCCCTCCTCCTTCAAACACTCGATCATTACTCCATTATTAAAGAAAACCACTCTTGACCCAACCTGCACAAATAACTACAGACCAGTCTCCAATCTCCCCTTCATCTCTAAACTCTTGGAGCGCCTGGTCTATTCCCGCCTCACCCGTTACCTCTCCGCTCACTCTCTTCTAGATCCATTACAGTCTGGTTTCCGCCCCCTTCACTCCACAGAAACTGCCCTCATCAAAGTGACCAATGACCTTCTGACAGCAAAACGTAATGGTGACCACTCTCTGCTTATTCTCCTTGATCTCTCTGCAGCTTTTGACACTGTCGACCATCAGCTCCTACTCTCTATGCTGCACTCCATTGGCATAAAGGACACTGCTCTCTCCTGGCTCTCCTCCTATCTTTCTGACCGCTCTTTCAGTGTATCTTTTGCTGGCTCCACTTCCCCCCCTCTTCCCCTCACTATTGGGGTCCCTCAGGGTTCAGTCCTTGGCCCTCTCCTCTTCTCTCTCTACACGGCCCCGATTGGACAGACCATCAGCAGATTTGGCTTCCAGTACCATCTTTATGCTGATGACACTCAACTATACACCTCAGCCCCTGACCTTACCCCTGCGGTAGTAAAGAACACCAATGACTGTCTAGCTGCCGTTTCCAATATCATGTCCACTCTCTATTTGAAACTAAACCTTTCCAAAACTGAACTTCTTCTGCTCCCCCCATCCACTAACCTCCCTAAATCGGACATCTCTCTCTCAGTGTGCGGCACCACGATAACGCCTAGACAGCAGGCTCGCTGTCTGGGTGTTATATTTGACACCGATCTCTCCTTCTCCTCCCACACACGCAATCTCTCATCCGCTCCTGTCGCTTACACCTGAAGAATATCTCTAGAGTCCGCCCCTTTCTCACCCTGGAAACAACAAAAACCCTCACCGTGGCCCTAATCCATTCCCGCCTTGACTATTGCAACTCTCTATTAAGCGGCCTCCCCCTCACCAGACTTTCTTCTCTCCAGTCCATCCTTAATGCAGCAGCCAGGATCACCCATCTGGCCAATCGTTACTCAGATGCCTCTGCTCTGTGCCAGTCATTGCACTGGCTGCCCGTATATTACAGGATCAAATTCAAATTGCTTGTTCTCACCCACAAAGCTCTTCACAGTGCAGCTCCCCCCTACCTCTCCTCCCTCATCTCTGTCTATCACCCCACCCGCTCTCTACGTTCCTCAAATGACCTTCAACTAACATCTGCACTAATCCGATCCTCCCACTCCCGGCTCCAAGACTTTTCCAGAGCTGCACCAAACCTCTGGAATGCTTTACCCAAAGAAATCAGGACTATCCACAACTTGCATGGCTTCAGACGATCCCTAAAGACGCATCTTTTTAAGGCGGCCTATCATACTCCCTAACATGTCCATTGTACTGTAGACAGTGAATGGGCTATCCTCTGGACATTATTCTTCTACAAACTCCACCAAACCATAAAGGTCTACACAGACTGATGACCATTCATGTAAGCTTAGCCCTATACCCCATTTCCTCAAGATGCCTGGACCACCAGTGCAATAAGCCCCGGCACCTTGTACAACCCCTATCCCGTTGTAGATTGTAAGCTCTTTTGAGCAGGGTCACCTTCATTTCTTGCTTTATTTATTGTATCTTTTTTCACATTGATTCTATGCCTATTGTTTTTGTATCCAATGATTGTATTTTATTTGTTCTCTATTGTAATTACTGTATATTTTCTGTACGCTAACCCTACATTGTAAAGCGCTGCGGAATATGTTGGCGCTATATAAATAAAGCTTTATTATTATTATTATTATTTCTTCCTCGGCAATGTCTGATATTCTTCTCTACTATTAAATGACTCAATGTGAAGCTTGAGGAACACTCGTAGACTTTAGATTAAAGACATCAAATATCTAAAATCAAGTTACCTTTTCAATATACCTTAATGGATTGTGGTTACGGAACCCTAGTTCCTAGAGAATCTCTTCTGTGGAGGCCCATCATGATATTGACATTACCCACAATCAATATCTTCTCATTCGGAAACATACAAAGCCAATTTTGCTAATGGAGGTGGATATTCTAATGTATTAAATGGGGCTGATCTACAAGATTTTTGGTAAATAAATATAACTAAACCCATTCCTGTGTACAAATCCTTTAATTATCTCAATTACTGAAGAGTATCTACCCAAAACCAACTCTACATAGTGCACTTTCTGGAGATCTCTTGAATAATGGTTACATTACTCCGTCAAGCAAACCTTTCAGGTCTTTGGACTATCCATGTTTAAAGGGTTATAAAATGTATATTTAATACAAAGAAGACAAAGATATTGACTATTTGCCAAGTACGACCGAGACACATTCGAGATGGACGGCGACAAACTAGAATTTGTAAAGGACTTCAGCCTATTTGGATCAATGATTATTGAAGATGCTGTGACAACACCAGAAGTCAATAGGAAAAGAGCTATGGGCAAATCAACAATGACGTCACTGGACAAGGTCTTCACATCAAGGAACATTTCACTGGTGATGAAGACGCGGCTCGTACATAGTCTGGTCTATTCTATAGTAACATACAAAAGTGAAACCTGGACGATAAAGGAACTAGACTGAAGAAGAATCAACGGCTTGGAAATGTGGTGCTGGAGAAGGAGGTTATCTGTCACGCTTCCGGGGGAAGGCGCCCTAGAGTGGACCCACTGGGCCGTGGTACCGAACTCCCCTGGGTGACCTGATCCTAGTTTACCCAACCCCTATACAGGGATTGTCAGGGGCAAGCCCAGGGGTCTAAGTACCACAGCAGCTAGTACCGGGGGGCGGCTCGTAAGGTTAGCCTATACTAAAGCACAGCTAAGGATTCCGGGATAACAGGGTACAAAGCTAGGAGAACAGGAATGGTGCTACCGGAGCAGAGCACAGCAAGGGTTCCAGGAAACGGTACAAGGCTGGAGGACAGAAATGGTGCTACCGGGGAGGAGCACAGCAAGGGTTCCAGGACACAGAGCACAAGGAAGGCCTGACCAACAGTCTGCAAGGCAGAAGCAAACTGACTTAATAATCAGGCACCTCCCATCAGAGGAGGTGGCCTGATATACCATGGGAAGAGCAGCTATTGGTCAAGGGGAGTGTCAGGTTGGACCTTGCCGGCCCCTAGAGTCACAGGGAAGGAGTGCAACTAGCGCGCCGCTGAGTAGGCTCATGAAAATGATCACAGTAATGTGCTCATGTGCGAACCCGGCAGTCAGCTGACAGGAAGGCAACATGGCGACGGCTCCGAAACACAGCACGCCTGGATGCCGGACGCCCGGTCGACAGAGGAGCAGGAGATGCCGACACTGGAGAGGTGAGCTGGGAAGCGGTGCCAGGGGGCCTAACATTATCAATATCATGGATGGCAAGAAGAACAAACACATCAAGCCAGACAAGTTACTGGAAGTAAGGATCACCAAGCTATGACTTGTCTACACATCGTACGAAGAGAGCAATCACTGGAAAAGAACATCATGGTTGGAAGAATAAGAAGGATCAAGGCAAAAAGGAAGATGAACAACCTGATGGCTTGATACAATTAAGAAATGGAGAAGAAGACTCTGTGGACTTATCTAGGCTCACGCAAGATCGATCTTCCTAAAGAGCATTTATCTATCCAGTCGTCATGGCTCAAGATCGAGCTGAAGGTCATAACATAAAAAAATAATAATAATACAAAATAACATGTATGATAATGGGGGTCAACTCTTGGCACCCCTGAAAATCTAGAGAACAAAAGGTACTTTATTACCACCGCTCCATTCACTTCTAAGAGTCTATGGAAGGGGTAGTGGACATGGGCGACCACCGCTCTCAATGAAAGGTGGCCACTCATGCAGGACCCCAGATTTGTGAGAATGGCAGAAATAAGACCAATTGCAGATTTATCCCATTACTTGTGGGTAGCTGGTAAATATTGGCGGGATAACCCCATTAATATTACAGGAACCATAATCCAAACCGGATACGTCCATTACAGCCGCTTGAGAAATTGCTTGCTTCTCCTTCTTGCATAAGCAACATTAGCCGCCTCGAAGCATATCTTAGAAATCGCATTCATTTAATGACATTTGTCACATATCTCACCCTAAGACAGGGCTCTTTTTAATTTTCCCTTTAAGGCCGTCTTCCCTGCTGCTCACACATTAGAATTAATCACGTCCAAGTAGTTTTTATGGCTTATTAGCCTTTAAGTATTTGCGAGCTCCACTATTGGTAAGGACAAGTTTCTACCACACTGTCATAGCTTAAATTAACCGGAAAAATTGTGTTTATGCCTTTCCGTAGGATCCTAGTTATATCGGCCATCAATTGATGAGCTTTCGCAGTTTGGTATTTAATTGCTGGGAAGTTTATGTGTGCCCAGTTTTCTTTGAATTAATAAATTAGGGAAAAGCCTCTGAGAATTGCCTTAAAGTTCAAAAGGAGCACAGCCACGCGTTTCGCATAATCATTCGCCTTAAATTAAATAATGGCTTGTATTTAGGATATGTACCGTATGTTCAACATAATTTAACTCTTATATCATCCCTCATGCCTGGGGAAGCCTGTCCCGGGTGGCAGCCAGATCCTGAGGCCGAGGGTGGGTGGGGGGTTGTGTTTCGGGGAGCTATCTGATCCGGCCGGGTGAGAGGGGGTACTCTTGGGTGAGGAGTGGGGAGGAAAGTGCTATCGGATACGACCGGTCGAGGGGGAAGTTCGGTCACTCACCGCATATTGCCCTCCACACAGTCCCGCTGCGGCCGCTAAGCAGTGACGGCCGTCGGCCCATGTCATTAAGGGGGCGGACCTAAATTAGGACAAAACCACCAGCCTGGGGGGCGCTTGCCCACCTGCCACCTGGGTCAGTCCGCCCCTGCCTCATGGCTTCTTTGGTTTCTTTACGCCTTTCGATGGTAAATCAATAGTACAAGTGAATATATGAAATTTTATCTTTGCAAGGAAATATTCTTCTTTCTCAACTTATGAGCCACTTCCTGACCACTCCTCATCTCATCATTCACTCAGAACTACAGCTAAAATAAGTCCTGCCAGCTCATTAAGGGGTCATAGTACAACTGAATATTAGAGTTTTATAGAAAGGGGAGGTGTAAGAACGAGTCAAAAGTAGAGGCAATGCAAAACTGCAACTTTCTAGTAAGTGTTTCATCTCACCCAGTGCTAGATTTACAGTTACACTGCTCAATACTGCTCTGTAATAGCATCCACACTGTATTGCTGCTGCTTGTGAACATGTGTTACAAAGGGAGAGACAGGAGAGCAAGATTCCCTCTTTGTGAGCTGTGTATAAGAGACACCATAGCAGCTCATTCCACCCCACCAGCTGAGAGACAACTGAACAAGTACTCTAAACGGTTCCATGAAAAATGCCCACTGGCAACCTCAGCCATGTGGGCAATTTTCCTTGTGAGCATTTTTCTGGTCAACCCCTTAGACCAATAAGAATGTGAGAATATATCCGGCTTAAAGGAAATCTGTCACCAGGTTTTTGCTACCTTATTTGAGAGCAACATAATGTTAGAAAAGAGACCCAGATTGCAGTGATGACACTTGGTTTACTGAATGCAGCAGTTGTGACACAATCAGAATTCTGGAAGTATCATGAAGCAGAGCTCAGAAAGCTAACCCCAACCACACCACAGCTGTCTGTGTATACTGTATATTGACAGTACACTGCTAATTAGTGCTAAGGACATGGTTGGACCTGGAGGCACAAAGGAAGCTAGTCAGATAGTTGTAATCTCCTGCTGACAAAATATTCATTATATTGAAACAACAGGACACAGCCTAATAAGTGACACATCCTTGGAATCAGTGTCTCAGCCCCAACATCATGCTGTCCTCAGATTACATAGCAAAAAGTTGGTGATAGATTCCCTGTAATATAAATCTGTTGGGTCCCATGTATGGCTAGAAAGAGTGCAAAAAGAAGACAACAGTCTGTACCCCTGTTTGTACTAACACAATTGAGAAGCTTTACTATGGGACTCACATCTCACATCACAAGCAGTGAAGAGTGTGCTTCTAGTGACCTATTACAAGACTGCGCAGGTATCAGTGAGCAAGTTAGTAAAAGCAGACGGCATGGCGGGGAAGCCAGATGTCATACATCTGATGTTGGGGCCAGATGTCATACACCAGGGTGTGGGGGCTGGATGCACTAAATCGGAGGCAAGAGGCCAGATGTTATAAACCAGGGTCGATGGGCCGAAGGTTATACTCTGGGGGCAAAAGGGCTGAAAGAAAACATTAAATTTAGTAATTGACGTTTGTCCCAAATCGTTTTTTTCATGTACTGTACATCTAGGCAACTACACTTTCTCCTTGTGGATGCAACCAGAAGGTATAGATAGACCAATAGTTCAGGCAATGCTCCCTAGGAATAAATTGAAATTGGGCACATCGTCAGTTGGAAGAAAGCTGTCTGTCTAATGCCACCTCCTAGTGTGGAACCCCACGCCATGGTTCGGTTGCCACACGGACACCTGGAGCCGGGAAGGATTTCCACATCAGGTAAACTTACACACAACACCTTCCACCCCAGACCTGAAGGGGGAGCTCTACTTGCTGACTTCAGGCAAGGTCCCCTATAAATTCAGGCCCGGGGGAGGAGTTAGGCAGTTCAGTACGGAGCAGTACTGAGGAAGACCCCAGGTGAACGGTGACGCGTTAGCCCTGTGATAGAGGGGAAGCCTAGCCAGTGTGAGGGACCCAAGAGTGAGGGTCGGAAACCATGCAAGTTAGCAAGGGGGAGCGGAGCCGTGACGGTTTGCCCCAGAAGAGCTATGTCGACAGCTCAGAAACCGGAGTCTGAGACTGCACGGGTCCAGTCAGCCCAGCAGTAAAGACCGGAGACCAGGGAGGCGTCAAGTCTCCTGGTGCAGCACTTGGGGCACAGCCACCTAGCAGAGCCCGGGACCGCAGTGGATACAGTGGTGCCTGCAGCAGAGCTCTCAGCACCTGCCATACCAGTGAGTACTACAGGAGAGGGTCAGGGCCTAGCTTCAGGCAGCACAGGACTAAAGCACACACACAGCATAAAAGGGAGGCCTCATAACTCATCAGATGTGAAGATCCCGAACTGCTCCTAAACCACCTGGACTGTATCCTGGACTTCACCTTGCTCATATCATCAGTAAAGGTACGAAAACAACAGCCCTGTGTGTGTGACTGTTATTGCGGCCCCTGATCCTTCTGCCTTCATAGACTGTCCACAACCATCATTAACTCCCACAACTGCCCCGGGGATTCCGCTCCACCTACGGGGAGCGTCACCATCTAGTTGCTCCACCATCACCCTGGAGGACTGTCCCGCAGTGTCGGGCAATAGGCCCCGTGACATCCCCCGTGAATTACAACGCCCGGAACCCCACAGCCCTTGGGCGGGTCACTAGAGGTAGCACCAAGTGATGAGTGAGCAGTTCATTGCTCGAGTGCTTTGTATTCGAAATGCAAATGGAGTCCGTGAAGCCTCGTTTAAGAGTCTCAAACACGGTACTAGTCCCATGTTTGAGACTCTCTGAGATCAGTGAGAGCTTTGTGATTTTATATTCGGAATGATCAGGTCAGACGCTCGGCTGGGCTTGACTCGTGTACACTGAGTAAAATGGAAAAATGCTCAAGTTTCCCATTGACTTTCATTATACCTGGTGCTCAAGACGAGCCCATTCAAGTGTCCGACCTGCTCATTTTGAGTATCACGCACTCGAGCATTGAAGTTCTGGCTCATTACTAGAAACTACCTAGTAAGTCAGTCATGTTTTTTATCCTGCCTTCTACATGATTTAGGTTTTTTGGCCAAACCAGACCAGCACCATATTCTGTTCCAACAAGGGGCAAAACCCTCAGGATTGCTGTCTACAAAGGGTATCTTACTGGTTGACGACCTTTCATCGCTAGCATTAGGGTACCTTCACACGTGGCAATATTGCTAGGCAATTTCACTGGCAATTTGCTGGTTGCAGTGAAATCATGGACACATTGTTTTATTTTATTGCCGTGTACAAATGGAATAATGTGTCCATGATTTCACTGCAACCAGCCAATTGCCAGTGAAATTGCCTAGCAATATTGCCACGTGTGAAGGTACCCTAATGCCAGCGATGAAAGGTCGTCAACCAGTAACACACCCTTTGCAGTAAAGAAGTTTTCTTGACAAATGTTCTTGGGTACTGGTCTTTGAGTCTTATCGGTTTTGGCAATATCTCCCAACATTGTCCACTATTGGTATGGTTGCCTGCCACCAGAGAAGAACGAAGGCCTCCAACTTCCCTCATTAAATTGTTTTCTTTTTCTTCTAATTATTGAGTATCTTGGAGGATTTGACTGGAGATTTGATGCCTCTTTGTGCTTTTAGGCACGAGACAGAACGTTTCCTCCAATACAGTTACACAATGAACTTGCCTTGCACCGCTAAACATAGTGTCTATTCCTTATGATGACTTATCAAGAGTTTAAAGCAGATGTTGGTAGGATGAGACAACGGCTTAATTGTTACCAGTGATTGTGATGTATTGCTATTGGCTGTGTATTGATGGATCATTTAGGGAGCTTGTATACCGTGCTGTGCCTCACCGGCTACATGCTGTGATTTGATCATCAGCTTACCGTGTTCATGTGTCAGACGCGCCGGTTGCCCAGCATGGCGGTTAGTTTTGCAGTCCATGTCTGAGTTGTAAGGAAAGACCTATGCTGGGTAAAATGTATAATAGTTCTCTCATCAACAGGGATAGGCCTGCCTGGCAGTGTCAGGTGGGGACCAGCGGGGGTGTGGATCACCGAGAGCAAAGGTCTTTACTGTGTGAATGTAATGGTCATTGTTTGGGTACTTTTTTGTAGTTTTAGTAGGGAACTGGTGCAAGCAAGAGGGTCTAAGGGTACCGTCACACCTGGCGACGGCACCGCCGATTTTTTAGGCGACGTAGGGGCGTGGCCTATTGGCGCCAATATCGCCCCTGCGTCGCCTAATGTAAAGGGGCGATGTCTGCGCTACATATCGCCTCTGAGTGGTCGCCTGGTTTCACTTCAGTGCCCATGTAACAGGGGGACGGCGATCTGACAGGTGTTGGGAGCCATAGGCTCCCATGTTACAACATCGCCGCTGGGGATTTTAGACACCCCAGCGCCGATGTCGCCTGTGAGATCGCCGGTGCATCGCCGGAGGTGTTGCCGCATGTAAATATGCGACGGCGACGCTGACTGGGCGCTCCCACCTGTCGCCACCGACATCTCCGGCGACGTCACCTCGTGTGACAAGCCCCTAAGGGTGCCTTCACACTAGCGCTCCCCGCCACAGAGTATTGTGGCGGGGAAGCGCAAGCTGAGCGCAGGCACCGCAAGTCCCTATGTTTAACATGGGGAAGCAGGTGCCTGCGCACTGATTCAGATTGGCTACAATCGCGACATATCGCATTTAGGGTGTGGATGAGAGTGTGTGATTTGTGTGCAGGCATCCGCCTGCGTACAAATCATACATTGCAGTGAATGCACGCCAATCTGCATCAGAGCGCAGGCACCTGCGTCCCCATGTTAAACATAGGGACTTGCGGTGCCTGCGCTCAGCTTGCGGATCCCCTCTGTAGGACGCTGCGGGGGAGCGCTGGTGTGAAACCAGCCTAAGATGAGAAGCCTACAGTACATGACATCTAGAAATTGCTTCTAAATTGAAACCTCACAAGATGTAGAAATTTGAGATTAATATTACCATGGAATTTCTAGCTTTGGGAGTTTAGTCGGATTTTATTTAAAGTTCTGTTCTGGACCTAAACTTGACCCCAACCTCATTAGAAGTCACTGATTGGGCCGTTCGGCTCTCTGCCCACATACAGCCAGTCATAAATAAAGCACTTACGGGGGAGGGAGGGATTTTGTCAGTCTCTTTTTATTTTTTTTGGTACACATTATATCCGATTAATGCTGATTTTACCCTCAGTGCGAGCCGATCAATCCAGGGCTGTGGAGTCAGAGTCGTGGAGTTGAAGTCTGTGTCCTTTTTGGGTGGAGTTGGAATCTGAGTCGGATTCAAGGAAATTGAGGAGTCGGAGTCTAAGTTGGATGTTGGCTTACTGACTTCACAGCTCTGGTCTGTGTCCATTTAGGTGGCGCTGGAGTCGGATTTAGGGAAATTGTAGACTCAGTTGGAGTTGGATGTTTGGCTTACTACAGGTTCAAACACTTTCAAGCGGCTCGCACTGAGCGAGCACCGAGTGTACCCGAGCACAGCCATGCTCGCTCGAGTGATTCACGTACGTAAAGCACCAGAACACTGAAAAGTTTTGTGAAGTCTGTGTTTGGTACAAACTCCAAACTTCAAACAGGGTTCGCTCATCTCTACTGGAAATTGATGTAAGGATTAAAAACATACCAAAGAAGAAAAATCCTTGTATCATGCGCTCAAGGCGTCCTACTCAGTTTTTTTTTTTTAATATTGTTCACCTAAAAGTGTTGGGAACCCATTTTCAAGCACCAATTGTGGAAATTAATGGACTGAGTCTCCTTTTGATAATTTTTCTCTATTGGCCAGAGTGGAGAAGATTCGTCACAAAGATCTTCTCTTGCCATGGAGGACCTCTCCTGGCCTGTATAACACAGACGGTTCATTGATTTGAATGGACAGGGTGAAATGCTTAATTTGCCCCGTGGTGGCACTGCAGGGATAGTGATTACTTATTACTAATCTCCCCATCCTGCAGCTCACCGGTTGGTCCATGATTTGTGGCTCACGTTTGGTGCATTGGTGAACAGCAGGTGTCAATGTATGGTAGCTAAGTGACTAACTTCTCATACTAGTGCATCTCAATGAATTAGAATGTCATCAAAAATCAATGTATTATTGCAATGTGTCAGGGTGTTCCTGGAGCCCTGAAACGCGTTGACTAATAAGTCATTATTATATTCACCCTTTGATGTCTCCTGAAATATGGCAACGTAGTTTTTAACCCTTCAGTCTCCCTACTTTAATTTTCTGAAATAATGACCTCTGAGTTTTCATTGGCTGTAAGCCGTAATCATCAACATTAACAGAAATAAAAACTTGAAAAAGATCACTCTGTTTGTAATGACCCAGTATATGTCTTTCACTTTTTGTATTGAATTACTGAAGTAAATTAACTTTTTAATGATATTTTAATTCGTTGACATGCACTAGTAGAAGTCCAGATCTGTACGGGGTAAGATAGGAACCCCTTGATCTCGGCATACTGCCTTGGTGTGATTTCTATGGAAAAGCTTTGGCTCCAGAGCAAAAATGCAATATATATAATATAGGGATAGGATCTTGGAGATGGAATACCCCTTTTAAAGATGCAGTACTAGAAGACCAGATCGGAATGGGGGTAAGATGGGAGCCCCTGGATTTTGGTATACTGCCTTGGTGTGATTTCTATGGAAAAGCTTTGTCTCCAGAGCAAAATTGCAAAGCGGCCACTTGGTCTTTTCCTACAACCTTCTTCAAGCACTGTCGGTTGGCTTGGGAGCTACTGATCTATCTTTTGGGAGAAAGGTCTTTAAGGCGGTGATCCCTCCCTAGGGATTCCTCTGAAATCTCTCTTGGGGTGCTGTTGTGGGGAAGTGAAAATTCAAAACTACTTAGGCCGACTTCACACCATGTCTTCACATCACGTTTTAGTATCCCTATGGGGCCAGATGGAGCCGGATGGCAGTCATTTGCCATCCGGTTTACATCTGTCCGGCGAATGTGGGTTTTTCTCCCAGACACAAAATCGCAGCTTGCTGTGATCTTCTATCCGGGGCAAAAATCTGCACAAATCGGATCCTCCCGAATCCGGCACGATCCGACGCCCCCCTAACATAAGAGTCTGTGGCGCTGAATCCGCCGAAAAAATCGCATCCGGCTGCCGGACGCCTAGTGCTGCAGCTCAGCGCCAGCCAGCTCTGAACTTCAGCACCTGGAGAGCTCCCCGCCTGAGATTTCAGGACCACACCTAGATCCCGCAAGCCGCAATCCCAACATTTCAGCAGGGACAGCTCCTGAACCCTGCGATCTGCCGATTCCGGCAGAAAACCGGATTGGAGGCATATTTGCCCCCCTGTTCTGTTCTATCCAGGGCTGTCAGGTTCTGTCTAGTGCAGGGGTCTCAAACTCGCGGCCCGAGGGCCGCATGCGGCCCCTAGGGCTTCACTATGCGGCCCGCGGCACTTGGACAACTTAATGATGCATCACCCCAGTGCAGGACTAACCAGCTCTGCCACTCAGCAAGATCAATGCAAGCTGCCAGCCAATGAGAGGCCCGCAGCTGACGGCAGGATATGACGTCATATGCGGCCTCTGGCTGGCAGACTGCATTGATCTTGATGAGCAACAGAGCTTATCTGAGCAGCGGCTGGAGGAAGTCATAGCACAGTGGAGGCCGGAAGTCAGTACAGTGGGGACCTCGGCGGCCCCTGCACTGGAGCGATGCATCATTAAAGTGAGAAAAGTGTGAGTGTTCGTGAGAAAGTGTGTGTGTGAGGGTGAGTGTGTGAGTGAGGATGTGTGTATAAAAAGTGTGTGCGAGTTTCAGTGTGTGTACGAGTGTGAGTATAAGTGTGTGTATGAGGACGTGTGAATGTGTGTGAGAGTGTGTGTGTGTGGGGGGGGTCTGTGTGTGGGTTTGTGTGTGGGTTTATGTGTGAGTGTGATAGAGTGTGTATTTGGGTGTGTAAAAAGAAGGTAAAACAGGATGGGGGTCATCACTATAAAAGTAGATCAGGATGGGGGACATCACTATAAAAGAGAATCGGGATGGGGACATCATCACTAAAGGGGATCAAAATGGGGGCATCACTACTAAAGGGGAATGGGATGGGGGACATCACTAGAAAAGGGGATCATGATGGGGGACATCACTACAAAAGGAGATCAGTATGGGGGACATCACTATAAAAGGGGACCATGATCGATGGGGGACATCACTAGAAAAAGGGATCAGGATGGTGGACATCACTAGAAAAAGGGATCAGGATGGGGACATCACTAGAAAAGGTGATCAGGATCGAGGACATCAGTAGAAAAGGACATTACTACAGGATGGGGACATTACTACAAACAAAGGGATTAGGATTTGTACTTACTACATTGAGCAAAAAATTCTGGTATTTCTAAAAATATCACTTAGTCCTACAAGAGATGCGGCCCCCGCTATAAATGTTTTTCTATGTGCAGCCCACCAACCCAGCCGAGTTTGAGACCCCTGGTCTAGTGCTTCCTACAAAACACCAGACAGAACCTGATAGCCCAAAACCGTGGTGTGAAGCTAACCTTACCCGTAATTGGGTTTTCATCATACACGATAGCATTTTCCCTCCATCTTGGAGTGTGTCACGAGTTGAACCTTTTCTTTTTTTCTTTTCACGGAGGAAGATATAAAAAAGAATAATCATATATATATATATACTGTATATTATGTATGAAATAATTTTGCGCATATATGATGGAATCTATATGAAGAAGGTAATTGGTTTGGCATAAATATATGTATTTTTGACTAACCGGAGTACCTCCCATTGTTCTATAAACCCCTGAGGAATAGGATGAGGCTCCACCTTTTAAGCTTGTAGGTTTCCTGTCCTTTGGTGGGTGGACCCTCTCCGTGGGTGCGGCGTGTGTCATAAACACTCAAGTACCGGTAAGTCATTTCGAATTTCCAAACATTAAGCCTGTGATGTTTTTGGGCAAGTTGACTAATCCTCACTTCAAAAGTCTTGGTGAAGTTTCTCCCATATTAGAAGTTCTTTATTCTCCTTCTCTACGTCTTATCTTCTAGGACCTTTAAATTGAAGTTTCCGTCCAGGCCTCGTGACTTCTAATTGTGCCTTATTATTCTACGACACAGTGTGCTCCATTTCCGTACAATGAATAATTATTTCTAATTAGTGGATTACGTGCTCTGTAGCCGAGACTGTGTGTCCTAAACTAAATAAGTGATCAGGATCTAGCAGCGGGGTGGGCGCTGACTGCTGTGTAACGTACCTTTAGGGCACAGTAGGTCCACTCCCAGGGATCCCAAATCAATACAAAGAGGAAAAACATCAAATTAGCCTTTCTTCGTTTTCGGAAAAAGTAAATACTTGCAATTGGCTTGAAATGTCAAAGTTCCGTCATTATCCTTTAGGCATGTTCATTACATGATTAAGTAATAACTTATGAATATTCATTTATGTAAATTATCTTCATTTATTTAAAAAAAAAAAATATATATATATATTTTTTTAAGTTTTTTTCTTATTAGACTGGAATTGCTCTCCACCAGTCCCAATATTGTTCTCTTTCCAGGCAGCATATTCTCTTAAGAACCAGACTATTTGTAGGAAAAAGTTTTTGCTTTGGCCTCTTGAATATTTTTTAATGTCTTTTAACTTGTAGACTCACCATTTGGCCATATGAAGGTGTGCAACAAAGTCAAGCATAAAGATTTTCAGGAACCCCTTGGTCCAGAGGCCACGTCTGTACTTTGTGGCAGCCATATTATAGCAGTGAGAACTTAGTCAAGTGGCTCGTGAATGACACTAAGCTCTTACGACGAGTTCCAATAAGTCCAAGTGTCACGAGTGTGCTGCATCATGATGTTACCTCTGGAGGACCTGGGGTCAGGGTGTCTCGGTGTTAGAGCTCACTTGACTGTTGTCTTGCTAATATTCTTTACCTTCTATGCTGAAAGAGTTAAGAACCTCTTCACTGCTGGCTCTAGCCTTATTCTGGCTGTAGCTTGTGATTATCTCTCCTGTACGCTATATTTGCCCATAAATGGCAATGCTAATCAGGAGAACTATACTATGTTGTTAATTGTAGGTAGTTTCTAATATTAAAATTATTACACCCCATATATCTATCTATAAATATATATAGGGATAGGAACTTGGAGATGGGAATACCCCTTTTAAAGGGGTTGTCCAGTCTAAAATTATAATTATGCAGTCACTCTGTGTGACTGCAGTATTCTCAATCTTCCCAGCGCACACAGTGTACACTGTGAGGATTTGCTGTTTCTAGACCGGGAACGGACTGCAATTATGTGGTATGCGTTTTCCTAACCACTCCTGCCGAAGCCCCCACTAGTGGGTGCAGCCTCACTCAGTACAAGTCTATGGAGCAAGCATGTGCCCACTGGATGGCCACACTCGTGCCGTAAACTTGTATTGAGTGAAGCCATGCCCACTGCTCTTGTTTTGCGGGGAACATGCATACAGCATAATTGCAGTCCATTCCCGCCTTACAAAACTGCAACTGCAAATCCTCAAATCCAGTGTGTGCGCTGGAGACAACCCCTTTAACGAATATACCCATCTCCAAGATCCTATTGCAATACGTAGTAGGTATAATAATAATAATAGCAAATCCCTCCAATTAGAAATATAGTATAGTTCTCATGATTAGCTGTCACTGTGCAGTTTAGGTTTCCATGGATACGACCACTCATATAGTGACAGTTAGTTGCTCATGGTCGTAACCATGGATACCTAAGCTGTAATCTCCTGCACATTAGGTAAGTGACAGTTAATCAGGAGAAGTAGACTACATTTCTAATTGGAGGGATTTGCTATTATTATTATAATTATTATTATTATACCTATTAATTACAATATAATAAGTAATAACGCCAGTATCTGAGCTTTCTCCCATCCCAGGTGATTCTCCAGGGTTATGACGGTCCGGTTCGACTCAGATCCGTTGACATTTTTACAGCGACGGCATGTCCTACAGATCCGTATGGAGATTATCATCATTGACACAAGTTTTACGTTGGTGTAAACTTTTACCCCCGAGCCCTTCACAAAAACTCTACACAGCCGTTTATTTCCCTCTTTTTTTTCCCTTTCCTTCTAGAATCTCTGCTTCTCTCCGTCTCCGAGTCAATACTACTTCTCTTAGCAGTTATTTATATGGCAATTTCAACTAAAACATTTTATTGCCACTTTAGATGTAAGACTGCATATTGATGATTGTGTCGTCTTTGATTAATTTCCCTGATGTTGCAGAATCCTGTGAAATGCCTGTAAATCACTCAGGATGCTGAGCTGCAGGAAAATGAGTTTACATATTAAGTGAGCTGCCCTATTTAAAGCTTCATTGTTGGGTGCGGCGACACCACGTTCATGTGCTTTATGGAGACTGTTTTTATTTATGGCCACAACCAAAGTTTCTGCAGCAAAGGGAGGGGTTTTTTGGGGAAATTTTTTGTTTTCTTCACTTTTCCTGTACTGTTTCTCTATCAGCACAATACAAATACAACTGGGGGGGCTGGGGGGATAGATAGAAATGAAAAGATCTGATTCGGGCTCCCTCCTATAAGCCCCTTGCAGTCATGCAATGAAGGCAACCTGATATGTTATTGTCATCATGGAATCTCAATGGGGGCAACAGAGGAGGCCAGGATCTCAATGGGGCAACAGAGGAGGCCGGGATCTCAATGGGGCAACAGAGGAGGCCGGGATCTCAATGGGGGCAACAGAGGAGGCCGGGATCTCAATGGGGCAACAGAGGAGGCCGGGATCTCAATGGGGGCAACAGAGGAGCCCGGGATCTCAATGGGGGCAACAGAGGAGGCCGGGATCTCAATGGGGCAACAGAGGAGGCCGGGATCTCAATGGGAGCAACAGAGGAGACCGGGATCTCAATAGGGGCAACAGAGGAGGTCGGGATCTCAATGGGGGCAACAGAGGAGGCCGGGATCCAAATGGGGGCAACAGAGGAGGCCAGAATCTCAATGGGGGCAACAGAGGAGACCGGGATCTCAATGGGGGCAGCAGAGGAGGCCAGGATCTCAATGGGGGCAACAGAGGAGGCCAGGATCTCAATGGGGGCAACAGAGGAGGCCGGGATCTCAATGGGGGCAAGAGAGGAGGCCAGGATCTCAATGGGGGCAACAGAGGAGGCCAGGATCCCAATGGGGGCAACAGAGGAGGCCGGGATCTCAATGGGGGCAACAGAGGAGGCCGGGATCTCAATGGGGGCAACAGAGGAGGCGGGATCTCAATGGGGGCAACAGAGGACGTCGGGATCTCAATGGGGGCAACAGAGGACGTCGGGATCTCAATGGGGCAACAGAGGAGGCCGGGATCCAAATGGGGGCAACAGAGGAGGCCAGAATCTCAATGGGGGCAACAGAGGAGGCCGGGATCTCAATGGGGGCAGCAGAGGAGGCCGGGATCTCAATGGGGGCAGCAGAGGAGGCCACGATCTCAATGGGGGCAACAGAGGAGGCCGGGATCTCAATGGGGCAACAGAGGAGGCCAGGATCTCAATGGGGGCAACAGAGGAGGCCGGGATCTCAATGGGGGCAACAGAGGAGGCCGGGATCTCAATGGGGGCAACAGAGGAGACCGGGATCTCAATGGGGGCAATAGAGGATGCAGCCTCCTCCTATCTAACAGTTTAGAAGCCACTGGAGCTTTTTATCTAAGTACCTAAGAGGTTTAACTGCTGTGATCCAATCGCGAAGGCTGCAATGTAAGTAGCCTTCTAACAACACCTCTATATACAGTAGATAATTGGATCCAGCATTCGTATTTACCATATCTTCATTGAACATATCAATCGTTGTACAGGAGGAGAGGGTGAGCTATGATATCCCCTATTGTGAATGGTGGATCCTGTGTTATCTACTGTATATAGAGGTGTTATCAATCATTATACAGGAGGAGGTGAGTTGTGATATCACCTATTGTGAATGGTGGATCTTGTGTTATCTACTGTATATAGAGGTGTTATCAGTCTTTGTACAAGAGGAAGAGGTGAGCTGTGATATCACCTATTGTGAATGGTAGATCCTGTGTAATCTACTATATATAGAGGTGTTATCAGTCATTGTACAGGAGGAGGAGGTGAGCTGTGATATCACCTATTGTGAATGGTGGATCCTGTGTTATCTCCAGTATAAAGAGGTGTTATCAGTCATTGTACAGGAGGAGGAGGTGAGCTGTGACATCACCTATTGTGAATGCTGGATCCTGTGTTATCTACTGTATATAGAGGTGTTATCAGTCATTGTACAGGAGCAGGGGCGTAACTAGAACTGGCAGGGCCCCATAGCAAACTTTTGAACGGGGCCCCCTCCAAGACACGCCCCCCCCAATGACACGCCCCCTCCAAGACACGCCCCCCAAATGACACGCCCCTTCAAGACGCACCCCCTTACAGGCCCCAGCAGTATATACAGCAGCCCCAGTGGTATACCGCAGCCTCTCCAGTGGTATATACAGGCCCCAGCAGTATTACAGCAGCCCCAGTGGTATACAGCAGCCTCCTCAGTGGTATATACAGGCCCCAGCAGTATTACAGCAGCCTCCGCAGTGGTGGTATATACAGGCCCCAGTGGTGGTATACAGGGCCCCAGGTGGTGGTATATACAGCCCACTGGTGGTGGTATATACAGGCCCTTGGTGGTAGCATACAGAGCCCCTGGTGGTGTGGTATATACAGGCCCCTGGTGGTAGTATACAGAGCCCCTGGTGGAGGTATATACAGGCCCCTGGTGGTAGTATACAGAGCCCCTGGTGGAGGTATATACAGGCCCCTGGTGGTAGTATACAGAGTCCCTGGTGGAGGTATATACAGGCCCCTGGTGGTAGTATACAGAGCCCCTGGTGGTGTGGTATATACAGGCCCTGGTGGTAGTATACAGAGCCCCTGGTGGAGGTATATACAGGCCCCTGGTGGTAGTATACAGAGCCCCTGGTGGAGGTATATACAGGCCCCTGGTGGTAGTATACAGAGCCCCTGGTGGTGGTATACAGGCCCCTGGTGGTAGTATACAGAGCCCCTGGTGGAGGTATATACAGGCCCCTGGTGGTAGTATACAGAGCCCCTGGTGGAGGTATATACAGGCCCCTGGTGGTAGTATACAGAGCCCTGGTGGTGTGGTATATACAGGCCCCTGGTGGTAGTATACAGAGCCCCTGGTGGAGGTATATACAGGCCCCTGGTGGTAGTATACAGAGCCCCTGGTGGAGGTATATACAGGCCCCTGGTGGTAGTATACAGAGCCCCTGGTGGTGTGGTATATACAGGCCCCTGGTGGTAGTATACAGAGCCCCTGGTGGTGTGGTATATACAGGCCCCTGGTGGTAGTATACAGAGCCCTGGTGGAGGTATATACAGGCCCCTGATGGTAGTATACAGAGCCCCTGGTGGAGGTATATACAGGCCCCTGGTGGTAGTATACAGAGCCCCTGGTGGAGGTATATACAGGCCCCTGGTGGTTGTATACAGAGCCCCTGGTGGTGTGGTATATACAGGCCCCTGGTGGTAGTATACAGAGCCCCTGGTGGAGGTATATACAGGCCCCTGGTGGTAGTATACAGAGCCCCTGGTGGAGGTATATACAGGCCCCTGGTGGTAGTATACAGAGCCCCTGGTGGTGGTATATACAGGCCCCTGGTGGTAGTATACAGAGCCCCTGGTGGTGTGGTATATACAGGCCCCTGGTGGTAGTATACAGAGCCCCTGGTGGAGGTATATACAGGCCCCTGGTGGGTGTGGTATATACAGGCCCCTGGTGGTAGTATACAGAGCCCCTGGTGGTAGTATTCAGAGCCCCTGGTGGTGTGGTATATACAGGCCCCTGGTGGTAGTATACAGAGCCCCTGGTGGAGGTATATACAGGCCCCTGGTGGTAGTATACAGAGCCCCTGGTGGAGGTATATACAGGCCCCTGGTGGTAGTATACAGAGCCCCTGGTGGTGTGGTTTATACAGGCCCCCCCGCTCTCCATTACTTGCAGCAGGCAGTCGCGCCGCTGATCGCAGCCACAGCCTGTCATGTAGTGTGACGCTGTAGCCGGCGATACAGGAAATAGAGCGGCGCCGGCTACAGCCCAATGACAGGCAGATCAGCGAGACTGCCCGCGGTAATGGAGAGCGGCCGGGGGGACGCAGCGCGGCAGCAGTAATGGAGGCAGCGGTCAGGGGGCCCCGAGGATAGCGTGTGGGGGCAGCGGTCAGGGGCCCCCTAAGCCCCCCTTGTATGACATGTGGCGCTCAGGGGACCAATGGGCCCCCCTTTCCGTCCGGGCCCCCCCTACAGCACCCAGGGGGGTATGGGGGCGGGACTTAGTGGGCGTGGCACCAAAGTGTCGGGGCCGCCGGGCCAGTCCGCCCCTGTATCTGTATCGCAGGCGCAGCTGCCGGTATAGCAGCGGCTGCGTAGCGGCGCTGGGTCCGGGCCCCCCACAAGCGCCGGGCCCCAAAGCGACCGCTACGGCTGCTATGCCGGTAGTTACGCCACTGTACAGGAGGAGGTGAGCTATGATATCCCCTATTGTGAATGGTGGATCCTGTGTTATCTACTGTATATAGAGGTGTTATCAGTCATTGTACAGAAGGAGGAGGGGAACTGTGATGTCACCTATTGTGAATGGTGGATCCTGTGTTATCTACTGTATATAGAGGTGTTCCCTGAGGAAGGAGCTCGGGAGTAGGCTTCGAAACGCGTCGGAAAATAAAGGCTGTAGCTGTACCAGACATTCCCGTGTCTGTGTTTCTTTGGTCTCGGAGCAGCAGCGCGGACACCGAAGCACTTTGTCCAAGAATCTACATCACGACCACGGTTACCGTTGGGAGTGCGGTCCCTGCAGCAGCTGCTTGTACGCTATTCTACCAGTTGTGGGTTTCACAACTGCTAAAGGTGAGCAATTCCACATCGATAAGTGAAAGTGTGTTATTGAGATAAGACCCTATATGCGCATTCTTTCACACATTGTACAGGAGGAGGTGAGTTGTGACATCACCTATTGTGAATGGTGGATCCTGTATTATCTACTGTATATAGAGGTGTTATCAGTCATTGTACAGAAGGAGGAGGTGAGCTGTGATATCACCTATTGTGAATGATGGATCCTGTGTTATCTACTGTATATAGAGGTGTTATCAGCCATTGTACAGGAGGAGGTGAGCTGTGATATCACCTATTGTGAGTGGTGGATCCAGGTACTACTTTACTAAATATGGAGGTGTTATTGGTCATTAAACTCTTTTATAATGCGTTTAAGACTACTGAATAGTCTTCTATACAGAACCAGATTTATACTAGTGTCCAGCGTGAAAATTGCAAGCGCTCCCTTTTTTCATATAGATAGATGATTTAATATGGGGAAAAATAACTATAATATATTATAAATAAATCATAATGATATATACATTATTTATTATATATTTGTTACTAGTTTTTATTTTTTAATATATTATTTATACTATACATTTACCTTATTTATTTGATATTATACTAATACTATTTAAATATTGTTATTTTTTTATTTGATAGTTAAGGAATGGTGTCGTCAGAAAATTACTTACTTAAACTTAAATCACCTTTTTATGCAAATATATATTTAAAAAAACACATATATATATATTTGCATAAAACAACGTGATTTAAATACCGTATATACTCGTGTATAAGCCGACCCGTGTATAAGCCGACCCCCTACTTTTGCCCCCAAAACCTGGGAAAATCTATTGACTCGCGTATAAGCCGAGGGTGGACCCCAGCACAGGTATACAGCCCCCAGCAGTGGTATACAGGCCTCAGCAGTATGATATACAGCAGCCCCCAGTGGTATATACAGCAGCTCCCAGTGGTATATACAGCAGCCACAGTGGTATATACAGCAGCCCCATTGGTATATACAGCAGCCCCCGTGGTATATACAGCAGCCCCAGTGGTATTGCAGCCCCTATATACAGCAGCCCCAGTGGTATTGCAGCCCCAGTGGTGTATACAGCAGCCCCTATATACAGCAGCCCCAGTGGTATTGCAGCCCCAGTGGTATTGCAGCCCCAGTGGTATTGCAGCCCCTATATACAGCAGCCCCAGTGGTATTGCAGCTCCAGTGGTGTATACAGCAGCCCCTATATACAGCAGCCCCAGTGGTATTGCAGCCCCTATATACAGCAGCCCCAGTGGTATTGCAGCCCCAGTGGTATTGCAGCCCCTATATACAGCAGCCCCCAGTGGTATATACAGCAGCCCCAGTGGTATTGCAGCCCCTATATACAGCAGCCCCAGTGGTATTGCAGCCCCAGTGGTGTATACAGCAGCCCCTATATACAGCAGCCCCAGTGGTATTGCAGCCCAGTGGTATTGCAGCCCCAGGGTGTTAATCAGTCTTGTACAGAGGCAGTAGATTGCAGCCGTGTATTCACCCTATATGAAGGTGGATTCCTGATGTGTATCACGTATAAAAGAGAGTGTTATTCAGTCCTATGTACAGAGAGGTATTGAGCCAGTGATTATGCAACCTATTTAGTGGTGTATCCAGGTATTTGACTTTACTAACATATGGAAGTTGTTATTGGTCATTACTACACCCTTCTTCATAATGCTTTAGCTACTGAATAGCCCTTCTGTCCCAGAACTAGATTTTCCTAGCTGTCCAGGGTGCCGCATTCGCAACGCGCTCACCTTTTGTCATATGATAGAATGGATTACAATGGGGAAAAAAAACAGATAGATTGGGATTGTATGAATACCAATGGTAGTATTACACTTACAAATGATCGTGTACTAGTTTTTTGGTTTATATAATTATACTATACTTCCCTATTATGTGATTAAAGCTAATACATGTATATGTTAATGATGTGCTAAGATGACGGGCGTCAGTAAAATTACTTACTTAAACTAAATCACCTATGTATATTATTTAAAACAAGGGGGACCAACCTATTATTTGTGAATAAATCAACGTGATTTAACGTAGGTCATTTTCTGATGACGCCATCCCATTAACTATCAAAGACAAGGTATGCGATGGAATCATCCGAGCGGTTGGGTCTCGTTAAGTCGGGACTTGACGAAGATTTATGCAAGCGATGCTAAAACAATGATGCTGTGTCCCGTTAATGATAAGCTTATTACATGATAACTCACAATAACTTATTACGGATACACCGGATTATTGTTACGGCGAATAACACAAGTCTCGCGGCGTCTTGGAAAAGTTCTTTATCTTTGCGAGGATGAATCATAACCACAGTCCTACACCTTCCGTCAACAAAAGCAATCATCTGCCTTAATCCATAACTCATGAACTCCATGTGAATAATGTCCCCGCATAATGCCGTTAATCTTTATGAATGCCAATGAATTCTTAATCTAAATTTTCTCCTTGGAAGACGAGCGTTAAATCTCTGCTCCTTCTTGTCTAAACTGCCTGTAATATCAATCTCCTAAACATCTCTTACACGTCGTATTAGTTTATTTCAGGTTGTATCGTGGAGAAATAAAGCCAATAAAAAGGTAAAAACAACAACAACCCCAAAAAAAAAAGTTTAATAAAGAAAATCCGAGTTCCGGAGCAGTTTTACGACTTTTACGACTTTCCGGTTTACGTGTGCCGCAAAGAAAGGTCAACGCTCGACAACAGGACGGTGATTTGTAAATCTAATAAGATGAATGCGCCAATATATCCAGCAGCTACTCGCTGGGAACATTCCCCGGTATAATAATTGACATGATAATGGACACAAGCAGAAGCCTGGAGCGGAGCAAGAGCTGCGAAGAGTCGATTTAATAAAACGTACGGTGGATGTTTGCATGGAAGCGGCGAAGGAGAATTTGCGTATAATTAAAAGCGCATTGATATATACAAAGGATGCAGGCAGTTCTTAAAGTGCGATACCAAGAGGCTCCGGAGAGTTGTAACTTCTTAAGCTGAGTGTAAAGGAATCTGTCAGATGGTTTTTGGCTTCCTCATCTGAGAGAGCATGTTGTTGGCATAGAGACCCTGAATCCAACAGTGTATCACTTAGATTACTGGGTGCAACAGTTCTTAACAATCGAAGAATTTAGTTTTAGTTATACTAGCAGAGCTGGGAGAGCTGCCCTCGCCCACACCAGACAGTGAGAGGCGTGTCGGACTGCTATGTACTTGACAAAGCTGTCCAGTAAGGCTAATCCCAGGGTAATAAAGCATTTAGTTTAAGTAAACTGTAGTAAACAGCCTGATAAGAGAAGCACAGTTGATTTTTGTTTTTTAACCCCTTAAATCATGCTTCCTCAACGTACATAGCAGAAACTTGTGACAGCAAGGGGCGGGGAACCTCAGGGCCCCGGGCTGCCTTTGCGCCCTCAGGGCAGATTCCCGGGTACTGTGAAATCCATATCCTCAGTGATTTCTATCTCCCAGCCTCAGTCTTTCTAGTGACTTATATGCCCCCACTCTCCTGTGAGGTCTATAACCCTAGCAAACCTGGAAAAGTAGAGACGCAACATGATCACTATCACCAGTATCACAGCCACGCCAAAGAAAGCAGCCCCTGCCACTACAGTAGGGGTGAGTTGATTGTTTAACCAAATATCGCAGGTAATTTTCAAGTTGATTTTGTGCGGCCCCCGAAGGATGGTAGAAATTTCCAAATGGCCTCAGGTGGAAAAGGTTCCATACCCCTGGTTTAAAGGGTTATTCCCAAAATTAAAAGTCAAGAACAGAGTTCTTCCGTGTAGATAGGTGGTAGTCCAATCACAGGAACCTCAGACCGATGGCGAAGATGAGATTCTGAAAGGGAGCCATAGTCGTGGATGCAGCCATCTCTGAAAATTCCACAGGGAATGAAGCGCTCAGGTCCACATCTGCCACTCATTTATGATGTGCATTTCGAAGCCCCTTTGTCACGAGTGTGTTGTGTCTGGCTGAGATCTTTGCAGTATCTGGGATTGGAAGTCATTGCAATTACAGTTCGCAAATCCTCTTTGGATTCCGCTCATTGATCACATGAGTGGAGAGATTTATTTTCTTTTGGTGTTAAAGGGGTTAAGAGTTATCTTGCACATCCAGTGCTTTTAGTTGGGCACTGTTTTTTGAACTTTTCCGTCCCGGCCGGTTTTCCGCGTGAGGTTTTATGTTCATTTGTTGTTTAATCCACTTAGCCTCCCTAGTTGTCTTTGATTAACATGCTAGTTCATTGAGTTACTCAATAGACCAGGTCACATGTAGAACGATTTGAGTCTGTACGATTTCATAGTGCATTCACCAGGTTTGCCAGGAGGTTTCCCCAAAACGTAGAGGCCCAACACTTCTTTTCACGTTTTTTCTACACTGAGTCCAGTGAGACTAAGTGCACAAATCCAGTCTGGATATCGTAAAAGAATCGCCAGGAGAGATTCGCCAAGAAGCATGACCTTATTTTACAAACAGACTGGTAACCGATCTTCATAATCGTTAGCAAAACGCTAACAAAACCAGGGACACTGGCGAGTTCAGAAAACTCAGTTCTGCCATTCTCCACCGGTTCCCGGTCGTTCTGCAAAGATGCAGAAACGACTGATGTGCACATACCCTAAGAGTTCCTTTTTGATCTTGCTGAGATTCCATGTAGCTGTAATCTCAGCTTTGGAACCTTGCTACCACTCGCTTTCATTATTTAAACTCACTCCTTACTCTCCCATGTGCCAGTTATAGTTCCTCTATGCTGACCTGCCAGGAGAAGTTGTCCTTGTGGAGTTTTTGAGGTCTGTTTGTTGTTTTATTCCCAGTTATTTGTCTCTTTCCCTGTGTTGTCTTTCTATTAGTAGTAAGACTAGTTTCTTGCTGCCCTACTCACTAGGCAGGGTCAGCCAGGGCCTAGGCACGTGATCTCTCCCGGGTGGGGGAGGACACGTGTAAGGATGTTAGGAAGCAGTAGACTCGGGTGCATACACTCTCCCTATCATCAGGGCCCCCTTTTCCTTTTTCCCTGGTTTTTCCTTCTTTTTACACTAAGTCACAGTGCTCAGACCTACGTGTTCCAATAGTTTTCTTCTATTCTTTGGATAGATGTAAAAGGTTATTCTCCACATGTATAGCTATGAGAGCTTGGGTTTTAAGCATTGGGACCCTTATCGATTTCACTAACAGGACTCTACCACCATGCCTTCATTATCTTTAGGACTGCGGCATTCAGCTGTGTGCTCGACCACCACTACAAAGTTGGGATATAGCCAATCGTTACAATCAGAACCAGCCCTTGCCTGGATAATACTTTGTATAAAACTTTATTTTTCAAAACTTCTGTCATATGTTACAATACAATAAACTGTATAGCGCTGTATTAATATCATACAGGATGGTGCGCAAAGAACAGTGTTCTTAGTACCGCTATCCAGTTCTCCCATAATCCCAAAACGATGACCAAATAACATATTCATTAAGTTGTGTAATGTTCTCTGCCACATCCTAAATATTAATACTTGTGGTTTGTCAGACCTGAGGTGCCGCCCATTTATCCATAACGGCTAGTGGCGCCCCTGGGCACAATACTGCTTTACGCTAAGAGGCAGTTTATAGAACGCTTCAATCTTGAGCCTGGTGTGTCATAATTACAATACTAGAGCTACAGAAATGTGAGGACTACTGGTATACATAATGGGTTTGTAGCTGTGAACCCCACGGATTCCTGCAAATGGGACTCCGTCTAAATAGGCCGGACATCAATCATGTGCTCTTCTCCCATTCATTCTCCATGGAACTGCCAAAGAAAGCCGAGTGCAGTCCTCTAGAGAATGATTGGAGCACTCACTCCACTTCTACTCCGTTTAGATGGGGCCTGATTCTTTGGATCAGTGGGGGTCCTAACTCTTTGTTGCCCACAGTGATCGGGAAGTTATTCCCTATCTTTTGAATAGATGATAACTTCTAAACTTTAATACACCCTAGAAAAAACAAAAATAAGCAAATATCCTTAAACAAGTAAACAGTACATATAAATAAAATAGGGTACTTAGTAACAGGATTTTGATAAAAAAAACGTAAAAGCCATCCCACCACGTCAAGGTGACCCATATATGTATAACTCTCTCTTTTAATGGGAAACTCCAATGAAAATCAGATTTATCTTGATCAGCTGCAGATTTCTTTGTCACACTTTGTGCTTGATGTCTCTGAAGACCCTCCTCGCCTCTCATGTTTCCACTAGGGAATAAGCCCCATCTGCCTGCGCTGGGTTGATATCTGCCCATGACCTGCATGCTACTGCACAGCTCACCATCTGCCGCCTCTCCTGTGTCCTACACCTGCATTGCATTTGGGGCTACTCTTCGTTTAGAATAATCTGTGCACCCCAAGAACTCTGACATGTGCTATTCCTCTGTTATTCCTCCCGGGAAATTATGGATAAATGAACTGGTACGAGAGATGTGTCTGTGGATATTCCGTCACTGTAAGGTCCACACTAATGCAACCATGGCCGGGGTTGCAGCCATTGGAGAGTACTGCGTTTTCAATGCCCTGGTATGCTGCAGAAGAGTGTGATATGTATGGGAGCATAACCCATTTGCGATGGTACCTCTAGGTCGGAGACCTTCATCTTATCCTCTGCTGCATGTAGTGTAGTACCGCTGCCTCTTGAATTCACAATAAAAAGTCCAGTCCAGGATTTAAAAACTGCGTTTTCTTTGTATTCAGGTAAACTCAAGCCCAATGTATAGCAAGGAATACATACATCTTCCATTCTTCACTTTTAGGATGGTTACAGACATGATCTTATTGTCTACCACAGAGGTGCTGCCTAGGAGTGGGGCGGGGGGCTGGTCTATCAGCATCCTACCGATCTACAACCACACAGGTCCTTGTGTTTTGTTGTGACTGCAATACCCTCGGCACTGCTATGTTACTATCCTAGGACCCTTCTTAGAGCCGATGTCTCCAGGCCAATGTCTTTCAGCTTGGCATCCCTACTTCATTAAGGTCCCCTATGCGCTGGCCCAACAATGTTTCCACACTTTTCACAAAGCTAGCCTGGTAGGGGCGCCACCCCCCGCTACCATACATGAGGAAACAATAGAACAGTGACCTCTCTGGACCGTTGACAGTACTGCGGCCATAGGGATTCAAACGTGTTGCAATAGCTTAACATTAAAAGGCACGTGTCACACATTTGTAATAAAACTATTGATGTCTTCAAGGGGGCATACGACTGTAGGTCCATCCTCTTGCAATGATTGGACAGAAACACTAAGCCACACTTCTTTTATTAGGAGAATAAACAGTCAGCCATGATAGGACCGAATCAGACTATGCAGCGGCACACCCCCATCTGGTAAGGAATAACAGAGGAACAACACAAAGTTATGAGAAAAGAAAAGATGATCTACTCTTACAATGGGAAATGAGATAACGAAGGCTCCGATGTATCATTATTTGATCATTCGCTTTTATTGGTTATTTACCTGTATTGTAATTACCACAAGGGTCACACCCATATATGCCTGCGTCTACAGCATTTATATTGTGGCCCCAAATAATCTTTCTAAATAGACCTCTGATATTTGTATAAAGGCAAACGTCACAGTTCGTATCGATACAACACGGCTCGTACCTAATAATTCAAATATTGTTATCATCAAAGGTCTGCAAATCGAAATAAGCGAATACATAACAATGCAGGTAACGGGCGTGTGACTGCTTCACTAATACTTATGATCTAATTAAAAAATGAAAATTACAGACTATTATTTTGGGAAATGAAGATATAATGTGTAAAGCCTAAGAATGAGGGTGTCCTCACGAGAAGAAAGACATTCAACGGGTCAGGTCTTGCAGATAGATGAGACCTATAGGTGTGTTTGGACATCCAGATACCTCCACCCAGGGGAGTGTCTCATGTTGTATAATGAGACTCTTGATGTGATCATGTGCTCTCTCTCTCTGATGTCAGCCAGGTCCTGGAAGACTTCCTGTTTGGGAAGCATATGTGAATAGTCCAGGTTGGAGCTTGCTGTAGCTCCTGGAGCAATGGACTGTCAGGAAATATCATGAGTGAAGCCTGTATGAATCCCAGAAAGGTAACCTCATGAGAAGGGGTTGTGTACTGACCGAGGTCAGTGAATGAACTGGGTGGACGAACCCCGCGTATGATCGGATGAACTGTGTTTAATAATTCTTATTAAAGCTGGAAGGCGACGTATGTTTGGTTTATTTTAATTGGCTTATGTGGCTAAATGAACTGACTGTGCTTGAGTTAAATCGTTGCTGTGAGCCTGAATTCTGCTACAAGTGTGTGTTCCCTAACACGCTCAGTGATTGCTACATCACATAATATATATCTATATTGCAGAAATCATAGAATTCACCTTATGTGTTGCAGAACCTCATAGTATATATCCTCACCTGCGGTAGAACATCATAGTGCTTACCTAAGCCACTGCTGAGCCTGATAATGCAACACCTTAGCTGCTGCAGAAAATCATATTATACACCTCAGCTGCTGCAGAACATCACAGTACACACTTCAGTTGCTGCAGAACCTCATACTACACACCTGATCTGCTGCAGAACCTCATAGTGCACATATAATTTGGTGCGGAACATCATGGCACACCGGCCAGCTGGTGCAGGACATCATGGCACACCGGTCAGCTGCTGCAGGACATCATGGTACACAGCCTGGCTGATGCAGAACATCATGGTACACAGCCCAGCTGCTGCAGAAAATGATAATGAAGTTATCAGCTGCTGCGGACATCACAGTACAAAACTCAGTTGCTGCAGACATTCATTTTGAACGGTATTCATATCTGTATTGTCACACTAGACAGAAGGCTTTCCCAGGTTTTTATAGAGCTTCCCGCAGTAGCTGAGCCTTGTGTTAGTATATAACCATTTTCCTATTCCTTGTGAAAACAGTAAGAGCCAATATCTCTGTATCCGGTGCTCCTGTGCAGTGATTTATATGGGTTACCTTGGATTGCTTGAAGTTCTGATCCCCCCCCCCCATGGACAGCGCCTCTCCTGCCTTCTGGCCATGTCAGGTACTGCAGCTCAGCCCCATTCCTCCTACCAGACGACTCTTCCCATTTTCTTTGTTGTATTTTAGACATCAGTCCCGATAGTCTTTGATTTCGGTTTTATCGGCGGTGTTTCCCGAGGCCGAGCCCTCCCCGCTCGCCGGCATCACTTTCCCTCCGTATTGATTTGCTTGTGAATGACAAAGTGCCTTTATTTAGCTCGGTGCCCTTAATAAAAATCTATGAGGCTTGGATTTGTGGCAGCCGTCCACGTTGCTCACACGGCGCGGGATTATGATGAATTAATTCCTCAGACCCAGGATTGACTTTAGTGGAGCAATCATTGCCAGCATTGTCTCATATTACACCGGGTCATTAATCTTCCGCGCTCGGGGGAGGGGATCTCCTCCAGGAAATGATCTGTCAGTCATTCTGGGGTCACCATCTTTTGACTCCTTCGCTTGGTTATGTCACTTTTTATCCTTTTTATTTCTCTATATTAGTTGCTGTATGATGTCCTCCATAGTTATAGATTCTTATATCACCGCGGACTGCGACTGACTCAGTGTGTGCTGATCCCAAAAGGAAAGAATGACCTAAGGTTAAATCAGGTTTTGTATTTTTTTTAAATATTTTTACACCGACCCTGGGCTTATTCAGACTCTAACTTCTTGTTTCAGGAAATTCACATGTACATTAGCAGCAGTGATCAGATTCTAACCATATGTTTTCTATTGAAGCATCTAATGAGCATGTGCAAATGTGATTGTGAAGGGAGGGGGAGAGGTGAGCTGTGATATCACCTATTGTAAATGGTGGATCTTGTGTTATCTACTGTGTATAGAGGTGTTATCAGTCATTGTACAGGAGGAGGAGGTGAGCTGTGATATCACATATTTGAATGGTTGGATCCTGTGTTATCTACTGTATATAGAGGTGTTATCAGTAATTATACAGGAGGAGGTGAGCTGTGATATCACCTATTGTGAATGGTGGATCCTGTGTTATCTACTGTATATAGAAGTGTTATCAGTCATTGTACAGGAGGAGGAGGTGAGCTGTGATATCACATATTGTGAATGGTGGATCCTGTGTTATCTACTGTATATAGAGGTGTTATCAGTCATTTACAGGAGGAGGTGAGCTGTGATATCACCTATTGTGAATGGTGGATCCTGTGTTATCTACTGTATATAGAGGTGTTATCAGTCATTGTACAGGAGGAGGAGGAGATGAGCTGTGATATCACCTATTTGAATGTTGGATCCTGTGTTATCTACTGTATATAGATGTGATCTCATCCCTCTCCACCGCACCAACAATGTTTTAATGGATTAAGCACCTGGATTAAAACACTCTTTCACCAGCTACATGGTGAGTGCCGCCTTTCTTTATTCACTTCTTTATGATCTTAGATTGCTTGTTCTAAGGCTGTGCAACACCAGGCATCGGGGATAGCCAACAGGCTGTTAGCAGAGCTCCACGTATGTGAGTGCCTGGTCAGTGGACTTTTCTTGCACGAGTTGAAAGAACCTATTGTGAATCCTGAGACGACTGTGAACACCTACCTGGGACCAGTCCTGGCATACTTGTGCACAGTTACATGGATATGCATCCTCGGGGGACGCACATCCATGTGAAGCAGGCACTCGGGTCGTGGTGTCGGCGGCTGGTGGGCAATGGGCCCCTGTACCTCTGGGCTCCGTTACATTTGCGACCCGGTTGTTATGCCTGTCCTCCATCTTGCTATATAAGGTATATATTTTCTCCCATCCTGCTGTATATGGTATATGGTTTCCATCCTGTTGGATAAACATTCTCTGCTACCTGCCTTCAACAAAAAAGCTGCTTCAAATGCTTCCCCTACTGCTCACATTGTATGGGACTTCATTCCATGGCATCCCCCCCCTTCCCAGATTCCAAATTTCCTGGGCAGATCAGTGAATCTCACTCATAGACAGTGTCCCTCACTGAACACAGGGAGAGGGAAGGCAGAGTGAACATTCAGCTGTCCACCGCCTGTGCTGCTGGGAGGAGCAGGCAGACAAGGTTCTTCTGCCTCACATACTATGACACCGGGATAACTCTGGAGAGCCAGAGACCACAGCATCACAGGCAGAGACTAGAGGGGGCAGAGACAAGCGCTACCTGGCCACTTGTACGTGAAAGTGCAGGATAGTCAGAACAGCGCATCTCCCATTGACAGGAGCCGGCTGCTTCTCTGCAGGGCAGCCCGGGCCCACAACACTGCCAGGCCCGGTTACACTTGTGACCTCTGTGATCTCAGTAGTTACGTCACTGCTGATAAATAATAATAATTTTATATAGCGCCAACATGTTCTGCAGCGCTTTACAATATAGAGACGACATGTACAGTCATAAGTAACAATTACAAAAAATACAATAATAAGGCAAAGAAAAAAGTTGACCCTGCTCATAAGAGCTTACAATCTACAATGAGGTGATGGTTACACAAAGTCAGGTGTTTATTTACAATGATGGTCCAGGCATCTTGGAGAAATGGGAGATTGGCTGGTGATGGCTCATGCAGCCATTATCAATCTATTTAGAGCTTTTGAGTGCAGTAGAGTTGTTGATGGAGTACTATGTTGAGAAATAGGGAATGGGCTATATATAAAGGACTTCAATAGAAATGAATGATAGGCCAAAAATATGTGTTTTTAGGGAGCACCTAAAACTGTTTAAGTTGTGTATGGTCCTAATTCTTGGGGTAGAGTGTTCCAGAAATTTTGTGCAGCTAAGGAGAAGTCTTGGAGCCAAGAGTGGAAGGTTCAGATTAGTGTGGATGTTAGTCGAAGGTCGCTTGTAGAACGTAGAGAGGCGGGTAGGGTGATGGACAGAGATGGAGGGAGGAGATGTAGGGGGTCCGGCGCTGTGAAGATCTTTGTGGGTGAGAACAAGCAATTTAAAATTGGATCCTATAATGCATGGGCAGCCAGTGCAATGACTGACACAGAGCAGAAGCATCTGAGTAACTGTTAGCCAGATAGTTGGCTGCTGCATTAGGATGGACTGGATAGGGGGAGGCAATTAATAGAGAGTTGCAATAATCAAGGCGGGAGTGGATCAGGCCACTGTGAGGGTTTTAGTGCTTTCCATGGTGAGAAAAGGGCGGATTGTAGAGATGTTCTTCAGGTGCAAGCGGAAGGAGGGGTGAGAGATTGTATATAGCAGGTGAGGAAGAGATCGGTGTCAAACATTACACCCAGACAGCGAGCCTGCTGACTAGGCGTTATCGTGGTGCCGCACACTGAGAGAGATGTCAGATTTAGGGAGGTTAGTGGAGGGCGAGAGCAGAAGGAGTTCAGTTTTGGAAAGGTTCAGTTTCAAATAGAAAGCGAACATGATATTGGAAACTGTGGTTAGACAGTCAATGGCGTTCTGTAATACAGCGGGGTCTAGGTAAGGGGCTGAAGTGTATAATTGTGTGTCATCAGCATAAAGATGGTACCGGAAGCCAAATCTGCTGATGGTTGTCCAATCAGGGCTGTGTAGAGAGAGAAGAGGAGAGGGCCAAGGACTGAACCCTGAGGGACCCCAATAGTGAGAGGAAGAGGAGAGGAAGTGGAGCCAGCAAATGATACACTGAAAGAGCGGTCAGAAAGATAGGAGGAGAGCCAGGAGAGAGCCATGTCCTTGATGCCGATGGAGTGCAGATAGAGAGTAGGAGATGGTGGTCAACAGTGTCAAAGGCTGCAGAGAGATCAAGAAGGATAAGCAGAGAGTGGTCACCATTACGTTTTGCCAGTCAGAAGGTCATTGGTCATAATACACACAGTGATGTCACAGTACAGGGGGTTATGAATGTGACGATCGAGGTGTAATTTTTGGCTTTGTCCAGCACGTCCCTTTAAATCCGCTCTCATTTCTTCTCTAATAAAGCCTGTGCCGGGGGCTGATATACTGCCAGCCGCTCCTACACTGCAGCATCGCCTTGTGTACACCGAGAAATGCTGAAATAACAAACTCTGCCTGGAAGTAGCTTATCTCTAAATACGGCGGCCTAGAAGTGTAGCCGTTATCCGATAAATGCAAGTAAAATGATTATTTTCTGCTTTATATTTGCAGTTAATCATCGGGGCAACAATTATAAAGCTGTCGAGAGAGCTTTTACCATCTCCGAGAGTTATGGCCGCTCCTCAGGTCTATGATTCTGCAAAATTAGAGGCACTGTTTTACGGTATTAAATGTGCCAATCCGAGTACTGCATACTTCCCCACGTTCCCGGGCTCAATCGTGACTATCATTGTGGCGGTGTCACAGGTTTATCCAAACGTAAACAAAAAAAAAAAAACTGAAAAAATTGCAATAATTTCTTAAATCGGTAAAATATTTATGGCCGAGGCATGCAGGAAATTAATTATGCATATACTGTTCAGAGCAAATGGAATCCCAGAAAATGTTACGATTAATAAAATATAACAATTGACTGAGGCTTTAGGTTTATCATACATTGCTTTTCAGATCTATGATATTTATTTTCGATTTTTCATATTTATTAAATTAAGAAAAAAATACAAAAAAAAAACCAGTAAAAAATAAAAAAATGTCTTTGGTCTAGTAAATAGAGCTCTAGCTGAAAAGACCCTATGGCTGGTTTCAATTTTTTTTATCAATTATATTATGGAAGATAATAATACTACTACTAATAATGATAATAATATTTATCATTTATATAGCGCTATTAATGGCATAATGCTTTACATAGTTTTGCAACACTGTCCCCATTGGGGCTCACAATCTAAACATCCTATCAGTATGACTTTGGAGTGTGGGAGGAAACTTGAGTATCCAGAAGAAACCAATGCAAACACAGGGAGAACATACAAACTCCTTGCAGATGTTGTCATTGGTGGGATTTAAACCCAGGACCCCAGCACTGCAAGGCTACAGTGCTAAGCACTGAGCCACAGTACAGTACTAACCTCTGATCCACCATACAGTGTTAATCATTGATCCACCGTACAGTACTAACCACTGAGCCACAGTACAGTGCTACCCACTGAGCCACCGTACAGTACTAACCACTGAGTCACCATACAGTGTTAACCATTGATCCACAGTACAGTGCTAACCACTGAGCCACCATACAGTACTAACCACTGAGCCACCGTACAGTGCTAACCACTGAGTCACCATACAGTGCTAACCACTGAGCCCATACATGTACCACTGATCCACTGTAAGTACTAACCACTGAGTACCGCAGGTTAACATTTATACAGTACAGTGCTAACCACTGATCCATCGTACAGTGCTAACCACTGATCCATCGTACAGTGCTAACCACTGAGCCACCGTACAGTACTAACCACTGAGCCACCATACAGTGCTAACCACTGAGCCACCATACAGTGCTAACCACTGAGCCACCTATACAGTGCTAACCACTGAGCCATCTATACAGTGCTAACCACTGAGCCACCATACAGTGCTAACCACTGAGCCACTGTATACAGTGCTAACCACTGAGCCACCCTATACAGTGCTAACCACTGAGCCACCTATACAGTGCTAACCACTGAGCCACCATATACAGTGCTAACCACTGAGCCACCAATACAGTGCTAACCACTGAGCCACCATACAGTGCTAACCACTGTGCACCGTATACAGTGCTAACCACTGAGCCACCATATACAGTGCTAACCACGGAGCCACTATACAGTGCTAACCACTGAGCCACCATATACAGTGCTAACCACTGAGCCACCGTACAGTGCTAACCACTGAGCCACCGTATAGTGCTAACCACTGAGCCACCGTATAGTGCTAACCACTGAGCCACCATACAGTGCTAACCACTGAGCCACCATATAGTGCTAACCACTGAGCCACCGTAAGTGCTAACCACTGAGCCACCATACAGTGCTAACCACTGAGCCACCATATAGTGCTAACCACTGAGCCACCGTATAGTGCTAACCACTGATCCACCATACAGTGCTAACCACTGATCCACCTATAGTGCTAACCACTGAGCCACCATACAGTGCTAACCACTGAGCCACCATATAGTGCTAACCACTGAGCCACCGTATAGTGCTAACCACTGATCCACCATACAGTGCTAACCACTGATCCACCGTATAGTGCTAACCACTGAGTCACCATATACAGTGCTAACCACTGAGCCACCATACAATGCTAACCACTGAGCCACCATATCAGTGCTAACCACTGAGTCACCAATACAGTGCTAACCACTGAGCCACCATAGAGTGCTAACCACTGAGTCACCATATACAGTACTAACCACTGAGCCACAGTATATTGCTAACCACTGAGTCACCATGCCTCCCGTTAAAAAACTTGTACATTTTTGTAGATAGTGCAGAGGGAAAGGGGTACAATCATGACCAAAAGTGTTGGCACCTGGGGTGTAACTACAACAGGTGCAGGGGTTGCAACCAGTCTGGGCCCTGGAGCCTAAGGGGCCTAGAATGTGCCTTTGCTATAAAAAAAAAATATTCTATCAAAGATTTGCAATAATTGGGGAACCCCATTAGAGCTTTCGCATCAGGGCTCATGAGCTTCAAGTTACGTCACACCTTTGACATTGTTCCATAAATTGAAGTATTCCTACCAAAAAATTGTTGCAATTGCACATGTTTTGTTATAACACGTTTATTTCCATGTAGACTTTTTGTTTCAGGGTTCTGATCATTCTCAGTCTAGAGCAGGAGATCTGATTTGGCTGGGTGAGAGCCCTTTGACTGCAGGTGTAAGGGAAACGTCTCTGTTTAGAAAGAGCATTTCTCTATCCAAAGCAGATAGATGAAAAATGGGAGTCCTACCCAACACAAGATAAAAATATTGACTACTGCCAGGTATGACCAGGACACATGTGAGATGAACGCGACGTCTGAAAATTGTAAAGGACTTCAGCGCACTCGGATCAATGATCACTCAAGATCCAGCGATAACAAATGAAGTAGATAGAATAGCTCTAGGGAAATCCTAAATGAAGTCACTGGTTAAGGTCTTCACATCAAGGAACATTTCACTGGTGATGAAGACACGGCTTGTACATAGTCTGGTCTTTTCTGTAGTTACATATGGAAGGTAAACGAGGAACAAGTCAGAAGAAGAATCAAAACCTTGGAAATGTGGAGATGGAGAAGGATGTTATCAATACCATGAATGGCAGGAGGAACAAACACATCAAGCCAGACATGTCACTCAAACCAATGATCACCAATATACGACTTGTCTACACATCATACAAAGAGAGCAATCACTGGAGAAGGACATCATGGTAAGAAGAATAGAAGAAAGGTGAAGTAGAAGACCAGCAACCTTATGGCTTGATGCTAGCAAGATAACAGTAGAGAAGACCCTGGTGGATTTATGTAGGCTTGGAGAAGATTCTGGTAGACCTATGTAGGCTTGGGGAAGATCCCTGGTGAACTTATCTAGGCTTGGAGAAGACTCTGGTGGACCTGTCTAGGCTTGGAGAGGATCCTGGTGGACCTATCTAGGCTTGGAGAAGACTCTGGTGTACCTGTCTAGGCTTGGAGAGGATCCTGGTGGACCTATCTAGCCTTGGAGAAGACTCTGGTGGACCTATCTAGGCTTGGAGAGGATCCTGGTGGACCTATCTAGGCTTGGAGAAGACTCTGGTGGACCTACCTAGGAACTACCTTGTAAAAGAGCCTGATAGACCTATCTAGGCTTACAGAAGATGGATTTTCTTCAGTGTTCATCCATCAAGTTGAGATGGCTCCAGATAGTCGAAGGTTGTTAAAATTAATAAAAAAAAATTATAAAACGTCCATTAGGTGGCTTAAGAGATCAAGTTCTCTTTCTTCTGAAGAGACTATTTGCATATTTAAATTCCAAGGGGTGCATTTTATTGCCTATAAGTCTCCTTACGGCAGCATGGTATTCTCCACAAGGTGAAACATTCTCCCCTTATACTTTAGTATATATGCACCCAAATATAAATAAATATATACGTACATGCCACACACTGCCCAAACTGTAACCATATCCCACCCAATCGTCTTAAACTATTCATCTAATGTCAAAATGACCAAAACAAAATTGTGTCCAATTTAATTCGGTAAAAAGCTTTAAATAAGCTTTTTTATCGAATTTGTTTTTAATAAATAATAAAGAAAGAATAACATATATTATGTTTGCACAATCAAACCTTACAGAAAAATAATAATAAAAAAAATTACATGTATTATCATTACATGGCCGAAAAATGGCTTCATATTTTACCAAAAAATTTCAAAAATTGTTTTTTTAAGCCCAGTAAATAAAAAAGCAGTGCCATTAATTCAAGTGTCTAGCCATTGACGATAAAAACACTGTGGTCATTTCGGAAAGGTTCCCTGAGGTTGCATGCACGAGATCTGGAGAAATAACCCTTCACTTGCTTCAAGTTTCCAATGCAGTCTATGCAGTTCTAGGTGACTTTGATTCCTGGTAGGCATGTAAATATGCACAGTGTATCCTCGCACATATCCCTGAGGATTAGAACAGAGATTGGTAGAAAAAACAACAAAAAACTCAATATTTGTTTTGAGATCTATGTGATCATTGTGCAGATGTGCTCAGATTATAAGCGTTCCGTGTCCTCGAGCTGTAGATGGACTTCAGCGCTGTATTAGTCTTTTTTTTTCTCTTCGGTGTTTCTTAGTTCTTATTTTTTATTGAACATTTAGAGAAGATTTATTTTTGAAATACCCATTGTATAAATGTGATTACATACAGCTCGATTGGCCCCAAAGAGAACCTGACAATCCTCTATGAAGTCAAGCTCCGACCAAGTAATGGATTCCAAAGGAACCTCACAAGACTACCCCGTTTAGAGAAGAGTTTGCTGTAATCACCACTAGACTTTATTTCTTATTTTAGAATAACAAAATAGTGTGTACAATGATAGCAGTAAAGATTCCGATCTAATTATAAAAAGATGTGCACTTTTTATGTATGGATGGATGGATGGTGGACCTCACAATCATCTCCTCTGGTGGGCCATATCAGAAATTGGAAAAAATGCCTTGAATATAGTTGTCTTCTCAATTCTTCACCTCATGTAGAGCTAATTCTACCTTATCCCAATGTAGGAATTTGGCTTCATGATGTTTGTTTTTATCTTGATTTTGTCCATAATTGTTCTTCATGCTACAAAGACCAAGTATCCTTAGAAGATCAGGAGATGAACGGGATGATCCAATGAGTTATTCAAATTTTCTATTGAACATTAGACACTGTTCATTTAATAAAGAATTATTCTATAAAGGTGATTATATAAAGTCCGATTGGCCCAAAAGAGGATCTGCCAATCCTCCAATGAGCCCAAGCTCTGACCGAGTAATGGATTCCAAAGGAGCAGCAGAAGACCACCCCATTTAGAGAGGATTCTACAGTAAAATCTTAACACTAGAGTTTTTTGTTTTAGAAAGAAAAAGTTGTGTGTACAATGATGGCAGTAAAGATTTTGATTTAGGTATAAGAGGATATGATCTTTTTGTGTATGGATGGATGTTGGATGGTGAACATCGCAATCTTCTCTGGTTGACAAATCAGAAACCGGAAAAAACGGCCTTCAATATAGTTGTCTTCTTCTTCCTTTCATCTCCTGTAGTGCTAAAGCCAGTTTTTATGGATGAATAGTGGACCTTGCAATCAGGTTCTTGGTGGGCCAAACCAAAAACTGGAAAAACTGCCTTCGTTTTACATCCTGTAGTGCTAAAGCCTACCATTGTTAATGTAAGGAAAGGAGTATGGCTTGAGAGCCTGGAGAGGATCTTCAATCAGGCAGGCCTAGTGGTCTGAAAGTTTTTATGACACTAATTTATAAGAAAACTTGATAAGGTAAAAAATGTTTGTACCGTGTTAGCCACTACATAGAAAAATATTAGAATCTGAGAGTCCTCAATGGTTGATACCTTTTAATGGCGAACTGAAAAGATGTTAAACAAGCTTTCGGGACACTGTGGCCCCTTCGTCAGGCAGATAATGACTATCTGCCTGACGAAGGGGCCACAGTGTCCCGAAAGCTTGTTATGTTTACCATCTTTTCAGTTAGCCATTAAAAGGTATCAACCACTGAGGACTCTCAGATTCTAATATTTTTCTAAGAAAACTTGGTGTCTTTAAGGTATCAGTGTCTTTGAACAACATTCTTTAGATGTGGTAATGAGCCATAAAACCAATTCTGTATACAATTGAAAGTTGTAATTAGCTTGGATTCACAGACTCTTCGATGTTATTGTGTTTCTTGAAGCCAATGGGATCCCTTCTGAATCAATACTAAGGCTCACCAGACTTATCCTCACACACAAATTTTTCTCTTTTGGTGAAGAACTGTATTTACAACGCACCGGAACCGCTATGGGAAGCACAATGGCCCCCCAGTATGCCAACCTCTTCATTGCTAAACTGTAAAATGATTTTGTAACCTCCTGCCCCATCAAACCCTTGGCGTACTTCCGTTTCATTGATGACTTCTTAATAATCTGGACTGAGACTGAACATGAACTTCTAAAAATTCCATGACAATTTCAACAAATTTCATCCCACCATAAACCTGACACTAGAGCACTCAAAAACAGAAATCAACTTCCTGGATACCACCATAAAAATTCTAAATCGTTCATTCCAGACATCGGTATATCGGAAACTGTTTAACCATCCCATATACCTCAGATGGGACAGTTTCCACCCGAAACACATCAATAAGTCCATTATCTACAGCCAGGCCCTCAGATATAAACGTATTTGCTCCAACCAAGTGGAAAGGGATGAACACTTAAACCATCTAAAAAAGACATTTTTAAACCAAGGCTACCACCCCACCTCCATTGAGGATCAGATCATTAAAGCCACAAGGATCCCTAGAAGTCAAGCACTCCAATACAGAGAAAAAGAAGAGAACCATTGTGTTCCTCTGGTGGTGACCTACAACCACAGCTTGAGTTACTATGGAAAACTGCAAGGAAACTTCACCATATCTCACACAAGGATGACCGACTAAAAATAATATTCAAAGACCCTCCCTTGCTGTGCTACAGGCAGCCTCCCAATTTAAGAAACATCATGGTCTGAAGTTCAATACCCTTGGATACACCAAGAGGAACTTATCTATGCAATGTGAAGAGCTGCAAGACCTGTGCTCACATAGAGACCAGAGACAGGATACAGATCCCCAACACACACAGCAGAATTATAAGATTCCTGGGACATTGACAGGCTCCTCTTTCAATGTGGTATATATAATTATGTGCATTTTATGCCCAGTGGGGGCGTTTTATGTTGGTGAGACTGGACAACATCTAAGAGTAATGGTGGTTTTACACGCTAGGATATCCTGAACGAAATCCTTGAAACGTCACGGATTTGTGATAGTTGAAAAGATATCGTTGCGTATAAATGAACGATTTAGGATGAAAAGATCGTTGGACCGTTCATCCTAGATTTGAGATCCTGACCTCAAATCTGTAGTTCGTCGTCCAATTAACGCTGGTTCAGGAAGCAGCATCGTTCAGTGTGACAGCTTATTGAACGATATCATTCACAAAGCTCCTATTCCTGCCGCTTTATTACATCGCTCACTCCTTCCTCTTCTATTTAACAGTTGTGCTGCCGCATAGGATATCGTTAACGAGATCCTTGTGTGTGACAGCGCACTAACAATGTCGGAACGATCACGGTCACGTGATCGTTCCAATGATATCGTTACCGATATGCTAGCGTGTAAACCCACCATTAGGATGAGGTCTCATCGTCACACAATTACACACAAAACAATCCATTTTCCAGTAGCCAAGCATTTTTCTAGCCAGGGACATAACATTGAAAATATGAAGGTTTTAATTTTGAGAGGTAATTTCAAATTGCCAAAACATCGAAGAGTCTGTGAATCCAAAGTAATTACAACTTTCAATTGTATACAGAATGGATTAAACATCTCTGATGGATTCATGGCTCATTACCACATCTAAAGAATGTTGTTCAAAGACACTGAAACCTTAAAGACGCCAAGATTTCTTATAAATCAGCATCATAAAAACTTTCAGACCACTAGGCCTGCCTGATTGAGGATCCTCTCCAAGGCTGCTTTGTTTATTTAGCTGAATGTCCAGGCCCTGTAATGTTTATTCAGTTAAATGTCCAATCATTTTAGTTGTGTATGCATATATTTTGAGTTTCTTTCAATATCTTGTCATACCACGCCAGATGAAGAGACCTGAGATGTCTCGAAAGCTCGCCTTGTAACATCACTTATTTTATTTTTGTTAGCCATTAAAAGGTATCACAGCCAAAAGATTTGTATCTTGTTTCTCCCACTGAGTGCAATCAACATTTCCTCAACTGGCTAAGGCTGGCTTCAGACTTGCAGATGCATCTGCAGCGTTTTGCAGATGCATCTGCAAGCATCTGCATGCAGACCGCGGCCCCTATGTTTATAATGGAGCGCACGGCGGTCTGCAGATGCTTGCAGACCGCCGTGCGCTCTCATTGCCCGCCATTAGTGATCTGTGCACAGGCGGATGCCTACGCACAAATCACACACTCTCGCCCGCACCAGGGACGCAACACCTCGCGTCCCTGGTGCGGGCGAGAGTGTGTGATTTGTGCGCAGGCATCCGCCTGCGCACAGATCACTAATGGCAGGCAATGAGAGCGCACGGCGGCCTGCAAGCATCTGCAGACCGCCGTGCGCTCCATTATAAACATAGGGGCCGCGGTACCAAACCTTCTTCTAAACAAATACGAGTAAATAGAACAAATAATCCGACGTGAGATTTTCCGCAGTCTCATTGTCATTTTGTTCACTCATCGTTCCATGTGTAATTGCCTCTGTAAAGCTAGTGATAGTTTTTTTTATTTCCTCATGTTTTCTATTAAGCTTACGCTGGGCATCAGCTGTCACTTTTGCATTACTCCGTTGTTTCGTTATCAGGAGGACTTAATGTGATGCATGTCTTTTTTTTACTCCTTAATTATAGGTACTTTACTAAAACAGATTATAGCGCACTCAGTAAAATCCAACTAGTGCTTTTCAGCAATCTACGCTGACAGTAAGGCAGAAAAAGTATGTAGTTGTGTTGAAAAGTGTAATCTGGAACAACTTGACTTGTGGTTGAGAGGTTAGAGAGGTGAATTGCATTGTACAGAGGACACGGTTGCCACTCGTGAACTCTTTGGCGGCACCTATCATATTTGTAGATTTAGTTCTCTGTGGGCGCATGTATAAGTCATTGTTTCAAGTGACTAAACCCTCTAAACGTTCTCATTTTGCTAAGAATTGTGCATCTTATTTCATGTGTCAAATGTGTTCTCCCCTTGTAATATCTACATGGGCTTAAATGGCATAATGATATGTTAATGCAGTGGGATGGGCAACTACTGTGGAAGTGGTTCTTAAAGTTGTGCTTCTCTGTCCTCATCAATGTCCACAGGAGTTACAGAAACCGAGTAGCTACGGCAGGGCTGGCTTTTTCCAAGTGTCTTATCCAGAATGTCGAAACAAGTACGGATTATTTCTATTTCAGTTGTCACGTACCCTCTTTTCAGCATGTCACGTAGGGTGCATGTAACGTAGGGTGCACCTGCAAGGGTTAATTTATCTCCTGTCACGCAATCCAGCACTTAACCACTGTTCCAGGCTGTAAAGTGACCATAAAATCGCTCCCCAACACCGCCCACACACCCCTGTTACACAACGTGCTGCCACCACTCATCAAACACACGGGGTGATGAGTCCCTGAAATCTACTACTGTCTGACAATCAACAGGTAATAACAGGAAATGTTATGGCACACTAATTGAAATGAATGCAAAGTCTTATTTTTTTCTCTTTTTATTGAAGAACATCCTTTAATAGGACAGTGTCTAATTTTAATATTCTAATCTCAGGTATGTGATTGGACCATGGCTAATTTAGTAATAAATACATTGCATATTAAATGCCCTGTTTTTTTTACAAGCACCTCCCTCCCTTCCTATAGTAAATAGAGAATGTGAGGCCCTACCACTACGGACCATTTGGTTTGTCCTTTTGAAACCTGTAGATGTGTGACAACTTTCACCCTCTGTATTCTCATTAAAAGGCTTCTTGGATCATGGTTCCTGTAATCAAGATAGGGAGAGGTTATGTCTTTTGTGCAGAGATCAAAGCGAAAACTGTGGATACAATGAAGCACAAATGACATAGCAGCGTAGATTTTTTATCCACTATCTATATTGCGTTTCCTTTGTGCAGAGATGGCAGACTGGAATCAATGTTACATTACTACTGCCTGCTGGTATTGTACAATTGTCCCTACAAATATATTTTTCCTTCATATCAGGCAATAAAACTTAGCTGGGAATCACCTTTTAAAAAGAATGTTCCTGTGTTGAGATTATATATGTGTCCCTGCTGTGTACTGTGTAATGGATGTGTCTGACCTTACAGGACATGAAATAATATACAAGCACGGGAAAGAGTATACAGACATTACAGCACGGGATGACAGCTGATTCTTTCTTTGAGGTGAAACATTTAAAAAAAAAAAAAGCAGGTAGGGAAATGATTTACCTCACAGAAAGAATCATCTACGATCCCATGCTGTAATGTCTGTATACTCTTTCCTGTGCTGTAATTGTAATATCTGTATACTCTTTCCTGTGCTGTAATGTCTATATACTCTTTCCCATGCTGTAATGTCTGTTATACTCTTTTGTGTCCTCTCCTGCCCAGGAGATGTGGTATGATCAGACCATGTCCCTGTACGGTCAGACACATCCATTACACAGTACATAGCAAGGACATATGTATATATAAGATTATCTCAGCACAGGAGATGTCGTATGATTAGACCTATTCCCTGTATGGTCAGACACATCCATTACACAGTACATAGCAGGGACACATATATAAAATAATCTCGGCACAGGAACATTTTTTTAAACCCATTCAGTAGAAATTAGATTAGATTAGATAAACTTTATTGATCCCGGAGGAAATTACAGTATTACAGCAGCAGAACAAAGATCAAGAACATTACACACTTTACAAAATAAGTCTATATGGACAGCAGATGCGGGTAGACTGGTACATGTACCTCACCTATTCCCCCGTACACATAGAACTTCACATAGTCTTGGGATGTTTTACACTTATACATTTGTTAAACATCCCCACAGCTGTCGGAACAAACGATTTTCTGTATCTTTCCTTTTTACACATTAGTTGGATTAGACGCTTGCTGAATGTGCTCTTCTGCTTCACAAACAGTTCAGAGAGCGGGTGTGTATTGTTGCTCATTATAGCCTTGCATTTCTTATTAATTCTATCCTCTAATACCTCCTCGAAAGTCCTAAGTTGTAGACCCACCGCCGCACTAGCCTTCTTGATAAGTTTATTCAGCTTATTAGCGTCAGCTGTACGCACACTACTACCCCAGCATATTATTGCAGCAAAGATTGCACTCGCCACAATAGATTGGTAGAACATTTCAAGCATTTTGCTACACACATTAAACAACCTTAATTTCCTTAGGAAGTAAAGTCTACTCATCCCTTTCTTGCAAACCTTCTCCATATGGCACCTCCAATCAAGCTTGCTGTCCAGGTGAACCCCCAAATATTTGAAATTCTCCACCATCTCCACATCCTGACCATCAATAGTGATAGGTAAGCAATCCTTCATGCACCTTCCATAACTCAACACCAACACCCTGGTTTTCTTTACGTTGAGTTCTAAATGGTTAGCCTGGCACCAGTCAACAAAGTCCGAGACCACCCTTCTGTATTCCTCCTCCCCCCGGCCTCTCTCAATACCTCCGACTATCACTGAGTCATCAGAGTACTTCTGAAGGTGACAAAGGTCTGATTTATACTGAAAATCAGCTGTGTATAACGTAAAAAGGAATGGCGACAGCACCATTCCCTGAGGGGCTCCAACACTGCTCCGCACACTATCCGATATGGCCGCCCCCAACTTTATGAACTGTGGCCTATTGTGTGAGAGAGGCAGGGGGCGGGGAGGTTCTCCGTGAACAGCGATGACTCCATAATCAGTAAGGCCCCCCGGAATCGTTGTCTCTGAACTTTAAAGTGGTTTTTACATCTTACAGGGGGGATAGAGACCTGGTAGACCCCTTACCTGAATGCAGCATTCAGTGGTGCTTTTAGTTTGGAAAGCACCAGGGGGGTTAGAGGTCCTCTTTAAAGCTGTGGTGGATGGTGAGATAAGGAGCCTGAATGTCAAAAGTTCAAAACATTGTTGCCCTTTTGTTCTTCAATGTAATTAAAAAGACCATACCTCAGGAACTGTATGGTGTATTAAAACAAACTGAATACTTGGGGGATAAAATGAGAAGAAAAACTGGTCACTTTTGACCTGGGGACAGGTCATCTTTCAGTGTTCCCCTCATTTCTTTGAGCAGTGTATTTTTATGGTACTAGTGTCACGATCGTCTCTCTTACCTGGGAGACTGGTTTGGGACCTCTGTTTCTTCTTTGTATTGAGACTTCATATTAAACGTGTCTCTTTCCCTTGGCAGTTCAGGAGTTAATGTCAGTCTCTGCTGCTAGCAAGCTAGCTAGTTCTTGTCCAGATATGGCCACACTGTGAGTACTCCTATCCTCTTTATACGATCACATGGTTACAGCATGCTTTGCTGGAGAGTGAACCTCATACCTGACCTAGCTATCTGAGAAGCAAGCCTTCTGGAGAACCTGACTGTTGCCAAGCTGTCTGCTGCCCAGGAGAAGTGGCAGTAGGTGTCAAGTTGTTTTTGTTCCCTGTCTGTCTCCCCTTCCCTCTTGTCTTCTTTATTGTAGTGGCTGGGAGTAGCACTCTCGCTGCGCATTCCCTATTGAGGGCTAACATCAGGGCCAGCGAGGGACTAGGTATCCTGTTCAGTGACGAGTTGAAAGAACTCGTATAGGGGACGGTAGGGAGATCAGGGCACAGCTGTAGGTGAGTGCAAGAGGTCACTTCTCCCGTGTTCCCTATGAGCAGGGCCTTATGCTGTCTTTGTCCCCCCCAGTGTCTCCCGTTTTGTTGTTTCTTGTAGTGTGATGGACATCGTTGGTCCGTGTGTCCACTGTCACACTCTGTTTCCGGACACTCCCTGTGTCCAGTGTGATAACTAGACACATTGGGCGATTCTAGAACGTGTGCAATCATATATTAGTCCAACTATTCCTGCTACTAATCACTGTGCCACCTAGAAGGGTGGGGGGAGCTCGCTGCAGCACAGTGTGGCCATTTTTTGGCAGGCGCTGCTGCTGCTGCTCACCATCCTCCCTGTGCGCGCTCTTCTCCTTGTGTGCTCTCTTCCTCCTGTGCGCTCTCTTCCCCCTGTGCGCTCTCTTCCCCCTGTGCGCTCTCTTCCCCCTGTGCGCTCTCTTCCCCCTTTGCACTCTCTCTTCCCCTGTGCACTCTCTCTTCCCCCTGTGCGCATTCTCTTCCCCCTGTGCGCATTCTCTTCCCCCTGTGCGCATTCTCTTCCCCTGTGCGCATTCTCTTCCCCCTGCGCACATTCTCTTCCCCCTGTGCGCATTCTCTTCCCCCTGTGCGCATTCTCTTCCCCCTGTGCGCTCTCTTCCCCCTGTGCGCTCTCTTCCCCCTGTGCGCTCTCTTCCCCCTGTGCGCTCTCTCTTCCCCCTGTGCGCTCTCTCTTCCCCCTGTGCGCTCTCTTCCCCCTGTGCTCTCTCTTCCCCTGTGCGCTCTCTTCCCCTGTGCGCTCTCTCTTCCCCCTGTGCGCTCTCTCTTCCCCCTGTGCGCTCTCTCTTCCCCCTGTGCGCTCTCTCTTCCCCTGTGCGCTCTCTCTTCCCCCTGTGCGCTCTCTCTTCCCCTTGTGCGTTCTCTTCCCCCTGTGCGCTCCCTCTTCCACCATGCTGTCTCCCCCCCCCTTCACAGATGTCCTATAGGTGGCACTACTTTCTTTGACTGATGAACCAAACTTATGGGGTTCTTCACATTCCAGCTTAACTGTAATTTTCCAGTTTAACTGTAATTTATCTGATGTCCTATAAGTGGCGCTGATTTCGGGACAAACCTACATCCTACATACAGACAGATCAAATGGATAGGGCTTTTATATAGTACTAGCTGTGAGCCCGATGCAAATGCATCGGGATTCTAGAACGTGCGTTAATTAGATTATAGTAGCTATATTATTTTTTTTTTTATTTATTTTTTTTTATTTCCAATTTTTTTGAATAACTTAATGTTATGAATATTTTATTTATTAGTTTTATTTTATTAGAATTAGTTAATGTTATGAATTTTTATATGGAATATTTTTTTTTATTATTTATGATTTTATTATTGTAATTATTTATTATAGAATATTTTTAGAATATTATTTTTTTTTTTATTTTAATTGATTTTTTTTTTATTTGAGTAATTTGAATTTCTTAGAATTAGTTAATGTTATTAATATTTTAATTATATATATATATATATATATTTTTTTTTTTTAATTTTGATTTATTTTAATATTTATTATTTTTATTATTTGTATATTAATTTTTTATTTTAATGAAATTTATTTGTATTAGATTATTTTTTTTTATTTAAATTAGTTAATTTAATTAATATATTAATTTTATATATTATTATTTTTTTTTTATTTTTTTATTTTATTGGGGGGGGGGTGTGTAATACTTTTTGGGGGGGTGTAAGGACTTTTTGGGGGGGTTGAATACTTTTTGGGGGGGTTGAATACTTTTTGGGGGGGTGTGAATACTTTTTGGGGGTTGAATACTTTTTGGGGGGGTTGAATACTTTTTTGGGGGGTGTGAATACTTTTTGGGGGGGTGTGAAGTTTTTGGGGGTGTGTGTGAATAGTTTTTGGGGGTGTGTGAATAGTTTTTGGGGGGGTTCAATACTTTTTGGGGGGGTGTGAATACTTTTTGGGGGTGTGTGAATACTTTTTGGGGGGGTTGAATACTTTTTGGGGGTGTGTGAATACTTTTTGGGGGTGTGTGAATACTTTTTGGGGGGGTTGAATACTTTTTGGGGGGGGTGTGAATACTTTTTGGGGGGATGTGAATACTTTTTGGGGGGGTTGAATACTTTTTGGGGGGGTGTGAATACTTTTTGGGGCTGAGTGCTCGCAATGGCCGCGAAGTGGGCATTGCGAGTCGCTGGCCGAAAATCGAACCAGAGGCTCGGCCACAAAGTTAGCGATTTACCGCTCAGGCAGCGACTCGCGCTACATGAGCGGTAAATCGCTAACTTTGTGGCCGAGCCTCTGGTTCTATTTTCGGGCAGCGACTCGCAATGGCCGCTTCGCGGCCATTGCTCGCGCTCAGCCAGCGACTCGCAATGGCCTCGCGGCCATTGCTCGCGCAGGCCAACTGGTGACGTCACAGAGTGACATAGCCACGGTCTTTTCGGGGTCCGACACGGAAGTGCCTACGGCAATTATATAGTAGATATATATATCAGTACGATGGTATATGGTGGTAATTAGAGCACATGTATAGCAGCACTATAGTATATGGCGGTAGATTATAGTAAATGTATAGCAGCACTATAGTATATGGCGGTACATTACAGTACATGTATAGCAGTGCTATGGTATATGGCGGTACATTAGAGTACATGTATAGCAGCGCTATGGTATATGGCAGTACATTATAGTAAATGTATAGCAGCACTATAGTATATGGCGGTACATTACAGTACATGTATAGCAGTGCTATGGTATATGGCGGTACATTACAGTACATGTATAGCAGCACTATGGTATATGGCAGTACATTATAGCACATGTATAGCAGCACTATGGTATATGGCAATACTGCGGTCACCGCGGTCCCCACTCCTCCTGGCCCCCGGTTGTCCACAGTAAAATTAAAAAAATCCTCAGTGAGGATACTCACCTGTCCGGCGGCTCGCTCCACCTCCGCCTTGTAGGTCCTACAGGCCTTTAGGACCTGTAGTTGCCTGGGCAAGCGATCAGCTGAGGAGGGGAGGGGGGGCAGGATTGTGTTGGGGGGGCAGAATGAAGCGAGCGGGGCAGAATGGAGCGAGCGGGGCAGGATGGAGCGGGAAGGGGGGGCAGGATGGAGCGGGAGGGGGCAGGATGGAGCGGGAGGGGGCAGGATGGAGGCGGGGGAAACAGGATGAAGCCGGGGGAAACAGGATGGAGCGGGGGGGAACAGGATGGAGCCGGGGGCAACAGGATGGAGGCGGGGCAACAGGATGGAGGCGGGGCAACAGGATGGAGGCGGGGCAACAGGATGGAGGCGGGGGAGGGGGGCGGCAGGATGGAGCGAGCAGGGCAGGATGGAGGCGGGGGAGCAAGAAGAGCGGGGGGCAGGATGGATTGAGCGGGGCAGGATGGAGGCGGAGGAGCAGGATGAAGCCGAAGGGGCAGGATTGAGCAGATGAGCAGAATGGAGCAAGCGGGGCCGGATGAGTAAGCGTGAGGGCAGGATGGAGGCAGGGGAGCAAGAACAGCGGGGGTGAGGATGGAGCGAGCAGGGCAGGATGGAGTGAACGGGGCAGGAAGTAGTGAGTGGGGCAGGAAGGAGCAAGGGGGGCAGGATGGTGGGTGGGGGGGCAGGATGGTGGGTGGCGGAGCAGGATGGAGGGGGCGGGGCAGGATGGAGGCGGAGGGGCAGGATGGAGGCGGAGGGGCAGGATGGAGGCGGAGGGGCAGGATGGAGGCGGAGGGGCAGGATGGAGGCGGAGGGGCAGGATGGAGCCGGAGGGGCAGGATGGAGCCGGAGGGGCAGGATGGAGCCGGAGGGGCAGGATGGAGCCGGAGGGGCAGGATGGAGCCGGAGGGGCAGGATGGACGGAGCGAGGCAGGATGGAGAAGGCAGGGCAGGATGGAGAAGGCGGGGCAGGATGGAGACGGCAGGGCAGGATGGAGACGGCAGGGCAGGATGGAGACGGCAGGGCAGGATGGTGGCGGGGGGAGGGGGGGCGGGGAGGATGGAGGCGGCGGGGCAGGATGTTGGCGGGGGGTGAGGATGGTGGTGGGGGTGCGGGATGGAGTCGGGGGGGCAGGATGGTGTTGGGTGGGGCAGGATGGATAGGGGGGGGCAGGATGGAGGCGCTCCTCCTGACCCCCTCCGCTCCCCGTGGCACCGTCCCTCTGGGCCTCCAGTCTCTGCGGCCCCCCTCCCTCTGGGGCTGCACACCCCCCTCCCCCCTCCTTCATGGTGATAATAAAACTAAAAAAACCTCAGTGAGGATACTTACCCTGCGGCGGCTCGCACCAGCCGTCTTGTAGGTGGCAGGACAGGACCTGTCGTTGGCTGGGAAACCGATCTGCTGGCGGTCAGTGGGCAAAGCGAGCGTCAGTGGGCAGAGTGGGGGATGAGTGGGAAGAGCAGGGGTTAGTGGGCAGAGTCATTGGGCAGAGCAGGGGTCAGTGGGCAGAGCTGGGGTCTGTGGGCAGAGCTGGGGTCTGTGGGCAGAGCTGGGGTCAGTGGGCAGAGCTGCGGTCAGTGGGCAGAGCTGGGGTCAGTGGGCATGGTCAGTAGCCAGAGGGGGGGGGGGGTAAGTGGGCAGAGCAGGGTCAGTGGGCAGAGCGGGGGTGAGTGGGCAGAGTGGGGGGTGAATGGGCAGAGCAGGGTCAGTGAGCAGGATTTGGGGGTCAGAGCAGGGTCATAGCGGGGGTCAGTGGTCAGAGCAGGGGTTAGTGGGCAGAGTGATTGGGCAGAGCAGGGGTCAGTGGGCACAGTCAGTAGGCACAGCAGGGGTTAGTGGGAAAAATCAGTGGGCAGAGCAGGGGTGAGTGAGCAGAGCAGGGGTGAGTGGGCACAGTCAGTGAGCAGAGCAGGGGTCAGCGGGCAGAGCGGGGGTGAGTGGGCAGAGCAGGGTTTAGTGGGCATAGCAAGGGTTATTGGGCACAGTCAGTGGGCAGAGCAGGGGTTAGTGGGCAGAGCGGCGGTCAGTGGGCACAGTGAGTGGGCAGAGAAGGGTCAGTGGGTAGAGCATGGGTGAGTGGGCACGGTCAGTTGGCAGAGCAGGGGTCAGTGGGCATGGTGAAAGGGCAGAGCGGGGGGTGAGTGAACAGAGGGTGGTCAGTGGGCAGAGCAGGGTCAGTGGTAAAAGCAGGGGTGAGTGGGCAGAGTGGGAGTAAATGAGCAGAGCAGGGTCAGTAGGCAGTGTGAGGGGTCAGTGGGCAGAGCATGGTCAGTGGGCAGTGTGAGGGGTAAGTGGGCATAGCATATTAAGTGGGCAGTGTGAGGCGTGAGTGGGCAGTGTGAGGGGTCAGTGGGCAGTGTGAGGGGTGAGTGGTCAGAGCAGGGTCAGTGGGCAGAGCAGGGTCAGTGTGAGGGGTGAGTGGGCAGAGCAGGGTCAGTGGGGTGTGTGAGGGGTCAGTGGGCAGAGCAGGGTGAGTGGGCAGTGTGAGTGGTCAGTGAGCAGAGCAGGGTCAGTGGGCAGAGCAGGGTGAGTGGGCATTGAGGGGTCAGTGGGCAGAGCATGTTCAGTGGGCAGAGGAGGGTCAGTGGGCAGTGTGAGGGGTCAGTGGGCCGAGCAGGGTGAGTGGGCAGAGCAGGGTCAGTGAGGGGTGAGTGGGCAGAGGATGGTCAGTGGGCAGAGCAGGGTCAGTGTGAGGGGTCAGTGGGCAGTGAGGGGTGAGTGGGCAGAGCATGGTGAGTGGGCAGAGCAGGATGAGTGGCCAGTGTGAGGGGTCAGTGGGCCGAGCAGGGTGAGTGGGCAGAGCATGGTCAGTGGGCATAGTGGGGGTGAGTGGGCAGAGAGGGGGTGAGTGGGCAGAGAGGGGGTCAGTGGGCAGAACAGGGTCAGTGGTCAGAGTGGGGGTGAATGGGCAGAGCAGGGTCAGAGAGGGGGTCAGTGTGCAGAGTGGGGGTGAGGGGGCAGAGAGGGGGTCAGGGGGAAGAGTAGGGGGGTGAGTGGGCAGAGTGGGGGTGAGTGGGCAGAGCAGGATGAGTGGGCAGAGCAGGGTGAGTGGGCAGAGTGTGGGTGAGGGGGCAGAGAGGGGGTGAGGGGGCAGAGTAGGGGGGTGAGTGGGCAGAGTTTGGGGGTGAGTGGGCAGAGTTTGGGGGTGAGTGGGCAGAGTGGGAGTCAGTGGTCAGAGTGGGGGTCAGTGGGCAGAGCACGGTCAGGGGCAGAGTGGGGGTCAGTGTGCAGAGTGGGGGTGAGGGGGGCAGAGAGGGGGTGAGGGGTAAGAGTTGGTGGGTGAGTGTGCAGAGTTTGGGGGTCAGTGGTCAGAGTGGGGGTCAGTGGTCAGAGTGGGGGTCAGTGGTCAGAGTGGGGGTCAGTGGTCAGAGTGGGGGTCAGTGGTCAGAGTGGGGGTCAGTGTGCAGAGTGGGGGTGAGGGGGGCAGAGAGGGGGTGAGGGGGAAGAGTAGGGGGGTGAGTGGGCAGAGTGGGGGTCAGTGGTCAGAGTGGGGGTCAGTGGGCAGAGCAGGGTCAGTGTGCAGAGTGGGGGTCAGTGTGCAGAGTGGGGGTGAGGGGGGCAGAGAGGGGGTGAGGGGGAAGAGTAGGGGGGTGAGTGGGCAGAGTTTGGGGGTCAGTGGGCAGAGTGGGGGTCAGTGGTCAGAGTGGGGGTCAGTGGGCAGAGCAGGGTCAGAGTGGGGGTCAGTGTGCAGAGTGGGGGTCAGTGTGCAGAGTGGGGGTGAGGGGGGCAGAGAGGGGGTGAGGGGGAAGAGTAGGGGGGTGAGTGGGCAGAGTTTGGGGGTCAGTGGGCAGAGTGGGGGTCAGTGGTCAGAGTGGGGGTCAGTGGGCAGAGCAGGGTCAGAGTGGGGGTCAGTGTGCAGAGTGGGGGTCAGTGTGCAGAGTGGGGGTCAGTGTGCAGAGTGGGGGTCAGTGTGCAGAGTGGGGGTCAGGGGGAAGAGTTGGTGGGTGAGTGGGCAGAGTGGGGGTGAGTGGTCAGAGTGGGGGTCAGGGGCAGAGAGGGGGTCAGTGTGCAGAGTGGGGGTCAGTGTGCAGCGCAGGGGGATGAGTAGGCAGAGTAGGTTAGATCGGAACAGGACCTTTGATGACGTCACGATCATGTGATCTGTGACTCCACCCATCATCGTGACGTCATCAGAGGTCCTCAAGCAGGATGAAGAGAGATCGCGTCTGGCTGGAAGGAGCTGTGGTAAGAGGCCGGGGGAAGGGGTGACCGGACAGTGGAGGGGGTCTGTGCTGACGTGGGGGGTGACCGGAGAGTGGGGGGGGGGCGATCGGGGAGTGGAGGGGCAGTGGTGATAGGCTGGGGGTGACCGGGCAGTGGAGGATGGCTATGGTGACAGGCAGGGGGGTAATGGGGCAGGCAGCGCGGGCAGGAGGAGGATCATCACTATTAATATGTGTGCTGACAGCGGCGACGGCTCGCAATGCCCGCTACGCGGGCAATGCTTCGCCTTGGTGACGTCACATAGTGACAAAGCCACGGCGTGCCGGGGGCCGACACAAAACGTGCTACGGCAATTATATAGTAGATATATATTGTGGGGCAGCGCCTGGATTGCAAGTCAGGAAACACGTGGAGCCCGGTAGTGGTTCAAACAGGTCCCGGTGTTTATTGCTGGTACACACAGCGATGGCACAGTCTGCCGGAATCCGGGTCGCAGCCGGGTACACAAGACACAGTTCATATAACGTACCCCGGGTCCTTCAGGCCAAAGGCCTCCGTTATAGGTCACGCCGAGCTCCCAGCCCTCCTGGGCTAGGCCGTGTTAGTCTAGCACACGGTCCTCTGGAACTCTAGACCTCTCCTGTGTATATCTCTGCTGCTCCTGCAGCTAAGGCACAATTCTGTGTACAAGGGGGCCCCGCCCTGCCTCCTGCTCAGGCTTTTAAGTGTCTCCTTCCGGGACCTTGCAAGACCCGGAGCGGAGGGAGCGGACCGTCCCTTTCTCTCATACCCTACACCGGGCTCAATACGTGACAGTGCGCATTCTGGGGGAGACATAGCGCCCTTCGCATATGATCCCCAGCACTGTCTCACAATATATACTTATACAGTAGCATAGTCCCAGCCTTCCTCTGGCCGACAGTGATAGTCATCAGGTGTCCCAAATGGTCAAAGCTGAAGGACGCTGATTGTACGAGACTCAAGTGATGATGATACTTTCACAAAGTAATTAAAAGTGTGATTCCTCAAGATGTCTGTGACGATTGCGTTCATTTAGCTTAAGAAGGCATGAAAAGCCCCTCCGTCACCTGGGAGCGCGATAGTTACAGGGGTGATATTTCTGGAACAATCAGTGCGGTTTTCATCAATATAACGGTAAGCCTTCTAGTCAGCCCGAGAAATCACACTGAAACCAAGCCAGCAGCTTTACTGGGAGATTAATTGATTTGATAAGACCCTAAAGCAGTATGAGTTTTTTTTCCCATGGTAATCCCAAAAGTCGCTACGCTCCTTCCCTTTAAAATGTCCTAATCTACAGTGAGCAGCGACATTAGCACCCCCTTTAATAGCGTCTTAAGAAGCGGATTTGAGATATATTTGTTTCACAGGGAAGATGTTGTGATAAATGCACAAATGTGACTTTCATCTGTTTCAAACGGCGGCTTAGTGCTGAAACGCGTGTGATTACATCTCCTTCATAAACCCGCAGCTGATTGAGTTTAGCATGAGGTCTGAAGATCTGTAGCTGGAAATCACTCTGTACACAGTGGTATTTGCGCATTTGTTTTACACCGGACAGATCAATAGTATTTTACTTGCAATAACAGTCGTACCACAGACTCGAAACGTGACGGCAATGATAAGAAAGAGACCAAATCATATTACCAGAATATTAATACATTAATATTACCTCTAGGGTCAGCGCCTAATGTAATCACTGAATGCATATCGCTAATATCATACACGCATGTGTGTAAATGTTCCCGGAGATATGTTAGGTAAAGTAGTGTCAGGGGCAGGGACTTTTCCAGTAATTCATCAGAATAGCATCATAGTCAACATCGAATCTGTTAGTTGTACTAATTGTAGTGATATGCTCACTGAGCGTGCTGGGGGACACTCAAATGATAGCGGGATTGAGGCATATAGGCATGCCTTTACAGATAACATAAAGTTAATTCGGTTTATTACACATCATACACCTCATACATGATACAGTCCATTGACATCAACAGAACATTCATGGCATAAAGTCTGTTCCAATGGCAGATACGCAGCATTTATATAGTCCCTTCTAAACACCTGGTTACCTTACAGGAGCTATTCCCAGCTCCCTTCACGGACTCCTGCCAGTCCATAATTCAGGAAACTGCCTCTCTGGGATCACCAACACCTGTCCGTTCCAAATCCCCAACAGGACCGTAGCTTCCTGAATACCCCTGTGGGCCCCTCGTCGTGCACCTTCCAGGATGCCAGCCATTTCCACACTTCCATACCAGGTGTGTTCCAGGACAATGGTCACTCCAAGCTCCGAGAGAGAGCTCTCTCAGATTCTGACGGAGCTATCCCAAGCTCTACACACACACACACACACACACACGCACACACACACACACACACACGGATTCTCCACCATGCTTTTCTAGCAACATGGCTGCTGCAAACCCAAAGGGACATGTGATCAAACAGGAAGTCAGACTATATTCCATTTGTTCCACAGGAGACACACCTGTGGGAGGTTTCAGGTTCGCCAGACACACCCATGTTCATTTGTTAACTTGGAAACCCACTACTTGTAATGCATTTCCTGAACCTGTGGAACTACAAGTCACACACAGCATACGTATTTGCAATGCAGCAAGACGCTGCATCACATAATCTAAATGTCCCCCTAATCTAAATGTCATGAGACCCCAAATCTGTCTAACACACTATGATGCCCTGACAATTCTCCCTACAGTGTTCCCCTACACACCATATGATACCTCACAGTTCCCCCCTCTCTAATTACACAGTATGATAGCCCCAAATCTACCCTATACAGTACAGTAACAGTATAGTACTCCTACAGTCAGCCCCCACACACATGCAGTATGATGCTACACAGTGCCCTCCTCCATGAACAGTATGATGCCCCAACAGTCCCCCCTAGACATTATTGTACCCATACAACCTCCATACATTCACTCAGTATGATATCCCACAGTTACCTGCTCCAGTCACACAATATGATGCCTTACAGTTCCTCCCCTTCACACACACATTATGATGCACCATTGTTACCACCTTCAAACTCCGAATAATGCCCAATATAATCCCCCCACAATGTGATGCTACCACAGTCCTCTACATAGAAGGGCACCCACACAGTGTGCCTTCCACACACACACACAGTATGATGCCAAAGAATTACCCCCTCCACACAAAATACAATGTCCCCACAGTATGGTAGTCCGACAGCCACACACACACACACACACACACACACACACACACTACACACACACATACCGTACATACATACATAGCATGATGCCCCACAGTTCCACCTCATTACACACACCATGATGGTCCACAGTTCCTCCTCATTACACACACCATGGTGCCCCATAGTTCCACCCTCCAAACACAGTATAATTCCTCCACAGTATACACTGTGTGCAGAATTATTAGGCAAGTTGTATTTTAGAGGATTATTTTTATTTTTGATCAACAACTATGTTCTCAATCACCCAAAAGACTCAAAAATCAAAGCTTAATATTTTTGGAAGTTGGAGTGGGATTTTCTAGATTTGTCTATCTTAGGCCCCTTTCACATCAGCGTTTTTTTTAAAATCGCGGCAGATGCGGTGAAAAAAACGCATCTGCCGCGATTAACGCATAAACGCACAGTTGCGGCAAGCCCCATGCAATGTCTATGGGGCTTGTGGTAAGGGTGCGGCAGGTGCGGTACCGCCACTTGCCGCAGGTGCGGCCGCAAAAAAACCGCACTTACCTTCCGCACCCTTACCGCAAGCCCCATAGACATTGCATGGGGCTTGCCGCAACTGTGCCGCAGGTGTCGCGGTTATGCGTTAATTGCGGCAGATGCGTTTTTTTCACCGCATCTGCTGCGATTTTAAAAAAACGCTAGTGTGAAAGTACCCTTAGGAGGATATCTGCTTGTGCAGGTAACTATTACTGTGCAGAATTATTAGGCAACTAAATAAAAACCAAATATATTCCCATCTCACTTGTTTATTTTCACCAGGTAAACCAATATAACTGCACAAAATTTAGAAATAAACATTTCTGACATGCAAAAACAAAACACCAAAAATGAGTGACCAATATAGCCACCTTTCTTTATGATGACACTCGGCAACCTCCATCCATAGATTCTGTCAGTTGCTTGATCTGTTTATGATCAACATTGCGTGCAGCAGCCACCACAGCCTCCCAGACACTGTTCCCAGAGGTGTACTGTTTTCCCTCCTTGTAGATCTCACATTTTAGGAGGGACCACAGGTTCTCTATGGGGTTCAGATCAGGTGAACAAGGGGGCCATGTCATTATTTTTTCTTCTTTTAGACCTTTACTGGCCAGCCACGCTGTGGAGTAGTTGGATGCATGTGATGGAGCATTGTCCTGCATGAAAATCATGTTTTTCTTGAACGATACTGACTTCTTCCTATACCACTGCTTGAAGAAGTTGTCTTCCAGAAACTGGCAGTAGGTCCGGGAGTTGAGCTTCACTCCATCCTCAACCCGAAAAGGTCCCACAAGTTCATGTTTGATGATACCAGCCCATACCAGTACCCCACCTCCACCTTGCTGGCGTCTGAGTCAGAGTGGAGCTCTCTGCCCTTACTGATCCAGCCTCTGGCCCATCCATCTGGCCCATCAAGAGTCACTCTCATTTCATCAGTCCATAAAACCTTTGAAAAATCAGTCTTAAGATATTTCTTGGCCCAGTCTTGACGTTTTATCTTATGTTCCTTGTTCAGAGGTGGTCGTTTTCCAGCCTTCCTTACCTTAACTTTATCCAATCTATTCTTCCAAATAAAGTATATTCATGTGTGCCTAGTCTCTGCTGGTTCTGTCACATTCTAAACAGTAAAGCCGATAAATGAATTGCAGCATACAGTGTGGCATAGTTTGTTGCAGCTATCCCTGTCTCTTATATCAATAAAAATGTCACTTTTTATGAAATGATCCCCAGTCTATCACCAATGAGACTTGCTGGCTTGTGCAGTCCACATCAAAGATGATGATGGCTATCCTTAATCTGAAAAATGGTTCGTTTTCCCCGGTGATGACTTTATCCAATCTATTCCTCCAGATAAAATATCTATTCATGTGTGCCGGCCCGGGATATTGATTTGTATAAGCCTATCTGAGATTGCGTTATGATCTGCCGTGGAGAAATTGAATGATCACACACGTCTGATTAAATTGAAGACTCTTCGAAGGGCTTTTATGAGTAATTCCATAGGGAACCGAATAAGAATGTCCTAAAAAAATCAAATAAAAATCTCCGCACCATCGAAACGTCATTGCGTCAGCAGCTCATTGGGTGTTTGGAGGCAATTTTTCGGGTAACATACTGAATGATATCCCTATAATGTAATCTCTCTCTGCATGTGACTATTATTAGTCCTATCTAAATGCGGATCTCTCGGCGTATGCCGCACCGCCGATCCCCCAGTGAACCGTCCATATAATCAATATGGCCGCTGATGTAATTGTGAGCCACTCATTGTAAATGTAATACATGCTGGAGGAGCTGCCGGCCTTTTAGATTCATGATTCCAGAGGGTAATGTACAGATGAAATAGGAAAATCTAGATCATAGGTCTTGTACAGAGGAGGTTTACATGATTAGTTAGGGGTCGGGGAAAAATAAACTCTACTAGGAATTCTCTGGGATGCCATGCATTACAACAAGAATATACCGTATGAAGAATGTTCCTCCTGGCCAGTAACAGTATATTATCCCCTAATAGAACGCGCCTTTTGGCCATTTTTTTTAGTTTTTTCCTAAAGTTACGGCTAGTTAGGAGCACAACCATATTTTAATTGTATTATTGTATTTATTTTTTGCTATTATTTTTTTGACAAATAGGATTTTTTTGGCATTTTACACATATAGTGTACCGTACTTTTAGTTTTTGGAGTTTGATTAAAAACATTACATTATAGGCAGCTGGATTTGCCAGGGCCCATGTGTTAACACCAATGCACTACGGGATGAAGAAGGCCGCCATGACAATGTTGGGGCAGGACAGGTCCAAAATATTGATGGACGACCTCTCACTAGTACTATAAATGTACATGGATAAGGCATAGCACATGTATGTGTGGTCCGGCTTACAGCCTACTAGTGACGCCCATATTACATAAGTGCGCCTTACCGGGACAGACACCACAACTTCACCTACCAACTCGAAAGGGCCCGGCTACATCCTGCATAAAGACAGGAAGAAAAATGGTCAACAGAAAGATTAAATAAATACATCTGGTATTGATCGATGTTTTGGCCAAAATACCTGCCCACATCAAGGGTCCTTTTGTGATAACAAGTGTAATACCTGCGTCCCTGCACTGTCCTGCTTCTTCCCCTCTGCAGGGACTCCAACATACTCACCACCAGGCCTGATTTGCTATCTATTCTGCTCCTTTCCTGGCCTCCAAGCTCCAGGGTCTGCCCACTTTGCGCAGGTGTCATGGAATAATCTGCCCTCCTTAGCTGCTCAATATCACGCCCGATGGGCGTGATAAGTAACCCTAGTCCTCCTCGCCCTGCTGTAGGGGCGTAATAGCCGGTGTGACACTATTTGCGTCACATCCGGTCTTTGTGACGTCGGTACACCCTCTAGGTGTACGCCGACCTCACCATGCGCATTGCGCATGCGCGGCTTTAGATTTACACCTAAAGCGTGACACCGGCTATTACGCCCCTACAGCAGGGCGAGGAGGACTAGGATTACTTAAGTGAAGTGCTAAGGAGGGCTTAGAGTCTCACAGTGGACGCCCTGTGAGACTTATTCAGAGCCAAGAAGTCGCACATATGTAAGTGCATAATATTGATTTATACAATGTTACAGAATGCATTTTTTATAGAAAAGGACCACTAATAATGATATGTAATGGTGCAGGGACAGGTATTAATAGGGTTGGGGGTGATTTGGAGGGGTCAGGTTCCCTTTAAGTATTTAATGTGCCTGTTTCCGCTCGTGCATCAGCCTGCTCTCTCTCCATTCTGCCTTTCTCAGGACCTATTCTGCCCTACAAATCTTCAGTACCCCCTCGGTCCTGCCTGCGTATCTTACCTCCTTCCTTGACCCTTGGGGCAGCTACTAGTGACCTGACGACAGCTTTGGAAATAGTACTTGGTGTCTACCAGCAGCCCAGTCCATCCTCACCATAAGAGACTCTGGTGATCTAGGTGGTCTTGGCTCTGAGATCTGAGAAACAGTGGTCGTCTTGATCCCCATGGATCAAAAGGTACAGACAAATCAAACAGCTGTTAGCCAAATGGTGGACCAGCCAGAAATGGTGAACTAATTTGGCCAGGTGCTACTGGATTTTAAATGAGCGAGCCTCTGCCATAGCCGTCTGGCGCTGGCTTATCTCAGGGAGATTAAAAAGATTGACTGTTCCCCATACACAATAGATGGTTTCTTGATCCTCTTCATCAAATGTGTATAGAGGCTTTAGGCTGTGTGCCCACTGTGCTTATTTTTTGTCCTGTGTTTGTAAGTAGACTTCAGGAAAATGGCCGCAGAGGCAGTTCATGCGCAGATTGAGATCTTGTGCGCTGCCTCCACAGTCATTTCCCTTATACCCATCATGTACACTGTCCTGACACCAATGGTGCCCGCATTGTGTTGCCGCAAATCCCCCCTCCCCCCACCTCCAGTCTTCCAGCCTTCATCATTGTCCCCCAAATGCTGCTGATGACTATCAGTGGTGCCCCTGCTCCTCTGTGACCCCTGGTAAATTATAGGCAGATTATAGAATTCACTACAGGATTCTAATTTGGGACCTCTTTTTTTCCCCCCTATTTTCTTTCACTAAATTTGGGGTGCGTTTTATAATCTGCAAAATATAGTAATGTCTGTTGAGCCATCTGAAGTCAGACATATCTGCTTTAAGTTTTTTGTGTATTGGTGATGCGTAAAAAGGGGGCCATGTAAAATTGCTCATAGATTCTAATGGGTACATGTTTGATGCAGGAAAATAAAATAGATTGCAGATGAGAATATCGGGTGTATTTATTTATTGGCCTTCAGCTCGATTTCAAGCGATGGCGACTTTATGGATGAACGCTCTGTAGGAAGATCGATCTAGATAGGTCCACCAGGGTCTTTCCCAAGCCTAGATAGGTCCATCATGGTCTTCTCCAATCCTAGGTAGGTCCACCAGGGTCTTCTCCAAGCCTACATGGCTCCACCAGTGTTTTCTCCAAGCCTATATAGGTCCACCAGGAACTTATCCAAACCTAGATAGGTCCACCAGGGACTTCTCCAAGCCTAGATAGGTCCAGTAGGGTCTTCTTCAAGCCTAGATAGGTCCACCAGGGTCTTATACAAGCCTAAATAAGTCCACCATGGTCTTCTCCAATCCTAGGTAGGTCTCCTAGCCTAGATAGGTCCACCAGGGACTTCTCCAAGTCTAGATAGGTCCACTAGGGTCTTCCCCATGCCTTGATATGTCCAACGGGGGTCTTCTTCAAGCCTGGATAGGTTCACCATGGTCTTCTCCAAACCTAGATAGGTCCACCATGGTCTCCTCCAAACCTAGATAGGTCCACCATGGTCTCCTCCAATCCTAGGTAGGTCCACCAGGGTCTTCTCCAAGCCTAGATAGCTCCACCAGGGTTTTCTTCAATCATAGATAGCTTCACCAGGGTCTTCTCCAAGTCTAAATAGGTCCACCAGGGTCTTTTTTTAAACCTAGATAGGGCCACCAGGGTCTTTTCCAAGCCTAGATAGATCCAAAAGGAAGGGTCTTCATGAAACCTAAACAGATCCACCAGGGTCCAATCCCATGATATCTTAATAGTATGAAGCCATCGGGTTGCTGGTCTTCCTCTTGGCTTTGTTCATTCTATTCTTCCCTCCATGATGTCCTTCTCCAGTGATTGCTCTCTTCGTATGATGTGTAGCTTGGTGATCTTTGCTTCGAGTGACATGTGTTGGTTGATTTGTTCCAAAATTGAACTGTTTGTTCGTCTTGCTATCCATGGTATTGCTAACACACCACCGGCCTGAAGGAGAGTTTTCTCCGCTCCTGGACATTGTGGGTTGTCACTCAAGCCCCAGACCAAGCAAGATTGCACGGATACATCCTCTATACAGTAAAAGGACGTCCTTGGGATAGAGCTTTAAATGGCGCAGAGGGACAGTGACGGGTTAAAGGTGCCAGCCACACATAAGTGTAATGATACAGACGCCATCTCTCCTCTACACCGGGGGGCGGCTGCTCAATAACTCCACGTTGATACAATGATCCTTCAATTTTCTGAAATGTTCCCCATCTTCAGACGCTGATTGAATTCTTGTTTGGTTTACTGGAAGGAGCGGTAGATTAAATTAACAAGTTTTGTTCTGCTTCAGAGAAGTGACCCTCGGCCACCTTCAGTTTGTAGAAATAATCATCCTTTCAGTGATTTATTGATTGGATTTGTAGCAACACATCGCTTTTGTCAATACGTTTCAGTCAGAGGTCTTGTGCCTCTAATAGGCTCGCTCTTACCACGCTCTGTTCATCCCCAGCCAGCCAATCCCAGGATCCGCGGGGTTAAAACGATGGGCGATCCGCACTCATTCCTCAATTACGGATAGTTGGTTTATTTTTGTGTTCTAATTAGCGGGTGCTTGAGCATCAATTAATTACCGCACATCATCATTAGACGTGATTTCCAAGGTAACCGTAAACTTATTCTGTCAGGGGTCATTTGTAGATTGATATGGAAGCAAAAGAATGAGTGTTACAACCCTAAAAATAGGTATACTGTGTATGTATTAGGAAAATGAGAGCAATGGGAAGAATGAGCCATACACACTATGCAAGATACATGCATGAATCTCGCATGACTCACCCGGCACGGCCGCCGGCTCTCTGCACAGGAGCGTGTCAGCTGCTTGGGTCTCTAACCAGCTGCATGCTCCTGTCCAGAGAGGAACTGGGTAATCATGCAAGACTCGTGCGAGTATCTCGCATGCCTCGCGCATCGGGTGTTTCCACTCTTAGGCTGAGTTCACCTATGAAGTAATCCTCCGCTAGATTGGATCCAGCACAATCCATTGTGCAAACACAACTTTTTTTGTCCATTTTAAAAGAATTGACTTCTGTAGGATCCGTTTTTTAACATTGGAGTCTATGGAGAACGGATCCGGTAAGTGATCACTATTTATCTTCCGTTTGAAACTGATCCAGTAAGAAAAAACGGATCCTTTACAAATGGAAGAAAAAACGGAGGCTAAATAGCGATCCGTTACCGGATCCATTCACCATAGAATCCAATGTTAAAAATTACGGATCCGAGAGGAATCCATTTTTTTTTTTAATGGACAAAAAAGTTGTGTTTGCACAACGGATCTGTTCTAGCGGTGATTACTGGACAGGTGAGCTCAGCCTTAGTTGGCATCAGTAATATGTAAATTATATGATGGATAGATATCATGGAGAGAGGTGTCATAATGAGAGAGATCCGAATATAAAGTATAAAAAAAAAAATCAGCAACGCTTAAAAAATAAGGAAGAAATACCATGTTTCTTAAAAAATAAGACAGTGTCTTATATTTTTTCCCCTCCGAAAAAAGGCCTAGGGCTTATTTTTGGGGTAGGGCTTATAGTTGGCCAAGAATAAGCAATCAAACATTTATGTTGGAACAAAAAAAATCAACATTCAAATACAGTATAATAATGTCATCACATTCTGCAAAATTAGTAGCGTCTTCTTTTGGAGCTCATGTTGTGGGGGTACACTATACTGGTTGGTGAATATAAGCAAATCTGCAGGGAGGCAGACTTTGGAAGTGGACATGTGGACTGGGGAGGCGAGACTCAGGAGTGGAGCAGGGGAACAGCTACCCTACTACTTTACAGTATAGAGTGCAGTACTTACCCATAAAGATGGGCGGGAGGCGGGACTCAGGAGTGGAGCGGGGGAACAACTACCCTACTACTGGTACAGTTAACAATATACAGTACGGTACTTACCCATAAAGATGAGCAGGAAGCAAGACTCAGGAGTGGAGCGGGGAAACAGCTACCCTACTGCTTGTACAGTAAAAAAAATATACAGTACGGTACTTACCCATAAAGATGAGCGGGAGACAGGACTCAGGAGAGGAGCTGGGGAGCAGCTACCCTACTACTGGTAAAGTAAACAATATACAGTATGGTACTTACCCATAAAGATGAGCGGGAGACAGGACTCAGGAGTGGAGCTGGGGAGCAGCTACCCTACTACTGGTAAAGTAAACAATATACAGTATGGTACTTACCCATAAAGATGAGCGGGAGGCGGGACTGAGGAGTGGAGCAAGGGAGCAGCCGCCCTACTACTAGTACAGTATACAATACGGTACTTACCCATAAAGATGAGCGGGGGGCAACTCAGGAGTGGAGCGGGGAAACAGCTACCCTACTGCTTGTACAGTAAAAAAAATATACAGTATGGTACTTACCCATAAAGATGAGCGGGAGACAGGACTCAGGAGTGGAGCTGGGGAGCAGCTACCCTACTACTGGTAAAGTAAACAATATACAGTATGGTACTTACCCATAAAGATGAGCGGGAGACAGGACTCAGGAGTGGAGCTGGGGAGCAGCTACCCTACTACTGGTAAAGTAAACAATATACAGTGCGGTACTTACCCATAAAGATAGGCGGGACTCAGGAGTGGAGCGGGGAAACAGCTACCCTACTGCTTGTACAGTAAAAAAAATATACAGTACGGTACTTACCCATAAAGATGAGCGGGAGACAGGACTCAGGAGAGGAGCTGGGGAGCAGCTACCCTACTACTGGTAAAGTAAACAATATACAGTATGGTACTTACCCATAAAGATGAGCGGGAGGCGAGACTCAGGAGTGGAGCGGGGGAACAACTACCCTACTACTGGTAAAGTAAACAATATACAGTGTGGTACTTACCCATAAAGATGAGTGGGAGACAGGACTCAGGAAGCATTGTGCAATCTCATTGCCAACCTGCAGTCACAGAGCCCATGTGACCCGTGACCAATCAGCACCCACAGTAACAACATGGGACATACTGACTCCAGGTGCTGATCGGTCACTTGGGCTCCTAGATTGCAAGTCCTACCAGCGCAGGAACCCCTGGCGGCACTAAAGCTTTTTTTTTTTTTTTTTTTTTAACGAATGGGGTCTTACAATGGGAATAATGGGGAGCAAGGGAATGAATACAGTATTCACCTCACACTCTATTTCTGCTGCAGTCGGCCGGTGACCATCAACTGAGAGCGACACTGCGCTGTGTATTTCTATGCAGGGGTCACTCTGACATCAGTACACACCTAGAGCTTATATTTAATGTAGGGCTTACGGTATATTTCAAGCTCCAAAAAGCCCGAAAAACCCTGCTAGGGCTTATTTTTGGGATAGGGTTTATTTTTGGACATACAGGGTATATATAATTAAAGAGAGATACATAGTACAGGACTTTTCTGACAACATAGCTGTATTAAGGCTTTTGTTTTGGAGGAGAAGTTATGGTTTTTATGTTATTTCGGGCTGATCATTCCCTTCCAGATATTTCCCAACATAATCAAACTGCTTAGCTAAATTGCCTAAAATCAAATTACATCTTTCAATGCATTATTAATGAATGAAACCAGTATACTGTAGTTACACAATAAAGGACTCATGTCCACTTTCTTATATCAATTATACATCATTCAATGCTGAATTATTTATAACAGCCAATGTTATTTATCATTTGATAGTTATTTCTTGAGTGCTGTTATAGCATTTGCCATCATTCCTCAGGTTGCCTACTCTAACTGTAAAGAATCCTTTCCTATAGGGCAATACCACCCTTCACTAAGCCTTATTGGATTATCTCTTGGCTCAACTTGATTCCCCAAATAGGGTAAGGAAGTGGGAGATATGCTGAAAATGTTATACTATTCATTGTAAGTAACGTGAAAAGGTCACAATCAATAAATTAGATATATGTAATTGAGAAGTATTCCAAAAATGTAAACGAAAAATTTTAAATAATGTTACTACTAAAGATAAAAAAGTGCCTAATGTGTGTAAATGTATATATAAACATATATCCCTCCATATATATCTAATATATAAAGCTGAGTGTATGTGTGTATGTGGCATTAGCCATGCCCCCTCCACATAGCCACATCCACTTTGCAGCCTGCATCATCACATATCCCCGCCTCCTCCATGTAGTCCCACCCCTGGACTATGTAGAGAGGTGGAGCTATGAATGGACGAGACTGTACATAGAGGACAGAGCTATGAATGGGATGTGGCTACCAGGAGGGGCAGAGTTATGAAGAGGAGGGGCTATGTGTAAGGGTAGACTTATGAAGGGACAGGGCTACCGGGATGGGGTAGAGCTTTGATACATACATACACACATATACATACATACATTACCATATATGGGTGATATCACCATATATGGGCATTACACCCAGGCAACATCGGGTTCTACAGCTAATAAATATATATATAATATATACACAGTACTTTTCAAAAGTTTGTTAGAAATTTCCTTATGTTTGGAAGAAAAGCACTTTTTTTTTCAATGAAGCTAACATTAAATGAATCAGAAATACACTGTATACATTGTGTGAGGCACCGGCCGGGTCGGTATGCTGCGACCGGTATGTGCCTCTTTGGGTGCGTGCCCCAGTGCCGCAGGATGTACTCCATCCCAGGTATTAGATGGGATTCCTCTTCTCAGAGCAGAAGGGGTTAAGAGGACATAGGAACCCTGGGTGTGGTTCCTTGAGTCTGGAGTGAGATTTTCTCCAGTGCAGAGCCTGATTGAGGAGCTCTGAAGGAAAGTTGAAGTGGTCCTGGGAAGGGATTATCTCTGGTGGGGCTGATAGAGCCTGTCAGCGGTCGGGAGATACACCAAGCGGTGTGAAGTGTGCCGGCTGCGCTCCGGATCTGTGTTTTGGTGACTGTAACCGGACGGAGATCAATAAACTGTGAGTTGAGAACTGTCCGTGCCTGGTTCCCTGCCTCCCCAACACCGCTACACCTCACATATGGTGGAGAATGCGGGCATTGCCGGCCCGGTGAGGTGTAGCCGGCACTACCGTTGCCCTCTGTTTCGGTGGGGAAGTGACGTTTCATGAGGCTAATGAGCGGCTGATAAGTAAGAGGAGCAGCAGTCATCATTGCGGCCAGTCTCTTGCGTGGTGCCCGGCATCGCATGTCCTGGATTCGGCCGGCTACATTACAACACAAACCAGCAGCCAGCATGGAGGAGGTGCTCAAACACCTGGTGCTGGCCCAGCAGCAGCAACAGGAAGCTCAGCAGCAGCAAGAGAGGAGGCACCAGGAGCAGATGGCCCTGTTGATCGAGGCTGTGCGGACCATACCGGGGGATCCGCCCCGAGGACCAGGTGACGACTGCAGCGTCCGTAAAGCGGTAAGACAAGCGCTGCAAAAGATGACCCCGGGGGATGATGTGGAGGCATTCCTGGCCGTGTTTGAGCGGGTGGCTGAACGGGAGAGACTGCCGGTTGCCCAGTGGGCCGAGGTGCTGGCGCCCTATTTGACTGGTGATCCTCAAAAGGCATACATAGACCTGTGTACTGAGGATGCCCTGGACTATGGAGCCCTGAAGGGGGAGATATTGGCCCGTACCGGGGTCAATACATATGTGAGGGCCCAACGGGTGAGCCAATGGGCCTACGAGGAAGGCAAACCCGTGCGCTCACAGGCCTATGATTTGTTACATCTGGTTAAAAAATGGCTGCAGCCTGAAGCCCTGAGTCCGGCTCAGATGGTAGAGAGGGTGGTGGTGGATCGCTTCGTGCGTACGCTGCCCGTCCCCATACAAAAGTGGGTGGGACACAGTGACCCGGGTTCCCTAGACCAGTTGGTGAACGTGGTGGAGCGCCATGTGGCCACACAGGAACTGATCCGGGACACTGGGACAATGCGGGCTACCCGCAAGGCCGCGCCCACCACACCAGACAGTAGGGACCCCCAACCCGGCCCCCGGGCGGGCGAGCGCCCGGCTCAGGCTGAAAACGGGCCTCCCCATGCAGCAAAGCAGCGATCCGGACAGCCGCGGTTTGGCCCCTGGTATAGCGGGGAACCACCCCGATGTAGAAGATGCCGGGAGGTGGGACATATGATGGCGCAGTGTCCCCTCAACGGGGAACCAATGGACTGTGACTATTCCCGGAGGCGGTCCATGTTCGCCCACCTCGTCGGAAAACGGGGCTCGGCCCCCCGGGATACTGAGAATGTACTGTGCCGCGTACGGCTTAACGGTCATGAGGTGACGGCCCTACTGGACTCAGGGAGCAACGTGACCCTCGTGTGTGCCTCCTTGGTCTCCAGGACCAAATCCACCTGCCGTACGGTCAGGGTGATGAGTGTCCATGGGGATCATCGCAGGTATCCAATGAAGCGTGTCACGTTTGCTACCCCAGCTAGGCGGGTTCAACATGTGGTTGGGGTGGTAAAGGATCTCCCTTATGATGTTGTGCTGGGGAGGGATATGCCCTTGTTCCGGGTATTGTGGAACGGGTATATGGCCCTTCGGATGAAGGATGGACAGGGCCCGGAGCCCGAGGATCCTGCCCCCGGGATACCCAGAGGACTTGATGTGACTAACCCCCGGGTGCAGAGCCCCGTGCGCCGGCCGCGCCGACTCCCCGTCCGGAACGGTGCAGCAGTGCCGCGCGCCGACCCCGTTTTCCTCGTAGGGCCCCAGGGCTCTGTCGTTGGTACCCGTCCGGGGTTGGTGGGTGCCGGGAGCCCGAACGGGTTGGTTGCTCGTGGGGTCTGGCACCGCTGGTACCCCCGGGTGCCCCTGCTTGGCTCCGCCGGTGCTCCGCGCCGTGACGTGGTCCCCTCACAGGGCCCAGGGTTATGGCCTGGTGTTCAAACCCATACGCTTGAACATAGGGGGGGGATATGTGAGGCACCGGCCGGGTCGGTATGCTGCGACCGGTATGTGCCTCTTTGGGTGCCCCAGTGCCGCAGGATGTACTCCATCCCAGGTATTAGATGGGATTCCTCTTCTCAGAGCAGAAGGGGTTAAGAGGACATAGGAACCCTGGGTGTGGTTCCTTGAGTCTGGAGTGAGATTTTCTCCAGTGCAGAGCCTGATTGAGGAGCTCTGAAGGAAAGTTGAAGTGGTCCTGGGAAGGGATTATCTCTGGTGGCGCTGATAGAGCCTGTCAGCGGTCGGGAGATACACCAAGCGGTGTGAAGTGTGCCGGCTGCGCTCCGGATCTGTGTTTTGGTGACTGTAACCGGACGGAGATCAATAAACTGTGAGTTGAGAACTGTCCGTGCCTGGTTCCCTGCCTCCCCAACACCGCTACACCTCACAATTGTTAATGTGATAAATGACTAGTCTAGCAGCAAACGTCTGGTTTTTAATGCAATATCTACATAGGTGTATAGAGGCACATTTCTCACAACCATGTATATGTAATATCCAGTGTTTTAATGGTACATTGTGTGTAAGAAGGCTAATGGATATTTAGAAAACCCTAGAAAACTCTTGTACAAGTATGTTAGCACAGAGGAAAACGGTTTGGCTAATAAGAGAAGCTATACAATTGACTTTACTTTCAGCTAGTTGAGAATCTGGAGCATTACATTTGTTTGGTCTATGAAACTCTCAAAATGGCCAGAAAAAGAGAACTTTCATGTGAAACTCAACAGTCTGCACTTGTTCTTACAAATGAAGACTATTCCATGCAAGACATTGCCAAGAAACTGAAGATTTCTTACAACGGTGTGAACTACTCCCAACAGAGGAGAGCACAAACAGGGAGAAGTGGGAGGCCCCCGCTGTACAACTGAGCAACAAGACAAGTACATTAGAGTCTCTAGTTTGAGAAATCAACTCCTCACAGCTCCTCTACTGGCAGCTTCATTACATAGTACCTGCAAAACGCCAGTGTCAATGTCTACAGTGAAGAGGCGACTCCGGGATGCTTGTCTTCAGGGCAGAGTGGCAAAGAAAAAGCCTTATCTGAGACTGGCTAATAAAAGGAAAAGATTAATATGGGCAAAAGAACACTGACATTGGACAGAGGAAGGTTGGAAAAAAGTTTTATGGACAGATGAATCAAAGTTTGAGGTGTTTGGATCACACAGAAGGACATTTGTGAGACACAGAACAACTGAAAGGTGCTGGAAGAGGCCTGACGCCATCTGTCAAGCATGGTGGAGGGAATGTGATGGTCTGGGGTGGCTTTGGTGCTGGTAAAGTAAGACATTTGAACAAGGTAAAAGGGAGTTTGAATAAGGAAGGCGATCACTCCATTTTGTAACGCCATGCCATACCCTGTGGACAGCGCTTGATTGGAGCCAATGTCATCCTACAACAGGATAATGACCCAAAGCAAAGCACACCCCCAAATTATGCCTGAACTATTTAGGGAATAAGCATGCAGCTGGCATTCCATCTGTAATGGAGTACCCAGCGCAGTCACCAGATGGGACACATTCTAGAACCGAGTCTATAGTAAGAACTGAAATTTAGAGAGCGAAAAAGTAAGGGAACATGTCGTATAATATCCAGAAATAGTGCCAATCCTGAAACATCTGTGACATGGTTATTTGACTTTGTTTTAGACATTCTTCAGGGTTTCATCTGGGATTTGACGAAAAAACGTTTCTTTATACCTGAGTGTTTTCGCCTTTGTTTGCACTGGCGTATCAGCTGGTTTCATCCATACAGTACAAGGTTAAAGAGCAAAGCGGCGGCTGACGGAGGAGGGTACATCTGTATCAACCTTGTTTTGTTAACAGATTGATCTCGCAGTTAAACGGATGAAGGACAGCATTCACGGAGACAGAATGGCGCGCTAACAACCTATTACTTTGATATCAGTGGGTTTTGTTCACCAGTGTCTGTTAGGACTGATAAGAGCAGAGCAGCCTTGTGAACCATACAGTACTCCTTATATTGATTGCCGGACCTTAGACCATTGCTATTATGAGATGGTCATTCATTACAGCTCAAGGAGCAAGTCAGCCCGTTCCTAGACATTTCTATGATTAGTGTTTGCCCGCAGACTTCACAGATAATGGAAGGACAGGCTGGCTTGTAGAAGAAACTGTAATTGTGTGGGAGATTTTTATTTTTCTATTTTAAGAGGTTTTTTTTTATAATTTCACCCGTGATATGTAATTGAAAGGGGTTTTCCTGGATTTACAAAATTGGTCGTTACCCGGAACTTTAAAAAATGTACCATTATTTCTCGAATTCCCCACCGATCCTGGAATGGATTTTGTTATTTCCATGAATTACTTGACTCCTGCAGCCAATCACCTTCATCAGAGGCTATTCATTGGCTACAATTGTCAGCTGACAGGTAGCTGGGACATCCCTACGTCCCTACTGGTGGGGGGTCTTTGTAATCAAGAGATAAGTAATGTTTTTTTTTCCTTTTAACATTGACCACCTTGGCTGGACATTTTTGTAGTAGACACCATTAAAGGGAATCCGTCAGCTGGTTTCTGAGAGCAGCATAGGCAAAGAAGCCCTGAATCCAATGATGTATCACTTAGGCATTATGCCGATGTAGAATGTTTGCTGTGAATTTTTGATTAGTTGGTGGTCTCTTGGTGCGTTTTTGATGCATTTTTAATGCAGATTTTTAGTAAATGTTCACTGTTGTGACTGTGTATAAAGGCTGGAAAAAAAATGTTTCAAGATGTAAAAATGTGACGTGGGGCTCTGCTGGATTTTTGGTCACCATCACAGGTACAGCAAGCAGGTACGGACTTTCCACCCACTCATAGTGGCCTAATTTTACCTGGCTGGTAATCAAAAATACAGAGGAGCACTTTTTTTGAAATAATTAAAAATTGATGTGGGACCTTGCTGTATTTTTGGTTGCCAGACAAGTAAAACTAGGCAGCTGGGGGCTGGAATCTTCAGCATGGAGAGGCCTAAATGTTCTGGGCCCCCTACACTGTGAATTGCACCACTCAGCCGCCCCAGAAAATAGTGCATTCATAGAAGTGCTATTTTCTGGAGCTGTACCCAACTCTTCCAGCTGCCCAGTGGGGTTGGTAGACGAGGTAATAAGGGGTTAATGCCAGTATGTATTGCCAGCTGGCACTAAGCTCAAGGTTCATAATGTCAGGCCAATGTTGGACCCTGTCTTTATGAACCTCTAAGTAAAAAGTGAATAATACACCACACCGTAAAAAAATAATTTATTTGTAAAAAGAACACAATCACAAACCTTTTTCCCATCTTTATTACTCTCCAAGAACCCTCCACAATAATCCTCTGGAGAGGGGTCAGGTCACAGTCTGCTTCATCTGAGGTCAGTTTCTGGTACTCTGAAACGCTTGGGCCTCCACACGCTGAGGATTCCAGCCCCCAGCTTGACTAGTTTTAGCTGGATGGCAACTAAAAATGTGGAAGGAAATTCCAGCACCAAAGTCCTCATTGGTCCTTAAACGGTTGAAACTTGTTTTATTTTCACACTTTAAAATCCCGGACAATACATGGCAAACATTTTAAAAATGGGGAAAGAAGGAAAGGTACACCTATGCGTTTCAGATCCTTAGTAAACCTTACCTATGAGTAATGTACTGTCTGTATACTCTTATATTCTTTGATCCTGGATGTAATGTCTGTATACTCTTATATTCTGTGATCCCTGGCTGTAATGTCTGTATACTCTTATATTCTGTGATCCCCAGCTGTAATGTCTGTATACTCTTATATTCTGTGATCCCCGGCTGTAATGTCTGTATACTCTTATATTCTGTGATCCCTGGCTGTAATGTCTGTATACTCTTATATTCTGCGATCCCTGGCTGTAATGTCTGTAAACTCTTATATTCTGTGATCCCCGGCTGTAATGTCTGTATACTCTTATATTCTGCGATCCCTGGCTGTAATGTCTGTATACTCTTATATTCTGTTATCCCCGGCTGTAATGTCTGTATACTCTTGTTTTCTGTGATCCCTGGCTGTAATGTCTGTATACTTTCTTACTTCCTCCCCTGCCCAAGAGCTGTGGTATATCCGACCTGTTTCTGCATGGTTGCACACGAACATTACACAGAGGCACATTTATAAGAATATCTTGGACAGGAATATTTTTTTTTCAGCACATCCAATTGTGGAACTCATTTTTATCTTAGGCTGCCTTCACATTTGCGTATGTGAACGCAGCGTATGCTGCGTTCCATACGCAGTCAAACGCATGCGCACTGCGTTCCTATGTTTATCATAGGAACGCATAGTGCCTGCGTTTGCTGCGTTCGGGTGCGGATGCGGACGATATCTGCTCCCTCCAGGGTCCTGCGTCCGCACCCGGGACGCAGCATGTTGCATTTTTTGTGCGCTCGGGGACCTTGGAAAATCAGCAAGCTTCCCAAGCGCACAAAGAATGCATTGGCGTCAATGGGTCCGCAGTGTTCTGCGCTTGACAGCGCGGAGAACGCTGCGGACCCATTGAAATCTCTCCCGGTGGCCGCCGGTGATGTCACAGGAGCTCACCGACGGCCACCGGGAGATCAGCTGGAGCCTCTGCTGTCCTCCTCCTCCCGGCCGCTGGTAATGTGCTAGCGATGTCGCGGGGAGAACAGCTGATCTGACAGCTGTTTGAATCTTCCCGCGCCGACATCTCCTCTCGTGTCGGCGCGGGAGATTCAAACAGCTGTCAGATCAGCTGTTTCTACCCGCCGACATGTCCCGGAGCTTACCGGCGGCCGGGAGGAGGAGATCTCCGCCGCTGATCTCCGCCTCAGGCCCGCCCTGGACACTGCCGATTGGCTGGCCGGGCTGCACAGTGATGTGTCCGCAGGCGGACATTCTCGCTGCGGACACATCAAAATGACATGCTTTTGACTGCGTTTGTGTCTGCATGCCATCAGCATGCAGACACAAACGCTAATGTGAAGGTAGCCTTAGATCTATTAATTGTACAATTGTTTGTGGCACAACCCCTTTGGTCACAGTTAATCCTACATTACCCCAGTAGTGGCCATGGCGGGCGAAATGAACAGTTATCAGCTTTGCAGCTAAACCTATCCTAAACAAATCTCTTAAGAGGCTATAAAACTTTTGCTCTTACCGAAAGCCTTTCTTTCTATTCGTATGTGACCCACTGTTAAAAATGATTCATTGGTTCATTATAAGACTAATACCACAGTCATAATTGGTTATGATAATGATTGATTCCCCTTTAGGCAAGTCATTTATAATGTAACGTAAAAATATTCATAATTTAATGTACGGTTAGCCAAAAATGACCGAGGACTAAATCCTTATAAAGCAGTAAATTTTACTGATAAACTTAAACTTTTACAGTATGGACTTCTCCTTCCTAAACTGGGATGGGAACTAAGTGACTGTCTGACGGCCACCATTGTCAGATTATTAAAATTATTTTTCTGGAGTCCCACTTGTGAGAGACTTGCATGAGTCTTTCTTGGCATCACCTGGCACGGCCACTTGCTCCCTGGACCGGAGCATGCAGCTGCATGTGTTTCTATGCATGCTCCTGTCTGGAGAGCGTGTGGCCGTACCAGGTGATGCAATGCGAGCCTCACATAAGTCTCTTGCATCTCTCCTGCATTTCATTTGCATCTCTCCTGCATCTCTCCTGCATCTCTCTTGCACCTCTCTTGCACCTCTCTTGCACCTCTTGCACTCTCTTGCACCTCTCTTGCACCTCTCTTGCACCTCTCTTGCACCTCTCTTGCACCTCTCTTGCACCTCTCTGCATCCCTCTTGCATCCCTCTTGCATCCCTCTTGCATCCCTCTTGCCATCTCTCTTGCATTCCCTCTTGCATTCCTCTTGCATCTCTTCTTGCATCTCTCTTGCATTCTCTTCTTTTGCACCTCTGTTGCATCTCTCTTGCACCTCTCTTGCACCTCTGCATCTCTTGCACCACTCTTGCACCACTCTTGCACCACTCTTGCACCACTCTTGCACCACTCTTGCACCACTCTTGCACCACTCTTGCACCACTCTTGCACCACTCTTGCACCACTCTTGCACCTCTCTTGCACCTCTCTTGCACTCCCTTGCATTTGGGTCTCTGGCTTAATACTGACTAGACCTTCGACTGGTAATTTAAAAAATATTCCTCATCTTTGCCAAAGGCCCCGGAAATGGGTATGTGCACAAAGAATGAAAAGATGAAGTGCAAGTACAAATATACTAAAACTCAAGTGGTTTCCCCTGCCTCGTGTTAGGGCACCTCAGGGTCACCACTCCTGGGGCACTTCACAATTCAAGCTTTCAAGCTTACCAAACCTATCACATCGATTCTGGAGGGACATGCTTCCCAATGTTTCCACCGCCATACTAACAAGTGCACCGTACCCAGTGTGCATTGTGCCAGTCTACTAGGACAGCAGCGACCAAAGCCATATTTTCAGAAGGTACTACACTTTACCTTGGCCTAAAGTCCAAAACGTAATATGGTCACTCCCATAAGGTATTTTTCTCTCTTTTTCCCTTTTATTTCTCTGAGCTGTCGCTGCCTCCTCTTCCCTCACTTAAGTTTATGCTGACAGCCTGTCAACCATGATCTGGTATCAATAGCGATTAACCAAATCGATATGAAAGAAATGTTTCTGGAATTTCAGGGTCGCCAACTAATTACTTTACTGGGTAGGGTCACACACACCTGCAAATTTATATTCCACCAATAAGAAAACCAGCTTTGAATCTTTCTGTAAATCAGGCTCCAAGTTCATTGAGGGCGGCCGATCCCCAGCTTGTGTACAGATCCTCTGATCATTCTCTTCTTATTGTCACCACCCATTGTTTTGGTTGATGTTGGCGGCAGTGAAGTTTTAGCCCTGAACATCAGTAAATGGAAAATAATGGGAAGGATCAATGCACTGGTTTGCATTTGTGTTTGTAGCACATATTTCTGCATCTCTTAACAGGGAAATCACTGCTTAATATACCGTAAGTGTATTTGTGTCATGATTTTTTCCACGCTTTTTTATTGCCAGTTATTTCCCACTTATTAGTATGGGTGAAATCTGCAGCAAAAAATGCTAAAAGAATTGACATGCTGCAGATTTAAATCTGCTGAAGATCTGCAAAGAAAACAATAAGCAACTAATGCCGGCGCATGTGCAGATTGCTCAGTGACACCAGCACCATTTTACTGAAGTTTACGATGAGACCAATGTAAGCATGGTCCGCTGTCAGTGCCATTTTCGATCTTCCAAAAAACAGCAGAGGGACCGAACAGAGTTGAAGACTCTACCGACCGACATGCTCCATAGTCCCACCCTAACACTCTCGCCCCACATTCCCTCCTCCCAATCCCAACCCATAGTACTGACACACAAATCCTCCCCACAGTCCCAAGCCCACAGTCCCAAGCCCACAGTCCCAAGCCCACAGTCCCAAGCCCACAGTCCCAAGCCCACAGTCCCAAGCCCACAGTCCCAAGCCCACAGTCCCAAGCCCACAGTCCCAAGCCCACAGTCCCAAGCCCACAGTTCCAAGCCCACAGTCCCAAGCCCACAGTCCCAAGCCCACAGTCCCAAGCCCACAGTCCCAAGCCCACAGTCCCAAGCACACAGTCCCAAGCACACAGTCCCGCCCCTACAGTCCTTTCCACAATCCCACCCCAGAGACCCTCCTCACAGACCTGCCCCACAGACTCTCCTCACAGTCCCACCCCACAGTTTCGCCACACAGTCCATCCCCACAATCCCAACCCCACAGTCCCACCTCACAGTCCCTTCCCACAATCCCACCCCAATGCACAAAGCTATGAAGAGAAGAAAATTCCAGCCTCACAAACCCTCCCCTCAGTCCCGCCCCCACATTCCCGTCACACAATCCCACCCCACAGACCCTCCTCACTGTCCTGCCCCACAAACTCTCCTCACAGTCGCTCCCCACAGTCGCTCCCCACAGTCGCTCCCCACAGTCCCTTCCCACAGTCCCTTCCCACAGTCCCTTCCCACAGTCCCTTCCAACAGTCCCTTCCAACAGTCCCTTCCCACAGTCCCTTCCCACAGTCCCTTCCTCTCAGTCCCTTCCTCACAGTCCCTCCTCACAGTCCCTCCTCACAGTCCCTCCTCACAGTCCCTCCCCACAGTCCCTCCCCACAGTCCCACCCCACAGTCCCTCCCCACAGTCCCTTCCCAGAGTCCCTCCTCACAGTCCCTCCCACTCTCACAGTCCCTTCCTCACAGTCCCTTCCTCACAGTCCCTCCTCACAGTCCCTTCCTCACAGTCCCTTCCTCACAGTCCCTCCTCACAGTCCCTTCCTCACAGTCCCTTCCTCACAGTCCCTTCCTCACAGTCCCTTCCTCACAGTCCCTTCCTCACAGTCCCTTCCTCACAGTCCCTCCCCACAGTCCCTCCCCACAGTCGCTTCCCACAGTCCCTCCCCACAGTCCCTCCCCACAGTCCCTTCCCACAGTCCCTTCCCCATAGTCCCTCCCACAGTCCCTCCCACAGTCCCTTCCCACAGTCCCTCCTCACAGTCCCTTCCCACAGTCCCTTCCCAGTCCCTTCCTCTCAGTCCCTTCCTCTCAGTCCCTTCCTCTCAGTCCCTTCCTCACAGTCCCTCCTCACAGTCCCTCCTCACAGTCCCTCCTCACAGTCCCTCTTCATGTCCCTCCCCACGGTCCCTCCCACAGTCCCTCCCCACAGTCCCTTCCCAGAGTCCCTCCTCACAGTCCCTCCCACAGTCCCTTCCTCACAGTCCCTTCCTCACAGTCCCTCCTCACAGTCCTTCTTCACAGTCCCTTCTTCACAGTCCCTTCCTCACAGTCCCTTCCTCACAGTCCCTTCCTCACAGTCCCTCCCCACAGTCCCCTCCCACAGTCCCTCCCCACAGTCCCTCCCCACAGTCCCTCCCCACAGTCGCTTCCACAGTCCCTCCCTACAGTCGCTCCCCACAGTCCCTTCCCACAGTCCTCCTCACAGTCCTCCTCACAGTCCCTCCCCACAGTCCCTTCCCACAGTCCCTCCTCACAGTCCCTTCCCACAGTCCCTTCCCACAGTCCCTTCCCACAGTCCCTTCCCACAGTCCCTTCCTCTCAGTCCCTTCTCTCAGTCCCTTCCTCACGGTCCCCCCCACAGTCCCTTCCTCACAGTCCCTTCCTCACAGTTCCTTCCTCACAGTCCCTTCCCACAGTCCCTTCCCTCAGTCCCTTCCTCTCAGTCCCTTCCTCCAGTCCCTTCCTCACGGTCCCTCCCCACAGTCCCTTCCTCACAGTCCCTTCCTCACAGTCCCTTCCTCACAGTTCCTTCTCACAGTCCCTCCCACAGTCCCTCCTCACAGTCCCTCCTCACAGTCCCTCCCCACAGTCCCTCCCCACAGTCCCTCCCCACAGTCCCTCCCCACAGTCCCTCCCCACAGTCCCTCCCACAGTCCCTCCCCACAGTCTCTCCCCACAGTCCCTCCCCACAGTCCCTTCCTCACCGTCCCTTCCTCACAGTCCCTTCCTCACAGTCTCTTCCTCACAGTCCCTTCCCACAGTCCCTCCTCACAGTCCTCCTCACAGTCCCTCCTCACAGTCCCTCCTCACAGTCCCTCCCCACAGTCCCTTCCCAGAGTCCCTCCCCACAGTCCCTTCTCACAGTCCCTTCCTCACAGTCCCTTCCTCACAGTCCCTTCCTCACAGTCCCTCCCCACAGTCCCTCCTCACAGTCCCTCCTCCAGTCCTCCTCACAGTCCCTCCTCACAGTCCTCCCACAGTCCCTCCCCACAGTCCCTCCCCACAGTCCCTCCCACAGTCCCTCCCCACAGTCCCTCCCACAGTCCCTCCCCACAGTCCCTCCCCACAGTTCCCTCCCCACAAGTCCCTCCCACAGTCCCTCGCCACAGTCCCTCCCCACAGTCCCTTCCTCAGTCCCTTCCTCACCGTCCCTTCCTCACAGTCCCTTCCTCACAGTCTCTCCTCACAGTCCTCCCTCACAGTCCCTCCCTCACAGCCCTTCCCACAGTCCCTCCCCACAGTCCCTCCCCACAGTCCCTCCCCACAGTCCCTCCCACAGTCCCTCCTCACAGTCCCTCCCACATGTCCCTCCCCAATGCACAAAGCTATGAAGAGAAGAAAACTCTAAACACTGATAAAAGAGCTGATTTCTTCACTTTATCATTTTAATCAGAATATCAGCACCAATATGGCCTGTTTGTACTTGAAAATGCTCAGACAGGTTTTCTTTATCAGTGGGAATGCTGGAATGTGTAGTGCACAGATGACATCTTCGTTTTTATTTTTATTATTGCAGGATTTCATTATTGTTGCCATTTTCAGATTTAAAGTTTAGTCTTTCTGAAGTCGCTCACCTCAACTATCGAGAGGCGTCACATTCCTTTCCGGAATTTTAATTGATTTCTCCCCAGATTGCAGCTTTTGTCCATCGTCATCAATTCATGTTTTCTTTTTGCATGAGATTTTGCGTAGCCTGTCAATTGCAGGAAGATTGATTCCCTTTCCAGTCTTCTACTTTATATTCCCATGGACAATGTCCTGCTTATTTCACAAAATGCTTAGATGCCACTTTCTGTCCCCCATCCCCTTCGTCCCTGGCAGGATCGAGAACACTATGATATACGGCCTTTTCTCCATCACATAAATTAAAGAGTTTGGGGAAAAGTTTTTCCCACCTTGTAATCATATCAACCTTTACTGAACAAAGTAAAAACAATTTATTGCTTCACCAAACATTGTTAATGAAAGACTTGAATATTCAATATTGGCTTTTGGTTCCCATAACGAAATCTAAGAAGATGAATGCGTTAGATTTTTCTAGGTAAATTTGTACGATGTATTATCCCTATCCGAACCCCTATCTCCACCATTACTATTATAGTCTGTATTAATGAGGACAACTTATCTGAATATTTATTTTATTACCTTATATCCTGATAAGTCTATTATCTTGTGCAATACTAAGGAAATCCTGAAAACATGACCTGTTGGCGGCCTGGAGCTCCCCTCCCCTCTGCCTTAAATCATCACTACAGCTCTGAAATGAAAGCAAGTTCTTTAATAGTCCTTTCAGTAATGATACTTGCCCTCCACAGTCCCCCCCACAGTCCCTCCCCACAGTCCTCCACAGTCCCTCCCACAGTCCTCCCACAGTCCCCTCCCCTCTCCACATGATCCCCTCACCCACCATAGTCCTCCCCACAGTCCCTCCTCACAGTCCCTCCTCACAGTCCCTCCTCACAGTCCCTCCTCGCAGTTTCCCATTCCTCCACAGTCCCCTCCTCCACAGTCCTCCCAGTCCTCCCACAGTCTCCCCTCCTACAGCTAAGTCCCTCCTCACAGTCCCTCCTCGCAGTCCCTCCCAATAGTCTCCCCATCCTCCCCACAGTCCCTCCTCACAGCTCCCAGTCCTCCTCACAGTCTCCCGCAGTCCTCTCGCAGTCCCTCCCATAGTCCTTCCACAGTCCCTCCTCACGTCCCTCCTCACAGTCCCTCCTCACAGTCCCTCCTCGCAGTCCCTCCCACAGTCCCTCCCCACAGTCCCTCCTCCACAGTCCCTCCCAGTCAGTCCTCCTCACTCCTCACAGTCCCTCCTCCAGTCCCTCCCATAGTCCTTCCCCACAGTCCCTCCCACAGTCCCTCCTCGCACGGTCCCTCCCCACAGTCCCTCCCCACAGTCTCTCCTTACAGTCCCTCCACACAGTCCCTCCACCACAGTCCCTCCTCTGCAGGTCCCATTTCGGCAATGACCTGTTTCTAGCTGGTCACCACTTTTTGGTCCTACCCTCATGACAACACAGTCTTGACCCACCTCACCAGGTGATGGCTGAGTCGGTATCTCCAACCGTTCTGGTGCGTTGAGATGATCCAAAGAAACAGACTTGCTAAGGATCAGAGAGGGTGAGGATCATTATTATAAAGCAGTCTGAGAAATTCCCTGCAACAACAACTTTAAGGAAGTCATGCTACAAGACCATGTTCCTCAAGACTCATTACCTAAAAACCCCACTAATGTCTACAGGATTTGAGGTGCAGTGTACCTTGTACCAAGAGGAATTAAGTGGAGATGGTGCAAAGGTGCAGATATTTCATTTATTTGGGTTAAGCAAGGCCAAAAAACAGCGTGGAGTAGAATGTTGGGATTCTGGAGTAATGTAGAGGTTCGTGGCCCAAGGAAAAAGCAGCAATGAGCTGGAAGCCTGGAGAGGGATAGATGTTGGTGCAGGCCCTGGATTGAGGAATGATGGCACAACTCAACCCTGATCCAATACAGCTTAAGAGATCACGGGGAGAAGCAAATGAAGGTTGGGACTGCGCCATGGTAAGGTTGTAGAGGTTAGGTGATTTTGTTGGTCATCCATTATTGTATGGAGTCAGTTTATTGTGAAGTGGTGGTTATCTACTGCAAGGACCGATATATGGTCATTCTAGAGCGGATGCCAGTCTTGGGTTGCAATCTCTGCCATTATTGTAGTTTCTGTGTTGGTAAAGGTTGACCTCTTTATGGCAGCAGCACAAAGATTGTGAAAATGTGTCTAAGACTGCACAAACTATGCCCATGGTCTGCCCGCTTATCCCAACAATTGTCTTATATGTATGCCAGCAGTCGAGAGGAGTTGTATGGAGCGTGCTCAGTACTGGGCATGCTCCATATTCAGATCAGACTCCCGCCGTAATGGCTGAGATTGAGGTTACTCAGAACTCAACAGTTTATCTCCTTAGATCATGGCCCTTAAGATATTAGACAGAGAGGCCTCCCTCGGTCATTGGCAATGGGCTTCTGGGACACAATAGTAGAAAACCCGTTGGGTTGCTATTATGAAAGTCGGGTCCCAGTTCATGTAGGACTTTGCATCTGCCATTGAAGAGATATTCTGGCACCTCTCACTCCCTTATCATGATGTGAGCATGGCTGGTGATGTCCAGTCTACAGATATCTACTAACTCACATGAGTATTGCAGCTGACCTCTACTAATGAATAAGACAGCTGGATAACCCCTATAAGGACAACCTGCGGTCACCAAAACTGCACAAAATAGGTGTCATACTGACCCATGTCTAGGGAGATACACTCATAATATCAGGAATCACCATTGTGACACATCAATGCTCTTTACATTTTAACTGCTCTTTTCTTTTAACGGATGTCAATATCTATATGGTGGCCAGTCACAAAGATATTGATTTTTGCTTATTTTCAATCTAAGAGATGATTAAGGACTTTCTGGTCAAAAACAGATTTGTGTTGGAGGGAAAAACTCAGGACTACATTCATTAAAGACCCAACACTCTGCCGCACTACAGCCCGGTTTGTACAAAGCCGTATTGGTGGCTGCCATTGACGTCCATGAGGCCCCTCTGTATTATTTCATATGGAGGCATATACAGGGCTTTCTTCAGTCTGATTATTTAGAAATGTATTTCATTTAGGATGGGTCACGCATACAGAGTTGTGATGGAGCAGATGGCAGGGCACAGCGGTTCTGTGCCTCAGTACTGTGGAGACATACATGCCGTGGTGCAGAAGCAATGGGATCCCCACTGACCTTGGGAATATTTGTCTATTTAGGGGAACTTCTAGGAACATCAGACAGCCTCATTCACTTGGATTGAGATGTGCCTTAATTTCTTAATGTCGAGCCCACTGGGACGAGGGTACTCGGTACCGGACCGGGTTTGCTGCTGGGGGATGTCACGGGTGGTCCTGGTCCGGACCGTGTCCCGGGCCCTGGCAATAATAAGGGTGTATTTACAGGGGAGAATAGTTTATCGTGACGCCACCCACAGTGTGTGGCCAGTAGTGGGGCCACCGCTGCCGCAGAACCTCCGGGGATGATTGGATGGCAGCTAAGATGGGATAGTTCTCCGTGGGCAGAACTGAGTTCCAGGGGCAGTGTTGGTAAAGTCTATGATGGATGTGAATAGTGGAGACGGGGTTAAGGAACACACACTCACGTTTTGTAGTTTCCAAAGCTTTACTGCGATGTTGTTGCCGATCGTCCACGGAGTCTGTACTGGGGCCGGGTTTTCCTCCCACCCTGTTCGGGTCATCAGCTTCCTCGTGCTGCGCTGTGTGTGTGTTCTGGCTGCTGCGTCTAGCTGAGCTGCTGGGACTGTGTCACTCTCTCTCTGTTCTGTACCACTTGGCTAGGCAACTTGAGTCCTCTGTGTTGTACTGACCCCGCTGTGTTGCTTTGCTCTGGTACTGTGGTGGTCTAGAGACTCCACTACTCCTAGGATTCACTGTGCTGTGTGTGTCAGCCTCAGTGCCGGATCCGGTGTCCGTTCTGTGCGCTTCTCTGGGGCGAGTGAAGATAGCACTCAAGCTCCCAGACGTGTTCCTCTGTCTTTCGGTTCTCCTCTCATCAGACCCTAGCTAGGCCTGGAATCTGAGAGCAGACTGTAGAGAAGCCTGAGGCAGCTTCTTTGACACTACAGTCCCTCTCTCAGTTCTCCCAGGAACTGAAACTCACTACTTCCTCATGAGCTGGAGTATATAAGAGAGCAGGTTGTGCTCCCCCTCCTGGCCCAGAGGTGCTAGTGTAAGTCAGTGTGTTGTGGGGAGGGAACCTGTGTGATGTTACTGTGGCACATTAACCCCTGGGGTGCCACATTAACACAGATGGCGACTGTAGTACCCTGCACAGATGGGGTGCTGCTGTTCCCTCTGTAGACTGTGGCGCTGCAATTCCCCTCCACAGACGGCGGCGCTGTAGTTTCCTCCACAGATGGTGGTGCTGTATTTCCCCTCCAAAGACTGTGACACTGCAGTTCCCCTCCACCGACAGCGGCGCTGTAGTTCCCTCCACAGATGGCGGCGCTGCAGTTCCCCTCCACAGACGGCGGCACTGCAGTTCCCCTCCACAGACGGTGTCGCTGCAGTTCCCCTCCACAGACAGCGGTGCTGCAGTTCCCCTCCACAGATGGCGGCGCTGCAGTTCCCCTCCACAGATGGTGGCACTGCAGTTCCCCTCCACAGACGGCGGCGCTGCATTTCCCCTCCACAGACGGCGGCGCTGCATTTCCCCTCCACAGACGGCGGCGCTGCATTTCCCCTCCACAGACGGCGGCGCTGCATTTCCCCTCCACAGACGGCGGCGCTGCATTTCCCCTCCACAGACGGCGGCGCTGCATTTCCCCTCCACAGACGGCGGCGCTGCATTTCCCCTCCACAGACGGCGGCGCTGCATTTCCCCTCCACAGACGGCGGCGCTGCATTTCCCCTTCACAGACGGCGGCGCTGCATTTCCCTCCACAGATGGCGGCGCTGCATTTCCCCTCCACAGACGGCGGCGCTGCAGTTTCCTCCACAGATGATGGCGCTGTAGTTTCCTCCACATATGGCGGCGCTGCAGTTCCCCTCCACAGACGGCGGGCTGCAGTTCCCCTCCACAGACCTCGGCGCTGTAGTTCCCCTCCACAGATGGCGGCGCTGCAGTTCCCCTCCACAGACCTCTGCGCTGTAGTTTCCTCCACAGATGGCGGTGCTGCAGTTCCCCTCCACAGACCTCGGCTCTGTAGTTCCCCTCCCAGATGCGGCGCTGTAGTTTCCTCCACAGACCTCTGCGCTGTAGTTTCCTCCACAGATGGCGGCGCTGCAGTTCCCCTCCACAGACGGCGGCGCTGCGGTTCCCCTCCACAGACCTCTGCGCTGTAGTTTCCTCCACAGATGGCGGCGCTGCAGTTCCCCTCCACAGACCTCGGCGCTGTAGTTCCCCTCCACAGACTGCAGTGCTGCAGTTCACCTCCACAGATGGAGGCTCTGTAGTTTTGTGGCACCCCTGCAGGGGATTGCCACAGGATCCACCGGTGCAAGGAAGGACTAACACGTTGGTTAGCTCAGCACACACCACCTTCCACCTCAGACCTGAAGGGGGAGCTCTACTGGCTGCATTAAGTCAGTTCCCCTTTAAGAACACTCAGGCTGAGGGGAGGAGTCAGTTAGTCCCATGAGTTAGTTTCAGTTAGTTCCTGTGAGGAGAAGGAAGAGAGAGGAGACAGAGCTGCTGGTCGCTGGGGAGAGATTCAGGCCCAGGACCAGGGATGACTGACGGCTGTGCGCACCCCAGGGAAGGGGCCGGAGGCAAGTGGAGGAGAAAGGGAACTGAGTAAAGGAAATCATTTGTGCAGCCCTTTAGTACAAAACGGACACTGGAGTCCGACGCTGCCAGCATACTCAGGAGGAGTTCAGCCCTGAGGAAATAAGGCAAGAGACACTAAACTGACCAGCCATAGGACCAGGGGCCACAAGAGAAACAGGGACTCCGCAGAAGGACCTCATTGTCAGATTAGGACTACGACCAGAGAAGAAGAAGCGGTGGGTTCAGGCTCAGGCAGACTCATCCCACACTGCAGAGCACAGACACAGAGGAGGCCTCATAACTTTCTAAGGTGGAAGTCCCAAATTGCATCGGGGACCTGGTTATTACTCTGGACTGTACCTGTCACCAGTAAAAGGTACCGAAACAACAATCCTTGTGTGCCTGTTTAACCGTCGCAATTCACCATTGTGTCAGCAAAGACTCAACTACTACTACTCCCCTCATCCATCCCTGCTGCCTGAGGTAAAGCTCCACCTGTGGGAAGCTGTACCACACTCTGCTGCACCCACCATCACCTCAGCGGCCGGCTGCAGCGCTGGTATACCCGTTACCAGGTACCATAGGTGGCGTCACGTTAACCCCCTTATCCCCCACCGTTCCCCGCCAGGGCACGGGACCGGGATCGACCAGCCGTGATCCCCCTCATCAGTACCGCCATCAGCCCTGGTACCCGAGTACTCTATACCCTGTCGACCGCCTAAGTTCCCCTCCACAAACCTCTGTGCTGCAGTTCCCCTCCATAGACGGTGGCATTGCTGTTCCCCCGCACATACGGCACTGCAGGACCCCGCACACACAAGCAGCTTGGTGTCGTCGCTCTACAGGAAAAAATTGTAGCGCTGAATAATCGCTCGTTCCCCTCTTTCTCAGGATTTGTGTCCTCCCAGAAGTCCGATTATAAAGTGATGGCAAATCCCAGAGATGTAACATAAGGAAGTGGGAGTACCCCTTTAAATGCAGCTTTGACTTATATTGTTACAAACAAAAATAGATTTTTGTGAATTTTAGGAATCCTCCTTCCCAGAAGACATAAAGCCTGTTACATGTTCACAAAGGAAGCTTTGTCCATAGCAAATGAGTTTCTGAGAAATCATGAAGCCTCCTCAGTCTGATGTGCCCATCCCCAAGGCTTTGTTCATTGGCAGCAGGTGTCTTCAGAGCACTATTCCAAGAGCTTCACGCGTTGCGTCGGCCTCAGAAGACTCGGAGCGCACTTTCCAGCGTGATGTCTGCTTTACAGCCTGCAGAGTGGACTCTTATTCTTCATCATCACTTAGTTATTTTTCTATAGATTGTTGTCTTCTTCGTTGTCATATACATTTTCTTCAATATTTGTAGCTTCCGCCCTAAACTTTATGGCTCATCAAAAATGTGCTTAGTCAGGTGGCAATTTAATGCTATGTAGTTTATGGGGCAAAGCAAGAAGTGGGCTGTATGTATAGGTCAGATTAAAGGGGTTAATCCGTCGCAATTTGGACAAAACCCCCCAAAAATCAATCAATCATAACTTTACTTGAATGATTCCATGATTGATTGCAGAGAAAAGTGTCAATAAACCTCATGGAAAACAGGGCAGCAGATGACTGATGTGTGCAGCACTGTGTCACTATTTAGGGTTGGTATTTTTTCTTCCTCCCCTGTGGGCATGCCTCTTGGCTTTAAAGGGACACAATAGTGTCTGTCTGAATAGGGCCTGGGCAAACCTTTTAAAAACATGTAAAATCATTATTGTACCCTTTGTAGTTTACATGTTCTCACCATTATCAGACCCTGCAGAGAGCTACCGCATTAGTCCTGTCCCATTATAAGCAGAGACGACTAGTTGTGGGCTGTATAAATTGTCATGTAATTATGCACTCCCTCTCAGCAGCACTCACTTCCCTCTGCTCTCAGTGCTGTGTGGTTTCACTTTCTGGAGGTCTGTTCAGGACATGGAGGGAGAAAGCTACAGATCTGCCTTATCTGATCTAGACTTCATCTGTTATAAGGAATCCTTGCTGTGCTGTGAGAGATCCTATGTTTATCTGATCTCTTGGTTTTGCTGCAAAGAGAGCAGAGACGAGAAATACAGCCCTCCCCCACAGTGATCACCTGTGATGTGATGTGAATATGTGGCATGAATAGTCATCCTGTGGGGAGTGAACATCAGAAAGTTATGTGGATCATTCATTGTGATTGACAGAGGGAATGACTCTCTTTATTTGAAGTTTACGGAGGATAGGAGGGAAATATAGATAAAAAATTCATCAATAGAAAGAGTTTAGAGTGAGGAATTAGAAAATGATAGCAGTTACATATGGATTTTTGACCTGACAGATTCCCTTTAAGCCAAACCTTCCCCCCTCCCAAAGCATCTCTACTTTCAGTTTACTTTTATGTGCCTTTACATGACTTCAGACAGTCACAGGCCATCAAAGAAGAACTGCTTACATTTTTGTGCCAGGAGTGGCATAAGGTCACCCAAAAGCAGTGTGAAAGACTGGTGGAAAACATGCCAAGGCGCATGAAAGCTGTGAATAAAAATCATGGTTACTCCACCAAATATTGATTTCTGAACTCTTCCTGAGTTAAAACATGAGTATTGTTGTTTCTAAATGAATAAGAACTTGTTTTCTTTGCATTATTTGAGGTCTGATGTTTCTTTTTTACTATTTTGACGATTTCTCATCTGCTGCAAATAAAAACAAAATTTTTAGCTTTGTATTTCGGAGACTTGTTGTCAGTAGTTTATAGAATAAAAGAACAATGTACATTTTACTCAAAAACTGAACATTTTCCAGTGGTCTCTTCATTGTTTCCAGAGCTGTATATATAAATATATCATCCACAGAGCACGAAGTCCCATCATCCACAACCAGGAAATTGACAGCCAACGGACAGTCGCGTTGTAGTCTCCCTTCAAAATAAATATATAAATAGGCAGACCACTCTAAATTGTACCCGCAATCCATTGTCACAACGCTTGCCGCATATATAGTAAAGTTGGACAGCTTGTAAATGTGCTCAGATATGTCTGTAATCCAGATTCCAAGGAGCGAAGAAGGGAAACTAAAACACGACTGCCCGTTGGCTGTCAATTTCCTGGTTGTGGATGATGGGAATTGCCGGTTACGCCGCTGCAATGTGGGCGCAGCCATCGCTCGCTGGGCTATGATCAACCCAGCGAGTGATCCGCAGCAATGGTGCAGACTAGGCTGTATCGCCGGCAACATCGCTATTGCGGTATCAGACGGCGCGATACAGCCTAATTGCTGGTTGCAGATTGCCAGGTTTATGAACATGTTGATAAACCTGGTGACCTGCAACCAGCGATTTATCGCAGTTGCATCGTGCTGATACACAGCACGACCCACTTGCGGTATCGCTAGCAACATCGCTGAACATGTGACTTTTCAGCAATGGTGTAAGCGATATTGACGTGCGTGACGGCCCCTTAAGACAAAATCTTTAAAGGGAATCTGTCAGCAGGTTTTTGCTACCTCATCTGAGAGCAGCATGATGCAGACAAAGAAACCCTGAATCCAACGATGTATCACACAGATTACTGGCTGCAGCCGTTCTCACACACTCAAAGCATTTAGTTTTAGGCATGTAGCCAAGCACACCAGGCTCTCTATAGAGATTTTGCATTGACTGTGTCAATCAAGTATCAATCACAGCAGGGGGCGTGTCAGAGTGACAAAGTAGCCCTGTAATGGTAATCACCATGTGTTAAAGCCTTTAGTTTAAGTAAACAATAGCACACAACCTGATAAGAGAAGCACAGCTGACTTTTGTCTGTTAACCCTTACAGCATGCTGTCCTCAGCTTACATAGCAAAAACCTGCTGACTGATTCCTTTTAAATATTAAAATACTAATGGAAACACGTACCCTTTAAATCCCCCCAGAGCACTATGCAAAGTGTTGGGCCTGTCCTGTAAGATGGATTTGCTTCTACTCCTCCTGCGTGTATAGAATCCTCATTCACATTACGCAGATTTTTGGAGAAGTCACGTTCGGGAAGTGATCACACTATGTCTTTGTCACTTGAGCTTTGTCTTATTATGCTGATACCTTTCTCCCTACAAAGCGGCGTGCCATTCTCCTTTAATGAAGAGATAATATTCCTCTCTAATTACTTTTTGCCGGTCCCCCGTCGTTGGTCCTAGATGAGGATCCCCAGATGAACGCTCGGCCCAGAGATGTAGAAGGTTACTGCCTCCAAGGGATGCCGGCGCTCACCGTGACCCTGAATACAGAATTAAAGGCAGCAGGTTCTGAGCATTAGTATTCCTCGCCTATCAATTCTTAATGAAAGAGATTTTCTTCATTACACGTCGTGGACAGAATGTAAAACTCTGCCTCAACCGGATTAACATATCAGCTGGAAACCATCCTCATCTGCACATCTCACAAACCCGATTTCAGCAGAGTTATAATGTGAGTCACCTGTGTGCCTGTCTATAGCCAAAGTGTCATGGACACCAAGAAAAGTAAAAACCTGTGATTCTATTGACATGGAATCTGATTACGGTACATTGAGTTTGACTTTTCTTTTTTCCACTGTGAAACAGCGCCACCCCTCATGATGGACACTGTCTGGTACTGCACGTTAGTTAAAATAGGCTTACCTGCAATATCAGGCACTGCCATTGAAAAAGTTATGCTGTATGTGGAAATAAACATCTCAGACAGCCGTTTTAACTTTATAATATCCTAACAGAGTTTAATAGGTACAAAGTACCCTCTAAAATTCTGAATAGATGGTCTGAGAAGACTCCACCTTGTAATGTTGCTGAATCTGTGTTGTGTGATCCTTTTTAGCCTGGGTCACCTGATAGAGTTGCGGTTGTCCTCCATTTTAATCACTAGATCTTAGAATAATAATTATTTCCACAATTGAATGTTTAATAAAAATGTTCCTGCGCTGAGATAATTTTATATATGTGTCCCTGCTATGTAACTGTGTAATGGATGTGTCTGACCGTTCAGGGACATGGTCTAATCATACCACAGCTCCTGTGCTGAGATAATCTTATATATGTGTCCCTGCTATGTACTGTGTAATGGAAAGTGTCTGACTGTACAGGGACATGGTCTGATCATACCACATCTCCTGGGCTGAGATAATCTTATGTATGTGTCCATGCTACCGTATATACTGTGTAATGGATGTGTCTCACTGTACAGGGACATGGTCTGATCATACCACATCTCCTGTGCTGAGATAATCTTATATATGTGTCCCTGCTATGTACTGTGTAATGGATGTGTCTGACTGTACAGGGACATGGTCTGATCATACCACATCTCCTGTGCTGAGATAATCTTATATAGGTGTCCCTGCTATGTACTGTGTAATGGATGTGTCTGACCATTCAGGGACATGGTCTGTTCATACCACATCACCTGTGCTGAGATAATCTTATATATGTGTCCCTGGTATGTACTGTGTAATGGATGTGTCTGACCATACAGGGACATGGTCTGATCATACCACATCTCCTGTGCTGAGATAATCTTATGTATGTGTCCATGCTATGTACTGTGTAATGGATGTGTCTGACCATACAGGGATATGGTCTGATCATACCACATCTCCTGTGCTGAGATAATCTTATATATGTGTCCCTGCTATGTACTGTGTAATGGAGGTGTCTAACCACCAAATGTGGTCTGATCATGTGTCCTGTCTTTCTACCACCCCTCTGTGGTCACTCTCTGGACCCCTGTGATTGCTCTCTGCCCTTTTCCAGTAGCCGCTGTGCACCTCCTGTGGGGGATTTACCCCCCCCCCCCACTTTCTGCTGTTTACCCCTCTGTGGTCAATCTCATTATGTGTAGGTGAGGGGGCAGAACAAGGCTGAGCAGTGCACAGCGGGGGTGAGCAGAGCGGAGGTGAGTGGGCAAAGCTGGGGTGAGTGGGCACAACGAGGATGAGGAAGGCAGAGCAGGACACAGCAGGGGTGAGTGGGCATAGTGGAGGAGAGCAGGGCACAGCGGGGGTGAGTAAATAGAGCGGGGTTGAGCAGGGCAGATAAGTGAGTGGACAGAGCAGGGGTGTGGGGATGAACAGGGCACGGTGGGGGTGAGCCGGGTTTGAGTGGACACAGCATGGGTGAGCAGGGCAGCGTAGGTCACAGCGGGGATAAGTGAGCAAACCTGGGGTGAGCGTGACAGAAAAAGGCACAGTGGGGGTGAGTGGACAGAGCCTGGGGTCAGTGGGCACAGCAGGGATGAGCAGAGCGGGGGTCAGTGGGCACAGCAGGGATGAGCAGTGCACAGTGGGGGGGGTGAGTAGGCACAGCAGTGGTGAGCAGGGCACAGTGGGGCAGAGCAGGGCCAGCAGTGGTGAGCAGGGCACAGTGGGCAGAGCAGGCACAGCAGTGGTGAGCAGGGCACAGTGGGGCAGATTGGGAAAGGACCTTTGGTGACATCATGCTCATGTGATCTGTGACTCAGGAATCTGAGTCAGGTTGTAATTTCATCTATTTTTTTATTATTTAAAGTCATACTAACAGAAAGTATTTTACATTTTTTTTTTTTTACATATTAGGCAGAATGTCCCTAGACAACAACATGCAGATTTGTATATACCCGTCTCCTTGATCCTAATTGAAAAGGAATGAGTGGAATAAAAAAAACCTACAAAATTTAAGGGCGGATTCACATGTTGCGGCTGCGGTGCCGTTATGTTTCGTGGCTTTACAAAATTGCCAAGGCTGAATCGACCCGTCTAAGGGGATGTACAGGGTGGGCCATTTATGTGGATTCACCTGAATAAAGTTGGATCCAAAATGGCCGACTTCAAAATGGCCGCCATGGTCTCCACCCATCTGGAAACGTTTTCCCCCTCCTATATACTAATGTGCTACAAACAGGAAGTTGATATCACCACCCATTGGTGCATCCATATAAATGGCCCACCCTATAAATGGCGCACCCTGTATATATGCTCTATCACAACGTAGCTATTGGATTTGCTACTAGAGGAAACTATAGAGCCACATAGAGGCACCGTGCAATAAAATCCAAGCTCCTGAGAATCCTTGACGCAGTTTAGGTTTAAAGGGACGGTCCACCTCTGGGGACCTTTGCCAGCAATAGTCAGTGCAACACCGAGGCTATGGAAGGCGAACAGTGAAAATGTTTTAAGAAAACCCAATTGCAAAGATGAGTTTTAGCTAAATTCCATGCATTTAATATTGAAATAAAAAGTCTTCCCTAAGGTGGACACCCCCTTTAACTGACTAAAAGTTGATGTAGGGTAAAGTAGGTCCCTTAGCTGACCATTTTTGAGATCTAGAACAATAGTCAATCACGGCATTACAGCTACAAAGTGAAAAAATATATATATATTTCCCTTTTAGTGCTGCTCCTTTCTCATCAATCCTGGAGCGAAGCCTCTATTTTCATGCTCCCTCTGACCCTGTGTTCTTTATTGTACAAAAAATAATTGTAGAAGTCAAGGGTTGTCGGGATGACTCAGATGTGTTTTTGCTATTTGATGTTCGGGCCGGCTCAGTCATAGGCTGCGTGCGGACAGCCGTAATACGTGGTATAGGAGTTGTATATTTTCTGCCTAAAAGCTGCATTGGATCTGATTAGAAGAAGAGAGAAACCTTTAGTAAAGAATATACCATATGTGTTCTGTTTTATTACGAGATGACCCTATTCTTTATTGTGTAAACGTTGGGTTACGCTAAATCCCATAGTGGCTTCATTGGGCCATTAAGATGACCTTTGTCCATATATCGCTGCAGGCAAATGTAGGGGCAGATGAAGCCCCTGGGAGTTAATCTTGCATCATTTTATCAAGGAGACTGTTTTTGGAGAGGGGCTTCCTCTATTAGACTACCGTACCTTCTAAGGATTTTTCCTATATCTAACATAGATGACCTACCGTTAGCATTCGGTATGAGTGTATGATTGGGTGGGATCTCTCCATTGTGCTTCTTCATTATGTTGGTCAGTAGGGGGACACGTGGGAAGACCCACATGATCATATTGTGATGATTTATATTAAGGATAGATCAGTCTAGTATTCTGAAAAAAACCTTTTATAAACCATGTTATGTTGCACTTTGACTAGGCATCCTAGCTATTGTGGAAGAGCGGGCGTAAGACCTTGAGGTTCTGTATAAAAAGACAGCAAATTGTAGGATTTTTTCACTCCTGTAAATAATGAACATTAGTAATTCATAAAATAAAGGGTATTTCTACTATAACATGACTCAAGGCAGTAGCCGTGGGTGAGATAGTCATCTCTTACACCCTGGCACGTTACTTGATAGTGGGGGTCCTGGCTGGGTGTGTGCACTTGTGATATGGGGGTACTACCACCTTGTAGACCGCACAATGCCTGTGACTTCGGCTGACCAGAATCCGATGTTCCATCCTGGCCTCTGAGTTGGAAACTCGGCAGTGTGGCCGGGAACCTCTTCTCATACAGCGCCACTAACTGCCATCTCAAAGTTCATGCTTGGTGCCATCTTAGACCACATAACCGTCACCAACCTCCATACAACACGAGTCTTCTTCACAACTGTTAGTTCTCTGCTGCAGTACTCGATTTGGCATACTTTGCCAAGTGTACTGTGATGGGTGGTGGTAGCATTGGGCGAGGTAGTTGTCTCTTACACCCCGGCACGTTACATGAAGTTGGGGGTCCTGGCTGAGTGTGTGGACTTGTGCCATGGGAGTGCAGTGTCCGTGCAGGCCACATGATGCTGATGACTTTAGCTGGCCAGAACCAGATGTTGGGACAGCTCAATGAGAGAGACCACCAGACAACATAAACTTTCTATTAACGGTAACTTGGTGGAGATTATGTACTGTACTGTAGATAGCGGGTACACCGCTTAAACAACATGTCCTTCACAATACGGAGAGTCTCCATACATGGTCTCAATTCCTTTCTCTTAACTCACTTGAACTCCGTTTCCACTGTTTCATTTGCCTTCACCACAACCCAATTCTGTATTAGTCTAGTTAGTGAGAGTCCTATTGTTAACCCGTAGTTCCATATCTTCTTTCCTCTTAAAGGAAAATCTAAAAACAGTGAAGGTTTTCTAGAATGATGCTGTGGATATTTCATTATGACAATCAGAGAGCACCCAAGAGTATGGACCCCTACTATCCCCCAAACTATAAAGTGAGGACTCTTCTTCAATAGACAACTGTAATAGGGCTGTCTAAAAAGGCCACACCTGTAGAAAGACATGGACCGCACCTTCAAAACTCATATATAGATCTAAGCAAAAATGTACAAAACTGAACACAAGGTTCTTAGTTTAAGAATCTGATCACACTGTATAAAGCCTACTGCCATGTCTTGGATAGTCTTGACCTTAATGGTGTGCTGCCCATCCCCAAAGCCTTGCCTCACCATTATGGGGAGCTGACTCACCGTGGCCGGGACTCCGGTTTAGACAGGCGATGCTTCCTTCCTCCTTGTCACGGGTGGACCGCGCCTGCCGGTAGTGGGGCCCGGTGGAGTGCAGATCAAAAGTTTAAGACGCCTTGTAAGGAACAGATTAAAGGGGTTTAATTTATTCGTGACGCCACCTATGAGTAGTTTCGGTAATCGTTACCGACGCTGCGGAACCTCCGGGGGATGGACAGCAGCAAGATGGAACGCTCCCCACAGGCTGAGCGGTGATCCCCAGAGTCTGGAGCTGCTTAAGATGTTGTGCGGCAGCTGCGGTTACCTTGTAGTGCGGACGGACAGTTCATAAGGAAGCACGGACACAGAAAGTCTCTGCAACGGGTCTTTACTGTAACCAGCAGGCAGTACATGGTATACAGTTAATGGGTAGTGCACCGGGTGGACTCAGCAGTGATAGTGTCCCTCAGAGATCCGCAGTGTTCCTCCATTCTAACTAAGTGGTTGCCAGTGTCGCCCAGGAATACCAGGTCGGGTACGGGGAGGCTGCTTCAATGCCCTATCCAAGTTGTACGTTGTGGATGTTTTGGGGAGCTTTGGATCCCTCAGTGGGTACACCGCTGGTTAGACGACTGGAAGTTGGCTGGTGGTGGGGTGCTCCTGTGAAGCTGCTCCTCCACGCTTCTGGTTCGCGTAGCAGAGGTGAACTGCTGCCAGCTTCGGTACCAGTGAACCGGCTGTGAAGTTTTGGGGCACGGGGTATTTTGGAACCCGTGGTTAGTGATGCCCGATCCCGGTTGTTGAGGCCTCAGGTGCTGACACCCGACCGGTGACGGCCCGGGGGCTGCACGGGGTGCGGAGCCCCCGCTCCTACTCCAAGTTCTAGCCTGCTCAGGTCAAGTTCTAGACTCCTTCTCTGTCCGTTCTAGACTAAGTGTCTGTTCTCCCTACACACTTCCCTAGCACTCCGCCCACCAGGACCCTGGATTGGTCCTCTGTTCTAGGTGATGCAAGTAGGGTTGGATCTCAAAGTTAACTAGATCACTGCTGTGTCAGAGAATATTGCGGCTGCATTTATGGCTGCAATACCCTCTTGTGACGCACTCGTTGCGGGGCGCCACAGAGCGACCTGGTGAGATTAGGAAATTGGGCTGCTTTTTTGACCAGGCAAAAGTCTACACTTGTCTTGTCTGTACTTGGTTTCGAGTCTAATGGCCGCTTTACACGTCCCAATATCGTTGTCCAACAACGATAAAAAGTCACATGGTTCGTGCGTTCGGCGGTGTAAATGACCAATTTGATGCAAGAACTATGCCAAAACGATATCGGGGAAGAATTGTGCAGGCTCTCCCACTGCCCGATATTGGATGGACGATCTGGCAGGATCGTTCTGTGTGACAGCCCAGCAACGATTTGGAGCACAACTTCCCCTATTCACTCCCATGTTAAATGGTCGTTCCCTGGGTCGCTCGTACAAGGGGGCGTATACATCGTAGTTGTGTTGCCTGCCAATATCTCCCTGTGTGACAGCTCCTATGGGAACTTGGATTACTGCCAAAAACGTGCGCGCTCCCGTGCCGTTGTATACAATATCGGGACAATATCGGGACATGTAAGCGGCCATCACTCCAACTTCTACATCTTCTGATCACTTCTCATTCTCTATTCCAAGCTACCAATGACTTCCTTTGTTGACGGCCAGCCTGATGCATATGTAGACTCTTGGGATTTTTCCCCCCTGTCTTTTAATTATGTTGATCAAACTTTTTTAAGAAGGTTTCTGGTTTGGAAATTATCACCCGATTTGGTATTTGAAAACTCGTTGATCAGTGAAACCTCAGCAGAATGGTTCTGTATACGGTGTCACCATCGTTCTGCTACCTCGGTGCTTGCACTGCAACTCTAGGGATGAATTATTCACCTCCTTTTGCTCTTTCCCTCCCCTCCCGGTTGAACCTTATCACGTCCTCGCGATGTGATTCACAGTAGAGCGGTTGCCTTTTTTTGTAATTCCGATTTTATGGCCGTCCGGCACTGTAGTCAGTCTTTGAAAACCTACAACAAAGTCATAAACCAAGATGGATGGAAGTGGTTCTAGTGTTGTTAAAGGTTTAAAGGACACAATAAACTTGAGAATGAGGAATAAAAACACAGGTACGGGAAATCGCACCTCCATAAAATGTAGCCTGTTGTTGACATGTCGGTTTTAGTACGGTGTACAATACATATCAATGAACTGTCTAAGAAATAAGAAAAATAGGCAAAAAAAAATATTCGAACAGAACTATACTTTCTTTTGTCATTTTTACCTGCAGATTTTTCTTCCCTTTTCGTTAAGAGCGATATCTATGATTTGTTTGGAAAGTAGACTTTGCCGGTCACACGTAATCCTATGCAGGGACCTGTCCATGGTTCTGAAATGAAATCCTATTGACCTGTATAAGCACCACTATAGCGGGTTTTTCTTTTATTTCACCTCTGGATCGGTGCTTTAAATCTAAGCCTCCTACTTTGGTCTTAAACACACTTTACCCCGTCTTCATCTGTTTCCAGTGGTGCTCCGGTTGGTCTTCGGTGATTTTTGACCTGTCGGCAGCTCCAGTGTTTCATGGAGGACACAAATCTATACAAGTGTATGAGAGCCTCGTTCTGACCTTGTTCTGAATCTCATAGACTTGAATTGAGCCCTTGTGATAGAAGTCCTGACTTCGGAAAGTCAGAAGTTACAGGCACAAAATGGTGCTGCGGGACCATAGTGGGGCCGAAAAACAGTGAAGCTACCAGAATGAATACACAATGATTGGGATCGCTGGGACAGTGAAGGCTGATCGCTGGTGAGCTGTCACACAGGCAGACTCACCAGCAAGCACGCTGGTATCCAAGGTAAACAGCAGGTAACTAAGCACCACGTGGTGCTTAGTTACCCACTGTTTACCTTGGATACCAGCGCCGCACACCAACGCTGGGAGCTTGGTAATCGTTGGTCTCCCACTGTCACACGCAGCGATGCTGCGCATTCAGCGGGCGACCAACGATAGATATATGAACCGGTTCATAAATCTGCGATCAACGATCAACAACTCATCATTGATAGGTGTCTACACAACGATATCGTTGTGTGTAACGGGCCCTTTAGACTTAAAGCACCACTTTGAGTGAAAATCAAAACAAAATGCTGGAGTGGTACTTTAAGAATCCCAATAGTGACCTTGCTGGTTGAATGATTACTTGAATGATTAACAGACATTTTTGCCTCGATTTTCGTTGTTTTTATTTTACATTTATAGTTATGCCCCTATATTTGGCTTGACTAAGACATGACCGCACCAGTGATATTTAGATCTTTTATGTGTCATTTACAGATATTTTTTTTTTTTTTAATTGAGACATCCGAAAAAAACAAGAAAAAAATTCTCAATATTTCTTTGTAATAGTGTTACCCCTCCCCCCTCCAAAAAAAACGCCCAAATAACTGAAAGTTGGCAACAAGCTAAATAGGGTTCCATATACAGGTATTGACCCACAATGTAAAAGAAAAAAAATAATTATCTTTAGAGATGAATGAGTACTACAATGCTCGAATGCTCGGAACTGGAATAGAGCAGGCTGTACACTCAGATGGGTTAGACTTAAACAATGATTATAGTGGGAGTCAATGGAAAACTTGAGCATTTTGCAGAAAATCTTTCTATGTCTCTTGTCCTGTATCTCTCTCTCTCTCTCTCTCTCTTCTCTCACTCTCTCGTCCTCTCTGGATGGGAACTTGTCCCCTCTGGGCGGAATCTTGCCTCTCTAGGTGGCAACTTGTCTTCTCTAGGTGGCAACTCCTCTCTCTGTGCAACAACGTCTCCTTTTCGGGAGGGAACTCGTCTTCTCTGTGCGGGAACTTGTCCTCTCTGTGCGGCACTTGTCCTCTCTGTGCGGCACTTGTCCTCTCTTTGCGGCACTTGTCCTCTCTGTGGCGCACTTGTCCTCTCTGTGCCGGCACTTGTCCTCTCTGTGCCGCACTTGTCCTCTCTGTGCCGGCACTTGTCCTCGCTGTGCCGGCACTTGTCCTCTCTGTGCCGGCACTTGTCCTTCGCTCCTGTGCCGGCACTTGTCCACATTTAGGCATGGGTGGGAACAAAGCTTGAAGAGGAGGGGAATGGGAGTGGGGAATGAGGATAATCAAAAGCGCTAATTTCTCCAGGTATACTGATGCCAGGTATGCATAAATATATATATATAATAATGACTCAAAGAATAAAGAAAATATTGTAGGTGAAAGTCATAGTCTAAGACTGCTAACGCCTGTATCCATCATACTAACTCCTACCTACTAGTTTTATCCCGAAGCTGGAGAAGGCGGTATGGGAGGGGAGAGTAGAAAGATGATTATTAGTGATGAGTGTGTGTGCTCAGCAATGCTTGATACTTGATCAAACATTGAAGTGCTTGGGCGCACTCATTACTCGGCCGAGTATCGCAGGTGCACGAGCACAATGTTCGAGTTCCAGCCCAGCGAGGACAATTTCCCGCCCAAAAAAAGACAAGTTCCGGCACAGAGAGGGCAAGTTCCGGCACAGAGAGGGCAAGTTCCGGCACAGCATCCACACCCCCGACAAACCTCTCTTTCTCACCAGCAGCATGAAGCTGACATGCAGAGAAATTTAGGTTCCGTGAGATGGGGGTCAGAGCTGAGGAGCAGGTATGATTTAATTGATTTACTAGATGGTGGCCCGATTCTAATGCATCGGGTATTCTAGACTATGTATGTAGTTAATTTATGAAGATTTAAGAATAATGCAAAGCAAAGCTGGGTTTAAATCCTGCGCCAATATCGCTGATTGGTTGCGCCCGGCCCGTTGCCAGCAATCAGCAAAGCGTGGTTGAAATCCTGCGCCAATTTGCGGGCGAACTGTCCCTGTTGCTGATTGGTCGTGGGTGGCTGGCCTGACCAATCTGTGACGCAGGATTTGCGTTACAGACAAACAGACAGAAGTAGACAATTATATAGTAGATAACTACAGCAGTACTGGTGTGCAGCGGTGCCGGACTCCAGGAGGGGACAGCGGCCGAGTGCGGGCAGGAGGGGGTCGGGGAACAGTGGGCAGGAGGGGGCTGGGTAAGAGCGACCGGGTGCGGGCAGGAGGGGGCCAGGTAAAAGCGGCCGAGTGCGGGCAGGAGAGGGTGGGGGTGGGGGGGTTAACAGAGTTTACGGCGGCTCTGTGTTTAGCAGAGTTTACGGTCCCAGTGGTTAGCACTGTATATGGTGGCTCAGTGGTTAGCACACTTTATGGCGGCTCACTGGTTAGCAGAGTATACAGTGGCCCAGTGGTTAGCAGAGTATACAGGGGCTCTGTGTTTAGCAGAGTATACGGGGGTTCAGTGATTAGCACAGTATACGCTTGCTTAGTAGTTAGCACTGTATACGGAGCCTCAGTGGTTAGCACTCTATGGTGGCTCAGTGGTTGGCACTCTATATGGTAGCTCAGTAATTAGAATAGTAATGTGGCTGAGTGGTTAGCACTGTATACGGTGACTCAGTGGTTAGCACTGTATACTGTGACTTAGTGATTAGCACTCTATGGTGGCTCAGTGGTTGGCACTGTATATGGTGTCTCAATGGTTAGCACAGTATGGTGTCTCAGTGGTTAGCACAGTATGGTGGCTCAGCGGTTAGCACTGTATATGGTGGCTCAGTGGTTAGCACTGTATATTGTGGCTCAGTGGTTAGCATTGTATATGGTGGCTCAGTGGTTAGGACTGTATATGGTGGCTCAGTGGTTAGCACTGTACATGGTGGCTCAGTAGTTAGCACAGTATGGTGGCTCAGTGGTTAGCACACGATGGTGTCTCAGTGGTTTGCACAGTACAGTGGCTCAGTGGTTAGCGCAGTACAGTGGCTCAGTGGTTAGCACAGTATGGTAGTTCAGTGGTTAGCGCAGGATGGAGGCAGAATGGTCAGCGCAGGATGGAGGCAGAGTGGTCAGCGCAGGATGGAGGCAGAGTGGTCAGCGCAGGATGGAGGCAGAGTGGTCAGCGCAGGATGGAGGCAGAGTGGTCAGCGCAGGATGGAGGCTCAGTGGTCAGCGCAGGATGGAGGGCCAGTGGTCAGCACATATCCATCCCCCCCTCCCATCCGCTCCGGTCTCACCCGCATCCGGTGTTTCCCTCGCCGCCGGAAGCTAGAGCAGGTAATGAGCGGTCATGTGATAGGCGGGCTGAAGTGACGTGCACAGAGCCTGTCACGTAACCGCTCATTACCTGCTGTAGCTACCGGCGGCGATCTAACCACCGGGTGCTGGTGAGACTGGAGTGGTGGGGGAAATGGAGCGAGGGGGATTGTGGAGTGGAGCGAGGGGGGAGGGAGCGAGGGGGGGTGGATTGAGCGGCGGGTGGCAGCGGTGGGCAAGAGCCCGCACCCGCTCCAGCAGGCGGGTGCGGCCAGGAGGAGGCTGACAGCACGGTGTCTGTGAGGCCGAAATCGCGCGTTGCTGATTGGATCGCGGCCGCGGCGCAGTGCATACGCTGCGCTCATCGGTTGCAGCGGCTGACAGCGACCAATGAGCGATGGTGCGCGATTTCGGCCTCAGATGGAATTGGCCGCAAGACAATTATATTATAGATGAGTGATCTATAGATCCTAGGACTGCGGTGTACGGCTCTGCTTCATCATGTAGCAGTGCAGGAACTGTCCTGAAAAGTTTTCTCTCACTGGAGTTCCCCTTTAATGCACAACACACACCATCAAAATAGTATCTTTTTCCTTGGGTTTTTAGCATAATGCTTTTAGACTGTCAGATCCATTTAAGAAATTGGTGAGTAATTTAATTTTCTTCGAGGACTACTTGTAGGCTTTTTTTTAAAGAATAGACACACTAGTGAAGTTTAACATAACATCCCTTAATGTGCTGTGTACCTGATCATGTCATTGTACGGGAGCTGTCATAGAATAATCAAAGCTAAAGAACCCGATCTCCATTGTGTTTATCACTGTAGTGGTGACTGCCAGGTTCTTTTATGTTCTGAATACCAATGTAAAGGTTGAAGTTATTTTACTATGATTCATTGTCTGTGTTTGTCATCCAAAAGTTTTATTTTGACAAGTTTTACTTCACCAGCACCAGATCCTATAAGGAATTCTGTTCAGGATCACAATAGTGCTGTACTCACGTCTCACCCATGCTCCTGAAAAGTCAGTGTGCCCAAACCATTCTCTGCTCTACTGTGTGAACCTGGCTATTCCACCTCTTATATAAATCCCTGGTTCCTATTTGTGTGATGCTATCTTTATTTGTTTGCTAAGTTTGGAATTTGAAGTTGTTGTTTTTTTTGTTTGCCACCAGCCCTGACCCTTACTTTTGTACTGTAATGTTTGGACTCTTTTGCCTGTTGACTTCACATTAATCAGCCAAAATGTTCCTATACTTCTATACCTCTCAATGGTCTACTAAGGAGACCATGTCCGGCACTCTTGTGAATAAAAACTTTGAGACTTTAGTCTTCGAAATAAAACACATGGACATTCCTTCTGTAGCCTACTATGAAGGACACAGGGACTGTCTGAAATTAGTCAGAAGTTACCTGTGATGCTATTCACTACTCACAGAGAAACTGTGAGGCAGGGTAGTCAAACATTCTGGGGTCAAATACCAAGAAAGCACATCAAGAACTAAGGGTATAGACAAAGGCGTAGTCAGGTCACAGTCTGCGATCAGAATACCAGGAGGATAGCGTATCAAAGCAAATGGGTGTGGCAAACGGATGGGAAGAGGAGGTCCATGGTCTGGCAGCCATAGATCAAAACACAGAGCACAGATGAAAGAGGCCAACATGCACAGATAAGCAAATACTACGACTGGCAAGAGACCTGGGACAAACTGCTCAGCTAAGTAGCTGGGCAATCACAGAGAACAGGGAACACTAGAAGAAGCCCAGCACCTTCCAGTTTCAGATTGGACAGCTGAGCTGTTAAGCAACACACCTACAGCTCAGCACTCCCCAGCACTAGATTGGAAAACTGAACTGTCACTCAGCAAACTGACAGCTCAGCAAGGTCATGATTCCATACTGCACAAAAACTGTCACTCACTGCGTCCAGGACACACTGAGCGGAGGAATTGTGACAAAACCTTTGTTGTCAGTGTGTATCTTAATTGTTTTATTTAAAGAATAAAGCCTCAAAGTTTTTATTAACGAGGGCCAGACATACTAGAATTAGAACCAGGAACCTCATTTCTCCCTAGTCCCTAGTCCTTCCACTCATCCCACTAATGGAGCCTGCAATGTATGTGTAATAATTATAATGGAACACTCTGGAATCTCTTACCTTGAGGCAAATGACTCAACTGAACAAGGTTATGATGATAAAGTCTGTATTTTACACATGTAACAGCAAACAAATGTGATGTGCAGCAAGTAAGCAAAGTTCATCAAATACACAATAAACATAGAAGTCACTAAAATAGTTCATCCACAGTAATGCTGGGAAGGTAAGTCTTTAGGAAGAAGCTCTCACTGGGGGATGCAGTTGAGTAGCCTGGGTTAGATAAGTCTCTGAGAATGAGGCTTGAAAACAGACCAATGAGCCTTAGGAAGTCCAAACTGATACTGTACACTTACCAACAATAAGCTGCTAAAATGGCCAGTGCTTGCAGACTGAGACAGACGCTGAGGAACACAGGCAGCAAGTTGCAGGAAAGGTTGCTGGAAAGAGCCAAGCCAGACTTACTGGAGGAGGTGCAATCTTAAGAAGCAAAGAGACAGGGATTCAAAGCAGAATACACAAGCATTGGCTAGAAGGTAACCTAGGGTTTATAAAGTCAGGAGAATCACAAACCGGTGGAAAGCAGCAGAAGCCATTTTGGAAAAGGGCTATAATGCACAAACGGTAAATGGTAGATCCAGAGTCCTAAAAGTATGGCTAACAAGGCCTGTGGCCTGGGAGAATTTTATATGTGAAATACTGTCATGACACACTAATAAAAACATTACATATGCATGCAATTTGTGTCTTCAGGGTAATGCGATAGCCGTTCACTTCCTCGATCTGCACCGCTCCCTTAGGCAAGTGTCTCCCTTTGTGGGTATGTAAGGAGAGACCTATTAGTGTACAATAGTGGGGAAGAGAGGATCCACCGGGAACTGGCTTCCAACTAGTCATAGAGACACATAGTCCGCTGGTGGACACAGACAAAAAAGAGCCCCTGTGCAGAGGCCCTTTGCAGCCCAAGAGCTCTTAAAAATGCAAATTTGCACCAGCTTTGGAGGTAGAATTGGGCCCTTTTACCTCTTGGGGCCTCTGTGCGGCCACACGGGTTGCACCAATGGTATGTCTGCACCTGACCTAGTCCCCTAGCCGGCTTTTCAAGTATGTTTGCAAAACTGTACATATCTGCAACAACGCAGCCAATATCTGATTAACGCTGCCCATGGCTTAAGGAGCAAGGATAGATTGTCAGGTCTCCTGTAATATTTTCTGACTGCTTTCTACATCTACTAATGGCTGTTATTATGGAAGACAACTTGCGGTATACATTTAGCGACCCTTTATTAAGGAGAAACGACAATGTGGCGTGTCCTATTATAAAAACATGGCTTCTAAATCCCTCGTCCTGGTAAATATTGTTTTCTTAGTCGTCAGAACATTCCATGAATACAGAGATGGGACTTTGTTGGCGTCCGGACAATGACATCTGCTTTTCCATGTGTTTTATGTCATTGACAAATTGGTAAAGCTGTTGCACGGTAGAATCCGTTTCCCATGAGGGGACAAACTGCTGCCGAAATCCACCTGTCACCTTGTTGCGTCGCCTACACAAGTGGTAACAGTCAAATATCTAATGCCTCATGGGGTCGAAAAAATAAAAGCCTGGGAAACAAAAGAACATTGATAGAAAACAAGAGTGGATGATTCTTTTCTGCCTGATTGGTCATGGGTACTCTCTATATAATTGTCTTTCCTTAATTGTCTTCTGGAGTGAATCCTCCCATTGCACCAACCTGTGAGTTCCAACAAGATGCCGTGACGCACTGCAATAAAGAGAGACACGGGCACCGCTGAGACGGCGAGCGCAGAACAGATCTGTACGGTGATTGGGGGAGCTGATGAGCATAACGTATTGCCACCATCAGTTTGACGGAATACGAGAATAGGAATAGTTTATATTATGGAGCAGCAATGTTGGGAACTTTTGTAAGAATGAGCGTAACTAAAAAAGAATAAACCCTGATAAAGCAGAACGAACTAGTTAATCATTTTATTTATATGGCCACAGCATATTATTCAGCACCTTACACCCTCTGCCTTCCCCTGGATCAACGTGTTAGGTTATGGGCTGAACTAGATGGGCTTAACGTCTACCTTCAACCTTTAAAAACTATGATACTATGAAAAAATTAAATGGAATCTGTCTGCTGTTATTTGATTTGTTAACTGAGGACAATATGCTGCAGGGGTTGAAAAACAAAAATCAACTATGTCCCTCTTATCAGGCTGACTGATATTGTATACATAAACTAAAGGATTTATCACCTGGTGATTACCATTACTGGACTACATTGTCACACACATGGCAGTGCATCACTCCCCTCTGCTGTGATTGACACCTCTCTGTCAATACACAATTTCTATTGAGAGCCTCATGTAGGCGGGGACAGCTCTACCAGCTTTGCTGAATGGCTAAATCTAAATGTCTTGATTGCTGTGTGAGAGGTGCCAGGGGGCGCCAAAGTCATGGGTTAAGGGCTTGAGGCTGTCACGGGTGCCCTGGCTACCGCCACAGACACAAAGTGCATAAGTGTATTGATATCTTCTATCTGTGTGGGTACCATTGGAGCCAAGGCCTCCAACTCTACCACCACTTGGTGGAGAATTGTATTCTCAATTAAAAAGTCTCAGACAAGTTTTTATAACTTTTTGTCCATTTACTTGAATAGAGGGACCATAAAAGTTGTGCACCACCGCCGATCTATCACATGTTGGTAAAGGCAGACTGCATGGCGAGGGGACCGGACGTTATACACCGAGATGGTAGTGCAAAGACCTCCACTCCAGAATAACAGCTATGTAGATTTTGGTCTAGATATGCTTAGGTATTTTAGCTGAACAGCCTGCAGAATTATGAATTCAGCTCCAGTTCACTAGTAGTTACAACTGATATGAACAAATACAAGTCTACAATTGATGTAGAATATGTGTCTAAGTCAATGTTCAGAGGTCAGGTTTGTGTGAGCCAACTAGAGAAATGTATATAATTACAAGGATGGCAGCGCACCGTATAGAACAGACACCTGCTGCTATAGCTTGAGCCGTAAGAAGAATTAAGCGTCCAACGGAGCAGATGTGGCCGAGGATATGGAAATACCAGCAAGGAGCCGCATTAGTGTTTCTTGAGCTTACAGATAGAGGAACAGATCCTTTTAGAATTTGATCGGTTTATAAAAGTTTCCGATCTCGGGAGCATGTCGATTGCAGCCACTTGGAATAATGGATTATTTTAAGCACACAAGTGTCATCCACATGGTCATACTGTAGAAACATGGCTGGAGTGTAAGCTCTATTGCATTGTGGTTTTCCTTGGATCCAGCACCAGGAGCAGATCTCGAAATAATACTCTTAATGTGCAGGTATCTACAATGTCTTTGTCTTGTGAAGTGCTGCTGCCACTTCAAACAGTTGATGGGTGTCGAAGACCAAACTGATCCAAAGATGGGCTACAAGTTCACTTATAACAATTGAAGAAACTCTTTAAACCTCTTGTGGTCAATGGCAATTAGAAGGTTTATAGTTATATAACTGAACAAGTAAAAGACCCTGGTGGGGTAAAGGAGAAATACTTGCTGTCTACTAGATAAGATGGACTTCGCTCTTTTTAATCCAAGGACGTCCCGCTGAAACAAATTGAAATGAAGCCAGCCCGTCTTGATCTAGGTTCACATGTCCCGTAATCATATGTTTGAAATAGATCCAGAAAATGAAAAAAGTCAATGTTTTTTCGCCCATCTGAGCTTCTGACTGCTCGTTACGAGTACCGAGCACCTGAGCATAGTAGGGCTCGCTCATCACTAATCGACTGCTCTATGTATCCTCGTTCTTTACTATGTCCATCTCTTATATAATTAATATATATTGACGTGATTTTTTTTAAATGGGTTGTCCAGCCTTAAACTACAGGTTTGCAGTCACTCATGTGACTGCAGATTTGTGAATCCTCACATCACACGCACTGTGAGCTGTGAGGACTCTCCGGTCCTGGCACTGGGAGTGGTCGGGCATGTGATCGAAGGTACACGATATGAATACTCCCGGTCATATTCCGACTAGACATGACATGGCCTCGCTCGATGCAAGTGTATTGAGCAAGGCTGGAGACAGCTAGTCGTAATGTGAACGGAAGTATGCATATCGTATACCTGCGTCATGAGATTGACCGCTCCCAGCATCGGGACTGGAGAATCCAACAGCTCACAGTCCGTGTAATGTGAGGATTCACATAGAGTGACTGCAAACTTGTAGTTTAAGACTGGACAACCCATTTTACATAACCTGACCGCTAAAGCCATCAGTTATCGACCAAACAGGAAGGTCCCTGGTCGCTTCCAATGACTGGCAGATTTCTCCCTATTCTCCCATGCAGTAATAGACCTTTCAGGGAAGGAGAGCATGTGTGGAGAAGCCATGACTAGCTCCCGTTTGACTTGTCCACCACCGGCTATTAAAGTATGTTTTTCTCTGAAATGCTGCAGTGTTTCAGAGTCAAACACGCTTGGCTGAACTCATACAACCAGTGTCTGGTATTTGCTGCTCCTGGATTGGGCATGATGTATCAGCTGTGAGTTTCCCTTTAATCACTACCTTGTCGTGGTGAAGGCCATTACCCGTAGACTTCATCATCCAAGCCTAGAATCTCCCTTCTGTGGTGGGGTGAAGGTCTTTAGCGGCGGGTTGATTCGCTTCTAGTCAGTCGTGTGACAATAATCTCCAGGGCCCCGTGGAGAAGGGATTTTCATCCAGTTTTCTTTGTAAAGGAGATCAAAGAACCTCAGTGACAAATTTAAAGAATTTTCCTTTGAGTCAGCAGCAGGAAAAAAAATAGTTTGAGCAGTTTCCCAGAAGCAAAGCAGAGGCGAATTTCATTCTCGCTTTCACTCCGTCGGCCCTTTTTTCGTCATCCAAAACAGTCAAACGCTTCTGAATTACAAAGCGCGTCTTTGGTCTTTGCTGCAGACCACTGTGATTCCAAAGTTCTACCGCTAGTGTCCTCTGAAGTCGGAGATGGTTCGCCCGTAATATCCTCGATTAGTGAGGTGGTGAAACGACTTGGCATTTATTTTCCTTTCCTAATCTGAATTCGTGCCACTCGTGAACAGCCAGTAAAGGGCGAGATGCTGCGTCTGCAGTCTTCAGAAGGAGAGCACTTACACATTTCTCTTGGAATTCATCAGATGAGGTCTGCAGGTTTTTTTTTGTGATGTTAAATCCTTTGCAACAATTGCAGGACATATTTCATATTTGACAGTCAGCAATTATCGCCAGGGAAGGTTGCCGGCATCGGTAGACTTGGCCTTATGACCATTCATATGACTTGCCATCATTGCCATCATAGTAATACCTTAGTTCTGCCATAGCAGCTCATATTTAGTGAATCTAACTCTCTTTATAAAGGAGACATATGACATTCATAGGTTCTAATATTACTATGCAAAGGAGGAAATACCTTAATTGATGTCCTATTGGGGACAAATGCTGCTGCTACCTTGAGTTGAATAGTTTAGAAGATCTCTCTTCAAGAAAACTTGCAGCCTGCAATGGCCACGCTAGCGCCTCACCATCACAGAGTTTCTACCTTACCATCACCGGGAGCTGCCACCTCACCACAACCAGAGCTGCCGTCTCACCACAACATGGAGCTGCCGTTCACCATCATCGGCAGCTTTCCTTCTCACACACTGGAGTTGCGCCTCTACCATTCCGAGAGCTTCACTTCACCATCACGGGGAGCTGCCGCCTCACCATCATCAGGAGCTGCCGTCTCACCACACGGAGGCCCCCTTTACCATCACAGAGCTGTCGCCTCACCATCATCGGAGCTTCCACTTCCCACACGGGAGCTGCCACCTCACCATCACCAAAGCTTCCACCTCATCATCACCGGAGCTTGCGTCTCACCACCACCGGAGGTGCTGCACCCATGGCCTACTCTCTCCTCCCCATTATCCTGTAGACTGTAAGCCTGCAAGGGCAGGGTCCGCTCTCCTCTGTACCAGTTTGTCACTGTTAATTTGTTTACTGTAAACTATATCTATAATTTGTATGTAACCCCTTCTCATGTACAGCAGCATGGAATTAATGGTGCTCTATAAATAATGATGATAATAATAATCTCAAAATAGCGCTCATTAGGTGTTGATCACATTCATTTCACCAATGTCTATCCATCCCGACCTGCATCCTCTGTTTGGATGAGCAGGCATGTTTTTTCACTTTGGTGACGTAAGTTGCTGCCCATGGATGATGGCTCATCTCCTCTGAAAATAAAAGTATCAGGCTTTGAAATGAAACATTAATGATTCGTGAACATATTTTCCAGGCTGAACATGAGTTTCTGCAGTTACTCTATACGACTGCAGATAGCTGAGCCTTGACAATGTGCAATATGCATGGTGTCAAGATTCTCCTCTCTTGCTAGCTTAAGCAGTTGCAAGTATTTCGACTGTCTTCTCACCCACTCTCGTAATAGAAAATTGAGAGAAGCAGGAAACATTGCTAGTCATATCACATTGTCACGGTCATGACGACTGCTTGAGCGGGCAATAAAGGGGAATCCTTACAGTGTTCATGTTGCACACTATCACAGTTTGCAATCTACAGTGTTCTGCGTTGAAATCCATTTTATTCCCCCTGACATCTGTTAAGAGGCTCTGATACACCCCGATACACAGAAAATAATAAATTAAAATCACCAAAGTAAATACCCAGTAGTCATTTTAAGTTGACCCACTGTTTTACCAACCTCCTGGAATCATAGAAACATGTCAGATGGTTGCTTTACACGACTATGTGAGCCCATATGTCCCCAAATTATTTTCTGAGCACATATACTTAATTGTCGTAGCTTGTATATACCCAAATTTTTTTTTTGACATGAAGTGAAGAGTATACAACCTGAAAGAACGGGACCAGTTTTCAGCATGCTAAATGCTGTAGGGTGCATTGGTGGCTATAGGGCACTAAAAAGGTTGCAGAGTGTACCTCAACGCACGTTTCATCCTCAATGGCTTCGTCAATAGGCTTGAAGCTATTAAAGGTGAAACGTGCGTCGGGGTGCGCTCTGCAACGCTTTCTGTGTGGATGTCTCAAGGTATTTGTTTGTGCAGACCTGTACCATGATTCTTATAACTCATGTTATATGACTTTCCTATTATCTTGACTAGGTTTTAGTGCTATATCACCTTGCTTTAATTGTTTGACACGGATATCATTCTAGCACTATAGCACTTTATTCTTCTGACTGTCTGATGGACCATGAAGGATTGCTTTTTTTTTTGCCTCTGGGTAGACTAGGCTCTAAGTTTTCCTATCTATGCTCTATGTTCCCCAACTCCGGTCTTCAGGAACCACCAACAGTGCATGTTTTCAGGATTTCCTTAGTATTACAAAGGTGATAAATTAATCTCCTGCACAGGTGATGATTCCAACCCCTGTGCAATGCTAACGAAATCATGAAAACATGAACACTGTTGGTGGCTCCTGAGGACTGGAGTTGGGGAACCTTGCTCTAGACAGCTGTTTTATGTACCGTAATTATATGTCTATTTTTCTTGTTATATTTGATACCTTCCCCAGTATTCTCAGATGTTACTGCATTGCTGAATACTTGTACAGTTCTCTTAGGTTGTATAATCTCAACGTGGATTTTCTCTAAATGTGGAAGTACCCTTGTAGGTTAATAATGAAGTGAAGGTCCTTAATTTCAGCAGTAGGTTTTCACAAGGGACGGTGTAGCAGTAAGGGAATCAGTAAGCAGGATGGTAAGATGAGCCAAGGCGTTCAGGGGAGCTAGTCTGACCCTTAGGCTGGACGTCACTGGCTCACCCTTCTCCCAGAGCAGTGCTTCTTAACCGGGGTTCGATCAAACCCTAGGGGTCATGCACGGTTCATTTTGTGTACCAGTTAAAAAACATATACCTATGTGTTGAATTTGGAAAAACATCATATTTGATTTATCACTAAAGAAGGGTTTGGTGAATGTGCATATGAAACTGGTGGGTTCGGTACCTCAAACAAGGTTAAGAACCACTGTCCCAGAGGTACCTCTGAAGGTGAGGAGGTCTGGATTGCCATCCTTGCCTTATACCCCTGATAAGCCCTACCTCCACCAACAGACCAGAAAACAACAGCAATTCCTAAAAGGAAAGAAGGAAAAACAATAAGGAAAGCTTCAGCACAAAGTGCACACACGCCTTTCTCGGCTTGTGGACTAAAACTCTATCAGCGACACCTAGTGGAAGAAAGTGGAACTACTTAAAGGCTGAGGGAGTGGACAGCACTGGAGAGCCACACATAACAGCAGCTTGTGGCATTATCTCTGGGTAAGACAAAGGAAATGTACCCATAATTAAACTAAAGCAGCATTTCACATAGACTGCAAAACACTCAACATAGGTTTGATTACTGTTCCACTATCTCCATAATTATGTTCACTAACAAATCCCTATGACACATCAGAAGAGAAAAAAAATCAGAGGATTACTTTAAGGCTCAAACTACACGTCGTCTTGCGGTCGATCAACATAAGAACACAATCTAGGACGACCATGTAGCAAGTACGTAGGATATCGTCAGGTCAGGCTTGAGACCGGACAGTCTGCAGAGACCCAACCCTGCTGGATTTCTACATGACCCCATTTACTAATTAACGCTAACGATTGTGGCAGCAGGACATTGGGTTGTTACTGTGCAGCCCTATCCGGGAGTTTTTATCAATGCACTTAAGTCCTATTAGAGACCCTCAAGGCTCATGATTCGGTAATGTCGCTCTCCGAGTCAATATGCTAAATTTTGGTTGATCTTACAAAACGTCTTTCCCCACTGAGCAACTGCTAATGAGTTCATTGTAAAATATAGGTCAGATGATTAAAAATGCACTGGAAACTCAACTTACGTATTGCGTTATAGGAGCCGCGACAAACAGGGAAAGAAAAAAATAGGACGTCGTTTTGGAAGGTTTCGAAAGGGTCAATTGGAAATGAGCGCGGACAGTTGCCAAATTCCCTCATGGTGGTTACAGTTCATTAGAGTATCTCAGGCGGAGAGGAGCAGACTTGCCCGCTAAGCGACAGAAAACTCAGCTTCAAAACATTCGTACTCTGGGGCTTTATGAAAAAGCTAAATTCCATTATCAGTTCAGAGCAATTGTTTGCATAAGTAATTATGAGTTGAACAAAAAAAAGAAGACTGCTGAGAAAGATTGCATCCGGTTACAACCATGCTTTGTTAAAGTGTTTATCTGCAATGCTCAGAAAGGATTCGGCAAATCCGGGGCTGATCTAATGAGCGACTTGGAAAAGCCACTCGACATCAAGTCCGGAGGCTTGGAAGAAGCTCTAATGAGTCTTGAGAAGAGGGTCAGCACCTGCTTAAGCGCACACTATACTTATATCTTTGCCCTTCTGCTGTCCTATGATCAGAAAATATCTAATTCTTGTAACTCAGTTTTTGTATTAAATATTTTATCCATATCACAATCTGTATTACGTACAGTAAATAAGTCTTGCAGTTTTCACATTTGCCACTCGAGCTTTTTTGGACTCTACTGACATAATGTACATGTGTTGTTGCCTGAAACAACAGGAGTGGACAGAATTAGACCCCTACAGTTATGGCCAAAAGTTTTGAGAATGATACAAATATTAATTTTTTCTGGTCATCATAATGGGAGACCCAGACAATGGGGTTTAGGGCACTGCCCCCCGGAGGTCACACTAGGTACTACAAGTTTGTAGACACCGCCTCCTCCGCTTATAAACCCCTACCGCAGGGAACATCCTCAGTTTTAAACTTAGTGTGCTCGGAGGATCACGCTTTGCTTGCACTTCACTGCACTCTCACTACTTACGTGATGGCGTCTGAAGACAAGGTAATATGGTCCTAGTCGGGACCTGCGACAGCCTCCCCGCTCACCCTTTGTGGCACACGCTGGTGGAGGTACCGGAGGGCCTAGTGCCTGGACACTCTGTGTTCTCCCGGTACGCTGTTGCGCTCCTTTCCATCCCTCTCTGGGGGGCTCTGGAGAGTGGGAGATGGGAGCCTTGCACAGCTCCGCTCCGTCCGAGGCCTCCCTAAATGGTGCTTACAGACCGGACTGGAGCCAGCCCAGTCCGAGGCCTCCCTAAATGGTGCTTACACTCCGGACTGGGCTGAACCCCCGTCCGAGGCCTCCCTAAATGGTGCTTACAGACCGGACCGGCACTGAGGCACTCTGTGTCTCCTGTGTGCCTGGGGGTAGTGTCTGGCACTTTATGTGTCCTGACACTCAGACCGCGCGTTACCCTCGGGTCCGCGGATCTGGCGGTGTACCCTGTGCTGGGGTCACCCTGGCTGACCGCCCTGTGTGTCACAGGGGCTGAGGCCGTAGACTGTGCATGTTTGTATGTGATGACAGTCTGGGTATGTGTGCATGATGATTCCGCACTGTTTTCCCGCGCTGCGGGCTCCAGCACCTCCATTACAGAGGCTGCTTGGAGGAGGAGAGGCAGCCCTTACGGTGACGTCACCGGGGGGCGTGTGCGTGTGCTTCCCGCGTGTTCCCGGCGCCGCCCACGTCTGTGCTGGCGGCGGCCATCTTCTCTCTCACTTCCCGGCTGGGATCTACGGCAGCACGTGTCTGCACTTCAGAGGGAGACCGGAACTCGCGGAGGTCACACACACACACCGCTTCCTCCCACCGCGTTACTGCGGTCGGTAAGCCACCGGGATTCCCGGTTTGTTTTGTCTATTGGCCTTGGCCTCAACCCCTACTGTGGATATGTCCTCAGTTAAGAAGCATGCTGCTAAGGCGGCGGATAACACCATTACCTGTGCTACCTGCAAGGGAACTTTGGTGGAGGGGTCCTGCAATAACTGCGGACGCCCAGAAGCCCGGGCTGGCTCAGCTGAGGCAGCAGCGGCTCCGGTGCTATACCCTGAGATTCAGGTAATCCAAGGGCCATGGGAAACGCAGAATAGGATCAATGAATCCCTGCTGTCCCAGATGTCCTCCATGTCGCAGTCACTGGAGGCACTGCATAGGAGACTGGAAAACCCAGCTACTCCTTCCAGTTACCCGCGGCTGTCTCCCTCTTCTGCTGTGAGACCCCCTAAGCGGGCTCGTCGTGAGGATTCACCCGAGCTCCAGGCTCTCTCTGAGGAGGAGCGTTCCTCTGATGGTGAGGAAGATGATGGGGGTTCAAACTTCGGGTCTGTGTCTGTGTCTGAACCTCCAGACGGGGTGGAGGATCTGGTGTCCTCCATCAATGAGACATTGCGTCTCGTGACTCCCCCTGAAGAGGTTGTCGTGCACCCGAAGGAGGTCTATCAATGGCTGCGGCCAGAGGCTAGACCAAGTGGATCCTTCATGGACCACACTAATTTTGGAAGGGTGGTTAGAGCACCCAGGTTACATCCTGGGCGGCGCTATGTCCGCAAACCTAAGGACAATCGCTTCCCCTTCCCCAGGAGGTGCTTCAGGAATGGTCGCAGTCTCCAAAGGTGGACGCTTCCATGACTAGAATTGCTGCACGCTCCCTTTTCTCTGCCTCTGATAGCTCCTCGCTGAAGGATGCTACTGATAGACAGGTCGAGCAACTCGCCAAGTCTTCCTATGAGGCTGTGGGGTCTTCATTTGCCCCTAATTTTGCCACGGTCTGGACCTTACAAGCGATTACTACCTGCTTGGATGGTATCACTGACCTGGCAAGGTCCAGTCCGGAGGTCCTGGCACTCACTGAGAGAGCAAGGGCCTATGCGGATTACGCCAGGACGGCGTCTCTGGAAACTGCCACTCGCTCAGCTGTGGCTTCGGCCAATGCGATAGCGATCCGCAGGTTGTTGTGGCTGCGTCTGTGGGACTCAGATGCCACATCTAAGAAGATTCTGCAGAATCTTCCGTTCTCTGGTGACAGACTCTTTGGCACAGAGCTGGACAAGCTGATCAAGGATTCTGCTGAGTCTAAGATACCGCAGAATAAGCCTAAGCCACGGTATACCGTTAAGAGGAACCCAAAGCAGTGGTCCTTTCGGTCCGGCTCGCAGTCATCAGCACCGTCCGCTCGCACGGACCGAGGGGGCAAGCCCGCTTCTCAGTGGCGCTCCAAGAGTCGTCCAAAGAAGCCGGCGGGGACGGCAACTACCACCCCCAAACCCGCCTCTACATGACTCACTCTTTCATCCTGCCTCCCCACAGGTGGGGAGCCGCTTGTCTCGCTTTCAGGACAAGTGGCTACTTCACGTTCAAGATCAGTGGGTTCGAGACGTAGTCTCGCGAGGTTACAGGATAGAGCTGACGTCAAAACCATTATCCCGATTCCATCGGTCTGTTCCATCCCCAGAAAAGACTCAGGCTTTTCTCCGGGTGTTGGAGGGACTCCGCAGAGACGGAGTAGTGGTCCCAGTGCCCACGGCAGAGAGGTTCAGGGGTTTTTACTCCAACCTCTTTATTGTCCCAAAGAAGGACGGCTCCTTTCGACCGGTCCTAGACCTAAAATTGTTCAACCGTCACGTGTTGGTGCGGAAGTTCCGCATGGAATCCCTACGTTCCGTTATCGCGGCTCTGTCGCAGGGGGACTTCCTAGCGTCCATCGATATCAGGGACGCTTACCTTCACGTGCCCATTGCACCGGCTCATCAACGCTGGTTACGATTCGCAGTGGGGGACGAACATCTCCAATTTGGGGCCCTACCCTTCGGGTTGGCCTCTGCACCAAGGGTGTTCACGAAGGTGATGGCATCTATGATGGCTCTCCTGCATGTGCAGGGTCACGCCGTCATACCCTATCTGGACGACCTATTGGTCAGGGCGCCATCGGAAGACCTTTGTCGGGTGAGCCTGGAAGCGACCATGAGGTCTCTGGAACAGTTCGGGTGGCTTCTCAATACTCAGAAGTCGACCCTGGTTCCGACCCAGTCATTGACATATCTGGGCATGGATTTCCACACGGACTCAGCCCTGGTGTCTCTACCTCAGGCCAAACAGCTGGCGATCCACTCAGGAGTACAGCACGTTCTCCTGTCACCTCACTCATCCCTTCGGGAATTGATGAGACTGGTGGGACGCATGGTAGCGGCAATAGAGGCGGTGCCATTTGCACAGTTTCGTCTCCGTCCTCTCCAGCTGGAGATTCTTCGCCGGTGGGACAAGAGAGCGATCTCTCTGAATCGGTTGGTGGTACTATCGCAACCGACCAGGGACTCCCTGCAGTGGTGGCTCCAGCCACGTCACTTGTCGCGGGGAAGATCCTTCCTCAAACCTTCTTGGTTAGTGGTGACCACCGACGCCAGTCTGAAGGGCTGGGGCGCGGTGTTCTTACACCACAGGGCCCAAGGCCTCTGGACTCAGGCGGAGTCGACGTTGCAGATCAACGTCCTGGAGATCAAGGCGGTCTATCTGGCGCTCCTGGCGTTTCAGAAATTCCTGGCAGGACGACCCATTCGGGTACAGTCAGACAATGCGACGGCCGTCGCCTACATAAATCATCAGGGAGGGACCAGAAGCGCTCAGGCCCTCGCCGAAGTCCACCGCATCCTATCGTGGGTGGAGGAACACGACTGCTTGATCTCCGCAGTTCACATCCCAGGGGTCGAGAACTGGGAGGCCGACTACCTGAGCCGGCAGGGGATGGACGCCGGAGAGTGGTCCCTGCATCCAGACGTCTTCCGGGACATCTGCAGCAGATGGGGCACTCCGGACGTGGATCTGATGGCCTCAAGGCTGAATCATCAGGTGCCCCAGTACTTGGCGAGATCGTGGGATCCTCAGTCCCTGGGGGCGGATGCTCTGATACTGAGTTGGTCCAGCTTCCAACTGCCGTATGTGTTCCCTCCTCTGGCTCTGATTCCCAGGGTCCTGTGGAAGATCAGGTCGGAGTGCAGGATAGCCATTCTAGTGGCTCCAGATTGGCCCAGGAGGTCCTGGTATCCGGACCTGTGGCATCTGTCAGGCGGACACAGGTGGGCTCTTCCAGAACGCGCAGATTTACTCGCACAAGGCCCATTCTTCCACCTCAATTCCAGGGCCCTCAGATTGACTGCATGGCTCTTGAGGCCTGGCTCCTGACATCTAGGGGTTTCTCCCCTACAGTGGTGGCCACTATGAATCGGGCTAGGAAGCCTGTTTCCAGGAAGATGTACCACCGGACGTGGAAGATCTTTTTTACCTGGTGTGCCTCTGGTGGACGGTCTCCTTGGCCCTTGTCCATCCCGACGTTGTTGGCTTTCTTACAGTCGGGTTTGGAGTTGGGATTATCCCTTGGCTCTTTGAAATGTCAAGTATCAGCACTTTCGGTGCTGTTTGACAGGCGATTGGCGCTCCTCCCGAAGGTGCGTCAATTTCTGCAGGGGGTGTCGCGGATGGTTCCGCCCTACAAGAGACCTCTGGACCCTTGGGACCTTAACATGGTCCTGGCGGCATTACAGAAACCGCCGTTTGAGCCGTTGAGAGATGTTTCTCTATCTCGTCTGTCCCAGAAAGTGGCCTTTCTGGTGGCGATTACGTCTCTAAGGAGGGTCTCAGAATTGGCTGCACTATCGTGCAAGTCACCCTTTCTGGTGGTTCACCAAGACAAGGTGGTGTTGCGCCCACGGCCAGAATTCTTGCCGAAGGTGGTTTCAACTTTTCACCTGAACCAGGAGATTGTTCTCCCATCATTTTGCCCCGCTCCCGTTCATCAGGTGGAGCGCGACCTCCATACTCTGGATCTCGTGAGAGCTGTACGCATTTATGTGTCCAGGACCGCCTCCTTCAGGAGTTCGGATTCCTTATTTGTTCTTACGACAGGTCGCTGTAAGGGGTCCGCGGCTTCGAAGTCAACCTTGGCCAGATGGATTAAGGCTTCCATTCAAGAGGCTTACCGGTCCTCTGGTTTGCCTCTCCCGGTGGGATTGAAGGCTCACTCTACCAGGGCTGTAGGTGCCTCTTGGGCCTTGCGACATCGAGCGTCTGCTCTACAGGTGTGTCAGGCGGCCACTTGGGCCAGCCTGCACACTTTCTCTAAGCACTATATGGTGCATGCCCATGCCTCTGCGGATGCAAGTCTGGGCAGGCGGGTTCTCCAGGCGGCGGTTGCCCACCTTTGAAGGGAACCATGTGTTATCCGTCTTGTTGGGGAACTCTTCCCGCCCTGGGGTATTGCTTTAGGACATCCCCATTGTCTGGGTCTCCCATTATGATGACCAGAAAAAAGAGAATTTTGTTTACGTACCGTAAATTCTTTTTTCTTTAATCATCAATGGGAGACCCAGCACCCACCCAGTTGTTCCTTTGCATGTTTTGCATTTGTTCTGCTCTCTGTTGAGACAGTGTTTGCCGGGTTGTTGAACCGTCTGTGCACGGCATTCTTCCCGATGTTTCGGGTGTGGTTTATTTTCTCCTCGCAGCTTATGGACCAAACTGAGGATGTTCCCTGCGGTAGGGGTTTATAAGCGGAGGAGGCGGTGTCTACAAACTTGTAGTACCTAGTGTGACCTCCGGAGGGCAGTGCCCTAAACCCCATTGTCTGGGTCTCCCATTGATGATTAAAGAAAAAAGAATTTACGGTACGTAAACAAAATTCTCTTTTTACAAAGTCTACTGCTTCAGTTTTTCTAATGTCAATTTGCATATACTCCAGAATGTCATAAAGAGTGATCAGCTTAACAGCAATTACTTGCTAAGTCAATATTTGCCTAGAAAATGAACTTTAACCCCCAAAACACATTTCAACATCATTGCAGTCCTGCCTTAAAAGGAGCAGCTAACATCGTTTTAGTGATTGTTCCATTAACACAGGTGTGTGTGTTGATCAGGACAGGGCTGGCGATCAGTCAGTCATGATTAAATAAGAAGGACACCACTGGACACTTTAAAAGGAGGCTGGTGCTTGGTATCATTGTTTCTCTTCAGTTAACCATGGTTATCTCTAAAGAAACACGTGCAGCCATCATTGCAGTGCACAAAAATGGCCTAACAGGGAAGAGTATCGCAGCTAGAAAGATTGCACCTCAGTCAACAATCTATCGCATCATCAAGAACTTCAAGGAGAGAGCTTCCATTGTTGTCAAAAAGGCTCCAGGGCTCCCAAGAAAGACCAGCAAGCGCCAGGACCATATCTTAAAACTGTTTCAGCTGCGGGATCGGACTACCAGCAGTGCCGAGCTTGCTCAGGAATGGCAGCAGGCTGATGTGAGTGCTTCTGCACGCACTATGAGGCACCGGAGACTCTTTGAGCAAGGCCTGGTTTCAAGGAGGGCAGCAAAGAAGCCACTTCTCTCCAGAAAAAACATCAGGGACCGACTGATATTCTGCAAAAGGTACAGGGAGTGGACTGCTGAAGACTGGGGGAAAGGTACAGGGAGTGGAATGCTGAGGACTGGGGGAAAGGTACAGGGAGTGGACTGCTGAGGACTGGGGGAAAGGTACAGGGAGTGGACTGCTGAGGACTGGGGGAAAGGTACAGGGAGTGGACTGCTGAGGACTGGGGGAAAGGTACAGGGAGTGGACTGCTGAGGACTGGGGTAAAGGTTCAGGGACTGGACTGCTGAGGACTGGGGGAAAGGTACAGGGAGTGGACTGCTGAGGACTGGGGGAAAGGTACAGGGAGTGGACTGCTGAGGACTGGGGGAAAGGTACAGGGAGTGGACTGCTGAGGACTGGGGAAAGGTACAGGGAGTGGACTGCTGAGGACTGGGGGAAAGGTACAGGGAGTGGACTGCTGAGGACTGGGGGAAAGGTACAGGGAGTGGACTGCTGAGGACTGGGGGAAAGGTACAGGGAGTGGACTGCTGAGGACTGGGGGAAAGGTACAGGGAGTGGACTGCTGAGGACTGGGGGAAAGGTACAGGGAGTGGACTACTGAGGACTGGGGAAAGGTACAGGGAGTGGACTGCTGAGGACTGGGGGAAAGTCATTTTCTGTGAAGATTTCCCTTTTCGATTGTTTGGGACATCTGGAAAACAGCTTATTCGGAGAGAGAAGAGGTGAGCGCTACCACCAGTCTTGTCTCATGCCAACTGTAAAGCATCCTGAAACCATTCATGTGTGGGGTTGCTTCTCAGCCAAGGGAATCGGCTCACTCACAGTCTTGCCTAAAAACAGCCGTGAATAAAGAATGGTACCAGAATGTTCTCCAAGAGCAACTTCTTCCAACCGTCCAAGAGCAGTTTGGCGCCCAACAATGCCTTTTCCTGCATGATGGAGCACCTTGCCATAAAGCAAAGGTGATAACTAAATGGCTCAGGGAACAAAACATAGAGATTTTGGGTCCATGGCCTGGAAACTCCCCAGATCTTAATCCCATTGAGAACTTGTGGTCAATCATCAAGAGACGGGTGGACAAGCAAAAACCAACAAATTCTGGCAAAATGCAAGCATTGATTATGCAAGAATGGAGGAATGGAAGAATGGAAGAATGGACGGCTATCAGTCAGGATTTGGTCCAGAAGTTGATTGAGAGCAGCCAGGGAGAATTGCAGAGGTCCTGAAGAAGAAGGGGCAACACTGCAAATATTGACTTGCTGCATTAACTCATTCTGTCAATATAACCTTTTGGTATCATAATAACATTGCAATTATATTTCTGTATGTGATAGAAACATCAGACAAACACAAATAAAAACCAGAGGGCAGCAGATCATGGGAAAATATCATTTTGGTGTCATTCTCAAAACTTTTGGCCATGACTGTATGTGTTGTATCAAAGTATCTAATGAGCACGTGCAAAAAGATGGGGAGCAGGGTCATCTCTGATATCACCCATTGATGAATTGGTGTTTGGTAGATCCCTGTTATCAGCGGTGTGTGTGTAGAGGTGTTGAAAAAAAGCTGTGGTTAAAAAAGCACAATAGGGTCTTACCCCAATAAACTGAAAAGGTTTGCTCAGAGCTACTCACTCACTGTCACGCCAAGGCAGGCGGAGCGAGCTTAGTGAACCCACTTGACCACAGAGGGATACTGTGGAAGCTGAAACCAGAAACTAGCCGGACAAGGATGTCAGATAAACTGTAAGGCTTTATTGAAACACAGCAACTGGAGAACCCACAAGGGAAGCCACCTGGGCCAAAACACCCAATTCCCTCGAGGGAGCACCAGAGAATGAGCCCCTTAACAGGGATTGTCCCAGCACAACTATGGAGGCTCAAGTGAAACAGCTCCACGACCAGGGGTTCAGACCCAAGAGGAACAGTGATACCGGGGGAAGGGAGCGAGAGGTCCAGAGAAGGTGAATAAGTGGAGGGACCGGGACTGCTGGAGGAATCCAGGGAGAACAAGGAACTGGGTTAGCAGGGATATGTCCAGATGGTGAGAGGGTACTGTCAGGATCTGCGAGTGGATGGCAGGTAGACAGGACACCAGAACTAGAAGAAAAACACGGGGTATTAGTATATTAGCAAGACAAGGCAAAATACACTGCCACACGTCAGGGACCTGAGAACAGCAACTAAGCAATGCTCAAAGTTGCCCAAGCACCTCCCAAGGCACGTGAGGGCCTTAAGTATACACACAGGGCCGGCGTCAGCACCCGGCGCACCTGGGCGAGTGCCGGGGCCCCAACTACAAGGGGGATCCCACTAGGACCCTGAGGCTCCTGAGCACTGTGTAACTGGCCCCTGACAGGGGGCCCCCTGAGCTGCTTGAGCGCTCCCTACCTAAGCTGAGCGGACAGTGTGAATACTTTTTGCCGACCTCTGTCCTAAGCTGAGCGGCAGCCGCTGATCGCTGTGATGTAGTGAGCGCTCCGGCACTGTGACAGATCCTTACTTCCTGTACCGCAATGAAACAGGAAATAGGGATCTGCCACAGTGCCAGAGTGCTCACTACATAACAGCGATCAGCGGCTGCCGGCTGATGCTCAGCTTAGGAGAGAGGTCGGCGAAAACAAGTATTCACACCGTTCGCTCAGGTTAGAAGGATGAGCCGATGAGCGCTCACGCAGCTCAGGGGGTCCCCTGTCAGTGACCAGTTACATGGAGCCCAGGGAGCCCCCTGTCAGGGGTCAGTTTTACGGAGCCCAGGGGGCCCCCTGTAGGGACCAGTTATATGGAGCCCAGGGGACCCCTGGCATGGGCCATTTATGTGGAGACTAGGGGGCCCCCTGTCAGGGGCCAGTTATACGGAGCCCAGGGGACCCCCTTTCAGGGGCCAGTTAAATGGAGCCGGCCTCCTGTCAGGGGCCAGTTATACGGAGCCCAGGGGGCCCCCTGTAGGGGCCAGTTATACGGAGCCCTTGGGGCCCCCTGTAGGGGCCAGTTATACGAAGCCCAGAGGACCCCTGGCATGGGCCAGTTATGTGGAGACCAGGGGGCCCCCTGTCAGGAGCCAGTTATACAGAGCTCAGGGGGCCCCCTATCAGGGGCCAGTTATACGGAGCCCAGGGGACCCCCTTTAAGGGGCCAGTTATATGGAGCCGGGCTCCTTTTAAGCGCCAGTTGTATGGAGCCCAGGGGGCCCCTTGTCAGGGGTAAGTTATACGGAGCCCAGGTGTCCCCCTGTTGGGCCAGTTATACGGAGCCCAGGGGCCCCCCTGTCAGGGACCAATTACACCGTGCCCAGGGGGAGACAGCATGCAGGGGGAGACAGCGTGCAGATGGGAGACAGCACACAGAAAGGAGACAGGCGCACAGACAGGAGACAGATGCAGGTGGAAAGACACTGCACGCAGAGGGTAGACAGGCGCAGGGAGACACAGCAAAGGGGGAGACAGGCACAGGAGGACACAGCGCAGATGGGAGACAGCATGCAGGGGGGAGATGGGCACAGGGGGAAGACGGGCACAGGGGGAAGATGGGCACAGGGGGAGACAGGTGCAGGAGAGAGACACAGCATGCACAGGGGACACAGGCGCAAGTGGGACACAGCACACAGGGGGGACACAGTGCATAGGTTGGAGACAGGGACAGGGGAGAGACACACCATGTAGGGGAGAACAGGCACAGGGGAGAGACAGCAAGCTGGAGGGACAGAGACAGCGCACAGGGGAGAGATACTGTTCACATGGGGGAGAGAAAGGAAGCGCACATAGAGTAATTCCGCTATTTTACAGGTCCCTCAGACCCCAAATGGTTAAACTCACCTGATGTAGTTGTGAGTGTCACAACTACAATAAAAGCACACAGGAGGTCGCTGCAGGCTCCCAGCTGAGACTTGAAGAATCCAGAAAACAGTGATAAAGAGCTGGAATCAAATGCCGCCCTGAGCACAAGGATAAAAACAGAGTAAATCATCCACTCCGTTTATTCTGCCTACACGTGTTTCGTGGCACAAAGCCACTTCCTCACTTTAAGTGACTGCAGACTTGTAATTCCTCACAGTGAGCAGTGCGTGTGCTCTCAGGATTCTTCATCTGGATCAGGCAAGTATGCAAATTTCATACTTCAGGCCACAATCCAACTAGACGTATTTAGCTTCTCTCAATTCATTCGATATGAGTGAGACTTCACACGTCTAGTCGTTAAGTGACCACATACTTTGTCATGCACCCGGTGCCAGAGCAAGGGTATCCGAACAGCGCGCAGACAGCGCACTGTGAGGATTCACAAGTCTGCAGCCACATAGAGTAGTCCAAGGCTGGATAAGCCCTTTAAAGGTGAAGTCACCACACCACATGATCAAAGCCACTATAAATGTACTGTGGCACGCTAAGGCACTAGACATGCGCCAATTTTATTTGCGTAGCTTTACACCATTTTAAAGTGACCTGAACCGGGTTTGCTATGCTGTTGCAGGGGGACGGTGGTTGTTTTGGTGCTTGGTGCAGCTGTGTCAATCGTACGTGGTATGTAAGGATCCTATTGGAGATGGGATGGGGCCTCTAGGTTTTACATGTGATTTATTGCACCGGTCATATTTTATGTGGAGTGAACCCTGATCAAAGATGTTAACAAATATAAGCAAGAAACAAGATAATAAAGTTTACCGGGAAGGCTTCAAACCCCAAATATCGGAACCGATTGATCGTCACCTTTAAAACTTGATGTGTTTTATTCCCGGGGAGCGAGCTAACAATGCTATATGAACGCTTTCTGTAAATTACTTTAAGGTGGAAGCAGAAATAGCTCAGCCGCACAGCTGTGTTGTTCCATCAGAAACCTGTATTATTTTGTTTATATCCTGATAAAATGGCACCCGTAAGGGAACGCTAACACAAAGATTTGCAATCTGCTTAATCCAGACCTTCACTAATTACAAGAATCGTTTAAAGGGGGAGTAAACTGCAAGGTGTAATTAAGTTTGAAATGGTTTCACGGATTTATCCCTGAAAGACTCCTTCCTTCCAAGTACCGGAAAAAACCTCATTGGCAGTGTAGAAAAGGCTGTTTTGTAGCACTTTACTGTTTTTCAACTCATTACATTAGTTCTTTAGGTTAATAATATATGAAAAAGTTATTACTGAAGAGAAATAAAAATTTCCTACCAGGGTTGTGGAGTCGGTAACCCAAACATCTGACACTGACTCCTCAATTTCCATGAATCTGACACCGACTCCACCAAAATGGACACCAACCTCAAGTCTCCGACTCCAAAACCACGCCTGTGAAGTCAGTAGGCCACATATAGGACTCCTCAATTTCCCTGAATCCGACTCCAACTCCACCAAGCTAGACACCGACTCTGTCTCTACCACTGTCTCTACCACTTACTCTACGACTCCCAACTCTAGCTCTACGACTGTCTCTATGACTATCTCTACGACTGTATCTACAACTATCTCTATGACTGTCTCTACTAATAATCTCTATGACTATCTCTATGACTCCCGACTCTACGACTCCCGACTCTACGACTCCGACTCTACGACTCCCGACTCTACGACTCCCGACTCTACGACTCCCGACTCTACGAATCCCAACTCTACGACTCCTAACTCGGACTCCTCGATTTCCTTGAATCCGAGTCCAACTCCACCAATATAGACACCTACTCTGACTCTACGACTCCCGACTCCACGTCTCCAACTCCACAACCATGGTTATGACGTCCGTAATATACGACTCAGACTTGTAGTTGATGATGAGGTATGCGCACATGTCTCTTTACAGATCATCTCTAAATCATTAAAATTTTGAGGCTGTCGCTTGGAAGCTTGTAGCTTCAGCTCTTTCCATAAGTTTTCTAGGGACTAAGGTCTGGAGACTGGCTAGGCCACTCCAATACCTTAATGTGCTTCTTTTTTCAGCCACCCCTTTGTTGCCTTGGTTGTATGTTTTGGGTCATTGTCGTGTTGGAAGATCCATCCACAACCCATTTTTAATGTTGTAGCGGAGGGAAGAAGGTTGTCACTCAGGATTTTACAGTACATGGCTCCATCTATTGTCCCATTGATGCGGTGAAGTAGTCTTGTGCCCTTAGCAGAGAAACACCCCCAAAACATAATGATTCCACCACCATGCTTGACTGTGGGGACGGTGTTCTTTGGGTCATAGGCAGCATTTCTCTTCCTCCAAACACGTGAGTTAATACAAGAGCTCATTTTTGCCTCATCTGACCACAGCAACATCTACCAATCACTCTCAGAATCACCAAGGTGTTCATTGGCAAACTTCAGACGGGCGGCTCATGTGCCTTCTTGAGCAGTGGGACTTTGCGGGCACTGCAGGATTTTAATGCATTACAGCAATGTGTTACGAATGGTTTTCTTGGTGACAGTGGTTCCAGCTGCCTTGAGATCATTATCAATGTTCCCCTGTGTAGATTTAGGCTGATCTCTCACCTTCCTCATGATCCTGGATACCCCACGAGGTGAGATTTTGCCTGAAGCCCCAGATCAATGTGGATTGACCTCATTTTGTATTTGTTCCATTTTCTTACTATTGCACCAACAGTTGTCTCCTTCTCCCCCAGCTTTGTCTTACTTATGGATTTGTAGCCCATTCCAGCCTTGTGCAGGTCCAGGATCTTTTCCCTGACATCCTTAGAAAGCTCTTTGGTCTTCCCATGTTGTAGAGGTTGAGTCTGACTGATTAATGGAGTGTGTGGACAGGAGTCATTTACACAGGTGACAATGTAAGACAGCTGTCTAATGCAGGTAACGAGGTGATGAGCGTCTAACTGCTCTGTAGGAGGCAGAACTAATAATGGTTGGTAGGGGGTCAAATACTTATTTCTCTCTGCAAAATGCAAATACATTTATATAATTTACAGATACAAAAGAGTTTCACCCAACATTATAGCCCCAAATCTTTTTTTAGGGCCGTGTCTGGCCCACCTAATCACCTTGTGCAAGGAGGGGGTGTTGGAGGCAGACTACGGCACCGTTTCGCTGATGTTCAGCTTCCATCAGCGAAACAGTGCCGTCGTCTGCCTCCAACACCCCCTCCCTGCACAAGATGTAACCCACATATGGTGGAGTAAAGCGAGCAAAAGAAACCGGTGAGTGCCGTCTCTTTTTTCTATAAACTGAAGATTTATATAATTTAGACAATGTGATTTTCTGGATTTTATTTCTGATATTCTATCTCTCACTGTTAAAATTAACCGACCCTTAAAATTATAGTCTGTTCATATCTTTGTCAGTGGGCAAACTTACACAATCAGCAAGGGATCAAATACTTACGTTGCTTCACTATATACAGCTCCGGAAAAAATTGAGACCACTGCAAAATGTTCATTTTCTCTGATCTTTCTCTTTCTAGGTATACCGTATAAACTCGTGTATAAGCCGAGTTTTTCAGCACAAAAAATGTGCTGAAAAGTCCCCCCTCGGCTTATACACGGGTATATACGGTAGCCCTAGCTGTATACAGCCCCCCCGTGGTATCCAGGGCCCCCCTTGCTGCACCTGTAAAGGAAGATGTCAGTATACTTATTGCTGCCGCCGCCGCTCCGCTGCTCGGTCACCGCGCTGCTCCGGGTCTTCATGCTTCCTGTTCCTTCTCCGGCGCTCAGGAAATGACGTCATTGTTCGAGCGCCGGAGAAGTAACAGGAAGCATGAAGACCCGGAGCAGCGCGGTGACCGAGCAGCGGATCGGCAGCGATAAGTATACTGACATCTTCCTTTACAGGTGCAGCAAAGGGGGCCCTGGATACCACGGGGGGGCTGTATACAGCTGGGGCTGCTGTATACAGCTGGGGCCCCTGTATACTAATGGGGGGGGTCTGTATACCTCTGGGGCTGCTGCTGTATATACCCCCTGGGGCTGCTGCTGTATATACCCCCTGGGGCTGCTGCTGTATATACCCCCTGGGGCTGCTGCTGTATATACCCCCTGGGGCTGCTGCTGTATATACCCCAAGGGGCTGCTGCTGTATATACCCCAAGGGGCTGCTGCTGTATACTACCACTGGGGCTGCTGTATACTACTACTACTGGGGCTGCTGTATACTACTACTGGGGCTGCTGTATACTACCACTGGGGCTTCTGTATACTACTACTGGGGCTGCTGCTGTATATACCACTGAGGCTGCTGTATACTACTACTGGGGCTGCTGTATACTACTACTGGGGCTTCTGTATACTACCACTGGGTGCTGTTATAAACCTCTGGGGCTGCTGTATACTACCACTGGTACTTCTGTATACTACTACTGGGGCTGCTGCTGTATATACCACTGAGGCTGCTGTATACTACTACTGGGGCTGCTGTATACTACCACTGGGGCTTCTGTATACTACTACTAGGGCTGCTGCTGTATACACCACTGAGGCTGCTGTATACTACTACTGAGGCTGCTGTATACTACCTCTGGGGCTTCTGTATACTACCACTGGGGCTGCTGTATATACCCCTGGGGCTGCTGTATACTACCACTGGAGCTGCTGTGTATATCTCTGGGGCTGCTGTATACTACCACTGGGGAGGCTGCTGTAACACTGCTGGGGCCTGTATGTACCACTGGGGAGGCTGCTGTATACCACACTTCTGGTGGCTGTATACTACCACTGGGGAGGCCTGTATACCACTGTGGGGGCCTGTATACCACACTGATGGGGGCTGTATACCTGTGCTGGGGTCCACCCTCGGCTTATACACGAGTCAATAGGTTTTCCCAGATTTTGGGGGCAAAAGTAGGGGGGTCGGCTTATACACGGGTCGGCTTATACACGAGTATATACGGTATTTTTGAGTAAAATGTACATTGTTCTTCTATTCTATAAACTACTGACAACATGTCTCCGAAATTCAAAGCTAAAAATGTAGTATTTATTTGCAGCAAATGAGGAATCATCAAAATAATAAAAAATAAAGAGTGTATGTGTGTATGTAACGTACTTCTGCCCCCTTGTGGTACCCCGGCCCCGTCCACATAGTGTGGGGCATGGCTACCAGAGGGGTGGAGCTATGAAGGGGTTTGGCTATGTGGAGGAGCAGAGCTATAAAGGGATGGGGCTATAGGTAGGAGTGGAGCTATGAAGGAGTGTGGCTATGTGGAGGAGCAGAGCTATAAAGGGATGGGGCTATAGGTAGGGGTGGAGCTATGAAGGAGTGTGGCTATGTGGAGGAGCAGAGCTATAAAGGGATGGGGCTATAGGTAAGTGTGGAGCTATGAAGTGGTGTGGCTATGTGGAGGAGTAGAGCTATAAAGGGATGGAGCTATAGGTAGGGGTGGAGCTATGAAGGTGTGGCTATGTGGAGGAGCAGAGCTATAAAGGGATGGGGCTATAGGTAGGTGTGGAGCTATGAAGGGGTGTGGCTATGTGAAGGAGCAGAGCTATAAAGGGATGGGGCTATAGGTAGGGGTGGAGCTATGAAGGTGTGGGTATGTGGAGGAGCAGAGCTATAAAGGGCTGGGGCAATAGGTAGGGGTGGAGCTATGAAGGGGTGTGGCTATCTGGAGCAGCAGAGCTATAAAGGGATGGGGCTATAGGTAGGGGTGGAGCTATGAAAGGGCGAGACTACAGGAGGGGGTGGAGCTATGATACATACATATATTACCATATGTGGGCATTATGCCCGGGCAATGCCTGGCACTACAGCTAATATGTAATATACACTGTGATTATAAAAGATTAATTGGGTTTCAAAAAGGTATTTCATAATGTATTACATTCACAATAGTGAATGGCACATGATATCGAACATAAGTCTTTGTTTAGCTCATATGTTTCCAGATATTCTACATGTCCTCCATTTTTCATACTATACACATCTATGCGGTAATCCGGTTTGACTCAACATGCTGCAGCATATCCCTGTCGATGGTCATTATAGCAGTGGTGACGCGGTTCCGGAGCTCATCCAGGCGCGAGTTACCAACTTTTGAGATGTGACCTTTCTGTACAATACACAGACCAAAGGGCCAAAAGAAGCGTTATTGGAGGCCAAACAGCTGTAGCCAGTCTGTGTCTCTTAACTATGTATTCCCATGTATTCCTAATTAATTTTGAAACACCATAATGTGCCAGTGGTAAGAAATAGGGGTATTTATGACTGTAGTTGTCTGCATGCAACAATTTGGGGCTTTTTAGAAATTTGGGCCCAAAGTGGACAACCCCTTTAACGTAGAGCACAATTTTGTACCGCCTGTGATGAAGGGTAGCCAGGATTTTTCTATGGGGGCTTGTCCTTTTTCTTTTGTCCTATTGGCCTCTTATATATTGCACCTATGATGAAGAATGATTATTTTTGGTGAGGATATTTATATGTTTTCTTTTTGTGTGTGTGTCCTACGTGCCGTGTTGGGATCTTCTCCCTCTTTTTGAGCAGACCGCCATTCATTTAGAATGGATAGTCAATTTCCTTATACCCAGTATATTGCCTTCATGGGGGGGATCATTCCTTCAAGGAGTCACTTTTACACTTCGATTTCGGATGTTTGTCTCTATAGGTGTCAAAGTAATTGCTAATTTATACTGGAATTTAATCTACTTTATATCCCATATAAAACCCTAAAACCCTTCTCTTCTCCGCTACCTTCCCAGAATTCATGCTTGGGCTAATCGACTAGTTCTTCCATATGATATTAATGATTGGCTGCTTTGGAAGCTCCCCAGATAAGTGAGGTGGTTGATGTTTGCAGCCATAGAGGAGTGACTTTGTGAATATATTTTGAAGGCAATTAAACGTAACTTATTTCCGCGGGCGCTCGGCCATTCGGCGGCACAGCACGGCGGTCTAGTGAGCCGTGACTTCAGTAGATTGTTCCTGTATAATGATGTCTATCTCTGTTTTGCTGTGCTCACCTTTTGTGAGCAATAACAAGATCTGCTTTGAGCATGAAGAATGGATGACAAACTTGGCTTGACCCGGCGTCCTCTGGTTTGAAGCTGATAAATAGAGCCTTGTAAATGCAATCTCCATCCGCGCAGGAATGAACGGCTCCACCGCATCCACCAGTAACTTCTCCTTTATAAATGTACTGTACCTCGCCATTGTTTTAAATGACCTTAACCCAAGTATTCTGCGTTTCGGCCACCCGAGTACAGAAATCAAAAGAATTTTAGTTGCAGTTGCAAATGAAACATTTAGTTTTGTACCCAATTTTCCCTTTAAATGGGGTTGCCACCTTCTTAAATATCCAAAAATTGCAAAGTTTTTGAAAAAATAATCTTCGTCTTATTCAGAATGCTCTGGTGGGATTTTTAATTTGACAGCGTTCATCTTGCAACTAGATTATTGGTCACCTTTGAAGTACGTCAGCATTAGCTGGTTTCCTAGGCAAGGAGCTGCTCTTAAACTCACTTGATCCCTGATCTGGCCAACTTCGGTCTCCCAACGTTCCACCAATGTGGCAGAGTCAAAGCTACCTCTGCTTACAGTGTGGGACATGGCCATACTGCTGGTCTGAACTGTCTGTCTTCAAAAGTGCACTACCCACCGGCAAGATGGAAATACAGAGGCTAAGAAACTGCACTCCTGAAGAAATGGGATCATGTATCCTCTTTAGAAAATTATTTCCTGATGTGCCGTAGCTGCAGAGTCAAAGCTACCTCTGCTTACAGCGTGGGAGAGGGCACAGTTCGGACTGCCGGCATGACCATACTGCAGTGTCTGAAGTGTCAGTCTTCAGGAGCGCACCGCCAACCAGCAAGTGGAAAGTTGGGAGGCTGAGGAACCCTGCAGTCCTGAAGAAATAGGATGATGTGTCCCCTTTATAAAATTATTTCCTGATGTGCCGTTGCTGCAGAGTCAAGGCTACCTCTGCACTTCCGGCATGACCATACTGCAGTGTCTGAAGTGTCAGTCTTCAGGAGCACAACGCCAACCAGCAAGTAGAAAGTTGGGATGTTGAGGAACCCTGCATCCTGAAAAAATAGGATGATGTATCCCTTTATAAAATTATTTCCTGATTCACCGATGTGGCAGAGGCAAAGCCCTTCTACTTAGTGTGGGAGAGAGTACAGTTCGGACTTCCCACATGACCGTGTTGCTTTTGCAAACTGTCTAGTCTTCAGGAGTGCAATGCCCACTGGCAGGAGGAAGTTGGAGTGTGATGCAGCAGCTTGCTGCATTGCAAATACGGTATTATGCTGGGGCTTGCAGTTTAGCAAGTTATGCTCTGCAATAGAAACCCATAAAGGTCACTATGGGACTTGGGGCTAGGAAGTTGTGGAATGTGGCTCATACCTTATAATGTGTGTTTGTGTGAGCACATGTGCTGCTAATGGGGAGACTATGGATGTCTGGAGAGAACTGGCAGAACCTGTGAGGGCTCGCTTTGGGTGTTAGGAGCAGCCACCATCTGGGAAGGCACCCTGGGATGGTATGCTTTGAAGTGGTTGGTGTCCTGGAAGACACACAGTGAGGAGACCATAGGAGAGCCTGAATGTCTTCAGTGTTCAGGAAGCTTCAGTCCTACTGAGGATCTAGAACAGACAGGAGTTGGTGATCCCAGGAAGCAGTTTCTGGACGGTGGACTGTGAGGCCAGAGTGTGTGGGTTGTGATGCCTCACTGACACACTATAACGAACTATGCAAGTAAATGCCAGATTGGTGTATCTGCCATTGGAACAGACTGGTATGTCACTACTGTTCCGTTAATGTAATGTTAATGGACTGGAATTTGCAATTTATGCAGTTTATGATGTGTTAATAATAATGTGACAGTTTGGCTCAATCCTCCTACCATTTGAGTGTCCCCAAACACGCTCAGTGAGCAAATAACTACAGGTGGCTAAGGAGCACTGTGCTCCTGAATACATAAGGATGATTCATCCTCTTTGGGACATTTTCTGCCAGATGGACTAGATGCTGCAGAATCAAAGCTACCTTTGCTTACAACATGTGAGAGGGCACAGTTCGGACACCCGGCATGACCATACTGCTGTTTCCCACTGCCACTCTTCAGGAGTGCACTGCCCACTGGCAAGTAGGAAGTTAGGAGGCTGAGGAGCGCTGCGCTCCTGAAGAAATAGGAAGACGTATCATATTTGGGACACTATTTTTTAAAATTTTTATGGGCAATGCAGATATTCAATGAACCAGACACTTTACGCTAAAATCTTACTTTAAAACTCTCCAGGAACTTGTGCCATATGTTATGTCATATTAGCTCCTTTGCAGGCACCCCAATTAGTAAATTGCAGATGAGCTGATATTAATAGTAAACAAACAAAGCGCAAAAGGTGACGACGGCGTATGTGATACAAAGTGTATCTGCAGTAATGTATGTTACTGGTGCGAACAGCAGAGGCACCAGCCACAGTGTAAAAATAGTTCATGGTGCCCCATGGCATTTCACATGCACGGTTTGCTTATGTTGTGTAAATTGCAAGATAAAATTACCGCCTGCACCAACTCGAAAGCTTGTACACCCCATCGCTAATGATCTGGTAATTGCAATTCACAGCTGGACCAGGCCGCACTGTCCGGGCTTGCAGCGATCATTGATGGGGCTGAGGGCGTTTTATTTCGGAGTCTCACACTTCTAGAATACAGATAAGGCAGCCCGACATATTTACAGCGATCACTTCCAAGTCCTACTTTTAAGTGAACTTCAAGTATTGAGCTCTGCCGTATTTCTCTGAGACGTCTCAAAATAATTATTTGCTTCATCGTTTTTATCTGTGATAAGAATGGAAGCAAAGCTGCGCTGTGCGTACAATATTATATAGATTTTAACTGAGTCTTGTCAGTTGTAACATGCTGTTTAAATGGGCACACTTTGCATGAAATAATTGTGCAAGAAAATATTAGAAATATTGTAATATTCTTATGAGAGGAATAGGCTTGTTTCCCCACTTATGAGCCACTTCTCCAGCTCATTCACTTGGAAAAGCACCTGAAATCTGTCTTAAGGCAGAGACACACTATGCAAGTGTCTCGCATGCCTCTCGTATGAATCACCTGACCCGGCCCCTGCCTCTTGATCGGGAGGTGGAACTCCATAGAAACAATCAGCTCCATTCTCCTGATCAATCAGCTCCATGCCCCGATCAATCAGCTCCATTGCTCCCGATCAATCGGCTCCATGCTCCCGATCAATCAGCTCCATGCTCCCGATCATATCCGCTCCATCGCTCCCATATCAATCACTCCATCTCCCGATCAATCGCTCCATGTCCCAATCAATGGCTCCATTCTCCCGATCAATCAGCTCCATGCTCTCATCAATCAGCTCCATGCTCCGATCAATCGCTCCATGCTCCCGATCAATCCGCTCCATGCTCCCAATCAATCAGCTCCATGCTCCCGATCAATCAGCTCCATGCTCCGTTCAATCGTGCTCTATGTAGATCATATCTCCAATGCTAACCAGAAGTAATCGTCATACTCATAATGTGACAGTGCTCCCGAAATCGCGTCAATTAGATAAAGCACATGCTTCGGATACCCATTTGGATCCTATAGTCTGGAGCACGCCGAAATCACTTCCTTTACTTTTGGCGATCAATCATATTACTGCAGGTCACATCCGGCATACGCATTTCAAGGTATCGCTGCATGCCCCTCAAGTGAGCATCCACTCACCTATATGCTCCATTGCTCCCGGATCATTTGGCTATTGCTCCCTGTTAAGCGTGTGAAATATTAGATGCATGGAGACACTCGCATGCAGCTCATATAAGTGAACTCTGCCCTTAGTCAAAACAAGAGACTAAGCATAATGAAGGATCTGATTACAGCTGGAGATAAGTACAAGCCGTGCTCTAACTTGTTTTTTTTTCTCCTAAGAAGTGGATTCACAGCTACACTGCTCAGTACTTCATTTTGATATTCACCATGTTGCTGTTCCTGAGCATGGATTGCATAGAGACAGAAGAGCAACAATCCCACATATCTACATGTAATCTGTTTGGAAGACATCATAGGAGTTAGTCCCCACTTATTAGGGGCTACAGACTATCCAAAATTTGAGATAGATGCACAAAGTCATAATTGCTAGAAATCGTATTATGTCTCATATACAAACACACAACAGCTGAAAGTCATCTGAAATGACACTTTATCATTTTTATATTAACTTATTTAAATATGACTTTACTTGTTGCATTTTCATACTAGTCATTAGAGCAGTCCCATTTGCCCAGGGGCGGACCTACCGTGGTGCAGCTGGTTCAGCTGTACCAGGGCCCCCGACCGGCAAGGGGGCCCCTCAAGCCTGCAGGGGGGCCCCCACCCAACCCCGTGACCCTATGTCAGAGGAGAGGAGGTTAACTGAGGGAAGCTTCCTGCTTCCCTTGGCTGATCCCGCCCCTCCTCTCTTCTGCCACCTCCGGCTCCCAGGACTGCATTGGGCGGCTCAGCGCAGGTAGGAGAGCCACAACACCAATACCCCCACCCGCTCCTTGCGGACGAACGCTAGCACCCCAACCACCCCCCCCGCCTCTTCCCCCCCCCCACCGCCCCTCACCAGCATGGCTGCTACTGCACCAGGGCCCTCCGGGGTCAAGGTCCTCCACTGCATTGGCCCATCCTGAAATCTCACTTGTCTGCTTCGCTGTATAGTCTAAGACACAGTCTGCAGAGTCATATCAGTATACATTAATATTATTAAAGAGCAGGGGATAGTGATGTCTATGTATTGCTGGATACCTTGATAGTTTGGATGGTAACAACATACACATAGACACTCTTTGTTCATCTGCCCTATGTACAGACTTCCCAGGTGTTTCCTAATCTCTAAACTAAGAGGTGCTCTCCAACACTTCATGGAAACCGTAATCACACTGCTCTATGTCAATTTTGTTGACTACAAGATAACATGACTTTAACGAATTTGATGTGCTGAATCCAGAATTCACATCCATTTCCTCCAGTTACGTCCAGTTTTTCAGCAAACTGCTGTTTACTAATGAACTCTTACAGTAACACGTGTAACGCACATATCGTTGGGCGTCCGGGAGTAGACCCACTGGGCCGTTGCATCAATTGCCACCTGGAGGAGTGAACCTGGGCCTCTACCGAGTCTTCTCTAGAACTTCAGATGGGGAGGTTAGGTTATTGCTGGTAGGTAACCACCAGAGACAAGGGATCCTAGTGCCAAGGTTGCTGACTACAGGAGTCTAGTGCCTGTGGACAGGCACAGTCTGGGTAAGGGCAGCTGGAATGGCTGAATACAAGTACAGATGGTACGGCAGTAGACAGGTCAAAATGGGTGCTTGCAGTCCAGCATAACTAATAACAAACATAGATCAGGCAAGGCACAGACACTGGACAAAGCAGAAGGACATGACAACTAGCGGCATATCTCAAGGTAAAGACCACATTGCTCAGACACTTTCTAAATAAGAAAGGTACCCTAAATACTCTATGCTTCTCAACAGGGTGCGCTAACCTTTAAGAAATGGGAGCAAGTCATTTGGCCCAAACGCGCTGACCATGAGACCTGTGCGGTGTGCGTTTGCATCATTCCCTGCACATCAGCTGATCTGATCAGCCAAGATGTGCAGTTAACAAGTGTGGGTGGGTCAGCTATTTGTCCGCCGCTGTTAACCGCTTAGATCGCATCGTCAAACACTGACACGTGGTGCACCTGCAGCCCGGTCGCCACTAGAAGGCGCAGCAAGCGGGATTTGTAATTTCACTCACCCCAAACACACACCCAACACACTCCGATCTCAAGACTAGGGACTCAATGCCCAGCAACGGGATGGCGGGTGGAGACAAGTGGAGGGCGGGAAAGATAGACAGGACATGGTCAGGGGAGGAAACAAAACCAGAAGACACTAAAAACAAAAAAGTTAGCCAGTCAGAGAGTTGAATGGAGACAGTCAAGTCAACCAGAAGGAAAGGAGAGGACATCATCATTACATGGGACTGAAAGGACACGGACCCGGCGGCCTGTACCACTATGAGGCTTGTCTGGGTCCTGGCTGCAGACCGTAGAGAGAGACAGAAGGAGTCCTAGAGGCACAGATAGTGAGCAATCCATTTGTCTGCCCGAAATAGCTGGAAAACTGAATGACTGGGGCAGAAACCAGCAACCCAAAACCCTGCACAGGAAAGAGAAGGCCGCCATACTAGAGCCAGGGGACCAGGCAGGTCGCCCAACAAAGGCCTGTGGCCGCTGGATCGTAGCTTTGCATGTGTAAGAGTAAGAGAGAGAGGCCCATGGAAAGGAACACTAAAGGGAGAGACCTGCACGAGCCATCGCGGCTGCTAAGAGACTACCGGAGCCGCCACTGCACTGTCTTGTAACTTGATCATCTGGCGAGAAAGTGAAGTAAACCGGGTTGAAGCTCAGCATTGTGTGATACTGTCATTTCTGCGCCTGATGAGAGGTAGGCTGATCTGCCAAGCCGGCAGTGACTCTGATCTTTGCCGTACAGCCAGCCCGACCCCGATGGCAATACTGCACCCCCAACGAATCCATCACTTCCATAGACTATACGGTTGTCCTGGGGACCTGCTCTTCCCTGGAGAGCTGAACCATCCTCGCTGCTACTCCCATCATCCCCTGAGGTCCTGACTGCAGCAGCGGCTATACCGGCTGCGTCCCACGGGTGGTGATTTTAGTTTTATTTCGTTTTTCTCCATGTTTCCAATTCCCCTTTTTAAGTGATCACCCGACGAGGGGATGATGGACCAGGTCACGCCACCGTGACATCCCACAACCCAGACGACGTCAAGAGAGCCCTGTTCTGAGTACCCCACGGTCCCTGCCAGGGCGAGTCAGCAGCACGATGCAAAGTGGTGGTACGGGGATCACGCTATTCCCCACCACCCTCAGCAACATGAGGACACCTATCATGGTTATGACTCATTCCCTGTAGATTCCAGGAGAGCGCATGCACCCATAGAAAGTGATCATTTGTGCTGTGCAGAGCTGTGGATCATTACGGCTCTGTACTGTAGGAGCAATCGGATTGTGCAATGTTGCGGGGCCTTAAGGGGACATATAAAATTAAAGTCAAAAGACAAATATTTTAAAAATCTGAAAAAAAAAATAAAAGTTCAAATCACCCCCTCTTTGCCCCATTGAAAATAAAACTATTAAAAAAAACAGACACATTTTCTATTGCCACATTCAGAAATGTCCGATCTATCAAAATATAAGATATAGTTATGAGATCTGTAAACTGGTCGGCGCAACGTTCCAACAAAATGCAATAATATATGATCAAAATATCGTAACTATCCAAAAATGTTATCATTATAAACGTCAGCTCAAGTCACAAAAATAAGCCGTCACACTGAAAAATGAGGACACTACGGGGCGCAGAAAATGGCATAAACGTCTGAATATTCTTCACCACTTAAAGTAAAGGTAACATGTTTGGTATCTACAAACTCGTACCGACCCGAGGCATCATACCGACATGTCAGTTTTACCATATACTGAACATGGTGCGTAAAAAACAAAACCACTATGAAATTTTACTTTTTTTTTTTTTGCAACTTCACTGCACTTCAAATTTGTTCCCCTTTTTCCAGTACACTATATGGTAAAATAAATGATGTCATTCAAAAGTACAACTCGTCCTGCAAAAAACAAGCCCCCATGTGTCTATAATGATGTCCCTGTACGGTCAAACACATCCATTACACAGTACATAGCAGGGACGCATATATAAGATTATCTCGGCACAGGAGATGTGGTATGATCAGACCATGTCCCTGTACGGTCAGACACATCCATTACACAGTACATAGCAGGGACGCATATATAAGATTATCTCAGCACAGGAGATGTGGTATGATCAGACCATGTTCCTGTACGATCAGACACATCCATTACACAGTACATAGCAGGGACACATATATAAGGTTATCTCAGCACAGGAGATGTGGTATGATCAGACCATGTCCCTGTACAGTCAGACACATCCATTACACAGTACATAGCATGGACACATATATAAGATTATCTCAGTACAGGAGATGTGGTATGATCAGTCCATGTCTCTGTACGGTCAGACACATCCATTACACAGCACATAGCAGGGACACATATATAAGATTATTATCTCAGAACAGGAGATGAGGTATGAGCAGGCCATGTCCCTGTACGGAAAGACACATCCATTACACAGTACATAGCAGGGACACATATATAAGATTATCTCAGCACTGGAGATGTGGTATGATCAGACCATGTCCCTGTACGGTCAGACACATCCATTACACAGTACATAGCAGGGACACATACGGTATATAAGATTATCTTAGCCCAGGAGATATGGTATGATCAGACCATGTTCCTGTATGGTCAGACATATCCATTACACAGTACATAGCAGGGACACATATATAAGATTATCTCAGCACAGGAAACTTTTTCTTAAACAACCAATTGTGTAAATTATTATTATTCCAAGATCTATTGATTAAAATTAACTTTGTTCGTGGCAAAACCCCTTTAAGTTGGGATAAAACTGCAGACGTTGTCACTCTACTTCTAGGACTTTTTTGCTGAACACAGGATTCTGGGAATGACGGGGAAGCAGCGTGGATGAAAGTATTTTATCATCCAGTACTTAGTGTCTAATCCGCTTTTTTAGACGGGTTTCTGTTTAATTGTAATAACATGTTGATATGGGCATTATACAGGCTGGAGGTCTGACCCCGCTGCCATCACTTTATCCCATCGTGTTTCCATTACTTTCATCTGAATATTATCGCTCAGACAGATAATTGCATTTTGAGAAAGACTCACTTTCAGGGACAATAAACCACTGGTGCAATTGATCATCCGTAGGTAAAGCCTTTGCTAGTTCAAATGACTGGTGACTGTGGGAGACTTGCCATTAATAAACACTGACACCAGGAACATCACTAGATCTCTGATAATGAAGCGTTCATTATATATCTGGAGACAGACGACTTCTCTGTTAGAAGATTAAGCGCAAAATAAAAACACATCTTATGGTTTAGTATCATCGTCAGCAAATTTCTTAAAAAGGCTGCTCAGGTTTGTTTTTCAGGCTCCCCACCCTCCTGGTGCTATGCTGTAGTGAGGAAACGCTCAGCGTGCGGTCACACATAAGGGAAACCCCTTATAGCTCACCTAAATCTGAACCCTGCGCTCCCTATTGTCCCTAGACAGGTCCTTCCCCCCCCTGTGCAGTCATGTTACTAAGCCCAAGCTAGTGAGCAGGGCAGTAAGGCACTAGTCTTAGGCTGGCTTCACACCATGGCGTGATCCGGTCCGGGGCTGTCCAGGATGACCCTGACAGCCCCGGACCGGATCAGCACACAGAACCGGAGGGCCAAATGTGCCCTCCGGTCCTGTGTGCAGCCGGATGCTGCTAATTGCAGCTGCAGCTGCTGATTTTTCAAGACTGCGGCTAGCCACGGTCCTGAAAGAGCAGCGGCGTCCAGCCGCCAGTGTCCGCTTGCCAGATCCTCCCTGACAGGGGCAATCCGGCCCCATAGGCTCCCATGTTAGGGAGCGCTGGATTGCCCCAGATACGGGAGGATCCGGCCGAATCCAAGATCCGGCAAATAGGGAGATTTTTCTCCCCGGACACAAAAATGATGCAAGCATCAGTTTTGTGCCCGGAGAAAATAATCCGAATTCTCCCGGATTCCACCGGTGAGATGAAACAGAGAGCTGCCATCCGGCTTCATCCGGCCCCATAGGATACTATGGGGCCAAAAACCGGTCCGGGGCTGCCTGGTTTACACCGGACAGCCCCGGATCAAAAAAAAACCGTGGTGTGAAGCCAGCCTTACTTCTGCAATAAGACAGCAGAGGGAGAGAGACAAACTCAAGGGACATAACGCAAAAAGGAATGGCAAATATTCTCCAGAAAGAACTGGAAAGAACTCCACAGCTTCAACTGTAACAACTCCACTAGGGCTGTCAGTGTAGAAGATCTAGGGAGCTAGGAGTGAGTTTAAGTAGCGGAAGGGAGTGGTCATAGGGGCAGAAGCTGAGAATGAAGTTGCAAGGATTCTCAGCAGGGAAGGAAAGGAATTATTATCCCCTACAACACTAAATGGAAATAATTCCACTCTACTCAAGATTAGTGGGCTATAATGAGGACCTGTGATCAGCCAAACAACGTGACCTTCTGATCCCAGGAGACACAGTAGGGTGTGACACCTGCCTTATTGCTTGCTGGCGGTGGCACGCACCTAAAGCTTGGAGAACTTCTCTCTAATGCTTCTAGGAGTGACCATTTTGACTTTGCGTTATCGGAATAACACAGGGGCACTGAAACTGGCAATGATCCAGCCATTATCAGAGCAGCGCTTACAAGCTTGCACTCCTTGCCTAGAAAACTGGCCACCTCTGATAGACGGCAGAGGTAGCTTGTAACCTAGGGATCAAGCTGTAAACTTTAAAATTAAACATTCCTCAATTCTTGAAGAACAGAAAGAATAAGTAAATTAATAAGTAAATTGCAAAGTTGCTTCTTTATACAATTGTTCCCATTTTTTTCAAGATGGGACAGCAACCCAAGGGAAAACCAAGGATTCTGTAAGTCACAGTTTATACTTAATAATTTACTTGGTATTTTTTGACATAGTAATGGACAGGGCTGTGGAGTCGGAGTCTATTTTGGGTGGGTTTGGTGTTAGATTCAGGGAAATTGAGGAGTCAGAAGTTTGGCTTACTGACTGCTCAGCCATGACTGTGGAGTTGGAGTCTGTGTCCATTTTGGTGGAGATAGAGTCGGATTCGGGGAAATTGAGGAGTTAAAGCTGGATGTTTGGCTTAACGACTCCACAGCCCTGGTAATGGCGCAATTTAGTAAAAATTTTGGCGGAAAAAATTACCATCCTGTAGCAAATAGTGAGACCTTGCCACCTGATCCCCTTCTCTTTTGGATGGGTAGAGCCTTGAACCCATTCTTGTCTTTAAACCTTGTCCTGGTCAGCCTTGCATTAGCATTTCTTACGTCGTTATTACATTGATTAATCATTGCAGGTTTTTGCTGTGATTTTCTAAAAATTGTGGCATAAACGTAGTTGTTTTGCATAAATTGGAGCATAAAAAATTCTAAAACTGCAACCCGTTCCCTGGAAGTATGGATTGGGCTTCAAAGGCGCGAGTTGTTGTATCGAGCATAGTCATGAATTGGTGGCAGAAGCACTGATGCAGGTGTAGTGTAGTTGGGAGTGTCACACGTAGGAGGACGTCATGGGTTGGGTTCCAGTGTTTGATGTAGCTCCGGTGCGGCGCTCACATCAATCACCCAACATTTCAGCTGATCTTATCAGCTGAGATGTCAGGTCTTCCAGCACCGATCGGATCCGGGATCCGATCTGTGCCGTTAACCCCTTGGTTCCCTCTGTCAATCACTGCCAGCGAGATCCAAAACCGCCGCGGCGGAGAACACGCTGTTCCCCGCCTTCATCGGAGATCCCGCGATAAGATTGCAGGACCTCCGGTGCTCACATGATGGCCCCCTGGCATGACCCCGGAAGCTGTCATGGAGCACTTCCTGTGAGTGGTTGGTGAGCGCTGCCAACCACTCACAGTACGCATTTGCTACAGGTCCCGATGTGTTGCAGCTCATCGGGCCCTGTCACAAGCGATCAGATCCTGCAGCAGTGTGACACCCTATGGGGGTGTGTAAAATAAAGAATTCATTGTAAAATAAAGCTTTTAAAAGTGAGAAAAAAAAACCCTAAAAGTTCAAATCACCCCCCTTTTCCCCCATTCAAAAGAAAAGTATATTAAAAAAAAATACACATATTTGGTATTGCTGCATTCAGAATCGCCCGATCTATCAATATATAAAATCAATTAATGAGAGCCGTAAACTGCGTATTGGAAAAATGGTCCAAACGCCAAAATTATGTTTTTTTTTTAGTCGCCACAACATTGCTATGAAATGCAATAATGGGTGATCAGAACAGCGTATCCACCCAAAAATGGTATCATTAGAAACATCAGCTCAGGCCGCAAAAAATAAGCCGTCACACAGGCCCAATCCCGAAAAATGAGGACGCTACGGGGAGCAGAACATGGCTCAAAAAGTGTGATTCTTTTTTTTTTCGTCAAACTTCTGAAGTTTTTTTTACCACTTACCGTATATACCAGTAAAAGTATACATGTTTGGTATCTACGAACTCATACCGACCTGAGGCATCATACCATCACATCGGTTTTACCCTATAGTGATCATGGCGAGTAAAAAAAACCAAAAGATAAACGTGTAATTTAACATTTTTTTTGCAATTTCACCGCATTTGGATTTCTTTCCCACTTTCCCGTACACTATATGGTAAAATAAATGTCTGCATCTGAAAGTACAACTCATCCCGCAAAAAACAAGCCATCTTATGTCTATATTGATGGAAAAATAAAGATGTTATGGCTCTTGGAAGCAGGGGAGCAAAAAAACAAAAACGAAAAATTCCCCGGTGGTGAAGGGGTTAAACTACGTTGTATAAATCTAGTGGATTTTCTTCCAGTTCCGCACAGAGTGCCGTAGAGCTCCATTTTTTTCTGATCCCTTAACTATGGCTTAATTCTACAGGCCAGAGGATGACATCAAGGGTAAAGTCTGGAGAGACATCGGCGTCAGACGTAAAATCACAAGAACGAGGCAAATAAAGATGTTTTCTGCTTCCTTTGGCATATATCGATGGCTTCTCCCCACTGTCAATGACTTTGCTTCTATTACATGAATAGTCAGGGTTGTCCTAATATAATCAAACAGTGTAATCACTAGCAGCTATTCTAATGTGACATAAAGCAGCAAAGATCTAAGGGGTAATGTTTATCCTTATGGAGAGTGACATGCCAGTGTAAGGAGACTTATAAGCCGAGCAATGCTCCTCTTGGAAATTACATATGCAAACTGTTTCTTAGAGGAAGAGGAGTTGAACTCTAGTGTCATCTATTGGAAGTAGCAATTCTAAAAGTTAATATCGACCCTTTAACAAGCTTATCCAGATGACTTAGGATAAAAGCCAAACCAGAATTTCAATCTTCAGATAAATGTTTCAGGGTGTTCCCCCTCCTGAGAAACCTCAGGGTCAATATTGAATTTTAGGATTGCTACTACCAATGAGTGGCGCTTGAGTTCAAGTCCTCTTCATCTTTGAAGAGGCAATTTGCATATTTACGTACCCAGAGGAGCTTTGCGGCATTTAGGTTTCCCTATACTGGCATTGCAGACCTGTCATGTCAATTTCCATGGGAGAAACCTTACCCCTTAGATCCCAGTCTTAAGCCTCTCGCGTAGCCAAACAGATTTCATACTTTGCACTGAGGAGGGGTTAACATCCTAAAACGCATTTGTCTATTGAGATTCTGATTAGGTTTTTATCCTAAGTCATGCTCTCAGGCTCGTGAAAGGGTCGATATTGACTTTTAGGATTGCTACTTCCAACAAGTTGTACTAGAGTTCAAGTCCTCTTCATCTCTGTAGAGACGATGTGCATACGGAAAGCAACAAGACTCTGCACAATACTAATAAGTCCTAGCCTTTCACCTAGCCAAATCAGATCTCATACTGTGCACTGAGGAGGGGCAACACTCTGAACAATGTCTGCCTATTGAGATAGGCGCTAGAGTTCAAGTCCTCTTCCTCTCTGAAGAGGCAATTTGCATATGTAATTTCCCAGAGGAGCATTGCGGCATTTGAGTCTTTTCATACTGGCATGTCGCTCTCCCCGAGGAGAAACCTTACCCCTTAGATCCCCAGTCTTCGGCTGCGTTCACACTGTGCACATTTGTCTCGTCTTTTTATGCGCGCCTTTCACCCCAAAAGCACATCTGCGTCTGCTATTGAAATTTACTTTTGCCATTCAGACGCTGCACTTTTTTCGGCTGCGCATTTGGGGTCGGAAACATGCGCGTAAATAGAATCAACTTGTCAATTGTTTGTGCTTTTTAGCATGCTCTTTCCTCCATAGGCCCCATTATAAGCGCTGAAATTACGCATCGCTGTTCAGACAATGCGCAGGTCCAGCGCCTATAACACGGGCGCATGAGGAGAAGCAGGAAGTGATGTCACACGGGAAGGGAGGGCGGACGAGTCCTGTGTTCTTTCTTTGGTGTGACATGTTGGGCCGGAAGTTTTGCTTTTCCAGTGTATCTATACACTATCTACATAAACTATCTATGCACACTGGGAAAGCAAAATAAATGTGTAAAGATGTATGAAAAATAATAAGGATAAATACTTACCTGTAGGCCGGCTGTCCGGGAAGACGTTCGATCACCACTGCCAGGACATTAAATTGTGATTTAAAAGATGATTGGCCGGTAGCGATCAGGTGGTATGTGACGTGCATATCACATGATCGCTACCGGCCAATCACATTTTAAGGTCCTGGCAGGCAGCAAACGATGTCTTCTCTTCGGCTCCCGGACAGCCAGCAGAGAGGTATTTATTTTTATTATTTTTCATGCATGTTTTCTCTTTTATTTTGCTTTCCTAGTGTATGTAGATAGTTTATACAGATACACTGGGAAAGCAAAACTCCCGGCCTGACATGTCTCACAGGGAATGGAACACAGGATTCTTCCTCCCCCGTGTGACATCACGTCCTCCTGCGCCTCCTGGGAGAAAAATGTAGTGTGTGAATGCACCGTGTTTTTTACCTGCGCTAAACCGCGCAGCCGCAAAACGTGGCAAAAAATGTGCGCCTTCAAAAACGCTGGAGATACGCAACGTGTGAACATAGCCTTAGCCTCTAACTTAGCCAAATCAGATCTCGTACTTTGCACTGGGGAGGGGCAACACCCTGAAACGCATTTGCCTATTGAGATTCTGATGAGGTTTTTTATCTAAGTCCTGGTTCGAGGCTCGTTAAAGGGTCGATATGGACTCTTAAGGGGCCGTCACACGCGTCAATATTGCTGCTGCACATGACGTTGCAGCGATATTGACGCGTGTGACATGGTGAATCAACTAGCAATAAATCGCTGGTTGATGGTTGCCAGGTTTTCAGTCAGGTCCGAAAACCTGGTGATGGTCGCCCGATGGACACGTGTGACACCGGGAGACGAGCTATCAGCCATCTCCCAGCGCATCTCAGCAAGCGCTGGGAGCTGGTATCCATGGTAAACAGTGGGTAACTAAGCGCCGCGCGGTGCTTAGTTACCCGCTTGTTTACATGGATACCAGCGTTCTCGCTAGGAGCTGGTATCCATGGTAAACAGCGGGTAACTAAGCGCCGCGCGGCGTTTAGCTACCCGCTTGTTTATGTGGACACCAGCATTCTCGCTGGTACTGATCGCTGGTGAGTGCCTGTGTGACAGCTCACCAGCGATCAGCCGTCAATCATCAGATCACTGGCGACATTGACGTGTGTGACGGGGCCTTTAGGATTGCTACCTCCAACAGGTTGCACTAAAGTTCAAGTCCTCGTCCTCTCCGAAGAGACAACGTGCATTCCGGAAAGCAACAAGACTTGGCACCAAACTAATTCTCAGTCCCATATAGAGAAGGATTAGATGGAAGGTCATTAGAGGAGGGGGGCATACGGCCAAGGTTTTTTGAGTGTCAAGTGAAGTTTTCCTTAAATTTCCTAACAATATAAAGCATTACACGTCACTCACGGTGTTTTTTTGGTAAAAGTTAAGCCCTGGTCTGATGATGGGCGCCGCTGATTTCATCATTGTCAATTCACCTGTTGTGAGATTAAAATACTGTTTCTGTGGGAAGAAATTGAAGTCCTGTTCCTCCAGATACAACCTGTCATAAACCCGTATTCTTTTGATTGAGTCAAGATGAGAGCGAAGGATCTCTCGAAGAGTAATAACAGGTTTGCTGAAATAGAACAAATTGCAGTGGATGGCAATTGTATCTATTTCACGAAATTGTCTCCCAGTCGCATGATGTGATGAGCCCGCCGCGGTGAGTGAATATTCCTCTCCCTATTTGTATTTTGTGCCGGGTCAGGCATGTTCCATTTTGCGAGCTGGAAAGAATCTGAAATAGCCATAATTTAGAAAATCACATTGCCCGCATTATCCGCCATATTTTTTTCCCCAATCGGCTGTTGATTGCGTTCTCATACCGGCACTATATACCACATAACTATGCCTTACGCCGTTGTATAATTGCATAGTGTTTGGACTGCGGCCATTTTTTTAAGCGTTCCGTTATTTTAACACGTTCTATGATCCATTCCGCGGTTTGTTTGTAACGAGTAAAATGCATCTTTCCAGCAAACGGTGAGATACCGACGATGGAATATCGATTTACAAAACTGTGACGGCTCCCTATAGCAGATTTCTATATTTGAGTCTTGGCTCATGCGGTTTCTATCATTTCCGCAGTAGGTTATTGGTAAAAAGCAATGTTAAAAGCTGTATTAGGACTGAGCTTCACACGGACTTAATCCTCTGTTCAGCTGGGGCTCTCTGGCTTCTTATAATGAATGTCGGACCAGATCTTACCCTTGGGAAATACCATACATTTTTAGCTCTTGGGTATTTTGTGTATTACCTGGACAAGTCATGTATGTCTATGGCAAAAAAAAACCAATCACTTCTTGTAAAAATGTACGGTAATAAAAAAAAAGCTTTAAAAAGGGATTCAGGAATTTGCCTTAACGACACGCAATATGCCATAATCACCCGCTGCTCCACCTGCTCTGGGGAAAGTCATATCCTTACATCAGGGCGGTAGAGTCGGTAAGCCAAACCTCCAACTTCAAGTCCGACTCCCGACTCAGGCTCCACCAAAATGGACACAGACTCCACAGCCCTCTTTCGCAGTCAGTAAGACAAACCTCCAACTCCTCAATATCCCTGAATCCAACTCCGACTCTTCAATGTCCCTGAATCCAGCTCTGACTACACCAAAATGGACACCGACTTCAACTCCGTGTCTTCAACTCCACAGCCCTGGTGTGTATTCGGTAAGCTCCACCTCCACCTCTAGGTCTGACACAGACTCCTCAATTTACCTGACTCCACCAAAATGGACACAGACTCCATGACTTTGACTCCACATCCCTAGTGTGCAGTCAGTAAGCCACTCCTCACTAACCCTGAATCCAACTTCAACTCCACCTCCAACTCCTTAATATTCCTGAATCCAACTCTAAAGGCTGGGTTACACGCAGCGACATCGCTACTGATGTCGCTGCAACGTCACAGGTTTTGTGACGTTGCAGCGACCTAGCTAGTGAAGTCCCTGCGTGTGAAATGCCGCAGCGACCAGCGATGAGCTCGCTGATTGCTGCGGAATGGCCAGGACCATTTTTTTTGTCTTCGGTCTCCCGCTGGGCAGCTTACATCGACGTGTGTGACTCCCCTCTAACCCGATGTGTTCCCTGGTAACCAGGGTACACATCGGGTTATTAAGCACAGAGCGCTTTGCTTAGAAACCCGATGTGTACCCTGGTTACCAGCGTTCTCCTGCTTATCCCAGCCTATCAGAATACAGTAGCGGGACCTCAGCATCGTGGAAAAGAATAGTTTATATTCTTTTCCACGATGTCGAGGTCGTTTCTGACAACTGAGTATTGCCATCTTGTCATTAGGCCCAAATTGGTACTTGATAACTAAACTGGTTTCTGTCAAAAATATTGTGATGTCGCATGTATATGCCCCTTTGTAAATAGTTTAGTGTTTGTGCAATCAGATAAAACAAAAGTGTGTAACTAATTATACTATTAAAATGTTTCACATGATTGTATTCCCTGTTTTTCCATGATTGGTCAATGTTTCTGTTACATATCTGTTCCCATGTTACCTTGCTATACTTAATGACTAAGAGCGCACAGTAGTCAAACATGTCTAGGTAAGGTCTTGTACCAGCATGAATTTTATTATGTCTTGAAATTAAAGTTGAAGATTTTAATATAAGCCTGACTTCTTCAGGATCTTTCATCATTATTGCTAGAGTACTGTATATAAGTCCCCATTCCGCTCTGCATAGCATAAAAAAGAGCTTTTATTATACTCACCTATAGGGCGGCCCAGTTCGATGTGCGTAGCTGGTCTTGATCTGGCGCCTCCTCTCTGCTTGCGATCACCGTCCTCCTTCCCTGCTTCGTGTGTATGATGCATCCTATATCATCAGTGTTCTCCATTCCGCTCCTGCGCATGCACACTACTCTCTGCCTTGTTGAGGGCAAAGTATTGCAGTGCGCAGGCACGGGCATTCTTTGACCTTTACAGTTCTTTGCTATGCACACCACAGGGCAGAGAGAACTGTGCTTGTTCAGGAGTGCAATGAGAGACTGTGTGTGGATGATGTAGGATGCGTAATGCACATGAAGCAGGGAAGTAGGACGCCGATTGCGAGAAAAGAGGAGGCGCTCGATCAAGACCAGTGATGCCCAACAGACCGGGACCGCCCAATAGGTGAGAATAATACACCCTTATGATAGTATAAAGAAGCTCAAAGTGTCAGATTAATGGACGGTTTATTGGACGTCAATGCGTTTCAGAACCCACCAGTTTCTTCATCAGGACAAAGCATCATCTCATCTGACGAACCAAACTAATCTGCTGTGGCGACTCTGTACCAGTCTACACAGTAAAGCCAAAAAGCAAGCAGCAGATCACAAGAAATGTGATCTTATTGTGACTGCTGAATGGATGGCGCGCCTGGTTGCGTTGGGTTGACTTAGCACAGAGTTCAACCCTGGGTATACATTTATCAAAGGTATTGACAATATCTGTAATTGACTCTTGTGTTACATGTTACCCCGTATTGCAGTCAGTCGGTGAGGTCTGCAATATATATTTTATAGGAATGTCATTTACTAAAGATAAGGCTTGAGAAATGACTTTTCCAGCTGGAGATAATCCTATCTACCTATTTAAACAATGTCCTAAATCTACTTAATCTCTGCAGTCTGTATTGACATATCTCATCGGCTATTTCTCCATATTCCACATACAGAATTAAAGGACTTTCTGGGGCCCCTGTTTCTAGGTCTTTCCACCTCCGGTCCCTTCATGGTGCATTCTCCTGTAGAGGTCACCAATACATTTGACTTCTCCGGTTGCGATGCCGTTATCTGCGGTGACTTCCCCTCGCCGGTTATGGCTCGGCAGTTGACGTGATTATCCATGATTGTGTATGCAGTCAGTCTAAACATCTTTGTCCGGGCACTTATGTCTATCAGGGGGCAAGTAAAGGGCAATCACTCAGCAGTTTGGAATCAGTTGAGAATGTATGCAATTTGCAGAATAATGTTTTACATAAATGTTACCTGGGATTCTGCACTTTATATGTGACAGGAGCAACGTCTTGAATGTTCATGTTCATTTTTCTGTAGCTAGAAGCTCCCGGACTGTTCGTGACTTAAATCTACATTATAGGAACACTTTGTAGAACTATTTTTATTTTTATTTTTTTCAATATAGAGTTGAGATATTTTATTTTTAGAGTACTGCAAGTGAACCATAAAGTCCTTCTCAGGCATTAGGGCCCAGGGGCGAGTGCTACAATTGTACCCCCCAATTTTCTTGGCATTGGTGACAAATCTGTTCACGGATCCCATGAATTCCTATAAGGCTATGTTCACACAGGGTATTTATGTGATGATGTGATATGATGTTATGGAGTAGCTAAGGTGTGCATTAGGACATTCTGCAGCAGCTGAGGTGTGTAGTATGAGGTTCTGTAAGAGAGGAAGTGTTTAATATAAGGCTGTGGAGCAGCTAAGGTGTGCATTATGAGGTTTTGCGGCAGCTGAGGTATGTACTGGGATGGTGTACAGCAGGTGAGGCGTGTGCTATGAGGTTCAGCAGCCGGAATGTGCAGTGTGAGTTTCTGCAGCAGCTGAAGTGTGTAGTATCGGGTTCTTCAGCAGCTGAGATGTGTATTGTGAGGTTCCAGAGTAGGTGACGTGTATAATATGAGTCTCTGCAGCAGCTGGTGTGTGTAATATGTGGTTCTGTTGGAGAGGAGGCATGCAATATAAGGTTGTGGAGCAACTAAAGTGTGCAATATGAGGTTCTGCGGCAGCTGAGGTATGTACTGTGTTGGTGTACAGCAGGTGAGGTGTGTAGTATGAGGTTCTGCGGCAGCTGCGGTATGTACTGTGTTGGTGTACAGCAGGTGAGGTATGTAGTATGATGTTCTGCAGCAGCTGAGGTGTGTACTGTGATGGAGTGTGGCTGCCTAGGTGTGTATTATGAGGTTCTGCAGCAGGTGATGTGTGTAGTATTGTAGTATGAGATTCGGAAGAAACTGAAGTGTGTACTGTGATGGAGTGCAGCAGCTGAGGTGTGTACTGTGATCTTCTCCTGCAGCTGAATTGTGCAGTATGAGATTCTGCAGCAGGTGAGGTGTGTAGTATTGTAGTATGAGGTCCGGGGGAAGCTGAAGTGTGTACTGTGATGGAGTGCAGCAGACGAGGTGTGCATTATGAGGTTCTGCAGCAGGTGACGTGTGTAGTATGAGGTTCTGCAGCAGCTGAGGTGTAGTATGACGTATATCATTAGGTTTTGAAGAAGCTGAGGTGTGCATTATGAGGTTCTGTAGCAGGTGAGGTGTGTAGTATGAGGTTCTGCAGCAGCTGAGGGGTGTGTCAGTAATTGTCACAGGGAAAGGAACTTCCCAGCTAATCTGTGGCAAATTCTTTTGCGCATGTATGTAGCGCTGCTCATCTCTGTACGATCATCAGTTTCTGACCTCAGAGGGCGGGAGAGGTCATGCGTCACAGACTTTAAATCACTCACCCGTGCCGACCGTTTTGTCAGGCCGAGTATTCGACTCATGAAGGCGACATGAGGAGGAGGGCTCCACGTATGTTGGCTGTTAAGATGGTTGATATTTTTCATCAGTTTTGGTTCTCCAGTCCTCTCCTCTTTCTGTTCTCCATGCTTAGTGTGGCACACACAGATGCACAATGCAAAGATTGTGTGAACTTCTCCCCTTTTTATCTATTTTGAGCTGTGATTTCTATATTGCCCACACTGTTACTTGCTACACGTGAGTGTGAACGAGCATCAAATACTTCAAACAAAGTTTGTTACCCACAATTTTGGAAAAGTGCCAATAATTTTGTCCGGCTCATTTTGGCATTTTGTGGGAAATTATGTCCAATTTGCCTTTTTTTTCTCTTTGTTTATGTTGTTCCAATACACAGAGGAAATAAACATATAACAAAATGTGTGTAATTGCAATAGTTTTCTGGCAGAAATGCTTCATTTTTGGAACAATTTCAAGGGGACAACACTTTCGGCCATGACGTTTGTCCAATTTTGACTTGTTTTATGGAACCTAGTTTTTGCCTGGTTACCATTGTAATATATTATCCATCCTTTCTTCTGAACTTCTTCTGTGCCGTCACTTGGACAAAAAAGTTGTTTTGTTGAAGGGATTTATGGCTTCCGTGTTGAGGATTAGCGGCGGGTTTTTGGTTGGTGCCAATGATCTTGGCCATGTGCCGCGAGCTACAAAGGATCAGTTAAAGGGGCCTAATGGTTGATTAAAGTTTCCTTGGTTATAATAAGATAAGTGGCGGATTCGGAGCACAATGCTTCCTGAAGAAATGTGGTTTTTTTTGTTTTATTTGATTGTTGTGGGATTATGCATTTTATGTTTCAAAAACTAGGTCAGGAGTCTCGCTAAGTTGTTTCCATGACAATCACAGATATATTTATATATTTCTTGTAATTCCATATTGCTGCCGCAGAAGTTGCTTTACATATTTTGTAACTTTTTGTAAGAAAAAAAATATTCCCATTGTTGGTCGCCCCTCTGGTATTTGCCTTTGGAGACTTGTCCTTGTGACCTTCAAGTGACCTTAAAGGGGTTATCCGGTCAAAAATGATAAATCTGGAGTCACTCTATGGGACTGCAGACCGATCAATCCTCCCAGAGCCGGCACTGTTGGCTAGGAGGATTCGTAATTTTTAACTTGGGAAAGATTGTGAAAAGGCTTGTGACGGGGTGACAGCACCACAATGTACAATACCAGTGAACATTTCTTTAATAATCTACATTTTTTGTTCAGTTGTTTTTTTTTTATGTCTTGGCCAACTTATAGTCAGATGTGGTGACACGAGGGTTAGTGGGTGCTCTCGTCCACTGCCATTGCTTTCTTTAGTAAAAACAACCTGGGCTATGGCTCATTCCTCTGAATGCTTGTGGGTAGCACACTACTCAGACAAGGCTAGCGTACCACTCTCCTGAAAGACTTTATTGGTTCACCAACAGAATATAGTACATTGCCAGCAAGGACACAAGTGTGAGTTCAAAACCTCAGTGACAGGGGGGCCTAACCATGGCTGGGTGAAGTCGCATCCTGAGGGAGCTCTGCGGACCCGGGGCTGTACCACGGCTTATTAAATCGCCTCCTCACTTGGTAAGTCCAGTAGAAAGAAGCTCGAGCCCCCCTCCTCCCGCACAACATTGGCAGGGACATCGGGCCACACCGCCAGGATTTCCAGGTTATTTGCAAGTGCGGGAGGCTCTGCTGGAAAGGGGACAGTAATGGCGCAGGGTGCGAGGCAGAAGACTCCGCCTACTTCTTCCTCGCTGCAGCAGAGGAGCCCCTAGCTCTCAACGGAGCACGGCGGCTGCTCCTAGAACAGCCCCACATGAAATTGGTATACAGGAGGCATCCCTGTACACCTAGGAAGACAAGCGGGGAAGCCCTAGTGGGTGCACAGCCTCCATGGAGAAGAGGGGTGAGTTACGGGGACCCCAGGAGACAGGAATAATGGCGCCATATCTTCTCCCCCACCACTGGCACAAAGTCCTGTATCGGAGCTACAGGACATTAGGGTGCTGATACAGGCTCTGCCATCCAAACAAGATCTGGAGGCAGCAGTAAAGGCCCTTGAGGCTTCTCAAGACAGGGCAGTGGGGGTAATTTCTAAGGACATTGACGCTCTCAAGGAGAAGACGACTGAGACAGAGGGTGCTGTCACTATGCTGGAGGCCAGAGTGGCTGATTTGGAGAAGGAAGAGACCAGATCACATTCACACATTATTGCCCTGACTCTGCAGTCGATAACCTGAAAATCTCTTGCAGACTACCCTTATATCTTCAATATGGTCTCTAATAGACCCCCTGGCTCTCCGTATAAGATCGATAGAATACATAGAGTTTTCGGGGCTGGGGCAGTGGATGCTGCTAACCCACGTGATGTCCTATGTCGGTTGCACAATTTTACTGATAAGGATAACATCATTCAGGCCGCGTAGTTGTTTGGTGATATTGCATTTGAGGATACCCACGTCCGCCTGTTCCCAGACCTCTCCAGTAGAACATTGTATATGAGACGCCAGTTGCCCCCCTCCTGGAGAAAATTAAGGACACTGGGGCCTCATACAGATGGGGTCACCCCTTTCACTTAATCATGCGGCGAGGGGGCAAATTCTACTATGTATGGTCCAAGGAGGATTTAGAGGGCCTATTTACTTTCTTAAATATCCCATCGTTTCCGATGCCGGACTGGTTGTCCCTGGAGGGCTTCTTTAAAGCCACTCGAGGAAGATCTGACTTTTCGGCTCGCCATCGGCTGTCTGCAACGCCGGGGTGCCACCGTAAATTATCGAGAGAAAGCCTCAACACCTGACTGAACTACAACATCTATTTTGTAATTTTATGGCGCCCGCAGTCCTACACATTGATAATTGGACTGATGGAAGACTGCCGATGATATGGGATAAAGGTTCCCATCTACCCAGAATTTATGGTTATCACAGTTGTAGTTTTTGTTTAAGAGTCATGCTATAATGTCGTTTTAACCAAAACCTTGACTTTAGGGTTTTTTTTTTTTTGGGATACGTGTTGAGCACAGCGGTTTAATATGGCTCCGAAGGGGATAACCCAATGTGGTTATGGGGCTTGGTGGGAGGTGTTATTACTATTATTTGCTTGGTTTGATATAAGCTGGGTTTAACTGAGGTGTATAGTTGGTGGGCCCTGGGTCTGCATGGATCCTATCTGTGGTTGTCTGCGACCCCCTCAAATCCTCTTGCTCTTTTCCTTCTGTAGGATTCGGTTCTCCGGTTACGTCCGCATCAGACAGTTTTGGTCTACTTATCTTTCTATTCTTTTATATCCTTCTTTCTTGAAATTTCTCCCTTCTTCCCCTTCTTTCTCATCTCTACCTCTACCTGCTTAGTTCTTGAATTTCTTTCCTATTCCCTCCCTCTCTCCCTCCTGCCTGACCCCATCCTTTGGGTACAATGCCGAATAGTGGTCTCTCAGAGTTGAAAATAGGGACGCTGAACGTCAAGGGCCTGCATGATTCAGACAAAAGGTCTATTATATTCAACTATTTGAAATCCAATACAATTTCTGTCGCATTTCTTCAAGAAACTCATCTCTGTGCCACCACGCCATTTAGACTTTCGAATCGCTGGTTCCCTACAACGTATCACAGCCTCTCACCCAATGCGGGCTCAGCGGGTACCAGTATAGTGTCGAGGTCCCTTCCGTGGGAACCTCTGGAGTCTCGATATGATGGAGCGGGACGGCTGCTACTGATTAAAGGTAAAATTGCTTCCCAGCTTTACACTTTTGCCTCGCTATACCTCCCGAATACTGGTCAGATACCGTTACTGCTAAAGTTTTTGGAGATGGTTGACTACTTTGCTGATGGGACCCTTGTACTAGGGGAAGACTTTCATTGTGACCCTAGACCCAGCCATAGATACTTCAACCGGCACTGACAGGCCCAGCACTGACAGGCCACACATGACGCGACGGACTCTACATGACTTTCAACTGTTGGATGCATGGCGCCTGCTCCACCCTTGTGACAGAGACTATTCATTTTACTCCACAGTGCATGACTCATACTTGCCTCTGGACTATATACTCCTACGACACCATGACACGTACACAAGCTGCAGACATTGAACCGATTACATTCTCGGATCATGCTCTGGTCACAGTTTCGATCCTTTTTTCCTCCCCCCTGCGAGGCAGTGGAAGCTGAACTCTTCCTTGCTTGATGACCCAGAGGTATTTCGGATATAACCAAAATATTACAGGACTATTTTGTCACTAACGTGCAACCTGGCTTCTCTCCGGTGATAGTATGAGAGGCCCATAAGTGTGTAGTTAGAGGCGCACTTATCAGTGGTGCCAGATTGAAAAGGGAAAGGGAGGCAGAAATTGCCGACCTGTTATCAAATCTAAAATCCCTGGAGACCCAACATAAACATTCTACAACGCCAACTTGCGAGACACCTTCCTGAAGACTAGAGAGGATCTACGCATGCTGTTAACTAAAAAGGCAAAGGGAGTTCTCTCCCGTTGTTCGTAGACACCTCTATGAACATGGCAACACAGTCGGTAAATCTTTGGCTAGAGCTTCACGGCTCCAGAGAGCAGCTACCTATGTGCCAGAGAGTGTCTCCCCTGGAGGGTCACAAAAGAAATCGGCGCCTTTGGAAATAGCTGAGGCTTTCCAATCCTATTATGCCTCGCTATATGCGGTTGACAGCTCTAATCCTAGCACTGCCGCAAGTGACTTCCGCTCTGTATTGGAACTATATCAAGTCTTCAGGGATGCCGACCTTACAGATGACAATTCAAATTCTAGAGATCCGATTTGGATCAGGAGCTCATTGAGGTGATTTCTTCTGCCAAATCGGGTAAGGCCGGGACCTGACGGATTCACGGTCCTATATTATAAGAAATTGAAGAGAGTACACCTATTTGACAGCTTCTATGAATGCCCTGGCCGAAGTGGAGACACTACCGAAAGATACCTTACGGGCAACCATTACGGTTATACATAAACAGGGGAAAGACCCACTGCAATGCCCCAGTTACCCCGATCTCCCTCTTGAATGTGGACATTAAGTTTTTCCCAAATTCTAGCGAATCGCCTGGCCCCCTTGATCAGTGGGGTGGTTCACCGTACAAGATGGGTTTTGTGTTGGGTCGCGAGGCCAGAGACAACACCACCAAGGCGATTAACTTACTTTTAAAGCCAACCTATCGGCGCGCCTATGATGCTGTTGTCAACAGACGCTTAAAAGGCGTTTGACAGAGTTACTTGGACGTTCATGGAGGAGAAGCTGGCTCATCTGGGTCTGGGAATCCAGAAGACTCGCTGGGTGTTGTCTCTGTACTCAACTCTGTCCGCTAGAGTCCGGGTGAATGGGGTACTCTCGGAGCCATCTGATATTGTTAATGGGACCCAACAGGGTTGCCCTTTATCTCCGCTGATATTTTATTTTAACGCTCGAACCGTTTCTGAGACATATCAGGCAAATCGCAATATCTCTGGTGTCGAGTTGAACTCGTCCACGTTCAAGATCGCTGCTTACACGGACGATCTATTATTTTTTTTTTACAAAACCCGTGATTTCTCTCCCTAATCTTTTAATAGAAATTGAGACGTACTTATGCCTCTCCAACTTTAGAATCAATCAATCTAAATCTGAGGCGCTTAATGTATCTCTCCCGCCCACACTAGTGGAGAGCCTGCGGGAAAGTTTTGGGTTCCGCTTGTCACAACGGGCTATAACTTATTTAGGACTACAGATAACCGCTAACGTTAATGACCTCTACAAAGCCAGCTTCCCAACCCTTTTACATACAATCAGGGCTGAGTGCGATAGATGGACGAGATTGACTTTTACGTGGTTGGGCAGATGTAATCTTTTTAAGATGACGATCCTACCCAAGATCTTGTATTATCTGTAAGCCTTACCCATTAGGATAGGATACCAATCTCCTTCTTTAAGTCGCTCTCACAAATACAGACTGCTTTTATGTGGAATAATAAGTGTGTTCGTGTAGCAAAGTCAATCCTTTTCCAATCTAAGAAGGAGGGCGGAGTGGGGCTCCCCGATATTGTATCGTATCATAGAGCCAGCCATTTGGCTCGTGTGATAGACTGGTGTAGGAATGCTGACACTAAGATTTGGGTCTAAATAGAACAGAGTTTTACTCTGCTTCGGCTGCACACTTTGCCGTGAGTGAGGATGGGCTTGACTGCTGACCTCCTTGACCATCCGACTATTGGCCCTACTTTATACGCTTGTGGTCATAAATTTATACGCTCGATGTTGATACCCACTGACTCGACCCTTGTTTAGACACTCAGCCATCCAGAGTTTGTCCCGAGCACTACAGATCCTATTTTAGAAAATGGATCGAGTCAGATATTGATAGGGTGGAGAGCTGGGGACGGAAGGACCCTTGGCCGACTTTGGAGGCACTGGCCTCTATGTCTGCTCCTAGTCCGCTAGGATTTTGGAGGTCAATACAACTAAGTCACTTCTTCCACAGCCTCCCACCCAGGGGAGAATATCGCAAGTCTAAATCGATGTTTGAAAACTTGTGTCAAGGCGTGGGATTCTGCAGACACGCGCTTTCTAAGTCCTACGCTCTGTTGACTTCGCCACTTGACCTGCAACCTCCTAACTTCATGCTACAGTGGGAAGCTGACTTGGGCTTAGACCTTAGCATGGAACAGAGAGCTAGGATTTTCACCCTGACTCATGCCTCTTCGATTAGTTTGTGCTTTCAAGAGGCAAATTATAAGATCCTTTCTCGATGGTACAGGGTCCCTTCACGGCTCTATAAAATGTTTCCTACAACTGACCCAAGATGTTGGAGGTGTGGCGGGGCAGAAGGTACATTTATACATATCTTCTGGGAATGCAGGGTCCTAGGTCCATTTTGGACTGAAATATGTAGTGTGATCTGCTCGGTCACGTCTTATAGGGGTGACCTGGGTCCGGCATTATTCTTGCTCCACCATGGCGAGATGCCAATTAAGAAGTACAAACTCTCCCTGTTGAGATTCTTGGTGATGGCAGCCAGGGCCTGTGTCACTCTGCTTTGGAGACAGACAACTTGCGTGTCGATGCTGCTGTGGATAGCAAAAGTTAATGACCTCATGCATTTGGAGGATCTGACTTCATCGCTTCATGATTCATATACTAGTTTTCGAAACACCTGGTTCGACTGGGTGCAATTCCAACAGACAGAAATGTATAATAAGTATATAATCGTCCAACGGCCAGTTTAGAGTGACAACCTTGTAACACCTGGATGTGAAAGTACCCGCTCTTACCCACATTCCCCCCTCCTACCCCACCCGCACTCCCTTTCCCTTTCATCTTCAAACTTTTTTTTTTCTCTTTCCCCTCTTCTTTTTTTTTTTCTTCTTCTCCTTATACTTTCTCTGGTTATTCTTTTTGCTTACCTAAACGAAGTAAGACTGTAAGTTGACTTATTTGTTTTCTAATTGTTTATTAAAACCTTTGACTAAATAAAGAATATATATATATAAAAAAACAAAAAACTTCAGTGACTTTGGGACATCTAGAGCCAACTACCCCAACCAGAAGCACTACACCATTAGCGGCTACCCTCCGAGAAGGGGTAATGATAAGTTTAGGAAGCTAACTGATCACAGCACGGCATGCGACCAGGTGACTGGATTATCCCAAACTAGATTCTTCAAGTAAATTCAGTGTAGACTCAGTGTTGAGGAGTTCTATAATGCACCAGCTAGAACCATTGACCCTACATTGAAGTCCTGTAAAATCTCTGGTCATAGGAGCAGGCCCCTTTTTATATCCTGCAGCTCCCATTTCAGGGCATTGTATCCCATTGGATTAGGGGAAGATGAACTTGGTTGTTCCCTAGCTCAATTGTCCTCCAGATAAAGCAGAGTGGTACATCGCAGGTGGCTCTTGCAATCCGCCATCAGCAGGCATTCCACAAGTTAGCATACAAAAGGGTACCGGACCGTCATACATGAAAAAATGGTCCACGTCCCTTTACTCACTGAACAAAGGAACAATACATCTGGCATACTTAAGAATAGTTCACCTCCTACACAAGTGGCCAGGTATTCCTTATAGACGCTGAGCCATCACATTGTGTAATCTCGAATGGTTCAGGTGTGGAATTATAAATGTTGTCGGGCCAAAATAATGTATTTTAAAAACTCAGAATGGTGCAAAATATATTTTCATCATACTTTCACTCTGTTGCTCATGTCCAGATGCTTCTATGTCAATCTCTGTTATTCCTGCTCCACCCAGTTGGATATGTGACTGCTGCAGCCAGTGATTGACCGTCGAAATGAGATGTCAATTGAGATGGAACACATGGAAGAGATTAACAGAGAACCCAGCATCAGAGAGGTGAGTATTATTTTTTATCATTTTACCCCCAAACTATTTATATGTGCATGCAGCTCTCCTCAGCAATACCTTTTACTTGTGCCAGTCTTTTCCTCTGAGAGATCCGCTTTGGATCGATATGCAAATGAGGTTGAAGAGCTCTGTAAATCTGAAGCCTCTGTCACTCCAGCTCTCTTCCCTACCCAGCATCTCCTTCTCTTTCTTGACTGATACCTCCTTTGCCTAAAGTCATATAGCAAAGAGGACATCAGTTTAGCAGGAAGAGATGTCTCTGGGCAAGGAATAGAGCCAGAGTGACAGAGGCTTCAGATAGTTCTTAAGCCTCATTTACATATTCAAATGCCGATTTCTCAGTAATGCAGCAAGGGACTGGCCAAATATAGATATTGGTGGACTTGTCTTTGAAAGAGCTACACGGGTATACAAATAGTTTGGGGAGAGGAATCTTGTTGACAGATTCCCTTTAAGTCTAGTAAGTCCTTATAAACAGTGGAGGAAATAAGTATTTGACCCCTTGCTGATTTTGTAAGTTTGCCCACTGACAAACATCTGAACAGTCTATAATTTTAAGGGTCGGTTAATTTTAACAATGAGAGATAGAATATCACAAATAAAATCCAGAAAATCACACTGTCTAAATTAAATAAATGCATTTGCATTTTGCAGAAATAAGTATTTGATTCCCTACCAACCATTAGGAGTTCTGGCTCCTACAGACCAGTTACCTGCATTAGACAGCTGTCTTACATTGTCACCTGTATAAGAGACTCCTGTCCACACACTCCATTAATCAGTCAGACTCAACCTCTACAACATGGGCAAGACCAAAGAGCTTTCTAAGGATGTCAGGGAAAAGATCCTGGACCTGCACAAGGCAGGAATGGGCTACAAAACCATAAGTAAGACAAAGCTGGGGGAGAAGGAGGCAACTGTGGGTGCAATAGTAAGAAAATGGAAGAAATACAAAATGAGGTCAATCCACATCGATCTGGGGCTTCATGTAACATCTTACCTAGTGGGGTACCTGGGATCATGAGGAAGGTGAAAGATCAGCCTAAAACTGCACGGGGGTAACTTGTTAATGATCTCAAGGCAGCTGGGACCACTGTCACCAAGAAAACCATTGGTAATACATTACATCGTAATGCATTAAGATCCTGCAGTGGCTGCAAAGTCCCACTGCTCAAGAAGGCATAAGGCATATGTGCTGCCCATCTGAGGTTCACCAATGAACATCTTGGTGATTCTGAGAGTGATTTGGAAAGGTGCTGTGGTCAGATGAGACAAAAATGGAGCTCTTTAGCATTAACTCAACTCACCGTGTTTGGAGGAAGAGAAATGCTGCATATGACCCATAGAACACCATCCCCACAGTCAAGCATGGTAGTGGAAACATTATGTTTTGGGGAGTGTTTTTCTGCTAAGGGCACAAGACTACTTAACCGCACAGGACAATGGATGGAGCCTTGTACCTTAAAATCCTGAGTGACATCCTCATTCCCTCCACCAGGACATTAAAAATGGGTCTTGGCTGGGTCTTCGAGCACGACAATGACCCAAAACATACAGCCAAGACAACAAAGAAATGGCTCAAAAAGAAGCACATTAAGGTCATGGCGTGGCCTAGCCAGTCTCCAGACCTTAATCCCATAAAAAACTTATAGAGGAGCTGAAGCCCCGAGTTGCCAAGTAACAGCCTCAAAATCTTAATGATTTAGAGATGATCTGCAAAGAGGAGTGGACCAAAATTCTTCCTGACGTGCGCAAACCTCATCATCAACTACAAGAAATGTCTGACTGCTGTGCTGCCAACAAGGATTTTGCCAACAAGTATTAAATCTTGTTTGCCAGAGGGATCAAATACTTATTTTTCTCTTCAAAATGCAAATACATTTATATAATTTAGTAATTTATAATTTATTTCTGATATTCTATCTCTCACTGTTAAAATTAACCTATCCTTAAAATTATAGATTGTTCATGTCTTTGTCAGTGAGCAAACTTGCACAATCAGCAAGGGATCAAATACTTATTTCCCTCCCATTCGGCTTGTTAAAAAACAAGAAAAAAACGTTCAATTTTAATTTGGATCTTTTTCTTTATGGAACCTATTTCCTTTACATTTTCATATAAATGGCTGCACATCCAATTGGAATAAGGTCTCCATTTGGGACCACAGTGCTCTGTCCTAGGCTCTGCATTTTCAACATCTTTGTCAATGATTTAAATTGAATCAGTGGAGGGTAAACTGATTAAATTTGCTGATGACCCAAAGCTAGGAGGGATCGCTAATACTAGAGAAGAGAGAGAGGATTGACAAAGATCTAAAACTGGAACATTAGCCAGCAACTAACAGAATGGTTTATAATAGTGAGAAATACAAAGTCCTACATCTGGGTGAGAAAATTACAAAACATATTCAGAGTAGGAGGAATGAGACTAGGCACCAGCACATGTGAAAGACTTGGTTATACTAATAGATCACAGACTGAACAGGAGTCAACAGTGTGATGCAGCAGCAAAAAGCAAACACCATTCTGGGATGTATTAACAGAATCATCAGCCTGGATCACGTGAAATCATTATCCTGCTCTACTCCCCTATGGTCAGACCTCATCTGGATACTGTGTCCAGTTCTTGGCTCCACATTACAAAAAAGATATCAACAAAGTGGAGCAAATTCAGTGAGGAGTGACCAGAATGGTGACCGGTCTGCAAACCATGTTCTACGAATGGTTACAGATTGGGATACACCCAGATGACACGCACTCACTGGCTTAGTAAACTTGACTTTATTCATCAAATGCATAGCGGTCCATTGTGTAGATATGGGGGAGGAGGGTTCTTGGTAACCGACCGTTTCTCGCTCTGATGGCGCTTATGAGTTCAAAGGCTGTGTACAATGGGTATAGAGGGGAGGATGGGGGGGTCTTTGGTAACGACGGACCGTTTCACGTCTTCTGTTGGCGCTTCGACAGTGGTGTAACCCGTAGAAGCGCCAACAGAAGGCGCAAAACGGTACATCGTTACCAAACCCCGCCCCATCTCCCCCTATACCTCCTGTACACAGCCTGTGAACCGCTTACAAGTACCGGTGCTGCCGTAATCTTGGGTCTTGTTATTGGAAGTGTATCTTGTGACCCAGAAGTGTGCACCATTGAGTCCCGAGGTGCCGGTGGGGAAAGCCGACAAACGGTGGAGCGGTGCTGTCCCTGAACAGAGCGGTCTCGAGGAGCGGAAGAGGAAAGTATCGTGGTAGTGCCCGGCAGCTATTAACCCATACAGGATTTGGGATTTGTTTAGCTTGCAAAAAAGAAGACTGAGATTTAATAGTGGTGTACAAATATCTGCAAGGGCTGTCACACTGTAGAGGGATCAGTGTTATTCTCATTAGCACAAGAAAAGACAAGAAGCAATAGGCTGAAACTGAATGGGAGGAGACACAGATTAGATATTAGATAAAACTTTTTGACAGAGAGGGTGATCAACGAGTGGAACAGGCGGCCATGAGAAGTGGTGAGTTTTCCTTCAATGAAATCCAGGAGATCCCTTCCAACTTTACCATTCTATGTTTATCCTGAGCTCACCTGCATCTAAGGTCAATGATTTTACTTATAAAAGCTGTCTGGATCCCGGCATCAATGGACGTACAATGGATATTCACTGATCTGTCATGTTTGCACAAATAAAAACCCGTCTGCATGCATTTAATACGGAAGCAATAAATGCTGGTGGACAAGCCCTAAGAGACAAATTGAACCCTTGAAATGCGGGATATTGATTATATAAATCATTCATTTTGTTTACTGATTGTGCCGGCACGGCAGGAATTCTCCACGTGAATTTTTTATTTGAAGTGCTCTTGTTTTACGAGTCAGACGTCGTGTTTTCGTTTCGCCTTTTAAGTTATTGAGGAACCATCTGCTCGACTCCTAAAGGTACCCCGTGTAAATTGATTACTTCCCTTGCATCAAAAGCCATATACAGTATGTGTACACTTTTTTTTTCTACAGCGCCAGGCTTTAAAATCCGCCTTTTTTTAATTTACTCAAGTATGTTAATCTATCCAGATGCATCTCTGTTGACTTGGCAGAGCGCACATCTCTAAAAAGCAGTAAGTCGCTTGCAAAATTGGCACGCAGGCGCTAGTCGTACATCATGCTTATTCCTAACCTCGGTTGCAAATGGTATATGGCAGGCTCTCCTAAATGTTCCCTCTGGTGCAGCCACCAGGAGATTCCCAGTTTGTACAATAATCAGATTGGACCAGATGGTGGTGAGTCATGCTATCTTTTCTCCATCAGTTTTTGGCTCCTCCACTCGAATTGATTTAGACGTGTATTATGATGTCATTTTGTTGCCAGTTCGACTAATTCCGTATTCTGTTTTAGTGTCTTGTATCATCCATGGACGCTATGAAAAAATGATTTAGTCCACATTCGCATTGAAAAAATGTTGGCAACGTAATTAATTTTTTCACCGTCCGCATAATATCGCAGCTGACCCAACTTTTATCATTTACGACGGCCAAGGAAGAGCGACTAGAGATGGGGGGTTAAAATACCGCGCTACCGTTGACATCCATGAAATAAAGTGTTTCTATAGAACATGGATCTTAGTTTACACGTTTAGTCATAATGCCTGGTAGAAATCGATCACGATGTAGAGTTACACCATGAAGAACGCAGATGATACAGTGTTGCGATACACGGCTTGCTGTAGTCGCTGTATAGAGACCAATGAAAAGAGTAAATGGAGCTTAACTACCACTCTACAGTTGACCGCCATGATTAACTGTGATCTTTGTTCAGTTTTTTCTGCATCTCTTCATCAGAAATGATTACAAATGTACATGATGTGCAGTATTTACCATCGTTACAGCCATGAATAATTTTATAAAACAATTGGATCTTTATTTACGCGTTTCGGGATCTAAATGCCCCTTTGTCAGAAATCAATCACAGGATGTAGAGTTACAACCATGAATAAACGCATATGATACCAGTGTATGCAGTACCACGGCTTGCTGTGTCCCCGGTATATAAGAATCCAAGAAGAGAGAGTAGAGATGGCGCTTAAAATACCACTCTACAGTTGACACCATGAAATTAAGTGTTTTAATACAACAACTGTGATCTTTATGTTACACGTTTCTGTGTCTGCATGCCTCTTCTCAGAAATTGATCACAAAATGTACATGATAGCGCAGTATTTTAAACCCCATCGTTGACATCCATGAAATAGTGTTATTATAAAACAATTGGGATCTTTATTTTACGCGTTTCAAGGTCTGCATGTCCCTTCTCCTGAAATTGATTGCAGGATATGTACATTTCTGAAGAAGGGGCATGCAGACCCCAAAACGCATAAAATAAAGATCACAATTGTTTTCTAAAAACATTTTATTTCATCGATGTCAAGGATAGCGCGGTATTTTAAACCCCATCATTGACATCCATAAAATAAAGTGTTTTATTAAACAATTGTGATCTTTATTTTATGTGTTTCAGGGTCTGCATGCCTCTTCTTCAGAAATTGATCATTGGATGTACATAACCTGTGATCAACTTCTGAAGAAGAGGCATGCAGACCCCGAAACGTGTAAAATAAAGATCACAATTGTTTTATAAAACACTTTTTTTCATGAATATCAACTGTAGCGCGGTATTTTAAGCCCAATCTCTACTCTCTCTTCCTTGGATTCCTGTATACCGGGGACTGCTGCAAGCCGTGGATGTGATACACTGGTATATATGTGTTTATTAGTGGTTGTGACTCTTTGCAACCCTCCCATGTGAGCGTGGCCATCTCTCTACTACATATTGCCACAGATAAACGCTATTGTGCGCCTTCTGTTTTTCCAATGTTTGTGTTATTTATGACTGGGCAGAATACCAAACATAGCCCGTGGGCAAGAGTGGCACTCTCCTGGAGAAAGTGAGGGTCACTTGGATTGATCTTTAACAATCCCTAAAATAAAGTAAAGATAGTCTGGCATAGGCTTGACCTTTAGAACAAGTACTCCTATGTTTGGTTATGTAATAATAACCCTCGCAGAAAGATGCGTATACAGGGGTCTAAAGGGGCTTGTATATGGTTATTTATTAATATTCTGGTGTATGTTGGGCTTTGCTTCAGGAGAACTCACTGCAGTCTTATTTGCGGATATTGAATTGACCAGTGTATACGCACCAATACTTCAAAATATCATGTTTATTGTAAAAGACACGAGGGTCAGTGGGGGCTCTCGTCTGCTGGGCCTGACTGTCTTCAGAGTGACCGCCCTAGGCCAGGGATCATTCCATTGAACGCCTGTACTCCTAGGAAGAACACTACTCGGACAACACAGGGTGAGGGTACCATGCTCCGGTAAGACTTTGAGTCATCAACAGACAACAGCATATAGTACATTGAAAGCAAGGACTCTAGATGGTACCTAGAGGACTCTAGAGGGTTGATACCCTGATGAAGGTGCCAAGATAGGTGCCGAAACGCATTGGTGAATAAAGGAGATCATTACTTTGGAACCTTGCCTTCCTTGTGACTTCTTGGGGACATCCATTCCTTGTGATTCCATTGAGACAGCAGCGCGGACCGTGACACACCATCTTCCCTATATAGGAGTATAGATGGTGAATGTGACAGTCTTACCCTTCCACTGACTTGCTTGGGATTAAAAACTCTACAATTTCATGGGATCCATGACCAACTACCCCAGTCAGCAGCACCCTGCTTTTGGTGGGCACCCCCTGATGGGAGGTGAAGACAAGTTTAGGAAGCCAACCGAGCTCAGCGAGGTATGTGACCATGTGATTGAGATTCTCCCAACCTGGCTTCTCCAAACCAATTAATGGTGTCGGTGTTGGGCAATACAGCAGTTTTGTAATCCACCAGCTGGAACCATGGTCCTTAGGCTGAGGTCCTGTACAATCATGCTGGTGAAAGGAGCAGGCCCCTTTTTATACCCCTAAACTCTGAATTTAGGGTATTGTGTCCCAGAGGATTGAGGGAAGATGACTATGGCTATTTCCTCATTGTTCGCTGGGTCAGTTATCCTCCAGGAGATGCAGACTAGTACACCGCACGGGGCTGATGCAATCCTCAATCAGCTGATATTTTACAAGTTAGCATACAAAACGGCATCGGACAGTCCCACATAAAACCCATGACCCTTCATTCATTGAAAAAAGGAAGAATATGTCTGGCATAATTAAGAATTGTTCAGCCGACACAAGTGGCTAGATATTCCTTATTGATGCTAATAGTTATAGTCACCTCATTTGGATATAACTGCATGTAGTTCACCCGTTGAGTACAAATAAGATCTATTAGGCATCAGCTACGTGTTTGCTTGTTTAGGTTTTCTCTATTCCTAGATATTGTCATTTCATCTGGACACTGTTAGGCTCCTTTCACATCTGCGTCTATATGTAATTCGCGGCGGATCCGGCAGATGTCCCCGGATCTGCCACATAATGGTCGACTTCCAGCACCGATCCAGGCAAGCCGCAATTCATTCTCTATGGTGTGAGCGGTACAGGTGCGGCAAGTGTGCTGCACTGGCAAAACTGCACATGCCGTACCTGACTACAAACCCCATAGAGAATGAATGAGCATTGCTGGATCGGTGCCGCAAGTCGACCATTATGTGGCAGATCCAGTGACATCTGCCGGATCTGCCACAAATTACATATAGACAAGATGTGTTTTCGCTGCCGCAAGTGCCGAAACCGCACTTGCCGCACCTGCCGCACACTTACCGCAAGCCCCATAGACATTGTATGGGCTTGCCGCAAGTGAACCGCAAGTGCAGCCGTTATGCGGTAATCACGGCAGTTGCGTATTTTTCACCGCAACTGCCGCGATCAGCGAAAACCGCTGATGTTAAAGGACCCTTACTTTGTAGTTTCCAGTTTTTTGCACAAGTATGGTATACCAGGAATCATCCAGGTCAGGTCTACGAGAAGTAAGGGTGATTGTATTTTCTCATAGGGGTGCCTACCCCAGGTGTAGGGAAAGGATTACTTGTAGGGTTATTGTAGGTTCAGTCCTTCTCTTTTCATTCCTATTGTTTATATTAGTTCACTCACTCTCTCTTATACATTTTCATATGTTGATGCTAGGCCTATCCCCATCAGGGGTGGTGTTTTACGAATCATCTAAGTCTTAGATCTACACCATCCCCTGTCATCTTGTCATCTAATACAGGAGGTAACTCAGGATCAGTAATGTAATGTATGTACACAGTGACTGCACCAGCAGAATAGTGAGTGCAGCTCTGAAGTATAATACAGGAGGTGACTCAGGATCAGTAATGTAATGTATGTATACAGTGACTGCACCAGCAGAATAGTGAGTGCAGCTCTAGAGTATAATACAGGAGGATAACTCAGGATCGTATGTTATGTAATGTATGTACACAGTGACTGCACCAGCAGAATAGTGAGTGCAGCTCTAGAGTATAATACAGGAGGTAACTCAGGATCATGTAATGTTATAAATGTATGTACACAGTGACTGCACCAGCAGAATAGTGAGTGCAGCTCTGGAGTATAATACAGGAGGTAACTCAGGATCAGTAATGTAATGTATGTACACAGTAGACTGCACCAGCAGAATAGTGAGTGCAGCTCTGGAGTATAATACAGGAGATAACTCAGGATCAGTAATGTAATGTATGTAACAGTGACTGCACCAGCAGAATAGTGAGTGCAGCTCTGGATATAATACAGGAGGTAACTCAGGATCAGTAATGTAATGTATGTACACAATGACTGCACCAGCAGAATAGTGAGTGCAGCTCTGGAGTATAATACAGGAGGTAACTCAGGATCAGTAATGTATGTATGTACACAGTGACTGCACCAGCAGAATAGTGAGTGCAGCTCTGGAGTATAATACAGGATAAACTCAGGATCAGTAATGTAATGTATGTACACAGTGACTGCACCAGCAGAATAGTGAGTGCAGCTCTGGAGTATAATACAGGATGTAACTAGAGATCAGTAATGTAATGTATGTAACAGTGACTGCACCAGCAGAATAGTGAGTGCAGCTCTGGATATAATACAGGATGGTAACTCAGGTCAGTACAATAGTAATGTATGTATGTACACAGTGACTGCACCAGCAGAATAGTGAGTGCAGCTCTGGAGTATAATACAGGATGTAACTCAGGATCAGTAATGTAATGTATGTACACAGTGACTGCACCAGCAGAATAGTGAGTGCAGCTCTGGAGTATAATATAGGAGGTAACTCAGGATCAGTAATGTAATGTATGTACACAGTGACTGCACCAGCAGAATAGTAATGAGTGCAGCTATGGAGTATAATACAGGAGGTACTCAGGATCAGTAATGTAATGTATGTACACAGTGACTCCACCAGCAGAATAGTGAGTGCAGCTCTGGAGGTAATACAGGAGGTAACTCAGGATCAGTAATGTAATGTATGTACACGTGACTGCACCAGCAGAATAGTGAGTGCAGGTCTGGAGAATAATACAGAGAACTCAGGATCAGTAATGTAATGTATGTACACAGTGACTGCACCAGCAGAATAGTGAGTGCAGCTCTGGAGCATAATACAGGAGGTAACTCAGGATCAGTAATGTAATGTATGTACACAGTGACTGCACCAGCAGAATAGGAGTGCAGCTCTGAGTATAATACAGGGGTACTCAGGATCAGTAATGTAATGTATGTACACAGTGACTGCACCAGCAGAATAGTGAGTGCAGCTCTGGAGTATAATACAGGAGGTAACTCAGGATCAGTAATGTAATGTATGTATACAGTGACTGCACCAGCAAGAATAGTGAGTGCAGCTCTGGAGTATAATACAGGAGGTAACTCAGGATCAGTAATGTAATGTAAATGTATGTACGAGCAGAATATTGAGTGCAGCTCTGGATGTAAATAAGATAACTCATGACTAATGTGTAATTGTACAGTACTGAACAGAAATATGTCTGGATAAAAATAATTGTAGGTAAATTCGTCTCGAAGTAATGTATGCACAGTGACTGCACCAGCAGAATAGTGAGTGCAGCTCTGGAGTATAATACAGGAGGTAACTCAGGATCAGTAATGTAATGTATGTACACAGTGACTGCACCAGCAGAATAGTGAGTGCAGCTCTGGAGTATAATACAGGAGGTAACTCAGGATCAGTAATGTATGTACGAGCAGAATATTGAGTGCAGCTCTGGATGTAACATAATATTACTGTTCATTGACTATATGTGTAATTGTCAGGTTTGATAAGACAATATTGTGGGATTAAAATAATTTTGTAGGGTAAATTGTCTCTGAAGTAAATATGCTTTTGTGGATAGTGAGATCTCACATCAATTACATTTCCCCCTATTTGATGTGATGATTTATACAACAACATTTGCAGTCATTTAGCTCGGCCTTCTTATATAATTGCTGTCAGGACCTTCGCTGTAAATCAGGAAATGATTTTTGAATGTTTCACAATTTCCTATAATTAAAGTCACTTCCCGGCTTCATCGTAGTTAGAAGATTCTATGTTTGGGGACCTTTTCTTTCTCTTCACACAAAGACATTGTACACAGTAATGTCACCTGTGAGGCCAATGCCTCTTTACATTAGATTGTGCCGTGCTCCACCGGGACCTGGGCTGATATAACCCCATCTTCTAAAGTCACTTTCCATACAGTAATTATATATATTTTTCCATCTTAATGGCACATAAAGTGACTATAATTACTCTTAGCGATTATGTAATAATTGTGAAAGCTACACACTGGTGTGATGCCTTCAATAGTTCACAATCTAATATAACAAAGACTTATGAGTTCTACAGAAACTTGATCTAAAGATACATAAGACGTTTTTAAAAGGGTTGTCTCATTACAAACACTCGTGACATCACTAGGATATGTCATCAATGTCAGACCGGTGTGGGTCCAACCAGCGTGACCTCTCCTGATCTCTAGAATGAAGGTTCAGTGGTTCAAATAAAGTTATGTGCTAATTTGTTGCCCATTCGTTCCGCACCTGTCACCATCCTGGATTTTGCTTCCCTCACCCCGGTCCGCTAAGCTTTGTTCTGCTTCATGGTGGGTTTTGCAGATGGCATTGTGTGATCATATGTGATCACCTGCCTGGGACTATATGAGGATCACCAAGACACACACCTCTAGTGACCTGACCCACCCCAGGGCCGTGGTGTACCTGGTACCGGGCGTTGATTTGCTGGGGAATGTCACGGGCGGCGTGTGCCCGGTCCCATGGCCCTGGCGGTCGCTGAAAAAGGGGGATAAAAATAAAAAAGGAAAGGATTCGTGACGCCACCTATGGTATCCGGTAATGATACCAGCGCTGCTTCCAGACCTCCGGGGTGACGATGTGCAGCTAGTTGGTAATGCTCCCCGTAGGTGGAGCGGAGTCCCCGGGGCAGTGATGGAAGAATAGAGAACTCACACAGGAAGGCGACTCGTCAGGTGGAGATGTAGGCTAACAGTCTGTGGGATCAGGAGTATGGCTCCTCCGGCGCAGGCTAATAAACACATCACACAGTCTTGATCTCTAAACTGGGTTTTACTGGTGACTCAGGCAGTAAACTGTCTTTTACACACACAGTTCTTGAGTATTGCTGGCCAGAGGATTAGGATGTTTCACTAGGGACCCTCTGTGATGTGCCTGCTTTTCTTTTCATCTGTCCTTACATTTCTGCACACAGAGCCCACCGCCGGTCCCCACGGATCCTTACGTAGTCTAACGCCCCTTGAGCCTCCGGTGTGGAGTCTGTCACCTTTGGGTCTACTCTTGGAGTCTCTTGCCTCTAGGCTTCCTCCTGGAGTCTGTCGCTCTCCGTATCTCCTTGACCCTATGCGGGGCCTTAGCGGAATTATGGCGGGGTTGCCGCGACCTCTGAAGAGGTGCGTGCCGTCCGGTTTCTGCGGCTCGGGATGAACAACCGCACCGCCTCTGAGCCAGTCCTCTGGTGTCGGACTGGCCCTCCTGGTTGGTTATTACTGGGGCACTGCTATCCTTCATGACCCTAGGGTCCCTTCCTCCAGGACCACCTCTCCTGAGGTGTCCTCCTCTGACTCTGTCTCCAGACTTTCTGCTCTTCTTCCCACTCTTCCACTACTCTGCCCTGAAACTCCTCCCACCGGGACTGGGTCTCCTAGCAGAGGATTTAACCTGGAGTCCCCTGCTCTAGGTGTGTGGATGCATGTAATGAGGGTCCCTGATTAACATCCCACTCCCCTGGCCACAGGGTTACTACATACTCTGGTCCGGGTGCAGTACCCCTCCATTGTGTCCCGATCAGTGGGGCGCCAAACTAGTGTTACTATGTTCTTTCTGCTTGCAACTTCCAGTACCTCTGCTACCTGTCTGTGGTCTCTTGGACGTCTGCTTCTTGTCTGCGATCTACAGAATCTCTACTATTTGTCTGTGGTCCCCAGGATTTCTACTACCTGTCTGCAGCCTCCAGGACCGATGCAACCTGCGTGTGGTGTCCACGACACCTCTGCTACCAGTATCTGGTCTCCAGAATCTCTGCTACCTGTCTGTTGTTTCCAGAATGTCTCCTGTCTGTCTGTGGTTTCTAGGACATATCCACAGTACCCCTCTAATCTCTGTCTGTGGCTTCCAGTACCTCTGTTATCTGTCTATGATCTCCAGTACCTCTGCTATCTGTCTGTGGTCTCCAGGACCTCTGCCACTTGTCTGCGGTCTCCAATACGTCTCTTGACTGCCTGCAGCTTTTAGTGCCTCGGCTACCTGTCTTCAGTCTCCAATATGTTTTTTTGTCTGCCTACAGCTTTCAGTACCTCTGCTACCTTTTAGTGGTCTCCAGGACATCATCTGTCTGCCTACAGCTTAAGGTATTTCATCTACCTGTTCTCAGTCTATATGAGCCCAAATACTTGGTGAATTTTATGAACAGCGAGCCCTTTATTTGCATGTCTGGTCGACTAGAGCCTCCTGGAGGTGAAACCCTGGCCTAAAATCCACTATACACATTAGAATAATGTAGGCTGGACTGTCTGAATTCAATGGGTGTGGTCAACATTCTAATGTGTGTTGTGGTTCTGGACAGATGATTGTCTGGGAAAGGGAGGTTAGAGTGGTATTTCCATCTCCAAGACTCCACTACTAATGTGATCCCCTTTCATTTGTTGTACCTATTCTTAACTCTCACTTTCCCAATATACTTCTCCTACCTACCTGCTACTGTAAGCTGATCTCGAAGAGGCTTGTAAGCACCTTTACAGTTGTTGTAACTTTTATCCTTCCGGTCTGGGGACCGGATTTGGACCAACTGAGCAGGGCACCTAACTATTGGGGGCTGGAGGAGAGTAAAGTGTGATCTGGACATGCGTGCCAAGACTGATGTCCCTCACAGAAAGGCAGTTCCGCCCTCACCAGTGACGTGCCCTGCTCAGTTGGTTCGATTCCAGTCACTAGACTGGAACACTCAAGCTAGAACAGCAGTAACGGTATTTATGAACTTCAGAGAGATCGGCTTACTGGAGCAGAGTAGGTAGCAGACGTATATCGGGAAAGTGTTAGTTAGGACAAACGAAATGGGGTCACGTTAGTAGTGGAAAACCTCTTTAAGTCACTATTATGGCACCGACAGCGGTGTAACTAGGTCTCATGGCGCTTGGGGCAAAGATTTATTTTGGCGCCCCCCCCCCCCCACTCCCACGTGATGACCAGGGTGCCGCCTGAGCCAGAGTAGGTGAGGAGCGGGGGGTGGGAGAGCTGTCAGTTTTCACCCCTGCAGCCTTAGGGGAGGGGGGCAGTCAGCTCCGCCGCCCCGCACCGCTACCCTGCACTGTATCAGCGGGACTTACCCACTGGAGCTGGCTGCTGCGCCCATCACACAGGAAGGAAGCCGGAGTGTGATGCTCGTGCCGCCCCCTTCTACACTGCCGCTCCCCCTGGCTGCTGCCGCTTGGTCCTCAGGGCTCACGGTGACAGAGCGGCCCAGGTGATGGCGCTGGCGCCCCCTCTGAGTTGCGCCCGGGGCAAAGGATCTGGCTGCACCCCCCCAAGATATGCCTTTGGGCACCGAGCAGAAGAAAAGGAACACTTTTAAGAGACTATTTTAAATTTGAATCCAAGAAACAACCAGATGATGTTTCTCTTTGATTTCGTAGCCTTTACATTATTATCTTGCGGAGATTATTTGCTTAATACATTACTTGAAGGCAGTGGAGGCACTTGGACTTTCTTGGGTCTCCTCATTCCGCTACACAGGCATTTGCAAACCCTAATATAAAAAATATATAGAAAAAAAAACATTTTTAGATACCTAATAAAAACCTATTATTACTATTATCATCCCCATAATCCATTCTATACAGCACCGCCCGGATTCCAGCGTCCTCTATGATCATACACAACACATTACCCGGACAATGAAGGCGCGATGTGACGGGTATCTACTCGTTAAAGCTTCCATTGTAAAGAGAATAGATTAGATTTTCCCTGTAACGGGCTGTAAAGACTATTCCAGCGCTTATCTAACAGGTTTACTTCTCAAGGCCTCCGCTGCGTTTCATGTCACAGTTATCTTCACCGCTTTCTATATGTGTTTCCATTTTAACACATGAATTGACCTTAAAGGCAGATGAACATTTAACCTTGATTCTTCTCTTGTAAATGCGAATTGAAAAAATATCCTCGTCAATGCGCTGAGGAAACTGCAAGTGCGCCTGGTCTCTAATTTACAGATAAAGCGTTGCCGAGGTTCTTGCATTGACTCTTTGCCCCATGGAAGAAAACTGATAAAAAATAGCCATCTTATCGGCAACCATGGCGTATCTTTGGTCAGTAAGTTAAATGAATGGTGGTGTGGAAATTGCCCTGTTGGGTTGACTTATGATGATAGCCCCAGTACCTTAGCACTTGACTCTACACATGCCAAATCCGTATGCCCTCTTCTGTATTGTGTAGGTGCCTTAGAATCTATACATACCACTTTTCCATTCTTTAAAGGGAATCTGTTGCTATGTAATCAGAGAGCAGCATGATGTGGAAGAGATCCTGATTCAAGTGATGTCACTTTACTTGGATGTGTGTTGGGAGTTCCCATAAAATCAGTGTTTTATCAGCAAGAAAAGATCACTAGGACTAGTTGCCACCTGCTATGTAGTCCTCCTCTATGTAACCCCACCCACTCCATTGATTGGCGTCTTTCTGCCTATGTATAGTGCACACAGCTGCCAATCAGCGGTGTGGGCGGGGTTACACAGAGCTCAGTATTCAGAGAAATGCTACATCTGCTGCAGAGATCTTTTCCAAACTTGTACTGAGCAGCTCAGTAAGTGACACATCACTGGAGTCAGGATCCCTGCCCTTGTGTTATGCTGCACTCCGATTATATGGCAAAAATCGCTGAGAGAAATTGAGCTATAAAGCCCCTAAGGCTGCGTTCACACATTGCGTATTTTGCCGTGCTTTTTTACGCGTGCTTTTCAAAATACGCAATGTGCCTTTTGTCTGCCTGCAAAGTGAATGGGAAATTCACTTTGCAGTGCAGACATTGCGTAAAAATACGCAGTGCGTTTTCCGGGAGAAAACGCAGCTGCGTAAACAATTGATATGTCAATTGTTTACGCAGCTACTTCTGCGTATTCTCCCAGAGGGGAGGAAGAATCCTGCTTCCTCCTCCCCTCTGTGACAGCTGTGGCCGCCCATTAGATTTCACAGTGTATTAATATACACTGCGAAATCTAAATTAAACAAAAGCAAGTGTCTGAAAAATAAAAAAGAATCAATACTTCACCTGTCCGACGCCTTCTGCCGCTGTGCGATCCCCGGTTCTAAGTCAGATCTCTTCTGACAAGACCTGTGGTGACGTCAGAGGGGGGCGTTCCCGGGCACTCGCGGTCATGTGATATCACATGACCGCGAGCAGCCAATCAGCGATGGGACCGCCCCGGGAACGCCCCCCCTCTGACGTCATCACAGGTCCTGTCAGAAGAGATCTGACTTGGAATCGGAGATCGCACAGCGGCAGAAGGCGTCGGAGAGGTGAAGTATTGATTCTTTTTTATTTTTCACACACTTGCTTTTGTTTAATTTAGACTTCACAGTGTATATTAATACACTGTGAAGTCTAATGGGGCGGTCACACATGTCACAGAGGGGAGGAGGAAGCCGGATTCTTCCTCCCCTCTGTGACATCACTGCGCTTTCTGGGGGAAAAAAAGCGCAGTGTGTGAAATCCCCTGCGTATTTTGCTGCGCTTTTTTACACGGCCGAAAAACGCGGCAAAAAGCGCGTGCAAAAAAGCGCAGCAAAATACGCAAATGTGTGAACGTAGCCTAAAAGTGAAATTGTGAAATGCATAAAGGACAAGTAGCGTAGTCCCATCACAAGGATTATTATAGTAACATAGTAACATAGTTTTTTTAAGGTTGAAGGAAGACTTTAAGTCCATCTAGTTCAACCCATAGCCTAACATGTTGATCCAGAGGAAGGCAAAAAAACCCATGTGGCAACACTAAGCTCCACATTGGGGAAAAAAATTCCTTCCTGACTCCAGATACGGCAATCAGACTAATTCCCTGGATCAATGCCCTATCAAAGAATCTAGTATGTATAACTGGTAATATTATAGTTTTCAAGAAAGGCATTCAGGCCCTTCTTAAATGTTAGTAGTGACTCCCTCATTACACCATCATGTGGCAGAGAGTTCCATAGTCTCACTGCTCTTACAGTAAAGAATCCTCGTCTGTGATTATGATTAAACCTTCTTTCCTCCAGACGTAGAGGATGCCCCCTTGTCCCAGTCTCAGGCCTAAGAGTAAAGAGATCATTAGAAAGGTCTCTGTACTGTCCCCTCATATATTTATACATTATTATAAGATCACCCCTAAGCCTTCGTTTTTCCAAGCTAAATAACCCCAAGTTTAATAACCTGTCTTGGTATTGCAGACCCCTCAGTCCTCTAATAACCTTGGTCGCTCTTCTCTGGATCCGCTCTACTTCAGCTATGTCTTTCTTATACACCGGAGACCAGAATTGTACACAGTATTCTAAGTGTGGTCGCACTAGTGACTTGTATAGAGGTAAAATTATGTTCTCCTCATGAGCATCTATGCCTCTTTTAATGCATCCCATTATTTTATTTGCCTTTGCAGCAGCTGCCTGACACTGGCCACTAAATGTGAGTTTGTCATCTACCCATACACCCAGGTCTTTTTCAGTGACAGTTGTGCCCAGTGTTTTACAATTAAGCACATAATTATACCTTTTGTTTCCTCTGCCCAAGTGCATGACCTTACATTTATCCCCATTAAAGCTCATTTGCCATTTATCAGCCCAAGATTCTATTTACATAAATTCTCCTGTAATATAAAAGTGTCCTCCTCTGTATTGATTACCCTGCAGAGTTTAGTGTCATCCGCAAATATTGAGATTCTACTCTGTATGCCCCCTACAAGGTCATTAATAAATATATTAAATAGAAGCGGGCCCAACACTGACCCCTGTGGTACCCCACTGTTAACTGTGACCCATTCTGAGTGTGTTCCATTAATAACCACCCTTTGTTTCCTATCACTAAGCCAGTTCTTAACCCACTTACACATATTTTCCCCTATCCCCATTGCCCTCATTTTATGTATCAACCTTTTGTGTGGCACCATATCAAAAGCTTTTGAAAAGTCCATATACACCACATCTACTGTATTTCCTTGGTTCAGTCATCACGGCCACTAAATTTTTTACAGTCAATGAGGACGTCCTTCAAACTCCCAATTCATTAATTCATTCAAGAACCAAGCTTCACTTAAGGTGGCTTCACAAATTAGATGATAGCTGATCATTCCGTCCATCCAGTGTGTGCGCAGTGGTTTCGTCTTAGCCCCGAAAAAGGAGGGTTGGGCATATTAGATTTCAACATGCCCAATCCTTTTTTTCTTAATGCAGATAACATGATCAGAGATGTCTAGTAGCACCTACTCCCCTCTCCACATTGAGAGATGATGTACTGTACACTCCTTCGGTCAAAGTGAGTATAAAAGAGCGAGAAAGAGGCAATAGTTATGAGATTCTGTAGACGGCTATCTAATATGTATAGGTGTTGTGTCACGCTGGTGGGTGTGGACCCACTTCGCCATGGGGCCAGGCTTATCTTGGAGTGGTGTAACTAAGCGGCCACCTCGTCTTTAATAGAGCCACTGATGGTGTTGATAGGTTTGTGCTGGAAGGTAGCTGCCAAGTGCCACTCCAGGGCAGGACCTAGTACTGTGACTTTAATGTAGTTATGGACTCAGATGCAAGCAGCATGGCTGGAAGAGGCAGGCATTCTGGTACTGGCAGGCAGGCTGGCACTGACAGGTTGTGGAGTCGGAGCTGGAGTCAGAATCGGATTCAGGGATATTGAAAAGTCTGAGTTGGATGTTTGGCTTACCGACTCCACAGCCCTGGCATTAAGTAGCTAGTGTCTTCCAGCCATTGGTCAGGGACACTTAAAGAGTGTACGTCCTAAGTGCGCTCCAGGGAGACCTGTCCTGCATGTGCAGACCCCCGGTGGCAGTAGCCGCACCAGTGAGGGCCAGAACAGACGCCATAGGGCGGCCAGAGGGATAGGTTCATCAGTGTCCTTGCTGCAAGGACACTGGTGCTACTCTCTGAATGACTTGTAGAGCATAAAATTGTAGTGTTGAAGGTTATTTGCAGTAATGTGCACTATACACCATGTTCCAAATTATTATGCAAATGTTCTTTTTCTCTGATTTTCCTTATGGTCGGTGCAAATGACAGTCAGTGTACTAAGTCATCACCCGTTAGAGAGTATACATCAAATTTTATTGAAGAAACCTCCCAATGATAACAGAATAATCACATTCACATTCACTGAAATAAAAAGCAATTTAAGTCCAAAACATGCTAACAGGCCAAGTTACATGTTAAAATAGGAACCCTACTTTAAAATCACCTTCACAATTATTTAATCCATTGTGAGTTTCTGCAGATTTCTGCTTGTATTTCTTTGCATGATGTCAGAATAGCCTCCCAGAGCTGCTGTTTTGATGTGAACTGCCTCCACCCTCATAGATCTTTGGCTTGATTCTACTTCAAAGCTTCTCTATAGGGTTGAGGTCAGGGGAAGATGGTGGCCGCACCATGAGTTTATCTCCTTTTATGCCCATAGCAGCCAATGACACAGAGGTATTCTTTGCAGCATGAGATGGTGCATTGACATGCATGAAGATGATTTTGCTCCTGAAGGCAGTTTCTGCTTTTTGTATCATGGAAGAAAGTTCTCAGTCAGAAACTCTATATACTTGCAGAGGTCATTTTCACACCTTCAGGAACCTTAAAGGGGCCTACCAGCTGTTTCCTAATGATTCGGCCTAAAACATGACTCCTCCACCTCCTTGCTGACGTCAAAGCTTTGTTAGGACATGGTGGCCACCACCAACCATCCACTACTCCATCCATCTGGACCATCCAGGGTTCCTCGGCACTCATCAGTAAACAAGACTGTTTGAAAAATTAGTCTTCATGTATATCTGGACCCACTGCAACCGTTTCTGCTTGTGAGCACTGTTTAGGGGTGGCCAAATAGTAGGTTTATGCCCACAGCAAGCCTTTGAAGGATCCTACACCTTGAGGTTCGAGGGACTCCAGAGGCAGCAGCAGCTTCACATATCTTTGCTGGTTTGTAAGGCCTTTATAGCAGCTGCTCTCTTAATCCGATGAACTTGCCTAGTAGAAACCTTCCTCATTCTGCCTTTATCTGCACGAACACATCTGTGCTCAGAATCAGCCACAAATCCTTCACAGTACGATGATCAACTTAAGTTTTCAGTGCAATATCTAATGTTTTCATCTCTTGTCTAAGGCATTGCATATTTGTTGCTTTTCGGCAGTAGCGATCCTTTTTCTTTCCCATGTTTACTTGAAAACTGTGGCCTGCTTAATATTGTGGAACACCCAGTTTTCCTTTTATTGGGCTCACCTGCCAAACTAATTATCACAGATATCTGAGATTGATTTCATGCTCCAAAGAACTCAGAGACACAATACCATCAATGGGTTTAATTGACAAAACAAAACAAAACAAAAACCCTATGACACTTAAAACCAATTTGCATAATAATTTGGAACAGGTTTAGTTGTGGTCTCCCTTCCAAAATCAATGGTTCTGCGACAGATATCTAATGTGTATGGACTTGTTCTTAGGACCAGACTTGTAGTGTTGAAAATCATTGACGGTAACTAGCAGGATAGATGGGGTCTCCCTTCCGGTGGTTTTCTTTAAATGTAATTATTCTAGACACATAAAACCCTTCCTTACTCTCTGGAGAGTATGGATCAGTTGGCTGACGCATTATTTTCCCATCAGACATTTAATAGAGACCATGGTGGTGTTTGTATGTCTTCTCCTGAAATTAATGACATTAGATAGTATGGAACACACGGATCTCAAAATCTCGTCTTATTTAATTAGCTGTCATGTTCTCGAGGCTCCGTCACCGATCTGTCCAAAAATATCATGTTCAACTCATTACTGTGAACTAAATTGGATATGTACACCTGAAGATAAATGCCAGTAAATAAGAGGAGACCAGCGTGTCATGGGGAGAGATGGGTCATCTGAATTATTAAAAAATTATTTTGCAAGGTGACATAAAGTTTCTTCTTGGTTACATTTTGCTGACCACAGAAAAGTTTCTACAAATCAATCTATTACTGCCCCCCTAGGCTAAAGGGGTGGTCGGTCACCTAAAATGTCTACCTTTGTAATTAGCTTTTTTACATAATACCCTACACTTCTCCCTACCAAGCCAAACTCTAAGGCCAGTTTCACACTGGCGTTTGCAAACGCAGGCACCGAACGCAGCCAAACGCTTGCGCACATGCGTTCCTATGTTTAACATGGGAACGCATGTCCCTGCGTTTGGTTGTGTATGCGCTCGGATGCGCACAATTTGTGCACCCTCCGAGCGCACTCTGAACGCAGCCCTGTTGCTTTTTTGTGCGGTCACGGGCGCTTGATTTATCTGCAAGCGCACAAGCCACGCATAGAAGTCAATGGATCCGCAGTGTCCTCCGCATGACACCGCAGGAGAACGCTGCGGATCTCATTGAAATATCTCCCAGTGGCCGCCGGTGATCATCTAAAGCCGCCACTGATCTCCCGCCAGTGTCAGTGGGGAGAAACAGCTGATCTGACAGCTGTTTAAATCTCCCGCGCTGACACCGAATAGGCGAGGTTGGCGTGAGAGATTTGAAGCAGCGATCAGCTGTTTCTTATCTCCTGCACCGATATCACCACATTCGGTGTCGGCGCAGGAGATTTAAACAGCTGTCAGATCAGCTGTATCGTCAAATCTCCCACGCTGACACCGACGGGAAATCAGCTGTGGCCGGGAGGAGGAGATCTGCCGCTGATCTCCTCCTCCCGGCCGCCCCCGAGATAGCTGAATGGCTGGCGGGCTGCATACTAATGTGAACGCATGCGGAGATTCTCCGCTGGTTTCACATCAGTATGGGCTGCGTTTGCGTCTGCATGCCATACGCATGCAGACACAAACGCAGTGTGAAACCACCCTAAATGTATTTTTTTCTACTGCACTTTGTGATGTTTAATTTGAGAGGAGTTTCAGTACGCTGGGGCTGCACTCACTCCCTGCAGCGTCTATAACCCTTCATGTTTAATTTGAGAGGAGTCTCAGGAGGCTGGGGCTGCACTCACTCCTGCAGCGTCTATAACCCTTCATGTTAATTGAGAGGGTCTCAGAGGCTGGCTGCACTCACTCCTGCAGCGTCTATAACCTTCATTTAATTTGAGAGGAGTCTAGGAGTGGGCTGCACTCACTCCTGCAGGTTATAACACTTCCTAGAACAGGACGTCACCAGGAGCAAACTGCAGTTACTTGCTTTTTGCATCTCCGTCCTCTGAAGATGTCCTGAATCCATGACGATAGATGCTGTGGGAGATGTGAGTGCAGCGTCAGCACTCTGCATCTATCTCTACTACCTCCAGAGGTAGGGATAGAAGCAATGAGTGACACCAGAATCCACACACTGCTTTCAACCAAATTGTCATTTGGGGGCTACATTTGTGTCACGGCTGATTCCAGCACTGCCCCCTGCCGATATCTTTTACATTTAGAAACTACGGGACTGCAGAAATAAAAGCTGAGAGCCGGCGCTGCACTCACATCTCCCACTGTCTTTATCATGGTGGATACAGAATGTCTTCAGAGGGCGGCAATACAAAGGCCTGTAGTAAGTACCGTAACTGCAGCGCTGCCCGATGGTGACGTCTGGGGGGGATGATACGTGCTGCAGGGAGTGAGTGCAGCTCCAGCCTCCTGTGATGTCACATTTCGGACACCCCTCAAATGAAACGCCACAGAAAGTGCATTTAGGGATTAACTACTTAGGGTTAAGTGTGGGATATTGTATAATAAAATAATTACAAAAATGGCTAGGGAGTAAAGATAGATATTTAGAAAATACATTTACAGTAGTTTACTTATCCATATACATTCCCTCTTCTGCAGTGAATATCGCCACTAGATTTCCACAGGGCATAGAAAATCTGTCTGTGCAATCTTTACATTTGGAAAATCTGTAAAACATATTTTTATACATAGGATCCATTTCCAGAATATCATTATGAATGATTTTATTTTTTGAGATTTCAGGACAACGATGTGGTGAAGAATTGTGCACTGATATTTAAGGCCCAGTAAAATTAACAATATCACTTTGTCACAGTCTTTGTCGGGGAAGGGTTAATGTCACCCCAGCTTTAGTCACAATCCCCTTTATCTAACTGATTCAATTTTTTAATACACAGGCTCTAGCAGGACTGTTATGCTAAGTTGCAAGTTCAATGCTAGTGCTTACCTTTCCCCCACCGAGTACCATATGTCTGGACAGGAAGCAACGTCCCGGTTCATGAGGATCGTCTTCTGGTGGTGCTATTCGGTGTTTGGTCATCGGGTTCCTTTTGGAGTCGGGATTCGGTCTTCTGAGGTCAGTATTCTGTTCTTCAGGTTCCTTCTGAGGTCTGTATTTGATCTTCAGGTTCCTTCTGAGGTCTGTATTTGGTCTTCAGGTTCCTTCTGAGGTCTGTATTTGGTCTTCAGGTTCCTTCTGGGGTCTGTATTCGGTCTTCAGGTTCTTTCTGAGGTCTGTATTTGGTCTTCAGGTTCTTTCTGAGGTCTGTATTTGGTCTTCAGGTTTCTTCTGGGGTCTGTATTTGGTCTTCAGGTTCTTTCTGAGGTCTGTATTTGGTCTTCAGGTTCCTTCTGAGGTCTGTATTTGATCTTCAGGTTCCTTCTGAGGTCTGTATTTGGTATTCAGGTTCCTTCTGAGGTCAGTATTCTGTTCTTCAGGTTCCTTCTGAGGTCTGTATTCGATCTTCAGGTTCTTTCTGAGGTCTGTATTTGGTCTTCAGGTTTCTTCTGGGGTCTGTATTTGGTCTTCAGGTTCCTTCTGGGGTCTGTATTCGGTCTTCAGGTTCTTTCTGAGGTCTGTATTTGGTCTTCAGGTTCCTTCTGAGGTCTGTATTTGGTCTTCAGGTTCCTTCTGAGGTCTGTATTTGGTCTTCAGGTTCCTTCTGAGGTCTGTATTTGGTCTTCAGGTTCCTTCTAAGGTCTGTTTTGGTCTTCAGGTTCCTTCTGGGTCTGTATTTCGGTCTTCTGAGGTCAGTATTCTGTTCTTCAGGTTCTTTCTGAGGTCAGTATTTCTGTCTTCAGGTTCCTTCTGAGGTCTGTATTTGGTCTTCAGGTTCCTTCTGGGGTCTGTATTCGGTTCTTCAGGTTCTTTGTGAGGTCTGTATTTGGTCTTCAGGTTTCTTCTGGGGTCTGTATTTGGTCTTCAGGTTCTTTCTGAGGTCTGTATTTGGTCTTCAGGTTCCTTCTGGGGTCTGTATTCGGTCTTCAGGTTCTTTCTGAGGTCTGTGTTTGGTCTTCAGGTTTCTTCTGGGTCTGTATTTGGTCTTCAGGTTCTTTCTGAGGTCTGTATTTGGTCTTCAGGTTCCTTCTGAGGTCTGTATTTGGTCTTCAGGTTCCTTCTGAGGTCTGTATTTGGTCTTCAGGTTCCTTCTGAGGTCTGTATTTGGTCTTCAGGTTCCTTCTGGGTCTGTATTCGGTCTTCTGAGGTCAGTATTCTGTTCTTCAGGTTCTTTCTGAGGTCAGTATTCTGTTCTTCAGGTTCCTTCTGAGGTCTGTATTTGGTCTTCAGGTTCCTTCTGGGTCTGTATTTGGTCTTCAGGTTCTTTCTGAGGTCTGTATTTGGTCTTCAGGTTCCTTCTGAGGTCTGTATTTGGTCTTCAGGTTCCTTCTGAGGTCTGTATTCGGTCTTCAGGTTCCTTCTGAGGTCTGTATTTGGTCTTCAGGTTCCTTCTGAGGTCTGTATTTGGTCTTCAGGTTCCTTTCTGAGGTCTGTATTTGGTCTTCAGGTTCCTTCTGGGGTCTGTATTCGGTCTTCAGGTTCTTTCTGAGGTCTGTATTTGGTCTTCAGGTTCCTTCTGAGGTCTGTATTTCGGTCTTCAGGTTCTTTCTGAGGTCTGTATTTGGTCTTCAGGTTCCTTCTGGGTCTGTATTCGGTCTGGAGGTTCCATGTGGGGTCAATATTCAGTCTTCAGGTTACTTCTGGGGTCAATATTCAGTCTTCAGGTTCCTTCTGGGTCAGTATTCGGTCTTCTAGTTCCTTCTGAAGTTTGTGTTTGGTATTCGGTTGCTTTTGGAGTCGGTGTTCAGTATTCGTTTTTGGGTTCCTTCTGGGGATAGTATGACTTAGACCTTCTAGGGCAATCACAGTTACTCTCCAGCAATAGCCACTGTCGACCCGATCTGCTTCTTACCGTCTGCTTCCTTGCACGTCTTGGTGCCAATTCCTTAACTTCTCTGTGGTCCCAGACTTTTATACTTAGTAGCCATGCCACAACTACCACCTGACCTGGCATCTCTCCAAAACTCTTGAGGAAACCCCTATATTTTTATTGAGCTTCTATTTAAAATTCAACATCCCTAATCCTTTTTTTTCTGACATCCTTCTTAAAGTCAGACAACGCATCTAATGCACATAACTGGATAAAAAATAATGTATACTAAATATTCGCTCAACGTTCATTCGGCAGAGGCCTGGAAATGAAGAGTTGAGCATGTTGAATTTTAACATGCTCAATCCTTTTGATCTTTTACAAGAGGTAAGGCTTTTGGCAGTGGTTTATTCCCTCTTCTTATTGAGAACACATTCTCGCTTTCGGCCAGGGAGCTGTTGACCCAACCTCATCTACTGAACACGGTTGACCACATCTACACCATAGAAAGTGAATTGACTCCAGGTTCTACTGAATCTCTATGGAACTTTGTAAAACATGGCTCTTCATTACTAGGGTAAGCCAACTCAAGGGTCTCCATGTCAGAATAAGACCTAAACTTTTCTTTCGTTCTCTATGTGGAAATGTCAGCTGCTCCAAATAAGGAGTTCAGTGACATTTACAGGAGATCGGCATGAAACCTGCATGTTGGATAGTCATTTGCTTTGTATGCCCAGATACATCTCACTTAAGAAATGCCATATGTGGAGCATGAAAACTTTATTATTTATACGCAGGCTAAGTAGAGGAGGCGCAGAATGGTCTTCTGCACGTGTTATAATTGTTTTGATAAGCAACAAGCTCATATACATCACCTATATAATGCAGATCTGGAAAACCAGCGGGAGTCGTCAACGCATTGTACAAAACACAAGATTGTTCACAGCCTTTGCTCCTGTTGTTTGCAGTGTCTTGTGTTAATTACAGAGAATGGTAATATTGGGATGACAGCTCTGTGGGCTGCAGCGATTACCTTTTTATTCTGTTGTCAATCACTGCCTGTTCTCTGCCGGTTGAAATCTTACATTTGCATTCTCCTTCACCGCGTTTGCATTCGAAGCTGTAATATTATTTTCTCTGTTCGTTTTTGCACCCTTGTATTTTTCATCTTTGCTATTGATTGTTCAGCATTGGATATAACGTCATATGCCAACTTGGGCTGCTTCACCTTTAAGGCCCCGTCACACCTGGCGACGGGGCTTGAGTTGGCGGCGACTGGCGGGTGTGCGCACGTTTTTGGCGCCCGCCAGCGTCGCTGTCCCCCATTTCATACGGGGCGACATCTCCAGCCCCGCGCTGGCGAAGCTGTCAGGCGGCATCGCCTCCAGGGTGTCTGAAATCCCCAGCGGCGATGCAGGACAATGGGAGCCTATGGCTCCCATCGCCTGATAGGTCGCCGGCGGCCGGTTACATGGCGATGTGTATACATCGCCCCATGATGGTGCTGGTGCAGAGCACTGCTCTGAAACCAGGCGACGCCTGGCGGCGCTGACAACGCCCCTTTACATGAGGCGACGTAGGGGAGATGTCGCCACCGATAGGCCACGCCCCTACGTCGCCTATCTTATCGGCAGCTGATGTGGCCTGGTGTAAGGGGCCTTTAGTGTTTTTTCTTTGGGTAGGGATGTTCTTCCCGGCCACACATTCTAGTATGACTTCATTCATAGAATGGTAGAGTTGTAAGGGACCTCAAGGGCCATCAGATCCAACTCCTTGCATGTGACCCGGTCTCCAACCATGGTTGCTGTAACCACAATGCAGAGTACTAACCACTAAACAGTCTCTGCAACATTCTCAAGCCAGATAGGCATTGTACTTACAATCTTCTGAGCCGTAATCAGATGTATTATCCAATGCACAACTGGCCCTGCTCATTGCACCACTGGCCAGATAGAAGTAATTGGGGCATAAAAAGTAGTAGTCCAGATCAGCTGCTAAACAATGCCGCTATCTGCTCTGTACATTTATTATTTTATTTAATTTTCTTATATAAAGCCACTAATTGCGCAGCGCTTTACAGACATCATCATTGTTGTCCACATTGGGGTTCACATTCTACATTCCCTGTCCGTATACCTTGGGAGTGTGGGAGGAAACGCACGTGATCACGGGGTGAACATACAAACTTCTTGGAGATGTTGTCCTTGGCGGGATTTAAACCCTGAACCCCAACACTGCAAAGCTATAGTGCTTAGACCCGGCTGTTACCAGAGCAGATAACGGGGAATTGAGGTCGGACTCTACCAGTTCTCTACCGATGACCTATTCTGTAGATCGTCATTTTTAACTGAGGGACAACCCCTTAAATACTGGTTATCAAGATTATGATGGTACCTTGTGGGTGGGGTTGGTGCCCATACAGACATGAACCAACAGACATGTGACCACTTCTGTAATGCTTTAGCATAATAACATGTCATTAGAAGCAAGTATCACCAAATACAACTTGCCTACTGTGGACACAACATACGAAAGAGCAATTACTGGAGAAGACATCTAAGTAGAGAATAGAGGAACAAGGCGGTGAGGTAGAGAAGCAACCATTACTGATATACAGATAACGACGGAGAAGACCCTTGACTTCTGGCTGCACACATTGAACTTTAGCAGAGCGTTCCATCTATTAAGTCACTATGGTTCCAGATCGAGCTGACGGCTGTTAAATTGTAAAATAATATAATGCTTTGAAATACAGGCATACTTTTAGATAGTAAGATCCCTATGATTGACTGGATGTTTATTGAGGGCTGACTGAGGGACCTTTCTACATCTGTTAAACGCCAGTTGGAATGGACCTAAGATCTAAGATGTTTAATGATTGGATTGACTTTCGTGGGATTGTTCAGTACATAGTACTGTAATCTTTTCCTCAAGCCCTGCTATAAAAACACACATCAGAAGAATTTCCCTTTAGGGCCACCATACAAACCTAGTTAAGACGTCTTTATTTGGGGAAGAATAGATTATTTCTTCTTACTGGGATACTGATTTAAGGCAAGTTTCACATTGACATGTCTGACAATGTTTGCCTAGGACGAAGTGTACAACGATCCGCGCTGCTGAAATGAGAGGGCCAAACCATGGGCTGGTGCGCCGATGCTCTTTATTCCTTCTCCAACGCGTTTCGGAGCCTGCTATGCTCATTCTTCAGGGATTAGCAATATATGATATATATATATTGATATAATGCTAATCCCTGAAGAAGGAGCATAGCAGGCTCCGAAACGCGTTGGAGAAGGAATAAAGAGCATCAGCGCACCAGCCCATGGTTTGGCCCTCTCATTTCAGCAGTGTGGATTGTTGTACACTTCGTCCTTTTTGGGATTTCAGTTGGCATACCGTTTACACATGGAGTGTGGATCCTGCAGCAGGTTGTGGGGCACACAACCTTACCAGGTGAGCACCCAACTTTATAGCAAAACCCAGCTATGATTGAGATAAGACCTTATAGCGCTTTGTTGTCTCTCACTTTCTAAATGTTTGCCTAGGACATATACATTAAAGATATGTACATCTGTCTGAATTTCGACATACATGAGCAACTATGTCTAAATTCTTTTTTAATTTAAGTCTCATTTTTTAATTCTTTTTCAACTACTTTTAACGGTGCAGACCGGAAAATGTATTGTTTTTAAACATGTTGAAACTTACCACTATATGTGTCAATAGGATTCTCATTGGGAATAAGAAAGAAAAATACATATACGTTTTTCATGCTTTAACCAAAAGAAACGTGGTCAACTGCATTTTATTTTTACATCCTATGTAAATCTGATGTCAAGCTTGCGGGGGTGAGTGTCTGGGAGTGGACCCACTGAGCAGTGACCGAATGATCACCACGTGGAGGAGCAAATCTGCACAACCAACAAGACTTCTACTAAAGCCACAGGAGTTGGAGATAGGGTCAGCTGATAGGTGATCGCCAGCTAGAGCTCTAGCAGGTCTCGATACCACGACAGCTGACTCGAAAGGTTTGGCTCTAAGGGTACCGTCACACCTGGCGATGTTGGCGGCGATTTTGTAGGCGACGCTAGGGGTGGCCTATCGCCGCCGACCTCACCAATGCGTCACCCAATGTGACTGGGCGAGGGCAACGCACTTGAGTGGTCACCTGGTTTCAGAGCAGTGCTCTGAAACCAGGCGAACATTCTGGGGCGATGTGTACACATCGCCCTATGTAAACGGCCGACGGCGACCTGACAGGCGATGGGAGCCATAGGCTCCCATTGTACTGCATCTCCGCTGGGGTTTTGACACACCCTGGTGGCGATGCCGCCTGTCAGATAGCCGATGCATTGCCGGAGGTGTCGCCCTATGTAAATGGGGGACAGCGACGCTGGCGGGGTGCCAAAAACGTGTGCCGTGGCCTTAAGGGATGGGTAGAGTAGGGTTTCTGAGCAGGTGCAGCTGATGCTCGCTAGAGGTGGAACTTAGCAGTAGTGGATAGAGGCAGATGGTATCTGGTGCAGGCTGGTTCAGACTGTGGTGCGGACTGTAGGGAACTCTAGGATGGGGGGTATGAGAAAAGGTATACAGGCACAAGGTGCAAAGGAACGGTGGGACTAGCAACAGTCTCTAGGGTTAGACATCATTGCTCTGGCACCTCCGAATGGGGGATGGTGCCTTAAATATCCTGTGCTCCTCAGTCACAGGCTGAGACGCACTTCCACGTGAGGGCGCACTGGGCATTTAAGAGTCATGAGGATGCAGCATGCCCTGCCTAAGCACGTTCCAAGACACCTGTGAGCAGGAAGACACTGATGGGGAGTGAATAAATGGCTCGGGACCGCTGGCGGGGTGAGTATGCTGCAAATATCGGTCTCCCTGCTACGTCACTGCGGTTATAGAACACCTGAACTTTTTTTTAACATACATTTTGCCTATTTCAGTCTATGGATTTGCTACCTTGTATGGTTTTTGCAATTCAGGTGTACACGCCCAGTAGAATGGATTGTATAATTGTGAACCTTGTCTAACTTCTGGAATTTCTGGAATAAAGTATTGTCAATGTTTGAAGGTGAAATGAAATGAGCAACATTTTCCAATTGTATTGGAGATACGAGGGTGTTCTTGGATGTCTCTTATAAAGGTACAACCAAACCAGCATCGGATGAAAATACAATGTCGGGAGCCCAGGAACGTTGTGATCATCTCATGTCAGATTTGCCTCCATTAGAAAACAATCAAGTTCTCCTATTCATTGACTACAAATTGATGGTGGGTTACACACACCAATCATTGTGTCCAATATCTGAACAGACTCTGGTTGCAGTGAAATCATGGACACATAGTTCCATTTTGGCTGTGTACAACATGGAGCAATGTGTCCATGATTTCACTGCAACCAGAGATCTGTTCAGATATTGGACACAATGATTGGTGTGTGTAAACACCATGAGACCTTGAAAGAAAATTGGAAAACTGTGTAACTTTTCATCATACAATAGGAACACATTTTTTGTCAATCTCGTTGTGAAGTTTTCTCAATATACCGACTTAAAAATGCCTTAATAACCCCGGTGAGAGAATTCATCTTTTGCCTCTGACCGTCTGTCTACTTAATTATCGGAGAATATCTAATTGTTGCTCTGGAAATTAAACTGTCGCCTTTGGGGAATTTAATGAAGAGAACTCCTTTTGGAACAATTATCCAGTCAATTAATCACTACATTTGCAAACAAAAATACTGTACTCCAAGTGCCCATCATATCCTGGAGATATAAAACCAGACTTCGATAGTTCTGCTGGATTATAAACTTCAAGAAAAAAAGCAAAAATTAGCAAATGCCTAAAATAAATTACATAAATTGCATGATATTAAAATTGGGTACTTGGTTAACATTATTTTGATCAAAAAAGGGTCAAGCTGACCCATATCGGGACGGTCCTAGCGTTAACTATTTAAAACCTTACCGTATGTCTGGTGACCAAAATGGATCATAAACTTGCGTGGGTATTAATATACATTGGTATATAGGCAGTGTAGCTCTCACCACAGTGCCGGCCTCTCCACTGCATAGAGACTGGTGTACTCGCCTTCCTGGCAGTCCCGCGCATCTGCTACTTCCCGGGGTCTGCACACGCCACACAGGTCTCCTGGGAGCACGCTTAGGTCGTGCATGTGACATGCCAACTTTTCTGAACGGGTCGGCACACCCTACCTGGAAGTGTGAAGCCCAAAGAATTTAAGGCACCTTCCCCTCATGGAAAGTGCCTGAGCCATGTGGTCAATTGCCTAGAGATACGCTGCAGTTGCCGTCTCCTGTGGTCCATGCTTCCTCCTAAACCATGTTTGTGTCCTAGTGCCTAAGCACCTGCATGAACCTGCCGTACCACCGTACCTTCTGTACTGGCTGTGCGCCAATACCCACTGCACATTCCAGAATCAACCTGCTGCCATACTCACTGTATCAGCCAGAACCAACCCTGATGCCATACTCACTGCACCAACCAGAACCAGCTGTGCTGCCATACTCACTGCACCAACCAGAACTAGCTGTGCTGCCGTACCTTCTCACCCGTCATACCTGATGCAACAGCCGTACAGTCTATGACTGCACCAGACCAGAGACAGCCTGCATCAGTGCATGTGCCAGCTGTCAAGGTATTGAGATCCCCTGTAATATCACTTGACTACTACCAGCTCAAGCTTTAACCTCACCATCAGATGCTCCAGTAAAGATAGGTAGTCGCTTAGTTATGCCCCTCCAGGCCGAGACAGGTTCTGCGCCCATGAGTCCACTCCTCCACTCCATTTGCAACCGCGAGCATTACAATGAGTTAATATCAGCTTCATTAATTAGAATGTAGAGCGTCAGACTAGCTCACATAGCATGGACCCATCTGAACAAGGAGGTCATCCGGTAGGTCCAAGCTATGGCACAGTAATAGAAAATGATAATAATGCAAATCTTTTTCTCTAGATTTCAAAATATATACTGTATACATTAATAAATAGATCTATTAAACTGGATGGGACTGGTGTACTTAATGTACAATGTCCGGTTAGAATTACGGTATAATCCTTGATAGTTTTTCCGCTTAATTAAAATGAACCTTTATGGGTTGATAAAATGCTTGTCTTGATATCTGGATTACTTACTTTTGAAAGTAAGCAGACCAGCCTCATCAGGTTTAAGAGATCTATTCATTCAATTACATCTTCAATTTGTTTTATTAAAAGGTCCAAATGGTACTTTGATATCACTAAATAAGTTGCTATTCATGTTGGACTCTTTCTGTAAAAAGAAGAGATTATGTCAAGTTGACAGCTCAGGAGTCTATGGTATTTTAAACATGTTTATTTTTCTGTACCAGCAAGGGTTAATGTCAGTTTTTCCTTTGCTGGTAAGTTGCTGCTGTCTTGGTTAGGTGATGCGGTTTCATGACCACCCCCCCATCCTTTAAATGATCTCATGACCCATCACTGGACATTAGGTTCATACGCTGCCTGACAATTTTGCCATCCGTCTGTGTGGGATGTGTGCAGCTGCTGCAGTTCTTAATGGTGCCGCCTTTTCTCAGTCTTGGAGTTTGGCAGCACATTTCGGGTCCCGTTGTATCTTTTGTTGTTTCCCCTGTCTGTTGTCGCATTCCCTATGTTGTAATATCTGCAGTGGCGAGGCTAATGTCCTCACAGAACGTGCACTAGCCAGTTTATTCTAGGTGCCAGGGTCGAGGCACATGATGGTGGCGTGGGAAAGCACCCTCTTAGGGCTGTTAGGGCAGGAAGGGACAGACATAAGCCAGTGTCCCTATGATTAGGGCCTTCCTTTCTGCTGTCCCTCTGTCTTGCAGCGTGCAATGAACATTTCCCCTATTCATACACTACAATTGTCCATCTGTTCCGATATCCATTAACTGCCAAAACTTTTTATAGCAACCCAGTAATGAGAGTGTTCAAACTCCCTGCAGCGCCACAACCGCAAAAATCAATATATATAAGTTCTTTTAAATTTTGATTTCTTTACCTTCTCTTGACAAGTGAAAAGTATTGCAAAGCCTGGTAAGATGTGTATAACACTTTGAAGTCTCCAAGGACTGTATTGAACCCCTTTCAAGCCCTCTAATTCAATCGCAACCTTAGGTCCCTCTTCACATGTCAGTGTTTCCGATACATGTGGAATCTTTTTTTTCATGGTTACCACAAGTAGCCATTATGAACTATAGGGATCTTCACATGTTTATGTTTGCACCCAGACTGTATGTTCGGAAGAATCACACACAGACATGTCCGCTTTGTTTTTGATCAGCACAGATGACAAGGGTATAGATACAGCACAATTTCCTATAATACTGGCTGTATGATATCGGCTTCGACCCTGGCTTCTGCTTGAAACAAAAAATAATTTCCTATAATACTGGCTGAATGATGCCAGCTCCAATTCTGGCATCTGCTTCACACAGAAAAGTTTATTATAATACTGGCTATATGAGATCAGCTCTAATTTTGGCTTTTGATTGACACTTGAAAGAGTTTCCTATAATACTGGCTGTAAGAAGATATCAGCTCCAATTCTGGCTTCTGCTTGAGACAGGAAAAAGTTTAATGCTATGACATGCAAAGTGGGCACTCTAACTGGCTAATTGAAAGCCTTACTACAGCTTTTTATTGTTTTTTTTTTTTTTTTATTTCACTGCAAGAATGGTGTTTTAAATGTAAGTTCCCTGTCCCCTGTGTGATACTCACCTTTTGGTGGTTCATCTTTTCTATGGGTGTTCCTGTCACCTTGCGCCAAAAAGTGACCAGCCGGCAGCTCCAGTGCTTCAGAGGCGCCAGAGGTCAAAACTCAATACATCTCTGAGAGCTCATTCTTTCTCTCTTATGCCCCCGTCACACCTGGCGACGGGGCTGGGGATGTCTACGTCGGAGACTGGCGGGTGTGCGCACGTTTTTGGCGCCCCGCCAGTGTCACCGTCCCCGTTTACACGGGGCAAAACCCCCAGCCCCGCTCCAGCGAGCTGTCAGGCGACATCGCCGCCGGGGTGTGTGGAAAACCCCAGAGGTGATGCAGGACAATAGGAGCCTATGGCTCCCATCGCCTGACAGGTCGCTGGCGTCCGGTTACATGGGGCAATGTCTGCACATCGCCCCATGATGGTCGCCTGGTTTCAGAGCACTGCTCTGAAACCAGGCAACCTTAAGGGATGCATTGAGGTCTTATGGTGAAACTCCAGACTTCCGGCCAGTCACAAAGTATGGGCACAGATTGTTGCATTGGGATTGGAGTGGCATTGGTAAAGTATGAAAACCCAGAGGCGATGCAGGACAATAGGAGCCTATGGCTCCCATCGCCTGACAGGTCGCTGGCGTCCGGTTACATGGGGCAATGTGTGCACATCGCCCCATGATGGTCGCCTGGTTTCAGAGCACTGCTCTGAAACCAGGTAACCGCCTGGCACCGCCGACATCGCCCCTTTACATGAGGCGACGTAGGGGCGATGTCGCCGCCGATAGGCCACGCCCCTACATCGCCGATGTAATCGGTGGTGATGTGGCCCCGTGTGACGGGGGCTTAAGGGATGCATTGAGGTCTTATGGTGAAACACCAGACTTCCGGCCAGTCACAAAGTATGGGCACAGATTGTTGCATTGGGATTGGAGTGGCATTGGTAAAGTATGAAAACGTCTGAGGGTGAGTATAAGAGTAGGGTGGGGGATGTAGACTTAAAGGACCACTTCAGGACTACCTCCCTCCATCCAAAGCTTTAAAAACTGAGTCAACCCACTTTTTTGTCCATCCCTCTTTGACGTTGCAGGGACTGGTTTAGCTATTGAATCGAACAAGTCGGCAACACTCTATTTTGCACAGCGCCGATGATATCGTTACATAGGCTCGACGCAACAGAGGATTTCCTAACAAACCTGGCCCGTGTGCCGCTGCTGGTATCTGGAGATGGCAGCACCAATGTCAATATTGGTGTATTAGGGAGTTGTGTATATTTTTATTTTGAATGTGAACAGGTCTGTATATAGCCAGAGTTATTAAAAAAAAATCCACACAATGTAGTATATCCAGGGGGACTATTCAGGGAATGGATTTGCAAATTATTTTTGAGCGGTAGCAAATAATATTTTCTTAAATACGCATTCTCCTGGCGGGCCGGTGAGGGGAGAACAGCCATTATGGTCAATATGTGTAAATGGAAGAAAGCCACCAGCCTATGGGAGCACGATTACGGCACAAAGCAAACACATTTTTCACATTGTAAACCCTCGCGGAAGACATCATTGTGTGTCACGGGGTTGAGATTTTATCCTCGGAGTAAAGCTTGTAACCATGGAGAAATTTGCCTGTTTCTTTAGAACAACTCATGTTAATCTGTTTTTTTTTTCCCGCTGCCTCTTATTGCTTGGCCTCAACTGGATATTGCATTATGAGGGAAGGCTGCGGAAATTGTGCATAAAAATATATATAAAAAAAAATGAGAGCAGAGATTGAGAAATGTCAGTGCCGTTGGTAATATTATCAGTTTATTCAGGCCAAGAAGTAATTTTCTGTTTGCATGATGAGACATATACTTCAAACCTGCGCGTTGGGTTTCCGAGATAATCTTTCTTAAAAGGTCTGACAAGACTAATCTTCTTACAATATTTTGCATTCCCTTAGCTATTTTGTAATAAGTGGAATTAAATTCTACGTGCCGGCTGCAGCAAAATCCGTACAGGAAGATAGTGATGGAAAACGCATCTTTCCGGTTGTGCCGCGTGATCGTTGTTGTTAGGTCCCCTGGCACCGCTTCCCAGATTACCTCTCCCGGGTCGGCATCTCCTGCTCCTCTGCCGACTGGGCATCCGGCGTCCAGGCGTGCTGTGCCTCGGAGCCATCGCCTGGTTCCCTTCCTGTCAGCTAACCTCCGGGCTCACACATGAGCACATTACTATGGTCGTATTCATGTGACCAATCAGCGGCGCACTAGGTGCACTCCTCCCCTGTATCTCTAGGGGCTGGCACGGTCCAACCTGACACTCCCCTTGACCAATAGCTGCTCTTCCTATGGTATAACAGGCCACCTCCACTGATGGGAGGTGCCCGATTATTGAGTTTGTTGAGCTTCTACTTTGCTGGCTGTTGGTCAGGTCCTCCTCGTTCTCTGTTACTTGGAATCGTTAGCTGTGCTCTTCCCTGATAGCACCATTCCTGCACTCCTAGCCTTGTACCCTGTTACTGGGAATCCTTAGCTGTGCTCTTCTCCGGTAGCACCATCTCAGCACTCCTAACCTTGTGGCCAGTTACCTGGAATACTTCACTGTGCCTTAGTATAGGCTAACCTTACGAGCCGCCCCCCTGGTACTAGCTGCTTGTGGTACTTAGACCCCCTGGGCTTGCCCCTGACAATCCCTGTATAGGGGTTGAGTAAACTAGGATCAGCTCACCCAGGGGAGTTCGGTACCACGGCCCAATGTGCCACTCTAGAGCGCCTTCCCCCGGAAGCGTGATCGTTGTGAGATGTTCCCATTACTGAAGTCGAGAGCTGCATTCACACCTAAGTTGTAGTTTCTATCAGGGCAGTGGAGTCGGAGTTGATGCTATTTTGGATGGAGTCTGACTCTGAGTTGGATGTTTGGATTCCTGACTTCACAGCCATGGTTGTGGACTCTGAGTCGTGGATTCGGGGTCTGAGTCGTGGATTCGGGGTCGGAGTCGGATGTTTGGCTTACTGATTCCACAACTCTGGTTTCTGATGCCCTGCCGGTTCCATTAAATGACAGATGCTATTGATGCTCTTTGTACTTTTTTTTTGGTCTTATGATGGACTAAGTTTTGCCGAGTTGTCCATTGTTTTGAAGGGAAAAGTAGTGATTATGTTGATGACTCATATTTCAAAAGAAACACAGAGGTGAACAATGCTGTGTTCTGTATTTGGTTGTCATTATTGTGTTGATGACCTTTACTTTTTTTGTTGCCTATCCTGTTTGCCGTGGACGTAGGGCCTTACCTACGTTGAAGAGGATACCCAATCTGTAGGGAAAGGAGAAACGTCACCACCTGACACCAACTTGTGTCTGTACCCTGCACTCCCTAACATCTCTAAGCAGGTCCATCCCCCGCTGCTGTCACGTATCTAGTCCCTATTTGTATTTCAACTCACCCTGGCTAGTACGAAGGCCGGTGAGTGCACTAGATCAGTCTTCCCCAATTCCAGTCTTCAAGGGCCACTAACAGGGCAGGTTTTCAGGGTTTCCTTATTGCACAAGTGTTGGAATCATCACCGGTGCAGGTACTTAAGTTATCACCTGTGAAATACTAAGGAAATCCTGAAACCATGCACTGTTAGTGGCCCTTGAGGACTGGAGTTGAGGAATAGTGTACTAGACATAACATCGGCAATAGTCAGACGTGTGGGAAAGTAAACAGAGGAACACAGACGAGAGGATATACTTCTACTTCAAAGCTGCAGCCAGACACCAGGGCTGCAGGCAATAGGACTCCCAACAGCTAGAAGAAGCTTCCTACCTCCAAGATGGTCAGTTCAGAATGAATCTATATTATTGTCGGCCACAGGTGATGGAACAAGTGACTTTTTAAGGTGAAGGGGGGTGGTCACAAACTGGCTGTGCCTGAGATTTGAGTAACAAGGAATAACCAGCAAAGGAAAGATTCCTTAACCCTTGCTGCACCAAAAGAAAGCAACTACCGGTACTTTTAAGACCCAAGACATTGTGATAATCTGCTAATAAAACCCTGATTGTATTGAAACTATAGTAAAATATTGGGCAGCTGACCCATCACTGGAATCAGGTTTTCGGCCATGTAGCTCTCACATTAAAGAGCAAAGAACTTCTAACAGTTTCCCTTTAAACGTATTTTTGCATAGTGGACAACTTCCACTTTCCTATCTTATTTATTGTAGATTAATTAGAAAAGTGCCACTCATTTTTTTTTTAATTTTAGATGTCAAAAAACTAGGGTGACGGATTTCATTAATTTTCCCACAATTTTATTTTTTATTATTATTATTTTCGACTTTACAAAATGTTCAGAACATCTAGATTTGGCAAGATAGTGAAGAAGTAAATTGACACTTTTTACTAAATCTAAATTTTTTTTCTCAATTTTAATTGCCCCAAACAAACCTTTTGGTAATTTGGATTACCTGATCTGCAATATTTGGCCCATGGCTCCCCCTGCATGATTGGCCCATTGGGTGTTGGATTGTCACATTTTTAGTAGCCTATCCCCTTGCGTCACCAGTATGCCTGCTCGTTATCGGTCACCGCAGCCTCCATGGCCGGCTTAGCGCAAGCTGGAGCTGGCCGTGTGTCTCTATCGGAAGCTGCTTTCGCTGAGCCATGCCTCTTTCCATTGTGTTGTACAATAAAGTCCCGTTTCCTTCGTTGATTACTCAGATGAAAGCTTCTCTGAGGCTTCATGTATAAGATAATGTTCAGGAGAACAGTGTTTTTCATGTAATACATTGTAAAAACGAGAGCAATTTTGTGCCGAGAAGAAAGAGCTCAACTGTAAAGTCAAGTAAGGTGACCTTATTTAGAAAGTAATTAAACTACGGAATCGGGCAGGAATTGCACCATTAGAGAACAAGTTCATTCATGTCAGCCCAGCGATGAGCCGCGGAGCAGCCCATGTAGTTTTTCCGCATTCGACCCTTTTGTATTGTGCTCCGGTAGCCGCCGATGCTTTGTGTCATTCCGGCTGTCAGCGCGCTACGGGCCGCCGGTTCAAACGCCAAAGACTAATCACAGACCTAATTAGCATTTTTCAGCATTTTGAAAAGCCACAGTCACTTACAGATATGTAATAGATTCTACGTATGAAATGGGTTTCACATCGGTGGTTTCATTTCTATTTTGCTCTCTTTATGCAGCCTGCAGTGAGGCACATTCAGGTCTTTCTTTTACTGAATAGTGGGATAGAATTTCTTGACTATACAAAAGATCGGGGGGTGGAACAACGCAAAGCTAACACAGTACATTCAAGTTTACATTTCTCCGGTAGAGGGCAATGTTAGAGGGTCTTACATCAATTACTGACCTCCCTAAGAGCAGGACTGTGGAGTCAGTAAGCCAAACACCCAAACTCCAACTCTGCCTCTCTCTGACTCTTCAATTTCCTTAAATCCAACTCCACTAAAATGGACTCCCGACTCCACGACTCTGGCTCCATAACCATGGCTGTGAAGTCAGTAAGTCACATATCCGACTCCTCAATTTCCCTGAATCCGACTCAACCAAAATGGGCACCAACTCCGACTCCACAGCGCAGCCTAAAACAGGGAAAAGGAGAGCTCATATTTGTAATCCACCACATTACAATCAGTCCAAAAGTCCAATCAGTTTACTTTTGGCATGGAAGTATAGTATTCCAATTAAGTTTTGGAACAAATTAAGCCAAACATGTCAATTGGAGCAAGGATCTCCAAGCTATGACTTTTCTACGCATCCTACAAAGAGAGAAATCACTAGAGAAGAACATCATGGTCGGAAGAATAGAAGGAACAAGGCGAAGAGGAAAACTATCAACCTGATGGCTTTATAATATCAAGATAACAGTGAACACGCTGGTGGACCTAACTATGCTTGGTGAAGAGCCTGGTGGACCTACCTATACTTGGAGAAGAGGCTGTCTACTCTAGGCTCAGAGTAGACGCTGGTGGACCTATCTAAGTTTGGAGAAGACCCTAGAGTACCTATCTAGGCTTGGAAATGGCCCTGGTGGATCTATCTAGGCTTGAAGAAGGCCCTGGTTGGCCTACCTAGGCTTGATGAAGACCATGGTAGACCTACCTAGGTTTGGAGAAGGCCCTGGTGGATCTATTTAGGCTTGGAGAAGACCGTGGTGGACCTTCCTAGGCTTGGAGAAGACCCTGGTGGACCTATCTAGGCTGCACAAGATCACTCTTCCGACATATTATTCGTCCATCAAGTTGCCATGGCTTGAAATCGAGCTGAAGGTCTTAAAATAAAAAAATATATAATATTCCATAAGCAACCTTCAACTGTTTCGCATGTAAGAATGCTTTCTCAAGGCGTCCTCTTGATAGGACCTTGAATAAGTGTATTTACCTGCGAAACAGCCAAAGGTCGATTTTAAGAAAATATACTTTCTCCTATCCATGAGTAAAGGAAACTGAATGGACATATGGGTCAGTGCTGTGGATTATATTCCCTGAAATTGGATTATTATATGGATCTGTTTTGTATCTCTAAGCTTCACTGAGGGTTACTAACTCAGTCACGAATACCTGTACCTTTAAAGAGGGGTGTTTCTCTTATTGTCATTGCTGCCTGTAGATAGTCCTGGTGAATTTTCTCCTTCCTTGCCTCCAGTTATGTAGGAGATCCTTTGATTAATTGGGCTTTTGGACTGTTTGAAATGCCTTAAGGTTTGCCCCCTTCAAACTTTCTTATTCTTTTGCATGTTTGTCACACTTAAATTTCTCCGATCACTAAACAAATGTAAATATTAGACAAAGATAACACGAAAAAACACAAAATACAGTTTATAAATGAAGATTTTATTGTTAAGGGAAAAAGAAATCCAAATCTACAGGGCCCTGTGTGAAAAAGTGATTGCCCCATAAACCTAATAATTGGTTGGACCCTTAGCAGCAATAACTGCAATCAAGCGTTTGTGATACCTGGCAATGAGTCTTTTACAACGTTCTGGAGGAATTTTGGCCACTCATCTTTGCAGAATTGTTGTAATACAGTCACAGTGGAGGGTTTCCAAGCATAAAATGCCTTTTTAAGGTCAAGCCACAGCATCTCAATTGAAGTAATGTCAGGACTATGACAAGGTCAATCCAAAGTCTTAATTTTGCTTTTCTTAAGCCATTCAGAGTGGACTGGCTGGTGTGTTTGGATCATAGTCCTGCTGCATAACGTGTTCTTCATCTTGATGTCATGAACAGATTGTTGGACATTATCATGATTTAGACAGCAGAATTCATGGTACCATTTACTACAGCAAGTCTTCCAAAAAGCAAAAATACAGTCCCAGAACATCACACTACCACCACCGTATTTTACTGTTGGTATGATGTTCATTTTCTGAAATGCTGGGTTACTTCTATGCTAGATGTAACGGGACAGTCACCTTCCAAAAAGTTCTACTTTTCTCTCGTCAATCCGTAGAGTATAATCCCAAAAGTCTTGAGGACCATCAAGATGTTTTCTGGCAAAACTGAAACGAGCCTTTATGTTCTTTTTGCTTTTTGTTTTTTCATCTTATAACTCTGCTACGCGGCCATTTTTGCCCAGTCTTTTTATTATGGTGGAGCCATGAACACTGACCTTAACTGAAGCAAGTGAGGCCTGCAGATCTTTTGAATGTTGTTGAATTTTATTTTGTGACCTTTTGAATGAGTCGACGCTGCGCTCTTTTAGAAATTTTGGTCAGCCGTGCACTCCTGGGCAGGTTCATCACTGTTCCATGCTTTTGCCATTCGTGGATAATGACTCTAACTGTGACTTGCAGGAGTCCCAAAGCTTTAGAAATGACTGTATAACTTTTTCCAGATGATAGATCTCAATTACTTTATTTCTCATTTATTTCTGAATTTCTATGGCTAACGGCATGATGTCTAGCTTTTGTGGATCTTTTGGTCTACTTCACTTTGTCAGGCAGGTCCTATTTCAGTGATTTCTTGATTGAGAGCAGGTGTTGGCAGTAATCAGTACTGGGGGGGGGGGCTAGGAATTTTAACTCTGCTTCCCAAAGATGTGATAAACCACAGTTAATTTAGGTTTTAAGGGAGGGTAGGCAATCTCTTTTTCACATAATGCCCTGTAGTTTTAGTATTTTTTTCCCCTTAATAATAAGGACCTTCATTTATAAACTGCACTTGTGGTTACGTGAATTATCTTTGTGTAATATTTAAATATGTGTGGCGATCTGAAACATTTAAGTGTAAAAAAAAATGCAAAAGAATAAGAAATCAGGAAGGGAGCAAACACTTTTCACACCACTGTATGTGCCTTCAGAAAGAAGGGTGTATCATGCTGCCAGACATCTCTCCCTACAAATAAAGGGATTGAAATGTGACATTCAGATGGTCAACCATCATTCCCCATAAGGAAAGGGTCAAGAGTCTTGTTAGAATAAGCAGTTTGGCCTATATACTTTCATGTGTTTGGCCAGTTTATCAATGAAGAGTATACCAACGCTAAATGATAGGTCGGGAGCTCTCGGACCCTTACTGCTCCTGATAATATAGGACATCACACAGATCATTTTATTTTGTGTAGACGATCAAATCTATATTCTGGACAGACAGATCTTGAAGGACATAAAAATCGTGCAAGAGATGGTGACGACATCCACTAATCTCTGAACAACGTGAACTGGCCTTCCGTATTATCACTGAAAAAGAGACAAGGATAACAGAAGTTCTGGTGCCAGTGCACAACAGCTGTGAAGAGGCGGATGGCTTGCAACGGTTCGTGGACTTGAAATCGTGGCTGTGGAGTTGGAGTCGGAGTCGGTGTCCATTTTGGATGTAGTCGGAGTCTGATTCAGGAAAGTTGAGGAGTCGGAATCGGATGTTTGGCCTACTGACTTCACAGCCATGGTTGTGGAGTCTGAGTCATGGAGTCTATGTCCATTTTGGTAGGGTTGGAGTCTTGAGTTGGTATCAGGTAAATTGAAGAGTTGGATGTTTGGCTTAACGACTCCACAGCCCTGTCTCTAATGGATAGCCAGGATGCAAATGTAGGTTGAGTATTGGTATATGTTCAATACCCAACTTGTGAGGACAATAAATACCCCTTACCCCACGTTTTTCAAGTTTAGAAAAATCTCTTTTTATATGCCCATTTGGGAATTCTGTGTTAATAGAAGGATGCCCTCCATTCATTATCCTCAAAGTGGAGAGAAACTTTCTGTAGGGACCTGTCCTATCATGCTTTACACCCACTCATTGGATTAGTTAGGCTGGTTTCACAATACCAGTATTTAGAATCCAGGGGATTGCGGGTAAAGCCTGCATCCCTCTGGAGCACCCCACAGTTGTAAAACCCGATGCACACTATATGCACCCGCAATGGTATTATCACTGATCCGTCTCACGAATCAGTGATACCAGTGCACGAGCATCCAGTTGTAGCAGGTTGTGTTAGTTTTTAGATGGATTTGGTAGAAAATGACATGACCCCTAGTGGGTGTGTCATTTGAAACTGGGTTTTGGCATGATCAGTCAATAAACCTGGATCCAGCGGGATCCGGATTCCGATGGATCCGAGTTCCATAGAGCACCATTATAATTTAACCCGCATTACCCCAGATCCAGGTGTTCTCGGCTTTTAAACGGTCACCAAAAACATGACAAACTACGTTTTTGGTTTCAAATAAAAACCGTGGACACCCGGAACCAGAGGGAAACCTTAAAAGCCAGATGCACCCGCAAGTTCCTGTGGCCCCATTGAAAGTCAATGGGGCAGAAAACGGATCCGGTTTCAGCTGGATTCACGCAGATTGTAGTGTGAAAGCAGCCGTACTGTGTTGTACCCAATTTCCCTCATGGTGGCGCTGCAGGGAAATAAGGCACTTACTGCAAGGTTTCCCAATAGACATCAGCTGATCATTGAGAGGACACTTTGTGATCAGATTACTGTCAGGAAACCCTTCTAAGCGTTTTTGCTGATGTGCGGCAGATCCGGCAGATTTACCGCATCTGCCGAATCGGCCGTTCTAACGGCCACACTTGAGGCGCCCATCCGGCAAGCCCCATGCATTGTCTATGAGCATTGCGGTTGGTCGCGGCAAGTGCGGTTACGCTGGATTGGCCAGCGTTTTTTTTTCGCGGCCACAAGTGCCAGATCTGCCGCACCAGACCGCTAGCCCCATAAACAATGCATGGGGCTTGCCAGATCCACAAGTCGGCCATTAGGCGGTTGATCCGGCAGATGCGGCACAGCTGCGGATCGGCGTACAACAGCAAAACGCTGATGTGAAAGGGGCCTTAGGAATAAAGTCCTATTGGAACCAGTAAGGTTCCAGCTGTTTATTTGAATGTATTGGCTGAACCACCCTGACCCGATGAGACCCTTGCCAAACTTTTTCATTTTAATGTCCTTGAGGGCAGCCCCTGAAAAGTCTGACCGCCTCGGTTTTGGGTCACGTCGTTGTTTTTGGTCTCTGTTATTGCTGGTGTCATACCTGGTATACACCACGGGAGAAAAACAATAAAATATAAGCCGGCAGGAGAGACAGAAAATTTAATCTATATTTCCTCCCTGTTCTAATTTGGGTCAGCTTGCTCCTCTCGTATTGACAATTCCCAAGTACACGAGCAACATGAAGCACAGGATTTGGCCTCCAGCCATAGCCATTTTAATGACAGAAATGTGATTTGTTTTGTGATAAGAACCGTCGTGATTGGAAATGTTTTAGCTAGATGGAGGATGTGACAGGAATAGTGTTATCTGTGTATCTCAATGATTTGTGTTTATTCCACATTTATAGACAGGAAAGTTCTCATTATTACAAAGGTATTAAAAAATAAAAAATGCCCCTTCCAATATGTTGTAGTGACCCCACCCTGGGCTTAGTTACGGTTCCCACATCTTTCAGACATTTGTGGGATAACCTGTGGTTGGTTACAATGTGTTACATTGAAAAAGTTAAATGAAAAAAAAAAAAAACTACCAAAGTTAAAAACTTAAAACATAAAACACTAAAAACCCAGGTCTTGGGTACTGCAGCACCGTATACTGTGTAGTGGCTGTTCTTGGGTACTACAGCTCCATGTACTGTGTAGTGGCTGTTCTAAGGTATTATAGCTCCGTATACTGTGTAGTGGCCGTTCTAAGGTACTACAGCTCCGTATACTGCGTAGTGGCTGTTGTCAGGTACTGCAGCACCGTGTACTGTGTAGTGGCCGTTCTTAGGTACTACAGCTCTGTATACTGTATAGTGGCTGTTCTCAAGTACTACAGCTCCGTATACTATGTACTGGCCATTCGTGGGTACTACAGCTCCCTATACTGTGTACTGGCCATTCTCGGGTACTACAGCTCCGTATACTGTGTAGTAGCTGTTCTCGGGTACTACAGCTGTGTACAATGTGTAGTGGCTGCTCTTGGGTACTACACTTCCGTACATTGTGTAGTGACGGTCGTCAGGTGCTGCAGCCCTGTACACTATGTAAACTGTGTAGTGGTCGTTCTCAGGTACTACAGCTCTGTACACAGTGCAGTGGCCGTTTTCAGGTACTACAGCTCTGTACGCACTGTAGTGGTCGTTCTCAGGTACTACAGCTCTGTAAACAGTGTAGTGGCCGTTCTCAGGTACTACAGCTCTGTACACACTATAGTGGTCGTTCTCGGGTACCACAGCTCTGTACGCACTGTAGTGGTCGTTCTCAGGTACTACAGCTCTGTACACACTATAGTGGTCGTTCTCGGGTACTACAGCTCTGTACACAGTGTAGTGGCCGTTCTCAGGTAGTACAGCTCTGTACACACTTTAGTGGTCGTTCTCAGGTACTACAGCTCTGTACACACTGTAGTGGTCGTTCTCAGGTACTACAGCTCTGTACACACTATAGTGGTCGTTCTCGGGTACTACAGCTCTGTACACAGTGTAGTGGCTGTTCTCAGGTAGTACAGCTCTGTACACAGTGTAGTGGCCGTTCTCCGGTAGTACAGCTCTGTACACACTGTAGTGGTTGTTCTCAGGTACTACAGCTCTGTACACAGTGTGGTGGCCGTTCTCAGGTGGTACAGCTCTGTACACAGTGTAGCGGCCGTTCTCAAGTAGTACAGCTCTGTACACAGTGTAATGGTCTCTCTCAGGTATAAGGGTGCGTGCACACGATCAGTACACGCAGCGTTTTGGACGCAGCGGCAAGACTCTGCGTAGTACAGTATAAGCATAGTGGATGGGATTTCAAGAAATCGTATCTTCACTATGCTTAACCTGACTGCAGTGCCTTTTCAGCTGCGGTGCGGGTTGCAGGCATTCCGCTTCTCCACAGCATGTTGATTTCATGCTGCGAAGTCGGAAGCGGCTCCCATCGGGTAACTGCACCTGCCGCACATGGTGAGTACAGGGCGGCTGCGGTCTCCCTGCGGGTACCCGCGGCTTCACTCAGGTCCGAAGGAGCTGCATCCAACACGCAGCTCCTCCGGACCGTGAGCACAGCCTTACAGCTCTGTACACTGTGTAGTGGCCGTCCCCTGGTACTACAACATTATACAATATGTAGTGGCCGTTCTCAGGTACTATAGCTGAACTGTTTAATAGTTCAATACAACAGATACTAATTTGTAGAGGATCAGAGAGAAGGAAAGTTGTGCCACGTTCTGTCAGATGTCGACAACTTTTGAGATATTCTGCACAAGAAGCAACAATTGGCAGTACACAGAGTGGTTTAAGTTCCATATGTGCATGCAAAAGGTGGCCGTGTTTGAAGGAGAGTACCAGATATTGTCAAGGACCCTATATTTTTCTTGAAAATCAGTGTAGAGAAATACTTATGCACTTCCACCATTCCAGACAATGCCTGAATGGAGAGGATCTGCACGTGTCTCTCTCTCCATTGATTTTCTTAGGGTACATTTACACGCCGCAACTTTTGGCAGCGATCGGAGGCAACCTAACGTGCGCGTGCACATTTTTCATGATTGCCTCCAAAGGTGCATTTACACACCGCAATTTCGCCCTCAACCTAAGGTGAAGTGTCGTCCCGGACGTTCCCACACCAACAGTGGGAAACATCCGGTTGACTCCCGACGCCGCTTCACATGCCTCAATCCCCAAAAGGAATGTGGGCGTACATGGTTAGCGCCGCAAGAACATAGGCGTGACAGACTTGTGTATTCCGCGCCCCAAACATGCTGATTAGACAACGCAATAGCGTCATGATTGGCCAGTTTGCGCTGGAAGGCTGGCTAATACGTGACGCCATTGCAATTGTGTAGTGTGAATGGACAGCTCTTCAAATATGGTGCTCTGTGAAGGGACAGCCAATGGAAACACAGTAGCCCCCACCAATCATCGCTGAGGGGGGCGGTCTCCAGCACGCTGTTGCACGCCTCCGAGAAATCAGTAGGCGACGCTGATTCCATCCCTATCGTCCTTTCACATGCCAAAAGCAGGGAATTTCCCCTTCATGGTTGCCTCTGGTTTTGAAGCTGTGTTGTGAAATCGCAACTGGGCGCAACTTTCAAAAACGCCACTGGGTTCCCCAAATACACGCCGCAATTTCGTAGCAATTTCACGGCGAAGGTGATGGGGCTCCGAACTGCCTCTCAGTTTTCACACCCCAGTTGTGGCGTGTAAAGGTACCCTAAGGGAGTTCCAAAAATTGCAGAGCAAATGTATTCCGCGTTTTTGGTAATTCTCTTGGAAGAATCAATAGAGGAAGAACCAAATGTAGCTACATTGTCTAATGACTCAGGGCACATGAAGAAGATGCCCATAGGTCTCGCCCAACGAGTCCTGCCAATAGTTTCCAATTCTACCCACAAAAATTGGGCTGAAAAGTCCCCCCCTCGGCTTATACGCGAGTCACTGTATACTGTATACACTGTATACAGTGTATACAGTATACAGGCCCGCCCCCATCAGTATACAGGCCCCCCTGCCTTTTGCACAAACCTGTAAAGGAAGAGATTAGTATACTTATCACTGTCCCGCTACCGCTGTCCCGCCGCCGTCATCGCGGTCTTCTTCCGTCTGCTTCCGGCTTCCTCCGGTCGGCGCAGGCAATGACGTCATTGTCTGCGCGACCGAGGAGGAAACCGGAAGAAGATGGAGGAGCGCGATGGCGGCGGCGGTACAGCGGCAGCGGGACAGTGATAAGTATACTAATCTCTTCCTTTATAGGTTTTGAAAGGCGGGGGCTGTACTACCACTGGGGCTGGATACCTGGGGCGCTGTATACTACCACTTGGGCTGTATATACCACTGGGGCTGCTGTATACTACCACTTGGGGCTGTATATACCTCTGGGGCTGCTGTATACTCGCACTGGGGCTGTATATACCACTGGGGCTGCTGTATACTACACTGGGGCTGTATATACCACTGGGGCTGCTGTATATACTGGGGGGCTGTATACTACCCCTACTGTGGGGCTGTATATACCCAACCTGGGGCTGCGTGTATACTACCACTTGGGCTGTATATACCTCTGGGGCTGCTGTATACTACCACTGGGGCTGTATATACCTCTGGGGCTGCTGTATACTGATGGAGGGGCTGTATACTACCACTGGGGCTGCGTGTATACTACCACTGGGGCTGTATATACCTCTGGGGCTGCTGTATACTGATGGGGGGCTGTATACTACCACTGGGGCTGTATATACCACTGGGGATGCTGTATACTACCACTGGGGCTGTATATACCACTGGGGCTGCTGTATACTACCACTGGGGCTGTATATACCACTGGGGCTGCTGTATACTACCACTGGGTCTGCTGTATATACCTCTGGGGCTGCTGTATACTAACTACTGGGGCTGCTGCTGTATACTACCACTGGGGCTGCTGTATATACCTCTGGGGCTGCTGTATACTAACTACTGGGGCTGCTGCTGTATATACCACTGGGGCTGCTGCTGTATATACCACTGGGGCTGCTGCTGTATACTACCACTGGGGCTGCTGTGTATACCTCTGGGGCTGCTGTATACCACACTGCTGGGGGCTGTATACCTGTGCTGGGGTCCACCCTCGGCTTATACACGAGTCAATAGGTTTTCCCAGGTTTTGGGGGCAAAAGTAGGGGGTCGGCTTATACAAGGGTCGGCTTATACACGAGTATATACGGTAGAAATCTTTGCAAATTTATTAAAAAAAAAAAAAAAGAAAGAAAAACTGAAATATCACAGAGTCATAAGTATTCAGACCCTTTGCTCAAAAACTTATATTTAAGTCACATGTTGTCCATTTCCTTGTGATCTTCCTTGAGATGGTTCTACTCCTTCATCAGAGTCCAGCTGTGTTTAATTAAATGGATAGGACTTGATTTGGAAAGGCACACACCTGTGTATATAAGACCTCACAGCTCACAGTGCATGTCAGGCCAAATGAGAATCTTGAGGTCAAATCAACTGCCCAAGGAGCTCAGAGACAGAATTGTGGCAAGGCACAGATCTAGCCAAGGATACAAAAGAATTTCTGCAGTACTCAAGGTTCCTAAGAGCACAGTGGCCTCCATAATCCTTAAATGGAAGATGTTTGGGACCATCAGAAGTCTTCCTAGATCTGGCCATCCAGGCAAACTGAGCAATTGTGGGAGAAGAGCCTTGGTGAGGGAGGTAAAGAAGAACCCTAAGGTCACTGTGGCTGAGCTCCAGAGATGCAGTAGGGAAATGGGAAAAAGTTCCACAAAGTCAACTATCACTGCAGCCCTCCACCAGTCAAGCCTTTATGGCAGAGTGGCCTGATGGAAGCCTCTCCTCAGTGCAAGACATATGAAAGCCTGCAGAGAGTTTGCAAAAAAACACATGAAGGACTCCCAGACTATGAGAAATAAGATTCTCTGGTCTTCATGAGATGAAGATAGGACTTTTTGGTGATAATTGTAAGCGGTGGAGAAAACCAGGCCCTGCTCTTCACCTGCCCAACACAATCCCAACAGTGAAACAAGGTGGTGGCAGCATCATGCTATGGGGGTGTTTTTCAGCTGCAGGGACAGGACGACTGGTTGCAATTGAAGGAAACATGAATGCAGCCAAGTACAGAGATATCCTGGATGAAAACCTCTACCAGAGTGCACTGGACATCAGACTTGGCCGAAGGTTCACCTTCCAACAAGACAATGACCCTAAGCACACAGCTATAATAACAAAGGAGCGGCTTCACAACAACTCTGTGACCATTCCTGACTGGCCCAGCCAGAGCCCTGACCTAAACCCAATTGAGCATCTCTGGAGAGACCTGGAAATGTCTGTCCACCAACATTCACCATCCAACCTGACGGAAGTGGAGAGGATCTGCAAGGAAGAATGGCCAAGGATCTCTAAATCCAGGGTGGGAAACTGCATCATTCCCCAAAAGACTCATGGCTGTACTAACTCAAAAGGTGCAAATACTTAATACTGAGCAAAGGGGCTGAATACTTATATTTCAGTTTTTTATTTTTTAAAAATTTTAAAAATTTCTACATTTTGATTTTTTTAGTCTAGATGAGGTGCAGAGTTTACATTAATGAGGAAAACAATGAACGTTTTGAATTTACCAAATGGCAGCAATGAAACAAAAAGTAAAAAATGTTAAGGGGTCTGAAGAGTTTCCGTATCCACTGAATGTTGAGGTTATTTCAGACACCATACCACAAGGTAAAAGTTTTAGAAAGTTAATATAGATCTTTTTTCGAGAGTTGTGATCCATGTACAAATCATTAGGCTTCAATGTCATGGCTTTTTTTTGTATCTGCATGACAGGTCAAACATGAAAGAATGACATTTGCTGAACTGTGTAAGAGCACATTGTGCCAATTATCACTGCACAATAATAGAACATGGCATGTGGAAGAGGATAATGGCTTTCGTTTTGTGATATTTAAATGATATGTACGTGATCAGGAAATCCGGCGATTGTCAGATTCAATCATTAATCAAGAAGGCATCCGTCTATAAAATATATGACCAGACATTGACAGCGGCAACATTTAGACTTGATTACGTTTCCTATAAATAGATCACAGTACAGTACTTAGCCGGGTTTTCTTTTTCATTATATGTCTATTGTCATCCATCAAAGCAGGAGTGTTGGGGGTTTGACTTCTGGGACCTCCAATGTTACCAAAAATGTAGTCGTTTTTGCTCAACCAATCCCAAAAGAAATCAATCAGTGTAAGTGATCAAGTTTGTTAGGGGGCTTCTGTAGTCGCCGGCGAGGTCAAACCTGGATTAACAACCTACGCCCACAGCTGGCTCCCCAATGCAACGGTCCTTGACACAGTCCCCTATAAGTGCATACCTTGCGTCCATTCCCCAGGTAGCTGTCACTTCACATTAGTGGACATCAGTTGTATTAGAAAGACCAGAGAGACTCCGGATTTCCAAAATAAAACTGTTGTGTAGTATTCAGAGATCAGTGGATACAAATAAAGGGCCTGTTTCATGCTTCAATGTCCGAAGGATCTGACCAACGATCCAACTTGACCTAGATCGCTTGAACGTCGTTTAATGATCTGACGCATCCAGGGCAGGGTACTCGGTTCTCAGGCTTGGTCTGGGATGTCACGGGTGGCTGCCCGAGGCTGTGGCCCTGGTAGTCAAAGGTTAAATAAAAGAAAATAAAGTATATAACTTCGTGACGCCACCTGCAGTACCTGGTGATGCTCACCAGCGCCACTACAGTCCTCCGGTGGTCGATGGTATTGCGGCAATGATGTTATAGTCCTCTGTGCGGGCAGTACTGGACCGCCGGGGCAGCGATTCTGTAAGGAAACAGTTCATGCAAGGAAAGATGCAGCAGAGTCGAGAAAGTCACTTCACCGGGTACTTTACTGAAAAACCTTTCATAGTCATCACAGTTATTCAGTGCAGTAAGTTGTTACAGCGACAAATGGCTATGGGTGCTGCAAGTGGATTTTATGGTTGACTAGTAAAAAGGCCCGATGCAATTGCATCGGGAGAGCGGTGAAATGAATTGTGTGTATACAGGCGGGTCAGTGGGTAGCAGAGTATACAGGGGCTCTGTGGGTAGCAGAGTATGCAGGCGGGTCTGTGGGTAGCAGAGTATGCAGGCGGCTGTGTGGGTAGCAGAGTATACAGGCGGCTCTGTGGGTAGCAGAGTATACAGGCGGCTCTGTGGGTAGCAGAGTATACAGGCGGTTCTGTGGGTAGCAGAGTATACAGGCGGCTCTGTGGGTAGCAGAGTATACAGGGGGCTCTGTGGGTAGCAGAGTATAGAGGCGGCTCTGTGGGTAGCAGAGTATAGAGGCGGCTGTGTGGGTAGCAGAGTATACAGGCGGCTCTGTGGGTAGCAGAGTATGGAGGCGGCTCTGTGGGTAGCAGAGTATGCAGGCTGCTCTGTCGGTAGCAGAGTATGCAGGCTGCTCTGTCGGTAGCAGAGTATGCAGGTTGCTCTGTCGGTAGCAGAGTATACAGGCGGCTCTGTGGGTAGCAGAGTATACAGGCGGCTCTGTGGGTAGCAGAGTATAGAGGGGGCTCTGTGGGTAGCAGAGTATAGAGGCGGCTGTGTGGGTAGGAGAGTATAGAGGCGGCTCTGTGGGTAGCAAAGTATAGAGGCGGCTGTGTGGGTAGCAGAGTATACAGGCGGCTCTGTGGGTAGCAGAGTATGGAGGCGGCTCTGTGGGTAGCAGAGTATGCAGGCTGCTCTGTCGGTAGCAGAGTATGCAGGCTGCTCTGTCGGTAGCAGAGTATGCAGGTTGCTCTGTCGGTAGCAGAGTATACAGGCGGCTCTGTGGGTAGCAGAGTATACAGGCGGCTCTGTGGGTAGCAGAGTATAGAGGGGGCTCTGTGGGTAGCAGAGTATAGAGGCGGCTGTGTGGGTAGGAGAGTATAGAGGCGGCTCTGTGGGTAGCAGAGTATAGAGGCGGTTCTGTGGGTAGCAGAGTATAGAGGCGGCTGTGTGGGTAGCAGAGTATAGAGGCAGCTCTGTGGTGGAGGGGTGAGGAGAGAAGCGGCTCTGTGGTGGGTTGGTGAGGAGAGAAGCGTCTCTGTGGTGGAGGGGTGAGGAGAGAAGCGGCTTTGTGGTGGAGGGGTGAGGAGAGAAGCGGCTCAGTGATGGAGGGGTGAGGAGAGAAGCGGCTCAGTGGTGGAGGGGTGAGGAGAGATGCGGCTCAGTGGTGGAGGGGTGAGGAGAGAACCGGCTTAGTGGTGGAGGGGTGAGGGGAGAAACGGCTCTGTGGTGGAGGGGTGAGGAGAGAAGCGGCTCTGGCCTGGAGGGGTGAGGAGAGAAGCGGCTCTGGCCTGGAGGGGTGAGGAGAGAAGCGGGTCTGGGCTGGAGGGGTGAGGAGAGAAGCGGCTCTGTGGTGGAGGGGTGAGGAGAGAAGCGGCTCTGGGCTGGAGGGGTGAGGAGAGAAGCGGCTCTGGGGTGGAGGGGTGAGGAGAGAAGCGGCTCTGGTCTGGAGGGGTGAGGAGAGAAGCGGGTCTGGGGTGGAGGGGTGAGGAGAGAAGCGGCTCTGTGGTGGAGGGGTGAGGAGAGAAGCGGCTCTGTGGCGGAGGGGTGAGGAGAGAAGCGGCTCTGTGGCGGAGGGGTGAGGAGAGAAGCGGCTCTGTGGCGGAGGGGTGAGGAGAGAAGCGGCTCTGTGGCGGAGGGGTGAGGAGAGAAGCGGCTCTGGGCTGGAGGGGTGAGGAGAGAAGCGGCTCTGGCCTGGAGGGGTGAGGAGAGAAGCGGCTCTGGGGTGGAGGGGTGAGGAGAGAAGCGGCTCTGGGCTGGAGGGGTGAGGAGAGAAGCGGCTCTGTGGTGGAGGGGTGAGGAGAGAAGCGGCTCTGTGGTGGAGGGGTGAGGAGAGAAGCGGCTCTGTGGCGGAGGGGTGAGGAGAGAAGCGGCTCTGTGACGGAGGGGTGAGGAGAGAAGCGGCTCTGTGGCGGAGGGGTGAGGAGAGAAGCGGCTCTGTGGCGGAGGGGTGAGGAGAGAAGCGGCTCTGGCCTGGAGGGGTGAGGAGAGATGCGGCTCTGGGCTGGAGGGGTGAGGAGAGAAGCGGCTCTGGCCTGGAGGGGTGAGGAGAGAAGCGGCTCTGGGGTGGAGGGGTGAGGAGAGAAGTGGCTCTGGGCGGGAGGGGTGAGGAGAGAAGCGGCTCTGGGCTGGAGGGGTGAGGAGAGAAGCGGCTCTGGGCTGGAGGGGTGAGGAGAGAAGCGGCTCTGGGCTGGAGGGGTGAGGAGAGAAGCGGGTCTGGGGTGGAGGGGTGAGGAGAGAAGCGGCTCCGGGCTGGAGGGGTGAGGAGAGAAGCGGCTCTGGGCTGGAGGGGTGAGGAGAGAAGCGGCTCTGGGCTGTAGGGGTGAGGAGAGAAGCGGCTCTGGGCTGGAGGGGTGAGGAGAGAAGCGGGTCTGGGGTGGAGGGGTGAGGAGAGAAGCGGCTCTGGGCTGGAGGGGTGAGTAAAGAAGCGGCTCTGGGCTGGAGGGGCATCCGATTGGTCCAGGACGCCGAGTCCTGGTCAATTGGATGGGCGTGCTGTGTTTACAACACAGCGCCCAATCCGCTTGCAGGGGCGGCGGCGGCCAATGGGAGTGAGTGGGGCGTGTGAGGCTTTACAGGCAGAGATGCCCCGCTCACTCCCATTGGCTGGCGCCGAGCACAGGACGACTTCAGTGGGTTGCGGCAGGCGGCCACAGGCCCTACACGGCAAGTCCAGCAGCAGTGAGGCCCCAGCGGTGAGCGAGGGGCGGAAGGCACCGGCGGCATCCGGGCAGCGTCGACTTCGTGGCGGGGCCAAGGGTTGGCAGGATGGCGGTGGTGTGAGGTAGTGCGGGTGCGGCTCGCGATGACGCAAGCGTCATCGCTCGCAGTGCCACAAAGGATTATGGGATTCGGCTTCAACGGGCGAATCCCAAACTGGTGATTATATAAGTAGATATGTGTATAAACTGTATATGTACATCTATCTATATATGTGTATATACAGTATATGTACAGCTATCTATATATGTGTATATACTGTACATATATATCTGTGTGTATATGTGTATATACTGTATATATATATGTGTATATACTGTATATCTATATATGTGTTGTGTATATAGTGTATATGTATATGTGGGTATATAGTGTATGTCTGTGTATATACTGTATATCTATATGTGAGTATACACTGTATATCTATGTATATGTGTATATACTGTATATCTATGTATGTGTATATACTGTGTATCTATCAATATGTGTGTATATAGTGTATATCTACATGTATATATGTGTATATACTGTATATGTATGTGTGTATATACTGTATATGTATGTATATATGTGTATATACTGTATAGCGATATGTGTACATACTATATATCTCTATATATGTGTATATAAACTATAACTACATCTATATATGTGAAAATACTGTATATGTATCTGTGTGTATATACTGTGTATGTATATATGTGTGTATATACTGTATATGTACATCTATGTATATATGTGTATATAGTGTATATGTATCTGTGTGTATATAGTGTATATCTAAGTGTATGTGTAGATACAGTATATGTATATATATATGTATAGATGTGTATATACTGTATATGTATATATGTATATAGTGTATATCTATCTGTGTATATACTGTATATCTATATATGTGTGTATAGACTGTATATGTGCATGTATGTATATATGTGTATATACGCTATATGTATATGTGTATGTGTTTATATACAGTATATCAATATATATATATGTGTATATAGTGTGTATCTATGTGTATATACAGTATATCAATATATTTATGTGTATATAAGGTATGTGTAGATACTCTATATCTATATGTGTGTGTTGAAATAGTGTATATGTATATAGAGTGTATGTATGTATATAGAGTGTATGTATGTATGTATATAGAGTGTATGTATGTATGTATGTATATGTGTATGTTGTGCTGCTGGTTAGTCGTCCTGTGTGTGGGGGGATTTTTGTCCCCTGTGGTGTGTCTCTCCCGGATCTCCTCTCTGTCTCTCAGCTGCTGTGTGTGGGGAGGTGCAGGGTGTGGGGCCGAAGCAGAGCAGGGGTAGACTGTAGAGGGGCAGAATGGGCTCCCCCCCCCCCGTTTCCCCTGGGCTCTATTTGCCCCTGCAGTGTCTTAACTCGCCCTGGCCCCTCTGTGGCTTCTTACCCTTCTTCCCGGCTCTGATCGATTAATAGAGGGCCTGAAGTGATGTCTGAGTCATGTGAATGATCACATGACTCTGACATCACCAAAGGTCCTTTAGCCTTGTAGTGAAGATGATCGGAGCAGAGAGGGATGCAGGAGTGCGCCGGAGCAGCAGGAGAGGTGGGGGGGGATCTACGGCTGGCGGGGGTGTATGGCTGGCGGGGGTGTGCAGGCGGGGGGTAGTTCTCCGGGAGGTGCAGTACGGCTGCGGCTGTCAGCTGCTGTGTGTGGGGGTTGCTGTCCCGGGGGATGGAGTGTGCGGGGCCGGAGCTCCTCTCCCTCTCTCTCTGGCCGGGTCTCCTGTGTCTGTGTGTGGGGGTTGTTGTCCCGGAGGTGCACTGCGGCTGCTTCTCGCGATGACGCTACGCGTCATCGCTCGCAGTGGCGCAAAGCATTCTGGGATTCGGCTACAGTGCCCGAATTCCAAACTGCGGATTATATAAATAGATAGGTGGATCCCTCACTGTGTGCCATTCCTTGTTCTGTCTTTCCCTTGCCTCCCACTGGCTGTGAAGTCTGACTTCATGAAGATTAATCTGACCTCCTGCTGTTCCTCGTCCTTCTCTCCCTTGCACCCGTCGGGTGAACCTTCTTAGCGACCACCGTGGGAGCCTACCGCGGGTCTGATTCCCCTCTTAGTGAATCTTTTGGGAGTCAGGACTGTATCTGAAGACCTCCCCGGTCATCGGGTTTCTGTAAGCCTTGTAGGTTCTCACAGGTGCGGGCCCCGACACCTGGTTTCCTTCCTGGGGCAAACTCTCTGGTTGCTGTGCTCCCCACTTGTAGTGAACTCTCGTTTGAGTTTCTTTCTCCCTTCTCTCCTTTCTGGGATCTCTTCTACTCGTCCTGGGTCCCTCAGTCGAGGAGACCCTCCTTGCTCCCCTCCAGGCCGACTGCCTGGCTCCTCCGTCCTAGACTTGACTACTCTCGACTACTACCTCTAGTGCCCCCTGGAGGTGACTATATCCCCTCCCGGGTCCCTCCCACCTGCTGACTAGTGTGGGGTGTGAGTCCTAGGGTTCCACCTACTGGCCATAAGTCCACTTGCAGTGGAGTGTCTACACCACTTTTCTGAGTGTAGTACCCCTTTTGTGGCACCTACATCGTGGGGCGCCACAGATCGCTAGTGAGATATCACACGTACAGATATCTTTAACGACGCAGCAACGATTTAGCGACAAGTGAACGATACTTGCGGTCGTTAGGTCGCCTACGTCCTTCAGTTCAGAATAGGCGAGGTCGTTAACGACATTGTTATCAAGGTGTCACACGGACCCATGCTGCAGGTTGGACGGATGATCATCGCCTGGTTTAAGGTCCTGATCACAAACCTCTGATGAACGATCAGCCGACTTATCGTTGATCATATGTACGTGTCACGCAACGACTTTGTTTGAACGACTGAAAAGCCGTGACGTTTCAGCGATATCGTAGCATGGAACGGGCCCTCAAGAGCAGACACAGATTTTGAGATTTGCCCCAGCCCAACATCCAAGTGGAGTCTTCATGTTTGTGCCGGTTTTCTCCGAGTTTTCCGATTTCATCCCACACTCCAAAAACAGTTTATAGGTCACTTTGGAATTAAGTTTGTGAACCCGAAAGAGACCTACGTAAATTCTGAGTACGTTGGCGCTATAAAAATGAGTTGAATATTAGCAATATTCTGAACATATGCCCTGACCGCAGCCGGATTTCCAGATCACCGCTCCTGAACGTGCACAATATGTTTTTCATCCCTTAAACATTAAATTAGGCCGTCCGCCTGGGCCTGCATACATTACATCCACTCAGGACTCTTAATTTTAGGCTTAGAAGTGAACAGCAGGTTGTCATCCTGAATGAATGCACAACATCCAGTGATCCTAATTTCGGGAACATACACAGTAGAGAATTACCCCGGGGGGGGGTCTTCTGCCATTTCCAGCTAATAGTTTGTAGCTGTTAATACCCGAGTGATTTCGGCTCTTAACATTGAATCTTTTCCATCTATTACACCGGGATATTTGACTTGCAGATTTTCGGTTCTCCTCAGATCACATTGTAATCTCATGATCTAGCTCCGTCTTGTGTTATTATTAAACCTAATTTCTGCAGTGAAATATTTACAGGCTAAATCCGGGAGACATGGAAGATGATTGTGTAGCTTTTACCAGGGCTAAGAGGCGGCATTTTATACAAAAATTGTAGAAGACCTGGGGGTTGGGGAGACTGCGGCATCCGGTCCAACCAATTTTTCTCCCGCAATGGCGTCCCTGAAAATCGGTTCTTTAAATGTGCGGGGCTTCAATACACCGCAAAAGCGATCCCACATCCTGACCGACATGCATAAACAAAAAGTTCAAATTGTTTTTCTCCAAGAGACGCACTTTAAGACTGACCACATCCCCGACATCCACGATAGATACTATTCTTCCTGGACGCACAGCTCCAACCTGGAATCCAGGTCAAAGGGTGTATCCGTGGCCATTCATAGGGGGCTGGCACATACCGTATTAGACTCCATTTGTGACAAGGGGGGTCGTTACATCTTCCTGAAATTGAAATTAGAGGAATCGGTGGTTACACTGGTTAATTGGTATCTACCCAACAGGGAACAACCGAGAGTTTCCAGAGCTATCCTCCAAAGATTAGCTCAGTTTGCTGAAGGAAAGATAATTATTGGGGGAGATTTTAATTTCACTTTTGATCCCAGGATCGATTCCTCAACTGGGAGGGGGTCAGTCCCGCTAAAGAAATTGTATTCCTTAAAGAAATATTTACACACCCTCCAGCTGGTCGATGTTTGGCGCATTTTGAATCCACAAGGCAAAGACTATACCTTTTTCTCCCCTGTCCACCGATCCTACAGTAGGATAGATCTCTTCTTGGTGAGCCATGGAGTGTTATCCTGGAATCCAGAGGCTTCCATTGGAAACATAGTTTTATCCGACCATAGCCCCATCTACCTCACGGTCCAGATCCCGGGTCTCTTCCAGAGACCTTGGTCATGGAAACTTAACAGCAATTTACTTACAGATGAGATTTGTCTGGCAGAGTTACGAGACAATCTGTCCTCGTTTGATTCAATTCACGAACACGACCCCACTCCCCAGCCCATGAAATGGGAGGCATTGAAATGTATTCTACGCGGTACCCTAATAAAACATGGCGCGCGCCTGAAAAAGAATAACAATGAACTCGTATCTAATCTATTGTCTCAGATCCAACGGTTGGAAAGTATACACAAAAAGTCTGCCACAACCCCATCTCTAGATCCGATTCATGTTGAATTGACGCTAAAACGACAGGAACTCAAAACCCTCTTAGACCGGAAATATGCGAGGACCAAGGAACATATGTCGGCGTTCTTCTATAAAAGAGCCAACACTTGTGGAAGACCGTTGGCGCGTCTCCTCCATCCCAGAGCCGGTCCCACGTATGTCCCGTTTATTACAACTGCTAACGGTCAGAAGGTGTATAACAAATTAGACATCTTGGGGGTGTTTAAAGGTTACTATGAAAATCTTTACAACATAAAAGGTAAATATGCTGACATGGACCCGATAAACCTGAAAGCGAAAACCCGGGATTATATCGCGAAGACGCGAATAGCGGCCTTAAAAGCATCCGATATAGACAGTTTGGAAGAGGATATCACGGTCCAGGAACTTGAGGAGGCTATTAAGAATACAGTTGGGTCAAAGAGTTCAGGACCCGATGGGTTCACCCCCATTTTTTATAAGACGCTTCGGTGTAACCTGGTGCCTCAGATGCTTCGGACTTTCAACTCTGTGGCTTCGGGTGAGAGTTTTGCCCCGCAATCCCTAGAAGCCCATATCTGTGTCATACCTAAACCCAACAAGGACTCGTCTAATGCGGCAAATTATAGACCTATTTCTCTACTTAACGTAGATGTCAAATTATTCGCAAAAATTTTGGCGGACCGTTTGTCCAGGGTTTTACCTAGTATTATCAATCTGGACCAGGTGGGCTTTGTCGGGGGCCGAGAGGCGAGGGACAATATCATCAGATCCTTGCTCATTGTAGAAAAGGCGATGGTATGGAAGTCCCCTCTATGTTTACTGTCAGTTGACGCAGAAAAGGCCTTTGACCGAGTCCACTGGACTTTTATAAGGGAAGCCCTGGAACATATTGGTCTGGGTCCAAAGTACCTAAACAAGATCATGGCGCTTTATTCCGATCCATCCGCTAGGGTCCGTGTCAATGGGGTACTCTCCGACCCATTTAAAATCCGTAACGGGACTCGGCAGGGTTGTCCTCTGTCGCCTCTAATCTATGTACTAGTCATTGAACACCTGGCTAATGCTATACGGAAAAACGATAGTATTCCGGGATTTGTGGTGGGTGGGGAGCCACATAGGATAGCCATGTTTGCAGATGATATCCTTCTTTATGTGACTAACCCACGGATTTCCTTCCGGCTATATTGTTGGAGTTCGAGGCGTTTGGGGCACTGAGTAACTTTAAAGTTAACTATACCAAGACCGAGGCGTTGAACATAAGTATTCCTGGCACTGTGGTATCCTCCTTGAAAGATAATTTCCCCTTCAGATGGAGTAATGACCAGATTACTTATTTAGGGGTGAATCTCCCTTCCAACTTAAAGAGACTATTTGAGTTGAACCACAAGGTGATTTACGAGGGAGTACGGGCTCTCTTGGCCAGATACCGCCCGTTGTGTTTATCCTGGTTTGGAAGAATACAAGTTATTAAGATGGACATCTTACCCGTCTATTATATATCTTCCAAGCGGTTCCAATCTGGCCTAAGAGATCCTTCTTTAAGAATTTAAACTCTCTTATATCGGAATTTATTTGGAGGAAAACCAAACCGAGGACCAGCTTAAGAATCTTATCTGCCTCCCGCACAAGGGGGGGGGCGGGCCTCCCAGACTTTAGTAAATACTGTCGAGCCGCCCTACTGGTCAGATTATTGGACTGGTGTTACCATAGTAGCACTAAAAAATGGATCCAGGTGGAGCAGGAGGGTGTGAACTCCCCGTTGCGGTATTTACCTTGGATTTCACAGCGGGAGGTTCGGGGCCTGGAGGGTCTCTCCATTCTTACAAAAGAGTGCTTGGGGGCCTGGTGGACTTCACGTGGTCTATCCATTGCACGTCGAGATTCCAGTCCCTTGACTCCGCTGTTTCATAATCCGTCATTTCCCCCAGGGGTTTACAACCAATCCCTACTTATATGGACAGCTGAGATGGACACCCGACTTTACCAAATAATAAGTAATGGTAGGGCCCCCTCATTCTCAGAACTTCAAGGCCAGTCGCATAACGTGAAGTTAAAATGGTGGGAGTTTCTTCAACTCCAGTCATTTTTGGCCTCCTTGAGCCCGTCGGGATTACATAGATCCTCCCTCTCCCCTATGGAGAAACTCTTCGTATGTGAACATGCTCCCCCGGGTAAAATTTCCACTCTGTACAAAACTCTGGTAGAAGAAGACACGGGTACCAAATTTCACTTTCAGTCTATGTGGGAACGTGAATTGGGTAGAGAATTATCTGAGGAAGAGTGGGGGAGGTGCTTCCTACTGTCCCACAAACTGTCTAGCAATGGGGAATCTCGAGAAAAATGTTACAAATTGATTGTGAGATGGTATCATACGCCAGACAAACTGCATAAAATTTATCCAGCGGTTTCTGACCAGTGTTGGAGGTGTGGGTCTGATATAGGCACTTTACTGCACATTTGGTGGGATTGTCCCCTGATCAGAGAGTTCTGGGACAAGGTAGTGAGGAATTATGGCTTAGTCACCGGCAAACGGTTGACGAGCGGCCCCGAAATGGCGCTGCTCTCCTTGATCCCTGGGTCTCTTAAAAATCTCAAAAAAGATATCCTGCGCTTTTGCTTCGCCGCAGCCAGGAACGTTATTCCGCGCCATTGGAAGGAGTCAACCCAGCCCTCTATTCTAGAATGGTACACTGAGATGGAACACCTTTGTCGAATGGAAGAACTCTCAGCTGAGTATGCGGGTACTCAAAACTCATTTACCGCAACGTGGACGGATTGGATCCTATTAAGGGACCTTCCCAATTTCAGGGACCTGTTTTCTTAGGCCCCTGTCCTCCGGGATGTAGGATACAGTTGGAAGTGTCGTTTATTGGTTTGAAGGGTAAAGCCCGCTATTCTTGGCATCAGAGGGAGCCCATCGGTTACCTCTTCTGAAGCCTGGGGATTCTCTCCTAGTGGTGGGACCGGCGCCCGCATTGCCTCTTGGACCCCCCCCCCCGGGTGTTTTCACTTCCCCTCCTCCTCTTCTGTTTCTCGTCTCTTTTCTCTCTCTGACTCTCTCCTTCCCTATGCTTCTTCTTATTCTCTCAACTCTTTTAGTATTCTCCTCTTAAACCGGGTGGTCTATGAAAGGGAATAAGGAGGGTGCCCTGTGTCTTTACACAGGCTCCTTTTGCTTTTATACTGTAAACATTGTTATGGAATGATATTCAATTTCTCTTTCTTTTTTGTTTGGGTACCAGATTTTAGAGGTACTCTGTGAATCACATATTGGTCTTGCCCTCGATGGAGACCTTTGATTGGTATATATGTGTAATCTTTTGTAGAATGAATAATTAGACCATCATTTGTTTTGAGTTTACCGTTCCAGAACGGTTGTACTGTTTGTTTCTTTATGTCTTGTTTATGAAAATTTAATAAACACAGATTTACAAAAAAAAAAAAAATTGTAGAAGTATACGGATACACAGAAACCTCACAGAAATAGGCATGGAGTAGATATATCTGGCAAAATGCTGCCGTGCCGTGTGTGGTGTGTAACGTGTCCTTTCAATACTGGGTCCATATCAGGGGCGGACCGTCACCCCCGGGGGCCCTGGTGCAGGTGAGGACCCGGGGGGGTGGGGCTTGCTACCTGCCGTCAGCGCGGAGGGGGGGTGTTTCTGCTGGGAGCGCCGCGCTCTCCTACCTCGTGCTGCTGGGAGGGCCGCGCTGCTGCTGAGAGATCCGCGCTGCTGCTGGGAGGGCCGCGCTGCTGCTGACAGAGCCGCGCTGCTGCTGCTGGGAGAAGCCGCGCTCTTCTACTTGGTGCTGCTGGGAGAGCCACTCCGGATGCTTGTAGGAGCCGGAGGGGAGGAGGCGGGATCAGGCAAGGGAAGCAGGAAGCTCTCTGCTTCCCTTGCCTGATCCTCCTCTCCTTTGATGGCGGCTTGCGGGGGTCGGCTGGGGGCCCCCTCCAGTCTTGAAGGGGCCCCCTAGCCGGTCGGGGCCCTGGTGCAGCTGCACCAGCTGCACCACGGTAGTTCCGCCCTGGTTCATATGCTAAGGCTCTGTTCACACAAACATACATAAGATCCGTTAGGTTTTTTTCTTCTTTAAGTTTAGCACCATCTGCTTCCTTCTCTATAAAATATTAGTCACCGTCAACTCAACAAACTGCAATAGTCAATAGTACAAGTGAATGTAAGGAACTTTGTATTATAACTTGTCAGATAAATACGTTTCTTTCTTCACTTAAAGGGAATCTGTCAGCAGGTTTTTGTTACCTCATCTGACAGCAACATAATGCAGGCAAAGAAACCCTGAATCCAACGATGTATCACATTGATAACTGTCTGCAACCGTTCTCATGCTATCAGAGCAATTGGCTTTAGAGACACCGTAGGGGTGGAAGAACTGCCCCCACCCACACCAGGCTCTCTATAGAGACTGTGCATTGATAGTGAGGTGTCAATCACATCATGGGGCGTGTCAGAGTGTCCTGCACATGACAATTACAAGGAGATGATATCCAAGGCTATGGATTATCTATGGTGGTGGGAGAAACAAGAGAAACAGGGGCGCAGATCTAAGTGCAGCGTATTTACTATTCCAAGTGCTATAAGGATTATAAATGCTCACCTTTTGCTGGTCTTTATATCAGGCTCATCTGACCAGATTTGGTCTCAGTTCTCCTTATGGTCCTAGATATGCAGCACACTTAGCCTTGTGGCTGTGAATGATCAGTTCATAGAAGAGAATCCAGGAGGAATGAAGGGCGCTCCCATTAGCAGGAAGTCCAGGTTATTTCATATATTTAAAAAGTTTTTTTATTTTATCAATGATTAAAAATTAAATTAGCAAGTAGTACAGAAGATACAACGCGTTTCGGCTGGAAATTTTTCATAACAGCCTTCCTCAGGTATAACAGATCTTTACATGAGGATGAGGGAGACAAGAACAAGTACACTAAATGTAGGCGATCAGGACATACAGGTACAGGAGGGGCAGGGACCCTGTCCACGAGGGCTCATAGTCTACGAGAGGCGGGTGGGGAGGATACAGTAGGATGGGGGAGTGTCAGGTATGGGGCGGTCGCCTGGGTCTCATGGCAGGTTGTAGGCTTGACGGAATAGGTGAGTCTTCAGGTGACACTTGAAGCTTCTCAGGGTAGGAGAATGTCTGACGTGTTGGGGCAGGGAGTTCCAGAGTAAGGTAGATGCCCGGGAGAAGTCCTGGACGCGGTTGTGCGAAGAGGTGATGAGGGGGGAGCAGAGGAGGAGTTCTTGGGAGGAGCAGAGGTTGGGTGAGGGTAGGTATCGGGAGACCAGGTCGGAGATGTGGGGCCAGGTTGTGTATGGCTTTGTACGCCATGGTTAGTGTTTTGAATTGGGATCTCTTGGAGATCACCATAGATTGTATTGGATATGTGTGGTATACATGAAAAACGGATGCCACTTTTACCGGAAACATTGACATGTGGAGGGGACCTAAACAAAAATGATATATTCTGACTTTTCCTTTAAGAACAATATTTCTTCTGAGTCTGAATCTTTCCTCTTGTCTCTTGTAACTACACATGGCGCCGCTGCAGTTTGCGTGTATTTGTCAGTGTTTCGGTAGGTTAGCCGTGTCCTGAAGGCTCCAGGATTTGCTGCGGGTTAACGAATTTCTTATGCATTATTGCAAATGACTTCTGCCACATTAGAATTCATAATGAAAACATTGCAGGGAATTGAAGTGCTCTCAGGAACTCTTCAGCCTGCTCCATTAATCTGTGGGCAGTCAGGATTGAGTCATTACGTTCCCAGATGACAGAATGGATTAAGTGGGCAGCTCTTTCCAAAAGTGGCGCCGTTTTATTTATTAACTAATTTTTTTTTTTTTTGCTCTCCAAAGAAAAGCGCCTTAGGTCAGCGTCTGCCTGATCCGACCCTTTCCCTATCAGCCCATCTATAACTCTTCATTTAAGTTGTTGAATATTATGCTTTAACTCCGGACTAATCTCCATTCACGTCGGCAGCAGACCGTTATTAAGCAGCGAGCGTAGCAAAAAAAAGAAAAATCTGAATAAAATATACATAGGAAATAGGCCGATTCCATATGCAAGAGATGCATTTTTAACGGCAGGCGTATAGCTGTCATGCAGCAGTAATTTTCTCCACTTTTACTGCATATTCAGTGGTCGTAACATGTCTGGTGAATGGCGGTTGCGCTGATCAAAGCGTTTTGTCACGTATTGGCAAATAGTAAAATAATAGATTTACGAGTAATACTTATCTGCAGCGTTTTCCTTATTCATTTATGTATGGAAGGAAAGCGGCGGCAGGATTCTCTCCTTTTTTCACCGGCATATACCATTCTGCTGTTCAAACACATGGCCTGATACACCAGAGCAATGAGACTTCCATTAGATAAAGTCAAGTCTGGTTTGGGCGACACTTTATTAAAAGCTGGGTTCCCTTCACTGAGGCCCAACTTATAGCTAGAATTCAGAAGAGCTACAAATGTCTTTACACGGAAAAACAAGTTTTGAATCCACTTTGTGCAGTACTTCTGTTCTCCTGCGGGGGTGCTGTAGGGAAGGTGGGAAGTTGCTTTATACACTGCTGTGAATATAGGGGCAGCCTTAAACACTGGGGATCAGTAAGTTATGTTATTTTTTTATTATTATTATTATTATTATTATTATTATATATTGTACAACAGTTACACACAGCAAATAAGATCACTATGCTATATTTTGTATTACTAGTAAGAAATATATTATTATTTTAGTTTATTCTCAGTCTTTTTCAGATTTTATTCTTGATTGAGCTACAACTTTACAGGCAACCTGTCAAGTGAAAATGCTATTAACTGGGGTTAATCTGCAGGTTAATAGTGTTCTGAAACCTGCCCGGTGCCTGGACATTAAACTCCACTGCCAGGAGAAAAAAAACTGTAAGGCTGCGTTCACACACAGCGTTTTTCTGAGGATCTGTTTTTGATGCAAAAGTGTACCAAGAACAGATCCTCACAGAACACAGCGTTCTGTGTATGAACGGCCTGCGCTTTTTCGGCACACTTTTACTTACCTCACCGCGCTCCCCCGCAAACCGCCAGTGTCTTCTCCTCCCTGCCAGGCCCGCAGTGAGTGGCGGGCTCTAGGACCCTGCAGCACCGTGTGACCTTTGACGTCGCCCGGTCCCATGATGCTGTTTAAGGTCCTGAACCAGGTCCTACGACACCAGTATGATGAGATCTCCGTGAAACAGCGCTAGTGATAGAAAGTGCGCCTAAAAGGCGAAAAGAATTAACATGTACATTTACAGATGGCCGCCTAGCTGGATGATGTGCTGCCCTGCACTCCTCTGCATTTCTAAACATCCATGTCCTCAGCTTTGGCGGTGTGACCCAGCTCATCAGTCCCCCACTCCCCCTGAGCATCCCACTTACCCGACCATTGGTGTAGTTGATGCGAGGAGAGCCTCCATCTACCCAGTGGGCCGACTGCAGAGGACTCCCTCAGGCCCGACATCGGCATCGGTGGCAGCCCCCACGGCGGCTGCACTCCCACCCTCCCAGAGCGGGATCCCCCGTGGCACTGCCCCCGAGGACCCGCTGCTCCTGCCGCCGTGACCGTGGTCCCGGGCTAGGCCACAGTCGCGGGCTACCCAGAGCTCCTGAAGCCCTGCCTCCCACCTAAGTCGGTGGTGCGGCTCACCAGAGGCTGCGGCGCCCGCCATTCCAGCTGCCTCCTGGAGGAAGGAGACAGGCCGCCGACCGCCGCATCCAGGTCCAGGCCAAAAGCCACGACCTCTACCTGCGGGCTCCCGGGGCTCCACAAGCCCCGCCCACCCACCAAAGTCAGCGGTGCGGCTCATCAGCAGCTGTGGCACCTGCCATCCACAGCCAGTGCTGGGAGAAGGGTGGCAGACCGATCCACCACTCACACCGGCTGAGCGCCTAGGTCCACTGCACAGGCTGAAAGCCACAGCCTCTTTCTGCCAGCTCCACAGAGCCCCTCAGCCCCTCCCTCGGCAGTGCTGAAGTGTGGCCTGGCTGCAGCCTCTCTACATCAGCGGCAGAAGGGAGCCAGGAAGAGAGCCCTGACATGCACCTGTCACCACCTCAGGCACGAGGTGACTCGAGAACAAGCCACTTCACCACCTCCAGTCGTGGCCCTCTCTTCTACAGCCCACAGCTCCTGCGGTGCTTCCTGTATTCTCCCCGTCACCAACCTACACCCGCTGGACAAGCCACCGGCCAGCATCCTGACACATCCTTTGCACCCCTGCGCATCTTCACGCTGCCTCCAACCCCCGGCTGTACCTCTCCCCTGACTGCATCTCATGCCTAGCTGCTCCCATCCCTGGCTGTATCTCATCCCTGGCTGTATCTCATCCCTGGCTGCATCTCATCACTGGCTACATCTCATCCCTGGTGGCATTTCATCCCTAGCTGCACCTCATCCCTGGCTGCATTTCTTCACTACGGACAAAACCTGGTACGACTTATCAACTGCGTTTCATCCCTGGTTGTATCTCATGCCTACTGCCAGCACCTGATACAAACTTATCAACCTGCATCTCATCTCTGGCTGCATCTCATCCCTACAACCAGCACCCTAGTAAGACCTCATCAATCTGCATCTCATTCCCTGGGTGCATCTCATCTCATCCCAGGCTGCACCTCATCCCTGACTGCATCTCACCCCTACTGGACCTCACCCCTGGCTTTACCTTATCCCTGGTTGCATCCCACCCCTGCTGGACCTCTCCCTTGGCTACTTTTCATCCCTGGCCACACCTTACCCCTGGCTGCATCTCATCCCCGACCACATCTCATCCCTGGCTGCACCCCATCCCTGGCTGCATCCCACCCCCCCCCCCCCCGCTGCATCTCATCTCACTCTGCTGCATCCACATCTACTGTTCACAATGTTTCCTCTTCTTTTCACCCTCACTCCCATACTACTTCACTTCCCACTAGCCCCTCTTATTCCCCCTCCCAGCAAGGAAGTAGTGCTCTCTCCCTCTATCTTTCCCAGTCATCTCTCCTCCTCCTCCCAACTATTCCTTCACACGCAGTCCCGTGTCTACAAACACGCATGCACACCTCGTGCCCTCTCCTGCTGTCAACTCCTAACCCTCTCGCTGCTTCTCTTACTTGCTGGTCCTATATCCCCGAATCCTGGTCCCCCCGTCTCATCTCTGCAATCACCTCTCACCCACATCCACTCCCCAACACAAACTCTCGCAACCTCCACAACCTTACACCCATTCCTCCAGCCCCTGCCACCCCAGTCTCTCTACCCGGAGCACTATGGAATGCTCGCTCAGTATGCAACAAACTCCCTTTCCTCCATGACCTCTTCATCACTAACAAACTCTCATTCCTTGGCATCACCGAAACCTGGCTCACCCCCTCTGACACAGCCTCCCCTGCTGCACTCTCCTACGGTGGACTCGCCCTCTCCCACACACCCCGCCCCAAATGACAAATATGGCGGAGGAGTCGGCCTGCTCCTGTCCGACAGATGCTCCCTTACCCCAATTATACTACTACCCTCTTCCAACCTCCCTCTTTCGAAGTTCACTCCGTCCGCATCTTCTACCCCTGCAACCTCCAGCTGGCCGTCATTTACCACCCCCCTGGTTCTACCCCCTCTTTTCTCGACCACTTCACCACCTGGCTTCTCCACTTCCTCTCTTCTGACATCCTTTCCATCATCATGGGTGACTTCAACATCCCATTGATACCCCCCACCCTTTTGCCTCCAGAGTCCTATCACTGACCACCTCCTTTGGGCTTTCCCATTGTCCTCCTCTGCCACTGATAAGGATGGCAACACGCTTGACCCTGTCTTCACCCGCCTTTGTTCCCTCTCCGACCTCTCAAACTCTGCCCTCCTCCTATCCGACCACAACTTGCTGACTTTCTCCTCCCTCTCCCCTCTACCACTCTCCCCCCTCTCCAGAAACACACTCATCCAAGCAGAAAGCTTAAACCTATCGATTACCACTCATTCTTGAGTCCCTCTCACCGACTTAGCCTCCTCACATGACCCTGACTCTGCTGCCACCCTCTACAACACCACAATAACTACAGCTCTCGACCTCGCTGCCCCTCACCTACAAGAAAACCCGCACACACAGTCAACCCTGGCTCACTACCTCACTAAAGAGCAGCGTCAAGCGTCCAGGGTGGCTGAAGCGGAGATGGAAGAAGTCCCATTCCACGGTGCACTTCACCATGTATAAACAGTCCCTCTCTACCTTCAAGACCGCACTCACCAATGCAAAACAAGCCTACGTCTCCTTCCTACTGTAATAACCGCCCTGTCCCACAACCCAAAACAACTATTCAACACTTTGAAATTCCTACTATGTCCGCCTGCACCTCAGGCAATGACACAGGCCCTTGTGTATAAAAAGTGCACTTTTCTCTATGCTTGGTAATAGGCTGACAGATCGGACCACCCACAGTAAGTGCGGGAAGGAAAAAAAAATGGAGAAATGGAGATGTGCATTATTTGACCACAGACCACTCCCCAGCCCCCCCCCCCCTGCCCACTTTTCCAAGTCACAAACTCTAATAACGTTGATCAAAAGCATTACTGTGAAAAGTCAGTAACGCTTTTGGTCAACGAAGCGTTATCAAACATAACCTCGAATCGAATTGCTGAATTTTTAGGAAATTGTTCGCATCCATATCCCCTCATCTCTGCCGACGACTTTGCTTCGTTCTTCAAACAGAAGATCGACAAAATCAGAGAAAGCTTTGACCCACTGTCCCCCCGGCCCTCCCCTGCCACCGCTCAGCCCTCCGCATCCAAAGTAAGCTTTTCAACCATGACAGAGGATCAGCTCTCCTCCCTTCTATCCCGATTGCACCTCATCACCTGTGTCCTCGACCCACTCCCATCCCACCTCATCCCCAAACCTCACCACTGTCCTCATTCCTGCCCTAACCCATCTCTTCAACCTATCACTCAGTACATATGTCTTCCCATCATCCTTCAAACATGCCTTGATCACACCCATCCTTAAAAAATCCAACTATCGCCCCATATCTCTTCTTCCCTACTCTTTTTCCATTTACACCCTTGGCCTGGGACAACTCATCGAATCCCATGGCCTCCAGTATCATCTCTACGCCGACGACACCCAGATCGATCTATCTGGGCCTGACATCACCTCTTTTCTATCCAAAATTCCACATTGCCTGACCGCCATCTCCTCCTTCTTCTCTGCTCACTTCTTCACACTAAACATAGACAAAACCGAGCTCATCATCTTCCCCCCAAATCACTATCCCCCGCTACCAGACAAATCCATCAATGTCAACGACTGCTCACTCTCCCCAGTTCCCCACGCCAAGTGCCTCTGGGTAATCCTCGACTCCTCCCTCTCCTTCAAACCTCACATCCAAGCCCTAACCACCTCCTGCCGACTCCAGCTTAAAAACATTTCCTGGATCCGCTCTTTCCTTGACCACGACACTTGTTCATACTCTCATCATTTCCCGCTTTGACTACTACAACCTCCTGCTACCTCCCTCGTACCTCTCAATCTATCCTAAACTGCGCTGCCCAATTATTCACCTGTCTTCCTGCTACTCCTTGGTCTTTTCCCTTTGCCAAGCCCTTCACTGGCTCCCCACCTCTCAGATCTCGGTTCAAAATCCTAACCTTGACGTACAAAGCCATCCACAACCTGTCCCCTCCATACATCTCTGAGATGGCCTCCCGTTACCTACCCTCATGCAACCTGCGCTCCTCCCAAGAACTCCTTCTCTATTCCCCTCTGATTTCCTTGTGCATCCGCTATACTCTGGAACTCTTTCCCAACACATCAGGCACTCGCCCACCCTGGGCTCCTTCAAAAGAAACCTGAAGATCCACCACTTCCGACAAGCCTACAACCTACAATGAGACCCAGTCCACCTCACTGTCTCATGTTTCGGCACTACCCCCTCCTACTGTATCCCCTTCGGTCCCCCATAGACTGTGAGCCCTCGTGGACTGGATTCCATCCCCTTTTTTTTCCTGTTTGAATGGAATGCACAAATATATTGAACTTGTCCTAGTCTACCCCCTTATCATGTAAAGCACCATGGAATCTAATGGCGCTATATAGATAAATGATGATAACAATACTTTTTGTGGATGCACGTTGCAGCGCAAAGCGCATCCTCAAAATGACGGTCGATGTGAATGGAGCTGCGTTCAGGCCTTTACGCAGCGCTAAATAGTGCTGCGTAATGCCAAAATATGCTGTGTGTGAGCGCAGCCTAATCCTCCCAGCAGCGTTCAATTTCATCTTGGGTGGGAGGCGCTAGTGTGGGCTCAGTCACCACTTTATGTATGTAGAGCAGTGGCGGCTGTAACCCCCCCCCCCCCCACTGACTGTCAGCTGTCTCAGTGACTGAACTCACATCGGTGCCTCCCCCATTACTGAAACTGAATGCTGCTGGGGGGATTAAAGTTAATTTTCTCTCGGCAGCCAGGCAGGTTCAGGATGCTATTTACTTGCAGATTAACTCCATATCTGCAGTTAATAGCATTGTGAGATGTGACCGATTCCTTTTAAGTGGTAATAATTGGACTGTCTTTACCCACCACTAGGGGGCCCCTTTTTATAGTGTATAATGTAAAAAAAAATCATAAGCTCTTTCACTCCCCCAGTGGTGGCTTCAGGAATTTCATTTTGGGATTTTGTCTTTGCAGGCGATTTAGACCCCTGTATAACAGAAATGGAAATCATCCTGTTGTAATTATATATTAATAAGTAATTATTTGAAATAGGGCTGGGCGATTTTGGAAAAAATCAAAATCTCGATTTTATTTAAACCTATGGACGATTTTCGATTTAAATCTCGATTTTTTTTTTCTATTTTTTTTTTGCTTTTCTTTGATGAGTAAAGAGAAAAAACTAAGAGGTACCGTATATACTCGTGTATAAGCCGACCCGTGTATAAGCCGACCCCCCTACTTTTGCCCCCAAAGCCTGGGAAAACCTATTGACTTGTGTATAAGCCGAGGGTGGAACCCAGCACAGGTATACAGCCCCCAGCAATGTGGTATACAGCAGCCTCCCCAGTGGTATATACAGGCCCCAGCAGTGTTACAGCAGCAGCCCCAGTGGTGTATATAGCAGCAGCCCCAGCGGTGTATACATCAGCAGCCCCAATGGTATATACAGCAGCCCCAGTGGTGTATACAGCAATCAATATACTATGGAGAGCACTGGTGAGTGCACCAGCCCCGGACTGCAGTGATTGCTCTCTGTACTATGGAGGACACTGGTGAGTGCACCAGCCCCAGACTGCAGTGATTGCTGCCCTGTACTATGAGGGCACTGGTGAGTGCACCAGCCCCAGACTGCAGTGATTGTTCCCTGTACTATGAGGGCACTGGTGAGTGCACCAACCCCAGACTGCAGTGATTGCTCCCTGTACTATGAGGGCACTCGTAAGTGCACCAGCCCCAGACTGCAGTGATTGCTGCCCTGTACTATGGAGGGCACTGGTGAGTGCACCAGCCCCAGACTGCAGTGATTGCTCCCTGCATTGTCTATGGAGCCTCAGCGGTGCACACACTGACCTGGAGCCGGGGATGGTGCCGATCTCTCCCACATAATGCTGCAGGCTGCTCCGCTCTCCCCCATCTTTGGACTGAGCAGCCATGTTTCCACCGACATTGCAGTCCCATCCGCCGGCCGTGCACCGGATTACGGCTGCTGCACTGCGAGCCCCAGATCCGGGGAGACGCTCCCCATGTCTGCCGCAGGTCACACGGCTCCCGGCTGCGGCGCCACAAGTCCCCGCCTCCCGCCAAAGTCACATTGTATGCGGCATCTAACAGGCGGAAGTGTGGAGGCGCCGTCATCAGGGTCACTATATCATTATACTTATCCCCGCCGCCGCCACCGCCATCACCCGCGCTCCTCCGGCTTCATCCGGCTTCCTCCTCCGATGGGCACAGGCAATGACGTCATTGTCTGTGCGCCAGAGGAGGAAGCCGGATGAAACCGGAGGAGCGCAATGATGGCGGCGGGGATAAGTATAATGATCTATTCCTTTACAGGTTTACGGCAGTAGGGGGGAGGGGCCTGTATACCCATGGGGGGGGGGCTCCAGATGCCATTTTAAATCGAATTACATGATTTTTAATAAAATCAGAATCGTGGCCACAGCAGGGGGCGAATTAATCGAATTAATTCGATTAATTGCCCAGCCCTAATTTGAAATAAAATATAATGCATCTGAAGCTGATTATTTTAAATCTACTTACATAATTGCCTTGGCACTGAAAGTCGAGATGTCACCTTTTATTCTTCATCTGATTGATCCACCTGAAACAGGAAGGAAAAAAAACAGCGGCCACCATATTGGCACACCCAAGGGATGTGCCAGTATGCTGGTTACACGCTAATGCTCACCTTCTGAGTCCAGGTCCGCTCCTCAGTTCACCACCGCAGTCTCTGCCGCCATTCCCACTGCTGCAGGGAGTCCTGTACCTCAGTTAAGAAAAACTGAAGGACTTGTGATCATGTCACGATCATGTGACCAGTATAGGAGGGAGCGGAGCTCGGCACTCATATCGCTGGCAGTGAAGGACCTGTGGAGGACCTATGTCATGTGATGCAAAGGGACGGAGCTAAGAGACCACACGGGGACATAGCACAGGCAGCCAGGTACACAGAAAGAACAAAGAGGGGCTCCAAGAATGCACAGGGGTCCACAGAGAATGCATAGGGGTCCACAGAGAATGTATAGGGGTCCACAGAGAATGTATAGGGGTCCACAGAGAATGTATAGGGGTCCACAGAGAATGCATAGAGGATTCACACGGAATGCACAGGAGATAACAGGGGAGCCACAGAGCGCATGGGGGGGCTACAGAGTGCATGGGGGGCTACAGAGAGCACACAATGGGGCCATAGAGAGAACAAACAAAGGGAATAGAGAGCACACAGTGGGGGCACACAGGAAGGCCACATGGAGGGCACAAGAGCCCACAAGGGAGCCACAGAGAGAACAAATGAGGGGCACATTGAGTGAACAGGGGTGCCACAGAGAGCAGACGGGGGGGGGGGAGGCTACATGGACAGCACAGGGGGCCATAGAGACTGCACGGGGTGGCCACAGAAAGCACACAGGGGACCACAGAGAGCACATGGGGGGGCCACAAAGAATACGCTGGGGGCTACAGAGAGCAGACAGGAGGGGCACTGAGACCACACAAGTGAACACAAAGACTGCACCTTCCAATGCAAAAGCATTGGGCCCACATCTAGTGAAAGCAATATTTTTTAGTACATATGTATGTGTTTATGATTGTGCTTATTTTAACAAGAGCCTTTGTTAGTCTTTCCTATCTGACGTAGGCCTCATTCTGATGCTCTTTGTTTCCACATTCGAGAAAAACGGACAGCTTTTTTGGGATGAATGTTTGATCAGAGTGTGGTCCGAGTGTCATCAGGTTTTCTCTTACGTGGAGGAAACACACAAAAGTTTCTTCACCGTCTGCTTTCTGGAAGTCCATGAAAAGTGGACTGCACTTGGATGTCATCAGAGTATGGTTTTTCATGGACCTATAGACTTTCATAGCTGATTTTGCACCGACCCTTGAATATAAATAGGATTTTTCCAGTATTTCAAAGGGTTACTTGTTCCTTGTAAAATCCCAAACACATGGATGGTCTCATAGACTATCACAGGTACAAGTGCTAACTGTGAAAACCATGGATAGCACTCATACTCAAAAATCCTTATTCTGAACCTCTCTCATCTGACCACATCAAAGTTGAATGTACCTTGAAACAAATCAAAAAGAGCAAATGTTTTGATGAAACCCAATGTAAAAAAAAATTACACTTTGGGAGCACTAAGCAAAGGGGGACATGACTCTGGGAGGGGTGGACCTATAACTCCTGCTATTTATTTTGTATAGCTGTGTAGGCTTTCACCTTTCACCAAATAGTTTTTGTTGAGCTTGAGATGCGATGTAATGGTTCCTACAGAGAGGGATAAATCTTTGTTTTTAATTTTGCCTCTCTGTTGCTGAGATATCAAAGTATTTGGCACCTAGTGAGTTAACGTTTAAGCGTCTAAGTGGGTGTTATCAGATAGTTTTCTCTGGGGGCGTGTCCTTTTTCCCTCTATGACGTTGACCAATCATAATGAAGGTGAACAGACTCGGCTACGGTGGCCAGCCTAATGAATGTCATAATGGTAACAAGGGGCGGGCTCGGGAACTTCAATAGTGTCATTAGTGCCCTGAAAGTATACCGGCTCTGCTTCAGTGATATGCCAGTGTGTGCCGCCCCTTTATGGCTGTCCGGCCTGGTGCATTATGGCAGATACGATAGCTGTGGTCTGTACGTCTTTTATAGGACTTTTTCCCCAGCATTTCCTGACTGTTCTCTGACTCCATAGTAGCAATTATCTCCGGGAGGATGCAGTCATTAAGCCTGGCCTCAGCTGGTGGGGATATTACTATGTTACATAAGTGTGGGTGCTGCTGCAAAATTAAAACACTTTACAAAATGAGCGAGTCCCTGGAGCAGAGCGAAGACGTCTCATTATATCTCTAGTCAGTTGTCTTCTCCTCCTAAAGGCAGATTGTAAGAAGAAGGTGTTAATTAACAGACCGGGCGCTTCCCGGAATCCATATCGGGTTAGTGGTTTTACAAGTTGTCTCTGCCTAATAAAGAGGGTCATTTTCATCCGTAATGCTGTCTGTGTCTGAGTCTCCTGCAGAGAGGAGCGCCGTCTACCTCTCCTCTCCCGCCGCACAGGCTTTCCTTTCATTGCTGATCACATTCATATTTTTTAATTACGGAAACCAGAGATTGGGCGCGCTCGTACAATGGAGAAGGCAGCTTGTGGGTAGAGTGTTTTCACTGCCAGCACGGTAATATTACATAGCCGGCTGCTGTCCAGACTGCGGAAATAAAGCAGCTTTGTGGAAAGGGTTTATCAGGGCTGGAAAAATATGGCAGTGTGAGTCTAAACAATAATGCCACCTCTGCCCACAGGTTGTGTGTGGTATTGCAGCATAGGACTTTTCACTTTTATGGCACGGAACTACAGCACCAGATGTTTTATGTACATTACATGGAGGAAAAAGTATTAGGACCCGTGTCTTAATTATTTAATTCTGGTTTTTCATTCATTTATTCAATACCATTGCCCCAGTGTATAAAATTTTTCCCCATTGTTCCCCTGTGTATGACAGCTGGCTCCCTCGCCCCCCAGTATATAACATCCCCTTCGTCTCCCTTGGTGTATAAAATCTGGTCCCATCCCCCAGTGTGTCACATCCAGCCCCATCCCCTCCTTGGTGTATAAAATCCAGCTTCACCCCCCCCAACATGTAACATTCATCCCCATCAGCCCCCTTGGTGTATAACATCCAGCCCCATTGCGCCAGTATATAATCTCTGGACCCATTGCCCCAGTGTCAAACATCTGACAAACGATGCTCTTCCCTCTCCCGGTGTATAACATCTGGAAGCATTGCCCCCGGTGTACAACATCCGCCCCTCGCCCCCTGGTGTATAACATCTGGCCACACACCTTGCCTTCCCTCCCATTCCCTCCAATGTTTAACCTCTGTCCCCGCCATGCTGTCTGCCTTTACTAACATGTTACAGATTGGCCGGTGGTGCAGAGCTCACTGATACCAGCGCAGTCCTGGTGTAACAAGTCCATTCATGACATTGAGGAACAAAGGGCAGCAAAGTCACTAACGCTCAGCCGACCTCCTCTGGTAACATCAGCGCAAACACTTCACCTGCCGGGAGATTCATGGCCGAGCAGCTGCAGCCGTACATCACCAAGCACAATGCCGAGTGTCGGATGGGGTGGTGTAAAGCCGCCATCACTGGACTCTGATGGGGACTTGTTTGGTACGGTGACTGATCACACTGCTCTGGTGGATGAGTCTGAGTTTGGTGACTGTCAAGAGAATGTCACCTGCCTGGCTGCATTGTGCCCGCTGTACAATTTAAGGGAAGAGGATAACACTACGGGCTTGTTTTTCAGGGGTCGACCTCAGCCCCTTAATTCCAGTGAAGTGAAATAATCTGCTCCAGCACAAGACATTGTGGACAGGTGTATCTTCCAGCTTTGTGGGAACAGTTTGGAGAGGGCCCTATTCTTTTCCCCATGCCTGCGCTGAGTGCACAAGCTCCATAAAGACATGTAGGAGTTTGGTGTAGAAGAACATGACCAGCTGCGAAGAGCTCCGACCCAGCCCAATCCCTATCTATCTATCTATCTATCTATCTATCTATCTATCTATCTATCTATCTATCTATCTATCTATCTATCTATCTATCTATCACAGTCATTCTTCTTTCTTGCTATAAGTATTAGAAATCCTTCTATGATAGACATATCATGAATATACCTAAATCTTCCATTAACGATCAAAGAGCAGCGGGAATCAATGGGGCTCGGAGCAGCACAGAATTACATTTCTCTCCGAGTGCGTTCAATTTACTGGTATTTGTTGCCTCCTTAGAATGGTGTAATGTTCCTCCAGAGATTAGTTATTAGTAGTACGACTTCTGGCACTTGTTTAAACTCATATTTTGAGGACTGACTAAAACGCTGCACCGCACAGGACGATGGGCGGCCGGGAAGGTGCATCTGGTATTTCACAAGGTAGACCACAAGCAATAGGGAATACTCCAGCAGAGTCTGAATACCCCCCTCATCTCGGGGCAGTAAACCAGTCATAAGTAATGATGTGCTAGTGTGGCTTATATACAGTAAATACACATTAAGAGTGACTTTACCATTGGCACAGGGACCCCAGAGGTAAGGGGGCGACTTCTACTTCTATAGCAGATGGAATTGTTCTACATATGTATGTATACATGTATCATGTGGGAAGGGAGTAACTACTTTGATGTCTCTTATACAGACTTGTGGGATTCCTGCTTCCTTGTTTAGCAAATGCTCAGAAGAAGCACCTTGTGGGACGTCATGTAGTAATACTGAGCAGTGTATCTGTGAATCCTGCACCAAGTGAGATAAACACTTCAAAGTTCTGTGTTTCTCTCTCATTTGTTCTGCACGTTTACTTTCTATAAACATTAATATATAACTGTAGTTTGATACCTCAGTGAGTTGGCAGTTAATCCTGTTTTTAGCAAGATGGATTTTATTAGCTTTTCATAGTGAATGAGTTTAGATGATGGGGACAAGAATAAGTGGCTCATAAGTGGGGAAAGAAGCATAATTCTCTGATAAGATATAATCATTTCTTATACCCTCTTGTGTTACTTATTTATGTAAAGTTAGTTGAAACAGCAGTGACTATTTAATACATTACGAGACTTAATCAGATAGTAGTGTCAGTTTATTTTCCTGCTCCCGCCATCATCCTGGCCAGTCTCCCTGCTCCCTCCATCATCCGGCCAATCTCCCTGCTCCCTCCATCATTCTGGCTAGTCTCCCTGCTCCCTCCATCTTCCTGGCCAGTCTCCCTGCTCCCTCCATCATCCTGGCCAATCTCCCTGCTCCCTCCATCATCCTGGCCAATCTCCCTGCTCCCTCCATCATCCTGGCCAGTCTCCCTGCTCCCTCCATCATCCTGGCCAATCTCCCTGCTCCCTCCATCATCCTGGCCAGTCTCCCTGCTCCCTCCATCTTCCTGGCCAGTCTCCCTGCTCCCTCCATCATCCTGGCCAATCTCCCTGCTCCCTCCATCATCCTGGCCAGTCTCCCTGCCCCCTCCATCATCCTGGCCAATCTCCCTGCTCCCTCCATCATCCTGGCCAGTCTCCCTGCTCCCTCCATCATCCTGGCCAGTCTCCCTGCTCCCTCCATCATCCTGGCCAGTCTCCCTACTCCTGCCATCATCCTGGCCAGTCTCTTTGCTCCCTCCATCATCCTGGCCAGTCTCCCTGCTCCCTCCATCATTCTGGCCAGTCTCCCTGCTCCCTCCATCATCCTGGCCAGTCTCCCTGCTCCCTCCATCATCCTGGCCAGTCTCCCTGCTCCCTCCATCATTCTGGTCAGTCTCCCTGCTCCCTCCATAATCCTGGCCAATCTCCCTGCTCCCTCCATAATCCTGGCCAATCTCCCTGCTCCCTCCGTCATCCTGGCCAATCTCCCTGCTCCCTCCGTCATCCTGGCCAATCTCCCTGCTCCCTCCATCATCCTGGCCAGTCTCCCTGCTCCCTCCATCATCCTGGCCAGTCTCCCTGCTCCCGCTATCATCCTGGCCAGTCTCCCTGCTCCCTCCATCATCCTGGCCAGTCTCCCTGCTCCCTCCATCATCCTGGCCAGTCTCCCTGCTCCCTCCATCATCCTGGCCAGTCTCCCTGCTCCCTCCATCATCCTGGCCAATCTCCCTGTTCCTGCCATCATCCTGGCCAATCTCCCTGCTCCCTCCATCATCCTGGCCAGTCTCCCTGCTCCCTCCATCATCCTGGCCAATCTCCCTGCTCCCTCCATCATCCTGGCCAATCTCCCTGCTCCCTCCATCATCCTGGTCAGTCTCCCTGCTCCCTCCATCATCCTGGCCAGTCTCTTTGCTCACTCCATCATTCTGGCCACTCTCCCTGCTCCCTCCATCATCCTGGCCAGTCTCTTTGCTCACTCCATCATTCTGGCCACTCTCCCTGCTCCCTCCATCATCCTGGCCAGTCTCCCTGCTAAATCCATCATCCTGGCCAGTCTCCCTGCTCCCTCCATCATCCTGGCCAGTCTCCCTGCTCCCTCCATCATCCTGGCCAGTCTCCCTGCTCCCTCCATCATCCTGGCCTGTCTCCCTGCTCCCTCAATCATCCTGGCCTGTCTCCCTGCTCCCTCCATCATCTTGGCCAGTCTCCCTGCTCCCTCCATCATCCTGGCCAATCTCCCTGCTCCCTCCATCATCCTGGCCAGTCTCCCTGCTCCCTCCATCATCCTGGCCAGTCTCCCTGTTCCCTCCATCATCCTGGCCAGTCTCCCTGCTCCGCCCATCATCCTGGCCAGTCTCCCTGCTCTCTCCATCATCCTGGCCAGTCTCCCTGCTCCCTCCATCATCCTGGCCAGTCTCTTTGCTCCCTCCATCATCCTGGCCAGTCTCCCTGGTCCCTCCATCATCCTGGCCAGTCTCCCTGCTCCCTCCATCATTCTGGCCAGTCTCCCTGCTCCCTCCATCATTCTGGCCAGTCTCCCTGCTCACACTATCATCCTGGCCAGTCTCCCTGCTCCCGCTATCATCCTGGCCAGTTTCCCTGCTCCCTCCATCATCCTGGCCAGTTTCCCTGCTCTCTCCATCATCCTGGCCAGTCTCCCTGCTCTCTCCATGATCATGGCCAGTTTCCCTGCTCCCTCCATCATCCTGGCCAGTCTCCCTGCTCTCTCCATCATCTTGGCCAGTCTTCCTGCTCTCTCCATCATCCTGGCCAGTTTCCCTGCTCCCTCCATCATCCTGGCCAGTCTCCCTTCTCCCTCCATCATCCTGACCAGTCTTCCTGCTCCCTCCATCATCCTGGCCAGTCTCCCTGCTCCCTCCATCATCCTGGCCAGTCTCTTTGCTCCCTCCATCATCCTGGCCAGTCTCCCTGGTCCCTCCATCATCCTGGCCAGTCTCCCTGCTCCCTCCATCATTCTGGCCAGTCTCCCTGCTCCCTCCATCATTCTGGCCAGTCTCCCTGCTCCCTCCATCATCCTGGCCAGTCTCCCTGCTCCCTCCATCATCCTGGCCAGTCTCCCTGTTTCCTCCATCATCCTGGCCAGTCTCCCCCAGTATATACAGGATAATAAGATGATAGAACATATTCCCAGGTACATTTCTAGTTGTCCGTGAGATGCGGCAGATGTCAGCGATCACCTTTCTGCTGAGTCTTCTTATGACTGGCAATATGTGGCATTTAGCCAACCCAGCTTCATGACATGCGAGTGCTGAAAATAGATAATTAGTGCCCCGTTGCTGCTGGTCCTGCTGGTTTTCCTTTTCTGGCATTCTCAGTCCATCATTAATTATGTTTAATGTCTTCTCCTGCTGTTATCGGTGTCAGCCATCTCCCACATATTGACATACACGAGCGCTGCCTTTGATTGGGACGGTTATTACTAGATACCGGTGTGATGCTCCATGTGAGGGACTGAAGTCATCGCTGTCTTACAAGACGTAATATTACAAAGCGAACACCAACACCTTGTGTCCTATCCAATCCACCCTGCGCTGGAGGGCTAGAGGTGGCATCATCCATCCATGTCTATCTAGTTAATGCCAACATTAGAAGTATTCACCTATCCAACGGCTGATGTCCGGCGACTACAGTCACAGGCAAGCCGACGTCAGCTGCCTGCCACTGTTTGGCCTGCAGCGTGTATTGCAGTGCAGGGACTTGATGTTTCTCTATGCTACAATTCAATTCAGCAGGATGTGTGTCCTCAGACGCATATCCAACTGAAGTAGGTGTGGGAGTCAGCGGGCTCCCTGTACCCGAGAGCCTGGTCGCAATCGCTGCGATTGCATTCATTACATTCTTTTAGGTCCCCTGGCACTGCTCCCCAGCTCACCTCTCCTGGGTCTGCATCCTCTGCGCCTCTACAGATCGGGCATCCGGCGTCTAGGCGTCTGTGTCTCGGAGTCATTGCCGGGTCCCCTTCCTGTCTGCTGACCACCGGGCTCACTACAATGGTTGGAGTCATTAATCTAATCAACGGTGCACTAAGTGCGGCCGCGCTCCTCCTCTGTGGAACTAGGGGCCATCACAGCTCAACCTGACACTCCCCTTGACCAATAGCTGTCTGTCCTCCGATATATCAGGCCACCTCCACTTCTGGCTGACCGCGTTTTTTTCGCGGCCACAGTTGCCGCAAGTGCCGATGCCGCACTTGCCGCACCTGCCGCAAGCCCGCATATACATTGTATGGGGCTTGCCGCAAGTAAACCGCAAGTGCAGCCATTATGCGGTAATCGCGGCAGTTGTGTTTTTTTCACCGCAACTGCCGAGATCAGCGCAAAACCGCTGATGTGAAAGCAGCCTAAGTAACGTTGCGTGAGCATCCGTTTTCACAATTCCGTGGAGGTCCGTGTATATTCAGGGAGATGCAGGTTTAACATGCATGCACACGTATAGCAAAATACACAAGTGTGAACCTATTTAGGAGCTTAAACTGCCCATAGCAAGCAGGTGCCAGCTGTATTATACAGCATCTACCTCTAACTGCAGCAACCTGAGCAAGTTCTAGTCTCTACTGTTTAAATACCACTGGCAATCACTGACAGCAGCATTTAAATAGTTTTGGGGGTCCTAACGAAAGAGATCACCTTTTTGGCATCTTGCTCCTCCAATGGTCCACTGTGTGACCGGACTTAATAGGTTCTTGTACATTCTGCTATGCACTGCAATACTGTAGAATTGTAGCGTATAGTATACTCATTTGATCTCAAGATTCTAGAAAGACTAAAAAATAAAGTTAAAAATCAATTTTAAAAAATTTTTTAAAAACAATATACCGTATATATCAATTAAAAATAAAATATTGATATCATAGTATCTGTAAAAGTCCCGAACTTTAAAAATATAAAATGAATTAATTTAAACAATGGTGAACCACGTAAAGGGATTTGAAACTCTGGAATTGGTGTTTTTCGTTCTCTGCATTTCCCCTAAAAATGTAACATAAAGAGACCAAAACCTTGTATGTTTTCCCAAAATTGTATCAATAAAAATGTCAACTCAACGCACTAAACCCAAAGCCATCGTGTCACTCTATTGATGGAGGAAATAAAAAAGTTACAAGTCTACGAAATTGGCCACATAAATCAACTTTGTTCTGTGTCTTTCTTTTTTTTAGCCACGAAAGTAATAAAAAACTCTGGAAGTTTGGTATCGCCGTGATTGGACCTACCTGGCAAAATATGTTGGTAGAACAGTTTTCCAGCATTGTGAATGCTATAAAATCAGCTTTCCTGACATGTTCATTTTAGTAAATACATGTATTCCTTTTCTTAATAGTCTGCATTCTGCAGTTCCTCCGTTGTCTCTTGTAGTATCGGTGTTCCAGTCCCAAACATGCCCGGCGCCTCGGTGCATCCATGCGCTGATATCCCTGCACTCTCCTTCCCCCTGCCCTGCTGGGATACTGATGCCATTACCTTCTTGGCTGCTTGTTCAATGCCTTGCAGTGCTGTGTTGCTGCCCATGTGCTGTGTGGTCCTCTGCTCTCCTGTACAGCCATCCACATGTGTTTTGGCTATAGGTTTATGTATGGGTCCTAAGGCCCCAGGCACTGTGCTTGTCTTTCTGGGGTTCTTGGTTACTAGGCTAGGGTGTAAGCATGCACACTTCCCTCTCTCTTAAAGGGACCATGGACGAACCTTGAATTTGTATCCCCAGACTGTTGCTGGGAGGCATCAGGTATTTAAAGTTCTTTTTCCCTGTTGTGCATTACTCAAGCAACTCAGTTGGTTTCCTAACCTAGCCATGTGTGGTGGTCCAGTCTGTTGCTCTTGTCTGCTTCTATCCAGCTCTAGTCCTGTATGTTATCAGTCCTGTGTCTTCTGATGACTTTGAATCTGTTTGTTTCTGGACTTGTCCAACCCGTGTCCTGTCCTGGTACCAGCTTGTGTATTACTGAAGTCCTGCTTGTATCCTGCACCAGTCTGTCTGTGCATTGCACCTGAAGTCCTGTCTTTTACCTGAGTGCCGATACCAGCCTGCTCCAGTCCGCACCTGCCATGTCAGCGCCAGATGATGCCTGCCTGAGGTCTATGCCAGATGACTTCCATCTATGCCAGCGCCAGATGATGTCTGCCTGAGGTCTGTGCCTGATGACTTCCATCTATGCCAGCGCCAGATGATGTCTGCCTGAGGTCTGTGTCTGATGACTTCCATCCATGCCAGCATCACATGACGTCTGCCTGCGGTCTGTGCCTGATGACTTTCATCCATGCCAGCACCAGATGACGTCTGCCTGAGGTCTGTGCCTGATGACTTTCATCCATGCCAGCGCCACATGATGTCTGCCTGAGGTCTATGCCTGATGACTTTCATCCATGCCAGCGCCACATGATGTCTGCCTGAGGTCTGTGCCTGATGACTTTCACCCATGCCAGCGCCACATGACGTCTGCCTGAGGTCTGTGCCTGATGACTTTCATCCATGCCAGCACCACATGACGTCTGCCTGAGGTCTGTGCCTGATGACTTTCATCCATGCCAGCGCCACATGATGTCTGCCTGAGGTCTATGCCTGATGACTTTCATCCATGCCAGCGCCACATGATGTCTGCCTGAGGTCTGTGCCTGATGACTTTCACCCATGCCAGCGCCACATGACGTCTGCCTGAGGTCTGTGCCTGATGACTTTCATCCATGCCAGCACCACATGACGTCTGCCTGAGGTCTGTGCCTGATGACTTTCACCCATGCCAGCGCCACATGACGTCTGCCTGAGGTCTGTGCCTGATGACTTTCATCCATGCCAGTGCCACATGACGTCTGCCTGAGGTCTGTGCCTGATGACTTTCATCCATGCCAGCGCCACATGACGTCTGCCTGAGGTCTGTGTCTGATGACTTTCACCCATGTCAGCGCCACATGACGTCTGCCTGAGGTCTGTGCCTGATGACTTTCACCCATGCCAGCGCCACATGATGTCTGCTTGAGGTCTGTGCCTGATGACTTCCATCTATGCCAGCGCCACATGACGTCTGCCTGAGGTCTGTGCCTGATGACTTCCATCAATGCCAGCACCACATGACGTCTGCCTGAGGTCTGTGCCTGATGACTTTCACCCATGCCAGCGCCACATGATGTCTGCCTGAGGTCTGTGCCTGATGACTTTCACCCATGCCAGCGCCACATGATGTCTGCCTGAGGTCTGTGCCTGATGACTTTCACCCATGCCAGTGCCACATGATGTCTGCTTGAGGTCTGTGCCTGATGACTTTCATCCATGCCAGCGCCACATGACATCAGCCTGGTGACATATATCCATGCCAATGCTAGATGACATCTGTCTGTCTTCCTTGCCCTGATGTCCTATGTAATGTGTCTAAAACTGCCTGTTGCCGTGTACTTGTTTTCAGTAAATTTTATGTTCCAGTATCAGCCCCATTTGCATTTGTGCCTGCCTAACAGAGGAATTGTGCAATGCAGATTTCTTTGAAACTCTGCTTTTTGGGGAAAGTCAAATATTAACTATAACAAACTTTATAAGAGAGCTGACCCTCTTAAAGGGGTTGTTTGTAGGTTAATGAACATGTTTCCAGTTATCACCAGATGGCAGTAACAACCATAGATGTCCATAAATGAAGTTATCTGTAATGATGAGAAATGGCACAGGGAAAAACTATTGGAAACATGATGACAGAGAAGTGCAAAACACCATGGAAAGTCCTGACACCAGCTGAAATCTTTCAGCAATTATAAGCAATCCTGCCACTTAGTGAAAAATAATATCAACTGGTTCAACTGATGGTCTATAAAAAGGAGTCTCATTACCAAGGTGCCACACAAGAAACATCTCATCACAGGTAAAACCAGTGAGCAACTCAAGACTTCTACAACCATATTGTTGCAAACATTCTGATGGCATTGGTTGCTGAAGAATTTCTAAACTACTGATGGTTTCATTGGGCGGTGTTGGGGCCATGATCTGGAAGTGGAAAGAACATAATTTCACAATAAACCAGCCGTGACCAGGTGCTCCCCATAAGATTGCAGACAGAGAAGTGAAAAATATTATCAGAAAAGTTGTCCTAGAGCCAAAAACAACCTGTGCAGAGCTACAGAAAGACCTGGAATCAGCAGGTACAATTGTTTCATAGAAAACAAGTAATACACTCCCCCTCCATGGTCTGTATGCACTAGAGTGACCGGATCTCATATGGGGGGGAAATAAATGTCGGAATCTTGTTAGTCTGGACCCCACAAAACGATTCCCCTTTCCAGATATTGAGATAGCCAAAATTTGAGCTCGATCAAACGACGTTAACCTGTGCCGCTCGACGCTCAAAGTTTGAAAAAAATCCAAATTTTTGGCCAAAAAGCTGACATTTGGAGCCATGACTCCAAAACGGTAAATAATAAAAACACGCTTAATATCTCAAAAGAAAGCTAATGTTGTTCTTCAAGATTTATATTTTATACATAATTGTTATTTTAAGTCAAACTGAGTTACAACCGCTTTTAGCCCCAAGAACTTGACCTGGTACCACTAGGAGCATACTTTGTATATTTTGTTATTAAGTGATAAATTTTGGGGTTTTTGGGTATATTTTTCAGTTTAAAGTAGAAATATAATAAAAAAACAAGTAATACTGATAAGTCTAATGACATTTTTTATTTTAAAATATAAAAATGAGGTATATAATACATTCAAAACAGACACAGAAAAGATACAGACGTAGTACCTACATGAGTTGATAACTTTACATAGTTATCTAATCTATTTTAGAGCTTTTGTTAAAGAAGTTTTTGAAAGGTCAGAATATAATGCTCGGCATTTGCTTACAACTTGCAGGACATATTGCTTTTGTTCTTCATCTTTTGTCAGAAGGTCGTTAAAGTCGGTTATTAATTTAACACCACGCTCAGTCATATCATTAACTACTTTTAATGTTTTGACAATTTTCAATCCTTCTTGGAAGTCATTATTGTGCTGTCCTCTGGTTTTTATTTGTGTTTGTCTGATGTTTATATCACATACAGAAATATAATTGCAATCATATTATGATACCAAAAGGTTATATTGACAGTTAGAATGAGTTAATGCAGCAAGTCAATATTTGCAGTGTTGACCCTTCTTCTTCAGGACCTCTGCAATTCTCCCTGGCTGCTCTCAATCAACTTCTGGACCAAATCCTGACTGCTAGCCGTCCATTCTTCCATTTTGGTAGAATTTGTTGGTTTTTGTTTGTCCACCCGTCTCTTGATGATTGACCACAAGTTCTCAATGGGATTAAGATCTGGGGAGTTTCCAGGCCATGGACCCAAAATCTCTATGTTTTGTTCCCTGAGCCATTTAGTTATCACCTTTGCTTTATGGCAAGGTGCTCCATCATGCTGGAAAAGGCATTGTTGGGCGCCAAACTGCTCTTGGACAGTTGGTAGAAGTTGCTCTTGGAGGACATTCTGGTACCATTCTTTATTCATGGCTGTGTTTTTAGGCAAGACTGTGAGTGAGCCGATTCCCTTGGCTGAGAAGCAACCCCACACATGAATGGTTTCAGGATGCTTTACAGTTGGCATGAGACAAGACTGGTGGTAGCGCTCACCTCTTCTTCTCCGAATAAGCTGTTTTCCAGATGTCCCAAACAATCGAAAAGGGGATTCATCAGAGAAAATGACTTTCCCCCAGTCCTCAGCAGTCCACTCCCTGTACCTTTCCCCCAGTCCTCAGCAGTCCACTCCCTGTACCTTTCCCCCAGTCCTCAGCAGTCCACTCCCTGTACCTTTCCCCCAGTCCTCCGCAGTCCACTCCCTGTACCTTTCCCCCAGTCCTCAGCAGTCCACTCTCTGTACCTTTTATAGAATATCAGTCGGTCCCTGATGTTTTTTCTGGAGAGAAATGGCTTCTTTGCTGCTCTCCTTGAAACCAGGCCTTGCTCAAAGAGTCTCCGCCTCACAGTGCGTGCAGAAGCACTCACACCAGCCTGCTGCCATTCCTGAGCAAGCTCGGCACTGCTGGTAGTCCCATCCCTGGATGCTGGTCTTTCTTTGGCACCCTGGAGCCTTTTTGACAACATTGGAAGCTCTCTCCTTGAAGTTCTTGATGATGCGATAGATTGTTGACTGAGGTGCAAACTTTGTAGCTGCGATACTCTTCCCTGTTAGGCCATTTTTGTGCAGTGCAATGATGGCTGCACGTGTTTCTTTAGAGATAACCATGGTTAACTGAAGAGAAACAATGATACCAAGCACCACCCTCCTTTTAAAGTGTCCAGTGGTGTCATTCTTACTTAATCATGACTGATTGTTCGCCAGCCCTGTCCTCATCAACATCCACACCTGTGTTAATGGAACAATCACTAAAACGATGTTAGCTGCTCCTTTTAAGGCAGGACTGCAATGATGTTGAAATGTGTTTTGGGGGTTAAAGTTCATTTTCTAGGCAAATATTGACTTTGCAAGTAATTGCTGTTAAGCTGATCACTCTTTATGACATTCTGGAGCATATGCAAATTGCCATTAGAAAACCTGAAGCAGTAGACTTTGTAAAAATTAATATTTGTATCATTCTCAAAACTTTTGGCCATGACTGTATTATGTACCTCATTTTTATATTTTTAAATAAAAAATGTCATTAGACTTATCAGTATTACTTGTTTTTTTTATTATATTTCTACTTTAAACTCAAAAATATACCAAAAAAAAGCAAAATTTATCACTTAATAACAAAATATACGAAGTATGCTCCTAGTGGTACCACGTCACGTTCTTGGGGCTAAAAGCTGTTGTAACTCAGTTTGACTTAAAATAACAGTTATGTATAAAATATAAATTTTGAAGAACAACATTAGCTTTCTTTTGAGATATTAAGCGTGTTTTTATTATTTACCGTTCTGGAGTTATGGCTCCAAATGTCAGCTTCTTGGCCAAAAATTTGAATTTTTTCAAACTTTGAGCGACGAGCGGCACGGGTTAACGTTGTTTGATCGAGCTCAAATTTTGGCTATCTCAATATCTGGAAAGGGGAATCGTTTTGTGGGGTCCAAACGGACAAAATTCCGACATCGATTTTTTGTGGTCACCCTAGTATGCACGCTCCTGTATGCACGCTCACCATGCAAGACTCCATTGCGAAACAAAATGCATCTTCAAGAGCACTTAAAGTTTTCTCAACAACAGTTAGACTAGTTTGTGAAATATTAGGAAATTATATCCTGGTCAGATGAGACCAAAATTAAACTCTTTGGCTGCCATAATACACTCCATGTTTGGAGGTCAACAGTCAAATCACCCCAAAAACACCAACAACAGTGAAGTGTGGAGGCGGGGACATCAAGGTGTGGGGCTGTTTTCATCTTACAGCACTGCCAAAGGTCATATAATTAACCCCTTCCCGACCTATGACGTTGTACAACGTCATGGGCCGGTAAGCGGTTTTTGATGTGAGCTCCGACATCAAACAGCCGACATCTCAGCTGATGTGATCAGCTGAGATGTCGGGCTCACAGCTCCGATTGGATCCGGGATCCGATCGGCGCTGTTAACCCCTTGGATCCCGCTGTCAATCATTGACAGCGTGATCCAAGGCGGCCGCGGCGGGGCACGCGCTTTTCCCCGCCTGCTCCGTAGATCCCGCAATAGTATCGCGGGACCCCTGGCGCTCACATGACATCCCGGGGTCCTGGCTAGACCCGGGATGCTATCAGAGTGCAGTTTCCTGTTGTGGTTGGCAGGCGCTGCCAACCCCAGCAGGTCCGCGATTCTGGGAGATACAGATGAGCTGCAGCTCATCTGTATCTCCCAGAAGCGATGGGACTGTGCAGCAAGGTCCCTTTTAAAGAGGCAGTGGAAAAATAAGACTCAATGAAAAAATAAAGTTTTTAAAAACCTGTAAAAAAACAATAAAAAAAAAAATATATATATATATATAATATGAAAGTTCAAATCGCCTCCCTTTTCCCCCATTCACAATAAAAGTATTAAAAAAAAATAAGTTTGGTATCGCCACGTTCAGAATCGCCCGATTTATCATCGTATTAAATCCGTTAATGAGAGCCGTAAACTCTGTAACGGAAAAAATGGTCCAAACACCAAAATTCTGTTTTTTGTTCGCCGCAACATTGCTATACAATGCAATAATGGGCGATCAAAACTGTGGATCCCCACAAAATAATATCATTAGAAGCATTAGCCCAAGATGCAAAAAATAAGCCATCACCCAGCCCCCGATCCAGAAAAATGAGAACGCTACGGGTCGCAGAACATGGCGCAAAAAGTCTGTTTTTGTTTTTTTTTTTTAACTTCTGAATTCTCTTTCACCAGCTAAATACCAGTAAAGCTATACATGATGGGTGTCTACGAACTCGTACCGACCCAAGGCATCACCCCGTCATGTCGGTTTTACCATATAGTGAACATGGCGACTAAAATACCCAAAAAACAAATGTCATTGCACTTTTTTTTGCAATTTCACTGCATTTAGAATTTTTTTGCTATTTCCCTGTACACTATATGGTAAAATAAATGATTGCATATGAAAGTACAACTCGTCCCACAAAAAATAAGCCATCATTTGTATATATTGACAGAAAAATAAAAAAGTTATGGCTCTTGGAAGCAGGAGAGGAAAAAACGAAAATGGAAAACGAAAAATTCCTTTGTCATGAAGGGGTTAAAGGAAGGATGAATGGACAAATGTATCGAGACATTCTGCTGCCATCTACCAGGTTGATGAAGATGAAACGAGGGCGGACATTTCACAAGACCATGAGCCTAAACACAAACACACAGCCAAGGAAACTCTCAACTGGTTTTATAGAAAGAGAATACACTGCTGCAATGTCCGAGCGATCACCGGAGCTGAATCCAATAGAAAATGTCTGGAGAGAACTAAAGCTCAGAGATCATAGAAGGATCCACAGGACCTGCAGGATGTGAAGAGTGTCTGTGTGGAAGAATGGGCCGAAATCCACCTGAGCAATGCAGGGACTAGTGTCTCCATACAGGAGGCATCTGGAGCTTCATCACCTACAAAGGGTTTTGTTAACGTTAAGTGTTAAATTTCAGTCAGTGTTCAATACTTCATCCTTATGTTATTCCTCATTGTTAAACACCATACAGTATATGATCATCTATGATTTGATTTCTTTGCCTGAATGGACTGGATGGGTTGTTACCAACATCCGGTGAGAATTTCATCTCAATAGCACATTTACAAATATAGTTACTTAGAAAATTGGTGACGTGTTCAATACTTATTTCACGTGAAGTATTTGTTGAAAATCAGACATCTTTTCTGAAATCTATTTCCAAAAGTGCTTCTACTTCTTTGCTTAGATGTTTGCACTTTGCTGTTCCTCCCCGTTGACCCTCTGGGAAGTGTTTGAAAAGACTGAAAGTTGTCTCCTAGTCAATGAGTCAGGCACACGCCCAATTAACTGCAAGCTGTCAGTTTATTCATGTATTTCCAGGAGGAGTAACAGAGGAATTGCTAAATGCAAAGTTCTAAAAACCTCTGGATTGCGGATAGTTCAAGAATTTACTATAACTAACATTTTAGTGATCCTCTATAAGGGGATGCGTGCGGGTTAAGGAACAGCAGGGAGCCGCACCACTATCTTTTTCAGCTGTAAAAGGGTCTAAAAACTAACAAAAAAGAAAGCAGTCAGAATCTACGGAGGTGGACGCCGACTGTTCAAAGCAACAAACTCTGCCCCGGCTCCATCCTCTCCTGCAGGTTTCTTTTATCCGGTGGAGCCGTGCACCGCACACATTATAACTGGATTACGCTCCCCTCCTTATGTCTTCCTTTATCCTCCGTGTTCGCTCCCCGCTGGGCTCGTGTTGTTGGAAAACTCTCTTTTTTTATATTCGAAGGAAATTGGTTCATCATCTGTCATGTATTGGAACGGGTTGAGATCTTGCCTACAGGACGGCATAGTGAGGTTGGCTTCACCTTATTATGCGATTACCAAATTAAACATCAGATCTATCTGCAATATATTGAGTTTAAATATAGTACACAAGACCTTGAACCTCAATTTAAATTGAACAGTGGGAAAACATCGCCGAGGGAGACAGATTTTTGCTACATCCTATGCATTAGCCAGGAGAGCTTGGCTCAAATCCAGTATCGCATCTGCAGGTCATTGTGAATGTTCTTTTAGATGCGCACACATTACACTGTGGAGGCAGGCGGTGGCTGCCAGGAGATACGAACAATATCGGTAATTAGCTGTCCATTATGTCCGGGTTGCGAACTATATACATTAAAAGCCCCGTCACACGTGTCAACCAAGGCTGCGATGTCGGAAGCGATGTGCGGGTGCGCGGTCGCTTCCGACATCGCAGCCTTGGTGTCACACGGCAGGATGTTGCCGGTCACGTCGCAGCGATGCGGGCGGAGCCATCTCTTGCTGGGCTTGTATCAACCCAGCAAGCGATCCGCAGCAATGCTGCGGTATAGGCTGGATCGCCGCCAACATCGCTATTGCGGTGTCAGACGGCGCGATCCAGCCTAATCGCTGGTTGCAGATTGACAGGTTTTCGTTCATCCTCGTAAACCTATCAACCTGTGACCAGCGATAAATTGCAGTTGCGTCGCGCTGTCACACAGCACGACGCACTTGCGATATCGCTAGCGACATCGATGATGCGTCACTTTTCAGCGATGTCGCTAGCGACATTGACACGTGTGACAGGGCCTTTACTCTAGCCCTCCCTTCCAATCCACCTTTTAAGAATGGCATCATGTCCCTTAGACTTTTCTACGCTCTACTGGACGAGTGCTCAAGAGTTTGGGCCATCACAGGCCCTTTTTCTCAAGTACTTTTACATTACCAACTTGTTTTAGATAAAATGTCAATTTTTATTAATACAAAAATTAAAAAGGTTATTGATCTAAAATTTAACAGACAGTGAGGGAACACACAACATCTATATTGGGAGTACAGTGGGAAATCCTAGATGGCCCTATCTCTTATCCCTGCCTGACAGTGGAGTGTTTAACACCATAGGATATGGTGCCCCCACTCCCCTTTTAACAATCAAGGAACTTGTTTTGTGTGGCTATAAAAACCTTGTCACTTGCTGTACATGTAATACCCTGATGAAGGTGCCAGAATAGGTGCCGAAACGCGTTGGTGAATAAAGGAGATCGTTGCTTTGGAGCCTTGCCTTCCTTGTGACTTCTTGGAGACATCCATCCCTTGTGATTCCATTGAGACAGCAGCGCGGACCGTGACACACCATCTTCCCTATATATGAGTATCTCTTATCCCTGCCTCACAAAGCACTCCCTGATCTCTTATGGTGGTCTCGGCAAGGATTCCACCCCAGGGCTAGGTCCTTCCTTGGAGGGATATCTGGCTAGCCCCGTGTTTGAGACTCTTAATCGAGGCTCCATGGACTCCATTTGCATATTCTTATCCCTACCTGACAGTGGAGTGTTTAACACCCTAGGATATGGTGCCCCCACTCCTCGGCGGCTCACCCTGTGAGTCCCGGTCTATAGAGGCACAAGGGTTTTTGGAGAGAAGGATGATCCTGTCAGAAGCTTAGCTTGGTATCCAAGAACAGCTTGTACTATTCAGGAGACTCCCAATTGGTTTTCAGTGGTTCCCAGGTTATATAATAGATTCTCCAATCGCTTGACGCGTTTCACCCCTTCCTATGTATCGGGGCATACAACCTTTAGGATGTTCCACCATCCGGTGCCTGCAGTCATTTTATGATTTGCCTCTCAAAATATGGATGTCTGCTCTGGTTTAATACAACATATATAGGAAAATGTGGCCCTATCTGGGCAGACACATCTCTTCCTCTAACCTGGTCTCCCCTTAAAATCTATTATTTTCTGATCATCATAATGGGAGACCCAGACAATGGGGTTTAGGGCGCTGCCCTCCGGAGGTCACACTAGGTACTACAAGTTTGTAGCACCGCCTCCTCCGCTTATAAACCCCCACCGTAGGAGACATCCTCAGTTTTAAACTTAGTGTGCTCGGAGGATCACGCTTTGCTTGCACTTCACTGCATTCTCACAGCTTACGTGATGGCGTATGAAGACAAGGTAAAATGGTCCCGCTCGGGACCCCCGACAGCCTCCCCGCTCACCCTCTGCGGAACACGCTGGTGGAGGTACCGGAGGGCTTTTAGCCTGGACACTTCTGTGTTCTCCCGGTACGCTGTCGCGCTCCTTCCTTTCCATCCCTCCATGGAGGCTCTGGTAAGGGGGAGCCTGGAGCCTTGCACAGCTCCGCTCCGTCCGAGGCCTCCCTAAATGGTGCTTACAGACCGGACGGAGCCAGCCCAGTCCGAGGCCTCCCTAAATGGTGCTTACACTCCGGACTGGTGCTGTACCCCCGTCCGAGGCCTCCCTAAAGGTGCTTACAGACCGGACCGGCACTGAGGCACCTGGTGTGTCTCCTGTGTGCCTGGGGTAGTGTCTGTCACTGTGGTGTCATGACACTCAGACCGCGCGGTTACCCTCGGGTCCGCGGTTCTGGCGGTGACCCTGTGCTGGGGTCTCCCTGGCTGACCGCCCTGTGTGTCACAGGGGCTGAGGCTGCAGACTGCGAGTGTTTTGATGTGTACATGCAGTCTGAGAGTGTGTGTGGTGATATTCACACTCTTTTCCCGCGCTGCGGGCTCCGGCACCTCCATTGCTGAGGCAGTCTGGAGGAGGAGGAGGCAGCCCTTATGGTGACATCACCGCTGGGCGTGTTGTGTGTTCTTCCCGCGTGTTCCTGGCTCCGCCCACATCTTCACTGTCGGCGGCCATCTTCTCCCTCACTTCCCGGCTGGGATCTGGCTGCAGCGCGTGTCTGCACTTGCAAGGGAGACCGGAACTCGCGGAGGTCACACACACTCACCGCTTCCTCCTACCCTTTACTGCGGTCGGTAAGCCACCGGGATTCCCGGGTTGTTTGTGAACTTTGGCTTATATTCCCCTCACTGTGGAGATGTCCTCAGTTGGGAAGCATGCTGCTAAGGCGGCAGTGGTCACCGTTTCCTGCGCTACATGCAACGGGACACTGGTGGAGGGGTCCTGCAATAACTGCGGACGCCCAGAGGCCCGGTCTGCTACTACTGAGTCTGCAAATCCGGGATTACTCCTGAGGTTCAGGTGATCCCAGGGCCATGGGAAACGCAGAATAAGATCAATGAATCTCTGCTGTCCCAGATGTCCTCCATGTCGCAAACCCTGGAGGCACTGCATAGGAGACTGGAGAACCCAGCTACTCCTCCTAGTTACCCCCGGGTGTCTCTTACTGCTGCTGTAAGACCCCCTAAGCGAGCCCGTGAGGCTTCTCCTGAGCTCCAGACTCTCTCTGAGGAGGAGCGTTCCTCTGATGGTGAGGAAGATGATGGGGGTTCTACTCTTGGGTCTATGTCTGAACCTCCAGATGGGGTGGAGGATCTGGTGTCCTCCATCAATGAGACATTGCGTCTTGTCACTCCTCCTGAGGAGGTGACTGTACACCCCAAGGAGATATACCAATGGCTGCGGCCAGAGGCTAGACCAAGTGGCTCCTTCATGGACCACACTAATTTCGGAAGGGTGATTAAAGCTCCCAGGTTGCATCCTGGGCGGCGTTATGTCCGTAAAACTAAGGACAATCGCTTTCCCTTTCCCCAGGAGGCGCTCCAGGAATGGTCGCAGTCTCCCAAGGTGGATGCTTCCATGACTAGGATTGCTGCGCGCTCCTTGTTTTCTGCCTCTGATAGCTCCTCATTGAAGGATGCTACTGATAGACAGGTCGAGCAACTCGCCAAGTCTTCATATGAGGCTGTGGGGTCCTCGTTTGCCCCTAATTTTGCCGCAGTCTGGACCCTACAAGCGATTACTATCTGTTTGGATGGTATCACTGATCTAGCTAGGTCCAGTCCAGAGGTCCTGGCTCTCACTGAGAGAGCAAAGGCCTATGCGGACTATGCCAGGACGGCATCTTTGGAAACTGCCACTCGCTCTGCTGTGGCCTCGGCCAATGCAATTGCGATCCGCAGGCTGTTGTGGCTGCGTCTTTGGGACTCAGATGCCACATCTAAGAAGATTTTACAAAATCTTCCGTTCGCTGGTGACAGGCTGTTTGGCACCGAACTGGACAAATTGATAAAGGATTCTGCTGAGTCTAAGATACCGCAGAATAAGCCTAAGCCACGGTACACCGTGAAAAGGAACCCTAAGCAGTGGTCCTTTCGCTCCGGTTCACAGTCATCAACGGCGTCCACTCGCTCAGACCGAGGGGGCAAGCCTGCTACTCAGTGGCGTTCCAAGAGTCGTCAGAAGAAGCCGGCGGGGGCAGCGGCTGCCACCCCCAAGCCCGCCTCGACATGACTCGCTCTCTCATCCTGCCTCCCCACAGGTGGGGGGCCGCCTGTCCCGCTTTCAGGACCAGTGGCTCCTTCACATTCAAGATCAGTGGGTTCGAGACGTAGTCTCAAGAGGTTACAGGATAGAGCTGACGTCACAACCAATACACCGATTCCATCGGTCGGTTCCATCCCCAGAAAAGGCTCAGGCTTTTCACCTGGTGTTGGAGGGACTCCGCAGAGACGGAGTGGTGGTCCCTGTGCCCACGGAAGAGAGGTTCAGGGGTTTTTACTCCAACCTCTTTATTGTCCCAAAGAAGGACGGCTCTTTTCGCCCGGTGTTGGACCTCAAGTTGTTCAACCGGCACGTGTTGGTTCGGAAGTTCCGCATGGAATCCCTGCGCTCAGTGATCGCAGCTGTGTCACAGGGAGACTTCCTAGCGTCCATCGATATCAGGGACGCTTACCTTCACGTACCCATTGCACCAGCTCATCAGCGCTGGTTGAGATTCGCAGTGGGGGAAGAGCACTTCCAATTTGTGGCACTGCCGTTCGGGCTAGCCTCAGCACCGCGGGTGTTCACAAAGGTGATGGCCTCCATGATGGCTCTCCTGCATGCGCAGGGACACGCCGTCATACCCTATTTGGACGACCTGTTGGTCAGGGCGCCATCGGAAGACCTTTGTCGGGTGAGCCTGGAGGTGACCATGAAGTCCCTGGAACGGTTCGGGTGGCTTATCAACATTCAAAAGTCGACCCTGGTTCCGACCCAGTCATTGACATATCTGGGCATGGACTTCCACACGGACTCGGCCCTGGTGTCCCTACCTCACGCCAAGCAGCTTGCGATCCAATCAGGAGTGCAGAATGTCCTCCTGTCTCCACAGTCATCCCTACGGGTATTGATGAGACTGGTGGGTCGCATGGTAGCGGCGATAGAGGCGGTGCCGTTCGCACAATTTCGCCTCCGTCCTCTCCAGCTGGAGATTCTTCGCAGATGGACAAGAGGACGATTTCTTTGAATCGGCTGGTGACGCTGTCACAACCAACCAGGGATTCCCTACAGTGGTGGCTACAGCCACATCATCTGGCACGGGGACGGTCCTTCCTAAAACCGTCATGGTTAGTGGTGACCACCGACGCCAGTCTGAAGGGCTGGGAGCGGTGTTCTTGCACCACAGGGCTCAAGGCCTCTGGACCCAGTCGGAGTCGGCGTTGCAGATCAACGTGCTGGAGATCAAGGCGGTCTATCTGGCGCTCCTGGCGTTTCAGAAATTCCTGTCAGGACAACCCATTCGGGTACAGTCCGACAATGCGACGGCCGTCGCATACATAAATCATCAGGGAGGGACCAGAAGTGCTCAGGCCCTCACCGAAGTCCACCGCATTCTAGCTTGGGTGGAGGAAAACGGCTGCCTGATCTCCGCAGTTCACATTCCAGGGGTCGAGAACTGGGAGGCCGACTATCTGAGCCGACAGGGGATGGACGCCGGAGAGTGGTCCCTTCATCCAGACGTCTTCCGGGACATCTGCGGCAGATGGGGCACTCCGGACGTGGATCTGATGGCCTCACGGCTAAATCATCAGGTGCCCCAATACGTGGCGAGATCATGGGATCCTCGGTCGCTGGGGGCGGATGCCCTGATCCTGAGTTGGTCCAGCTTCCAGCTGCCATATGTGTTCCCGCCTCTAGCTCTGATTCCCAGGGTCCTGTGGAAGATCAGGACGGAATGCAGAGTAGCCATTCTAGTGGCTCCAGATTGGCCCAGGAGGTCCTGGTACCCGGACCTGTGGCAACTGTCAGGCGGACACCGGTGGGCTCTTCCAGAGCGCGCAGATCTTCTCGCGCAAGGCCCATTCTTCCACCTCAATTCCAGGGCCCTCAGATTGACTGCATGGCTCTTGAGGCCTGGCTGCTGACATCCAGAGGTTTCTCTCCTACAGTGGTTGCCACTATGAATCGGGCAAGGAAACCCGTTTCCAGGAAGATATACCACAGAACGTGGAAAATCTTTTTTACCTGGTGTGCCTCTGGTGGTCACTCACCGTGGCCGTTGTCTATCCCGACATTGTTGGCCTTCCTACAGTCGGGTTTGGAGTTGGGATTATCCCTTGGCTCTCTGAAAGGTCAAGTATCAGCACTTTCCGTGCTATTTGACAGGCGCTTGGCGCTCCTCCCGAAGGTCCGCCAATTTCTGCAGGGGGTGTCTCGGGTGGTTCCGCCCTACAGGCGGCCCCTGGACCCTTGGGATCTCAACATGGTCCTGGCGGCTCTGCAGAAACCGCCGTTTGAGCCACTGAGAGACATCTCTCTCTCTCGTCTGTCCCAGAAGGTGGTCTTTCTGGTGGCGATTACGTCTCTGAGAAGGGTCTCAGAATTGGCTGCACTTTCGTGCAAGTCACCCTTTCTGGTGGTTCACCAGGACAAGGTGGTGTTGCGCCCACGGCCTGAATTTTTGCCGAAGGTGGTTTCAACATTCCACTTGAACCAGGAGATTGTTCTCCCATCATTTTGCCCCGCTCCCGTTCATCAGGTTGAGCGCGACCTCCATACTCTGGATCTCGTGAGAGCTGTACGCATTTATGTGTCCAGGACCGCCTCCTTTAGGAGTTCGGATTCCTTATTTGTCCTCACGATGGGTCGCTGTAAGGGGTCCGCGGCTTCAAAGTCGACCTTGGCCAGATGGATCAAGGCTCCCATTCAGGAGGCTTACCGGTCTTCTGGTTTGCCTATCCCGGTGGGTTTGAAGGCACACTCTACTAGAGCTGTAGGTGCCTCTTGGGCCTTGCGACATCGAGCTTCTGCTCTACAGGTGTGTCAAGCGGCCACTTGGTCCAGCCTGCACACTTTCTCTAAGCACTATATGGTGCATGCCCATGCCTCTGCGGATGCAAGTTTGGGCAGGCGGGTTCTCCAGGCGGCGGTTGCCCACCTTTAAAAGGGAACCATGTGTTATCCGTCTTGTTGAGGAACTCTTCCCGCCCTGGGGTATTGCTTTAGGACATCCCCATTGTCTGGGTCTCCCATTATGATGATCAGAAAAAAGAGAATTTTGTTTACGTACCGTAAATTCTTTTTTCTTGAATCATCAATGGGAGACCCAGCACCCACCCAGTTGTTCCGTTGCATGTTTGCATTTGATCTGTTCTCTGTTGAGACAGTGTTTGCCGGTTGTTGAACCGTCTGTGCACGGCATTCTTCCCGATGTTTCGGGTGTGGTTTATGTCTCCTCGCAGCTTATGGACTAAACTGAGGATGTCTCCTACGGTGGGGGTTTATAAGCGGAGGAGGCGGTGCTACAAACTTGTAGTACCTAGTGTGACCTCCGGAGGGCAGCGCCCTAAACCCCATTGTCTGGGTCTCCCATTGATGATTCAAGAAAAAAGAATTTACGGTACGTAAACAAAATTCTCTTTATATGTGGCCTGACCACCCCTTAAGAGCTACAACTACATCTCCACTACTTCCGATGAGCCCCAATATATAGGAAGGGGTGAAACGCGTCAAGCGATTGGAGAATCTATTATCTAATCTGGGAACCACTGAAAACCAATTGGGAGTCTCCTGAATAGTACAAGCTGTTCTTGGATACCAAGCAAAGCTTCTGACCGGATCATCCTTCTCTCCAAAAAAACCCTTGTGCCTCTATAGACAGGGACTCACAGGGTGAGCCGCCAAGGAGTGGGGGCACCATATCCTAGGGTGTTAAACACTCCACTGTCAGGCAGGGATAAGAGATGGGGCCATCTAGGATTTCCTGCATTGGTTATATCGGTGTGTTCCCAATATATATGTTGTGTGTTCCCTCACTGTCTGCTAAATTTTAGGTCAATGACCTTTTTAATGACCATGTGATGCTGAAGGGATATGCAGGGATTGGGTGTATCGGAAAGTCTCCCCAAAACTTTTCTCAACAGCCCAAGTAGGAACTTTTTCCACTCAAGTGCTAAACGAAAAGTGCAAAAGCGCGTGGTCAACCTCAAACCCTCCAATCTTCTTCTTGAAAGCCCACATAAGTGCTACTAGAAGAATGTACAGGGATTGGGTCTATTGCAAAGTCTCCCCAAAACATCTCAATAGCCCAAGTGTCTACTTTCTCATGTTCATGACTGTGGGGTCTATTAAAAACCCTGATGAGCTTTATGGCAAAGGCTACCCAAATGCTCGTCCCAGCTTCGGTGCACGCGCAGCGCGCATATTGAAGCCGAGCTGTACACGTCATAATCCCCACAATGCACCGGACTGGATATGATGTTCCGGCCTGGCCGCATCACAGTAGGAAATGAGGTGGGAATATCAAAAAGAGGTGGCACAGCACAAGGAACGAGGACGCCCAGCGGGACGTGTTAGGAGCCAGCCAGGAGTTGAGTGGAGCCCACCTTTCCAGTCTACAGATGGAGACTGTATGTAAATTATTAATAATTTATCTTATACTTTATAGGGCACTTTTAGATCATACACAGATGGTTAGGGATCAGCTAACAAGGTGTAGGGACAGGTAGTGATAGCATAGGCGGGTAGAACAAGCTGACAGGTTCCCTTTAAATCAATTAAATAACGTAAGAGTACCCCTTTAAATTTGAGTGCTGCTGTTCAGGCTTCAATTACCACTAGAGGGAGTAAAGGAGCTTTTCGGAGACCCATGTCAATGTATAAGTCATAGGCTGTACATGTTGGCGTCGAATAGATCATGTCACAATTTCTTTTAAGCAGTGGAGACCGGCATTGACATTTAGCCCCTAACCAGAGACCTGAAGAGCTAGGCAATGCTGCAATTCCTGATTAGCAGCCACAGATGGTGTAAGGATTTATTGTGCACCCCTTAGACTCATCGTACATTAACTTGACATCACATATTTCCCATAGAATCATGGAGGACAAACCAGTAAATAATAAAGCCTGAATAATTTATTCTACAGAGCACATGTGTATTCCATTCATTGTATGTCATATATTCATAGACTTTCCTCCTGGCCCAGGATAGAGGCTGCAGACAAGCTCTAGTAACTGCACAATTTCTAATAAATGGTCGCTCCATCCTGTCGTCACCATTATGGATGGTATTATTCACTATTCCAGGCCTTGAAATACAGTGTTGGCCAAAAGTATTGACACCCCTGCAATTCTGTCAGATAATACTCAGTTTCGTCCGGAAAATGATTGCAATCACAAATTCTTTGGTATTATTATCTTCATTTAATTTGTCTTCAATGAAAAAACACAAAAGAGAATGAAGCAAAAAGCAAAACATTGATCATTTCACACAAAACTCCAAAAATGGGCCAGACAAAAGTATTGGCACCCTCAGCCTAGTACTTGGTTGCACAACCTTTAGCCAAAATAACTGCGATCAACCGCTTACGGTAACCATCAATGAGTTTTCTTACAATGCTCTGCTGGAATTTTAGACCATTCTTCTTTGGCAAACTGCTCCAGGTCCCTGATATTTGAAGGGTGCCTTCTCCAAACTGCCATTTTTAGATCTCTCCACAGGTGTTCTATGGGATTCAGGTCTGGACTCATTGCTGGCCACCTTAGAAGTCTCCAGTGCTTTCTCTCAAACCATTTTCTAGTGCTTTTTGAAGTGTGTTTTGGGTCATTGTCCTGCTGGAAGACCCATGACCTCTGAGGGAGACTCAGCTTTCTCACACTGGGCTCTACATTATGCTGCAAAATTTGTTGATAGTCTTCAGACTTCATTCTGCCATGCACACGGTCAAGCAGTCCAGTGCCAGAGGCAGCAAAGCAACCCCAAAACATCAGGGAACCTCCGCCATGTTTGACTGTAGGGACCGTGTTCTTTTCTTTGAATGCCTCTTTTTTTCTCCTGTAAACTCTATGTTGATGCCTTTGCCCAAAAAGAGAGAACATTCTTCCAAAACGTTTTAGGCTTTCTCAGGTAAGTTTTGGCAAACTCCAGCCTGGCTTTTTTATGTCTCGGGGTAAGAAGTGGGGTCTTCCTGGGTCTCCTACCATACAGTCCCTTTTCATTCAGACGTCGATGGATAGTACGGGTTGACACTGTTGTACCCTCGGACTGCAGGGCAGCTTGAACTTGTTTGGATGTTAGTCAAGGTTCTTTATCCACCATCCGCACAATCATGCGTTGAAATCTCTTGACAATTTTTCTTTTCCGTCCACATCTAGGGAGGTTAGCCACAGTGCCATGGGCTTTACACTTCTTGATGACACTGCGCACGATAGACACAGGAACATTCAGGTCTTTGGAGATGGACTTGTAGCCTTGAGATTGCTCATGCTTCCTCACAATTTGGATTCTCAAGTCCTCAGACAGTTCTTTGGTCATCACATGATTTTTCTAACAGTTCCAATACTTTTGTCCACCCCCTTTTTTATGTTTGGTGTGGAATTATATCCAATTTGGCTTTAGGACAATTCTTTTTGTGTTTTTTCATTGAAGACAAATTAAATGAAGATAATAATACCAAAGAATTTGTGATTGCAATCATTTTCAGGAAGAAATTGAGTATTATCTGACAGAATTGCAGGGGTGTCAATACTTTTGGCCAACACTGTACATAGATCACATCAGAAGCACATTGTATCCACATGACCCATCATAAAAACTTGGGTGTATGAATTACCAGAACATACTCTCATCCTATAAATGACCGAGGCAGCAAAATTCCTTCATTACGACATCTGAAAATCTAGATATTTTGTTGGGTGCTTTTTGTTAACGGTGTGTCACTGTTTGTAGGGTGCACTCTTTTGACCTCTTATGGAGGGACTCTATGGCACTGTTTATGAGGTACTATCTGCTCACAGTCTACGGAAGGGATTTTGTGGCACCATTTAGGTGGTTCTCTCTGCTGACAGGTTATGTAGACACTATGCGCTCTTTATGGGGTGCTTTCTGTTGGCAGATTCTGGAGGGACCATGTGGCACTGTTTATGGTTAGTTTTCTATTGGCAGTTTCTGTAGGTCTATTTCTTGCAATGCTTTTATGGGGCACTCTGCTGGTGATTTTATTTTTATCAAAATCTGTTTCAATTAGTAAATTATGCAGCTTATTAATATCATTCAGGTTTGAAAGGTGTATTGATCTTCAGCAAAAAGACCCTGCGCAAGGTCATCTCTTGTTTGTGTCCAACTCAAGTCATCCATTCCTGTGTCACATGGAGTAACCTGTGAAGGGAACTTGCTGACTGTTCATTTTAATTACAAAGTCATCCCACTTGTCTGTCACAGTCATTGTATAGAGAGAAGAGGGGGCTATCTTAACCTTTTATATAAGTAGTCGGCCATCTCTCTTCACACACAGCCTTGGCCATATACCGAATCTTGAAATCCCTGGTCCGTGTAGGACACTAACTAGATGACCTCTTGCTGGAATCATAGCCTGTAGCCGGTCAACTTTCTGACCGGTACAGTATGTCATTTAAAGGGTCTCTGTCAAGTCATTTTTCAGTATGATACTAATATAACTCTTGAATAGTGCCTGGGCAGACCTTTAAAAAACATGTAAAATCATTATTCTACCCTTTGTAGTTTCCTTATTATAAGCATTTTCAGACCCTGCAGGGAGCTCCTGCATTAGTCCTTTGCATTAAAAGCACAGAGGATTAGTCCAGCTGTGTTAAACTATCATTTAATTATGTACTCCTTCTCAGCAGCTCTCTCCTCTCTCCTCCCTTCTTTCTTTGTTCTCAGTGTTAGGCTTCAATTTCCATTAGGAGCTTCTGCTCTGTTGAGGACATGGAGGGAGAGAGCTATTGCAGGTCTGCCTTACCTGATCTAGATAAGGTATCTACTCCATTTGTTTCTGTAAGCAGATATCCTGCTGTGCTGTGACAGATTCAGTGTTTTATGTGACCTCTTGCTTGGCTACAGACACAGAGCAGAGAGGAGGATACGGCCCCCCCATTAATCTCCTGAGCAGTGATGTGATGTGAATATGTAACATTCATCCTATGTGGAGTGGACAGCAGAGAAATAAGTGGATCATTCCCTCTTTATTTGACGTTCACAGAGGATAGGAGGGAAGTATAAATAAAAGAAATACATCAATAGACAAAGCTTAGAGAAAGGAATTCGAAAATGATAGCAGTTATATATGGATTTTTGACCTGACAGATTCCCTTTAAAATGTAATTCATTTTTTAAGATGGGAAACCAGTTTACTCTGGTCCTGAGTAGAGAATATGTCCATCACCTGGAGGCCCCGAGTAGAGAACATGTTCATCATCTGGATGCCCTGAGTAGAGAATATGTCCATCAGCTGGAGGTCCCGAGTAGAGATTATGCCCTTTATCTGCAGGCCAAGAGTAGAGAATATGTCCATCAGCTGTGGCCCTGAGTAGAGAATATGTCCATCAGCTGGTGGCCCTGAGTGGAGAATATGTCCATCAGCTGGTGGCCCTGAGTGGAGAGCATGTCCTTCATCTGGAGGTCCCGAGTAGAGATTATGTCCTTTATCTGCAGGCCAAGAGTAGAGAATATGTCCATCATCTGGAGGCCCCGAGTATAGAATATATCCATCATCTGAAGGCCCCGAGTATAGAATATATCCATCATCTGAAGGCAGTGATGAAATCTCCAGGTATGGCTCTACGGTGTGAATGAGCTCTAAGGGTGTACAGCAGGGGTGGGGAACTCCAGGCCTCAAGGGCCGCAAACAGTGCAGGTTTTCATGATTTCCTTAGTATTGCACTGAGTCTGGAATCATCACTAGTACTGGTGATTATACGATCACCTGTGCAATACTAAGGAAATCATGAAAACCTGCACTGTGTGCGGCCCTCGAGGCCTGGAGTTCCCCACCCCTGGTGTACAGGGTCAGGACAAGTTTCCTTCTATTCGTTGTTCGATCGTTGTTGTTTTTTTCATGTTATTTGTTCTTTTGCAAAATGAGATATCCATAATCAGTGTATTTGTTTCTTTAAGGAGATGTGTGATCAATCTCACTGCCTTGGGCAACAAGCTCCAACTGCAAAACACGATAGTAGGAAAACATTTTATGATATGAAATCTGCCATGCAGATGAGGAGGAACTGATCTTTAAGTGAGTTGTGGAATACATGATATGTCGGCTGCAGATATGGAGCCTTTATCTGTGGGGAGACCTGGTGCTACTTGATTTTCATAGTTTGCAGCAGATTCATTGATGTGAAGCCAATCAAGCTGAGCAAAAACTGGTGTACATGACAGCAAACCAGCCTGAGCCGTATATCTCCAGCCACGCAGGGCTCAATTATTATGGGTTCATTAAGAATAAAAATAAAATACTTCATTTCTTCAATTTGGCATCTGTTTGTCTAGAGCAGTAGCCTCCCACTCATTCCGACTGTGTCCGGGTGCGTGATTTTCACAGACCCCGAAACAGAAAGGGCACTTTCCCTTCTGCAATGTATATACACACATTGCGGAAGTGAAATTAAGTAAAAGAAGGGTTAAAAAAAGAAAAAAAAATCTCACCTCTCCAGCATGTCCCGCGATGCCTCCATCTAGCTCCTGACAGCTTAAGGACCTGGCGGGGCAGAGCAACCTGATAAGCTGATTGGTCACATGACCGGCATCAGCTGAGTGGTTTAAACCCCGCCCTCGTGAAAATCGATCAGTGGGTGGGTCACATAACCGCATCAGCTGAGCTGTTTAAATCTCCCGCCGCCGATCGGTTTTGGCGGGTGGGAGTTTTAAACCGCTCAGCTGATGCTGGTCATGTGGCCGAACAGCTGATCGGGTTGCTCCACCGCGCCAGGTCCTTTTCGGAGATAGATGGAGGCATCGCGGGACACGCCTGAGAGGTGAGGAGATTTTTTTTTTTTTTTAACCCTTCTTTTACTTCATTTCACTTCCGCAATGTATATATATACTTTGTGGAACTGAAGTTACACGGGAAAGAGACATTTTAGTGTACTGAGTATGCTCAGTACACTAAAATCGGGTCTGAAAAACGATCCTGTGTTTTTTTCGATCCCGCGCTCCATAGGCCCCCATGTTAATGGCCGCGGATCATTTTGGCTCCGATTCTGTCCAATTTTGCTCGCTGTGCCCAAAATCGGAGCAGTCTCCGATTTTGAATACAGCAAGAAATCGGACCGAATTGGATCTGACACAAATCGGATGGCAATAAGGCCAAATCCAATTAGATCCGTCGCCCATAGGGATACATGGGGACCAAATCTGATCCGTGGCTGTCCATTTTACAACGGACAGCCAGGGATGCCAGAAAATCTCAATTTGAAATCAGCCTAAGAAAAAACAGACTAAAAACGCAGAGTGTGAATGGAGCCTTAGGGTGCATCAGTGTCAGCACAAACTATCCATCCACATGTGAATGACAAAAAATGCTACGGAGGAGAACCAGGAGGACCTCACTGCTGACACATAAAAACACTAGTCAAAATGTATGTGAGTAAGCTAAAATCCTTCTGGGAAAGCGTCTTGTGAACAGATGAGACCAAGATAGACCTTTTTGGTAAAGCACATTATTCTACTGTTTATCGAAAACAGAATGAGGCTTACAAAGAAAAGAACACAGGACCTACAATCACATATGGTGGAGGTCAGAGAAAAAGAGCACAGGACCTACAATCACATATGGTGGAGGTCAGAGAAAAGAGCACAGGACCTACAATCACATATGGTGGAGGTCAGAGAAAAGAGCACAGAACCTACAATCACATATGGTGGAGGTCAGAGAAAAGAGCACAGGACCTACAATCACACATGGTGGAGGTCAGAGAAAAGAACACAGGACCTACAATCACATATGGTGGAGGTCAGAGAAAAGAGCACAGGACCTACAATCACACATGGTGGAGGTCAGAGAAAAGAACACAGGACCTACAATCACATATGGTGGCGGTCAGATAAAAGAACACAGGACCTACAGTCACATGCTGGAGGTCAGAGAAAAGAGCACAGGACCTACAGTCACATATGGTGGAGGTCAGAGAAAAGAGCACAGGACCTACAATCACACATGGTGGAAGTCAGAGATGTTTTGGGTTGTTTTGCTGCCTCTAGCACTGGGGGCTTTGACTGTGTGCAAGGCATCATGAAATCTGAAGACTACCAAAGGATTGTGGTTAGCAATGTGAAGCCCAGTGTCAGAAAGTTGGGTGTGCGTCCTACGTCATGGTCTTTTAGCTGGACAATAACCCCAAATATCAAGAAGCCCGATAAATGGATAGAAATAAAGCGCTGGAGAGATCTGAAGTGGCAGCAACGAGTCCGGATCTAAATCCCATTGATCACATGTGGAGAGATCTGAAGATTACTGTTGGGAGAAGAGAAGACGCCTCAAATATGAGAGACCGGGAGCAGATTATAAAGAAGAGGAGAAACTCCAGGAGAGAAGAAGCTTGTGGAGGTTATAGGAAGTATACTGATTGCAGGGATTTATTACATCGGGGTGAAACCAAATATTAAATTGAAGGCGCCAACAATTTTATCCATCACATTTTGGACTTTTGGGTGAAATTATGTCCAATTTGCCCTTTTTTCTCAGTTTTTTTTTGTGTTTTACCAATACACCACAAAGGAAATAAACCTGTGTATAACAAAGTGTGTGTTATTACAAGAACTTTCTTGGAGAAATACTTCATTTTCTGGAATAATGTCACGGGTGCCAACACTTTTGGCCATGACGGTATATTAACTGCTGTTACCATATAAAAGGGAAATGAAAATAAAATAATGGGCTATGCAGTGGTGACGCTCCAAATCATTATTTCATATTTTTCTTAAAAGTAATATCGTCTTTCTTTTTTTATACAAATTACATAGGTAGCCAGCCGGTAACCACATATAAGAATGTGCGATTTATCTCCATAACAAAAGGGGGGAAAAAATGCTTTGTTCGGTAATTCGATCCCCTCCCCCGCTGCATAAATAAGCTTTTGAGTCTGTAATTTGTAGTGAAAAATAATGCTACGAGCTCTTAAATGACGACGTGTCAAAAAAAAAATGCAATATGTGCAGTCTCCTGTTATTAATGTTTAGGTACGGGGTTTGTAAATTACATGGAGCGTGGTCCCGGGTGCCCTCATTAAAGCCTTTACCTATAGTTGGGGCCTATGATTGGGATCTCCTCCATTGTAGTAAGTGAGGTCAGAACTGGTAACTTAACCTCAACCCCAAACTCATTACAGGAGACTCTGTTTTTTTTGCAATTTTCTGATAAAAATAGATTCGATATCCCATTTACGGTTTCAGACTGGGAGAGCGTAAAGTAATAAACGGATAATAAAAAAAAATAACAATCAGTAAATAAAATAAACTAATAAACACAAAAAAAATCAATAAAAAATGGAATAATAAAGAAATTTCTTTAATTTCCCTAATCACATCAATGGAAGCAAAACTGAATGAAATAATAAGAGATCAGGGCTGCATTCACAATTCTGGAGCTGCCAGAGCTGAAATCACGTTTACTATCTTACTAAATTGGCTTTGGTGACTTCCCCTTCGGTACGAGCCCTCTTAGTACTGTCATAAATAAAAGGGGGTAAGGGGTGGCACAGCACTGTAGTCAATTCATTTTCTGGATTAAAAGAGGTCACAAAAGTTATACCCCAACTTTTGATTATTAATAGTAAATTTAGAGGATCGGCAGGCAAACTTCTTTCATTGTCTTTATAGAATTTTTCATTTTCAATTTTAGCAGTTACAAATGATGCATTTCAGCTTCTTCCTCAAGCCTTTCTTGAATAGTATACTATTTGCTTCCTCAAGCTTTCTCCAATAGTATACTATTTGCTTCTCAAGCCTTTCTCCAATAGTATACTAATTTGCTTACTCAAGCCTTTCTTGAATAGTATACTATTTGCTTCCTCAAGCCTTTCTCAATAGTATACTATTTGCTTCCTCAGCCTTTCTGATTAGTATACTATTTGCTTCCTCAAGCCTTTCTCCAATAGTATACTATTTGCTTCCTCAAGCCTTTCTCCAATAGTATACTATTTGCTAACTCAAGCCTTTCTTGAATAGTATACTATTTGCTTCCTCAAGCCTTTCTCCAATAGTATACTATTTGCTTCCTCAAGCCTTTCTTGAACAGTATACTATTTGCTTCCTTCAAGCCTTTCTCCAATAGTATACTATTTGCTTCCTCAAGCCTTTCTTGAACAGTATACTATTTGCTTCCTCAAGCCTTTCTCAATAGTATACTATTTGCTTCCTCAAGCCTTTCTCAATAGTATACTATTTGCTAACCTCAAGCCTTTCTTGAATAGTATACTATTTGCTTCCTCAAGCCTTTCTCCAATAAGTATACTATTTGCTTCCTCAAGCCTTTCTTGAATAGTATACTGTTTGCTTCCTCAAGCCTTGCTTGAATAGTATACTATTTGCTTCCTCAAGCCTTTCTCCAATAGTATACTATTTGCTTCCTCAGCCTTTCTTGAATAGTATACTATTTGCTTCCTCAAGCCTTGCTTGAATAGTATACTATTTGCTTCCTCAAGCCTTTCTCCAATAGTATACTATTTGCTTCCTCAAGCCTTTCTCCAATAGTATACTATTTGCTAACTCAAGCCTTTCTTGAATAGTATACTATTTGCTTCCTCAAGCCTTGCTTGAATAGTATACTATTTGCTTCCTCAAGCCTTTCTCCAATAGTATACTATTTGTTTCCTCAAGCCTTTCTTGAATAGTATACTATTTGCTTCCTCAAGCCTTCCTCGATTAGTATACTATTTGCTTCCTCAAGCCTTTCTTGAATAGTATACTATTTGCTTCCTCAAGCCTTTTATCCAATAGTATACTATTTGCTTCCTCAAGCCTTTCTCCAATAGTATACTATTTGCTTCCTCAAGCCTTTCTTGAATAGTATACTATTTGCTTCCTCAAGCCTTTCTCCAATAGTATACTATTTGCTTCCTCAAGCCTTTCTCCAATAGTATACTATTTGCTTCCTCAAGCCTTTCTTGAATAGTATACTATTTGCTTCCTCAAGCCTTGCTTGAATAGTATACTATTTGCTTCCTCAAGCCTTGCTTGAATAGTATACTATTTGCTTCCTCAAGCCTTGCTTGAATAGTATACTATTTGCTTCCTCAAGCCTTGCTTGAATAGTATACTATTTGCTTCCTCAAGCCTTTCTCACATAGTATACTATTTGCTAACCTCAAGCCTTTCTTGAATAGTATACTATTTGCTTCCTCAAGCCTTTCTCCAATAGTATACTATTTGTTCCTCAAGCCTTTCTTGAATAGTATACTATTTGCTTCCTCAAGCCTTCCTCGATTAGTATACTAATTTGCTTCCTCAAGCCTTTCTTGAATAGTATACTATTTGCTTCCTCAAGCCTTTCTTGAATAGTATACTATTTGCGTCCTCAAGCCTTTCTTGAATAGTATACTGTTTGCTTCCTCAAGCCTTTCTCGAATAGTATACTATTTGCTTCCTCAAGCCTTTCTTGAATAGTATACTATTTGCTTCCTCAAGCCTTTCTTGAATAGTATACTATTTGCTTCCTCAAGCCTTTCTTGAATAGTATACTATTTGCTTCCTCAAGCCTTTCTTGAATAGTATACTATTTGCGTCCTCAAGCCTTTCTTGAATAGTATACTGTTTGCTTCCTCAAGCCTTCCTCGAATAGTATACTATTTGCTTCCTCAAGCCTTTCTTGAATAGTATACTATTTGCTTCCTCAAGCCTTTCTTGAATAGTATACTATTTGCTTCCTCAAGCCTTTCTTGAATAGTATACTATTTGCGTCCTCAAGCCTTTCTTGAATAGTATACTGTTTGCTTCCTCAAGCCTTTCTCGAATAGTATACTTTTTGCTTCTTCAAGCCTATTTCAAATAGTATACTATTTGGCTGAAACGCGTCATTTGTGTCTTCTAAAATTGAGAAAATTAACAATTCTATAAGAAGATAAAAGAAAATTGAGTGTTGATCCTTTATAGGTTTATTGGCTACTAGCTGTAGTACCTGGCTACGCCCGGGTTAATAAATAACTGATGTTAGCTATAACAAAATAGAATTTGAATATGTCATATTAATGAAATGTAAGAAAATAGAAGCTGAGCTGTGATTGGTTGCAGCCTAATAAATCTCCAGCCAATAGTAAACCCTCCCCCTGGCCGGCAGTATATGTTACCTCACACATACACATAATAGACAGCTCATGTGACTGACATCTGCCTTAATTCCCTATATGGCACATGTGTTGCACATTGGCTGTTTTTAATCAGATGTTTATGTTTGGAAATTAAAGATAGCACACGTATGAGGCGAGTTGTGTGAGGTGATTTGTGCACATCTGTGTCTGTCTGTGTGGTGTGTGTGTCCCTGGGGTGTGTGTGTGTGTCCCTGTGGGGTGAGTGCATGTGTCGCTATAGGGTGTGTGTCCCCGTGGGGGTGTGTGTCTCTGTGTTGTGTGTGTCTCTTTGTGGTGTGTGTGTGTGTGTTTGGGCGCGTGGTGAGTATCCAATATTGGGGCTGCACCTTAGCGACTATGCACTTGCTGTCACTCGTTGTGTGCGTGTGGTGTGTATACATGTCCCCGTGCGTGGTGAATAGCTCATGTTGGGGCCCCACCTTAGTGACTATATGCTGGTATGTGCTCTTAGTCTTTGGCGCTATCATTAAGCCCCTCTCATTCACAACTGGTAACTGTCACTTTTTCCCCATTATGTAGATAGGGGCATGATTGTTTGGTGAATTGGAATGCGCGGGTTTAAAATTCCGCCTCACAACATAGCCTATGACGCTCCTGGGGTCCAGACGTGTGACTGTGCAAAATTTTGTGGCTATAGCTGACAGCTGTCGATTTTCCTCCAACACTTTTCCATTCACTTTTTCCCCATTTTGTAGATAGGGGCAAAATTGTTTGGTGAACTGGAACGCGCAGGGTTAAAATTTCGCCTCACAACATAGCCTATGACGCTCTCGGGGTCCAGACGTGTGACTGTGCAAAATTTTGTGGCTGTAGTTGCGACGGTATAGATGCCAATCCCGGACATACATACACACATACATACACACACACATTCAGCTTTATATATTAGTTTGGGACTGCCATCTTTGGGTTCAGGCACCATCTAATTCAGGGAAGTGCCCACCTGGATTCCTACTCTGCTAATTGATTATTAAGTGATGGCATATCCTAGAAATAGAATAAAAAAAGGCAATGCTTCATAAGGAGTTGTCCCACTCTGACAATCTGAGATTTCTGTGGTATGGATGCCATAGACAGTGTGGTCCTAGGCATAGACCCTCAAAGTTGGCACTCACCCATGGCACGTAGTTTACATTACCATGTATCACAAATTACATATTTTTCATTCAATTTCTCCGGCATTTGGGTTAAAAAAAAAAAGCCCTCACCCAACCAGGGATTAAAAAACGTCCACGGGGAAATCTGTGAAAACAGGAGAAAAGAGTTTGAACTTTTTTATGATTAGAAATATCTTGTGTCATGGACTGTTCATTTACCTTCATTTGTTCAGAGAGGGGTCACAATCGCCTTGAGGAAAAGGAAAACGTAATTACTGGAGTCTGTTAACACCGGGTCAGTAGAAAAATATCTAAGGGGAAGGTTTTCATTTTTCATTTTTTTTTTATTAATGAATTAACAATGAAATAAAATAAACCATCATAAGACATATGGAGTATAGAGTAAATCAGAGAGCACAACATATACCTTTGCCTTAAGTAGAGGTATTCCCACAACACATGGAAGAACAATTGTCACAATACAAGGGACTGTGGGCTCAAAATATGAAAGAACAATAATAGGCACAGTACAAGGGAGATCGGGCACAGCACATGGAAAAACAACAGGTACAGTACAAGGGAAAGTGGGCACAATACATGGAAGGACAACAGGCACAATACAAGGGAGGGTGGGCACAATACATGGAAGGACAATAGGCACAGTACAAGGGAGAGTGGGCACAACATATAGAAGAACAACGGGCACAGTACAAGGGAGAGTAGGCACAATACAAGGAGAGTGGGCACAACATATGGAAGAACAACGGGCACAGTACAAGGGAGAGTAGGCACAATACAAGGGAGAGTGGGCACAACATATGGAAGAACAACAGGCACAGTACAAGGGAGATTGGGCACAGCACAAGGGAAAGTGGCACAATACATGGATGGACAACAGGCACAGTACAAGGGAGGGTGGGCACAATACATGGAAGGACAACAGGCACAGTACAAGGGAGAGTGGGCACAACATATAGAAGAACAACGGGCACAGTACAAGGGAGAGTAGGCACAATACAAGGGAGAGTGGGCACAACATATGGAAGAACAACGGGCACAGTACAAGGGAGAGTAGGCACAATACAAGGGAGAGTGGGCACAACATATGGAAGAACAACAGGCACAGTACAAGGGAGATCGGGCACAGCACAAGGGAAAGTGGCACAATACATGGAAGGACAACAGGCACAGTACAAGGGAGGGTGGGCACAATACATGGAAGGACCACAGGCACAGTACAAGGGAGAGTGGGCACAACATATAGAAGAACAACGGGCACAGTACAAGGGAGAGTAGGCACAATACAAGGGAGAGTGGGCACAACATATGGAAGAACAACGGGCACAGTACAAGGGAGAGTAGGCACAATACAAGGGAGAGTGGGCACAACATATGGAAGAACAACAGGCACAGTACAAGGGAGATCGGGCACAGCACAAGGGAAAGTGGCACAATACATGGAAGGACAACAGGCACAGTACAAGGGAGGGTGGGCACAATACATGGAAGGACAATAGGCACAGTACAAGGGATAGTGGGCACAACATATAGAAGAACAACGGGCACAGTACAAGGGAGAGTAGGCACAATACAAGGAGAGTGGGCACAACATATGGAAGAACAACAGGCACAGTACAAGGGAGAGTGGGCACAATACAAGGGAGTGTGTGCTCAAAATATGAAAGACAATAATAGGCACAGTACAAGGGAGATCGGGCACAGCACAAGGGAAAGTGGGCACAATACATGGAAGGACAACAGGCACAGTACAAGGGAGGGTGAGCATAATATATGGAAGAACAACGAGCACAGTACAAGGGAGAGTAGGCACAATACATGGAAGGACAAAAGGCAAAGTACATAGGAGAGTGGGCATAACATATGGAAGAACAGCAGGCACAGTACAAGGGAGATTGGGCACAGCACATGGAAAAACTACAGGTACAGTACAAGGGAAAGTGGGCACAACACATGGAAGAACAACAGGCAAAGTACATGGGAGAGTGGACACAACATATGGAAGAACAACGGGCACAGTACAAGGGAGAGTAGGCACAATACAAGGGAGAGTGGGCACAACATATGGAAGAACAACAGGCACCGTACAAGGGAGAGTTGGCACAACAAATGGAATAACAACAGGCACAGTACAAGGGAGAGTAGGCACAATACATGGAAGGACAACAGGCACAGTACAAGGGAGGGTGGGCACAATACATGGAAGGACAATAGGCACAGTACAAGGAGAGTGGGCACAACATATGGAAGAACAGCAGGCACAGTACAAGGGAGATTGGGCACAGCACATGGAAAAAACTACAGGTACAGTACAAGGGAAAGTGGGCACAACACATGGAAGAACAACAGGCAAAGTACATGGGAAAGTGGGCACAACATATGGAAGAACAACAAGCACAGTACATGGGAGAGTAGGCACAACATATGGAAGAACAGGCACAGTACAAAGGAGATCGGGCCCAACACATGGAAGAACAATAGGCACAGTTCAATGGAGAGTGGGCACAACACATGAAAGAACAATAATAGGCACAGTACAAAGGAGGGTGGGCATAATATATGGAAGAACAATAATAGGCACAGTACAAAGGAGGGTGGGCATAATATATGGAAGAACAACATGCACAGTACAAGGGAGAGTAGGGCACAATACATGGAAGGACAACAGGCACAGTACAGTACAAGGGAGGGTGGGCATAATATATGGAAGAACAACAGGCACAGGACAAGGGAGAGTAGGCACAATACATGGAAGAACAACAGGCACAGGACAAGGGAGAGTAGGGCACAATACATGGAAGGACAACAGGCACAGTACAGTACAAGGGAGGGTGGGCATAATATATGGAAGAACAACAGGCACAGGACAAGGGACAGTGGGCACAACAAATGGAAGAACAACAGGCACAGTACAAGGGAGAGTTGCCACAATGCATGGAACATCAATAAGCACAATACAAGAGAGAGTGGGCTCAAAACATGAAAGAACAATAGGCACAATATAAGGAAGAGCAGGCACGACACATTGAAGAATTTATTTTAATTTTCTGAACCTTGAAATAAAATATGTAAAAGAAAAAGAGACAGCCCCTTTAAGTTGGATATAAAATGTGTCATGCTCTGGCTCCCTGGTTGCCACAGGCTTGAACTCTATGATGAGCAGTAAAACTTGACTAAAGCATGAAATCCCACTACAAACACTGGATGCCGTCTTATCCCCATGGGACAGTTGTCACGTTTGATATTGCAAGAGCATGCAAAACAAATTATTATAACCAAAGGTGGCTTTTGCAGCTGCAGCTTGATGCTGTGCACTATATGTATTACTGTGTCCCAATGACCCTCTGTGCGCCACAGTGCGTCGCTAGTCGTGCATCGTTGGATGCCGAGTCATCGTAACCTTCCTCTTGTGCCTGATTATGTCATTTTCTCATCTTCTCCAGTATTTATGGCTGTCTATAGTTAAATATTGTTGTCTTATTAATGCACAGTGCTGACCCCATTCAGTGGAGGAGACCGGGCTCAGCTGGAGGGCCGCTCATCTCACTATCTGATCTCATACTTATTATTTACCACATGCCGCCTCCGCATCACTCTGCATACAGACCTCCTCTGGTTGCTGCAAAATCGGCTGCAATTAGATAAAAGCCGCTCTTGTTTTCTTTCCCTGCGTGCCCGCACTTCTCACTGTGTCAGATCCGTTTGATTGCTATTCCTTTATAAATCCGCCCTGTAGGGCTGAACGTTTCAGATAAATTACAGCAAAGCCTTTACGTTGGTTGCAAACATGCTGATGGTAATATCGTGCAAGTTTGCAAATGACTAAGCGAGCAAATAAACAAAATGAAGTTACGGGGACGATGAATCTGGTTTTCGATTAGAATGTTGGTTCGACAATGGTTCACCCAATCATGAATACCGTAATCATCGAAATCCAGTAAGATCAGGTTCGGGGAGCTGTTTCGTGATGTGCTCATGGTGCATCAATCACTGTCAAAGTGTCATAAAAAAAATGAAATGTAGTTTCAATAAAAACATTGTTTTAGCAGCAGGAGATTATCACTAAAGAAGAGCGAAGCCTCCAAAGTTCTGTTCTGGTCGCCGGACTCTCCGGTGTTGAGCAAACCTGTTTGGAGTTTACATTTGCAAAGCACTGCAGTGACCATCGCTGTGTTTGGGAACGGTTGGTGCTTGGTCCAGTGTGAGCCGCGTGCAGTGTTAGATTGGTTAAAAGCACAGTATTGGGTGTAATATATGTCAAAAATGTGTTTTACTTATGGCTGGCTGTATGTGGAAGGAGAACTGGACAGCCAATGACTGACTTATATTGAGGTTCAGGTCAAGTTCGAGGTCACCACCTGAACCTGAAAAGGTTCGCCCATCTCTACTTATCACTTCAGGACTAGCTGTCTTATGCCTCTTAGTCCATCCACGGCCCCAGCACTGATTAGCAGCATTGTATCTAAATGATATCATGCAGACTAGCAAGTGCCACATCACTGCAATCAGGGTCTCCAGCTGTAATGTTACTCTTCTGTTCTGCTCTCCCTGGCTGTAATGTCTGTATACTCTTATATTCTGTGATCCTCAGATGTAATGTCTGTATACTCTTATATTCTGTGATCCCTGGCTGTAATGTCTGTACACTCTTATATTCTGTGATCCCCGGCTGTAATGTCTGTATACTCCTATTCTGTGATCCCCAACTGTAATGTAATGTCTGTATGCTCTTATATTCTATGATTCTGGGCTGTAATGTCTGTATACTCTAATATTCTGTGATCCCCTGCTGTAATGTGTGTATACTCTTATATTCTGTGATCCCTGGCTATAATGACTGTATTATAATAATAATAATAATAATAATAATAAAGCTTTATATAGCGCCAACATATTCTGCAGCGCTTTACAATGTAGGGTTAGAGTACAGAAAATATAATACAGTAAGTAATTACAGTAGAGAACAAATACAGTACAATAATTGGATACAAAACAATAGGCATAGAATCAATATAAAAAAGAAAATACAATAAATAAAGCAAGAAATAAAGGTGACTCTGCTCAAAAGAGCTTACAATCTACAACGGGATAGGGGTTGCACAAGATACAGGGGCTTATTGAACTCATGGTCCAGGCATCTTGAGGAAATGGGGGATAGAAATAAGCTTACATGAATGGTCATCAGACAGTCTGTGTAGACCTTTTTGGTTTGGTGGAGTTTGTATAAGAGTAATGTCAAGAGGGATAGCCCATTCACTGTCTACAGTACAATGGACTTCTATTAGGGAGTATGATAGGCTGCCTTAAAAAGATGTGTTTTTAGGGATCGTCTGAAGCCATGTAAGTTGTGGCTAGTCCTGATTTCTTGGGGTAGAGCATTCCAGAGGATTGGTGCAGCTCTGGAGAAGTCTTGGAGCCGGGAGTGGGAGGATCGGATTAGTACAGATGTTAGTCGAAGGTCATTTAAAGAACGTAGAGAACGGGTGGGGTGATAGACAGATATGAGGGAGGAGATGTAGGGGGGTGCTGCACTGTGAAGAGCTTTGTGGGTGAGAACAAGCAATTTGAATTGGATCCTGTAGTGTATAGGCAGCCAGTGCAATGACTGGCACACAGCGGAGCCATCTGAGTAACAATTGGCCAGATAGGTGATCCTGGCTGCTGCATTAAGGATGGACTGGGGAGGAGAAAGTCTGGTGAGGGGGAGGCCGCTTAATAGAGAATTGCAATAGTCAAGGCAGGAATGGATTAGGGCCACGGTGAGTGTTTTTGTTGTTTCCATGGTGAGAAAGGGGCGGACTCTAGATATATTCTTCAGATCTAAGCGACAGGAGCAGACGAGAGATTGTGTGTGGGAGGAGAAGGAGAGATCGGTGTCAAACATAACACCCAGACAGCGAGCCTGCTGCCTAGGCGTTATCGTTTTGCCACAAACTGAGAGAGAGATGTCATATTTAGGGAGGTTAGTGGAGGGCGGGAGTAGAAGAAGTTCAGTTTTGGAAAGGTTTAGTTACAAATAGAGAGCGGACATGATGTTGGAAGCTGCAGCTAGACAGTCATTGGTGTTCTTTAATACCGCAGGGGTAAGGTCAGGGGCTGAAGTGTATAGTTGTGTGTCATCAGCATAAAGATGGTACTGAAAGCCAAATCTGCTGATGGTCTGTCCAATCGGGGCCGTGTAGAGAGAGAAGGGGAAAGGGCCAAGGACTGAACCATGAGGGACTCCAATAGTGAGGGGAAGAGGGGAAGAAGTGGAGCCAGCAAAAGATACACTGAAAGGAGCGGTCAGAAAGATAGGAAGAGAGCCAGGAGAGAGCAGTGTCCTTTATGCCAATGGAGTGCAGCATAGAGAGTAGGAGCTGATGGTCGACAGTGTCAAAAGCTGCAGATAGGTCAAGAAGAATAAGCAGAGAGTGGTCACCATTACGTTTTGCTGTCAGAAGGTCATTAGTCACTTTGATGAGGGCAGTTTCTGTAGAGTGAAGGGGGCGGAAACCAGACTGTAATGGATCTAGAAGAGAGTAAGCGGAGAGGTAACTGGTGAGGCGGGAATAGACCAGGCGCTCCAGGAGTTTAGAGATAAAGGGGAGATTGGAAACTGGTCTGCAGTTATTTGTGCAGTATGGGTCGAGAGTGGTTTTCTTTAATAATGTAGTAATGATCGAGTGTTTGAAGGAGGAGGGGAAGATGCCAGAAGAGAGGGAGAGATTGAAGATTTTGGTTAGATGAGTGGTGATGACTGGAGAGAGGGACTGGAGCAGGTGTGAGGGAATGGGGTCAGCAGTGCATGTGGTGGGACGAGAGGAAGAAAGGAGCCTGGAGACTTCTTCTGTGACTAGGTTTAATGTGGAGAGTGAACCGGAGTAGATGTGGGGAAGAATGGGGGTGGCAGTGCTTGGAGGCTGAAAGCTGGTTTCCTGGCGGATGTTGTCTATTTTTTCCATGAAGTAAGAAGCCAGGTCATCAGCACAGAGGTCAGTGATGGGGGCCTGCACTTTAGGACTGAGGAGAGAGGGAAAGGTGTCAAAGAGTTTTTTTGGATTGTTAGGTAGTGAGGAGACCAGGGTGGTGAAGTAGGTCTGTTTGGCGAGGTGAAGGGCAGAGTTGTAAGTTTTGAGCATGAATTTATAGTGGATAAAGTCTTCTGGTGAGCGAGTTTTCCTCCATAGACGTTCAGCACTCCTAGAGCATCGCTGGAGGAATCGGGTTTGTGATGTGAGCCAAGGCTGTTTTGTTCTCTGTTTGGCGGTTCTGAAGGTGAGGGGCGCTACTTGGTCCAGGGAGCTCTGAGAGTGTCATTGTAGTGATTTACTGCCTGACCTGGAGAGGGGATTGAAGAGATTGGGGACAGAGATGAGATGAGGGAGTCTGTGAGTGCATGAGGGTTAATGGCCTGTAGATTTCTGGATGTGTGATAGGTAGGATTGGGCTGTGGTGGCCAAGGGTTAGTGAGTGAGAAGGAGAGAATGTTGTGGTCGGAGAGAAAAGGTGAGTTATCTAAGGAGGAGGATGAGCAGAGCCGGGTAAAGACCAAGTCAAGGGTGTTACCTTTTTTGTGCGTCTCAGAGGTTGAGAGCTGTGAGAGTCCAAGAGAGGTGGTTAGAGATAGGAGCTGGGATGCAGATGGGGAGATGGGGCTGTTTATGGGAATGTTAAAGTCTCCCAGAATAAGGGTTTGTAAATCTGAGGACATGAAATGAGGGAGCCACGCTGAGAAATGGTCGAGAAACTGGGTGGGTGACCCTGGGGGGCGGTATACCTGTATATTCTTATATTCTGTGATCCCCGGCTGTAATGTCTGTACACTCTTATATTCTGTGATCCCCGGCTGTAATGTCTGTATACACATATATTTTCTGATCCCCAGCTATAATGTCTGTATACTCTTATATTCTGTGATCCCCGGCTGTAATATCTGTATAATCTTTTACTTCCTTCCCTGCCCAGGAGTTGTGGTATTTCCGACCTGTTCCTGCATGGTCGGACACATATATTACCCAGGGACATATTGATAAGAATATCCTGGGACAGGAACATTTTTTAGCACATCTAATTAAGGAGCGTATTGGTATTCTAAGATCTATTAATTAAAATGTACAATTGTTCGTTGCACAACCCCTTCAAGTAGTAGCCAACCTTCAACGGATGGTTAGTTGGGATAGCGTTCATTGGGGCCGTCCCGGCTTCTGCAGGTGATGGACCGTTGGCGAGCAAAAGACTCCAGAGATATTTGACATTTGATTATTGAGATAATATTATCATTGCTCAGGTCAGAGTGTAACCAGCCATTTTTCCTCCCGTTCTCCATATTTTATGGGTTCTTGACGTGGAAAACGCAAACCAATTTCACCTTTATTTTTTTATTATCTCCAGTCCTCTGGATTCAGCCGTGGTAAATGTCTCTGTCCAACCACCGGTTCCTTTCAGCACTTTCGCCTGCCAAGTTAAGCCTGACAAACGGCAAACGGGTGTAATTAATTTTGTCATCTTTTCATGGACCAAAGGGTCACTACCGTAACTATAGATTGTAATTGTCATCAGTGTCACATAAAGTGTGCTATTATTAAGTTCCGGCTGAATTTTATAGCTGTGGATAGTCGTAAATTGAATGGTCGGTCATTTAAATTACAGAGCAGAAAGCTGTTTTTTTTGCTTTCCTTTAGACCTACACTTGGATACTACGGATTTGACTTTAGACCTCCGAAATACTACTTGTGTTCCTCTTGACAGATGCTCCAGAGGTTATAACCTGACAGTGAAGCCTTTTTTGACAGTCCAATCATAATAAAACTGTTTAAACCACTCTCATCCCATTAGCTCGCTGTTCCGAGTTGCACGTTTTAATTTGGATATTCTTTTTGTTCGCTAATGTTCACACCAGGTAATTTGTTGTGTCATATGTCAGAGAAATTTTGGGAAAAGCTCTTTGCATTATGATCCCTGTCTACAGCTGGAAATTTGGAAATGATCTTACAACGTGTAGGTGATCCTGTGATAATCGTATTATGTCAATATGTATCCATCCGTTTTTGACTTGCAGAGTTAACGTTTAGGGACTATGGTGTTGGCCATATTAGATAATACATAAGTGGACATACATGAAACTATAGTGTCATGACGCTAGTCACTGCTAATTGCTAAGGTGCGACACAGTCATTACTTACAGGAGTATAGACAGCAGGGAAGTCAGGTTCCAGGAGAGCTTGTAGTATTCAGGGAATAGATGGAGGTGTATACTCTTGCAATGGTCCAGGGTCCAGTTCCAGGAGATTTCATAGTATTCAGGGAGTAGACAGAGGTGTAGTCATGCAACAGTCCAGGAGAGCACGAAGAGGATTCAGGGAGTCAACATAATCAGGATATGGTCCAGGGTTCAAAATACCAGGAGGTCACACCAAGTACAGGGAGCAGGCAAATGGGAATTCAAGCAACAGTTCGGGGTCCGATAACAGAGGACAGAACAAAGACAGATCCAGGAATTCAGGCAAAACACCACTTCAATTAGGATGTTGGACTGGCAGAATTCTAGGAAAGGATGGTCAGTTTAGGAGCAATGTAATCACCGGAAACATGGAACACCTGAGCAACCCAGCACTTCCCAAAACCAGAATGGAAGCCTACGCTGTCAATCAACTACTGACAACTCAGAACACAAGATACCAAACAAAGCAGTAACTCTTATTGCATCCAAGACGCATGGCACAGAGGAATTATGACAGTAATTTGGCATACCGACTAGAGATGATGCAAATTCCGTTCAGTCGGGCACAAGTTAAGTGGTCTATGACCATCCACAGGGGGCGGGAGTGCGGGACTCCTTTTGATTGGCAGACCTGTTACGGCATCACATGTGCATGATGTCGGCCCAGGCCAGCTAATCTAAACAAGAGCTGCAAGGTAATAGGCGGTACTCCCTTTCCCAACTTCCCAATGGGTGGACACAGACCACAGTTGTGGTCAATGGAATGGGATACACGCCAGCTCTAAAGCTAAACAATTTAAATCATAGAAGAATTATTATTTTTTCAATAGTGATGGGTCTCAAATTGGTATCAACTTAAAGACATTTTCATGAACATTAAAATTGTGTCCCTATCATCTATTTTTGTGTTCCATCCCTGAACAGTCTGTGATTGGCACAACAGTGAGGGCTTTGGCAGTCATTCGTTCCATTCAAGTGAATAGCACCAGGCACAGTCACCCCTGCACAAAACTGCTGTGCATGTGTTAACAATTAAAGGGAATATGTCAGTAAGATTAACCCCACCAACCCCTCTCAAATAGCTTACTTGGTTATGCAGGTCTTTAAAGCCTTTAAATACCCTATATATAATTGGTGGTTTTTTCCCTGCATTTCCTCCATAGGCCCCCTTATAAAAAAAAGCACTGGAATAACGCATCGCTCTTCACATAATCTACTATTCCAGCCGGAAGCGGAGGGGCAGTAGGATGTGATGTCACCCGGGAGAAGGAAAGACAGGAACAGGAAATTCCACCATTTAGGAATCCTGTGTTCCTGTTACCGTGTGAGATAAATGTGTGTGTGTGACTGTGTGTCGGGGTTGTAGTTTTGCTTTAGCAGTGAGTGTGCAGCGTCTGGCTGCCTGTACATACGTAGCTAAAGCAAAATAGAAGGGAATAATGGTAATAAAATAAAAATAAAATACCTATCCTCGACTGTCCCAGGATGCGAGGGGAAGGCGTCCGGTCCAGAGATCAGCTGCAAGGACCTGCAGGCCGGTAAAGCGATCAGCTGATTCCGTCACCTGATCGGCCGGGACATCAACGGATCGGTTTGCCGGCCATTAAGGCGATAAGCCGATTCAGTCAGCTGATTGGCCAACAGATAAGCTGATGTGCAGACCAGTCAACTGACTGAATCATCTGATCGCTTTACCTGCAGGCAAACCAATCAGCTGATGTGGAGGCCGGTCAGCTGACTGAATCAGCTGATCGCTTTACTGGCCGGCAAACTGGTCAGCTGATTCAATAGATTAGCTGATGTGCCGGCCGGTCAGCTGACTGAATCAGCTGATCACTTTACCGGCGGCAGGTCCTGCAGCTGAGTCAACTGATCAATCTGCTGCTGGTAAAGCAATCAGCTGATTTAGTCGGCAGACTGGCCGGCACATCAGCTGATTGGTTTGCCAGTGACAGATTGATCAGCTGATCTTGGATCCGGTTTGGATGTCGCTGGAGCCTGGACTATGTCGGAGGGAATTGGTGGGTATTTTAATAAAATTGTGTATGAGGTGTCTGTTTTGTTTTTTTTGTTTTTTTATCTGTTTTGTGTTTAAATAAAGGTCTTTTTTTCTGGTGTCTATTTTTTTTTTTTTATTATTTTTTTACTCTTTCACTATTGCTAATAAATGGCTATCATACTGACTGCTGACATTAGCAACAGGGGCTTGGTGTCAGCTGCAAAAAAAGCAGCTGACACCTACCAGTCCGCCACTGCACAGGGTAGCTGGAAGTGTGGGGTAGCCCCAGTTTTGGCATCTCTCATTGGGGCGGCTGCTGGCTGTGATTCTCAGCGTGGGGGACCCAGAATGCTTTGGTCTTACCATGCTGAGAATTCCAGCCCTAAGCTGCCTAGGTTACCTTGTTGGCAATAGAAAATACAGCAAAACCCACGTTTTTTTTTTTTTTTTTAGTTTTTTGTTAAGAAAAAACTAAAAAAAAAATAGGGCTTCCCTGGATTTTACATTGGCAGCAAAGGTAACACCAAGCAGCGGTGGTTAGCAGTCAGTAGCTGCATGGATTAACCTTAGCTGGCAATAGAAAGTGCTGAGGATGCCCACTTGTTTTTTTGTGTTGTTTTTTTTTTTTATAGTTTCTTTTAACAACTAAATAAAAATAGGGCTCCTCCAGTATCTCCATCCTCTGGAGTGGAGAAGAAAGGAAATTGCATCAGGGACCCTTTAAAAAAAAAAAAAAAATATATATATATATATATATATATATATATATATATATATATATATATAATCTTCACTCTCTGTAGTGCACAATGCAGAAAAAAATGCTTCCTCAAAAAAAGCATTAAAAAGCATCAAAAATGCAATGCATTTTTTTCTTCTGCTCAATGAAACGGATCCTCAAAATTCAGCAAAAACGGTTCCTCAAAAAAAAAATGTGATGTCAGGTACCAGGCAAGGAATGCAGACAGTGAACTATCAGTAGTAGAGCTAAAGAGGCTGGTACTGGGCAGGAAACAACCCTTGGGTCACTGAGTCTCACTTTAGGTTCACATTTCTGGTTCTATAGCAATCACTTCTCAGCAGTCATCTCATTATCATCACAAGCAGGATCATAATCAACTATGGTATGCAGAGAACAAGGGAGCCTCCATTAACAATATGTGATGAATACAGCTCCCCTGCTGCCCTTTTTATATGCTGACCTGTGGATTGCCTGCTGATTGCGGATGGCATCAGCCCCCTGTGGTTTACTATTCTGTGTCATCTGGAGAATATTTGAACTAGTGAACACTGAGGGCACAGGGCTTGATTGTCTTCTCCCAATTTTGTGGGACACAATGCCCTGGAATGGGAGTTGAAGACTATAAAAAGGGGCCTGCTGCAATCACCGGTGAGCCTACAGGACGATAGCATTGGGATCATGGTCCCAGGTGGAAGATAACAGAACTGCTCCACTTTCTAACACTTAAAACCCCAGTTTTGTTTGGTGAACCCAGGTTGGGACAATCTTGTTACCTGGCAACTTACCTCGCTGTGCTCAGTTGGTTTTGTAAGCTTGCTGCTACTTAGTGGGTGCCCACCAAAAGCAGAGTGCTGCTGGGTGTGGTAGTTGGTCATGGATCTCCTGAAGTTGCTAGGTTTGTGGTCTCTGGCAAGTCAGTAAGGTGAGACTCTTTCACTTGCACCATCTTGTGTCCTTGCTGTGACTGTACCATATGCTTTTGACTGTTGGGCACCAAATAAAGTCTTACTGGAGCATGGTTCCTTACCCTGTATTATCTGAGTAATGTTCAACCCACAGGAAAGGAGTGCCAGAGTTCAGTGGGATGAGCCCCGTCCCCGGACGGTCTTTCTAAAGACAACCAGGCCAGCGGAGGAGAGCTCTAACTGACTGTCACGCTGGGTGTGAGGAGACGCCCAGTGCTAGCTGACAACAGGGGGGAGGAAAGGAGTCCCTTATGCTAAGGGCAAAAGGGGAGATGGTGACCCCTAGATAAACTAGCGCTGGCACCTAGTTCCCCTAATGGTCCTTATACAGTTTCCACAACCGCCAGCATACCTATTCCCTGACTGACTCTGAACTACTATTAAATAAGGATCAGAACGGGTGAACACTAGTCAGCCCGGCTACCAACTAAAAATACACACAAGGGAAACAAACAAGGAGGGAAGGGAAGAAACACTTAGCTTGAGAGGATCCACACAGCAATTCAACAGAACTCCAGGATACACTGCAAGAGCTGAGAAGCTTCCTCCAAACACCTGACAAGCTATCACCAGCAGTGCATCCTGGGAGTCAAGGGGAATATATAGACAGCTCAATGTAAGGAATCAGCTGGGTCCTAGAGACCTTCAGCCTTCACTAAAAAGGGAAATGCCTTAAAGCGACAGAGACTTTTTTTTAGGATTTTGACTGTTTGGCCAAACGCCGATACCTTACGAGTGGACTCTACAGTCTCATCCGTGCCTCCTGACACACCCGCGACACTGACCCTCATGTCTCTACACACATTACCTTTCATGTTCATTTAGGAGTCAAAGTAGACTTCTTGAAACATAAGAGTTTAGCATACAACAAAAAAAAAGTAAACCTTTTTAATGGACACAGAGAAAGTCAACTCATCGATACATCTTCTTCACGGTGTCTGTTTCTTCTTGAATTAGCAGTAAAGCAAAAAATCCGGCGACAGGAGGAGGCTCTGGCAGGAATGTGGTATAAACCAGCTTCAATATACTCCATTAAAAAATTACATAATCGAAAGGGACCGACAAAAGCAAAAGGAAGCCCCCCCCTCTTAAAACCGACGTGTTTCGGCATTGCCTTAATCATGGTCTGAAACATGTTGGTTTGTTTTTAGGGAAAGGTTTTCTTTTGCGTTGTGGTGGTGGGCCCTGTCCGATTGTGTAATTTTTTATTGGAAATGATATTAAAGCTAATTTGTACTACTTTCTTGCCTTGGACCTCCTCCTTTCGTCGGATAATTTTCCTTTTTTTCTTGTGGAAACCTTTTTATTTTGTTTTTCTGTTAATGCTCTGTATGTTGTAATGTGTAGAGCTTGTGGGAAATATGTTGTGACTTTGATTTAATTCCATTATGACGGATAAAAGCTTTTACCATCTTATTTTTTTTTCACACTTGTAATACCTTGGGTTGGATAATAAGTCTATCAATCTTGCTCTAAAATTTCTGCCTCAGCCAAACACTGTCATATGTGGAGCATAAATGTATCACCTTTGTGCCTCCCCTGGAAAGTTAAAGCAACACAGGTTGGCAATTACTGGAAAATCAATAATTCTTCTGAGATGATCAATTAGTTTATCACTGCAGAGCCATGATGCAGGCGTGTGGGTCAGACCCGATCCTTTCTGCAATGCTTCTTTTCAGTAAAGCCATAGTCGTCTCTTGTTGATACGAAAATTTGTAATGAAAATAATAAAAGTAAATTTGCTTCAAAATATTTTTCAAAAATACAAAAAAAAATTGAACCTTCAATATGTTTAACAATAAAACTTGACCTCTTTTGCATCGCAACGTAACCCCCAATTAAGTAAATATGGGCTGATCTTCAGCACCGGATACAACCCATAGACGAGGGGCACTGTTTTTTTCTTGTTACTTAAAGGGCTCATTAAGGAGTCCGATTGTTGCGGTTTTCATGGATCGCATTGATTTATTGTAGATTGAGTGGTCAGCGGAAAAAACGTTGCGACTTGTCCAGTTTTGATACATAGGTCAGATAAAAATCTGCAACGCAAGGCAGTGGTCGGTCAAAAAGTAGGACCTCAGGCAGGTGATATCACGGACTATTAGAAAGGAAAAGGTGGAGACAGAGGTGTAACTACAATAGGAGCAGGGGTTGCAATCGCACCCGAGTCCTGGAGCCAAGAGGCCCCCAAATGTCCCTTTCACCTCTACAAAAAGACTAATTCTATTAAAGATTTGCAATAATTTCGCATTGGGGCCCATGATCTTCAAGTTACTAGAATAACCCATTCTGTTTCCACGTTTCCCCCAGGTAAAATAAAAAAGCCTGCACTCGCCTCCGATGCTGGTGCCATTCCAGCTATGTCTGTACTTGCAGGTGACGTCACACAAGCCCCACCTCCAACCACTACCACTTCTGTCTCAACGCCTTCGGACCAAATGAACAATCAACAGGAAGTGATCTATGGCTGCCACTCACTGCCTGTTGTTCCTGTGTCTGAAGGTGGGGAGACAGAAGCTGGTAATGATTGGAAATGAGGCCCCATGAATGCGATTACCAACACTGCTAGAATGGCCACAGCACGGGAGGTGAGTATAGGTTTTGTACTTTAGCCGGGGAAACATGTGGAAACAGAAGGGATTGTCTTGGTAGTGTACAACCCCTTCATAGCACCACTCCAGCATTTGTTTTTGTTTCAGCGCTGGAGTGGTGCTTTAAATCTAAGTCCCCTGCCATATACTTCCCCTCCGGCATTTTCATTTTAAGTGCCTCCGGTGTTTTCATCAAAGCATCTGATGGTGAGGTTGGGCTTGACTAACAATAGACACCAGTTACCACTTCAGCGGCAGTCCCTGGTAGTAATAGTTGAACCTAGGGCCCAGGCGTCAGGAGTGAGGGAAGGGACCAGTTCATGGATAGGCCTGGACAGACAGGCAGGATGGCAGGTACTGGCAGGATGGTAGATAACAGTAGGACCTGAGGTTCTGGTACAAAGGTCAGATATAGGAACACAGGTGCAGGTTAGCAAGATAAATACAGGTATGGGGGACCTGACAACTAGGGTATGTTTAGACTAACTGACTAAAAACATGCTCAGGGTGCCTTAATCAGCTGGAGACACTTCCAGAGTGCCTGTGGGACAGTTCATACCTGTGACCCTTAGCGTGCTTCCTGGTGATCTGCATGGCAATGGCATACACTGGGAGCAGAGAGACGTGGCGGGTACCGAAATAGAAGCAGCTGTGTTTGTATTCCTACCGCTTTGGGTGTGGGGATGCCGGCGACGTTACACAATATTACCCAAAGAAATTTTGTAGAACCCCAAGATTGATATAAACCTAGCTAGAGGTTCCTCAGAAGATAACAAGAATTGTGTACAAGATTTTGGTGTTTTGAGGGATCCCTAAAAGATGGGCATATTTAGGGATTACCCTATGGTAAAGGGATATGGCATCAATACTAAAATTATACCTTAAATCTACTGTACGCTGAGCAAATTCAATATTTAGACCCCACCTATAGTGTGCGATCTATAACATGGTCTCTTTTTGTAGCAAGGGGCTTTTGGGCTTCTGTAGACACCAAGGTCATGGACGACCACCACCACGTTTCCTCTTAGTTCTTAGAATGCTATTATAGTCTCTTATATATTATATATTTTGCTATTTTCTGATCATCATAATGGGAGACCCAGACAATGGGGTTTAGGGCGCTGCCCTCCGGAGGTCACACTAGGTACTACAAGTTTGTAGCACCGCCTCCTCCGCTTATAAACCCCCACCGTAGGAGACATCCTCAGTTTTAAACTTAGTGTGCTCGGAGGATCACGCTTTGCTTGCACTTCACTGCATTCTCACAACTTACGTGATGGCGTATGAAGACAAGGTAAAATGGTCCCATTCGGGACCCTCGACAGCCTCCCCGCTCACCCTTGTGGAACACGCTGGTGGAGGTACTGGAGGGCTTTTTGGCCTGGACACTTTAGTGTTCTCCCGGTACGCTGTCGTGCTCCTTTCCTTTCCATCCCTCCATGGAGGCTCTGGATAGGGGGAGCCTGGAGCCTTGCACAGCTCCGCTCCGTCCGAGGCCTCCCTAAATGGTGCTTACAGACCGGACGGAGCCAGCCCAGTCCGAGGCCTCCCTAAATGGTGCTTACACTCCGGACTGGTGCTGTACCCCCGTCCGAGGCCTCCCTAAAGGTGCTTACAGACCGGACCGGCACTGAGGCACCTGGTGTGTCTCCTGTGTGCCTGGGGGTAGTGTCTGTCACTGTGGTGTCATGACACTCAGACCGCGCGGTTACCCTCGGGTCCGCGGTTCTGGCGGTGACCCTGTGCTGGGGTCTCCCTGGCTGACCGCCCTGTGTTTCACAGGGGCTGAGGCTGTAGACTGCGGGTGTTTTTATGTGTACATGCAGTCTGAGAGTGTGTGTGGTGATATTCACTCTCGTTTCCCGCGCTGCGGGCTCCGGCACCTCCATTGCTGAGGCAGTCTGGAGGAGGAGGAGGCAGCCCTTATGGTGACATCACCGCTGGGCGTGTTGTGTGTTCTTCCCGCGTGTTCCTGGCTCCGCCCACATCTTCACTGTCGGCGGCCATCTTCTCCCTCACTTCCCGGCTGGGATCTGAACTGCAGCGCGTGTCTGCACTTGCAAGGGAGACCGGAACTCGCGGAGGTCACACACACACACCGCTTCCTCCTACCGCTTTACTGCGGTCGGTAAGCCACCGGGATTCCCGGTTTGTTTGTGAACTTTGGCTTATATTCCCCTCACTGTGGAGATGTCCTCAGCTGGGAAGCATGCTGCTAAGGCGGCGGTGGCCACCATTGTCTGTACTACATGCAACGGGACACTGGTGGAGGGGTCCTGCAATAACTGCGGACGCCCAGAGGCCCGATCTGCTACTATTGAGTCTGCAAATCCGGGATTATACCCTGAGGTTCAGGTGATCCCAGGGCCATGGGAAACGCAGAATAAGATCAATGAATATCTGCTGTCCCAGATGTCCTCCATGTCGCAAACCCTGGAGGCACTGCATAGGAGACTGGAGAACCCAGCTACTCCTCCTAGTTACCCCCGGGTGTCTCTTACTTCTGCTGTAAGACCCCCTAAGCGAGCCCGTGAGGCTTCTCCTGAGCTCCAGACTCTCTCTGAGGAGGAGCGTTCCTCTGATGGTGAGGAAGATGATGGGGGTTCTACTCTTGGGTCTATGTCTGAACCTCCAGATGGGGTGGAGGATCTGGTGTCCTCCATCAATGAGACATTGCGTCTTGTCACTCCTCCTGAGGAGGTGACTGTAACCCCAAGGAGATCTATCAATGGCTGCGGCCAGAGGCTAGACCAAGTGCTCCTTCATGGACCACACTAATTTCGGAAGGGTGATTAAAGCTCCCAGGTTGCATCCTGGGCGGCGTTATGTCCGTAAAACTAAGGACAATCGCTTTCCCTTTCCCCAGGAGGCGCTCCAGGAATGGTCGCAGTCTCCCAAGGTGGATGCTTCCATGACTAGGATTGCTGCGCGCTCCTTGTTTTCTGCCTCTGATAGCTCCTCGTTGAAGGATGCTACTGATAGACAGGTCGAGCAACTCGCCAAGTCTTCCTATGAGGCTGTGGGGTCTTCGTTTGCCCCTAATTTTGCCGCAGTCTGGACCCTACAAGCGATCACTATCTGTTTGGATGGTATCACTGATCTAGCTAGGTCCAGTCCAGAGGTCCTGGCTCTCACTGAGAGAGCAAGGGCCTATGCGGACTATGCCAGGACGGCATCTTTGGAAACTGCCACTCGCTCTGCTGTGGCCTCGGCCAATGCAATTGCGATCCGCAGGCTATTGTGGCTGCGTCTCTGGGACTCAGATGCCACATCTAAGAAGATTTTACAAAATCTTCCGTTCGCTGGTGACAGGCTTTTTGGCACCGAACTGGACAAATTGATAAAGGATTCTGCTGAGTCTAAGATACCGCAGAATAAGCCTAAGCCACGGTACACCGTGAAAAGGAACCCTAAGCAGTGGTCCTTTCGCTCCGGTTCACAGTCATCAACGACGTCCACTCGCTCAGACCGAGGGGGCAAGCCTGCTACTCAGTGGCGTTCCAAGAGTCGTCAGAAGAAGCCGGCGGGGGCAGCGGCTGCCACCCCCAAGCCCGCCTCGACATGACTCGCTATCTCATCCTGCCTCCCCACAGGTGGGGGGCCGCCTGTCCCGCTTTCAGGACAAGTGGCTTCTTCACATTCAAGATCAGTGGGTTCGAGACGTAGTCTCAAGAGGTTACAGGATAGAGCTGACGTCACAACCAATACACCGATTCCATCGGTCGGTTTCCATCTCCAGAAAAGGCTCAGGCTTTTTACCTGGTGTTGGAGGGACTCCGCAGAGACGGAGTGGTGGTCCCTGTGCCCACGGAAGAGAGGTTCAGGGGTTTTTACTCCAACCTCTTTATTGTCCCAAAGAAGGACGGCTCTTTTCGCCCGGTTTTGGACCTCAAGTTGTTCAAACCGTCACGTGTTGGTTCGGAAGTTCCGCATGGAATCCCTGCGCTCAGTGATCGCGGCTGTGTCACAGGGAGACTTCCTAGCGTCCATCGATATCAGGGACGCTTACCTTCACGTCCCCATTGCACCAGCTCATCAGCGCTGGTTGAGATTCGCAGTGGGGGAAGAGCACTTCCAATTTGTGGCACTGCCATTCGGGCTAGCCTCAGCACCACGGGTGTTCACAAAGGTGATGGCCTCCATGATGGCTCTCCTGCATGCGCAGGGACACGCCGTCATACCCTATTTGGACGACCTGTTGGTCAGGGCGCCATCGGAAGACCTTTGTCGGGTAAGCCTGGAGGTGACCATGAAGTCCCTGGAACGGTTCGGGTGGCTTATCAACATTCAGAAGTCGACCCTGGTTCCGGCCCAGTCATTGACATATCTGGGCATGGACTTCCACACGGACTCGGCCCTGGTGTCCCTACCTCAAGCCAAGCAGCTTGCGATCCAATCAGGAGTGCAGAATGTCCTCCTGTCTCCACAGTCATCCCTACGGGTATTGATGAGACTGGTGGGTCGCATGGTAGCGGCGATAGAGGCGGTGCCGTTCGCACAGTTTCGCCTCCGTCCTCTCCAGCTGGAGATTCTTCGCAGATGGGACAAGAGGACGATCTCTCTGAATCGGCTGGTGACACTGTCACAACCAACCAGGGACTCTCTACAGTGGTGGCTCCAGCCACTTCACCTGTCACGGGGCCGGTCCTTCCTAAAACCGTCATGGTTAGTGGTGACCACCGACGCCAGTCTGAAGGGCTGGGGGGCGGTGTTCTTGCACCACAGGGCTCAAGGCCTCTGGACTCAGTCGGAGTCGGCGTTGCAGATCAACGTGCTGGAGATCAAGGCGGTCTATCTGGCGCTACTGGCGTTTCAGAAATTCCTGTCAGGGCAGCCCATTCGGGTACAGTCCGACAATGCGACGGCCGTCGCCTACATAAATCATCAGGGAGGGACCAGAAGTGCTCAGGCCCTCGCCGAAGTCCACCGCATTCTACTCTGGGTGGAGGAAAACGGCTGCCTGATCTCCGCAGTTCACATCCCAGGGGTCGAGAACTGGGAGGCCGACTATCTGAGCCGACAGGGGATGGACGCCGGAGAGTGGTCTCTACATCCAGACGTCTTCCGGGACATCTGCGGCAGGTGGGGCACTCTGGACGTGGATCTGATGGCCTCACGGCTGAATCATCAGGTGCCCCAATACATGGCAAGATCTTGGGATCCCCAGTCTCTGGGGGCGGACGCCCTGATTCTGAGCTGGTCCAGATTCCAGCTGCCATATGTGTTTCCGCCTCTGGCTCTGATTCCCAGGGTCCTGTGGAAGATCAGGACAGAATGCAGAGTGGCCATTCTAGTGGCTCCAGATTGGCCCAGGAGGTCTTGGTACCCGGACCTGTGGCAACTGTCAGGCGGACACAGGTGGGCTCTTCCAGAACGCGCAGATCTACTCGCGCAAGGGCCATTCTTCCACCTCAATTCCAGGGCCCTCAGATTGACTGCATGGCTCTTGAGGCCTGGCTGCTGACATCCAGAGGTTTCTCTCCTACAGTGGTTGCCACTATGAATCGGGCAAGGAAACCTGTTTCCAGGAAGATATACCACAGAACGTGGAAAATCTTTTTTACCTGGTGTGCCTCTGGTGGCCGCTCACCGTGGCCTTTGTCTATCCCGACATTGCTGGCCTTCCTACAGTCGGGGTTGGAGTTGGGATTATCCCTTGGCTCTCTGAAAGGTCAAGTATCAGCACTTTCAGTGTTGTTTGACAGGCGCTTGGCGCTCCTCCCGAAGGTACGTCAATTTCTGCAGGGGGTGTCTCGGGTGGTCCCGCCCTATAGACGACCTCTGGACCCTTGGGACCTAAACATGGTCCTGACGACACTGCAGAAAACCGCCGTTTGAGCCACTGAGAGACGTCTCTCTCTCTCGTCTGTCCCAGAAAGTGGTCTTTCTGGTGGCGATTACGTCTCTGAGAAGGGTCTCAGAATTGGCTGCACTCTCGTGCAAGTCACCCTTTCTGGTGGTTCACCAGGACAAGGTGGTGTTGCGCCCACGGCCTGAATTTTTGCCGAAGGTGGTTTCAACATTCCACTTGAACCAGGAGATTGTTCTCCCATCATTTTGCCCCGCTCCCGTTCATCAGGTTGAGCGCGACCTCCATACTCTGGATCTCGTGAGAGCTGTACGCATTTATGTGTCCAGGACCGCCTCCTTTAGGAGTTCGGATTCCTTATTTGTCCTCACGATGAGTCGCTGTAAGGGGTCCGCGGCTTCAAAGTCGACCTTGGCCAGATGGATCAAGGCTCCCATTCAGGAGGCTTACCGGTCTTCTGGTTTGCCTCTCCCGGTGGGTTTGAAGGCACACTCTACTAGAGCTGTAGGTGCCTCTTGGGCCTTGCGACATCGAGCTTCTGCTCTACAGGTGTGTCAGGCGGCCACTTGGTCCAGCCTGCACACTTTCTCTAAGCACTATATGGTGCATGCCCATGCCTCTGCGGATGCGAGTTTGGGCAGGCGGGTTCTCCAGGCGGCGGTTGCCCACCTTTAAAAGGGAACCAGGTGTTATCCGTCTTGTTGAGGAACTCTTCCCGCCCTGGGGTATTGCTTTAGGACATCCCCATTGTCTGGGTCTCCCATTATGATGATCAGAAAAAAGAGAATTTTGTTTACGTACCGTAAATTCTTTTTTCTTGAATCATCAATGGGAGACCCAGCACCCACCCAGTTGTTCCGTTGCATGTTTGCATTTGATCTGTTCTCTGTTGAGACAGTGTTTCCGGGTTGTTACAACCGTCTGTGCACGGCATTCTTCCCGATGTTTCGGGTGTGGTTTATTTCTCCTCGCAGCTTATGGACTAAACTGAGGATGTCTCCTACGGTGGGGGTTTATAAGCGGAGGAGGCGGTGCTACAAACTTGTAGTACCTAGTGTGACCTCCGGAGGGCAGCGCCCTAAACCCCATTGTCTGGGTCTCCCATTGATGATTCAAGAAAAAAGAATTTACGGTACGTAAACAAAATTCTCTTTTTTTTACTTTTTTTACCATCATATTTTCCCCTTTATTTTTCAACTTTCTTAGCATGTGAGTGTTATGTTTTAGAAAACATCTGAAGAAATGAGCACAATTAACCTTAACTCTGAACCTTAATCTACTTTTGTATGGGGTAAGCTTGTGGCACACTGTGATCAGCTGCATTTTAGCCAACGACTAATGTGCACTAAGTGTTTTTATTCTAAAGTCCATTAGCAGGTAAAGGCTTTAGTTAAGAATTACCATCATCTTTGATTGTAGAGTTGTATAATTTTTTCACTAACCCTAAAGAGCATTTTCTAGTACAACACGAGCAGTTTCTACATAACAAACCATGGGCAGAAATGATTTCCCGCTAGCAATAAAAAGCTCCAGAAAGAAAATAAAGAATGGTATGTGTAATATATGGATAGAAGATCAGGACAGCAGAAGTCAATAAAGTTTGCCTCTTCGTTTTTTATGTATATGAGTAATGTTAAATATAAATGGGTCTACTAGGGTTTGTTTATTAGTATGCCTAATATCTAACATTTGGTCCGAGTACAGACTGGCTGTGAGTCTCTTGACCCAAAGTTGACAGCCTCAAATGAGCTGTTAAGTTTGGGTCAGGAGACCCACAGATTGTCTGTGCATGATGGTCCGTACCCCCAGGACTGTGGAGTCTGTGTCAGAGTTGTAGTCGGAGTCATGGAAATTGAGGTGTCTGTGTCGGTGGTTTGGCTTACCGACTCCAGAGCCCTGCGTATACTGACCATGACACGTGAATGCATCAAGGACTTTATTGGTGTCTAAAATAAAAACCCTATACACCCCTCATCTATGCTGGTTCCACAGTTCCCATAAGGTACCTTTATACGCCGCAACTATCACCGGCGATCGGTCGCAAACAAAAGTGCACGTGCACGTTTTTGACGGTTGATACCGATCGCCGATGCTGCATTTAGACGTCTCAATTGCGCCCTCAACCTAAGGCAACGTGGTTCCCCGGAAGGTGAAACAGATCCTGTGGGAACCATCCGGTTGAATCCCGTCGCCGCTTCACACATAAAGGAATGTGGGCGTACATCTTCAGCGCCGCAAGAACATAGGCGTGACCGAGTTGTGTATTCTGCGCCCCAAACACGTTGATTAGACAATGCAATAGGGTCATAATTGGCCAGCCTGCGCAGGAAGGCTGGCTAATAGATGACGCCATTGCATTTGTGTAGTGTGAATGGACAGCTCTTTAAATATGGCGCCCTGTGCAGGGACAGCCAATGGTTACACAATAGCCCCCACCAATCATCGCTGACGGGGCGCGGTATCCAGCACGCTGTGGCACGCCTCTGGGAAATCACTAGGCGACGCAGATTCCATCCCCATCGCCCGTTCACACGCCAAAACCAGAGCAATTCACCTTCAGGGTTGCCTCTGGTTTTAGAACAATGCTCTGAAACCCGCATCGGGAGCAACTATGAAAATCACCACCGGGTTCCCCAATTACACGCCGCAATTTCGTAGCAATTTCAAGGCAACCATGACGGAAATCCCGATTGCCTCCCAGTTGCTACAACTGCAGTTGCGGCGTGTAAAAGTACCTATACAGTCCTTTGCTTCTGGTTCAAGTCTTGTCTTTAGTCTTCAGTCTTTATTATTCTTCAGCACCTTCAGCATTCACCAGGCTTCATGACATAACGTTGTCCAACGACATTTTGACAATACTGATGACAATACTGTAGAGCTGGTCAACGCTTGAGGCTTCAAAGAGGAAGGAAAACTGAAAACAAAAGACAAGACCTGAGCCGCCCGGAGGAAACAAGCCAGCCAGCGGAGTACCTGATAGGTAAAGAATAAAGCAAGTTGGCGGCTGGTTTGCCACCATTTTTCTGGACTTCACCAAATTAAATCACCAAATATTTGGGTTCTGGTGAATTTTTATTTTTGTTTTGTCAAATTTGAAGCTAATTTGAGTTTGCTCATCACTATATTACTGTATTTTACTCTAAACTTACACTACTCACAAAACGTTAAAGATAATCAACTTTCGGGTGAAATGTATTTAAAACGTAAAAGGTTTACGCTGAATTGATATTTTTTGAGGACAGTAGGGCATTTCAGTAGACGCATGCGCAACGCTGGTTGCTTCATCTCAAACTATTTATTGAAACAAAAGCCAACAGTTTGTGCCTATACCCCAAGAAAAAATGTCAATGTGTCAAAAACTTGTCATGTGGCTTTGAGCATCAATAACAGTTTGACAACAACGTCTCCTACTGTTCGTAGGTGAAGTTAATGCTAGGCAACATTCTTCTCTTCTTGAAGGGTGGCCCTCAATTTATTGAGGTTCAGGGCTACAGAGTCACGAGTTTCTAAACGGCGACTCAGCTGAACACATAGGTTTCCTTTGGGATTTAGGCCTGGAGAAAGTGCAGGCTGCTCTATATGAGGTCTGCTAGTCTCCAGCAGCGATTCCCTAATAATGCGACCTCGATGAGCTCGAAGCGTTGTCGTTCATGAAGATAAAATTAGGCCTGTGTTGCTCATGCAGTGCCACAATGACTGAATTAATGAGGTTAGGCTGACTTCATGCCACGTTTTTGGGGATCTGTGTGTATCCATTTTGAAATGGATAGACAGGGATCCTGTTTTGGCCTCCTATGTATCCCTATGGGCACGGATTGGACCTATATGGCCCTCCGTTTGTGTCAATTCAGTCAGGAATCCGTTTGTGTCCTGGCTTTCCTATAACCATACTGCTCCAATTTTGGGGCACTGGACAGAAACAAATCCGGCACGGTCCTGCAGCACTTAACATGGTGGTCTATGGAGACGGATCCGGGAAATTTGCGGTATTGAGCATGCTGGTCGTAGCTTCTCTCTCTCTCATTAACATTATTTCCTATGGCTGCATTATTTTCTATGTAAAAAGGATCCTTCAAAAAAACGAATCTGGGAAGCATAACTTGCCGTCCATTTGCAAACCTACGTGCCTGTCCGTCAAATTCATGGACCCAGACGAACAGGCGAAAAATCGTGGTGTGAAGGGGGCCTTAGCCAAGTTGTAGGTGCTTGTTCCTGTACCATTCACAAAAGGAAGAGCGGTTCTGTATTGACAAGATACACTGGCCCACAGTGTAACACCACCACCACCAAAGGCTCGGATGTTGACAACAGTGGCTGATGCATAGCGCTCTCCGTGATGTCTCCAACAACGTTGGCGGCCATTATTTCTGTTCAGTGTGAATTAACTTTAATCATGGAATAGCACTAAGGTCCTCTGGTCCCTCATCCAACATAATGCTCCCTGTGCCTGGTGGTGTGGTCAGGTACCCTTGCAGGTCATCTAGCATGTAGACCACGCTGATGTAAACGGTTGTGAATGGTCTACCGTGACACTTGTCGTATCTCGCCTCCCTTAGATGTGTCTGGAGTTGTATAATATTCATCATCTGGTTCCGCAGGGCATTATCCACAATGAAGCGGTCATCAGTGTGGGATGTGGCAGAGGACGTCCACTTCTCTGCCTCTTCGAGTCTCTATCACTGTATCTCTAAGCTCAGTGGCTTCTTCTGTCGAGAACCTCCTGCTTGAAGCCTCGCATGGAGCGGTACTGCTGATCAGTTGTTAGGTGTTGTCTTGGTCTCATGATGTCAAAATGTGAACACGAATGATGAGGAGAACTGTTTAATTACAAATCTAATTGAACCACAAAATGATTGGGTGATCCATGGATCAAATACCTGTTGTGCATTTTGCCAATTAAGCTCCTTGTTATGGTGGGTTTACACGTCCTGATACGGCGTCCAACTCCGACCAAAAGTCACGTGGTTCGTGCGTTGGACCCGATATCGTTCGTGCGTTGTACGGTGTGAACGTCCAATACGATGCAGGAACAATGGCAAACCGATATCGGGGATCAAATGAGCGTGCTATTCAACGGCCCGATATCGGATGCCGGTTGGAGCCAGATCGTGCTGTGTGACAGCCCAACTCCGATGTGCAGTACAATGTCCCCCATTCACTCCCACGTTAAATGGTCGTTCCTGGGTCGGGGGGCGTAGACATCGTAGGGATGTTGTATCCCGATAACGCGCTGTGTAAACCTCCGATGCGAGTCTTTGAAATCCGGGCACAAAATGCGCGCTCCCGCGCCGTCGGATCCAATATGGGACCGACGTTGGAGCGTGTAAACCCAACATTAGAAAACAGCAAATTAGGCAAAAAGTCTTGAAATATTGAACCGTTGGAAATGTGCATCCAAAAGTGTAGAGAAGGTCACATTAAGATCACCTGAAAAGGATAGAGGGCATTTTAGGGATGAGAAGGGTGGGATGGTGGGGGAGGAGGGAGGTGAAGCTGCATTGATTGGCAGCAAAGTGTCCCATAGAGATATGTCAGAAGAAAACTAATATTGTCAAACATTATTATAGCTTCTACATGGAGGTTCCCCCTCCTGTGAAACAAATAACAGCGGGAAACTTTGCTCCATAATGCTTAGCATGCAGATATATATGGAAAATAATTCCCGCGAGATGTCTTCATGTAGGATGACATACCGCTTTTGAAATGCATCGTCCCCACATCGCTAATAGCTCATCTCAGCACCGTAAAGATTATCTCCTCAGAGTTCACATAAATTAATGATGTCTTGGGGAATTGTCTTCAAAAGAAGCAATTAATGTTTGCATACAGTCATTGTTAATTCATATACAGTGTTGGTATTAACCGGGATTATGGACCAAATTCATCATCTTTCCGGCTCCTTACCTACCGGCGGTTTTCATAATGACTCTCCGTATCTGACGACTGCTGTGTCATAAATTTCGTGGTATTTCGGTTTGTAAATGTTAACAAAAAATACAAACTATCCTGGGATTCTGCCTCTTTTGATGTCTGGTGTATTAATAATAAATGAGAACAACAGAAAAATAGCTGCTGCTGCATAAATCACCCATCACAGCGCTTTGTACGGTTTGCATGCGCCAGAACAAAATGGGGGGGAAGTCATGGGGGTTGGATGCAAAATGTAAAGGGCAACCCCAGCCTGATGGAAGCATTATGCCAATGTCTGTAGGGAGAATTATACATAGATTTCTGTTTTGGCTAATAAATGTCAAAAAAACTGAAAAGTTATATGACTTTGCTAAAAACTTTTTATATCAGTTCCGTGTACATTTCAAACTCAAAGGGGTTCTCCCACAAACAAAGTTAATTTTAAAGTTGCTTTTAATAAAAAGATATTGGAACAATAATAATTTCCACAATTGGATGTGTTTAAAAAAATGTTCTTCTGCTGAGATAATCTTATATATATGTCCCTGCTATGCACTGTGTAAGGGATGTGTTTGACGGTACAGGGTCATGGTCCGCTCATACCACATCTCCTGGGCAGGGTAGGATGCCTTCTCCTCTACAATGACCGATAGCATCTCTATATACATTTAATGACACCGGATCCACCATGCACAATAGGTGATATCACAGCTCACCACCTCCTGTACAATGACTGATAACACCTCTATATACAGTAGATAACACAGGATCCACCATTCACAATAGGTGCTTTCACAGCTCACCTCCTCCTCCTTCTGTACAATGATTGATAACACCTCTATATACAGTAGATAACACAGGATCCACCATTCACAATAGGTGATATCACAGCTCACCTCCTCCTGTACAATGACTGATAACACCTCTATATACAGTAGATAACTCAGGATCCACCATTCACAATAGGTGATGTCACAGCTCACCTCCTCCTCCTGTACAATGACTGATAACACCTCTTTATACAGGAGATAACACAGGATCCACCATTCACAATAGGTGATATCACAGCTCACCTCCTCCTCCTGTACAATGACTGATAACACCTCTATATACAGTAGATAACACAGGATCCACCATTCACAATAGGTGATGTCACCGCTCACCCCTCCTGTACAATGACTGTTAACAGCTCTATATACAGTAGATAACACAGGATCCACCATTCACAATAGATGTCACAGCTCACCTTCTCCTGTACAATGACTGATAACACCTCTATATACAGTAGATAATACAGGATCCACCATTCACAATAGGTGATGTCACAGCTCACCTCCTCCTGTACAATGACTGATAACACCTCTATATACAGTAGATAACACAGGATCCACCATTCACAATAGGTGATATCACAGCTCACCTCCTCCTCCTCACAGTGACTTTTGCATAGATTACAGAGCATATCTAGAAAAAAAACTCTCTCTTATAGAATCAATGATTGATACATTTTTTGCAGTCCAGGTAGCTCTAAACACTGTTAGCAGAAGCTCAGGTAGAATGACTGCCTACTGTATATAATCATCTACCAAACCAAGAATAAAAAAAATCTACAATTAGAAAATCTAAACAAATTACAATAAAACTTGTGTTTCACTACAGTATATTCACTATATAGTTTTAATGAAGACATAATAATATAGGTGATACATTCCGTGTAAGTATACTCTGATACCATGAAGTTTGCAGTAATGAATGCCGGACTGTATTGACTCGGCTTTATAACATGGCTGCTTTGGGCGATATATTGTAGCCTGACAAGTTTTCACTCGGAAGAGGTTTTTCCGCTTGTTGTTGTATCAGTCAGAACTCAAGCTCAGACCTCTGAGGTTTCTGACATATTAACATAACCCGGTCACAGGGGTCACTCATAAAAATGTAATTATACTTCAGCGAATGTGGACTGGATCTGTAATATTGGGGGTTTGTAGATGTTGGAATGATAAGACTAAGTGGTTTCTTAATATTTATGGTCATTAAGTATTTTTGGGGGGCACCATGAGAGATATGGACTCATTAAAATCGATGTCCAGGACATTATACAGTGACTCGTGTCAAATATTGATGACCCATCAGGAATAATTCATCACATTTATATTTCAAGCTCAGGGTCGTCGTCGTATATAGACCAGAGACTGAATGCGTTATTCAGAAGGCTTGGTTTGCAGATCTTTCGTGATGACCTTATGCCCCCTAGTCCCTTCTAAAACTGAGCTGTGCTTTTTTTCTTTTTCAGTTGGCTATAGAGGTCTTGGAAGGGCTGTTGGAAGAAGATGATGAAGTGATACAAGTAAGTGCATACATGTGGAGGCCTCTCATACATAATCACTGTCCTATAGCATAGTCCCAAACAGCTGTCATCCCCATTACTGTTGTATATAATAGTCCCAACCATCTATCTGTGATACCAATAGTCCAAACTATCTATTTGTGATCCCCACCAGTGTCCTATATCACAGTCTCAACCATCTATCTGTGATCCAAACCTCTGTCCTATATCATAGTCCCAAACATCTATTTATGATACCAACCACTGAACTGTATCATAATCCCAACCATCTATCTGTGATCCCCACCACTGTTCTTCATCATAGTCCCAACGATCTATCTGTGATCGAACCCCTGTCTATATCATAGTCCCAACTATCTATCTGTGATCGAACCCCTGTCTATATCATAGTCCCAACTATCTATCTGTGATCGAACCCCTGTTCTATATCATAGTCCCAACTATATATCTGTGATCGAACCCCTGTCTATATCATAGTCCCAACTATCTATCTGTGATCGAACCCCTGTTCTATATCATAGTCCCAACTTTCTATCTGTGATCGAACCCCTGTTCTATATCATAGTCCCAACTATCTATCTGTGATCGAACCCCTGTTCTATATCATAGTCCCAACTATCTATCTGTGATCGAACCCCTGTTCTATATCATAGTCCCAACTATCTATCTGTGATCGAACCCCTGTTCTATATCATAGTCCCAACTATCTATCTGTGATCGAACCCCTGTTCTATATCATAGTCCCAACTTTCTATCTGTGATCCAACCCCTGTCCTATATCATAGTCCCAACTATCTATCTGTGATCGAACCCCTGTCTATATCATAGTCCCAACTATCTATCTGTGATCGAACCCTGTTCTATATCATAGTCCCAACTTTCTATCTGTGATCGAACCCCTGTTCTATATCATAGTCCCAACTATCTATCTGTGATCGAACCCCTGTTCTATATCATAGTCCCAACTATCTATCTGTGATCGAACCCCTGTTCTATATCATAGTCCCAACTATCTATCTGTGATCGAACCCCTGTCTATATCATAGTCCCAACTATCTATCTGTGATCGAACCCCTGTTCTATATCATAGTCCCAACTATCTATCTGTGATCGAACCCCTGTTCTATATCATAGTCCCAACTATCTATCTGTGATCGAACCCTGTTCTATATCATAGTCCCAACTATCTATCTGTGATCGAACCCCTGTTCTATATCATAGTCCCAACTATCTATCTGTGATCGAACCCCTGTTCTATATCATAGTCCCAACTATCTATCTGTGATCGAACCCCTGTCTATATCATAGTCCCAACTATCTATCTGTGATCGAACCCCTGTTCTATATCATAGTCCCAACTATCTATCTGTGATCGAACCCCTGTTCTATATCATAGTCCCAACTATCTATCTGTGATCGAACCCCTGTTCTATATCATAGTCCCAACTATCTATCTGTGATCGAACCCTGTTCTATATCATAGTCCCAACTATCTATCTGTGATCGAACCCCTGTTCTATATCATAGTCCCAACTATCTATCTGTGATCGAACCCTGTCTATATCATAGTCCCAACTATCTATCTGTGATCGAACCCCTGTTCTATATCATAGTCCCAACTATCTATCTGTGATCGAACCCCTGTTCTATATCATAGTCCCAACTATCTATCTGTGATCGAACCCCTGTCTATATCATAGTCCCAACTATCTTTCTGTGATCGAACCCCTGTTCTATATCATAGTCCCAACTTTCTATCTGTGATCGAACCCCTGTTCTATATCATAGTCCCAACTATCTATCTGTGATCGAACCCCTGTTCTATATCATAGTCCCAACTATCTATCTGTGATCGAACCCCTGTTCTATATCATAGTCCCAACTATCTATCTGTGATCGAACCCCTGTTCTATATCATAGTCCCAACTATCTATCTGTGATCGAACCCCTGTTCTATATCATAGTCCCAACTATCTATCTGTGATCGAACCCCTGTCTATATCATAGTCCCAACTATCTTTCTGTGATCGAACCCTGTTCTATATCATAGTCCCAACTTTCTATCTGTGATCCAACCCCTGTCCTATATCATAGTCCCAACTATCTATCTGTGATCGAACCCCTGTCTATATCATAGTCCCAACTATCTGTGATCGAACCCCTGTTCTATATCATCGTCCCAACTTTCTATCTGTGATCCAACCCCTGTCCTATATCATAGTCCCAACTATCTATCTGTGATCGAACCCCTGTTCTGTATCATAGTCCCAACTATCTATCTGTGATCGAACCCCTGTTCTATATCATAGTCCCAACTATCTATCTGTGATCCTCACCACTGTTCTTCATCATAGTCCCAACTTTCTATCTGTTGTACCAACCACTGTCCTATAGTATAGTTCCAACCATCTATATGTGATCCGCACCCCTGTCCTATGTCATAGTCCCAGTCTTCTATTTTTTCAATCACTGTCCTATGCCCTAGTTTGATCTTCTCTTTGTTATTCTCCCCACTGCCCAGTGTCTTCATCCAAATCTTTAATCTATCATTTCCACCTCTGTCCTGTATCATCCCACACCACTGTCCTTTAGCCCTAACTTTTTGTCCATTATTCTCTCCAAAATCAAATATCATAGTCAAAACCTCTTGTGTTATTATTCCCACCATTGTCTGATATCAAAGAACCAGCCTCCACACTAGTATCTTATGTCATAGCCCCATCCTCAACTTTCTTATGCCAACCACTGTCTTTTGTCATCTTCCCAAATACCACACCTTAATATCCACCACTGCTGCAGATCATAGCCCAATTCTTCACTGTATTTCCATCAAGACTGTCTCATGTCAAAGTTCCAACCTCATAGCTATAATTCCCAGCATATAGTACATTCCCAGCAAGGACACAAGATGATATAAGCGACAGAGTCTCGCCCTTCCACTGGCTCACCGATTAGAATCTTAATGACTTCGGGGCATGCAGGGCCAACTATCCTAGCCATCATCATCCTACTTTTGTAAGGCACCCATTGAGAAGAGATAGCGGCAAGCTGCAGAAGCTGACTGAGCACAGCGAGGTATGTAGCCAGGTGACAGGATTGTCCCAACCTGTGTTCTACAGTCAAATTTGTTGGCTCAATGTTGGGCACCGGAGTAGTTGTGTAATCCTCCAGCTGGAACCATGGACCTTAGGCTGCAGTCTGGTAAAATGACCCGTGGTGACACGAGGAGTCCCTTTTATATTACTCACCTCCCATTTTAGGGCATTGTGCCCCACAGGATTGGGGAAAGACTATCATGAATGTCCCTTTATTGTTTGCTATTGACTGCATAGTTGTCCTCAAAATACAAACAACACCAGAAAGAGGCACCGAACAATCTCACAAGCAATGGTCAATGTCTCCTGATCCACCAAAGAAAGGCACAAGACATCTGGCATGATTTGGAATAGTGTCCAGATATGCCCCATTGACGCTGGGTCGTCACAGACAGCACAAGCCACTAAGTTCAGCGAGTGGCTGCAACGTCGATGTGTGCCGTAGTCTTGACGTCACCCCTGCAGCCAAAATACAAAGCGCAGATGCAGTAGGTGAGCGTAACTACTCCATGGCTTTATCTTACATTGTTTGGGCACCACTTTATTTCTTTAAATGGAAGACCCCTTTAAGGAATATACAATCATTTCAAAAGGGTTTTATCCTCATCCTCTGCCTGTGAAGCACATGCTCCTTTAAAGTGATCTTTAAACCCCATAGCAAATAGGCTCCATTCCCCTCAAATTGTCTGTATGTATAATGTTCTGCTTCGAGAAATCCACCGCCAAACCAGTCAATGGCTTTTTATTTTTTCATTTACTCTTATTTTGGGAGAGCACTCCAGCACATTACTCCTGATCGAGCCTTACCAGCCAGCCATTTTCACACATTCATCTTAATTTAAAACATTTTCCCCCAATCTAACGACAGTGGGTTTTTTGTAGAATAACACTTATTTATGTAATAATAGGTTACATGCAGAAAGTTCTAGCTCCTATGCCTCATTGTGCTGCGCCATCTCTCCGCTCCTGTATTCCTATATCGCTCTTTATGCCAGAGATGGCACTTTTTAATCTATGACGAACGGTTCCATATCTTTGAACTAGAAGACAAAACAAGTAAAAAAATCGTTCTGAAAATGTGCATTTTGTAATCCAGAGACGTAAGCTTTGGCGGTCCGCACAAGACCCCCCCCAACTATTCTTTTTATGATCTAACTGCAGCACTTAAAGGGAACCTGTCATCAGGTTTTTGCCACCTAATCTGGGAGCGGCATAATGTAGAGGCAGAGAACCCGATTACAGCGATGTGTAACTTTCTAAACTGCTTGCTGTAGTTTTGGTACAATTAGCTTAATCACTAGATCAGTGATGGTAACCTATGACACGCCGAGTTGCTTTTGCTGACACGTGTTATAGCGCAGTTTCATCCACCACCCACCGCTGATAACAATAAGTACCTCTGGGCTGTGCTTCCAGATTCATCTTGGTGCTGCACTTGTCCCACCTCCGGATACAGGTCCTTTGATTGACACTGATTGCTTGCAATCACAGTGTCAGTATCCGGAGGTGCGACAAGTGCGGTGCGAACGATTCAGTAATGAAGCTGACAAAGTGTCGACATCCGGAGGCGGGATTCTGACACTTTTATTGTCAGCTTCATTAAGGTGCCGCACTTGTCCCGCCTCCGGATGTTGGCACTGTGATTGCAAGCTGTCAGTGTCAATGAAAGAACCTGCATCCGGAGGTGGGACAAGTGCGGCAACAAGATGAATTTGGAAGCACAACCCAGAGGTACTTATTGTCATCAACGGCGGGATGCTGACACTTTGTCAGATTCATTAAGGTGCTCCAGATGGGCCAGAGCTTGAGTATGGCTGCGGATCCTGGGGGTAATGCTGGAGCCTGTCAGGGGCTCCTGAGGATAATGCTGAAGCCTGGCTGGGGCTCCTGGGGATAATGCTGGAGCCTGGCAGGGGCTCCTGAGGGTAATGCTGAAACCTCGCTGGGGATCCTGGGGATAATGCTGGAGCCAGGCTGGGGTTCCTGGGGTAATTGCTGAAGCCTGGCAGGGGCTCCCGGGGTAATGATGGAGCTTGGCAGGGGCTCCTGGGGGTAATGCTGGAGCCTGGCAGGGGCTCCTGGGGCAGAATCCTCTGTATCCTTAATATTTACACTTGCACAATGTTAATTAGGGATATTTACAATTACACCACAGATTTGTTACATTCTTCTTAGGCTGCTTTCACATTGCAATATTCTCCTGTCCATGGGGATCCTACTTTTTGCAGGACCCCACGGACAGGAAAAGGATCACATCGGAGGTGACCTTCGGATGCATTTTTGTGTCCCAGTCTGTGATTTTCATAGATCCTGACACGGAAAGACCGAGCCTGCAAAGTGCAGGCAAGCAGGGCATTTTCACTCCCGCAATGTATATACATACATTGCGGGAGTGAACTTAAGTAAAAGCAATTTTTTAAGAATAAAAAATATATATGCTCACCTCTCCAGCGAGTCCATGATGCACTACATCTAGTTCCCGAGGGTTGAAGGAACTGGGGATGCGGGGCTACCCGATCAGCTGATCGGTCACATGACCACAGTAACCGGTCTTGTGACCGATCAGCTGATCGGTTAGCTCCGCCCAGCTAGGTCCTCAAGCCGGAAGATAGATGCCGACATCGGGGGACACGTCGGAGAGGTGAGCATATATATTTTTTTATTTTTAACACTTGCTTTTACTTAATTTCATTTCCTCAATGTATGTATATACATTGCAGAAGTGAAATTACATGGGAAAGAGCAGTTTTAGTGTACTGAGCATCGGGTCAGGGAAACGATCAGCTGTTTTCTCGGACCCGTGCTCCATAGGCCCCCATGTTAATGGCCGCGGATCGGGTCAGGTCTGATTTGGTCCGCTGTGCTCAAAACTGGAGCAGTCTCCGATTTTGGGCACAGCAAAAAATCGGACACAATCGGATCTGACACAAATCGGATGGCAAAAATGGCAAATCCAATCCGATCCATTGCCCATAGGGATACATAGGGGCCAAATTGGATCCGTGGCTGTCCGTTTTACAATGGACAGCCACGGATCCAAGAAAATCGCAATGTGAAAGCAGCCTTAGTTTGAAGAATTCCGAGTTTGTGCATATTTCTATATACCGTATATACTCGCGTATAAGCCGAGTTTTTCAGCCCAAAAATTGGGCTGAAAAGTACCCCCTCGGCTTATACGCGAGTCAGTGCTGTATACCGATGTATACATCGGTACATACCGGTGTATACATCGGTATACAGCAGCCCCCGTAATCCAGGGCCCCCCCAGCCTCTCTCCGGTCACCTGGAAAGGAAACTATACTTATCAGTGTCCGCTGTCCGCGCCCGCTCGCATCTGCCGACATCGCGATCCTCCATCTTCATGCGGCGTCTTCCTGTTTCTGTGCTCGTCGCAGCAATGACGTCATTCCTTGCGACACGCACAGGAAACAGGAAGACGCCGCATGAAGATGGAGGATCGCGATGTCGGCAGATGCGAGCGGGCGCGGACAGCGGACACTGATAAGTATAGTTTCCTTTCCAGGTGACCGGAGAGAGGCTGGGGGGGGCCCTGGATTACGGGGGCTGCTGTATACTACCGCGGGGGCTGCAATATACTACCACTGGGGCTGTATACACTGCTGGGGCTGCCTGTATACTGCTGGGGCTGCCTGTATACTGCTGGGGCTGCCTGTATACTGCTGGGGCTTCCTGTATACTGCTGGGGCTGCCTGTATACTGCTGGGGCTGCCTGTATACTGCTGGGGCTTCCTGTATACTGCTGGGGCTGCCTGTATACTGCTGGGGCTGCCTGTATACTGCTGGGGCTTCCTGTATACTGCTGGGGCTGCCTGTATACTGCTGGGGCTGCCTGTATACTGCTGGGGCTGCCTGTATACTGCTGGGGCTGCCTGTATACTGCTGGGGCTTCCTGTATACTGCTGGGGCTTCCTGTATACTGCTGGGGCTTCCTGTATACTGCTGGGGCTGCCTGTATACTGCTGGGGCTTCCTGTATACTGCTGGGGCTGCCTGTATACTGCTGGGGCTGCCTGTATACTGCTGGGGCTGCCTGTATACTGCTGGGGCTTCCTGTATACTGCTGGGGCTGCCTGTATACTGCTGGGGCTCCTATATACTACCACTGGGGCTGCTGGGGCTCCTATATACTACCACTGGGGCTGCTGGGGCTCCTATGTACTACCACTGGGGGGGCCTGTATACCACACTGCTGGGGGCTATATACCTGTGCTGAGGTCCACCCTCGGCTTATACACGAGTCAATAGGTTTTTCCAGATTTTTGGGGCAAAAGTAGGGGGTCGGCTTATACACGGGTCGGCTTATACACGAGTATATACGGTAATCAGATTTGCAGTGAGAAATGAACGTGAAATGCAAAATATATTTTTAATATGTAATACTATAATTATAAATATAGTAGGTTTTTCTCGAAGTGACACACCACCTGAGGTATGCTCGTTTTTTTGGCAAATTTTGACACTCTGAACTTAAAAGGTTGACCATCACTGCACTAGATAACCTGGCCTTCTGCCAGGTAGTCAATCATATTCATGAGCTGTGTATAACCCCGCCCTCACCACTGATTTTAAGCTTTCTGTGTATACTGTATATGGGCAGCCAATCAGTGGTGTTGTAACAATTATGTAGATACTCTGAGATATGGTAGGTTGGAATGAAACGAGACTGAGACAAGTTCTTGGTAAATGGTCTGTAAAAGCAAGTGAATACACAAATCTTATAACAAACAATTGAAGATTAGTCCTGAAAATAATATGCAACGTGCGACCAGCATAAGTCCAAAAATAATGGCAGAGTGCGACCAGTACTAAGAGTCCAGGAAAATATGCAGAGCGTAAACGGCACAAATAATGAGAGTCCAATAATAAATGCAAAGAGCAACCAGCACAGTAAGTGATGACCTGAAACAGTCTCAGCAGGAAACGGTGCAGCAATCACTGGCTGTTCAATAGTGCACAGTGAGGCGCCACTGCGTGGGCGCGAGATTTGGGAGTTGTAGCGACATCATCCACTTGCACAAAGTCAGAAGGTGCAGCTTTTGTATAGCGCTGACCACGTCTGCAGACACCCATATGACCGGACCATGAAATTACCATATGGTGCGGGACAGAATAAAGCTTGTTTTCTGAGGTCTGCAGGGGGATGTCTGGGTATATAAAGGGGATACAGGAACCCCAATTACATAATTTTAATGGTGGTGGGCAGGGTTTACAATCCCCGAAACTGGTGACAGATGCCGTTTAACAGCTATAACATTATTTGTTGGGTGCATGTTTATTTTGGGTATGTAAGAGCTTGCAGTCTCTTTATATTTTATGTGTAATTTTTATTTTATTTACCATCATTTTATTTATATTTTTTTATGGTCTGTCCCTTAGTGGTACAAAATCTATTAACATGCAGGAAAGGTTGTGGTCGATGTTTGAGAGCGCTGGGGCAGCACACTAATTAGGAGGGAGCTTTGTAAAGTTGTAAAGTGGCTTTACCAAAATGTCCCAGTGCAAAAAGCAGAAGTTCCCTTCTAATTAGTGTGCTGCCCCAGCGCTCTCAAACATGGACCTCAACTTTTCCTGCTTCTATTGATCCAACCCATCAGGTTTGTAGAGTGAGCTGCTGGGTGCCGCATACTTGTTGATGGTTGAAGGACCTGCCGTGACATGGTTTCCTCTGACGTTACCAGCAAGAACGTCAGGGAAGCTACCGAAGCCCAGCACGTGCTTCCCGACATAGCAGTGCTACATACCGAGGTTGTGCAAGGGTGCACAACCTCCTAAGGTGAGAGGCTAACCCCCACACCTATAATCTTCATCCCCACTAGACCACCAAGTACTTCTCAATAGAGGGCATTTCCCCAATTTTGTCTCCTACAAAATCTATTAACAGACTTTATGTAGTACATTGCCTCACTGTAACAGTCACGATTGGGACTTCTAATGTCTGGTTTAACTTTTGGCAATTCTCTTTTCTTATGGAAGCTCTGCCTCATCACACCTATTCCCACTTCTCCACTTGTATTTACTTCCTCTCTAAATGTCAAACACCTGATGAAATCGCCACATTTTTGGTGGTTGCAGGCAGATTCAGTGGGCTAAGGGAATTTACTGAGTGTTCCAGAAGTTCGAGAGTAGAATCGATTCTCAGGACCCAGTCAGTAATCTGAACGGGAGCCCTGAGAACCACTTCCTACATCTTGGCATCTACTGCTGCTCTTTTGATTACTTGACTTGATGTTATGTCACATGTTCATCAATCCGCAATAATGACATCACGCCAGGCCTGGTAATCAACATAAGAGCCACCAATGCTGGGATGCAGGAGGCAATTTTTAGGGCTGATGTCCACACATGACTGATATGGCCCATGGACTGGGTCCTGCGAATCGATTTGCATCTATTCTATCCAGAAACTTCCACGAGTGTTGGCAAGAATGGACTAGTTACATCTGACTATATCCTCCTCCTACCGGCATCCTATTTATCTTGACTGATGACATTATTAGCGGATCTAATATTCATTATTATTACTATTTATAATACCAATGATTCCATGGCACTTTACATGTGAAAAGAGGTATACACAATAGAAATAAGTATAATATTCATGAACAATACAAGGCACAAACAGGTACAGGAGGAGAGGGGACCCTGCCTGTGAGGGCTTACAGTGTACAAGGGTTGGGTGAGGATACAGTAAGTGAGGAGAGAAGACCCAGCCTGCGAGGGTTTGACAGTCTACAAGGGTTGGGTGAGGGCATAGTAGGTGAAGAGAGAGGAGGACCCGGTTGGCGAGGATTGACAGTCTACAAGGAATGGGTGAGGATACATTAGGTGAGGAGAGAGGACCTTGCCCACAAGGCCTCACAGTCTACATGGGATGGGTGAGGATACAGTAGGTGAGGAGGGGACCCTCCTTGTGAGGGCTCACAGTCTACATGGGATGGGCGAGGATACAGTAGGTGAGGGTAGAGCTGCTTGTGCAGCAGTAGACTGAGGCTCACTGCAGGTTGAAGAGCTGGGTCTTCAGGTGCCTTTTGAAGGTTTACACGATGGGCGATAGTCTGATGTGTTGGGGCAGAGAGTTCCAGAGTGTGGGGATTCACAGGAGAAATTTTGTATGCAATTGTGGGAAAAGGAGATCAGAAGGGAGGAATGAAGAAATTCTTGTGAGGATCGGAGGCTACGTGCTGGTAAGTACCATGACACCATGTCACAGATGTATGGAGGGGACATGTTGGGGGTGGCTTTGTATGTCATAGTTAGGGTTTTGAACTTGAGTCTTTTGGCAATGGGAAGCCAGTGAAGAGATTGGCAGAGAGGAGAGGCCATGGAAGAGCAGGTGGACATGTGAATTAGCAGAGTTTAGTATAAATTGTAGGGGTGCAAGATTGCTAAAGGGGAGACAAGAGAGATGGAGGTTACAGTAGTCCAGGCGGGATATAATGTGACGATATAGAGCTTTCGGAGGACCTACTGTACTTTAAAAATTAATCTGTACCTAATGGTTGGATGTTGAAAGGTCGATGTTCACTTTCAAGTTTTTTTCTGTACATTTATTACAATAAAATGTCAATACAAGCCATGATAACCATGGGCTACTAATGTTTCTTTTAGAAAGAAAATAAAAGTGCACAGTTTGTAATCCAGTGCTGGCATGGGGCCGCCTAGGAATTATAATACTTTAAAGCGCGTATTGTATCACAGTGTAATATAGAGTATATGAGCTCATTTCATAGTCCGGCTCCCTGCCGAGACCACACACACAACAAAGGACTGACTTTAATAAAGCAATTCCAACTTCTTAGCACAAAACTGGTCACCGTGGTAACGAAGGGAACGCAGGTTAATTAACATGGCAGCACGTTCGTCAAGATGTAATCAACGACTATTGTGTACATATATATGGCCGTCTACATCACCGTACTTTGTATCCGGTAAAATCCCAATTTAGTTATGTAATTGTCATTAATGAGATAATGTATGGTTACCCACTGCACTCTTTAGAATAGTTTTTCTTTGCAAACCCAGCCTATAAGGAAAATGCCAACCTGTAAACTCTGATTACAGAGTCCATTGGGGTGGCGCTCTGCTAACAAAGGACCACCCACTTACCTGTGTTAGCAGAAGGCAACGCCTATAAATCAGTGTTAGCATAGAGCCACCCCAACAGGCTGTGTTAGCAGATCACCACCCTAATGGACTAATAGATATATTTTAAAAAATACATCAACAAACTGGAGCAAGTTCAGAGAAAAGCGACCAAAATGGTAACCGGTCTGCAAACCATGTGCTATGAGGAGCTGGTGTGCTATCAGGATTTGGGTGTGTTTAGTTTGCAAAAAATAAGACTGAGATGAGATTAGCTGTCTACAAATATCTCCAGGGCTGTCACACTGTAGAGGGATCAGCTTTATTCTCTCTTGCTTTTCCCAAGGAAATACTCGAAGCAATGGGATGAAACTGAATGGGAGGAGACACAGATTAGATATTAGAAAAACCTTTTTGACAGTGAAGGTGATCAAGGAGTGGAACAGGCGGCCACAAGAGGTGGTGAAATCCCCTTCAATGGAAGTCTTCACACACAGGCTGGACAAACATCTGCCTGGGATGATTTAGTGAATCCTACTTTGAGCATGGGGTTGGATCAGATGACCCAGGAGGCCCTTTCCAGCTCTACCATTCTATGATTATCTGACTGTGTTAGCAGAGTTTTACCCCAAAGGATTGTGTTGGCAGGCTGCCACCTAGAAAGACCGTGTTGTCATTGTGCCACCCCAAAGACTGTGTTAGCAGAGCGCCACTCTGAGGATGTTAGAGAACACTATCCCGATGGACTGTGTTAGCAGAGCGCACTCTGAAGGACTGTTAGGAGAACACTATCCCGATGGACTGTGTTAGCAGAGCGTCACCCAAAAGGACTGTGTTGTCATTGTTCCCCCCCAAAGGACTGTGTTGTCATTGTGCCATCCCAAAGGACTGTTGGCAGAATGCCACCTAGAAGGACTGTGTTGTCATTGTGCCACCCCAAATGACTGTGTTGGCAGAGCGCCACTCTGAAGGACTGTGTTGGCAGAGCGCCACTCTGAAGGACTGTGTTGCAGAGCGCCACTCTGAAGGACTGTGTTGGCAGAGCGCCACTCTGAAGGATGTGTTGGCAGAGCGCCACTCTGAAGGACTGTGTTGGCAGAGCGCCACTCTGAAGGACTGTGTTGGCAGAGCACCACTATGAAGGACCGTGTGGCAGAGCGCACTCTGAAGGATGTGTTGGCAGAGTGCCACTCTGAAGCACTGGTTGGCAGAGCGCCACTCTGAAGCACTGTGTTGGCAGAGCGCACTCTGAAGCACTGTGTTGGCGAGCGCCACTCTGAAGGACTGTATTGGCAGAGGCCACTCTGAAGGACTGTGTTGTCATTGTGCCACCCCGAAGGACTGTGTTGTCATTGTGCCACCCCGAAGGACTGTGTTGTCATTGTGCCACCCCAAAGGACTGTGTTGTCATTGTACCACCCCAAAGGACTGTGTTGTCATTGTGCCACCCCAAAGGACTGTGTTGTCATTGTGCCACCCCAAAGGACTGTGTTGGTCATTGTGCCACCCCAAAGGACTGCGTTGTCTTTGTGCCACCCCAAAGGACTGTGTTAGCAGAACCATCCAGATGATGGTGTATTAGTAGACCCCACCCGAAGGACTGTGTTAGAAAGACGCCACACTGCGGACTGTGTTAGCAGAGCATTATTCCAAGAACTGTGTTAGCATAACGCCACCCATTGGACTGTGTCAGCAGAGTGTCAGCCGAGTGTCAGCCCGGTAAATGGTGTCAGCAGAGTGCCACCCCATTAAACGGTATCCGCAAGGTGCCATTACAATAGGTGGTGTCAGCAGATTGTTACAATAGCCTGTTACCAGGGGACCACCTGAATGGACGATGTTAGTAGACAGTGACAATTCATGACATACACAGTTCATTGCTATTGTAATTAAAGTGAACCTGTAATATCCAAAATTGCTATTAACCTGCAGATATGGGGTTAATCTGCAGGTTAATAGTGTTTGAAACCTGCACAGTAACCCTCCTACCTGAAGGAAAAGAATTGAATCCAGTTTTTCAGTTTCAGCCATGGCAGATGTATCAGTTCTGTTTGAGTCTCCGCTCTTTGTCTGCAGAACGGCAGCTTTAATCCCTTTTGCACTAACTGACAGCCAATGTACATTAGAGGAAGCTGTCAGTCAGTGTGGGAGGTGGTTACAGCTATTGCTCTGCACACACTGAGTGTTGACTGATCCCATGTTGGCGCCACCACTATGACTGAAACTAGAATGCCGCTGGGGGGGATTAAAGATCTCTCCCTCCTGGTAGCGGAATTCAGTGTGCATGCGCCGGGCAGGGTTTGACACTATTAACCTTGCAGATTAACCCCATATCTGCAGGTTAATAGCATTTTTGCACATGACGGGTTCCATTTAAAGGGATTCTGTCAGCATAAAATGACTGTTCAAACCCAGTTCAGGCGCTCGATGCACACTTGGGTTGGCTGAGCAGTACCCACCTACTTTTCTTTTTATCTATGTCCACTCTCATCTAACCCCTGTAAATCCGGGGCTGTCAATCAAAGAAGAGAGGAGAAAGGGGGGAGGTGTGAAGAATAGGGCACAACAAGTAGGTGGGAAGATGCTCTGAACTGGTTGGCCTCCCCATGTGCTTGGTTTGAACAGTCTTTTAATATACTTTTGATTTTGGCACATCTGATTATTATTCATTGCGTGAGATCGTTAAGTCATCCTCGCCTGACAAGCAATATGATGTGCGGTTCCCCAGTCCTTCATAATGATGGCCTTTTTATGACCCTTGTCTTGTAGGTATGGTATCTTCTGGGATGGGTCTGTTATCTGCAAGCCAAGGAGTCTGACGAAGAAGAGGCTTTCAAGGACTCTGCCAGGACGTATCTAACGAAAGCCAAAAAGGTAGACAGCTGCTGTATGCATATCTTGATCTGTTGTTATCCCCTGTGGTTCACCTGTCACTGAGAGTAAGGGCTTTGTGTTCTCGGCTTTTTAAATGAGGATTGTGCAGGAGGGAGGAGGACGAAGAAACCACTTAAAATAAAATAAAAAAAAAAGTTGGATATTTACTTGTGTTGGTATTTCTATGTGAATATGTTTTTATTGTTCGCGACTCTGAAGTTGCATTTGTTCCTTTTCATTATGATCAAAAAGATTTGAAAGGAGCTCGTGAAATAGTTTTCAGCAAACAAAAAAGGGATTACTTTTAGCCGTGACAAAATCTTGCTTATCTTTTGCTTTTTGCTGAAATATATTTGCTCGGAAATAGAACGCTTTATTATGTTTGTTTTATATTTTTCCATTACGTATTTTTTTTTTTGCTGTTTCGGCGCTTAGCGCGATAGCCGCCTCCTGCTTTCAACGCTCGCTGTCTAAATGGCCGGGATTGCAAACAGTGTATTGTAAAGCCCCATAGGAAAGCGGGATTAATTTAGCATATTTGTATTTCTGAGTTTGGCTGGGTGCCGCCACAAAGACGCTGCCGCCATACATTACAAGATGGACTGATATACCGGCTACTGTGAAGGCATCACTCAGAGACAAGGATCAAGCGTTAACGGGAATCCGTCAGCAGGTTTTTACTGTGTAAGCCGAGGACAGCATGCTGTAAGGGTTAAAGAAAATAGCACCTGTGCTTCTCTCATCTGTGTGTGAGCTATTGTTTACCTAAACTAAAAGAATTTATTGCCCTGTGATTACCATTACAGGATTACAATATCACCCCGCAAGGCAGTCTGACATGCCCCCTGCTGTGATTGACAATTCTATGAAAGCCTGTTGTGGGGGGGGCTGCTAAAACTACATTCTTCTTTTCATTCCTCCATTTTACTTCCCTTCCTTTTTTTCTTTTTCTTTCTTTCTTTTCTTTCTTTCTTTCTTTCTTTCTTTCTTTCTCTTTCACCTTTCTTTCTTTCTTTCTTTCTTTCACTTTTCTTTCTTTCTTTCTTTCTCTTTCTTTCACTTTTCTTTCTTTCTTCCTTTCTACCTTTCTACCTTTCTTTTCTTTTTCCTCTGTTCCTTCCTTCCTTCTTTCCTTACTTTTTTCCTTTCCCTTCCTTCCTACTTCCCTTCCTTCCCTCCCTACCCTTCCACCCCTCCTTCTCTTACTTCCCTCCCTCCTTTCTTTCTTCCCTCTCTCTCTCCCTTCCTTCTTTTCCTTCTCTTCCTTTTCTTTTTTGTCCTTCCTTCTTTTCCTTTCCTTTCCTTCCTTTCTTCCTTCTATGCCTTCCTTTTCGTTTCCCTTATTTTGTTTTCCTTCGTTTCCTCCCATCCCTCTATCTCCCTCCCTTCACTCATTATTTTCATCCACCTGATTTCTCTGTCAGATCTATCCATCCATCCATCCATCCGTCCGTCTATCTATTGATCTAATCGTGTGTTTTTCACAATCCTTTCCTAATTACATTAGCAGTGGGCCAGTAGCACTGATGATGATGATGATGATGATGGCGGTAGCAGAGGGCCATCCCGGTGAGCCCACCACCCGCCTCTCCTTCTATAAACAGATGCAAATAAACTCTGTCCTCCCATGAATAGCTGGAGGTCTATGCGGGAGCGCTGGATCCCGAGCAGTGTGATAACGCTTCCTCTCTCTACGGCTTCTTCCAGCGTATGACATATGTTCTCTGTATCACACATAAATATGCCACAAATACACCGCTCCGCCAAGAGTCCCACAGGTAGATCATTAACATATAAATGGTTTGTCATTAATTTGTATCTATAAATAAGCCCGTTATTTCCTTTTTTCCGAGTATGTATTTCCTTTCTACCTCCTGATGTTGTCAGTCAAGTGCGGAGATGTGGAGAGCTGATCTTACCGGGGATTCAGCCTTCCACTTACCATACAGATAGGACGAGCACTTGAGATTCCACAACCCATTTAAATTGTACGGGAGAGGAACCTGTAAATCCCTTTCTTATTACTGAAGACTTTGCCTATTACGATGCATACATTTATGTAGACGCATGTGGAGGAATTCTCCTGTGGATGGAGCCGGGCTGAATCGCGGCTCTTGGAGGTGTATTATTATTGATGTAATGTCACTCGTCTCACATTGTATTGCCTAACCGAATGAAGAAGAGCTCATACCGCCGTAATACACCGCAAAGTCATCTGCTATGTTCCCTCAAATCCAAAGTGACTAAAAATCTGTTTTCCATCCAGATATATACAGTAGATTATAACGAGAATTGTATTTTTATGCCTTGCAGACAGAGGCTGGGAGACTTAAATGGTCACTGTCATTTAAGGTGACTTTTCAGAATACGCTGCCGTGTGTGCATGAGACATAATGCTACTTTTTTTTTTACTTACTAAGTTTCCCCTCCATCTATAATTTTTGTTGTCTCTAAGCTAGTGGGTAGAGACTACCTGCTATGATATCTCCCACAGCGCACACAGACATGAGAGATTCCTGCTTTCCTGTCTCTATGCAGTACATGTTCATGGAGAACATTATATAGCAGTATTGAGCAGTATAGCTGTGAATCCAGCACTGGGATTGAGATAAAACACTTACTGGAAAGCAGCAGCACTTTCTGTGTGCATCTCTCTTTCCCTCACTCTACTCCTCCTTCTCCACAGACGTGTTAGGCTCTTAGAAGGTGAGGTGGTTCCTTTACGCCTGAGGTCTGGGTGGGCACATGGGCCACAGTTGTCAGTGCAGCAGGCAGGTGAAACACACAGGAGACAAGCAGTGTTAAAATACTGAAAACTGCAGGCAGGCGATATCCTGAAGACCGTAGATTGGTAGCTGAGATACTGGAAACTACAACCAGGTAGCCGAGACACTGGAAGATAAGTGAAGAACTGGAGCAGCAGGCAAATGAGATGTCCTGTAGATCACAAAAGATACCTGAGATACTGGAAACTGCAGGCAGGTAGATGAAGAACTGGAAGCCACAGGCAGCAAGGGGGACGTCCTGAAGATGGCAGACAGGGAGCTTAGAAATTGGAAACCACAGCTAGGCAGCTATGTTAAGCAAGACTTGAGTTTTTCAAAGGCCTAATCACACGCTAGTGTCCACTTCTCCTTGATGGGTTTCATGTACCTTGCAATAGACCTTCGTTGAAAACTTTTTGGAGCGAGCTGTCCCTTGCAAAGGGGGACACCTTTGGGTGAGGGCAGTCAAAGGCTTCGCGATTTTGAAATACTGTGACACAACAATTCTGTAGTACTTAGAAAAGTTCTGAGCTCCCCCAATTTGGTTAATTTTGGCAACTCAATCACAGCTTCTACTTTGGCCGGGTCCTTGGAGAGATCCCTCCCCAGCTGAAAATGTGACCCACATACTTCACATCCTTCTGGCAGAATCTGCATTTGTGAAGAGATCGTTTTAACCAGTTTCTTCACCCAATCTAACATCTTGCATAACCTGAGGTTGTGCTCTTTCAAGGTGTACCCAAATACAATTAGATCATCCAGGTAGACCAGAACCTTACAAAGTTCATGTCTCCCATCACATTATACGTACATGCATGGAAAGTAGCAGGGACACCAGTCACTCCTTGGGCATACTGTGGAACTAGTCAAAATCAATAGGGAAAATTGCCACGCTTCCGGGGGAAGGTGCCCTAGAGTGGACCCACTGGGCCGTGGTACCGAACTCCCCTCCTTGAGCTGACCTAGTTTACCCAACCCCTATACAGGGATTGTCAGGGGCAAACCCAGGGGGTCTAAATACCACGGCTGCTAGTACCAGGGGGCGGCTCATAAGGTTAGCCTATGCTACGGCACAGCTAAGGATTCCGGTTAATGGTACAAGGCTAGGCGAGCAGGAATGGTGCTACCGGGGAAGAGCACAGCTAGGGTTCCAGGTAACAGGGTACAAAGAAGGCCTGACCAACAGTCAGCAAGGTAGAAGCAAACTAACTTAATAATCAGGCACCTCCCATCAGTGGAGGTGGCCTGATATACCAGAGGAAGAGCAGCTATTGGTCAAAGGGAGTGTCAGGTTGGACCGTGCCGGCTCAGAGTCACAGGGGAGGAGTGCACTTAGTGCACCGATGATTGGTCACATGAATATGACCATTGTAATGTGCTTATGTGCGAGCCCGGTGGTCAGCTGACAGGAAGGGAACTCCGAGACACAGTATGCCTGGACGCTGGATGCCCGGTCAGCAGAGGAGCATAGGATACCGACCCTGGAGAGGTGAGCTGGGGAGCGGTGCCATGGGACCTAACACAAATGAAAGCAGTCTTCACTTGATCCTCCTTGGTCATTGGTATCTGGCAGTATCCACTCAGGAGATATAACACATTAAACCACTGGCTGCCCTGCAGCTAATCTAAAGCTTCAGAGCCTTAGTCACAGCATACTGGTCAGGCACTGTGCATTTATTCAGAGTTCGATAATCTGCAGAAATCCTGATAGCATTCATTTTCTGAGCAGCCACAATAGGGATGCGTATAGGCTGTTGGACTGTCTGATGACTCCAGTGTCCAGTTAGCCTCATAAGTGCCTTCTGTTGTCCTACAAATCTGTGGGAAACAACCTTTGGGAGTTTTCTCTAAACCGCTTCTCATCAGTCAGATGGATGTGGTGCTCCACTCCCTTGGCAAGGCCCAGGTCCCAATCACCAATGAGACGATTCCGGCACATTTCATCATACCCTTATTACTGACTGCTTTATCTCCTTCTTGAAGTCACTACCTTCCAAATGGGTGAAAATGTTCATGACGTAGCTCCTAATTCTCCTCTTCCTCTTTCTCCTCATAAACAGCCAGAATGGATGAATTATGAAGGAATGCGAATATCTATCCCCTCCAACTTCACAGCACCACTGAGCCATAGTAAGGAAGAGGGTAGTATTCATCCCTACTAGAAAAAGTACTACTTCCCAGTCTTCATTTGCATCTGGACAGACTAATGTTATGATGGGCAGCTCTTTCTCCACCCCAGCAATTGTCTCTAGAAATCATTATGGGTAACTGTATTCACTCAGTCCCCTGACCACAAGTCCAGATAAGAGTTGCAGGGGCATGTCTCACAAATATATTCATTACCATTCCTCAAAAATGATACTTGAGATCCACTATCCAGCAATGCAGTGTAAGGCTGCCCAATGATACCGGCTGGTACATGTGGTGCTGGTCCCAAGAGATCTTTAGAAAATCGTCACGACTGTGAAAGATTAGATGGAGCAGTAGAGTACATCATTGGTTTTCAAGGTGGGCCAGTTTGGGACTCTGCTGGCCTCCTTTTACCCTTTCCCATCTGCCTTTTCTTTGGGTTGCGAGATCTCTTCAAACGCCACCTCTTGGACAAGCCACATGATGGGTGCTTCCACAGTCAAAACACTCCTAGAACTTTGTATCTTCTAGGGCAGTCATGTAATCTCTTAAAATGTTGCCAAGCAGTGTGCCCCACTTCGATAGCTGTACCATTCAGACTCTCCAGCTTGGATGGGAGTGACACCCGAGAACATTCTCAGATGAAGGTAGGCCCCTCAGGCTCCAATTTTGCAAACTAGGTGGCTAACCTCTCCATGGCTGCCACCACCATATGAGCCATAGTGGTAGTAACCTTAGGCTTGTCCTGAGCGGAAATGGAAGGTAAACATCTACTAGACCTTCTAGGCTGTGTGCTTGCACCTGGAGATGATGTCCCTGATCTTCCAATGCTGCCCATATTTTAATGGCACAGCTATGACCAATGGAAGTACCCCTTTTCCATTGTCTTCTAAGTAGTGATCAGAGCTGCTGATAGTTGACTCCCTTCTATCAACCACTCTTGGGTAGACAACTCCAGGAACTTGGTTCACAACCTGCAGTACTTCTTCATCAGATATTTTGGAGAGTTCACCACATACTGCAAAACTGTGTTCCTGAAGTATACTTTCCGCACACCACATGGACACATGTAGTTCAATGAAAGTCTCCATAATAGCAATACAAGTCTTAATCTATTTTAGCAGTGCTTCCACTGTAACACCCCTTTAAGCCGCCTTCATGGGAAGTGTAGATTCCTCAGATTTCCTGTGCACACAACATTGTGGGTTCTAAATGATTTAGTGACAAAAATGTATTTTTCTTGTCGTCCAAATCTGGGAGACCCTGACATTGGGTGTTATATGCTGCCCCCTGGAGGTCACACCAAATATAGAAGAGATTTACTCCTCCTTCTCCCCTGCAGCATATACGCCCTCTACAGGAATACTGTCAGTTTGTTATTTGGTGTTGTTGGAGGCACATCTCCACACTGAAGCTCCTAGCTACAGATGAAGTTTAGGGGACCATCGGGGTCCCCCGGCATGGGCCTTCGGCCCCATATGCCGTGCTCCCTCACCATACTCTTTCAAAGAGCCTCTGGTGAGGTGGGAGCCGACTGAGGGGTTCACAGTTCTCTGTGCCCCTGGCCAATACACAGTCACTGTGTGGCCCCTGTGACGGAGTTCAACTCCCGGTGGTCACAGGTGAAGGATGCATGCTCCACCACAAGGTACCGAGCTGGCCCCCTATCTTCTCCCCCTCCGGGGATCCAGGTATGTGCTGTGCACTGGGGGCCCCCTGCATCCACAGCAGGATCCAGAAGGACCTGCTGTAGTATCCCTGCAACAGGCCCTAGCCGGGCTGTAAGTCCTCCAGCAGTCCCTCCCTGCCTGTCTTAGCACAGCAGGGGGACGGGACATAGGACTCAGGGCATGGGGCTCCGTTTTCCCGCATCCGCGGGCGTTTTCGCGGGACTTCCGCGCCGGACCCCTCACGCAGGCCGGCCGCGGCCTCAAATTTAGTCCCCGGCTTCGCCGGAGGCCTAGGCCGCGATTCCGCCCCCTGCTTGTCTATCAGCAGCGGGGGGCGGGGATTTGCTCTGAATAGCCCTGGGAGCTCAGGGCTTGGTCTCTGGCCTCTCCCACTCACTGGGCTCGCCCTCCCCCTCCTGTGTACACAATGGGGCCACAGAGCCCGCGTTTTTACAGGCCCTCCCCTCTCTGACTCCCCCCTCTCTCTCTGTGGGGGCCATTTTGGCCTCATTTGCTGCAGATTCACACGTGCTTCTGGGAGAGCTGCTGGGAGACTCAGACTTGGGATCAGGACTTGAAAGTGCGGTAAGCCACACCATTGGTGTGGATTCTCCTCTGTGGCATATCCCTGCTGCTTATTCTGTCTTTTTGGTAGTTTGTACACAGGACTGGGTCAGACTATGTCTTCTGCAAAGAGCAAGGGTAAGGCCCATAAGGCTGCAAAGTTGTATGCAACTTGTACAGTGTGCAAAGTCACATTGCCTGCGCAGAGTGTCAATCCCCTCTGCACGACCTGTGAGCAGCATGGGTCGCCTGATCTCCCTGGCACCCGGCCCCAGGTGGATGTCCCTGCCCCCTCTGGGATCAGGCCTCTGGGCCCCCGGTGTTAACACCGGCCCCTCAATGGACTGACGTCTTATCTCAGTCATTGTCTGATTCAGTGGCCCTGGCTGTGTCACGAGCTATGTCGCAATCCGTAGCCTCCATGACTAAGTCCATTATTCAGGCCATTAACCAGAGTCCGGACCAGGACATGGAGGGTTCCTCCTCGGCCCCGGGTCCGTCTCTTATTCCTGGGCGTCACGGACTCTCTCCGTCCCTTGGGGAGCCCAGCTCCAAAAGGCAACGCCGAGACCCTTCCCCCTCCTCGCCCAGATCTCAATCTCGGGCTCCTCTGGAGGAGGGTGAGGAACAGGACTCTTCCTCTGATTCAGAGGCGGCCTCGGACTCTGTCCCGGAAGGGGACGTTCTGGCCGACAATATTGTCTCCATTATTAATGACATTTTAAATATTCCTGCTCCCGACACTCAGTCTGAGCAGCGAGCCAAAGTCTCACTCAGGGATCCGAAAAGACCTGCCAACATCTTCTCCGATCACCCTGACTTTTCAGACACGGTGCAAAAGCCTAGGGCTTTTCCGGCCAAACGTTTTATACCAAAGTCCACGGATCCCAAGTATCCGTTTGCCCCGGCAGTACTATCGGGCTGGTCTCAACCTCCTAAGGTAGACCCGGCTGTAGCCAGATTGGCTACTAGAACCACAATCTCCATTGCCGACAGCTCGTCTTTAAAAGACTCGGCAGACCGTCAGGTTGAACTGTTGACCAAGTCTATCTATGACGCGGTCGGCGCTGCGTTTCCTCCCGCCTTCGCAGCAGCTTGGTCTCTTAAGGCACTCTCTGAGTTCACAGACGTGGTCTACGCCAAAACGCGCCATACAGTTCCTGAGGTGTCTCCCTTTCTAGACCAAATGGCAATGATCTCGAAATATGCTCTTAACGCCGTGCTGGACTCAGCCGGGCGTTCCGCAGTGGCTGCCGCCAATTCCCTCGCCATTCGGAGAATTCTCTGGCTCCGGGAGTGGAAAGGTGATGCCTCTTCCAAGAAGCATCTCACAGGGATTCCCTGTATCGGGGATCGTCTTTTCGGGGAACGTCTTGACGAACTTATTAAAGACACAACAGGAGGCAAAAGTACTCTTCTGCCCCAACAAAAAGGCGGAAAACCGGCGCAGCAAAAGTCTGCCAGGTTCCGTTCCTTTCGCTCCTTTCGTTCCCCTGGCTGGTCTTCCAGATCCTCGACCAACAGACCGTTTCGTTCCGACAAGACCCAGTCCTCCCGAGGCCAGGGTCTGCCTGGCGCTCTCGCCAACAAAAATCCTCTAGTCAGAAGCCGTCCAAGACTGCCTCTGCATGACTCGCATGGCTCCGGCTCCGCACCCAGAGTCGGGGGCAGATTGTCCCTCTTTCGGGACGTTTGGCTCTCCGACGTTCTAGATCAATGGGTGCGAGATATTATCTCTCACGGCTACTTCATAGAACTGAACTCAGTTCCCCCAAGCCGATTCTTCATGACGTCTCCCCCTCCCGCAAAGATCCACGCGTTTTACCAAGCGCTGGAAGCTCTGAAGCGGGAAGGAGTCATTGTCCAGGTGCCACCCGGGGACCGGTTTCAGGGATTTTATTCAAATCTCTTTATTGTGCCCAAGAAGGACGGGTCCGTCCGCCCTGTACTGGACCTGAAACTCCTCAACAATCACGTCAAAGTGAGGCATTTTCGCATGGAATCGCTTCGTTCTGTGATAGCCTCAATGTCTCAAGGGGAATTCTTGGCATCCATAGACATAAAGGATGCATATCTACACATCCCAATCGCCCCAGCTCACCAACGGTTCCTGCGCTTTGCGATTGGAGACGACCATTTCCAGTTCGTGGCTCTCCCCTTCGGCTTGGCCACCGCTCCACGAGTATTCACCAAGGTGATGGCCGCCGTAGTCGCGTTACTACACTCACAAGGTCTGTTGGTCATCCCTTACTTGGACGACCTCCTGGTCAAGGCTCCCTCACAGCAGGAATGCCAGCAAGCAGTGTCTGCGACTTTGTCGACTCTCCGGAGGTTCGGCTGGATTGTCAACCTCCCGAAGTCGGTTCTCGTGCCACCCAGAGCCTGGTGTATCTGGGCATGCTGTTCGACACTCGTGCTGCGCTGGTACTTCTGCCTCTCGAGAAGGTAATCTCTCTCCAAGCAGGTGTCCGCTCCATCCTCCCACCTCGCTTGTTCTCCATCAGGCATCTGATGCAGATCCTGGGAAAGATGGTAGCTTCAATCGAAGCAGTACCATTTGCACAACTCCATCTGCGTCCCCTTCAGCTGGAGATCCTTCGGGTCTGGGACAAGAATCCGAGGACCCTGGATCTCAAGATTTCCCTGTCCCCCGAAACAAGGGAATCTCTCCAGTGGTGGCTGACAGATCAGTCCCTGTCTCAGGGTCGCTCCTTTCTCCCACCTGTTTGGGCGGTGGTCACTACGGACGCCAGTCTCTCGGGCTGGGGAGCGGTGTTTCTTCACCACAGGGCCCAGGGTACTTGGTCTCCATTGGAGTCCTCCCTTCCCATCAACATTCTGGAGATCAGGGCAGCGTACCTGGCTCTCCTAGAGTTTCAGCCGCTCTTATGCGGCCGCCAAGTGAGGATCCAGTCGGACAACGCGACGGCCGTCGCGTACATAAATCATCAAGGAGGCACTCGCAGCACCTTAGCGATGCTGGAGGTTCAAAAGATCCTGTGCTGGGCGGAGGCCACAGGCTCCGCCATCTCCGCGGTCCACATCCCGGGGGTGGACAATTGGGAAGCAGACTATCTCAGCCGTCTGGGTATGGACCCGGGCGAATGGTCTCTCAACCCAGACGTGTTCCAAGCCATTTGCAGGCGGTGGGGGACTCCGGATGTCGACTTGATGGCGTCTTTCCTCAACAACAAAGTTCCGGTGTTCATAGCCAGGGCTCACGACCACAGGGCGTTGGCGGAGGATGCTCTGGTCCAGGACTGGTCTCAGTTTCGCCTGCCATACGTGTTTCCACCGCTGGCTCTGTTGCCTCGAGTGCTCCGCAAGATTCGGGCGGAATGTCACCGGGTGATTCTAATCGCACCCAATTGGCCCAGGAGAGCCTGGTTTCCGGAACTAATCCGCCTCGCCGGCGGCGAACCTTGGGGTCTGCCAGATCGTCCAGACCTTCTCTCTCAAGGTCCATTCTTCCGCCACAATTCTGCGGCGCTCAGGTTGACTGCTTGGCCCTTGAATCCTGGGTCCTGACACAATCGGGTCTTCCCCGGGAAGTTCAGGACACTATGACGCAAGCGCGTAAGCCTGCCTCGCAAAAGATTTATCACCGGACGTGGAGAATTTTTCTCTCCTGGTGCTTTACTAAGGGCCATTCTCCGTGGCCTTTCTCCTTGCCGACATTACTTTTGTTTCTCCAGTCAGGGCTAGACTCTGGCCTTGCCTTGAGTTCCCTGAAAGGACAGGTGTCGGCTCTCTCCGTACTTTATTCCAAAAGGCTGGCGAGGCTCCCACAGGTTCGCACATTTATGCAAGGGGTGGCCCATATTGTCCCTCCTTACAAGCGTCCTCTAGATCCTTGGGATCTTAATTTGGTTCTCTCGGCTCTTCAGAAACCTCCGTTTGAACCTCTCTCAGGTATCTCTTTGTCCACCTTGTCACAAAAGGTGGCATTCTTGGTGGCTATCACCTCGCTCCGGCGGGTGTCGGATTTAGCGGCATTGTCATGCAAGCCTCCATTCTTGGTGGTGCATCAGGACAAGGTGGTCCTGCGCCCCGTTCCCTCTTTTCTACCGAAGGTGGTCTCTCCATTCCACCTCAATCAGGATATCTCTCTTCCGTCCTTTTGCCCAAACCCAGTCCACAAGGTGGAAAAGGCCCTCCACACTCTGGACTTGGTCAGGGCCCTGAGGGTGTACTTGTCTCGCACAGCTCCTCTCCGGCGGACGGATTCCCTGTTCATTCTCACGACCGGACGCGGCAAGGGCTCTTCCGCTTCCAAGGCCACGATTGCCCGTTGGATCAGGTCGGCTATCTTGGAGGCCTATGCGGCCTCGCACACGTCTCCCCCAACGGGTCTCAAGGCGCATTCCACCAGGGCCGTGGGCGCCTCCTGGGCTTTGCGGCACCAAGCCTCGGCCCAACAGGTGTGTCAAGCTGCCACTTGGTCGAGCCTCCACACATTCTCAAAGCATTACCAGGTACATGTTCATGCCTCAGCGGATGCAGGTCTGGGCAGACGCGTTCTCCAGGCGGCTGTTGCCCATCTGTAAATGTCTGAGTTGCCTTTCAGGGTGCAGTGGTTTTTTTCCCACCCAGGGACTGCTTTTGGACGTCCCAATGTCAGGGTCTCCCAGATTTGGACGACAAGAAAAAAGAGAATTTTGTTTACTTACCGTAAATTCTTTTTTCTTTAGTCCGTAAATCTGGGAGACCCAGCACCCTCCCCTTTAATTTTGCCCTTCGGGCGTACCTGTGGCTCTTTTCAGCACATAATCTTACTGTTGGCCATGGTTCTGGCCTTATATCTTCCTGTTCGGCCCGTTGGCCGGGAATTTGGTTTGCAGTGCAATGTTTTCCTCCTACTGCTCATATACCAAACTGACAGTATTCCTGTAGAGGGCGTATATGCTGCAGGGGAGAAGGAGGAGTAAATCTCTTCTATATTTGGTGTGACCTCCAGGGGGCAGCATATAACACCCAATGTCAGGGTCTCCCAGATTTACGGACTAAAGAAAAAAGAATTTACGGTAAGTAAACAAAATTCTCTTTATTGTTGGCAGGTTGAACTTGATAGACTGAGGTCTTTTTTCAACTTATGTAATTATGAAAATCCCATTATGAATAATGGCTGATTATTCTCTTTGTTTGGACAGAACCAGCAATCCCATGGATGAGAAACACTGGGGTTATCTGCAGCCACCACTAGATGGCGCTCTGGAGCTGACCGCATACGGTTCATGCATTGTTCTCAGTAGTAAATCTGTATGCAGTGCATTTTTAAGCTCCCTCTAGTGGTGAGTGAAGGAAGCTAAACATTTAGTACACTATGCTAATTCTACTCTGGTAAATTGGATAAAACAGATAAAACAAGCCTATTCCATGTAGGGTATTTATTTTATCTCATGCGTTATTTTTATTTATGACTAAATTCATAGATGTTGTTAGTAAAAAAAATTGACATTTCTCGCATTTTCTTGGCTGCTAAATTACAGGAGAACTAAATATGCCTTGTGCTGGCAGATAATAAACATAAGTATTATTGATAAACCTATTTGCATTGAACATAGCGACTTCTCCGAGGAGCCACCATGATGGCTTTGTTACATGGAGAGATAATTATGGCACACTACAAGGACAGACTGTAACGCCGATCCGTCCAAGGCTCTTAATTCTCGTCTTTCGATATATCACAGCATTATATACATATGTCAATTCCAGTTGTGACAAGATGGGCTTGAACAGGAACCCCACCATGCTCCGGGGAATCGCGAAGACCCTTTGATGTTTGCATGGAGAGCCGAGATGTTTGTGTAATTAATGAGACAGCTGTACTCCTGTTTTCTTAAGAAGAGCTGAGATTGTTCAAGACGTTAACAGTCATTGTACAATCGGCTGCTCAGATCTTCTTCACCTTAAAAAAAAATCTGAAAATTAAAGGAATAAAAAGTCAGACAATGTACACTTATTTACATTACCGAGACGGGATCCGCTCAGACAGCCGCCTCCTTTCAGGGAATACATTGTTTTCACAAATCTAATATCCTTGAGAGTGCGCTGTCAATGTCACTTAAGGTTAAACCAGTGGAAAGAGAGCAAAACATGTCCGCAAATTGGAGTTTTTATCAAACATTTTCTCCTTGCTCTCGAGCTACTGTATCAATCTCCTTTCTAGTTTTTGGAATTAAAGTTATATTGTCCTCTGTGGCCCTTGCTTTCTGAGCTACTGTATCAATCTCCTTTCTAGTTTTTGGAATTAAGTTATATTGTCCTCATGGCCCTTGCGCTCGAGTTACTGGTATCAATCTCCTTTCTAGTTTTTGGAATTAAAGTTATATTGTCCTCATGGCCCTTGCTCTCGAGCTACTGTATCAATCTCCTTTCTAGTTTTTGGAATTAAAGTTATATTGTCCTCATGGCCCTTGCTCTCGAGCTACTGTATCAATCTCCTTTCTAGTTTTTGGAATTAAAGTTATATTGTCCTCATGGCCCTTGCTCTCGAGCTACTGTATCAATCTTCTTTCTAGTTTTTGGAATTAAAAGTATATTGTCCTCGTGACCCACGGTTACCTGCTAACAAAAGCCTACGTTGTCTTTCAGGTTCTTTCTAGCACCGGAATTCCCAATACAAATGGCATACTTTATTGCATCTCTTAGACCTGAGGAGGGTGGTGTACTTACTATGATTACAACCCTGAAAATCAGAGGCAGTGGTTGTGAGCTGGACTCTTTAAATACTTACGGTATATTAATATCAAGCATGAAACTGTTCAAAAAGAATTATGCAAAAAAACCTCCCCAGGAAGAAGAGAACTTTCTCTGGTGCCACCGGTTGGATGTAGCAATCCTAATAGTCAATATCGCCCTTTTAACAAGCCTTCCCACTGGACATAGGGTAAGAAGCCAAACCAGAAATTCCATTTGCTGTCACTTGTTTCTGCCTGTGGCCCCTTGTCACGTACATACTTCTCAGCACGTTACATGGGGTGCGCATGCAAGGGTTAATTTATCTCCACTCAATCTAACACTCATCCTCTGCTATAGGCTATCAAGGGAGCAAATATCGAACCTGACACAGTCCATATGTGGCACCTCAGGGTCTAAGTGCCACTGTGCCATCACTGCCCCCGGGTGGTGGTGTCACGCTGAGAGCAACAAACGGGTCTTCTCATCAGGCAACACACACACACTCACAACACCTTTTGCCTCCAGACCAGAAGGGGGAGACCAAGCCTGGGTTCAGGGTGAGCTCCCCAATAAATTCTGGTCTGGGGCGGAGCCAGTTAGTTCAGTTGCTAGGAGGTCTGAGGAAGACATCCTGGTGGACTTGAGGCTGCTTGAACTCATCCCAGGATCGTCACTACCCGGGTGAAGCTGCTCTGCCCATGGAGAACCATTCCATCCTAGCTGCCCGTCCATCACCCCGGAAGTTCTGCAGCAGCGGTGGCCCACAATAGCAACATACCATGGGTGGCGTCACGAAATTCTCCTTGTATATAACTCCCCTTTTTTTTAAAGCTGAACTCAGGGCCATGGGATCAGGTCTCAACCCCGTGACTCCCCAGAGACAGCAATATCGCCCAGTTCCGAGTACCCCACTGCCCTGGGGCCTCTCACATACAGCCTAGTTACACAACAAGATTCCTCCCAGCTTTTCATATGCTTGACCCTGGGCTCGTGCTTACCCGCTGTTTATCATAGTTACCAGTGTCCTCCCGCTTCCAGCGATGTGGAGGTGGCTCCCTGGTCCCTGGGGAGATTTGCCTGTTTGACCGCTCCCCAGCGACCCGGTAGCGACGCTCCAGCTGATCCCGGCCAGGTTGTTAACGCTGTCGGGATCGCTGGAGCATCGCTCAATGTGACGGGGCCCTAAGTCTAATGGGAAGGCTCATTAAGGGATTGATATTGACTTTTTGGATTGCTACAAACAATTGGTGCCGCCAGTGATCAAGTCCTCTGATGAGGATATTTGCATATTTAAATTCCCACTTGGTACTCACTGCGAGGAAAAATGTTCCCCCTAAGAGCCTCAAAAAGGATCCTCCAGCTGTTGTCACATGGTTTTTCAAAGGGTCTTACCTACTACTTTTTCTAACAGAATAGCTAATATGTTGGGCTTGACAGTAGGGACTTACATCCAGTCATAAAATTTAAGTAAAGGACCTGCAAAATTAGGAAGTGATACGTGCTCTTCAAGTGCAATTTGATAGCCAAACCCAAGTGTACAATGACTTTGGTGGTTGATAACCTGTCGGGGATGATAATCAAGTCCAGTTCCAACATTATGGTTGCAGTATGGATGAATGTCAATGACTAATTCCACAGAACCTGGATTGTGGTGCTTTTCCTTGAACTAAACCATTATATTAAGTCCCTTCAAATCTTTCCCTAACTAATGATTTGTCTTTCGTCTTAAGCCAGGGTCGAGAGAGTTTGGTTAGGAGAAGTTTTAAAGGAGTGGCCCTCAACCATGTGCCTTGAGCCTTTATTCAAAGTCAGTGGTCATCACATTTGATATCGGACTTTGTGATGGGCAAGGAATGTGCCATCTTGTTGCGCGATAGTGATTCTTGACTATGCCATGGTGGCAGCACAATGTGTCGGCACACAGGGTATCTATGGCCTACAAAACAAAGAAAGCCGGGAACCTATAAGATGGACAAGCCCTGTGACATTCGGAGAGGGAGGGAGTTAATAGTGCAAGGTAGGGGCACAGGGATTTTCATAAAAGGCAGAGGGATATAATTGCTTGGGGGTTTGGTTTATTGGGAAGAAGAGGGGGAGCTTAGGGGCAGCTATAGGATGGAGTGACGGAGGTAACCCCTCATTCCATTTCCGGGAGAAGCCAGTACAGTTTCCCGCCCACCCTTCCTTGTTTGGGTTTGAGTCACGGGATGTGCTTGGGGGTGACGTGAGAATGGTTTGGTGGTATGTGTTGGTTGGTATGTTGTCTTAGGACGTATGAGGGATGTTTGTCACAGCAGCGGGGGTAGGTCTGGTCCAGAGGCAGTGAAGCTACACTATAATTAAGAGGTGAGTAACTTGGAATGTATAGTGGCTCCAGTTACAGATACATTGCAGGCAAGGGGTTCTGCAAGGTTGGGGTACTGGTTCTCCGTAATCAATACCTCTTCCTTGGGGTCTGTGTTTTTGTGGCTTGGGACAAGGTTTGGAGGCTTGTGGACTGGGCCTATCCATGTGTGATATTAAGATGGTGCCTATTGTGTAAGTTGGGACACCAGTTGGACGGAGTACCTGTTCATTTTCCTTAGTATGTAAACATTAGGTAATAAAGGTTGGTGTGGTCAAATTGTTTAACCAAGTCGCCTGTAGTGTTTGTGTCGTTATTTAATCGATGGGGGTTGTTTAGATGGTGGGTTGGTCAATTAACGACCGGGAAATCCTCCCTGGACTGTCAAGCTACAGTGGCCCCGTGAGCTATGCTGCGTGTATGAGATCTAGATAAGACATCCTACGAAGCATCTGAGATATGACTTTGCCTATTTACCATTAGATACAGCTTCAGGGTGTAATACATGGGAAGACGAGCGTCTCGGCAGAAGTTTACAAGTGATTTTTGTGATGTTTTCGTGGAGCTTTTGTTTATGAGAAGAAAACAGATCATTCAGATTGTAAAAGGGTTTTAGTACCAGGAGTTTATATTTAATTGCAGAGATTTTGTAGCAACAGGGTTTTTATGTTTCGCCTTGTGAGATAAATACATCTGGCGGCAGAGTTCTGATGAGTTACTGATGTGCATTAAGGATTAACCACGAGCCGCGTACTGTGCACTTATATCAGTGCAGGTGAGCGCTCTGCCCTACGGGGCCACAATATGGAAATTGCGGAGGGAACCCACAGTCTTGCTGCTTCGCATCTCCCGTAATGATTTTGAACTACATGATTTTTTTGGGGTTGCATACGCAGGGCTGTGGAGTCAGTAAGCCAAACATCCGACCCCGACTCCTCAATTTCCCTGAATTCGACTTCAAATGCACCGCCATGGAAACCCACTCCGACTCTTCAACCATGTCCGTAAGTCCGTAAACCAAACATCTGACTCCTCAATTTTCCTGAATCCGACTCCACCAAAATCGACACTGACTCCGAATCCATAGCCCGGTGCACGAGTGCAGGAGCAAGGAAATTGCACTCTTGGTCCTCAGTCACATTTCTGACATAATGATGAGAAGGAAAGGAGTGTTCTTGATTTAGGCTGAAGGCACACAACAAGCGTTAAAAACAGAGCGTTTTTGTCGCACGGCAGTCCTGCGAGTGCTTTGCGTATTGTCCTGCGAGTGCGGTGCAAGTGTGGTGCGAGTGAAATGTGAGTGCGTTTTTTTGGCCACATCTTAAATCCGACAGCAATGCGTTTTTCTCTCATTGGATTTTCAGGTTTTGCAAACAATTATGATCAAATCAGCTGCCGATTGTATAGTAAATGACGGTCAATTAGTTCCTTAATAAGGCTAGGGTCACACTTGCACGATTCTAAGTCCCCTGCGTTGTTTGCAGTAAACTTAGAATCTAAAAATTCTAAGGCTGGCTTCACATTGGGGGTCAGATCCGATCCGAGGCTGTCAGGGTGAACCTGACAGCCCCGGATTGGATCAGCACACCGAACCGGAGGGCAAATATGCCCTCCGGTCCGGTGTGCAGCCGGACACAGCTGCCGATGATTCAGGACCACGGCTCACAGGGAGCTAGCCGCGGTTCTGAAATAATAGAACGTGCAGCCGCAGGTGTCCGGTTCCCGGATCGTCCCGGACCGGGGCATTCCGGCCCCATAGGCTCCCACCGGGGCATTCCGGCCCCATAGGCTCCCATGGTAGGGAACGCCGGATTGCCCCGGATCTGGGAGGATCTGGGCGAATCCGGGGCAATCCAGGAGTAGGCAATTAGAGTAGATACTCTCCTCTCGGACACAAAAACGTTGCAAGCAATGTTTTTGTGTCCGTGAGAGAATACTGAATTCTCCCGGATTGTCCCGGACAGATAGAAACCACATGGCAGAGAGCTGCCATCCGGCTTCTATCCGGCCCCATAGTATACTATGGGGCCAGAAACCAGTCTGGGGCTGTTCGGTTTACAAGGACAGCCTCGGATCGGATCTGACCCGCAATGTGAAGCCAGCCTAAGTTTTCTGCAAGCAACGCAGGGGACTTAGAATCGTGCAAGTGTGACCCTAGCCTAAGCTGGATCACGCTTGTCTCATATTACTGGATGGTTCTGGACAAGCACAATTAACATCTCAACATTAATATACTGGGACATGATGCAGGATCAGGCTCTGTGGAGGAGGAAACACAGCTTGTGCTTGTAATGGGACCCTAATTGCAGCTGCGCTTCCGGATAAGCTGATGAGTCAACTTACTGCTCCCAACTGTTTTTGTGCGTTTTTCACGCATGACACTCGCCTTGTGTGTTACAATTGTGCGTTTTTTTCACGCATCCATTGAGTTACATTGGGCTCTCGCGCGTGAAAAACGCGCGCAATTGCAGCATGCTGCGATTGTACTCGCACTGCCCTCGAAATGCGTGTTCGACGCGAGAAAAACGCACCAATATGCCCTGCAGCATTGCTTAACATTGGTCCGAGTCCAGTGCGCGATTTTTTCACGCATTGCACTCGCGCGAGTCTCACGCCAGTGTGCCTTCAGCCTTAAACATAAGTGGATGCAGTTATTTCATGGCAGTTGACTAACATCCGTCCTCTCTTCTCTTCTCTTCATACAGGTAATATTCCAACACTGCTTGCTGTCAATCTACTTGTACCCAACTCATTGTAACAGTGCATGTTCAATATACCTGTGATTGTTGCAATGATCTCCATAGCAAGATCAGCTTGACTTATAGTCTCATGGTAATATTCCAACACTGCTTGCTGTCAATCTACTTGTACCCAACTCATTGTAACAGTGCATGTTCAATATACCTGTGATTGTTGCAATGATCTCCATAGCAAGATCAGCTTGACTTATAGTCTCATGGTAATATTCCAACACTGCTTGCTGTCAATCTACTTGTACCCAACTCATTGTAACAGTGCATGTTCAATATACCTGTGATTGTTGCAATGATCTCCATAGCAAGATCAGCTTGACTTATAGTCTCATGGTAATATTCCAACACTGCTTGCTGTCAATCTACTTGTACCCAACTCATTGTAACAGTGCATGTTCAATATACCTGTGATTGTTGCAATGATCTCCATAGCAAGATCAGCTTGACTTATAGTCTCATGGTAATATTCCAACACTGCTTGCTGTCAATCTACTTGTACCCAACTCATTGTAACAGTGCATGTTCAATATACCTGTGATTGTTGCAATGATCTCCATAGCAAGATCAGCTTGACTTATAGTCTCATGGTAATACTCCAACACTACACTTATTGTAAAGTTTCCTGTGTCATCTCTATGCATTACATTACTCACTCACCAGTATATGACAATTTGGCAGATTGTAATAGTTATCTTGTTGGAGGTGTTATAGTGTGGAGGGAGTCTTGCCCTTTCATCCTCTTGCACCCCTGCTGTTCCTTGTAGCTGCTAATTACCTGATACCATGTTTCCTCCCACAAGCCCCCTCACCTGATCCTGATAGTGTCTCCTATAAATTTAGCTCATTCTTAAGGGGTACACGTGTGGGGGGTCAGACACGTGTGGCATCTCATGCAAAGTGGCATTGAATGCTAAGTGGATGCAGTTATTTCATGGCAGTTAGTCAGGTAAGCCACTCTATTTAAAAGGGAGAGAAAAAAAAAAAAAACTTCTTTTCCTTTCCCTATCACCATGTCCTTTACTTCACCATCTTTTGTTCTATGCGCTCTTGCTGGAAGACAATGACATAGAGGGACACTCACACACTGTGCATAACTCCATTCACTACTAATCTTTACCATGTCTTGTATTTCACTGTTTGTTTTCTTATGTGCTCTCGCCACCAATTTTTATCACCCCATCCCCCCTCCATCACCACTCATTCACATCAGCCCCTCTCTCCTGCCCTACTCTATGTACAGCTCCCATGCTATCTTCAGTTTACTGAAGACTCTCAGCCCATCATATTCCAAAGCTTGTCATAATAAATCATGTCCTAATCCCAAAAACTATCTGCTCTTCCTCTTTTTACTGCTGCTCCTCTCAGGTGATATCTCTCCCAACCCTGGTCCGCCATCTGCTAACTTCAACCCCTCTCCCACCTCACACAGAAACCTCACTAACCTTATTAATATTACCTGCACACCTTCACCTCCCTCTTTTAATTGCGCTCTCTGGAATCCACGGTCTGTATGCAACAAACTTCCCTTCATTCACAATTACTTCCTTTCCAACTCTCTTAACCTGCTGGCCCTCACAGAAACCTGGATCCAGGATTCAGACACTGCTTCCCCTGCTGCTATTTCTTACGGCGGCTTACACTTCTCTCACTCCCCTAGACCTGGGAACAGACGTGGCGGTGGAGTCGGCCTCCTCCTGTCCCCACAATGTACTTTCCAGGTCATTCCTCCAGCCCCATCACTCTCATTCCCTTCTTTTGAGGTCCATACCATTAGGCTATTCCATCCCCTCCCCCTCAAAGTAGCAGTGGTATACCGCCCCCCAGGGTCACCCACCCAGTTCCTCGACCATTTCTCCGCTTGGCTCCCGCATTTCATGTCCTCAGATTTACCAACCCTTATTCTGGGAGACTTTAACATTCCCATAAACAGCCCCATCTCCCCATCTGTATCCCAGCTCCTATCTCTAACTACCTCTCTTGGCCTATCACAGCTCTCAACCTCTAAGACACACGAAAACGGTAACACCCTTGACCTTGTCTTTACCCGGCTCTGCTCATCCTCCCCATTGGATAACTCAACTCTACTCTCTGACCACAACATTCTTTCCTTCTCACTCACTAACCCTCGGCCAACACAGCCCAAGCCTACCTATCACACATCCAGAAATCTACAGGCCATTAACCCTCAAGCACTCACAGACTCCCTCATCTCATCTCTGTCCCCAATCTCTTCAATCTCCTGTCCAGATCAGGCAGTAACTCACTACAATGACTCTCTCAGAAGCTCCCTGGACCAAGTAGCGCCCCTCACCCGCAGAACCTCCAAACAGAGAACAAAACAGCCCTGGCTCACATCACAAACCCGATTCCTCCAGCGATGCTCCAGGAGTGCTGAACGCCTATGGAGGAAAACTCGCTCACCAGGAGACTTTATCCACTATAAATTCATGCTCAAAACCTACAACTCTGCCCTTCACCTTGCCAAACAGACCTACTTCACCACCCTGGTCTCCTCACTATCCAACAATCCAAAAAAACTCTTTGACACCTTTCACTCTCTCCTCAGTCCTAAAGTGCAGGCCCCCATCACCGACCTCTCTGCTGATGACCTGGCTTCCTACTTCATGGATAAAATAGACAACATCCGCCAGGAAATCAGCTCTCAGCCTCCAAGCACTGCCACCCCCATTCTTCCTCACATCCCCTCCGGTTCACTCTCCACATTTGACCCAGTCACAGAAGAAGAAGTCTCCAGGCTCCTATCTTCCTCTCGTCCCACCACATGCACTACCGACCCCATTCCCTCACACCTGCTCCAGTCCCTCTCTCCAGTCGTCACCACTCATCTAACCAAAATCTTCAATCTCTCCCTCTCTTCTGGCATTTTCCCCTCCTCCTTCAAATACTCGATCATTACTCCATTATTAAAGAAAACCACTCTCGACCCAACCTGCACAAATAACTACAGACCAGTCTCCAATCTCCCCTTCATCTCTAAACTCTTGGAGCGCCTGGTCTATTCCCGCCTCACCCGTTACCTCTCTGCTCACTCTCTTCTAGATCCATTACAGTCTGGTTTCCGCCCCCTTCACTCCACAGAAACTGCCCTCATCAAAGTGACCAATGACCTTCTGACAGCAAAACGTAATGGTGACCACTCTCTGCTTATTCTCCTTGATCTCTCCGCAGCTTTTGACACTGTCGACCATCAGCTCCTACTCGCTATGCTGCACTCCATTGGCATAAAGGACACTGCTCTCTCCTGGCTCTCCTCCTATCTTTCTGACCGCTCTTTCAGTGTATCTTTTGCTGGCTCCACTTCCCCCCTCTTCCCCTCACTATTGGGGTCCCTCAGGGTTCAGTCCTTGGCCCTCTCCTCTTCTCTCTCTACACGGCCCCGATTGGACAGACCATCAGCAGATTTGGCTTCCAGTACCATCTTTATGCTGATGACACTCAACTATACACTTCAGCCCCTGACCTTACCCCTGCGGTAGTAAAGAACACCAATGACTGTCTAGCTGCAGTTTCCAATATCATGTCCACTCTCTATTTGAAACTAAACCTCTCCAAAACTGAACTTCTTCTGCTCCCCCCATCCACTAACCTCCCTAAATCGGACATCTCTCTCTCGGTGTGCGGCACCACGATAACGCCTAGACAGCAGGCTCGCTGTCTGGGTGTTATATTTGACACCGATCTCTCCTTCTCCTCCCACACGCAATCTCTCGTCCGCTCCTGTCGCTTACACCTGAAGAATATCTCTAGAGTCCGCCCCTTTCTCACCCTGGAAACAACAAAAACCCTCACCGTGGCCCTAATCCATTCCCGCCTTGACTATTGCAACTCTCTATTAAGCGGCCTCCCCCTCACCAGACTTTCTCCTCTCCAGTCCATCCTTAATGCAGCAGCCAGGATCACCCATCTGGCCAATCGTTACTCAGATGCCTCTGCTCTGTGCCAGTCATTGCACTGGCTGCCCGTATATTACAGGATCAAATTCAAATTGCTTGTTCTTACCCACAAAGCTCTTCACAGTGCAGCTCCCCCCTACCTCTCCTCCCTCATCTCTGTCTATCACCCCACCCGCTCTCTACGTTCCTCAAATGACCTTCAACTAACATCTGCACTAATCCGATCCTCCCACTCCCGTCTCCAAGACTTTTCCAGAGCTGCACCAAACCTCTGGAATGCTTTACCCAAAGAAATCAGGACTATCCACAACTTGCATGGCTTCAGACGATCCCTAAAGACGCATCTTTTTAAGGCGGCCTATCATACTCCCTAACATGTCCATTGTACTGTAGACAGTGAATGGGCTATCCTCTGGACATTATTCTTCTACAAACTCCACCAAACCATAAAGGTCTACACAGACTGATGACCATTCATGTAAGCTTAGCCCTATACCCCATTTCCTCAAGATGCCTGGACCACCAGTGCAATAAGCCCCGACACCTTGTACAACCCCTATCCCGTTGTAGATTGTAAGCTCTTTTGAGCAGGGTCACCTTCATTTCTTGCTTTATTTATTGTATTTTATTTTATTTTTTTTTTTTTTTTTTTTCACATTGATTCTATGCCTATTGTTTTTGTATCCAATGATTGTACTTTATTTGTTCTCTATTGTAATTACTTACTGTATTATATTTTCTGTACGCTAACCCTACATTGTAAAGCGCTGCGGAATATGTTGGCGCTATATAAATAAAGCTTTATTATTATTATTAAACAATTTCCCATTAAGAATTAATGAACTACTAAAAAAGTGTACTGGCCCCAAGTTTATTGGTATTCCCAACATTGAAAGTCTTCATGTATACTGAGAGAGCAACTCTGAAATGCCCAAAGGGGAATGGGAATGGCGGCCACTTCATGCTGACCGGCATTTCAGAACCCCCTTCCCTGGATTAGTGCAGATTACTATCCATCCCTTGGATAGTTGTTTAAGTATTCTCAAATTGTGTCTTGAGCAGTCCAGAGAAATGCAAACTTCTTACATCCTTGTTTCTGGCAGGGTTGACTCTCCTCCACGAGTGACGGCTCTAATGAGTAGAACTGTAGCATTAGTATAACTATAAAGCTCAGCACAGGTTTTGCTATAACGCATTTAGCTCTCAGTGGTTTACGCTAATTCTACATTGATATCCCTGTATTTACACATTAAAATAACAAGACATTTGAACGAGCACACAGCTCTGGACAGTTAGAGTCGTGATTAGGAAGTCTACTGTGAAAGCTGCCGACTGCTGATCTATAACTATATTTCTTCAGAAGCTGAGAAGTAGTGGATGGAGGGGGGAGGGGTGGTGAGCAGATAAATGCTGTATAGAAATAAATGGACTTGTGAGAGCGGACTAATATTATAAGAGTTAATCCAACATAACTACTGTGCACTTTCAGCCTGGCACTAGAGCTGTACACCATAAAAGAAAAAAGCTCTCATTACATGTTGACCACAGCAGATAAAAAGCAAGTCAATTGCAAACTTGCTTTTTTCAGTTGTTTTCATGCTCTCTAACCAATTAGTCGTTTAAAAACTACTCCTTTTAAAGGAATATGTCAGCATGTTTTTGCAATTGATTCTCCTGCATGTGTCCACCACTGCACCTCCTGTTTCCCATGCATTCATCTTCATCATCATTCTATTTTGGTCTCATCTGACCAGACTATATTCTCCCAGTATTTCACAGATTTGTCCAAATGTTGATGTGAAAACTTGAAATGCTCTTCATCCTGCTTTTTGTTCAGCAATGGAGTCTTGGGTGGTGAGCGTGCATACAGGAGCATGCATACAGGTGATGAAGGGTCAATGAATTACTTATTGTATTCTTTGAAATAGCTGTACCTGCTGATTCCAGATGTGTCTGTAGCTCTCCACAGGTGCTTCTTGGCTCTAAGGCTGCTTTCACATCAGCGGTTTTTGCCAATCGCGGCAGATGCTGTGAAAAAAAACGCATCTGCCGCGATTAACGCATAACCGCGACACTTGCGGCACAGTTGCGGCAAGCCCCATACAAAGTCTATGGGGGCTTGCGGCAGGTGCGGTTTCGGCACTTGCGGCAGGTGCGGCCGCGAAAAAAAACGCGGTCAGCCACGGTTTATTTGCGGCCGCACCTGCGGCAAGTGCCGATACCGCACTTGCCTCAAGCCCCCATAGACTTTGTATGGGGCTTGCCGCACCTGTGCCGCAAGTGTAGCGGTTATGCAGTAATCGCGGCAGATGTGGTTTTTTCACCGCATCTGCTGCGAACGGCAAAAACCGCTGATGTGAAAGTACCCTTAGGCCCCTTTCACATCAGCGTTTTTTTCAAATCGCGGCAGATGCGGTGAAAAAAACGCATCTGCCGCGATTAACGCATAACCGCGACACTTGCGGCACAGTTGCGGCAAGCCCCATGCAATGTCTATGGGGCTTGCGGTAAGGGTGCGGCAGGTGCGGTTTCGGCATTGCGGCAGGTGCGGCCGCGAAAAAAAACGCTGCTGACTGCGTTTTTTTTGCGGCCGCACCTGCCGCTAGTGCCGATACCGCACCTGCCGCACCCTTACCGCAAGCCCCATAGACATTGCATGGGGCTTGCCGCAACTGTGCCGCAAGTGTCGCGGTTATGTGTTAATCGCGGCAGATGCGGTTTTTTTCACCGCATCTGCCGCGATTTTAAAAAAACGCTGATGTGAAAGGGGCCTTAGACAACTTCTCTGATAATTGTTTTCAATCCTCTGTCTGAAATCTTTCTATTTCAGGATTCTATCCCCAATAGTGCTCCCTGGAACCTTCTTCTAGAAATTCTTCTGTAACCAATGCCATCAGTTTGTTTTGAAGCAATTAGGTTGTGAAGGTCTTGAGACGGCTCACTTGGTTTTACCTGTGATGAGATGTTTCTTGTGTGGCACCTTGGTAATGAGACACCTTTTTATAGGCCATCAGTTGAACCAGCTGATATTATTTGTCACTTAGTGGCAGGATTGCTTTCTAATTACTGATATATTTCAGATAGTTTCATGACGTTCCATGACTTTTTGCACCTTTGTCTTCATGTCTTCAATACTTGTTCCCTGTGTCATTTCTCATTATTACACATAACTTAATTTATCGACCGCTATGGTATGATTTCTTTGCCTGTGCGGATTGGATGGGTTGTTACCGACATCTGGGGAAAATGTAATGTCAATAGCACCATAAGAAATATATTTACTCAGAAAATTGGTGACGTATTCAATACTTATTTCACCTGCTCTATATGCCTGTAAGGTTCTTGAGCTGGCGATGTGAGACCTGTATGTTGAGAATGTGAAACCGGACTCAGTCTCTTGTCCCTTCTGGGGAGTCAGTTTTTGGGGACAAGCTGCAATACCAAAACTGCCTTCGGACTATGGGGGCGCTGTTTCTGTAAAAGTTTATAGCTTTTTTTCTAACAATTTATGTCTTTAGCACAGAAAAAAAAAACATCCTGTTATTTCATCAGATTAATATTAAGTCTTAATAAAACTTTATACCTCGTCGTACCTGCCACATTAATGCAGGAACGGAAACAGCCCCCGAGTACAAGTGTCTGCCGGTGAATGTTTATCTGGCAGCGGCGGAGCCTCTTTGTAACCTGAACTCAGATGCTGACAGCTATGAAGATGCAAGTACTAAAAGGAATCTGTAAAATGAGTATTACCGAGATTTACATTTGTAAGGATTGCTGCTTGTATTTTTACACTTTGCTGTTCTGCATAATTGCGCCTATTTACTGCCTCCGTTCTGCATATATGTTATATTTTCGTTCCCATCTTTTTTTCCTCTTGCGTTATTGTCTGTATATTGAAAAAAATGTATATTTTGGTATCGCTACAATTTTTCTTAGGATTATGAGACGATTTACTAGCGCAGTTTTGAACGCGAGATTTCTTTTACAAATGCACATATCTTATTGAATTATTTTTCGTGGCTTTTTATAGTTTTGCGTATGCATTTATTTTACCTAAATACAGTATTTAAAGGGAATTAGTCACAAGGTTTTTTTCCACCTAATTTGAGAGCAGCATATTGTAGAGACAGAGACCCTGATTCCAGCGATGTGTCACTTACTGCGCTGCTCAGTATAGTTTTGATAAAATCACTGTTTAATCAGTAGAAGATTATGATGCCCAGTAGTCCCGCATATTTATGAGCCCTGCATAACCCCCCTCCGCTAATTGGCAGCTTTCTGTGTACACTGTATATAGGCAGCCAATCAGAGGTGTGGGTGGGGTTATAGCGCACCACATTCGTTTAACTGCTAGATCTGCAGTAAAGAAAACATTCACTTTATCAAAATAACTGCAACTAGTCCAGTAAGTGACACATCGCTGGAATCAGGGTTTAGGTCTCTATAGTGTAACTTTCACCTAATGTAAGGCAATGGGATAAAATATTAAAATAAGCATTACTCCACTTCAAAGGGGTTGTCCAGTACTAGGACAACCCCTTCTAATTCTACTAGTTTCTAATATCAACTGAAGATTATCATTAGAGGACTACTTGGCCTGCTACCAGGTAGTCCAGCATACTTTTGAGCCCTGTATAACCCCACCCCTCCACTGATTGGCAGCTGTTTGTGTACACTGTATATGGGCAGCCAATCAGTGGTGTGGGCGGAGTTATAGAGCTCCACATTCATTTAACTGCTAGGTCAACAGCAGAGAAAATACTGATTTTATAAAAATAACAGCAATCAGCTCAATAAGTGACACATTGCTGGAATCAGGGTTTCTGTATCTCTATTATACTACTAGGGTGGCAAAGGCCTAGAAAGATTCCCTTTAAAAGGGTTTTCCACATTTACAAATCTTAGACACAGACCCTTCTGTGTAAATAAAATAACTACATAATGTGTTGTCTGATTATGCTCCATTCTCTGTACTGGGTGTAACAGGGTGTGAAACGACTGCATGGGCACATCAGCACTGCAGCCAATCATTGAGCTTTGCCATCAATGGGATTGATGAGTTCAGTCATTGGCTGCATCAGTGATGTATGCTATAGTCCAGATGTCACCACCATAGCCAATATGCAGACAGCACTTGACCTGATGAGGGAGGATACGTACCTCCTCCTACCCTTTATTTTCCTTTTTTTATTTTTAATTTTTTATTATTATTCTTTCCATTTTTATAATTTTTTTATGTTTTGTACACTTGATGAATTGTTGTATATTGGATTTTATAACGCTCGCCTAATAACAGGCAATGTGAGAAAATATTAAAATAACCCTTACCTTTAAAGGGGTTCTCCACTACTAGGACAACCCTTCTGATTCCACTTGTTTACCGCCATTAAGATATAAGACCCTGTACTCACCTCCTGTGCTGCTGCCTTTCAAGTGAGTGAGACTCGCATAAAATTGTGACATCACACAAGACCCACGTCCAATCAGCATCGGCTTCTCTCTCTCCACCTTTGGACCTAATGAGCTATCAACAGGAAGTGATGACCCTGCCACTCCCTTCCGGTTGAATGTCCATTTGGTCTCAAGACAATGAGACACAAGCCGGTGATGATCGGACGTGGAGCTTAGCGTGACATCTCAATGTTACGTGAGCCCCGAAACACATTGGAGGTGAGTACAAGCTCCCCAAAGGTGGGGAGACAGAAGCCGGTGCTGATTGGACGTGGCTCTTGCATGATGTCACAATGTTATTTGAGCCCCAAACAGCGATTACTGACAGGGTCTTTTATTTTAACTGCTGGAAACAAGTTGTCACACTTCCGGAGGAAGGCGCACTAGAGTGGACGCACAGACACGTGGTGCCAGACTCCCCTTGGGGGAGCTGGTCCTAGTTGATCCAACCCCTATACAGGGATTGTCGGGGCAAGCACAGGGGTCTAAATACCAGAGCCACCGGTACCATAGGGTTGACCTAATGGAGGTATGGTAGAGGAGGACCAGAGGTTCCAGAGCCCGAGGTACAAGCAAGATGGAGGACTGGAAGAATTACCCACGAGTGAGAGAGCACAAGGAGGGCCTGACTAACAGCCAGGCAACTAACATAATTGTTAAAGGGGGTCTGGTTATTATTACCGTTATCCTGAAGTGGCAATAATTATCCTGTGCAATATCTATAACTATTTTGCCATTGCACAATTATCAACATAAAGTCTTTCTGTTGCTTTCAATACCATCTATGAGAAGACTCATGACACTTTGTTATAATAAAGTATAACAAGTTTATTCCTCAACACAATTAAGCTAAATCACAATATAACACTGTTGCAATATAATAGTAACAATTAAACCCACAGTTTCCTAACTATACAACCCACTCACATTAACTAAGCATAATAAAACCCACCTAACTAATAAACTATCCCTATATATGGATAGACTTATGGAGGGAAATGGTAAGATACTCAGCCATGTGTTTCTGGTCCTTCCTCATGCTGATCGAACGTCCAAGAGAGAGAGAGTGTCCTAGGCACATTGGTAAAAACCATAGGAAAAAGGGGCATGTCCAACAATCCCATTCTGATTGGCTGAAAGCTATGATGTAATAGGGGCTTGTATATGACCAGGTGTTGAGATCCCATTGTCTAACCACCCACTGACCAGTGTTACTCCTCCCATCCTGGCCAGAGATGGCCACAACTGGGAAAACTGGTTTTAGTTTCTCTTCTTTGTAGCTCCCCCCATTCCCAGCAGGTGTTGGAGTATTGATATACAGACATACTGTATATTGTATATCTATAAAGATACATAGGTACATATCTATATATAGTAATTATTAATCATGCCAACAGTTCCCCCTCAACAATAATAATCAGGCACCTCCCAGCAATGGAGGCGGCTTGATATGCCGGAGGACGGACATCTATTGGCCAAGGGGAGTGTCAGGCTGAGCCGTGCCAGCCCCTAGCGTCCTAGATTCACAAGAGAGGAGCACGGCCGCGCCCAATATACCGCCCGTTACACAGTCTATTGTTGTGGGCTGGTGTGCGAACCCTGGTGACCAGCAGGCAGGAAGGGGACCCGGTGACGGCTCCGAGACACCGCACGCCTGGACACCGAATGCCAGACCGGCGGACAGGAGAGAATGCAGCATCAGGGAGGGTGAGCGGTGCCAGGGGACCTAGTACAAGTGGAATCAGAAGGGGTTGTCCAAGTAGTGGACAACCCTTTTAAAATCTCCTACCATTCAAGCACCAATTCTCTGGTGGTCCTTACCAGTGCTACAATTGGACATGTACAGTACAAAATTAAAGTGACCAATAGGCTCAAAGGCCACATGATGCCCAGGCCAGTATGACTATTAAAGGCCAGTGACTGGCTGCAGGGGGTGTACCTGAATGTCTATGGCAAATGACCTGATACTCAATTGCCAGGGATTGGTGGAGTGTAATGGGGGGGGGGGGATTTGAATGCAGAGTTGATTATTATTTTTTATATTTCATTAGAATTGGTTATCATTTGATTACATTGCTTTTTATTAGGCACGTAGTATAACCTTTACATACATGTACTTTTATTTTTTTTAAGTTCATTTTTCCTTGGTGCATTTGTTTTGTTGTTTTTCTATCTCTTTGCCAGTGCACGGTCACCCTTTTCTTTGTCTTTACCCTTTAGGCAGGTGGCATGCCACATTATTAGCAATAAGTGCACCATAACGAGATTTAAGGTACACAAGAGCACAAAAAGGAAATGCTCCGTTCTATTGCCCTTGATGCATTTGTAGAGATTTATTGGACCCGGTGTGTAATCTTCAGACAAGTAAATTGGCATTTGAGGAGTGTCACAAACAATAATATACTACATCTTACACCATAACATACAGATGTCGGAAAGCTATTACTAAAGCAGGACCCACTCCAAAATTGTATAAAAGCAATAGCACAGCTTGTATGTGACTTGGGTCCTAAACAGTTTGAGTTTTTGCGCATATATACAGTCATGGCCAACAGTGTTGACCCCTTGAAATGGTTCTAGAAAATGAAGTATTTCTGCCAAAAATTATTGCAATTGCATGTTTTTTTTCTTTCCATAACATTCCATTTCATTTACATGTGGACAGATAGTTTGCACTGACATTGATGCGCCCAGAGCCTGCAAGATGGCTTGATTATCTTTGGAACTTAATTGGGGCTTATCCACCATTTAGACTATCCTACGTTACAACCGTTCATCACTTAGTCTGTGCTGTCCATATCCAGGGAGATTAACTACAGTGCCATGGGCTGTAAACTTCAATTATGTTGTGCACCATGGAAAAAGGAACCTCAAGATTTCCGGAGATGGACTTGTAACCTCGAGATTGTTGATGTTTTTCAATATGGTTCTCAAGTCCTCAGACAGTTCTCGTCTCCTCTTTCTATTTTTCTTGCTTAGTGTGGTGCACGCAGACACACAATGCAAAGATTGAGACAACTTCTCCCCTTTTATCTGGTTTCAGGTGTGATTTTCATATTGCCCGCACCTGTTATCGGTCACAGGTGAGTGTGAACGATCATCACATGCTGGAAAAAAGTTGTTGCCAACACTTTCAGCTATGAAAAATATATATATACAAAAGTGCGAAGTGTAAGTTTATAAGTAAGTCGTATAACACTAGGGGTATAGGGTTTACATTTAAAGCACCACTGTGGTGCAATAGAAAAAAAAATGCTGTACTGGTGCTTTAAATGTTGTTTGAGGGTCAACCCACCTTAGGTCATCATTTATATTAATCAGGGTAAAATATAAGTAAGGGATATATCGTGCTCTTGTACATAATATATAAAAGGTTACAGATTGTCACTTTTACATCTACTATATAATCGTCTAATTCTGTCTGTAATGGAAATCCCGTGTCGCTGATTGGTAGTGCCAGCCGCCCTCGACCAATCGGTGACGCAGAATTTCAGAATTAGAAGATTATATAATAGATGGCGGCCGTTAGTGGTGCCGCTGCACACGCACCCCTCTCTGCCCAGTCTGCAGTTTGGCCCAATCCGCTCGGTCTCCAACCCCCAACAGTCCGGCCCACCTCCACCCTGTTTCCCACCACCAGCAGTCTGGCTCCCTCCGCCCGATTCCTGTTCCTCCTCCGCCCGGTCTCCCGCCACCAACAGTCTAGTCCCCCTCCGCCCGCTCTCCCGCCCCCAGCAGTCCGGACTCCCTCTGCCTGGTCTCCCGCCCCCAGCAGTCTGGGCACCCTCTGCCTGGTCTCCCGCCCCCAGCAGTCTGGGCACCCTCTGCCTGGTCTCCCGCCCCCAGCAGTCTGCACCCTCCTCTTGCTTTCCCCTCTGCCAGGGTCTTACTGCGGTCTGTGGAGCAAGGATCTGTGTGACGTGGCGTCACATGACCCCCACCGCCTCATATGACTCTTCCCATTTCACGTGAGTAACTTATCTGTCCGCTGCCAGCGGTAAAACCCTGGCAAAGGGGAGACTGTGAGTCTGTGTGTGTGTGTGTGTGTCTGTGTATGTGTGAGTCTGTGTGAGTGTGTGTCTGTGTGTCTGTCTGCGTGTCTGTCTGTCTGTGAATCTGTGTGTGTGTGTTTGTGCCCTCCCGATGCGAAAGCATCAGGCACCCATCTAGTATTTGATATAAAAGGTCTGCCATCGAGGGGGAAGACTTCACAAAAATCTCCAATAATCACATACATATTAAAGATCTAAGTCTAAACATACGTGCCCTCTACAGCCCAGCAGCTAAAATGTATTACACAATGACCATTCAAATGCTCCACAATGGTGGCCACCCCTCAGTAATGGTTCTCCAGCAAAGCAGAAGTCACCTGTCTGTGATGAGCAATAACTTTATAGTTTCCGAGAACTTTATTTTACTAAATATAGGAGAGACACAAGCGCGATTACGTCTTATCTGTGAAAGAGGTGAAAGAGGTGCAAATGAAGACTTGGTTTCCTAGGGGGGATTGTGTGAGACGTAACTACTGGAATGGTATGACAATGGCTGCAGCAGTCCCAAGACCGTAGAGATGCAGACAATGGAGTGAAAAGGGTTAAAAACTACACTGCTGTTGCAAGATGATGATGATGATTTATTCAATGCGTTTTGGAGTGGACGCTCCTCCTTCAGGACAATTAGAAGATGAAACAAAACCTGGGAAAGAGATTTATTCAACGCGTTTTGGAGTGGACACTCATTCCTTCAAGACAATTATAAGATGAAGCCAAATCCTGGGAAAGAGATTCATTCAACGCATTTTGGAGTGTACACTTCTCCTCCAGACAATCACAAGAGGAAGCAAAATCATGGAAAAGTTATTTATTCAACGCGTTTTGGAGTGAATACTCCTCCTTCAAGACAATCGTAAGATGAAGCCAAATCCCGGGAAAGAAGAGGATTTATTTCACGGGCCGTTTTCGGAGTGGATAATCTCCTCCTTCAAGACAATCACAAGATGAAATAATACCTGGGAAAGAGATGTATTCAACGCGTTTCAAAGTGGATACTCCTCCTCCAAGACAATCACAAGAGGAAGCCAAATCCTGGGAAAGAATTTTCTCCATCGCGTTTCGGAGAGGATACTCCTCCTTCAAGACAATCACAAGATGAAGTAAAATACTAGGAAATTGAGTTATTCAACACATTTTGGAGTGGTTTCTCCTTCTTTAAGACAATCACAATATGAAACAGAATCTGGGAAAGTGATTTATTCAACGCGTTTTGGAGAGGATACTCCTCCTTCAAGGTTTTAACCCTTTTTACTCCATTGTCTAGAACTTTTATTTTAACGAGAAACACCATTTATACCAACATTTATACCAAGGAGTTTATTTTTTCATTTTTCTCATCAATTATCCTTTCAGTAACAGTGGGCTCGTTTGTAGATCTGCATGATTAACGTCGGCCAGAACTGCTCTTGCTTTATGACTGACTGTCTAATTGGGGTACAAAATACAGCACCCTCGAAGCCAGCCATAGACAAGCAATTAACTTACTGTGTCCTCTTCGAGTTATTTTATGCAATTTATTCAAATATATTGAGATACATGCAAAATCAATTTCCTGTCGCCGAACATTCCTTTTCAGAACACTTGTATATTTAAGGTTAGGAAGAATGAAAAGGACGACAATTTAAACTCCTGGGTATTTTCTTATTTATGTCAATGACAGATTCAGACCAGCAGAACCATAGTAATAACATGTCACTGCTTTATATTGTTCCGATGAAATTGCTGCATTGTGAGCTCTTGTTGGGTTAAGTTAGGAAGCGGCAAATCTCTACCTTTATTGTGTATTCCATTCAGTGTGGCAGTTTTGACAATGTTAATTCTGAATATTTTTTCCCTCTATATTCAATAGAAACTCAATCCAATCGTAGCAAAATTGTCAGCCCGAGTGGTGTAGTTATTTTATTTTTATATTAATATTTTTTAACCCATTTTTGTCCAGTAGTGGTGATTTTATTGTTTTTATTTTTATTACTATTGTATTTATTCTTTTTTGCATAAATCAGAAATACGTAGGAATATATGACACTAAAGCGGTTAATTCCTTCTTGCATAGCAGCCTGTTGGACTATGTAAATGTTACATACCTCCATAGTCAATGAAAAAAAGTTGACCATTAATGAGGCAAAGCTAAACTGGGAGGAGGGGGAATGCAGCTGCAGTATCTCTTCTAGTGCCTTAGGTTCGACACAGCCTTGCTGTGAGAGGGGAGGAAGAGCAGCAACAATGGGGAGGGATCTAAGAGCACAAAGCTCAGCTCTTACATCACACCACGAAGCTCTTGTTCAATTGTTACAAAAAGATAGCTACACACAAATACTGACATGCAATATTGACTAGAGAACAGCATAATAGCTTAGAAAATATGGAAAATCAGAACACTTAGGTTATAAACATGGCCATATCTATAACCACCCAGTAGCCACGTTGAGGCGTGTCCATTTTACTGGGTCTTAATCTACTTATATACCTGCACTTTGTCAAAGTCTCTCTTCGGATTAAAAAATCTCATTCTTAATGGGCGTGTAGGGACCTGATAACAGAGAACACTAGAACCTGTGGCTAGCGGAGAAGGGTGCACTACCGAGTGTGAGACTCCTTATTCCATATGTTCTTGTTTAATTAATGTATGGCCTAAGATGCCATAAATTGCTGCAACCAAGGCTACAAACCTATCAGATGTAAAACATACTTACATAAAAGACTGCTTAAATCAGTGTCTTAAATGGGCTAGCTCATACATATAAGGAACGTCTTACTATTCCCTACCGATGATTTGGGGTAAGAAGGATACGTAAAGTCAACCTTCACGAGGTTTCTCCCAGTAAACTGTGGCCACCACCAATAACGCCTTATATACCACATTCTAGAAAAGATTCTCCGGAAAAAATTCAGAGACCACTGCAAAATTTTCAGTTTCTCTGATTTTTCTCTTTATAGGTATGTAATAATGTAAAGAAAACACGTTCTTATTCATTTAGAAACAACAATACTCTGTTTTAACTCAGGAAGAGTTCAGGAATCAATATTTGGTGGAATATCCATGATTTTTAATCACAGCTTTCATGCTTTCCACTAGTCTTTCACACTGCTTTTGGGTGATTTTATACGACTCCTGGCACACACAGTTAAGCAGTTTTTCATTGTTTGATGTCTTGTGAAGGTAGAATAAAAGCCTTTCATCAATGAGAAGCAAAGGAGAACCAGGTTGAAGTTTGCCAAAGACCATAAGGATTGGACCATAGAGGACTGGAGTAAGGTAATCTTCTCTAATGAGTCTAATTTTCAGCTTTGCCCAGCACCTGGTTGGCTAACAGTTAGACGGAGACCTGAAAAAGCGTACAAGCCACAGTGTCTTGCACCTACTGTGAAATTTGGTGGAGGATCGGTGATGATCTAGGGATGCTTCAGCAAGGCTGTAATTGGGCAGGTTAATCTTTGCGAAGGATGTGTGAATCAAGCCGCATACAAGGTTAACCTTGAAAAACACTGGCTTCCATCTGCTCAGGCAATGGTCCCCAACTCTGAGAACTGGTTTATCCAGCAGGACAATGCCCCATGCCACACAGCTAGGGCAATCAATGTGTAGATGAAGGAGCACCACATCAAGACCCTGTCATGGCCAGCCCAATCTCCAGACCTGTACCCTATTAAAAACCTTTGGAATGTAATCAAGAGGAAGATGGATAGTCACAAGCCATCAAACAAAGAACTGCTTAAATTTTTGTGCCAGGAGTGGCATAAGGTCACCCAAAAGCAGTGTGAAAGACTGGTGGAAAGCTGCCAAGACACGTGAAAGCTGTGATTAAAAATCATGGTTACTCCACCAAATATTGATTTCTGAACTCTTCCTGAGTTAAAACATTAGTATTGTTGTTTCTAAATTAATATGAACTTGTTTTCTTTGTGCTTCAGACCTTAAATAATGCAGTTTTTTTTTTTATTATTATTTGACAATTTCTCATTTGCTGCAAAGAAATACAAATTTTTTAGCTTTGACTTTCGGAAACATGTTATCAGTAGTTTATAGAATAAAAGAACAATGTACATTTTACTCAAAAATATACCTATAAAGAGAATAATCTGAGAAATTAAACATTTTGCAGTGGTCTCTTAATTTTTTCTGGAGCTGTAAGTCCCCAGGCCAATCTGTATAATGTAAAAAAAAAAGTAGCTTTTAATATGCTTACCTGGAGGGCGGTCAGGTCCGATAGGCGTTGCAGGTTTTGATCCAGTGCCTTCTTTCTTATTGCATTCGCTGTCCTGCTTCTCTGCTTCATGTAGATGGTGCATCCTATGTCATCCACAGTCTCCCCCATCGTGCTCCTGAGCGCGCACACTTCTCTCTGCACTGCTGACGTCAAGCAAAGTCATGTCATCAGCAGGTACGGTGAAAGGTCAAAGAACGCATGCGCACAACAATACTTCTGCTCTGCCCTTAGCAGGGCAGAGAGACGTGCACATCAATAGAAGACAGTGCATAGATGACATAGAACACAGAATTCACACAAAGTCTGGAAGGAGGACACGAGAGGAGGTGCCGGCTCAAGATTAGTGAAGCCCATCGGACCGAATGGCCCCGTAAGTGAGTATAGTAAAAGCTATATTTTACATTACACATATCAGACTGGGGACTTATTACAGTATTCTTTAAGGCTGCCTTCACACTTGCGTTTGCTAGCGCAGCGTACCGAACGCAGCCAAACGCTTGCGCACTGTGTTCCTATGTTTAACATGGGAACGCATGTGCCTGCGTATTGGCTGACAATTTGTGCCTGTTGCATTTTTTTTGTCGCGGGCGCTTGTTTTATCTGCAAGCGCACAAACAATGCATGGATCTCAATGGATCTGCAGTGTCCTCCGCATGACAGCACAGGAGAATGCTGCGGATCTCATTGAAATCTCTCCCGGCGGCCACCGGGAGATCATGCAGAGACACAGCTGATCTCCCGCCGGTGTCAGCGGGGAGAAACAGCTGATCTGACATAGGTGATGTCGGCGCGAGATATTTGAAGCAGCGATCAGCTGTTTCTTATCTCCTGCACTGATATCACCTATTCGGTGTCAGCGCAGGAGATTTAAACAGCTGTCAGATCAGCTGTTTCTCCCCGCTGACACCGGCGGGAGATCAGCTGTGGCCGGGAGGAGGAGATCTCTGCCGCTGATCTCCTCCTCCCGGCCGCCCCCAGAGACAGCTGATTGGCTGCCCGGCACCATACTTAGGTGAACGCATGCGGAGTATGTCTGCGTCTGCATGCCATAAGCATGCAGACACAAACGTAAGTGTGAAGGCAGCCTAATTCTGTACATAAGGATTTACTGGTGGTGGCCACAACTTATATGTCAAAAAACCTGTTAAGTTCACTTTAAAGTATCCAGGAGATAAGTTACAATGAGATATGTCTAGCAGCAAATTATTCGTCTCTCCTTATTAAAATAGATGCATACTTGACCACACCCATGTGTATAGGGGAGTTGGGAGAGATAGCTGTTGGTTGTACAACTATCTACGTTTTATTGGCATCTTGATATTTCATTCCCGTGTTTATCTTATGTTGTGAAGTTATTTTACGTAAATGAAATGCTCCTTATTATTGCTCACCTATATGGCCCCCGTGTTCCCTACCGTCACCATTTCGGTGATCTTTAGATATGGTGAGGACCGGATGGGGACCTGGAGCGGCCAGAGAAGTTAATGTAATCAATTAAAAAAAATGGCAACCAGCGGTGCTCTTTAGCTGGATTAACGTAAAAGCTAACTACAAGGAAATTCTGCATTTTGGCAAATGTGGATTTTTTTCTTTTATTTGAGTGGAATTTAGTTCCTTTTGAATGTATTTGCTCATTTCTAGTCTATATTTATCCATTTAGAAGTGTGGAAAAAACCTGGATATCCGTGTATCTGAGAGAACTGTTTGAGATAATATTAATGTTTCATCTGATCTACTGATGGGCTAAGACATCCATTTCTTACAACGTACCAGCAAAATCTTTGAAAGACTCTAATTTACATCTCAACGAATAGTTGGCATCAAGATACATGTAGCAAGAACATCTCCCGACAAAGTATTATAAAATCATTTATTCTTTTTAAAGGTGGGTATCTTTGCCCCCTATTTTTGGTTATGTTGAACCTAAAGGAAAGAAAGGAAAATCTTTACAATGGCAGCCTGACTCCCTAGAGTGGGGTTTGCCATCACTTACGGGCTCTTCTGACTAACTTACAGAATGTAGAACGATGGCCCTCACTGATTGCATTTGACAACTGTAGTGTTGAGCCAGATGTTTATCAGATAAAAAGATAATTTTTTTAACAATGCACTTAATGGAATTGTCCACTACTAGGACAACCCCCTTCTGGTTCCATTTGTCTACCCCAGGTTACATTAAAGAGCCTGTACTCACCTCCCTATCTGGCGTCTTTCCAGCGCTGTTGGTAATTGCAGTTCTGGGGATTACGTGATATTGTGTCAAGCGAGCACCACGTCCAGTCACCACCGGATTCCTTTATCTTGCGTTTGGACCAAATGAGCGATCAACAAGAAGTAAGCGGCAGCCGCAGTGTCACTTCCTGTTTATAACGCCAATGTCCAAGGGCTGGGAGAAGTAAGCCAGTGATGATTAGATGCGGGCTCCGGTAGTGTCATAACACTGTAAAAACACTCGTGCACACCCTTATCATCTCCCGCCTCAACTATTGCAAACTCCTACTCTCTGGCCTCCCCTCTTGCACCACTCCAATCTATCCTAAACTCTGTTGCCCAAATAATCCACCGGTCTCCCTGCTATTTCCCAGCTTCTCCTCTCTGCCAATCCCTTCACTGGCTTTCTATTGTCCAGAAGCTCCAGTTCAAAACCCAAACTATGACATACAAGCCATCCACCACCTGTCTCCTCCACACATCTGTGACATGGTCTCCCAGTACTTACCTACTTACCTTCGATCCTCTCAGGATCTCCTTCTCTACTCCCCTCGTATCTCGTCTTCCCACAACTGCATACACGATTTCTCCTGTGCATCCCCCACACTCTGGAACTCTCTGCCCCAACACATCAGACTCTCGCCCACTGTGGAAACCTTCAAAAGAATCCTGAACTCACCTCTTCTAACAAGCCTACAACCTGCAGTGATCCTCAGTCTACTGAACCACCGCACGACCAGCTCTACCCCTTCTTAGTGTATCTTCACCCATCCCCTGTAGACTGTGAGCCCTCGCGGGCAGGATCCTCTCTCCTTCTGTACTTGTGTGTGCATTGTATTGCTCATGTTTATTGTACTTGTCTATGAATGCCTCTTTTCACATGTAAAGCGCCATGGGATAAATGTCGCTATAATAATGAATAATAATAACAATATCACATGCAATGCAATTACCAACAGTGTTGGAATGACGCAGCACTGGAGGTGAGTACAGGCTCTTTAATTTTACCTGGCGGAGACGTGGAATCCTTTTAACCAATTTTAGCAATGTTGAGATGACTAGGAATTCTAACATTGTGCCATGAGAGGGAGTGTGTATTTCTATGATAATATATTCTCAAGCCAGAAATCAAAGCTTGCAAGGACTGTATCATTGGGATATGTCTTCAATATCTGAACGATGGGTTGACCGTCACTGAAGGTGAAAACATTCGAGAGCTCCATTCATTGCATAATGTCTGCTACTAAGAACTGCAGCTCAGCTGTTATTCAATTATTTGGCGGGACAACCCCTTTAATTTTTTTCTTTATTAATTTACCAAGCAACATATTTACAAATTACTTTCTTCTTTAATTGACTCACAGATTGTGATGCGGATCACAAGGCCTCATTTATATCCCTCCCGCTGTCCATCCTGATTTTGCCTGCACTGTTGGAAAATGTCCGAAACAATCCTGGAAAATTCAGGCACATCCTGATCTAAAAGGGGGTGTAGATGATAGAAACTAAACCCAAAAGTGGGTATTCCCATTTGTTTTGGGGTATTCCTAGGGGCAGAACTTAAATTGAAACTGTCAGGAGGTTTTTGTTATGTAATCTGAAGATGGCAAAAAGAAGTCGGCTATGTCTCTTCTGTTGTTTACCTGCTATGTTTGTTTTATCACCAGTAGTTTATCATTTGTCGTGACCCACTTGTCCGGCATACCCATTGTTGTTATCAGCAGCTCACTGTCTATAGACTTTGTATACAGAGCCAGGGCAGTTTTCTCAGTTCTGCTGCTTGACTAAATCTAAAACTTTGCTTGTGTCAGAACTGTTTCACCCAGTAATCTAAGTGATACATTGTTGGATTCAGGGTCTCTTTGCCTACAGATTAGGTAGCAATAACCAGCTGACAGATTCCCTTTAACCAACCCTATTTTAATAACTCCAACCTATTTCCTCAGTGCAAATACCCTTAGGGAAACAAAGTTTATTTTTTTACCAAGACCCGGAAGATGCACTGTATGCTCAAATTGGATTGCTGATTCATTCATTTGTCTGGGCTCATTAAACCTCTACACAGTACATACCTCGTGCACATCTTTGCAATACAGGTTTACATTATCATATTAATATGACAGCTAATGCATACCACCCTATAACCTCCCATTCCAAAACAAAAATAATTAGACTATGCTTATTGATTCAATGAACCTGCCAAAGTCAGCATATTCCCAGAATGTTATGGATTTGTTTCCATCGCTGGAAATGAAGCTATAAATTCCGATCCCTTGCTCTACACTTTATCTTAATGTGATTGAATTTGTAGTATAATTGCATTTGAGTTCATAGCGAGCCATTCATTCTTGTAGCCATTAAGCCTCGTGTTTCCGGCAATTATTCTGACCTTTGTTTAAACTGGTAAAGACGAGGTCACTACAAGTGGGTGGGAAGTAAATGCAGTCTACCGGGATGATGCAGGAAAGAAAGAAGATGCACTTCTGCAGCCAAAAACCTTCTCGGAACGGCAATGTCTTTATCCAAAATCATGCATGTTTCGAAACTGCAAAGCTGCTAATGTTTCGGCAAGTTTTTTAGTAGTTGCCAAACATTAGTGATACCTGATGATGAAAATTTGTATATATATTTATCAAAATCAATAGGAAAGAGATGTTAGTCCATAGCAAAGAGCAGGTATTTCCAACAAATGACGCCTGTGACGATAGTAGCTCCAAAAAGCTAGGCTGTGACACAGTCACTACTTACAGGAATTTAGACGACAGGGCCGTTGGGTAATCCAAGGTTTGGTTCCAGGAGAGCTTGTAGTATTCCGGAAGTAGATAGTCCTGCATCGGTCCAGGGACAGGTTTTCAAGAGATCACAAAGAGAATTCTGGGAGTAAACACAGGCATATTCAGGTCACTGTTAGGGTTCAAAACACTGGAAGAATAATACGTAGAGGAAACAAACAAGGGTAATGAAACAGCCCGGGTCAGATAACAGAGATCAGAGCAGTAACAGGAATGCAAGCGACACAGCATTTCAGACGGAATGTACAATTTGCAGCATACTGGGAGAAGCTGCTCAGCTAAGTAGTAGATCAATCACTAGGAAGTTGGAACACCATAGCAACCCAAAATCTTCCAGAATAGAGGTCAGCTCTGAAGATCAGTATACTGACAGCCCAGCACACCCCCGGTACCATTACCAGCATAATTACTATAGCATCTTACACGCACTGCGCAGAGGGATCATGACAGCGCCCTGCTGCAACCCTACCCTGAATTTAATCATAGCACCATCTATCTACTTGGCTTGCCAGCTTAGCCTCCATAAATAATCCTGTGTTAACTTCTGACTATGGTTGTGTGGCTGATTGGAGCCAACAAAGCAAACACTGGAAGTAAGGAGTTTATTGCATTACGTGATGGGAGTTGTAATGAGCACACGAGCTCCCTAGGCTCATATTTCCTACGACGTTCGAAAAACACCTATTTGAACAGACGTCTTCATCTCCGTCACGGACTAAATTAATAAGTGAGAGCTATGAAAGTCATTTGAGTCTTCGTTTGGACTCATTTAAATGGCTCTCACATTTATCGTGTGGAGTAACTTTCTGCCTTAACTATATATTCCGGGGGAAAAAAAATACAAAGACGCCTTTTCTTTTTGACTAATTTGGACGTGTCAAGCTTTGCTTAATTGGACACTGCATTTTATCCTTGCTCATTGATCTAGGCTTATTTTTCATGAAAGCATTTCAATACTCCAAGAAGCCATCATGTATAATTAGGCATGCTGTCCTGCACAGTGTATGCAACTGCAAATTAGCAGGCGATGCTGCCCGGTGTGTAACTTATCTTTTGCCGCGGTAATGATGCACATATGCTGTGATTGCCACTCACCCTTTATCGAGAGAGGGAAAGCTTGGATGGTGGACCTGGATGGGATTTTGGCTGCAAAGGCCTAATGGCACCGTGACAATTCACCGCTTTTCGTAGCTCTTTTGACAGAATAGTAGCAACGTTTCTTTGAAAACGTATCCCTATGTTTTAATGAACCCGCTAAACTGGGGATTGCATAAATAGAAGTCCTCTAGTATGAAACATGATAGGCGATTTATTTAACACTTCTTTTTGTAATATTCACACTTGGTAGCTGCTAAACTATAAATGCATTCAGTTACACGCATTGTATCCTAATTTAATCCGCCATGAGTTGAATACTGATTTGGTAATGAGGTGAGAGGAGTGGGTAGGGAAGGGCATAACGGGCACTTACCCAGGGCTTTATCCTCAAGGGAGGCCTCCTGCTATCTCTGTCCCATCTGTCCATAACTGAGCGGACAGACAGCTGTTTGTTAAATTGTCTTCAATCTGCAGATTCACTGGATCAAAGGAGAACAGGGGTGGGGAACTCCAGGCTTCGAGGGCAACCAACAGATGCAGGATTTGCTTAGTATTGCACAGGTTATAATTGAATCTTACCGGTATCAAGATTATAATTGAATCACCCGCACTGATGATGATACCAACCCTGTGCAATGCCAAGGCTGGTTTCACACTGCAGTTTTTTCCCTGATCAGGTTGCATCCAATTTGTGTGCCAAAACCAGGAGTGTCTCCAAAACTTCGAACAAGTGTCAATCTGTCAATTACAATCTCTGGCAAAAATTATGGAATCCCCGGGCTCGAAGAATGTTCATTCAGTTGTTTAATTTTGTAGAAAAAAAGCAGATCACAGACATGGCACAAAACTAAAGTCATTTCAAATGGCAACTGTATGGCTTTAAGAAACACTAAGGGTGCCGTCACACCTGGCGATGGCACCACTGATGTATTAGGTGACGTAGGGGCGTGGCCTATCCGCGCCGATATAGCCCCTGTGTAGCCTAATGTAAAGGGGTGATGTCGGCGCCTCTGAGTGCTCACCTGGTTTCACATCAGTGATGTGAAACCAGGCGGCCGATCTGGGGCGAGGTGTCCACATCGCCCCATGTAAATGGCTGCCGGCGACCTGACAGGCAATGGGAGCAATAGGCTCCCATTGTACTGCATCGCCGCTGGGGTTTTGAGACACCCCGGCGGCAATGTTGCCTGTCAGCTCGCCAGGGCATCGCTGGAGGTGTCTCCCCGTGTAAACAGGGAGCGGTGATGCTGGCAGGGCGCCAAAAACGTGCGCGCTCCTGCCAGTCGCCACCAACATCTCCGGTGCTGTCGCCAGGTGTGATGGCACCCTAAAAGAAATCTTGAAAAAAAATGTGGTAGCCAGTAACGGTTAGATTTGTGGACCAATCAGGGGAAAAATTATGGAATCACTCAATTCTGAAGAAAAAATTATGGAATCATGATAAACAAACAAACAAAACACTCAAGTACATCACTAGTATTTTGCTGCACCACCTCTGGCTTTTATAACAGCTTGTAGTCTCTGACGTATGGACTTAATAAGTGACAAACAGTACTCATCATCAATCTGGCTTTGATTGCTGTTGCCAGATCAGCTTTGCAGGTTGGAGCCTTGTCATGGACCATTTTCTTCAACTTCCACCAAAGATTTTCAATTGGATTGAGATCCGGACTATTTGCAGGCTATGACACTGACCTTATGTGTCTTCTTTCAATTAATGTTTTCACAGTTTTTGCTCTATGGCAGGATGCATTATCATCTTCATAAATGATTTCATCATCCCCAAACATCCTTTCAATTGATGGGATAAGAAAAGTGTCCAAAATATCAATGTAAACGTGGGCATTTATTGAAGTTGTAATGACAGCCATCTCTCCAGTGCCTTTACCGGACATGCAGCCCCATATTATCAATGACTGTGGAAATTTGCATGTTCTCTTCTGGCAGTCATCTTTATAAATCTCATTGGAACAACACCAAACAAAAGTTCCAGCATCATTACCTTGCTCAATGCAGATTCCCGATTGATCACTGAAATATGACTTTCATCCAGTTATCCACAGTCCATGATTGCTTTTCCTTAGCCCATTGTAACCTTGTTTTTTTCTGTTTAGGTGTTAATGATGGCTTTTATCTAGCTTTTCTGTATGTACAGTTAGGGCCAGAAATATTTGGACAGTGACACAATTTTGGCGAGTTGGGCTCTGCATGCCACCACATTGGATTTGAAATGAAACCTCTACAACAGAATTCAAGTGCAGATTGTAACGTTTAATTTGAAGGGTTGAACAAAAATATCTGATAGAAAATGTAGGAATTGTACACATTTCTTTACAAACACTCCACATTTTAGGAGGTCAAAAGTAATTGGACAAATAAAGATAACCCAAACAAAATATTTTTATTTTCAATATTTTGTTGCGAATCCTTTGGAGGCAATCACTGCCTTAAGTCTGGAACCCATGGACATCACCAAACACTGGGTTTCCTCCTTCTTAATGCTTTGCCAGGCCTTTACAGCCGCAGCCTTCAGGTCTTGCTTGTTTGTGGGTCTTTTCGTCTTAAGTCTGGTTTTCAGCAAGTGAAATGCATGCTCAATTGGGTTAAGATCTGGTGATTGACTTGGCCATTGCAGAATGTTCCACTTTTTTGCACTCATGAACTCCTGGGTAGCTTTGGCTGTATGCTTGGGGTCATTGTCCATCTGTACTATGAAGCGCTGTCCAATCAACTTTGCAGCATTTGGCTGAATCTGGGCTGAAAGTATATCCCGGTACACTTCAGAATTCATCCGGCTACTCTTGTCTGCTGTTATGTCATCAATAAACACAAGTGACCCAGTGCAATTGAAAGCAATGCATACCCATGCCATCACGTTGCCTCCACCATGTTTTACAGAGGATGTGGTGTGCCTTGGATCATGTGCCGTTCCCTTTCTTCTCCAAACTTTTTTCTTCCCATCATTCTGGTACAGGTTGATCTTTGTCTCATCTGTCCATAGAATACTTTTCCAGAACTGAGCTGGCTTCTTGAGGTGTTTTTCAGCAAATTTAACTCTGGCCTGTCTATTTTTGGAATTGATGAATGGTTTGCATCTAGATGTGAACCCTTTGTATTTACTGTCATGGAGTCTTCTCTTTACTGTTGACTTAGAGACAGATACACCTACTTCACTGAGAGTGTTCTGGACTTCAGTTGATGTTGTGAACGGGTTCTTCTTCACCAAATAAAGTATGCGGTGATCATCCATCACTGTTGTCATCCGTGGGCGCCCAGGCCTTTTAGAGTTCCCAAGCTCACCAGTCAATTCCTTTTTTCTCAGAATGTACCCAACTGTTGATTTTGCTACTCCAAGCATGTCTGCTATCTCTCTGATGGATTTTTTCTTTTTTTTCAGCCTCAGGATGTTCTGCTTCACCTCAATTGAGAGTTCCTTTGACCGCATGTTGTCTGGTCACAGCAACAGCTTCCAAATGCAAAACCACACACCTGGAATCCACCCCTGACCTTTTAACTACTTCATTGATTACAGGTTAACGAGGGAGACGCCTTCAGAGTTAATTGCAGCCCTTAGAGTCCATTGTCCAATTACTTTTGGTCCCTTGAAAAAGAGGAGGCTATGCATTACAGAGCTATGATTCCTAAACCCTTTCTCCGATTTGGATGTGGAAACTCTCATATTGCAGCTGGGAGTGTGCACTTTCAGCCCATATTATATATATAATTGTATTTCTGAATATGTTTTTGTAAACAGCTAAAATAACAAAACTTGTGTCACTGTCCAAATATTTCTGGCCCTAACTGTAAATCTCATTCCCTTTAAGCGGTTTCTTACAGTTCGGTCACAGACGTTTCCTCCCATTCATTCCTCATTTGTTTTGTTGTGCATTTCCTGTTCTGGAGACATATTGCTTTAAGTTTGATGTCTTCCTTGGTCTTCCAGTATGTTTTCCTTTAACAACCTTCCCATGTTGTTTGTATTTGGACCAGATTTTAGACACAGCTGACTGTGAATAACCAACATCTTTTGCAACATTGTGTGATGATTTACCCTCTTTTAAGAGTTTGATAATCCTCTCCTTTGTTTCAATTGACATCTCTCGTGTCGGAGCCATGATTCATGTCGGTCCACTTGGTGCAACAGTTCTCCCAGGTGTGATCACTCCTTTTTAGATGCAGACTAACGAGCAGATCTAATTTGATGCAGGTGTTAGTTTTGGGAATGAGAAGGGTGATTCCATAATTTTTTCCTCAGAATTGAGTGATTCCATAATTTTTCCCCCTGCTTGGTCTACAAAAGTAACCGTTACTGGCTACCACATTTTTTTTTCAGGATTTCTTTTAGTGTTTCTTAAAGCCATAAAGTTGCCATTTGAACTGACTTTAGTTTTGTGCCATGTCTATGATTTGCTTTTTTTTCTACAACATTAAACAACTGAATGGACATCCTCCGAGCCAGGGGATTCCAGAATTTTTGCCAGAGGTTGTATACTTTTTCTTCGCAAGTTCCTCTCCTAGTTTTGGCACACAAACCGGATGGAACCTGATCAGGGAAAAAACTGCAGTGTGAAACCAACCTAAGAAAATCTAAATACATGACTTATTGGCGGCCCTCGAGGCCTGGAGTTTCCCACCCCTGCCGTAGGGTGTGGCCTATGAAGCATCGGCGGTGTGGTAGAGGTCAGATACGCACCACTCTCCTCCTACACCTGCCTTGGCACCACAATGCCCGTCTTGTCCAACAGTATAGCAGGAAGAAAAGGGGTTAACAATCCGCACTGCCTATGAAGGAAGGATGAAGCAAAGTGTATAGGTCAGACAGTTCTTTAAAGTCTACACGTCTTGAAGCAATAAATTCTTCTTCAGGACAAAAATGGCTGCAAATGACAAACACAATAACTAATTTGAAAAATAGTGCAAAGGTGTTCTAATGTCATGTGACAAAGCAATTGTCAGGTGGAGTAAAATTATAACAAAGATTGCAAATAATATTTAAAATGTATGAAATGTTTTTATAAGAATTGCAAAAATGCAAAAATAAAAAAAATGAAAACAAAAAACATGTTTATATATATAAAAATTATATAATATATAATTTAATAAATAACTAAATGGTGGCCTGATTCTAACTCATCGGGTATTCTAGAATATGTGGGTGTGCGGCGGTGGCCCCCCTCTGTTCTCACCTGCTCCAGGCTTCTGTCCCGCCGCCTCTAACCCTAGCATGTCTTCTTTCTCCAGCATAGACGTCAGCAATTCCAAGGCCTCGGGGGTGGAGTTAACAGGGGGTGTCATAGTAGGCGTGTCCAAGCGCATAGCCCTGATGATGTGGGCGTGCCCTTGTTCATGACCATTACAACGCCGCCTTTGGTAGCTCCACCCCCACGGCCTTTGAATTTCTGGATTGTAAGCCACTAAAAGAAGAATGAGAATGGCGGGGTGAACGGCAGGGAGATGGAACATGGAGCGGCGGCCGAGAGGGAGCGTGGAGCAGGTGAGCAGCAGGCAGGAGACCGAGCGTAGGGGTCCAGGAGACCGGGCAGACTGGGCCTGTTTCGCTGTAACGGAAATCCCGCGTCGCTGATTGCTCGCGGCTGGCTGGGCGCAACCAATCAGCGATGCGGGTTTTGCGTTAGAGAGACAGTGTTACGTGAGTGCAAGGTGAGTGTGGGGCTAAGTGTGACGTGAGTGCAAGGTGAGTGTGACATGAGTGCAGGACAAATTTTGATGTGAGTGCAGGGTAAGTGTGAGTGGTGGGTGAGTGTAGGGTGTGTGGGTGTAAGTGGTCTGCAGTACCTGGCTCCTGGTGCTGTGTGCGTTTAGCTTAAGGACCTCTGGTGATGTCACAGTCATGTGACCTTGCTCTCGGCCATGATTGTGACATCAGAGGTCCTGTAAGTATAGAGCCCCCGTCACACATAACAACGCACCAGTGATACCGATAACGATACGACCTGGCCGGTATCGCTGGTACGTCATTTTCACATCGCTGTTTATTTCAAATAGCGGGATGGGAAAGCCGTGAGTGAAGTCCGCTTTCCTGCCCGCTATGTGAGTGTAGCGCTGTCGTCTATGCAACGGCAATCCCGCGTAGCTAATGCGTTGCCAGTGCATTTTTTTGTAAAAAAAAATATTTGCCAGTACACATTTCTGATTAATTTCCCCTATGCACAGGGGTGCAGCAAGGCTCTCTGCTGCCTGAGCCTAGGTGAGGACCGGGGTGGGGGGTGCTGTCGGCGGCCGCGGGAAGGGGGTTTGCTGACGGTGGCCACTGGCGGGTGCTGTCATTAGCCGCCGCTGGTGATTTTACCTTATGCAGCCGGCTCACGTCACACAGGAAGTGCATGGTGCAGGCGTCGCCCCCTTCTGCTTTGCCGCTCCCCCTAAAGGCTCATATTGACCATTGGACAGTGCAACTCTGCCTGTGCATGGCACACGTCCCCTATGCATGGCACACGTCCCCTATGCGTGGCACACATCCCCTGTGCATGGCACACATCCCCTATGTGTGGCACACGTCCCCTGTGCGTGGCACACGTCCCGTATGCATGGCACACGTCCCTATGCATGGCACACGTCCCCTATGCAGGGCACACGTCCCCTATGCAGGGTACCCGTCCCCTATGTGTGGCACACGTCCCCTATGCATGGCCACATGTTCCCTATGCAAGGCACACGTCCCCTATGCGTGGCACACGTCCCCTATGCGTGGCACACATCCCCTATGTGTGGCACACGTCCCCTATGCGTGGCACATGTCCCCTGTGCAGGTCACACGTCCCCTGTGCATGGCACACGTCCCCTATGTAGGGCACACGTCCCCTATGCAGGGCACACGTCCCCTATGCAGGGCACACGTCCCCTATGCAGGGCACACGTCCCCTATGCAGGGCACACGTCCCCTATGCAGGGCACACTTTTTCTATGCGTGGCACACGTCCCCTTTATCAGGCACACATCCCCTATGCAGGGCACACGTCCCCTGTGCAGGGCACACATCCCCTGTGCATGGCACAAGTCTCCTATGCAGGGCACACGTCCCCTATGCAGGGCACACGTCCCCTATGCATGGCACACATCCCCTATGCAGGGCACACGTCCCCTATTCGTGGCACACATCACCTATGCAGGGCACACGTCCCCTATGTGCGGCATATGTCCCCTATGCAGGCCACATGTCCCCTATGCAGGACACATGTCCCCTATGCTGGTCAACAACAACATGTCTCTGAAATTCAAAGCTAAAAATGTTGTATTTATTTGCAGCAAATGAGAAATCATCAAAATTGTAAAAAAGAAACATCAGACCTCAAATAATGCAAAGAAAACAAGTTCATATTCATATTCAAACAACAATACTAATGTTTTAACTCAGGAAGAGTTCAGAAATCAATATTTGGTGGAATAACCATGATTTTTAATCACAGCTTTCATGTGTCTTGGCATGCGTTCCACCAGTCTTTCACACTGCTTTTGGGTAACCTTATGCCACTCCTGGCACAAAAATGTAAGCAGTTCTTTGTTTGATGGCTTGTGACTGTCCATCTTCTTGATTACATTCCAGAGGTTTTTAATGGGGTTCAGGTCTGGAGATTGGGTCTTGATGTGGTGCTCCTTCATCCACACATTGATTGACCTAGCTGTGTGGCATGGGGCATTGTCCTGCTGGAAAAAAATGTCCTCAAAGTTGGGGGAAGATTGCCTGAGCAGAAGGAAGCAAGTGTTTTTCAAGGATAACCTTGTATGCGGCTTGATTCATACGTCCTTCGCAAAGATTAACCAGCCCAATTCCAGGCATGCTGAAGCATCCCCAGATCATCACCGATCCTCCACCAAATTTCACAGTGGGTGCAAGTCACTGTGGCTTATACGCCTCTTGACAGCATGCCAAAAAGCATGAAAGCTGCGATTGAAAATCATGGTTATTCCACCAAATATTGATTTCTGAACTCTTCCTGAGTTAAAACATTAGTATTGTTGTTTCTAAATTAATAAGAACTAGTTTTTTTTTTCGTTATTATTTACTTATAAAGAGAAAAATCAGAGAAACTGAACATTTTGCGTGTATGTAATGGCTATTCAGAAGGTTACATTTTTTTTTGCCAGGTTTTATATTTAGTAAGAAAAAAATGAATACAACTCCTATCACAGGAATAAAATCATTTCTTCCACAGCCTTAAACTCTGCGCTGTGTAGAAATGTAGTTTTTAATCAAGATAAATGCCTCGCCGGTGCGCTTCCCTTATCATTGTATACTACAGGGGAGACGTGTTTATGCAGCCGTCGCATCTACTTTACATAAATATTTTTCTGTATGAGTGGACAAATGCCTCATTTATGGATGAAGGTAAAAATATGCAGAATATTTTATTTTCCCAGCAGATATATATGTATTTTTTTTTCACGGCTGTTTAGAAGCATATGGAATGTTTAGAGGCTGCAGCAAGAAAGTTGTCATCCCGAGCCATGAGTTATTCCACGAAACCATTGATTTCATGCAAATCAAAAGATTATTTAGTGTGGTAAGATTTGATCTGTGTCAGCTGAGCGCTTGTTTGCATATCCGTATGACAAGAAGAGAGCGTGTCCCGGAAGCCACAGATATTTAATATTCAAGTCATTGCATTGCAGGTTTGGAATATGCAAAGCTACATAATGATGAGTAAATGATGGCGCTTCTGTATCTTCAAATAAATAAAGGGTATTGGGTTAAGCAAAAGGGTTTGCTTTGGCTGTGACTTGCAGTCGGTCACCATAATTATATGATTTATTGCATTTATAGCTTAACTCCTTTGAATTGTCTTCAAAGGTTGAAGTCGATGGACAGCAATGATCCCTTGGATGCAAGTAAGACAGTGGTGGGTTTCCTGTCCGCTCACTTTCTTGCTATTGTGCATAAATTGGTCCTTGGTAACTTCTAAATACAATCAAACTAAAGGTGCCCATATAGGTGCAATAGCTGATGGGTGCTGGCTGTTTTTCCAAACGAGTGATATATATAATGCGCATTGAGTACATTGAGTAGGGATGTTTTTTAGTGAGGAAGGGGATGAAACAATCACTAGAAGTTTATTTTCCCTGTGATAGGAACCATTTTGTTCGATCTAGGATCCATGGTGAATTCCAGTATTTCTGTCTCATATTATCTGTCCTCTTTGAAATGGAGGACCAGTGTATATTTTAGGATAGGAGACTGTTATCGTCATTGTTTGAAAGAAACCCAAGTTAACATTGAAATGGGAAAGCCTAAGAGGTATACAGACTCTGAGGCAGTGTGCAAATGTTGCTGATGTTCAGCCAATAGGATGTATATATGTTAATGCCAAAAGGAGAAATCTACTGGGCACTAGTGAATCAGCGGGGTAATTGCGTCCCATCTGTGATTGTCCTAGTACAGTCACCCCACAGGTGTTGCACGCCTTTAAGTGTCCATAGTCCATCATTCAAATCAAGAAAAATAGAGGCACTCACCAGGGTTGAATCTTCATATTTTTAATGGTTCCAACTTAATTCATGGATACATCGATGGGGGAGAGGGGGATGTGAGAAGACGGCGGACGACGGCCTGCCGTTTTGCCGTATATTACCGCTTCCTCGGGTCCTTATAGAAGTCCGGTCTATTTAAACCCGGAAGTGATGGCAGATGCCTATAAGGACCCGTGGAAGCGGTAATATATCGCGAAATGGCAGGCCGTCGTCTGCCGTCTCTTGATGTATCCATGAATTAACTTTGGAACCATTAAAAATATGAAGCTTCAACCCTGGTGAGTGCTGCTATTTTTCTTGATTTGAATGATGGTATATATGTTAATGCCTAGAGATGAGCTGAACCACTGATGTTGTTACAATGTATGCCCAAGAAATGCTTCTATAAGTTTAAGATGATGATGTAATAACTATATAGGACTAGACATTGAGACAAAGAGCTGTTTTCATGATTGGCTCAGAGTGGCTCTTATATGTCTCTATCATTTAATTAGGAGCGCACACACAAAGTCTTAAGCGTCACACACTGGTTGGCAACAACACACCTGAGAAGAAATAAACATGTTTAAATTAAATATGTCCAATCCTTTCTTTCTTCTACATACAAAAGAGAGTCAACCCCCTCTGCTGAAATCAAAGGGTTTGTATGATTTTGATCTAATGTGTATTGATATGTGGTCATTCATGTCATAGAAGGGGTGCTTCTGTATCTTCATACATTGTGTGTATTTTTATAAGGCAATTTGTATGTTTCATGAGCAATTTTATTATTGAAAAACACCAGTGTTCTAAGTCATTCCAAATGGTTAAATAACCGAAACCTTAATATTTTAGAAACCCGGTCCAAGCATGGACTGCAGTACACAGGCCAGCTGCAGGTATCCCAAACTGAGCATGACAACCTCATAAAAAATATATTGCATGGGCCCTAATTGCCTCCAAACAGCTCTGTTTCCCCCACCCCTACCATGTACATGCACATTGGGTAGGCATACAGTTGTGGCCAAAAGTATTGACACCCCTGCAATTCTGTCAGATAATACTCAGTTTCTTCCTGAAAATGATTGCAATCACCAATTCTTTGGTATTAATATCTTCATTTAATTTGTCTTCAATGAAAAAACACAAAAAGAATTGTCCTAAAGCCAAATTGGATCTAATTCCACACCAAACATAAAAAAGGGGGTGGACAAAAGTATTGGCACTGTTAGAAAATCATGTGATGCTTCTCTAATTTGTGTAATTAACAGCACCTGTAACTTACCTGTCGCACCTATGAGGTGTTGGCAATAACTAAATCACACTTGCAGCCAGTTGACATGGATTAAAGTTGACTCAACCTCTGTCCTGTGTCCTTGTGTGTACCACATTGAGCATGGAGAAAAGAAAGAAGACCAAAGAACTGTCTGAGGACTTGAGAAAACCAAATTGTGAGGAAGCATGAGCAATCTCAAGGCTACAAGTCCATCTCCAAAGACCTGAATGTTCCTGTGTCTACCGTGCGCAGTGTCATCAAGAAGTTTAAAGCCCATGGCACTGTGGCTAACCTCCCTAGATGTGGACGGAAAAGAAAAATTGACGGGAGATTTCAACGCAAGATTGTGCAGATGGTGGATAAAGAACCTCGACTAACATCCAAACAAGTTCAAGCTGCCCTGCAGTCCGAGGGTACAACAGTGTCAACCCGTACTATCCGTCGGCATCTGAATGAAAAGGGACTGTATGGTAGGAGACCCAGCAAGACCCCACTTCTTACCTGAGACATAAAAAAGCCAGGCTGGAGTTTGCCAAAACTTATCTGAGAAAGCCTAAAACGTTTTGGAAGAATGTTCTCTGGTCAGATGAGACAAAAGTAGAGCTTTTTGGGCAAAGGCATCAACATAGAGTTTACAGGAGAAAAAAAGAGGCATTCAAAGAAAAGAACACGGTCCCTACAGTCAAACATGGCGGAGGTTCCCTGATGTTTTGGGTTGCTTTGCTGCCTCTGGCACTAGACTGCTTGACCGTGTGCATGGCATTATGAAGTCTGAAGACTACCAACAAATTTTGCAGCATAACGTAGGGCCCAGTGTGAGAAAGCTGGGTCTCCCTCAGAGGTCATGGGTCTTCCAGCAGGACAATGACACAAAACACACTTCAAAAAGCACTAGAAAATGGTTTGAGAGAAAGCACTGAAGACGTCTAAGGTGGCCAGCAATGAGTCCAGACCTGAATCCCATAGAACACCTGTGGAGAGATCTAAAAATGGCAGTTTGGAGAAGGCACCCTTCAAATATCAGGGACCTGGAGCAGTTTGCCAAAGAAGAATGGTCTAAAATTCCAGCAGAGCATTGTAAGAAACTCATTGATGGTTACCGGAAGCGTTGATCGCAGTTATTTTGGCTACAGGTTGTGCAACCAAGTATTAGGCTGAGGGTGCCAATACTTTTGTCGGCCCACTTTTGGAGTTTTGTGTGAAATGATCAATGTTTTGCTTTTTGCTTCATTCTCTTTTGTGTTTTTTCATTGAAGACAAATTAAATGAAGATAATAATACCAAAGAATTTGTGATTGCAATCATTTTCAGGAAGAAACTGAGTATTATCTGACAGAATTGCAGGGGTGTCAATACTTTTGGCCACAACTGTATATACTGATGAGCAAAATGGTAGCCATGTTTGGAACTTTTAGACTTTTAAGCTCCGTATCTCACCATTCACTACAGCTTTGAGCGTGAGACTACCTTCATTTTATAGACAATCATCTTGGTCATCTCTTATATAAATTTGACTTGCAACTATTTACCATATGATTAGTTATGCAGATTCATGTCATATTAATGAATTGTTGCTGTTTGAAAAATCTTTTTCTTCTTATATACTACAAATTAAAACTTGTTCTCACATTTCCTAATAGCTCAGTGTGTTATTATGTTGATTTCCAAGAGAAAGGTCACTGGTTGGATTTGAGGAGCAGCCATGAATAAGATTTCACAAGAAAAGAGAAACAGCATCATCCAGATTAATAGCGGTCTCTAGGCCAAGAAAATCGCCAAATTGCATCATGTGAAGCCATGACAAATGGAAGAATAAAAAATGTAGTTCATCTATTCATTCAAAAGCCAAGAGGTGGACGTCTAGGCAACAAAAGTCAACAAGTCGGCTCATCACAATGTCTGTCCGTTCTGGTGTGACCAACAAGGCAGTGAAAGCAGCTCGTATGCTTCGGAATAATGACATCTTTTAAAGGGATCCTGTCATTTCCAGAACTCCTCCTAAGCTACCAAAACCTGTCCCTGCAGCATATTATCACTATTATCACACTTCTTTTGTCTCCTAAAAGCATCCTGTGAAAGTGCATAAAAACCTTTTAATACTTACTCATTAGTGATTATAATTAGCAGGGGCTATATTCTTTAGTCACCAGGGCGGGCTGTTTTGCAGCCTGAATGATCCACCCTCTCTCTGTGCTGCTGTGATGTGGAGCTGAAGGCAGGACTAATGATTTGCATTCTGTGAGTGATAGAGAGGGGGAGGGTAAAGCCTGCACAAGCAGAGCACACAGACAGAGAGAGGGTGGATCCTGGAGCCAGCAAAACAACACGCCCTAAGGGCTAAAGAATAAAGCCCCTGCTAATTGTAATCCCTAATGAGTGAGTATTAAAACATTTTTATGCACTTTCACAGGATGCTTTTAGGAGACAAAAGGAGTGTGAGATTAGTGATGGGATGCTGCAGGGACATGTTTTGGTAGCTTAGGAGGCGTTTTGAAGGTGACAGCATCCCTTTAACACATTACCATTCCAGAATGGTGGCTCGAAAAAAGGTGAAGAAGCCTCAACTTCAATATCCTCATAAGCATCATTTCAAGTTTGCAAAATACTACAAAAAATGGATGGCAGAAGATTGGAAATAGGTGATTTGGGGCAATGAGACAAAATTCAATAGATGGCCCTGGTGGGTACAAATGGGTATTGAAGAAAAAAGAGTAAAATGGGTCAACGGATCGAGAGATTGAAGGAACTGTCAAGTTCGGTTGAGGAAGCCTGATGATATGGGGTTGGGCCAAAGGCGTTGGATACTTGACCTGGTCATTAATGATGATCTCAATTTTGAGCTATGTGCGACAATCCTACAAGACACTTGAGTACTATGGGTATGACAAGTACGACGTAGCGTCCCAGCAGCACAACAACCCACAGCATACATCGAGATTGGCAAAGAAATGGTTCAATGTCAATGAAGTAGAGGTGCTGGATTATCCCCCACAGTCCCCAGACCTCAACCCAATTGCACATTTGTAGGTAAAGTTCAAGAAAAAGCCGTTTACATACCCAAGTGAGTCGACCAGTGTGCACTAACAATGGGAACATATAGAAGAGACCTGGGATCAGATTTTTGGTGAAGACATGCTGGAGTCTGATGGAGAGCTGCCCAGAAGGATTCATGCAGTGATGAAAGCCAATGCTGAATTAAAATACTAAAATAACAATTAAAATGTAGAATTTTTGGAGCAAAACTGTAACAATGCTGTGACCTGATAATAATCTGCATAACTAATCAAATGCTAAATCGTTGAAAGTCAAATATGTATATGAGATAGCCAAGATGATGGTCTATACAATGAAAGTAGCCTCATGCTCAAAGCTGTAGTGGATGGTGAGCTATGGAACCTGAAAGTCAAAGGTTCAAAACATAGTTACCCTTATGCTCGTCAGTGTATTTTCAAAAGGAAGAGCGCAAATCTCATCCACACACCTGATGATTAGATAATCTCCCGTAAAAGCAAACGATGGGACATATTAAAATTCAACATGCCCGATCATAATGCAAAATAATAAAAGCCTCCGTATACTTTTGTTAAAAAGCGGCAAAACGTCTGTTTTTCAGCAGGCCCTCCTATCATCTAATATATACCGGGGCCCCATGATTCTTCTCTGGCAGATTAATTAGAGGCAGATAACGATTAGGAGGTTGGGATTCAATTACCCGATCATTTTGTTCCACAGGAAGATACGTCTGCTGAATCATGCATTTTGTATGAGCTAATAAGATGAGCGGGGGCAAGAAGTTATAACCGCTGTCGGCCCATTTCTGTGACAAATAGTAGTTTGTCACTTTAATTAGTTGCTGTGATAAAGGTCTTTACTATATCTAATATAATAGCTTTGCCCAATGCACAGTAAAGTCACATGTGTCGCCATTCTGCACCTTTGGTGGGGACAGACCTGGACCAGAGAGGTCAATTATGATGTGAACATTATATGGGCCCACTGATTATTTTTTTCATCATTGCACCCCTTTACATAAATAAGAAAAGTGACGGCACTTCCTAACACACAAGTGTGAACAGGTGCATTGTGGACATGAAATATACTATAGCAAATAAAGACAGTTGCGCTGTGGAATGCTAAGGTATGCAAAAAATAAATATAGAAATATAGACATGCATTACTGCTAAGGTAATTTATATTAAAAAAGAATTAGATACTTGGCATATAAAAAGTCCAGTTTTATGTGAGCCCAATAGCCATCGTGGATGCCTATCTCTTCATTGGGTCCCTACCTAAGCTAATGTCTCTCTGGGTTAAAAACCTCCCATTTATAGGGGATAGGAACTTGCTAATAAATAGTTAAAACTGCATTAGCTTAAGTAGGGACCCAGTGAAGAGATCCGCCTTGACGTGGGCTACTGGGCTCACAAAAAACAGGTCTTTTTTATATGCTAATTTTTCTATATGTTTTTCCTTAGCAGTAATGCTTGTCCAGAATTCTATATTTATTATTTGAATACCGTAGCATTTCACAGTGTATCCCTTTACATGTGATCTGATACAGTAGGGAGCACTGGTAACGATGGAGCCTTATTGTCTACTGTGCCGTATAGTGACCCTTTGCTCCTGATCTTGGTTGACTTGATGTCCCATGTGATTTGATAGACCGTAGGGAGCACTGGTAACGATGAAGCCTCATTGTCTGTTGTAGCGCATAGTGGCTCTCTGCCCCTGTTCTTGGTTGACTTCATGTCCCATGTGATCTAATAAGACAGTAGGGAGCACCAGTAATGGTGGAGCCCCATTGTCTACTGTTGTGCCTAATGTTATTCTGCCCTTGTTCTTGGTTAGCTTGATGTTCCATGTGATCTGATACAGTATGGAGCATCAGTAATAGTGGATCCCCATTTTCTACTGTAGTGCATGGTGGCCCTCTGCTCCTGTTCTTGGTTGACTTCATGTCCCATGTGATCTGATAAGACAGTAGGGAGCACTGGTAATGGTGGAGCCCCATTGTCTACTGTTGTGCCTAGTGTTATTCTGCCCTTGTTCTTGGTTGACTTGATGTCCCATTTGATCTGATACAGTAGGGAGCACCAGTAATGGTGGATCCACATTTTCTACTGTAGTGCATGGTGGCCCTCTGCCCCTATTCTTGGTTGACTTCATGTACCATGTGATCTGATAAGACAGTAGGGAGCACCAGTAATGGTGGAGCTCCATTGTCTACTGTTGTGCCTAATGTTATTCTGCCCTTGTTCTTGGTTAGCTTGATGTTCCATGTGATCTGATACAGTATGGAGCATCAGTAATAGTGGATCCCCATTTTCTACTGTAGTGCATGGTGGCCCTCTGCCCCTGTTCTTGGTTGACTTCATGTCCCATGTGATCTGATAAGACAGTAGGGAGCACTGGTAATGGTGGAGCCCCATTGTCTACTGTTGTGCCTAATGTTATTCTGCCCTTGTTCTTGGTTAGCTTGATGTCCCATGTGATCTGATACAGTATGGAGCATCAGTAATAGTGGATCCCCATTTTCTACTGTAGTGCATGGTGGCCCTCTGCCCCTGTTCTTGGTTGACTTCATGTCCCATGTGATCTGATAAGACAGTAGGGAGCACCAGTAATGGTGGAGCCCCATTGTCTACTGTTGTGCCTAGTGTTATTCTGCCCTTGTTCTTGGTTAACTTGATGTCCCATGTGATCTGATACAGTAGGGAGCACCAGTAATGGTGGATCCCCATTGTCTACGGTAGTGCATAGCGTCCCTCTGCTCCTGTTCTTGTTTGACTTCATGTCCTATGTAATTTTTTTTTTCTTTTTGCTTCTTGAAGATGCAAACTATAGAAGACAACCCCTATACATCCATTGATCCCATTGGTACACCCTTGAGATTGTATGGAGCCGTAATGCCATGGTACGCCCTATGAACGACGTGTTTCGCTTTTCCACTCTTTGAGCTCCTATCATTTCTTTCCTCGACTTGCGTTAGTATTTTCTGATCAGCTCTATATTACATATTGAAATTTATTTGCTACATACAAAATCACGATCCATCTCTCTGGTGCCGTTCATGGTTGTTTACCATTGTATTGACTAAGATTGAAAGTCCCCCCCCCCCCCCAGTAAAATCAATGACAAACTATATTTGCTCTCCACAAAAGATGACATTATCTAAAGATAAGTAAATCAAAGCGTAAACACAATAAACCTGTTATCTGGGTACGGAGATAAGATGCAACATTGTGTTTGTCCTTTAATAGCCCTTATCAGGTGCCGTCCTGTTACATCGGGGACAGTCCCCGGAGTTCTTCATTAGGTTAATTGAGAGTACAGTATTTGAACAGCCATTTTGTTCTTCGGTAATGCCGGCTTTTTATTTCTGTCATTGACTGGGTATGTGTGACCAGCCTGGAGTGATAAGACGAGGCAGCTATTTATACAAAGATGCTACTGGGAGTGTGTCTCTGAACCTCTTACTTAATAATTATAGATTAAAAACAAGCCTAGCTTGAGACGGCTGAAAACCCGTAATTAACATTGACACCATGGAGCAATCCACTGTAGGACTCGGCAGCAATAGATAGATTGACAGGTGTGATTAGGGAGATGCCACTAGATGTCAATTACAGGTTGTTGTTTTTTTGCAAAAATAACAAAATAAGCTGTTGTCATAACTCAGTTTTCCTCCAGGCACATTAGAATAAAGTATTAAACTATGCTGTAAAACTTTTTAAACTTGTATAAGAGTATAACCGGTTTTATGATGATTGGGGCCATGTGCACCAGACTGGCTATGGAAGCTTCAATGCCTAAGGCCCTCTTTACACTGCGTTTTTGGGGAGTCTGTGTCTATCCATTTTGAAACGGATAGCATGGGATCCGCTTTGGCCTCCCATGTATCCCTGTGGGCACGGATTGGTCCGATATGGCCATCCGTTTGTGTGATTTTTGTGAGGGATTCGTTTATGTATGCTTTTTCATGTCCCCTGAATCGGACACTGCTTAGATTTTGGGCTGCTTTAAAAAAAAAAAGCGGACACAAACGGATGCGTCACTGTCCACGTCAAATAACATTGGGGTCTATGGAGACGGATCCATGAAAAAAATGGATCTGTAAAATGGGTCTGTTTTGCTGCACTGAGCATGCTCAGAAGCAAGGTACAGCTCCTCCCAGCCCTATCTCTGCTAACTGATGACAGATACGTTAAAACAACAGTCTGTGGACATCAGTTGGCACAGATCAGTGCCTGTCCGTGTGGTCCTTGAAATTCAATGATCCACATGGATGTGCAAAAAACGCAGTCTGAAGGGGGCCTGAGTTGTGCATACCATTCATGTGTGAGGCAGCACTCACTGAATGTATTAGGGACATTTGTTTGGCCACAGATTTGAGGGACTCCGACATGATTTTTATTAAATAAGTCCGGCCAGTTTATCCAAACGGAACATAAACCGCTTACTGTGAACCATGTTGAGCTTTTTTTTCGACATACCAAAGGCAAATGTATTACAAAGTTCAGTTCTCCAGCGGTATGCCCTCACAGTTCACAGAAATATTTCTGACGATACACCCACACGGCTTCCGATACCTCCACTGCAGTGGTAACCCAGCGGAAGTATCGCACTGTCCATTCATAAACCTCGGTCAGTATACGACCCCTTTCTCTGAGGATACCTTTCAGAATTAATGGCTGTCTCCATGCACTGACTCCTGTGAGTCTGGACATCTTGGAAGACTGCCTCTATGGGATCACCAACTAGGTCCCTTAGCGTGCTCCATATACCAGCTTTTGTTGTCAGTACCTGGCTGGACTCAAGCTTCCCAAATCCTCAGTGCCATCACAGACTCTGGTCCCTCCTAGTGCCTTTAGGAAGCCTAGAGACCTTCAAGCACCTTCCAAGCATAGAGACCATGTGACTAACAGTCTTATTAAAATTCAAGACCAACCCATGGGTCGAAAGTCGACATGCGACGACAAGTTGACCCCATCGGGAAAGTCCCTGCCTAAAAACAGTACTAAAACCTTGTCACCTGTCTGTGATGTAGAATGATAATGACAGGATCAAGCAGGACATGTGTCCCAACAGAGCACACCATACCATGGGAAGCTATACATTCAATAATGTCCAGCTCAAAAGTAGACCACACCTATCATTGCATGACTGCATCAAAACATAATGAAGTAAAACCAGGGCTGGAGCTAAAGTGTAACTGTGCAGTGGTGCACATTCACACTGGCCTCATAATGGAAAAAACAACAAGTGACAAGGTATTAGTACTGTTGTTAGAAAGGGACTGTCCCGATGGGGTCACCTTGTTGCTGGTGGGATGGCTTATGCATTTTTATGATAATAATAATAATGTCACCAAGTACCCTGTTTACTTTCTTGCACTTTACAGGTTTACTTTTATTATTTTAGGGTATTTCCTCCCTTGTTTTTTGTTGTTTTTTTCTTTTTATTTCATTGATAGGTTCCCAGAGGTGTAACAGTTAGTCAACAATATAGTAGAGTTCAGTTTGACATAGAGTCCAAAAGTAACTGGCCAGAGGGATAGCAAGTTCATCAAGAGGTTCAGACAGAACAGGAGAGCAGTCTACAATAAGGATATGGATACCAACTACCTGAAAACTCAAAAAATTAAAACCAAAAAAAGTCTTATGGTACCTTTACACACCGCTACCAAGGGTAGCAACAGGTAGGCATCGCACGTGCACACGCGCGTTTTCAACGGTTGCGAACGGTACCTGATGCCGCAAATACACTCCGCCACAAGGTGCTCCACAGAAGGTATTTTCGTTCCTGGAAGTGCCGACGGGTGCCGCAGGTTACCTTCTGTGGAGCACCTTCCCTGATTTACACGCTGCTACCACAAGGGAATATGGGCGTAACGTATTGTACGCCGTAACTACATAGGCGTGACAGAGTTGTGTATTACGCGGCGCTCGTACGGTGATTGGACAATGCAATAACATCATGATTGGCCAGCCAGCGCTAATACATGATGCTATAGCAAATGTGTAGTGACTGGTCATCTCGTTAAATATGCCGCCCTGTACAGGGACAGCCAATGGGTGCACAGTAGTCCCCACCAATGATAGCTGATGGGGCGTGGTATACATGACGCTGTAGCACGCCCCAGGTAACTCAAATACCTTGCCTGTGCCCCGATTACACGCCGCTACCATAGGGTTTATACCTGCTTGTTTTTCAGCACGGCTGAAAGACAGGTATCCACAGAGACAGGAAGGTACAACCTGAATTACACGCCGTCACTTCGTGGTGTTTTGAAGGTACAAGGTACAATTGTCTCTGACACCTGCCGGTTTCTACCTCTCGGTAGCGGCGTGTAAAGGTACCATTAGGGTGCTTTCATATCTGCATTTTTTTGTCTTGCATCGGCGTCAGGCAAAATCCTGATGCATCCTGATCAGTTATGCTTTCCTATATTTTACATGGTGTCTCGTCTGCACCCCCGACCACAGAATGTTGCGATTCGGGGTTGCTTTGAAAAATCATGATACGTCTGGATTTCACTCTGAGCATGCTCAGAACAGCTTCGGTGTGTCTCTCTCCTCCCTCTCTCCTCCCACCCCCTCTGGGCTGACCATGCCTAACATTTCCATAGAAACCCAGCAGACGAAATCACGCTACAGCAGCACGCGTTGCATTCATTTGTCACTGCGTCAGCGGATGGAGATGAAGTCGTTTTCAGCCTGATGCTGCCAAGACGCCGGTATGAAACCAGCCTTACCTGTTCCTTATAGTGCTCCGGATCAAATCCCTGGCTATAATTAAGAGCCAACAGCCTCGAAACGCGTAAAGACCTGACGTGGTAAATAACCCTCATGACTGCTTTTTATTTTTGACAAGATGTTAATATTGTGAATTAAACTTCAGCCTTTTGATAGAGAATGGAGCCCCCCTTTTTATTTGGACTATCTCTGAAAAATCGGGCTGAATTCCAACATCTGGGCTGGTCTATAAGGTCTAGGAGCCGGGTCACCAAAGTAACCAGATGCATAGACGAGCAGAGGAGAGATCGATTTGCATTGGTTAAGTAGGTCCCTCATTGTAGATGGAAGAAGAGTAATGATGATCCCTAAACTTATATTTTTATTTTTTTTTTGCTGCGATATTTTGTGTGATACAAGATTTTATGGTATTGTGTTTGAGTGCAATGAGTCTCAGTAATATTGTACTTGGCCTGATCGTAGGGTGGAGACCTCTCGTTGGCCATACTCATGCCGAACGGGACATAACTAATTCATATTATTAAAGACCCCCTCCAAACTAATTGCTGCATTACACAAGCTTTACTGGCGCCATGTATCAGGAGATAAAAGGAGAAACGCGATTATCATCAGATTGATTGCAGAAGGGGAATAAAACTTTTCTCCTCGCTCGTCATTGCCGCTCGTGTATTGTCTTGAAATTATCTCTGTGGACTCTTGTATTCCACTAGTAATAATAGATGAACAAGCCATACGCCGTTAAGAAAGCAATTAGGCCTTTAAGTAGATGCATTTAGTGACCTTACTTGATTGCGGAGGGTTAGTAAACACATAAAGATGAAAAACCATCACGTGTAGGTAAATGATTAAATCATATTCTAATAATAACGGTATGATAATTATGGAAGTGGAAGTTATCTCCTGCTGGGGATGGATGTAAGCAAGGCCAGAATATATCGCTGCAAGAGAAAACTCTCTACCTTACAGTACCTGCGTTTCAAAGACCAAAAGGTGGCCAATCCTAAAATGATAATTGATTATTAAATATAACTATTTTGAGCAACTGTCACCAGGAGGAGCAATATCAGGAAATGTTGGCTGATGTGGGGATGTGTTAAAATCCATTATCTTTTAACATGGCTGCTCTTTTCCAAAAACAACAGCTCACTCGACTGCCTATTTTTATTGCTGTTGCATTTCAACCCTTTTCACCTAGAGTTTAGCTGCAGTACCAGGTATACCCTTTAAGCAGGTGTGCGCTGCTTTCGGAAGAAAGCAACCATGTTTTTCTAAACTCTTACTATTCCTCAATAATTTGTCAGCAGGTGTTTGCTATGCAATCTGACAGCTACATGACGTAATGGCAGAGACCCTGATTCCAGCAATGTGTTACTTACTTTACTGGGTGCAGCAGTTGTGATAGACTCACAGATCTTGGAATGCTGAGTGTGGTATAACCCCAACCAAACTACTGGTTGGCAGCTTTCTGTCAATATACATTGTACATAGAAAGCTGCTAATCAGTGGTGGGGACGAGGATGGACCAGTAGGCGTTAGACACCTAGTCCTGTAGTGATTAGCTCCTGCTGATAAAACACTGTATTGAAACGGCCACACACAACACAATCTATTAAGTGACAGCCTACATTATGGTGCGCTCAGATTATGTAGCAAACTCTTGCTCACAAATTCCCTTTATACTGACTTGCACTGGAGTACTAGCATTAAACCAGTACTCGGATCCGGCATCCACATTGGTACTTTGTGGCAGCTGGACCAGGGCAGTGTGAAATTCCTTTGCTAGCACTCGAATGCTGAATACCTGAGTGCCTTCAATGTCACGATGTCATGTAAGGCCTAATATCTCGGCTTCCTGTGATGTCATAATGCAACATCATGGTGTCATGGGGACCTTGTAATCACGAGGCACTTGATTGCACCACCCTGATCCGACTGCTACAGAATATGGATGGGAACACCAAACCAAAGCACTTCGAATCTCAGTCTAATGGGACGATGTCAGTAATACTCGTCTTCGGTCTGTTTGCACCTTTTCTGTTTTTTTGATAGGTGCTAGAATGTTCTTTTTTTGGTGCGATCAAATAAGTACTCAAGAAGAGCGTGGCACAAGTAGGGTAACATAGGTGTGAAGGTACCGAGTCCTCAATATTTTTATTGACCGAGTAAGTTTGACTGCCTTGGAGCATTGATGTGGACGCTGAAAAAGAGTCCTTTCAATTTTTTTCCCAACTCTCAAGAGCACGATCGGCCACATTAATAAGAGAAGTTTTCTATCTTTAAATTGTTTAACCTCACTGGTTTACCATTGGTAAAAATAATAAAAGAAGTGCTCATCTTAATACATTTGGACCAGTTGAGTGTGTTCCTTCCGGGCATTGGCAGGACCTGTGAGTAGTAGAAGTACTTACAGCACCTGCGTCCCATGTAACTCTCAGGCTGAGTCCTGTTTGCACTGTACCCACATGTCCTGCCGATGCCCGGGAGGAAGATTTTACCGGGCCTCACCGTGGGATCGCGGGAAGGGTAAGTAATGGAGTGTTTGTGGTGTGAAAACCGCATCAGAGAAACAGAGCACTAATTTATGCTCATTATTTTCTGGATACTCTTTGTGCACAACTAGCGCAGCAGTCAAAAATGCTGACGTCTGCACAGCAGGTTGGAAATCCCTTTCACTTTGACTGATCTATCTTTGGTGCAGTTTAAAAAAAAAACAAAAACGCAGAACCGAAATGGCTCAGAAACGTCCAATGTGAACATAACCCAACAGTCACTACATTAAGTAGGCAAAATGAAATAAATGATTGGTGAATTAAGAAAGGGGAGGAGGAAGACGAGAGAAATAAAAGAAGAGGGAAAAAAAGGAGGAGGGAGTTACATATTGTCTATCTTTTATATTAAAATCGTAACCAATGTTCGGTAGTTATTCAGCACGACCATCCAATGATAAAACATAGAATTTTCTTGGAAAAATTAAAACCTAGAAATGAGAAATGGGATCCATATTAAAAACTGATGCAAGACATGCCCGTCGGGTGTCGGCACCGCTGCTGGACAGAGTTATCCAAATGAAAACAAATGTGGAGTAGTTATTTGGCACGGGCATCCGGTGAGAAAAACATAGAAATTTATTGGAAAAATTAAAACATAGAAACAAATTCCATATTAAGAAATTGACACATTTTGGGCAAGACATGCCCTTAATCATATTCTGATTAAGGGCATACTATGATTAAGGGCATGTTTGCATCGCATGAAATGCGTCAGTTTTTAATATGGATCCTGCATCTATGTTTTAATCTTTCCAATAAAATTCTATGATTTTATCACCATATGGTCATGCCGAATAACTACCCCACATTTGTTTCTATATGGATTGCTGTTTCCACCAGCAGTACCGACGCCCGGTGGTTACAGTTTCCTCCGCTATTTCACACAGCTACGTGGTGGGCAAAATTTTTTCTATTTTATCTTTATATTCATAAACAGAGATGTAACTATAACAGGTGCAGGGGCTGCAATTGCTCCCAAGCCCTGGAGCCTAGGGGCCCGAAAAGTCCCTCTGGCCTCTAGAAAAAGACTTGCTATTAAAGATTTGCAATATTTGTGGGCCCCATTGGAGCTTTTGCATGGGGGCCCATGAGCTTCAAGTTACATCACTGTTCATAAATATTGCAACTTAATGAAGAGGGAATTTTAAGAACCCCAAGAGTTCCCCCTTAGGTCTTCCGAACAAAACCTCTCTGTGTGCCTCAATGGGTCGACCAATATTTTAATGTCATCAGGACCATAATGAAAGGCAGTAAAGCTTTTCCAGTCATTTTTTGCCATATTGTCTTTTTGCTTTTGCTTTCAAAAGTTCAATTCCCAATTAATATTTCATTTGAGATATTACCATTTTTATGGTGGATGTGTTTTTTTTTTTGAGCCACTCATTCAACAAGCTTCTTAATGCTACAACCAAAAAAAACTAGTTTGTTTTCAGACATCTTCTCCGTGTTCCCCTGTCGGTGCTCTTCCGGCAGTCTCAGTTAATTGAAAAGCTTGAGTTGTATTGTTAGTGAAAGATGAATTCCCCAGCATGGCTTCTAATGCCTTCCCAATATTTTCCCAATATGCCATAAGTTTGATAATGGCGTACAACACCTTGGACACGCTGTTCTGATGTAAATTTTAATCCATTGTCACATTCTTCCCTTCTCCTTAAACCACTTTTGTCGTCACTTTTAAAAGAAATGAAGGGAAAAAAAAGTTTCTTTCGATAAAACTTCTACCTTCGTACTTGAGAAAACTGCAGGAAAATAGAAAATAAATTTGTAAAGAAAACAAAACCACATCAAGTGCATAGTATTTTGTCAGGGACATAGGTGAAGCTCTTGATTTTCAATTTTGAAGATATGCTCCACCACTAGTATTGTATAAAATCTAGTTTCAAGATCCCATAACATAATATACATAACATACAAAATATATCACAAAATATTAACTTATACTGACCTCAGAGGCAGGGCCGCAACGTCCATTGGACAGTGTGAGCCCTGCGGATCAAGCAGCAGTCAGGCCGGGGAGCGGTAGTGTAGAAGGGGGCGGCACCAGCATCACACACTGGCTTCCTGTGTGATGGGCACCGCCAGCTTCGGCGGGTAAGAACCACCCGACAGCCCCCCCCCCCCCCTGCTACTCACCTAAGGCTTTAGGGGCGGCGGGGCCGTAACCTGACAGCGCCCCCGCTCCTCACATCGGCTCAGGCTGCAGGAAGGCTTGATGCACCCCTGCTCAGTCGTCAGAGCCACCTCTTCTTTTCCCCGTGGTAATTCTTATCTCCCGGTGTGTTCACTATAGACCAGGACTTCTGGTTGGGACTAGGCCTCTGACGTTACTCTGTGTTGCATACCGTGAGGTCACAGATGTGTGATGCATGGTAAACTCTGAAGCCTGGTTGTGGTTGGAAATCCTTGCCTATAGTGGAGATGTCAGAGATGCAACAGCGGAAAGAGAGGACTTGACGGTGGGTAGGACGGCTCACTGCCCCTTATTTGGTTGTTAAGGTCTCTTTTTTTCTGTCATCATAGCAATAGTCTGTTGACTCTAGACCAGGACTTCTAGTTGGGATTAGGCCTCTGAGGTTACTGTGTGTCACATACCATGATATCACATGTGTGATGCATGGTAAACTCTGAGGCCTGGTTGTGGCCAGAAATCCTTGCTAATAGTTGACAAGTCAAACATGCAACAGCGGAAAGAAGACTCGACAGAGGGTAGCACTGCTTGCTGCCCCTCGTTTGGTTGTTAGTCTTTTTTTTTTTATCTGCAATCATAGCTACAGTCTGTTGGCTTTAGATCAGGACTTCCAGTGGGGACTAGGCCTCTGAGGTTGCTCTGCGTCACATAGCGTGACGTTACAGATGTATGATGCACGATAAATTCTGAGGCCTGGTTGTGGCCAGAAGTCCCTGCTTATAGTTGACAGGTGAAAGATGCGACAGCGGAAAGTAAGACTTGACGGCGGGTACCACTGTTGCTGTCCCTCATTTGTTTGTTAGGGTCTCTTTTTTTTCTGCCATCATAGCTACAATCCGTTGACTCTAGATCAGGACTTCCAGTGGGGACTAGGCCTCTGAGGTTACTCTGCATTGCATTTCGTGATGTCACAGATGTATGACACACGATAAAGTCTGAGGCCTTGTTGTGGCCAGACGTCCCTGCTTATGGTTGACAGGTCAAAGATGCAACAGCGGAAAGTAAGACTTGACGGCGGCGGGTAGCACTGCTTTCTGCCCCTCATTTGGTTGTTAGGGTCTCTTTTTTTTCTGCCATCATAGCTACAGTCTGTTGACCGCAACCAGGCCTCAGAGATCACTGTCCGTTGCGATTTGCATGCTGTTTCATTTTAGGTCATGGACGGAATTCCTAGCCTAGAGTAAACAGGTCAGAGATACGGAAATAGAAAGAAGAGGGCCGGACTACTTTCTGCCAGCCTTTTGGTCATTTTCTTTCCACCACTCACAGAAGCAAAGATTTGATAGAAGCAAGAAAGGTTATTAGAGGATCAATCAGGAGTGTTGGCTTTAAGAGTTACTTAGGAGAGATGTGGCTTGTTGTAACTTTTCACCTCCACTGCTGCAATGATGGTTGGTAGTGTAAGCTAAATATTCGATAAATTGGTTGTCTTGTCTTTGACAAATACAAGAGAAAGAAGAAACTGACTTTTCAAATTTAAGGTGCCTGCCTGTGAGGCCATTACCGAACTCGATAGAAAGTAATAATGAGCAGAGAGTCTATGAAGCAGCTTTACTCTTCATAAGAGCGGCCGAGGACGGCATTACTCACTCTGTCTAATGACAACGTGACCTCGGCACTGGAAGGAGTAATTGGCAGCAAGTACCAGTTTGTTCAATTCTAAGCTTTGTCATTCTCTTATTGGAAATATTAAGCTATGAACAAGGCTTTATTTTTCACATTTTATTCCTATTAATTTAACCAAGGAAAAAAATAAAGGAACAATACTTTCGAATAAAAAATTGCTCTGTGTAAGTTTGTTCTTTAGTATCCATGACTGCAGTATACGTCGGCATCTTAAAAATAATATTGTACATTCGTTTACTGTCATAAAAACGCTATTGTAGTCTATTAAATATCATCGACTCGATTCTAGTCGAATTTTAATTTTCTCTGCAAAATCAAGGAGTCTGAGATCTGATTTGTGTGACTTGCCCAACAAATGCCTATCACAATTTGCCCTGATGAAGTGGCCTATGAGCCATGAAACACGTGTAGGCAAAATAAACAAGTATGATTAACACTGTGTTTATCTTTGTGGTCAGCGCGGCGTCTCATCCCAGCTCTTTTCACCCTTATCTGGATATCACAATTTAACACATTTGAGATTTCATCAATCACAGAGGGCCGACATGACCTCAGACAGAACTCCTCAAAATATCTTGCAGTTATCACGTCGCATGGTCTAGTGCAGCCAATTAGGAAGGGGCTATTGTAGCCTGTAGAAAAGTCAAAGCAGGAATACAGCAGCCCTTGTAGGATGATTTTAAGATAGTGAGAGCACCTCAATGCTCACGGCTCAGCAATAGAAATTGAGAATGAGATCCCTAAAACATTGGATGAATAAGCCAGATTGTAATGTGTTGTATAACTGCAGTACTGAAGACGACAAGGGTAATAAGTCTAGGATTAGGGGCGTAACTACCGGCATAGCAGGCGTAGCGGTCGCTTTGGGGCCCGGCGCTTGTGGGGGGCCCGGACCCAGCGCCGCTACGCTGCTATCCGGTCAGCTACCTTGTGTGGCCGTCAGGTGGGGGACTGAGAAGTTACCTGGGGGGGGGGGCCCGAGCTCCCCGGGGGGCCCTGCTGCCTGCGTCTCCAGCCGCGACCGCGATAGCGCCGAAGGCTGAGGAAGGACTGCTGGAAGAGACACTGTGACTTCCTGCAGCCGCGCAGCAGTGCCCGCCCCATCACGCTCCACCGCCGGGAGGCAGAGCAGGTAATCGTGCGGCCGGCAACCCCCCCACCCCCAGTCCTCACCTAGGGGCCCCTGAGTGAATCTTGCACCGGGGCCCGAAGACAGTAGTTACGCCACTGTCTAGGATTAATACAGACATTCAACTGATAGAGTAGGTGCCAGCAGCAGTGATCAGTCATATGGAATAAGTAGCATCTGTTCTACTGTATATAAATTACACATTTTTTTTAAAGCACTAAAAAGCAGTAGCAAGACAGCCCAACACTTTTTACAGAAAGGAAAAGCAAGCCATGGCCATGAATGTGGGAGAGATTGCTGCAGCAGAAGCACCACAACCACCACCCATCCGGTCACTAGCTCTACCAAACATAGGCCTCAATTGGTCCAGTGCATTATGGGGAGAAAGTACTGGAAGTTGTAATGGAATATGTGGTACATCACTCTGAATAGTTGAAGTCTTTGGGTCATAGTCTTACTGTATCTTAAATGAATAACTCTGGTCTATAATTCCTGAATTATGGTTGAGGTTTCTTACGAATGATCATGATATTTGATTTCAGGGTTATAATCCAAGTTCTCAAAAAATAATTTTGGTCTCTGATTTCTGTCATTTTCCAAGTTTTTCCAAAGAGTTGCAGTGTTTCTCTCACAGTCTATGTTTTCATGAATAGACAGAACATATGATGTCTTGTTCATGGTCCAAGTTGTGTAGAATACTCACAGTCAAAGTCCTAGCAATCGATATCATTCTTTTATAACTGAGTCACAATCTAGGTTCTCAGAATAGCTGCAGTCTCCAATCCCTGGATCCAAGTTCTTCTAATAAACTGCCTTATTTGCGTCATTCCCCAAGGTGTTTTGAAGTACTACAATATCTGGGTCATGCTCCAAGTTCTTAAGAAGAGATCTGGCCCAACTTCTTAAAAGTGGCTCAATTCTTTGGGCTACAGTCCTACTTTTAATGAGTATCTGCCATATTTGGTCATGTCTAAACTCTAACAGCTGAAATCTCTAATCTTTGACATGGTCTACGTTTTCATAAAATTTTGTAATCTTTGAGTCATAGTCCTATAGCTGCAATATCTGATTTCTAGGTTGTCGTCCAAGGTCTAAAAAAAAAAAACCCTGCAATCTTTGGATACTGACCCGACCTAAGTTCTAACGGTTAATAACAATCTCCTGTCTCGGGTCATTATACAAGTTCATACGAGTAGTTTCAATCTCTGTTCTCTGTGTGATATCTTGGTCCAAGGTTTCAAAAATAGCTACAATCTTTAATCTCTTGTGATGGCCCAAATTACCGTATTCTGATAAATTGCAATATGTATGTCATTGTTCATTGTGTCATGAAAATCTCAAATCTCGTTTTTACGAGTTACTGCAATGTCTTATGTCTAGGTCATTGTTCTAATTAGTAGCTGCATTTCCTGTTCTATGGGTACTAGAGGAAGAAAAATAAGAGCTGAAATAGGGTTGTATCTGTGGTATAGTAAACCAGATATAGTGAAATATTGAGTCACAACCACTATCAAAGCTTACAGCAGCTGTAGCAGTCCCCAAGAATAAAATTTATAACCAACAGTGAAGGAAGGAGTAAAGACCTCGCTGCTGGAATCGAAGAGACATCAAACTTTGGAGGACATCAATCATAAGATTATGGCTGTGGGGTATTAGTCAACGTGTTTCAGGGCTCCAGGGCCCCTTCCTCAATAATGTTGGTTTGTCCTGAGGAAGGGGCCCTGGAGCGTAAACGCTTGACTAATACACCACAGCCATAACTTAAAGTTGGTTTGTCCTGAGAAGGGACTGAGCCCTGAACGCTTTGACTAATAATAATAATAATTTATTCATTTATATAGCTCTATTAATTCCATAGCACTTTACATACATGGGTAATGCTGTCTCTCTTGGAGCTCACAATCTAAACCTCCTATCAGTATGTCTTCACAATGTTGGAGGAAACCGGAGTGCCCGGAGGAAACCCACACAAACACGGGGAGAACATACAAACTCCTTGCAGATGTTGTCCTAATACACCACAGCCATAACCTGAATGTTGGTTTGTCCTGAGGAAGGGGACCTGGAGCCCAGAAATGTGTTGACTAATACACCACAGCCATAACCTGAATGTTGGTTTGTCCTGAGGAAGGGGACCTGGAGCCCAGAAACGTGTTGACTAATACACCACAGCCATAACCTGAATGTTCCTTTGTCCTGAGGAAGGGGCCTGGAGCCCAGAAACGTGTTGACTAATACACCACAGCCATAACCTGAATGTTCCTTTGTCCTGAGGAAGGGGGCCTGGAGCCCAGAAACGTGTTGACTAATAAACCACAGCCATAATCTTGTGATTGATGTCCTCCGAAGTTTGATGGTTTTTCGATTCCAGCAAGCGCGGTCATTAACCCCTTTCTTCTGTCTTTGCGTGAATGTCCAATTTCTTCTGAATAGTTGCTATATTTGGGTCATTGCCCAAGGTCTTGTGCATAGTTTCAGTATATGGATCATTATCTAATCTATTAAAATAGACTCTATTTTCCCAATTCATCAAAGCTATTCCGCTAGATATCTGTCATAAAAGTTTTGAAAAGTTGCACAATTTTGCAACTTTTGGTGGCATTTTCTCACCAGTTTCTCCCAACTCTGACAAGAGCTATGGCGTTCTTTACACCAGTATTCTGAATCCAGTATATACTGGAGTGAGATTTCTGGCATAAGGCATGAATCATGAGCATCTGTCTCCTGTACAATCCCTCAAGGCTGACCTTGATGAATTGGAATCTATGTCTTATTTATGGCTCACAGTGCCGCTTTTTGGAAGAAGCTGAGATCTTTGAGTCACAGTCCTAGCTCTCATGAAAATCTGCAATTTTTGATTTCTAGAATATGAGTTAAATGGGTTATCTGAGACTTTTGTCCATGTGTAGACTAAGCACTTAATTGGTAGGTATAAGCATAGCACAAAGGTCCTACTCACCAGTCTGCTCTTCTCTCCAAATGGGGCTCGGATCTTGTCCCCTCCTTGGCCCATTAAATCTCGTAAAATAAAGAGTTGGGATCTGGTGCAAAAAATCAGAGATTTTTTTCAAATAAAAATATTGCATATCAAGAATTTACAATTAATCCGTGATTAGTTCAACAGCAATGTGTCTCGCATGCAGCCGCACTCTTAATCATGATTCTCCTACTTCCTGTTATGGCACGTTGACAGAGCAGTTCCTTCTCTTTCTCTCTCCTCTGTCAACAGTGCTCCATTGCCAATGTCATTTTGATGGACAGCCAACTCCCCGTTGTGTTAGGTTGAGCAGGCTGTCAGTCAACGTGATGTCAACAATTACGCCCTATCGACAAAGCAGAGCAGAAGAGAAGGAACTGCTCTGTCTACACGACGTCAAAGGAAGCTGGAGAATAGTCATGAGTAGCATTCTGTGACCGTCCTCAACTGAGAGAGATCATTGCATGGCAAAACAGGCAGGTTGTATGCCGCTACCTGCACACAAGTGTCCCAGATAACCCCATTAAATTCTTACAAATAACTGTGATCTTTGGATTATACTTCAAGCTCTCCAATAGATCTATGATTTTGATTTCCAAAATTATTTCTGTTACCGATAGTTATTCCATTATATCAATATGTGTTTCTTGGGTATGCATTGTGTTGGTTCTTCGAAATAAGAATAGGTTGGCTAATTGAAAATTGATTTTTCTGAAAAATGTATAATACCAAAATTTTTTATTTTTTAAAAATATTTTCCTATTGAGTGGAATAGACATGTTTGACCACTTGGTTAGTTTTGGGCAATTTTGATTTGTAAATGATGGAAGACCATTACTACAAATTTGTGGTCCCTTCTGCTGTTACTATTTCTGCTTTATGTGAATCTATCATGGTTTGAAGGTCGTTCCTTTTAACTGGAAATGTCCAGCCAGAAGAAAATATGCCATAGATGTGCCAAATCATCTTTAATTAAGTCTGGTATCTGGCAGATGGTGTCGCAGTTCTTTGATTGTGCTTAGTAGCTTAATATACCGGAAATACTATGTTACCTTAGGCCTTCCTAATTGAATTATTCCACGGCCCGAGTTATTAAAGGGTTTAGTTAAGTGATTTTTCGAAACCTGAGCAATTAAAATTTTCTAACTAAACGTGATGATAATCATTATAGTGTATAATTATCCTCATTATATTTATGTGGCGTACATAATGCACTTCGTAAAGAAAAAAATTGCCTTGTCTCTTCCATCAACAGAACAGGATCTCAGCACCAATGCAAATCATATGGACATACTGTGTAAATGAGATAAAACGGCCGTGCTTAGGTTAAGGGTAGACTGCCATACTTATGCCCAGGAAACGCGTCAAGAGCATACCTTTGTATTTCCATACACTGTATGTGCATTTAAGATTACTGATCCAGGAGCAGTCAGAAATACCAGTTCCCATCTATCCTCTTTTCTGTGACTGTCTTTGACTTTCTATCTTAGGGATGATCGAATATTTTGACATCCAGGAAATTAGATGTCTAACTAATCGATTCACTATGAATTGAGAGTACTTCATTTCCTACACATATTCTGAAAAAATGTGTATTTGTGATTGAAACACAGCAGCACTATAACCACAATGATGAAACAAGCAGTAGCTGCCAGCTATGTGATAGTCCCTGGCCCCACCTCACAGACAGTGACTCTCCTGCCTCACAGTCAGAGGCTCTTCTGCCTCACAGACACAGTGACTCTCCTGCCTCACAGACACAGTGACTCTCCTGCCTCACAGACACAGTGACTCTCCTGCCTCACAGACACAGTGACTCTCCTGCCTCACAGACACAGTGACTCTCCTGCCTCACAGACACACTGACTCTCCTGCCTCACAGATACAGTGACTCTCCTGCCTCACAGACACAGTGACTCTCCTGCCTCACACACACAGTGACTCTCCTGCCTCACAGACACAGTGACTCTCCTGCCTCACAGACACAGTGACTCTCGACACAGTGACTCTCCTTCCTCAAAGACACAGTGACTCTCCTGCCTCACAGATACAGTGACTCTCCTGCCTGTAAGACACAGTGACTCTCCTGCCTCCCAGACACAGTGACACTCCTGCCTCTCAGACAGTGACTCTCCTGCCTCTCAGACAGTGACTCTCCTGCCTCACAGACACAGTGACTCTCCTGCCTCACAGACACAGTGACTCTCCTGCCTGTAAGACACAGTGACTCTCCTGCCTCCCAGACACAGTGACTCTCCTGCCTCCCAGACACAGTGACTCTCCTGCCTCACAGACACAAAGACTCTCCTGCTTGTAAGACACAGTGACTCTCCTGCCTCTCAGACAGTGACTCTCCTGCCTCTCAGACAGTGACTCTCCTGCCTCACAGACACAGTGACTCTCCTGCCTCACAGACACAGTGACTCTCCTGCCTCACAGACACAGTGACTCTCCTGCCTCACAGACACAGTGACTCTCCTGCCTCTAGGACACAGTGACTCTCCTGCCTCTAGGACACAGTGACTCTCCTGCCTCTAGGACACAGTGACTCTCCTGCCTGTAAGATACAGTGACTTTCCTGCCTCCCAGACACAGTGACTCTCCTGCCTCTCAGACAGTGACTCTCCTGCCTCTCAGACAGTGACTCTCCTGCCTCTCAGACAGTGACTCTCCTGCCTCACAGACACAGAGACTCTCCTGCCTCACAGACACAGTGACTCTCCTGACTCACAGGCACAGTGTCTTTCCTGCCTCACAGACACAGTGTCTCTCCTGCCTCACAGACACAGTGACTCTCCTGACTCACATACTTAGTGACGCTCCTGCGTCACAGACACAGTGACTCTCCTGCCTCATAGACACAGTGACTCTCCTGCCTCTAAGACACAGTGACTCTCCTGCCTCACAGACACAGTGACTCTCCTGCCTCTATGACACAGTGACTCTCCTGCCTCTAGGACACAGTGACTCTCCTGCCTCACAGACACAGTGACTCTCGGGCCTGTAAGATACAGTGACTTTCCTGCCTCCCAGACACAGTGACTCTCCTGCCTCTCAGACAGTGACTCTCCTGCCTCTCAGACAGTGACTCTCCTGCCTCTCAGACAGTGACTCTCTTGCCTCACAGACACAGAGACTCTCCTGCCTCACAGACACAGTGACTCTCCTGACTCGCAGGAACAGTGTCTCTCCTGCCTCACAGACACAGTGACTCTCCTGACTCACAGGCACAGTGTCTTTCCTGCCTCACAGACACAGTGTCTCTCCTGCCTCACAGACACAGTGACTCTCCTGACTCACATACTTAGTGACGCTCCTGCGTCACAGACACAGTGACTCTCCTGCCTCACAGACACTGTGGCTCTCCTGTCCCACAGACAGTGACTCTCCTGCCTCACAGACACTGACTCTCTTGACTCATAGACAGTGACTCTCATATCTCCCGTTCCCGATCAGTTAAATCAATATTATTCTCTTTTCCTCACCATCCTTTGACTATCAAGATTCACCCCAAAATTGCTGCTGCATTTCTTACCTCTGCTTTCAAATAGTCAATCAGGAGGGATTACCATAACCTATCTTAGGGGGAAGCTCACCTGGAAAAGCCAAGGTCCTGAGTTCCTTTTCTGGCTGAAAAATATATATTAGAATCTGAGAGTCCTCAGTGGTTGATACCTTTTAATGGCTAACTGAAAAGATGGTAAAAAATAGCGAGCTTTTGAAACTCTATGGCCATAGAGTCTTGAAAGCTTGCTATTTTTTACCATCTTTTCAGTTAGCGATTAAAAGGTATCAACCACTGAGGACTCTCAGATTCTAATATATATTTTTCTATCTACTTGCTAACATAGTACAAAATTTTTTACCTTTTCTTGCTTATGCAATCTTTTGCAATGTGTAAAATGATGGCCATTTTAGGCGATTTGCAGAAGGAGAATTATTATTTTTTATTATAGCGCCAATTATTCCATGGCGCTTTACATGTGAAAAGAGCATTGCATATTGTTCAAATTTAGCAAATTTCGAAAATATTGAGATGAATTTATTAAGCTCTTTTCTAATCAATATCGATCTATGCAGCAATTTATCAGCTAATCTATTATTTATTTGTCTGTCTATTGATGTGTCTATAATTGATATACCTGTCTATCTAACTACTTCTTTAGCTCAGTCTGTCTATCCATTGATCGTTGTGTCTGCCGGTCAATCTCTTAATCCTTTGGAAATAAGCAAGTTGATTCACGCTGCTCTGGTCCAGCTATAGAACGGGTCCTTTTTAGCAGACTGTTGTCGCAACTCAGCATGTGACATATGACTTTTTGTGTGTGGTCCTGATTAAACTATAGAGACCACTTATGTACATATGTATGTAGAAAACTACCCTGGCACAATCATGTATCAGAACCAGCTCTCTCCTTATCTCAATGTCTAGTGTTTACTACATCATAGTCTACGTTATATAGGCATTTCTTGGACATACATTGTAACATCCTAATTGGCTCAGTTTATCTCTTAAATAGTGCTGGGATTAACATATATATATATATATATATATATATATCTTATTGGCTAAATGTTAGTATTCCATACACCCTTCTGGATATGTCTGATAGTTCTTAAGTTTCACATTCCTCTTCTTCTTACTTTTGTACTTCTTTAAACAAAGAAACCACATAGGCTTCTTAACTAAAATAAACCACTTTCTCCACTTCAAAGAGGACCAAATATTTTTGAGACAGAAAGACAGACCCTCTCAAACTAGATAAAATAGATTCTGCTCTTGCACAGCCGATCTTCAATTCTGTACATGGTATCCTCAGCTCTTCATCCTGGACCCTGTGACACACACTTAAGTCCTGTGAAGTATGGTCATGATGTCAAGAGACCTAAAGATGCGGGGCTGAGGATGCCGAGTGATGCAGAAGTCGAGTGATTTTTATGCAGTGTTGTTGCCTGTGACCCTAAAACATGGAGGCAGCAATATAAAAATGCAGATAAATGACGACTTCATCTCTTTTTCACGTTGAGATTTTATATTCTTTGATCTTTCTTCTGCTGAATGCATATCAATATAATAAAAGCCGTGCCCGATGTCTATACATCATTACTACTTGTGCCGTCATTGAACCATTCTGTGCAGCTTTGAACTTTTAAAGTTCGGCATCCTAAGTACTGTGTTTTGCAATAAATGTTCGCGTGACTATTAGCGCAGCTGGCGAGGTATTTTCATCCTACTGATAGAAGTAAATTACTGCTCAACAAATATTTTCTTGCTTACGTCTCCCTTTCCCCCCTTAATTTGGATGAAATAGTCGCAGAGTGCTTTTTCTGTTCCAATTTGCAAATGCTTTTAAGTCGACCATATTTTCCATCCATTAAAAGCTTTGTGAAGTTATCAGTGCCGCACGCCGCTGTGCACTAACCGGGTCTCTGTGTTTTCTGCCCACAGCTTTACAGCAAGCTGAAGTGTGATGATTCTGCGCTCCTGGAGCACGTCGAGCAGATCCTGGGCGACCTCGGGGGAGAGGAGGCGCCTGGAGACTCGGATGCTGAAGACGCTCCCCTGGAGAATATCGGGGAGGATTTTGTGCAAAGCAGTGAGGATGAAGCCATGGAAGCCTGACATCAATATCTTTTATACAGCTGGAAAACCATCTTGTAAAAAAAGAAAGTTTATGACCCAATAAAAAGTGTGTTTTTATGTTTTCTCTAAAATGAGTGTGACATATTATTAATACTTTCCAGATCAAATCAAATTTATTATGCATTTTAGTGATGAGTGAGCACCATGCTCAACTGCTCGGTACTCGAAAAGTGCAGGTCGGAACCTTGGACAAGCTTAATTTGTATAATGGAAGTTAATGGGAAGCTTATTCATTTTTCCAGAAGAGTCTCCGCGAAAAATGATTGAGTTTTTCATTGACCTCTATTATACTCTTCCAAGCATCCAACTGCACGTTTCGAGAACCCAAGCATTGTAGCGCTTGCTCATCACTAATGAATTTCCCTTAAATTTGCAATTCTAGCAAATCCAAACTTTTTAGGATTAACACATTATACTCACCGATAGGATAGAAGTCCCAGAAATTTCGAGCTCCCCCCTGAAGTCCCGAAAGAGGGTCAAATAACCCTTAGTCCAAACTGAATAGAATTAACTAGAAACTAAATGGCTAACTCAATGGAAAACAACAACCTTCTGTGGTGCGACAGTAATGGCCTTAATTACAGAACTAAAGACGGTGATTAGAGGATGTTAGCTAAAATCCTTCAGGTCATTCGACCCGTCTCTGGGTTCCGAAGGAAGAAATGTTAAATGACCCCTCTCTGGGACTTCTAGTGTCAATGAATTCAACATTTACTTTGGGACCTGGAGAGACCTCAGAGCCTCATAATACGATTTTATTCGGACTGAATTTCGATTCGACTTCACCTGCCTGAAGCTAATTTTGGAAGATTCGCTCTTCTATTCTTGCCAAAATTCTTGGCATTGATTGGTGTCTTTTCTGATTTCTACTATGAAGCTTCAGCACATTGTAGCAAATGCTCAACTGTGAGAAGCCATATGTTCTGTGTGCACCATCATCGTGGCTTCCAATTCTATAGGATCCATCATCAGCCCAACTTTTTTTTTCCAATTGGAACAATTCAAAACTAGCAGAATAGAAACAATGAGAAGTGACCAGAGCCTTAGATGTGTCCTGGATTTTAGCCTGTAGGTGTGAAAAAGAGTTTAATTTACTGTCAGAAAGAAAATCCAATCCGTGATCACCGATTCCAGTCGATCTGAATGCAAATGGAAAAGGACCACGTGCTTGTAACAAGTTGCTGATTTATTGGTTAAAAATATTAAAACCACTATATGGTACAAGGTATATGGATGATCTAGTAGAACGCGTTTCAGCATTAAAACGCCTTCATCAGGTGCATAATTATTATTAAAAATCTTTGTCTGCAAGAAGAGATCTTAAAAATGCTCCGAAATTGAAAGATTTAAGAAGCTGCATCACATTTGCTAATCTCTACTTTTTATTATCATGGCTTTAAAAAAAATCACAATTCTTTCTTAAAGGGAATCTGGAAACAGGTTTTTGCTATGGAAGCTAAGGATGGCATGCTGTAAGGGTTAAAAAAAAAAAAAAAAAAAAAATCAGCTTTTCCTCTCTTATCAGGCTGTTTGCTGTTGGTTACTTAAACAAGGTTTTATCACCGTGTGATTAACATTACAGGACTACTGTCACGCACTTAGTTGGCGTTGACATTGCTGGATGCTGCTGTGTATGTGTTTATCTTTAAGAGCTGCATGGTTGATAGTTGTGAAGTTCCTGGCCTATTGTGTTGTGCTCGTTCGGCTGCTGGTTGAGGGGTTAATGTGTGACGCACCTGGGCTCCCCTCCCTCTGGCCTTTAAGTAGCCTCTCCTTCCACCAGGTGGTGCTGCTGATAGAGTTTGACTCTATGCCTGGAAGCCGTGCTGTGCTGACCTGTGTTTGTGTTGCAGAAGTCCTTTCCTTTGGAGTTGCTGTATCCCAGTTCTGTAGAGGGAGGTGAGGGGGAATAGCGCAGGGCTGGTGGAGGAGTTTTAGGGAAGGCTGGAAGCCCGAACCTTCTCACCTTCACAGATACCTTCGGGATCAGGGCCATTCAGGGTTCCTAGACCTACGGTCAGACTAGTCTTCCCTGGTCACCCTACCCATAACTGCCTCATCAGCATTCTCACTACACCGTGACAACAGTGTCATGTACAAGGCAAGCCGACACACCCCCTGCAGTGATTGACACTTCACAGTGAATGTACAATATTTATAGAGCTTGGTGTGGGTGTGGGCAGTCCTCCAGCTCTACTGTGTTCCTAAAACTAAATGCTTTTGAATATGTCAGAACAGCTGCAGCCACTAATCTACCTGATACATCGCTGGATTCTTTGTCCGAATATCATGCTGCTCTCAGATGAGGTAACAAAAACCTGCTAATAAATTCCCTATAATATTCTTTATTATGTGCCGAGGTTAGTTTTTATGATACACAGCTCCAATAAATACAGTAGTATAAATATAAATGTAAAACTTGTTGCTACCACTAGTGGTGATGACGCCTGTATATGTGATACCTTTTTTAAGGGGTTTTCTGGACTTTTCTTCACTCTTTAGACTCTCCCCAGTGGTGGCAGCAAGTCACCCACTTGTAACCTTATGCAGCGGATTTGGATCTCTTGTAGTAAACTGAAGTTCTGACCACTGTAATATATGTTAGCAAAAATATTCAGTGCAAACTGTTTAAAAGTTAAAAAAAAGGTTTTGTTAGTTGTAGCAACCAATAAGGTGCAAATGTTTTTGGAAGCGGCTCTAGTAAAACTAGAAAATCTGCACTGTGATTGGTTGCAGCCTTGTAAGTGAGTCTCCCCTTTCTGTATGGTACAGATCTGCACCTATTTTCAAGACTTCTCTGTCTTAGGCCATAGTCCCACTAGCGTGAGACATGCGAGAGACTCGCCGAGTCTCGTATTGACATCACCCTGGCACGGCCGCCCACTCCCTGGACAGGAGGGTGCAGCTCCCTAGAAATACATGCAGCTGCACACTCCTGTCCGGAGAGCAGGTGGCTAGGCCTGGGTGATGGGTTGCGAGACTCCCCTGGCCTTAAATGAATCATGTCCCAGGTTTTAGTCCCCAAACTAACGTCCTTGCAATGTTGATGACGTCATTGTATCTCTTGTTTTATAAAACCTATCTGCAAGTTTTTATACAAATAAGCCGTGAGTGCAGGAGGCTTGGCCTCTTTCCATTCTTGCTGGCCTCCTATAAGTCACTGACTGGTCTCTTTTCTATGACCTGCTCCCCCCCCCTGGGATTTTGCATAAGCACAGTAAGATCCTGAGAGGCTGCATGAACTGGACCACCTATCTGCACATGTGGTGCTCCCTGATAATGTTGGCACCTGTGCAAAATCTTGGGCGGGAAAACAACTCACAAAGAAGAGTGACCTTCAAGTCATTGCCAGGAAGTGGGCAGCACGTGGGGAATGGGAGTGAGAGGATGTAAGGGCGGGGTTCACCATTGCAAGGACTTTACATAGATGAGGTTCGTTTGGGGTCTAAAAACCTGATGACAGATTCCCTTTCAGGATAAGACTGATCACGGGGTTTAATTACAATTGATTCTGCTTTCAAGTTCCTTGCATTATTATACCTAAGTTGTGCGTCATGTTGTTAAAATAAATTTGTTCTACTTTATGCACTTCATTAGCGACATAACTTTTTTGCTAAAAACTTGTGGGATTTTGAGAAAACTAAAGTATTTAATTGCAAAATATATGGGACAAACCATGGAAGCCCCTATATGATGGCAGTAGCGTAGTATGGTGGCACTATAGCACTTCCCCTACAGGCATAACATGCTGCACATACATCCTTGAGCGCCAGCCAAGCTATTGCCATGTTTAGTCAATAGATGTAGCTTGGAGAATATTAGTTTGGCCCTCGCTGCATCAGTAGACCTCTTTTTTGACTAGTGAGTATTTTCTGCTTTGTTACACATCGTGCAGCATCTCTGTGGTACACCACCAAGACGATGCCGCCTTCTCTGACATTCGTCAATCCTGTGCAGCTATTAGTTCAAGTTTCACCTTCCATACTTCTTGATCTGCCAGCATCCCCTCCCATCAGTCTGCTGATTAGCCTGAAAGCTTTCTTTCAGTATTTTTTCCCCAAATTTGAAAACAAAATACACAATCAGATAAAATTAAGCAGAAAGCTTTCCTTGATACCAGTATTGTGTTAATGGGGTGATCTGAACAAGGGGCAACTTCTGCGAATTGCTGCAGAGCAGGAAGTCAGCGAGGCTCTGCTTCAGCCAATCGCTGCAGAGCAATGAAGTCACAGGATGCAACTTTAGTCAATCATTGATGCAGAGTGAGAAGTCAGCAAGATGCAACTTCAGCCAATTGCTGCAGAGCAGGGAGTCAGGGGGCACAACGCCAGCCAATTGCTGCAGAGAAGGAAGTCAGTGAGGTGCAGCTCCAGCCAATCGATGCAGAGTAGGAACTCAGCAAGCTGCAGGTTCAGCCATTTGTTGTAGAGCATGACGTCAGCGAGGTGCACCTTCTGCCAATCAATGCAGAGTAGGAAGTCAGCAAAATGTAGCTTCAGCCAATCGATGCAGAGTAGTAAGTCAGCGAGGGGCAGCTTCAGCCAATCGATGCAGAATAGGAATTCAGTGATGTGCAGCTTCAGCCAATTGATGCAGAGTAGTAAGTCAGCAAGGTGCAGCTTCAGCCAATTGATGCAGAGTAGTAAGTCAGCAAGGTGCAGCTTCAGCCAATTGATGCAGAGTAGTAAGTCAGCGAGGCGCAGCTTCAGCCAATTAATGCAGAATAGGAGGTTAGTGAGGCGCAGCTTCAGCAAATCACTGCAAAAAAGTTAATTATATTAAAGAAAGTGGTGTTGTGTTTGCAGCTCTTGAAGTGCAGAAACCACAACATGCCACTGTTGGTATTTTAGCAAATCTTATCCTCGTTCTGCAGAATTTTAATATGAAGAAATTAGCCTTTTAAAGTTCACAACATGTCAATTTCTTTTTCATATTTTCACCACCAATTTTACTCCTTTCAATATAAAAAGTTTAAAACCCAGCATGAATTCTGCCATAAATCTGCGGCATAATCCCTATGTTGAGCGTGCAGATTTTGGTGGAGATTTTCAGAACCATGCCCAGATCTTCTGATCTTATACCAACCCTCTGTGCCGCACATCTTCAATCCATAGCGGTGCCACACGTTACAATTCAGTTTCGGAATATCGGAGCCTTTGATTAATAAAATAAAATCCATGCAGGTTTACATTGTTTCTGATTTAATACAAACTTAAAAAGAGCAAAGTCCAAAGTCGCCAAATGTCTCGGATTTGAATTGAATATTAAAAACATGTTTCCTATTTTGCATCAAAGATTTAATGAAGGAGTAGGCATCGTCAGCTCCTTGTAATATTGATAATAGATCCTTTCACTAAATATGTGGATATTTCAAACTATTGGACTCCCACGCGGTGTAAAGAGCATCTGTTTCTGGCATCAAAGTGTAGGCAGGAATCTAGCGCGGCTCGCCTGCTCTACATCACTTCATTAATTCAATCAACTGTTGCCTGATGTTGCTGCTTTCCTGCTAACTCTCAGGCTGTATAATACTGATTCTCCCTTGCTTTACCCATTGGTTCGGTGTTTGGCCAAATTTGCCTGTTTCTCCAAGAACAAAAAGTAATATCAGGTGAAGTCATTGTCGCCCTCTCCTCCTCTTTGGTCAGACCTCATCTGGATACTGCGTCCAGTTCTGGGCTCCACATTTTAAATAAGACAACAACCAACTGGAGCAAGTTCAGAGAAGTGCGACCAGTATGGTGACCGGTCTGCAAACTATGTCCTATGAGGAACAATTGCAGGTTTTGGGAATGTCTAGCTTACAAAAAAGGGAAGACTTAATAGCTGCCTACAAATATCTCAATGGCTGTCACACTGTAGAGGGATCAGCCTTATTGTCATTTGCTCATGGAAACATTCTATGTGTGTTGATCTCCTGTAAAAACGGCAATGTTGAAGTCAACAATGCCAACACATAGTAGTGTAGTCTGCACCTTCATGTTGCATTTTGCACACCCTGCAGATGCAGAGTAATGAAGCCTCCACATCATCTACTCAGGGTACCTATCTGAGAAGCTACACTTCCATGTGGTGCTACATGTTTGTTTGGTGTTCGGATGCAGTATGTGTGTATCATAATTACTCACCACACAGCCTCCTAATCCGTGCCCAGAGATTGGCAATGCACCCTGGGCATTTGTATTTCAAATCCGCCACCTTCTTCTGGATCTGCTGGGTGCTGCGGTCCACACCCAGTCTGCTCAGCAGGGCCCTCTTCACTTTGCGCAGGATGGCCTGCTTGTGGAGACGTGGGTGCTGGTGACAATGGTGGCACCAATAATCCCGCCTGTCCAAAATGTCTATAAGAATGACCAGCTCTGGGCTCACCCCATGCAGCAGCTCTCTGTCCTGACGCCATCGCTACCTCTGCAGGGGAAGGGAAAGAACCTGGAAGGCAGGGTCCAAAGTCCAAAACGACATTACGTCATAGCGCACACTGGTTACGCCAAGGAGACTTGAGGGCCCAGAGTGGTGAGCCTTTCAGGGACGCCGTGGTGTCACCAAAGTCAATCAAGAATGAACCGCAGGGTGATGGACGTGCGTCGCAAATGGAATAGGAATTGTCTAATTAAACATATCTTTCTGTGTATGAATTCATACACCAATCGTCATTATCGGGGAATATTCATTTAGTCAGGACATGCCAACATCATACACGCAGTATCATTCTGATAGTCCATGACGCTCGTACTTTGCCTTTCCAGACACTTGTGAGACAGAAGAAGATGAGTCTGGTAAAGAACGCACAGATCATCAAATATGGCGCCTTTGCCACGGACAGCAAATGGCAACGCAGGAGAAGCCACCAATCGCTGCAGACGGGATGCGGAAAACAGCACGCTCAGGCACGCCTACGGGATTGATTACAAAATGTCTGGGCTCGCTTTCTACATCGCTATCGCCCTGTCACATGCCACAATGCGCTCAAATCGCCTGGTGGATATCGCCCGATTTCTCTGCAGTGTCGGGCAATCAGGCGACGCTCCACCGGCGATATCTCGCCCTAGGATCGCCCAGTCACACCCCACTACGCACAGGCGATGTGGTTTCCACATTGCTGGAGATATGGCGGCGTGTGACGGTACCTTAAGACTTTGCTTTCCCACTAACACTTTCACCATGCTTACGTATGCCCTAACAGTAATTGCTCCACTAATCCTTTCCCTATTTCACTACCCCCAAACTCCATCACTCCCAACACAAATATTCATCTCCCCATCGCTCTTACCTCCCCACCTGAGCTCCTCTGCTGACCTGCTTCTCAACCTCACACCCCTCCTGCACAAACACAAAACAAACCGGCCGCCCTCATTCTCTCACCTGCTTGCCCTCTCTTTGCTGCTGCTGTCCTTGCTCTCTCTTTGCTGCTGCTGTCCTTGCTCTCTCTTTGCTGCTGCTATCCACTGGAGACATATCTCCCAATCCAGGACCTCCACAGCTAACTTTCCCACTATTCCTCCCTCCTATCACCACACACCTGCAGCAAACTACCGCAATCTCCTAACTATAAAACCTATTTCAGTGACCCCCTCTCCACCGCCCCCTCTCTTTGGAGCTCTCTAGAAAGCCCGCTCCATTTGTAATAAACTCCACTTCCTTCCCGACCTCTTTACCTCTTGCGGACTCTCCTTCCTGGGCCTCACAGAAACATGGCTGACACACTCCGACACGGCCTCCCCTGCTACGCTGTGTTACGGTAGACTTCACTTCTCCCACACACCCCACACTGGCAGTAAACATGGTGGAGGAGTGGGTCTTCTCCTTTCTAGCAACTGCACCTTCAACCCAATTCCTCCTCCTCCCTCCCTCATCCTCTTATCTTTTGAAGCGCACTCTGTCCATATCTACTTTCCTTCCAACCTCCAAGTGGCCATCATTTATCGACCCCCCCCGGGCCCGACCACTGCCTTCTTTGACCAATTCTCCATCTGGCTCCTATACTTTATATCTGCTGACATTCCCACCATCATAATGGGCAACTTCAACATCCCCATTGACACCCACCAGTCAACAGCCTCCAAACTCCTGTCACTTGCTTCATCCTTTGGCCTCTCTCAATGGTCCTCCACAGCCACCCACACAGACGGACATACACTAGACCTCATCTTTACCCACCTCTGCTCCCTAACTAAACCCACAACCTCCCCTCTCCTCCTCTCTGACCAACATCTACTTACTTTCTCATCCACATCACTACAGCAAGTGATTGGCTGCATCGGTCACATAGGAGAAAGCAGACACCGGGAAAGACAGTTTAGGAAAGTGTGAATTATTGGACTATTTACACAATTCTGTGTTGTGTCCGGACAAGCCCTTTGGTAATGAAGATGGACCAACAAATTGATTGCTGGGGTCTGACCTCAGAGAGCCCCACGGGGGAGTGTTGGCTTTATTACAGGACCATGGGTCTGGCCTTGGAATGGTCACTTTACCCCCTGGATCCTACATTCATGGCAAACTTTAAAGTGGCCATCTTGCCTTAGTAACATCCACACATCCGACATCTTCTTACCCAGTGACGCTTTCACGATGGCTTTAATCCCGGCATAAACCAGCGATCCCTTGTTGTTTGTAGCTTTCTGGTCTATGTCCTCTGCGTATTGCTTCATAAGTATATAGGTGTATAGGAGAACAGCACAGCATCATGTATATGAATAAAACATGTCCGTAGTGGTGACACTTTATTTCTCCTACAAGCTGAGCCTTTTTGTCGTGTTTTCGGAACAGAAACTGAGTGAAAACAGAACTTTTGAAGTTTGGAGGAGAATTTGGAGAGTTTCCACTCCGTTTCTGCTCGAAAAATTCATTCATTAGGCTGAAGGCACGCTGTGCGAGGGACTCGCGTGAGTGCAATGCGAGGGAAACTTGCATTACACTCGGACCAGTGTCGCCCTATCAGGCAGGGCACACTGGTGCGAGTCCCCCGCACTCAACTCACATTGCAAGTCAGAAGCGAGTGCAGTTGCAGCATGCTGTGACGGTACGCGATTCTAACGTGCGAGAGAGCAATGAAAGTCTATGGGGGCGAGAAAATCTCTCCCCCATACAGCACACGGTGCGAAATTCACACGAGTGCTGTCAAAATCGCTTCAAACTTGGCAGCTGTTAAAGCAGGTGAGCTAGAAATTACCGCATTACCTGTACAGTAATCAATAATGTTCCAGCCCTGTGACAGCAGCACTGAAACATTGTTTAATAAACTCAGTTAGTAATCAAAATAATAAAGTTCTATATGTTATTAATCATTTTAACCCCCTCTGCAGGCTCTGGGCTATATGTCAGCACAGAGCCTGCAGATGCGGCTGTTACAAGCCGGTGTCAGAAGGGTTAAATTGCTGTGTGTGTGCTGCCATCATGTATACACAGAGTATATAGACTGTTTATACATGGTGACAACACACCATGGCAGTGCAGGGGTTAAATCCCTTATTTTTCTGCTCCCTGCAATTGTCGGGTGATTTTACATTACTGTGAAGCTGCTGTTCTTCTGCACTGAGCTGTCCGAGGTCCTGACGCTCTACCGTGATGTTACTGTAATGTCACGGTGGAGCTTCTGCACTAGGGACAGTGGCTGTCATGGTACGCCAATTGCGTACGCAAACAGCGTACCATGACAGCCACTGTCCCTAGTGCAGAAGCTCCACTGTGATATTACTGTAATGTACTGTACGCTGTAATATCACGGTGGAGCGTCAGGACCTCGGACAGCTCAGTCCAGAAGAATCGCAGCTTCACAGTAATGTAAAATCACCCAACAATTGCCAGGAGCAGAAAAATAAGGGATTTAACCCCTGCACTGCCATGGTGTGTTGTCACCATGTATACACAGAGTTTATACACTCTGTGTATACATGATGGCAGCACACCCAGAGCAAGTTAACCCTTCTGACACCGGCTTGTAATAGCCGCATCTGTGGCTCTGTGCCGACATGAAGCGCAGAGTCTGCAGAGGGGGTTAAAATGATTAATAACATACAGAACTTTATTATTTTGATTACTAACTTAGTTTATTAAACAATAATGTTTCAGTGCTGCTGTCACAGGGCCGGAACATTATTGATTACTGTACAGGGAAAGCGGTAAATTCAAACTCGCCGGCTTTGACAGGACCTTCCTTCAGGACCATAGACAGCATCACAATCACACACACTCACACTCACATCCATACAGGCAGGCACACTCACCACACTCGCACCACACACACCCAAAAACACACATATCACTCACATCACTGTAGTGCATCAAACACGCTCCGTGCCTTCAGCCTTAAAACAGTTTCTGCTTGAAAATCTCAGGGTTTTTGACCTCACATTGCCTTACAGTGCTAGAGTTGGAGTATAAGGATGTGCCCACTTAGCAGTTTATTTTTGCACCAAAAAATGCATATCCTGGCTGGAATAACCAAGCATTATTTGCTTTTTGATGAGTTTTTATGTGCATTTTTTCCCATGTGTTTCTCCGACACAGTCTGAGAAAAACACAGTGAAAAACCACAAACAATCAGCATGTTGCTTTTTTCTGCACCAAAATCTGCAGGTGAAATAACTGGAAGGTGTGCACAGCACTTCAGAAACCCCATACACTTCGCTAGGTTGAGTTTTCCCTTGCAGACAACTGCAAGTAAAAAAAATGCATAAAATAACACTAGGTGTGGACATAGTCTAAAGGTACCGTCACACGGGGCGACGGTTGCGGCGATGTTGCCGGCGATGCGCGGGAGAGCACATCCCTGGCAACATCACACGGAGCACCTTACCGGCGATGTCGCCGGCTAGTTGCCGCGGCTATCGCTCGCTGGGTTGCCCAGCAACCCAGCGAGCGGCACCTCGCAATGTTGGATATAGGCGGTGTCACCCGCAACATTGCAGGTTGCCGCGTTACACAGGGCGATCAGACATGATCGCCTCAGTAACATCACCAGGTTTCCCAACATGTTGGGAAACCTGGCGATGTTGCTCAGGCGATTTATCGCCTGATTATCGTCCTGTCACACGCGGCAATTCACCGGCGATGTCGCCACAATTAGGCCACGCCCCTGTGTTCCCGGCAACATCGCCGGCGATGTCGCCCCGTGTGACGGTACCTTAATAGTGTCTAATTCATCTGCAGTTTTCTGTTGCATTAACGAGGACCTGTCAGCCCCTTGGTGCTTTCCAAAGTGAAAGCACCCCTGAATGCGGCGTGTCTGCTGCATTCAGGGAATGGTTCCCCCCTGTAAGTTGTACAAAACACTTTAGAAAGTGTACAGTTAACGAGTCCGTCTCTGTGCCACCTCCTGCCCCCTCTGTGCCACCTCCTGCCGGTGACATCAGCGCCGGAGTCCGCCCTGCTCCAATGACGTCACTGACAGGAGGCGTTTCAGCTGGTGGGACCCGCTTCCGCCCATTGCTCGCTCTGCGTGACTTCAGACGCAGAGGAGCATTGAGCGACCGAGGAGGGGAGACACATAAAGGAGGCGGCACAGAGGGGGCTGGAGGTGGCACAGAGAAGGCTGGAGGCGGAGAGGACACTAGGGAGCAGCGAGGACTCATTACTGAGTAAGTCCCTCCAGACTCGTTAACTGTACACTTTCTAAAGTGTTTTGTACAATTTACAGTGGGGCTAGAGACATGGGGGACCCCTTCCCTAAATGCAGCAGACACGCACCAGGGGGGTGACAGGTCCTCTTTTAAGGGGAAATCCATTTATTTTCACTTTTACATTGGGAGGCGAGTGAGGTCAGTGACGTCAGAGCTATAGATATCTGCTGACCGGTGTGTGCCTGACTGGCAGATATCGCGCAACTGCCTTACTCAGAATAGGACAGTGCACAATACCTGAGGCTCCCGCACTCGAGCCGGCAGCCATCTATAGATGTGACATCACTGGCCCTGCTCTCCTCTCCTTGAGGAAGAGGTTGACCTCGGATCAACCCTTTAACCCCTTCATGGCCAAGAAAGGTATGTCCTTAGTCGTGTCCCTCCCTTGATGCGAGCTCACGCGCTAAACTTGCATACTTCCCTACACATATCGTCTGATCTGATCAGCCAACATGTGCAGCTAGGGCTGGGCGATTAATCGAATTAATTCGATTAATTCGCCCCCCTGCTGTGGCCACGATTTGGTTTTAGTCCAAATCGTCAAATTCGATCAAAAATGGCGGCCGGACCGCTGTTTAGAGCGCGTGAGGGTGCTCCGGTGCAGCCATCCTCAGTGTAGGATGACGTTCCTCCTCACACCAGGTGCTGGCCATACTCCGGTGTCGGTGCGGCCTCCCGCTGTCTTGTGTGAGGGCCCCGGCAGCGCTCCTCTGCTCTGTGTCACCCGGCACCAGCTCATGTCTGCGGGCCCTTTAAGAGCGTTGCGTAGCAACGCGTGTATTTCCCGGCCTGCGCCGCTCCGGGCCGGAGGCTGACACTTCCTGATGGCGGAGGACAGACCCGGCACCGCCACAAAACAGGCCGAGGAGCGGGGCTTCCCCGGGCACAGGCCGGATCCAGGAGGAAAGATGGTGGGTGCACCGTGCAACTCTGTGTGCGGCCAGGGGCCCCGGCGGTGCGTCCCCTGTGTGTGTGGCCCCGGCGGTGCTTCCCCTGTGTGTGTGTGTGGCCCTCTGGTGTGTGTGTGTGTGTGGCCCTCTGGTGTGTGTGTGTGTGTGGCCCTCTGGTGTGTGTGTGTGTGGCCCTCTGGTGTGTGTGTGTGTGGCCCTCTGGTGTGTGTGTGGCCCTCTGGTGTGTGTGTGTGTGTGGCCCTCTGGTGTGTGTGTGTGTGTGTGTGTGTGTGTGTGTGTGTGGCCCTCTGGCGTGTGTGTGGCCCTCTGGCGTGTGTGGCCCTCTGGTGTGTGTGGCCCTCTGGTGTGTGTGTGTGTGTGGCCCTCTGGTGTGTGTGTGGCCCTCTGGTCTGTGTGTGGCCCTCTGGTGTGTGTGTGGCCCTCTGGTGTGTGTGTGGCCCTCTGGTGTGTGTGTGTGTGTGTGTGGCCCTCTGGTGTGTGTGTGTGTGTGTGTGTGTGGCCCTCTGTGTGTGTGTGTGTGTGTGTGTGTGGCCCTCTGGTGTGTGTGTGTGTGTGGCCCTCTGGTGTGTGTGTGTGTGTGTGTGGCCCTCTGGTGTGTGTGTGTGGCCCTCTGGTGTGTGTGTGTGTGTGTGTGGCCCTCTGGTGTGTGTGTGTGTGTGTGTGGCCCTCTGGTGTGTGTGTGTGTGTGGCCCTCTGGTGTGTGTGTGTGGCCCTCTGGTGTGTGTGTGTGGCCCTCTGGTGTGTGTGTGTGGCCCTCTGGTGGTGTGTGTGTGTGTGTGGCCCTCTGGTGTGTGTGTGTGTGTGTGGCCCTCTGGTGTGTGTGTGTGTGTGGCCCTCTGGTGTGTGTGTGTGGCCCTCTGGTGTGTGGCCCCGGCAGTGCTTCCCCTGTGTGTGTGTGGCCCTCTGGTGTGTGTGTGGCCCTCTGGTGTGTGTGTGGCCCTCTGGTGTGTGTGTGGCCCTCTGGTGTGTGGCCCCGGCAGTGCTTCCCCTGTGTGTGGCCCTCTGGTGTGTGGCCCCGGCAGTGCTTCCCCTGTGTGTGTGTGGCCCTCTGGTGTGTGGCCCCGGCAGTGCTTCCCCTGTGTGTGTGTGGCCCTCTGGTGTGTGGCCCCCTGGTGTGTGGCCCCGGCGGCGCTTCCCCATGTGTGTGGCTCTCTATTGTGGCTCCGGTGATGCTTCCCTGTGGGTGTTGCTGGAATGACTACCCTTGTGTGTGGCGGAGGACTGGGCAAGACCCCCAGAGGAGCTATGGGACTATGGGGGAGGAGGGAGGGGGTTTTGTGCAACTTGGGGTCACACATACCCCCTCTCCCCAAAAAAAAATCCAATCTGGTCCCTGCTGCACATATTTCACCCCCTGACCTGTCACTGTCCGGTCTGTACCGTCGTGTCACCACCTGTTTTTGCATCTCGATGTGACGATTTTATCACTTTTCAACTTCTTCATTTTATTTTATTCCCCAAATCTCTGCGATTCTATTTATTTAATCCCTTTTTGCTGTAAATCTTCTCATATTCTGTTAGTTCGGTCGTGTGTCCCGTGTGCTTCATATGGTGACCTGACTGGTTCTGGCCGGCAAGAACCAGACACAAGGACCCATTTAGATCAAACGGTTCGTGCCAAAAATATTCTGCACATGGGTGCCATACTGTATAATTGTGTGTAATGTGTATATACCGAGCTCTGCTAACCCTCTGCTATATACTAAATACCTGCTGTGTTCTATATCCCATCCCCCTCCCCTCCCTATATATTATATACCTGTGACACATGTCACGCATGACACAGACGCATGTCCTATATCCCTTCATATATTCTATACCTGTGTGTCCTATATCCCTCCTCCCTATATATTGTATATCTGTATCCATATCCCATCCTCCTCCCTATATATTCTATACCTGGGGACCGGGTCCTATATTCCATCCTCCTCTCTATATATATTCTATACTATACCTGGGTCCTATATCTCTCCCCCTCCTTACAGATTATATAATACCTGGGTGACTGGTCCTATATCCCCTCCCTCCTTATATATTCTATACCTGCTGGGTCCTATATCCCCTCGCCTTCCTTATATATTCTATAATATACACCTGTGTTCTATATCCCTCCCCCTCCTTACAGATTATATACCTGTGTCCTATATCGCCTCATATATTCTATACCTGGGTCCTATATCGCCTCCCCTTCCTTATATATTCTATACCTGGGTCCTATATCCCCTCCCCCTCATAGATTATATACCTGGGGAACCTGCTCCGTTCAGTTTTTTCTCTTTATTCATCAAAGAAAAGCAAAAAAAAAAAAAAAAAAAAAAATAGAAAAAAAAATCGAGATTTAAATCGAAAATCGTCCATAGGTTAAAATAAAATCGAGATTTTGATTTTTCCCAAAATCGCCCAGCCCTATGTGCAGCTAACAGTTCCTGGTGGGTCCGAGATCGTGCTTTCAGAGTTTGACACCGCGTGTCATATAGGGGGTCATATCCCAATCATTACTCGCTACGTCACTATGTCACCCAAGTGTGACACCAGAAAGAGGTAAGAGGCATTGAGTGAACATGCCCTGTGTGAGATACACCAGCAGCCAAACTGACGGTCACCCAAAAGATCCCCAAAATGGATCTCGCTAGTACCCGCTTGACCACTTTTAGAAGGATTTAGTGCAAGGTGTACCAGAAAGACTTGAGCTGAGGGTCTTCATTTCCCGCCAGCAGATGGTTCCTCCAGACCTGCTCTGTGTCCAGGCCGTAGCGAGATAAAGCCCTGAGCCTCATCTTGGTGGCGATGTCCCTCTCTAGAGCCGTCCCTGCCTTCCTCCGTACATTCATACAGCTGTCGGCTGCACACCCACATCAGCGACGTGGTGGGACTCCAGGCCAGAGAAATGCACTCGAATACTGTGAAATCGGACAAGGTCCTGCTGGGGATAACCACCACCATCCGATTCTGGCTTGTGGGATGCCAGGCAAGGAGGCAATGTAATTCTCACAGGGCTGGACGCTCCTCTCGATGATGGTGGGCTCCGTTTCATCCCTGATGGGAGTCAGCGTGTGCTGCATATCGTGCAGTCTGATTAGGTTACTGTCCCTGGTTAAGGTGGCGAGTAACCCTGTCCACGTCGGGCACCATGCCACCTTGCTCCGTCGCTTTGGCTGCTCAGTTAGGGTTAGGACTGGCTTTTCAAATTTTCTAAGGTCCCAGATGGCCACCTGACCTTCAAAAAAAGAGGCCACCCTGTCGTGGAAGTGCGGGTCCACGGTCACTCCTTGCACCGCTTTGGTGTTGACAAATAATTTCTGGTTGGTGTTTCACAGGTCGAATATGGCGAGGTTACGGTGCATCCCGGCTAGGAGCAACTTCTGGTCCCTGAGCAGCCAGCAGAGGGACAGACAGGCGTCGTTCTGGCCCAGTTCATACAGGGGCTTCGTCACCACCACACAGGTCTCGTTGTCGCCGGTGGAGAGGCGAACCTTCTCCATGGGAACAGTGATGTCGGGGGTATACTTGCTGCTGCTATCCCAGATCAATACGGAGAAGTCAGCCCTGTGCTTGTCCAAGCCGGCCGCCAGCCAGTTACTGTCCAGGGGATTCCATGTCAGGGTGTTGCACTGTCTGGCGTGTTTAGGGACAAACTCCTTGCCGATCAGATCTCGGCACTTAGACTTGTGGTCCTGGCCCAAGCTGGTGAGCACAACCCTGCCGTTAGCCTGGCCAACAGCCAATAGGCACTCCGGGTCGTATTTTGGATACCAAACGACACATTTCATATAGGGAGTATTTGAGTTTATGGCCAGGAGCGCGGCGGTGGTCTCCTCCGAGAGTCGTAATGATCCAGCCTTCAGCTCAGAGTTGGCATTGGCCCTGGACTCGATGTGATAGAGGATGAGCTCTGAGTCGCACACCACAAACCGGTCCACATGGTGAGGGGCCACATGTTGAGGGGCCCACAGGATGTCGGGCTTAGACCCGCTCATTCTTCACAGCTTAACCAACACTAAATAGAAAACAAGAAATAAGTAATACTACACTGCTGCTTCAGTGTCTGCAAGGAAACTGCTTACATTATAAGGAATGGATGAGAAATTCAGCACCAGCGGAATAGTGAGTGCAGCTCTGGAGTATAATACAGGAGGTAACTCAGGGTCAGTAATGTAATGTATGTATACAGTGAGTGCACCAGCAGAATAGTGAGTGCAGCTCTGGAGTATAATACAGGAGGTAACTCAGGATCAGTAATGTAATGTATGTACACAGTGAGTGCAGCTCTGGAGTATAATACAGGAGGTAACTCAGGATCAGTAATGTAATGTATGTATACAGTGAGTGCAGCTCTGGAGTATAATACAGGAGGTAACTCAGGATCAGTAATGTAATGTATGTATACAGTGACTGCAACCAGCGAATAGTGAGTGCGAGCTCTGGAGTATAATACAGGAGGTAACTCAGGATCAGTAATGTAATGTATGTACACAGTGAGTGCAGCTCTGAAGTATAATACAGGAGGTGACTCAGGGTCAGTAATGTAATGTATGTATACAGTGAGTGCAGCTCTGGAGTATAATACAGGAGGTGACTCAGGGTCAGTAATGTAATGTATGAACACTGAGTGCAGCTCTGGAGTATAATACAGGAGGTAACTCAGGGTCAGTGATGTAATGTATGTACACAGTGACTGCACCAGCAGAATAGTGAGTGCAGCTCTGGATTGTAATACAGGAGGTAACTCAGGGTCAGTAATGTAATGTATGTATACAGTGAGTGCAGCTGTGGAGTATAATACAGGAGGTGACTCAGGGTCAGTAATGTAATGTATTTACACAGTGACTGCACCAGCAGAATAGTGAGTGCAGCTCTGGAGTATAATACAGGAGGTAACTCAGGATCAGTAATGTGATGAATGTACACAGTGACTGCACCAGCAGAATAGTGAGTGCAGCTCTGGAGTATAATACAGGGGGTAACTCAGGGTCAGTAATGTAATGTCTGTATACAGTGAGTGCAGCTCTGGAGTATAATACAGGAGGTGACTCAGGGTCAGTAATGTAATGTATGTATACAGTGACTGCACCAGCAGAATAGTGAGTGCAGCTCTGGAGTATAATACAGGAGGTGACTCAGGGTCAGTAATGTAATGTATGAACACAGTGAGTGCAGCTCTGGAGTATAATACAGGAGGTAACTCAGGGTCAGTGATGTAATGTATGTACACAGTGACTGCACCAGCAGAATAGTGAGTGCAGCTCTGGATTGTAATACAGGAGGTAACTCAGGGTCAGTAATGTAATGTATGTATACAGTGAGTGCAGCTGTGGAGTATAATACAGGAGGTGACTCAGGGTCAGTAATGTAATGTATTTACACAGTGACTGCACCAGCAGAATAGTGAGTGCAGCTCTGGAGTATAATACAGGAGGTAACTCAGGATCAGTAATGTGATGAATGTACACAGTGACTGCACCAGCAGAATAGTGAGTGCAGCTCTGGAGTATAATACAGGGGGTAACTCAGGGTCAGTAATGTAATGTCTGTATACAGTGAGTGCAGCTCTGGAGTATAATACAGGAGGTGACTCAGGGTCAGTAATGTAATGTATGTATACAGTGACTGCACCAGCAGAATAGTGAGTGCAGCTCTGGAATATAATATAGGAGGTGACTCAGGGTCAGTAATGTAATGTATGTACACAGTGACTGCACCAGCAGAATAGTGAGTGCAGCTCTGGGGTATAATACAGGAGGCGACTCAGGATCAGTAATATAATGTATGTACACAGTGAGTGCAGCTCTGGAGTATAATACAGGAGGTAACTCAGGATCAGTAATGTAATGTATGTATACAGTGACTGCACCAGCAGAATAGCGAGTGCAGCTCTGGAGTATAATACAGGAGGTAACTCAGGATCAGTAATGTAATGTATGTATACAGTGACTGCACCAGCAGAATAGCGAGTGCAGCTCTGGAGTATAATACAGGAGGTAACTAAGGATCAGTAATGTAATGTATGTACACAGTGACTGCACCAGCAGAATAGTGAGTGCAGATCTGGAGTATAATACAGGAGGTAACTAAGGATCAGTAATGTAATGTATGTACACAGTGACTGCACCAGCAGAATAGTGAGTGCAGCTCTGGAGTATAATACAGGAGGTGAACTAGGGTCAGTAATGTAATGTATGTACACAGTGACTGCACCAGCAGAATAGTGAGTGCAGCTCTGGGTATAATACAGGAGGTGACTCAGGGTCAGTGATGTAATGTATGTACACAGTGACTGCACCAGCAGAATAGTGAGTGCAGCTCTGGAGTATAATACAGGAGGTGACTCAGGGTCAGTGATGTAATGTATGTATACAGTGAGTGCAGCTCTGGAGTATATACTGCCTGTACACATCTCTGGTTCCCTGTATACTGTGTCTCAGGTGGTGTGTGCACTGTGAGGTGACCTCCTCCATCTTTCCCTGATATATGACTGTGTGCAGACATTGGAGCAGACATGTACAGAGCACACGACCCTGCACATGTGACACAGCCATTCTGGAGCTCCTGTAGAACTACAACTCCCATCATGCAGTGCGGCCGCACTCCCAGGTGATGGCGGCTCTCACCTTCCTCTGTTCTGGTCACAGCCGCCCCCGGAGCTGCAGACTCGTCTCACTGTCAGGGTCCCGGATACACTGAGAGGCGCCCGGCGAGTGACCCAGATACGGTGGACGTATGACGTCATCACGGTCGCTCCCGGGCTTCCGTTTGGAGGCGTGGCTATGCAAATTAACAACTATAAGGACTTATAATTTTGTCTTTTATCCCGGTATAACCCGCTCTCCTGATATCCAGATCACCGCTCATTATCACTCCGTGCGGATTTGACAAGTTCTCCTCAGTATTGTGTCGTTGCCCATAGCGACCAATCAGATTCCCGCTTTCTTTTAGCACCAGAGCTGTTGCCTATAGCAACCTATCAGAAACCAACTTTCATTTCAAATCCTAAAACCTGGGATCTGATTGGTAAAAAGTTTCAGCTCTGTCTGATGACGTCACAGAACGTTGTTTACATTCCATTATGCTCTATGACGTCACGGTCGGACGCTATATAACGAGCAGAGGCCCACAGGCAGCTGATTGTTTACAGTCTGGAGAGAGGTAAGTGTCTGTGTCCCCCTTGTCTATCAGAATTGTATCATTTATTTAGGTTTAAATTCATTTAACCCTTGTTTGGCACCAGGGGCCAATGTGGCTCCATACAGATTACACATGGAGGGTTTCATGGTACCAGACAAGGGTTAAAACATAAGAAAATGGGGAAACCCTCAGTTTAGATGAAGTCCAGATGATTATTGTCAGAGGATCAATGTCTGCCACATTCTACATATTCCACAATAGAAAGGACAGGATCTGTCAGATCTACACCAGGTTTCATTGGATTCTGACTTTTTATTGCTCATTAACAGCTCCTGACAATATTTATGATGAATAAAGATATGATGTATTTTTAATGTAGGGCCCATAATACTATATATAAAGACTGTGGTCCCATTATTCTGTAGGGAGGACTATATGGGGCCCATTATTCTGTATGGAGAGCTATGTGGTCCCATTATTCTGTATGGAGAACTATGTGGTCCCATTATTCTGTAGGGAGGACTATATGGGGCCCATTATTCTGTATGGAGGACTATGTGGTCCCATTATTCTGTATGGAGGACTATATGGGGCCCATTATTCTGTATGGAGGACTATGTGGTCCCATTATTCTGTATGGAGGACTATATGGGGCCCATTATTCTGTATGGAGAGCTATGTGGTCCCATTATTCTGTATGGAGAGCTATGTGGAGCCCATTATTCTGTATGGAGGACTATATGGGGCCCATTATTCTGTATGGAGGACTATGTGGAGCCCATTATTCTGTATGGAGGACTATGTGGTCCCATTATTCTGTATGGAGGACTATATGGGGCCCATTATTCTGTATGGAGAGCTATGTGGTCCCATTATTCTGTATGGAGGACTATATGGGGCCCATTATTCTGTATGGAGAGCTATGTGGTCCCATTATTCTGTATGGAGAACTATGTGGAGCCCATTATTCTGTAGGGAGACTATGTGGAGCCCATTATTCTGTATGGAGGACTATGTGGTCCCATTATTCTGTATGGAGAACTATGTGGTCCCCATATTCTGTAGGGAGGACTATGTGGAGCCCATTATTCTGTATGGAGAACTATGTGGTCCCATTATTCTGTATGGAGGATTATGTGGGCCCATTATTCTGTATAGAGGACTATGTGGAGCCCATTATTCTGTATGGAGGACTATGTGGAGCCCATTATTCTGTATGGAGAACTATGTGGTCCCATTATTCTGTAGGGAGGACTATGTGGTCCCATTATTCTGTAGGAGGACTATGTGGTCCCATTATTCTGTAGGGAGGACTATGTGGAGCCCATTATTCTGTAGGGAGGACTATGTGGTCCCATTATTCTGTATGGAGGACTATGTGGTCCCATTATTCTGTATGGAGGACTATGTGGTCCCATTATTCTGTATGGAGGACTATGTGGTCCCATTATTCTGTATGGAGAACTATGTGGTCCCATTATTCTGTAGAGAGGACTATGTGGAGCCCATTATTCTGTAGGGAGGGCTATGTGGTCATATTATTCTGTATGGAGGACTATGTGGAGCCCATTATTTTGTATGGAGGGCTATGTGGTCCCATTATTTTGTATGGAGAGCTATGTGGTCCCATTATTCTGTATGGAGGGTTATGTGGTCCCATTATTTTGTATGGAGGATTATGTGTCCCATTATTTTGCATGGTTTGTTACAATATGTGCCTCTTGTTGGTATTATGGTAATTGTATATGCTCTTTCTCTAGTTTTGCACTTGCTACAATTGTCTGTATTTTAACTGTTTTTCCAAATTGTTTAATGTGCACTATTGATGTGTGTGACCAGCTGGGATTGATTGATCATTGTGAGGAAGTTTTGATTCTGTTCTCACTTGTATTATGATTAAGACCCATAAGAAGTCAAAAGGCGTCAATACTGATGGATTTTACCTTCTGAAATAAAACCTGAAGATTTTATGATGACGTAGAGCTGGACATTAATCTGTAACAAGCCCTGAGGATTATACCCAGTATACAGGACAGGAGAAGTGGTACTGTGCAGTGTATATACAGAATAATACAGATACTGAGAATTACACCCAGAATATAGAACAGGAGAAGAGGCACTGTGCTGTGTATTATACAAATATACAGATACTGAGATTACACCAGATATAACAGGAAGTGCACTGTCTGTGTAAATTACGATAATACAGTACGAGGATAACCAATATAGAACAGGAGAAGTGGCACTGTGCAGTGTATATATACTGAACTAGATGGTGGCCTGATTCTAACGCATTGGGTATTCTAGAATATGTATGTAGTTGACATACTTGACTGACAGAACTTGTTAAGTCAACGTGAGTGAACTACATATATATATATATATATAGGAGCGCTATGGTATATGGTGGTACATTACAGCACATGTATAGCAGCACTATAGTATATGGTGGTACATTACATGTATAGCAGCGCTATAGTATATGGCGGTACATTACAGCACATGTATAGCAGCACTATGGTATGTGGCGATACATTACAGCTCATGTATAGCAGCACTATGGTATATGGCGGTACATTACTGTACATGTAAAGTAACACTATAGTATATGGCGGTACAGTATAGCACATGTATAGCAGCACTATAGTATATGGCAGTATATTACAGTATATGTACAGGTGCACTTATAGTATATGGTGGTATTTTATAGCACATGTATAGCAGCACTATAGTATATGGAGTTACATTACAGCACATGTATAGCAGCACTACAGTATATGGCGGTACATTACGCATATCCAGCAGGAATAGCTGCTGGTATCAGGGGTTCCTCTCCAGCATGGGCCTGATGCTGTTGTGCTCATTATGACAGCGATTGTTGCAACCCCGCTCCCTGTCGAGTTTCTTCAAAAACGTAATGTGAGTTTAAGTGCAAACAGCGGTCACCAAGTATTGATGCGGTTTAGATTTTACTTTCATTCATTCACTTTGCACTTTGTTAATTGATCACAATAATCTATTAACACTATATCTGACCGCGTTCTTACTGTGCAGCATTTGTTGTGTTCACCTCCTATGGTGTCATTCATTCTCTTCTATCTTGTCTCCTTCGTTTTAGAAAATGATACCTGCGCTTTTGTTTCTATATTGGAGATTTGGGGCCCACCATCCTCATGGAGTCAGGTAAGTCTATTTATACTATTAATGTATCTTGTTCCCAGGGGAGAACCAAGCCTCCCTCTGCTGCCTGAGGCCAAATGAAAAATGGCGCCCCCCTCACCCTCAATAGTAAATTGTTACAATTGGTACAAATACATCTGGTTCATACATATTTATAGCTATCCTGTAAGACTGAGAACAATAGTGGACATTAAAAAGATGTCCAATTACAGTCAGTGCCATCACACGCACATACAAGAACTACATAGAAGAATCCAGAACCAGGATCATTAATGTCAAGGGCGGGCTTGGCACAAGCATACAGACACACAATGATGGTGGCAGAGCTGTGGTCCTGTAGGCAGACACAGTCCTGCATCCTTATAGCATACACACAGGAGGCAGCACTGATTGCAACCTATTATCTGTGGCAGATGTCTACAAAACTCTGGGCAGCTCCAATATAGCGGCTGCCTGGCACTGACTAGTCAGACATGTCCACCGTGCAGCACTGTCCACACACCACATGCAGCAATCTGGAGTGTGAGCATCAACAAGTCGCCTATGCACTAGGCTGGTAAAATGGCGCTTCCTCCCCAACAGACCACGCCTCCTCCTGAAACACTTAGCCAATCACAAGTGCCGCACATGGCTCTGTCCGGCGCTAATAGCAGGGGCCGTCCGATTGGGTTGAGCAAGGGGTGTGGGAGCGAGAAGGGGGATGAGCGCCACCGACCAATCACCGCTTGGGATAAACATGGCTGGATGTATATACTGAGCGGCGGCAGTGGACCTGGTGTGTAAGTTATGGCCAATCAATCCTGCAGCAGAGGGACAATGTATCCTGCACCAGGGGCAAACATAGAAATCATGATGTCCTAGGGCTGGGCGATTAATCGAATTAATTCGATTAATTCGCCCCCTGCTGTGGCTACGATTTTGGTTTTAACCAAAATCGTCTAATTCGATTTAAAATGGCGGCGCCCGCGCCCCCGCTACCCCCCCTTGGGTATGCAGGGCCCCCCCCCTGCTGCCTTAAACCTGTAAAGTAAGAGATCATTATACTTATCCCCACCGCCTCCGTCATCGCGCTCCTCCGGCTTCATCCGTCTTCTTCCAGCTTCCTCCTCTGGCGCACAGACAATGACGTCATTGCCTGCGCTCATCGGAGGAGGAAGCCGGAAGAAGTCGGATGAACGCGATGACGGCGGCGTCGGGGATAAGTATAATGATCTATTCCTTTACAGGTTTACGGCAGCAAGGGGGGCCTGGGCCCTGTATACCATGGGGGGGGGCGCCTATACACCACTGGGGCTGCTGCTGTATACACCACTGGGGCTGCTGCTGTATACTTCCACTGGGGCTGCTGCTGTATACTTCCACTGGGGCTGCTGCTGTATACTTCCACTGGGGCTGCTGCTGTATACTTCCACTGGGGCTGCTGCTGTATACTTCCACTGGGGCTGCTGCTGTATACTTCCACTGGGGCTGCTGCTGTATACTTCCACTGGGGCTGCTGCTGTATACTTCCACTGGGGCTGCTGCTGTATACTTCCACTGGGGCTGCTGCTGTATACACCACTGGGGCTGCTGCTGTATACACCACTGGGGCTGCTGCTGTAACACTGCTGGGCCTGTATATACCAGTGCGGAGGCTGCTGTATACCACACTGCTGGGGGCTGTATACCTGTGCTGGGGTCCACCCTCGGCTTATACACGAGTCAATAGGTTTTCCCAGGTTTTGGGGGCAAAAGTAGGGGGGGGTCGGCTTATACACGGGTCGGCTTATACACAAATATATACGGTACCTCTTTGTTTTTTCTCTGTATTCATCAAAGAAAAGCAAAAAAAAAAATAGAAAAAAAAATGGAGATTTAAATCGAAAATCATCCATAGGTGTAAATAAAATCGAGATTTTGATTTTTTTCCAAAATCGCCCAGCCCTATGATGTCCCATAGCAGAAGTTCTAATTGGGGCCCCTGAGTTGAACTATAGAAGCGGGAGTGGCATTTGGAGGTGCCCGTGCTTCCACTGGGCCTTCCATGGATGCCGCCCTCTGTTCACCAGTAGGTGGCAGCAGGTGAGGCAACCGACTCACGTTGCACCATAATAGGTGCGCCCCTGATTGTTCCTATGATATAACTAGCAATCATTGTTTCTACCTGCAGAAACCTCTCCGGCAGATTGTGCCCATTGGACAGGATGAGGCCAGGAGTGGTAGATCTACTATAGAGTAACAAAATAAGATTGATACAAATGTGTTCCAAATAACACGAACCTGCCATGTAAAGAAATGCTATTACCCTGCAGATATTGGGTTAATCTGCAGGTTAATATAATTTTATACTGAAAACCCTCAGCTCCTCAGTGACTGCTATATATTAGTCAGGAAATGAATGAATGAAGAGAGGCAGTGAGTTTGTACTAAGGATTGTAGGAGAGGTGATGTGGATGAGGCATTAGTATTGGGAGGGGGTTTAGTTATATTTTCAGGCTTTGACATGCAGGAGCAAGTTGAGGACAAGTTTGGTAAATTACACATGTTTATGGCTCCCTTCTTCATTACTGACTGATGTTCATCATTTATACATATGTAGAGCACAGACATTAGCTTGTCCTGAACCCTCACTGTCTCATCTACTTATAGGGAGGAGGAAGACCAGGAGAAGATGGTGGTGGAAGAAAGTAACATCTTCACAGAGGAGAAGGAGGTGAAGATTAATAACATCATGGAGGTGGAGGTGGAGAGTAACGTCATGGACGTGGAGGAGAATAACACTGAAGAGGTGGAAGAGAGTAACATTGAGGAGGAGAATAACATCAAGGAGGAAACTGGTAACATCAAGGAAGAGGACAGTATCATCAAGGAGGTGAAGAAAAGTAACATCGAGGAGAGTAACATCGAGGAGCAGTCTGAAAGCCAATGGAGTGTCTGCTCCAGACAGATGCTGGTAGTGGGGGATGACATGATTCAGGGAGCAGAAACAGCAATCCGTCACAGACATCAGTATTCCCGGACAGTGAGCTGCCTCCCCGGCGCTCGCATCCAGGACATCACCTATCAGGTGGACAGATTGCTGGCAGGGGCGGGGAGGGGCCCAGTGGTGATGCTCCATATTGGCACCAATGACAACATCACAGGGAGGTGGAAAGTCCTGAAGAACGACTACAGAGAACTAGGCCGCAAACTGAAATCCTGGACCTCCAGGGTGGTGTTCTCTGAGCTCCTCCCTGTGCCCTGTGCCACGTCAGACAGACAAGAAGAGCTCATGGCACTCAATCGGTGGCTCCGGGAATGGTGTTTATATGCAAAACTTCGGCTTCATGGAGAACTGGGCCGACTTCTCTGGTGTCCGCCGGTACTATTCTGCGGACGGGCAGCACCTCAGTGAGGAGGGGGCAACACTGCTGGGGGAGAAGATGGCGAGACAGCTGGAGAAGCTAAAAAACCTAATAAACCAGGGATTGGGGGAGGGGAGACAGAGCGGGGGGAGGGGAGCTAACTACTGTATAGGGGGGAAGATAGTAGAAGGTAGAATAGAGGAATAGGGAATAGTCAGTATGGTAGGATAGATGAATAGGGAATAGTCAGTATGGTAGGATAGATGAATAGGGAATAGTCAGTATGGTAGGATAGATGAATAGGGAATAGTCAGTATGGTAGAATAGAGTATAGTAAGTATGGTAGAATAGAGGAATAGGGAATAGTCAGTATGGTAGGATAGAGGAATAGGGAATAGTCAGTATGGTAGGATAGATGAATAGAGGATAGTCAGTATGGTAGGATAGATGAATAGGGAATAGTCAGTATGGTAGGATAGATGAATAGGGAATAGTCAGTATAGTAGAATAGATGAATAGGGAATAGTCAGTATGGTAGGATAGATGAATAGGGAATAGTCAGTATGGTAGGATACAGGGAATAATCAATAGAAACATTTTTGGTTTCTGCTCCGCTCCCAAAAAGTGGAATAAAAAGCAACCGAAATATCGCCCGTACCCCGGAATAATACCGATACCCTCATCAGCTCGCCAAGGAAATAACAACCCTCCACAGCTACAGTGAAATGCATCAAAGATCTTTTCCTGGGTTCACATTGGGCGACTAATGGCCGCTCATCCCAGTGTGTCATTAAAAGAAAAAATAAAGGAAGGAAGGAAAGACAAAATGAGAGTAACATTGAGGAGATGAGTAACATCATGAAGGTGGAGGAGAGTAACATTCAGGAGGTGGAAGAGAGTAATATTGAAAAGGAGAGTAACATCAAGGAAGTGGAGAGGAATAACACTGAGGAGAGTAACACCAAGGACAATAACATCAAAAATGTGAGTAACATCATGGACGTGGAGGTGAGAAACATTGAGAAGGAGAGTAACATCATGAAGGTGGAGGAGAGTAACATTGAGGAGGTGGAAGAGAGTAACATTGAGGAGAGTAACATCAAGTACAATAACATCAAAAATGTGAGTAACATTATGGACGTGGAGGCGAGAAACACTGAGAAGGAGAGTAACATCATGAAGGTAGAGACGAGTAACATTGAGGAGGTGGAAGAGAGTAATATTGAGGAGGAGAATAACATCAAGGAGGAGACTAGTAACATCAAGGAAGAGGAGAGTAACATCATGAAGGTGCAGGAGAGTAACATTGAGGAGGTGGAAGAGAGTAATATTGAAAAGGAGAACAACATCAAGGAAGTGGAGAGGAATAACACTGAGGAGAGTAACACCAAGGACAATAACATCAAAAATGTGAGTAACATCATGGACGTGGAGGTGAGAAACATTGAGAAGGAGAGTAATATCATGAAGGTGGAGGAGAGTCACATTGAGGAGGTGGAAGAGAGTAACATTGAGGAGAGTAACATCAAGGACAATAACATCAAAAATGTGAGTAACATCATGAAGGTAGAGACGAGTAACATCAAGAAAGTGGACAGTAACATCATGAAGGTGGAGGAGAGTAACATTGAGGTGGAAGAGAGTAATATTGAGGAGGAGAATAACATCAAGGAGGAGACTAGTAACATCAAGGAAGAGGAGAGTAACATTGCTGTAAATGACGATAAAATGCAAAGATTTTTTCCTGGGGTTCACATTGGGTGACTATTGGCCGCTCCCCCCAGTGTGTCATTAAAAGAAAAAAATAGAGAAAGCAAGGAAGGAAAGACAAAAGGAGAGTAACTTTGAGGAGATGAGTAACATCATGAAGGTGGAGGAGAGTAACATTGAGGAGGGGGAAGAGAGTAATATTGAAAAGGAGAGCAACATCAAGGAAGTGGAGAGGAATAACATTGAGGAGAGTAACATCAAGGACAATAACATCAAAAATGTGAGTAACATCATGGACGTGGAGGCAAGAAACATTGAGAAGGAGAGTAACATCATGAAGGTAGAGACAAGTAACATCAAGAAAGTGGAGAGTAACATCATGAAGGTGCAGGAGAGTAACATTGAGGAGGTGGAAGAGAGTAATATTGAAAAGGAGAGCAACATCAAGGAAGTGGAGAGGAATAACATTGAGGAGAGTAATATCAAGGACAATAACATCAAAAATGTGAGTAACATCATGGACGTGGAGGCAAGAAACATTGAGAAGGAGAGTAATATCATGAAGGTAGAGACAAGTAACATCAAGAAAGTGGAGAGTAACATCATGAAGGTGCAGGAGAGTAATATTGAGGAGAATAACAAGGAGGAGACTGGTAACATCAAGGAAGAGGAGAGTAACATTGCTGTAAATGACGTTAAAATGCAAAGATCTTTTTCCTGGGGTTCACATTGGGCGACTGTAATGGCTGCTCTCCCAGTTTGTCATTAAAAAGCAAAAAATAGACAAAATAGAGAAAGGAAGGAAAAGACATCAGGAAAGGAAGACGGGGAAAGAAAGAAAGAAAAGAATGAAGGAAGGAAAGGAAAAAGTAACAAATGAAAGGAAAGAAAAGAAAGAAAGAGAAATGAAAGAAAGAAGAAAAGAAAGTTAAACGAAGAAAAGAAAGAAAGAAAGAAAGGGAAAAGAAAGAAAATATGAAAGAAAAAAAGAAAGCGATAAGAAAGAAAAAAAGAAAGAGAAAAAAAGAAAGTAGAAGGAGGGTGCCTGGGGCTGGTGCTCCGTGGTGGTGGCGGTAGGTGCCTGGGGCTGGCGCTCTGCAGGGCTGGCTTGTGGCAGGGGAGGGTGCCTGGGGATAGCGCTCTGCGGGGGTGGGGCAGGGGAGGATGTCTGTGGCTGGTGCTCTGCGAAGATGGCTGCAGGGGAGCGGGGACAGGAGACGGGGGGAGCGGGGGATAGGAGACAGGGGATGGGAGGCGGGGACCGGGAGATGGGAGACTGGGTACAGGAGACGGGGGATGGGAAGCTGGGAATGGGAGATGGGAGACTGTGGATGGGAGGTGGGGGACGGGAGGCAGGGGACAGGAGACTGGGGATGGAAGATGGGAGAGTGGGGGTGGGGGATGGGAGACGGAGGACGGGACACTGAGGACGGGAGGTGGGGGACTGGGGACAGGAGGCGAGGGACGGGAGACTGGGGACGGGAGACTAGGGATGGGAGACTGGGGACGGGAGACGGGACTGGGGACGGGAGACGGGACTGGGGACGGGAGACGGGACTGGGGACGGGAGACGGGATGGGAGACGGGACTGGGGACGGGAGACGGGACGGGAGACGGGAGACTGGGGACGGGAGACTGGGGACGGGGGACTGGGGACGGGAGACTGGGGACTGGGGACTGGGGACTGGGGACTGGGGACGGGGGACTGGGGAAGGGGGACGGGGGACTGGGGACGGGAGACTGGGGACGGGAGACTGGGGACGGGAGACGGGAGACGGGAGTCGGGAGACTGGGGACGGGGGACTGGGGACGGGAGACTGGGACAGGAGACTGGGGACAGGAGACGGGAGAACTGGGGACAGGAGACTAGGGACAGGAGACTGGGGACAGGAGACGGGAGACTGGGACAGGAGACTGGGGACAGGAGACGGGAGACTGGGGACAGGAGACTAGGGACAGGAGACGGGGACTGGGGACGGGAGACTGGGGACGGAGACGGGAGATGGAGACGGGAGACTGGGACGGAGACTGGGGACGGGAGACGGAGGAGACGGGGACGGGGGACTGGGGACGGGGACTGGGGACTGGGAGGGACTGGGGACGGGAGACTGGGGAGCGGGAGACTGGGGCGGGAGACTGGGGACGGGAGACTGGGGACGGGACGGAGGGACGGGAGACTGGGGACGGGGACGGACGAGGGACTGGGGGACGGGACGGGGACTGGGGACTGGGACTGGGACGGGACTGGGGACTGGGGACTGGGGACTGGGGACGGGAGACGGGAGACTGGGGACGGGAGGACTGGGGACGGGAGACGAGGACGGGGACGGGAAGGGACGGGAGACTGGGACGGGAGACTGGGAGACTGGGACGAGACGGGACGGAGACGGGAGACTGGGGACGGAGACTGGAAGGAGACTGGGACAGGAGACGGGAGACTGGGACAGGAGACTGGGGACGGAGACGGAGACTGGGGCGGGAGACTGGGACGGAGACTGGGGACGGAGACTGGGGACGGGAACTGGGGACTGGGGACGGACGGGACTGGGGATCGGGACGGGACTGGAGACTGGGGACGGGAGACGGACGGGACGGGGACGGGACTGGGGACTGGGGACGGGAGACTGGGAGCGGGAGACTGGGGACTGGGGACGGGAGGGAGACTGGGGACGGGAGACTGGGACGGGGACTGGGACGGTGAGGACTGGGGACGGGAGACTGGGGACGGAGACTGGGGACGAGGTACTGGGGACGGGAGACTGGGGACTGGGGATGGAAGACTGGGGGATGGGAGACGGTACGGGAGACTGGGGACTGGGGACGGGAGACTGGGGACGGAGACTGGGGACGGGAACCTGGGGGCGGGAGACTGGGGATAAGAGACTGGGGATAAGAGACTGGGGATGGGAGACTGGGGACGGGAGACGGTACTGGGCACGGGAGACTGGGGACGGGAGACTGGGGACGGGAGACTGGGGACGGGACACTGGGGACGGGACACTGGGGACGGGACACTGGGGACGGGACACTGGGACGGGACACTGGGGACGGGACACTGGGGACGGGACACTGGGGACTGGGGACGGGAGGCTGGGGACTGGAGACTAGGGAGGGAGACTAGGGACTGGGGAGGAGACTGGGGACGGGAGACTGGGGACTGGGGACGAGGTACTGGGGACGGGAGACTGGGGACGGGAGACTAGGGACGGGAGACTGGGACGGGAGACTGGGGACGGGAGACTGGGGACGGGAGACTGGGGACGAGGTACTGGGGACGGGAGACTGGGGACTGGGGATGGAAGACTGGGGGATGGGAGACGGTACGGGAGACTGGGGACTGGGGACGGGAGACTGGGGACGGGAGACTGGGGACGGACCTGGGGGCGGGAGACTGGGGATAAGAGACTGGGGATAAGAGACTGGGGATGGGAGACTGGGGACGGGAGACGGTACTGGCAGGGAGACTGGGGACGGGAGACTGGGGACGGGAGACTGGGGACGGGAGACTGCGGGACTGGGACAGGGGACGGGACGACTGGGGACGGGACACTGGGGACGGGACACTGGGGACGGGGACACTGGGGACGGGACACTGGGGACGGGGGGACGGGGAGGACTGGGGACGTAGAGACGGGGAGACTGGGGACTGGGGATGGGAGACTGGGGACGGGAGACTGGGGACTGGGGATGGGAGACTGGGAACAGGAGACTGGGAACAGGAGACTGGGGACGGACACTGGGGACGGGACACTGGGGACGGGACACTGGGGACTGGTGATGTGAGACTTGGGACGGGAGACTGGGGACTGGTGATGGGAGACTGGTGATGGGGGACGGGGAGACTGGGGACTGGTGATGGGAGACTGGGGACGGGAGACTGGGGACGGGAGACTGGGGACTTGGACGGAGGCGGGGATGGGAGACTGGGGACGGGAGATGGGGATCGGGGAATGGAAGACAGTGGATGGGGGGTGGGGGAACTTGGACGGGAGACTGGGGGCGGGGGACGGGAGGTAGGGGGCAGGGACAAGAGACTGGGGACGGGCGGTGGGGGGCAGGGGTTGGCGGGGGACGGGAGACGAGATACTGGATACAGGGGACAGGAGACTGGGGACGGGAGACTGGGACGGGAGACTGGGCACGGGAGACTGGGCACGGGAGACTGGGCACGGGAGACTGGGCACGGGAGACTGGGGACAGAAGACGGGGACGGGGGACTTGAGATGGGGACTGGGGGATGGAAGACAGTGGGTTGGGGGGATGTGAGACAGGGGACGGGGGGTGATAGGCGGTAGACTGAGGACGGTGGGCAGGGACGAGAGACTGGGGCCGGGGGGCAGGGGTTGGCGGGGGACGGGAGACGAGAGACTGGATACAGGGGACTGGAGATGGGGGTGTGGAACAGGGGAGATGGGAGACGGGGACAGGAGATGGGGGACTGGGGATGGGAGACGGGAGCGTGGGATGGGAGGTGGGAGATAGCACTGTATATGGTGGCTCAGTGGTTAGCACTGTATATGGTGGCTCAGTGGTTAGCACTGTATACGGTGGCTCAGTGGTTAGCACTGTATATGGTGGCTCAGTGGTTAGCACTGTATATGGTGGCTCAGTGGTTAGCACTGCATGGTGGCTCAGTGGTTAGCACTGTATATGGTGGCTCAGTGTTTAGCACTGTATACGGTGGCTCAGTGGTTAGCACTGCATGGTGGCTCAGTGGTTAGCATTGTATGATGGCTCAGTGGTTAGCACTGTATATGATGTTTAATTTTTTAGGTGGCTCAGTGGTTAGCACTGTATATGATATCTAATTGTTTAGGTGACTCAGTGGTTAGCACTGTATATGTCTCATTGTTTAGGCGGCTCAATGGTTAGCACTGTATATGATGGCTCAGTGGTTAGAACTGTATATGGTGGCTCAGTGGTTAGCACTGTGTATGGTGGCTCAGTGGGTAGCATTGTATGGTGGCTCAGTGGTTAGCACTGTATATGGTGGCTCAGTGGTTAGCATTGTATGGTGGCTCAGTGGTTAGCATTGTATGGTGGCTCAGTCGTTAGCACTGTATATGATGTCTCATTGTTTAGGTGGCTCAGTGGTTAGCACTGTATATGGTGGCTCAGTGGTTAGCACTGTATATGGTGGCTCAGTGGGTAGCATTGTATGGTGGCTCAGTGGTTAGCACTGTATATGGTGGCTCAGTGGGTAGCATTGTATGGTGGCTCAGTGGTTAGCACTGTGTATGGTGGCTCAGTGGGTAGCATTGTATGGTGGCTCAGTGGTTAGCACTGTATATGGTGGCTCAGTGGTTAGCATTGTATGGTGGCTCAGTGGTTAGCATTGTATGGTGGCTCAGTCGTTAGCACTGTATATGATGTCTCATTGTTTAGGTGGCTCAGTGGTTAGCACTGTATATGGTGGCTCAGTGGTTAGCACTGTATATGGTGGCTCAGTGGTAGCATTGTATGGTGGCTCAGTGGTTAGCACTGTATATGGTGGCTCAGTGGGTAGCATTGTATGGTGGCTCAGTGGTTAGCACTGTATATGGTGGCTCAGTGGTTAGCATTGTATGGTGGCTCAGTGGTTAGCACTGTATATGGTGGCTCAGTGGTTAGCACTGTATGGTGGCTCAGTGGGTTAGCATTGTATGGTGGCTCAGTGGTTAGCACTGTATATGGTGGCTCAGTGGTTAGCACTGTATGGTGGCTCAGTGGTTAGCACTGTATATGGTGGCTCAGTGGTTAGCATTGTATGGTGGCTCAGTGGTTAGCACTGTATGGTGGCTCAGTGGTTAGCACTGTATATGGTGGCTCAGTGGTTAGCATTGTATGGTGGCTCAGTGGTTAGCACTGTGTATGATGTTTAATTTTTTAGGTGGCTCAGTGGTTATCACTGTATATTATTATTATTATTAATTTACATAGCGCCATTATATTCCATGGCACTTTACATGTTAAAAAGGGCCAGACTAGGACAAGTAACATAGTAACAATAAATGTTGACAATTCAGTTGTACAGAAACAAGAGGGGAGAAATCCTGTCCACAAAGGCTCATGATATCTAATTGTTTAGGTGACTCAGTGGTTAGCACTGTATATGATGTCTCATTGTTTAGATGGCTCAGTGGTTAGCACTGTATATGGTGGCTCAGTGGTTAGCACTGTATATGGTGGCTCAGTGGTTAGCACTGTATATGGTGGCTCAGTGGTTAGCATTGTATGGTGGCTCAGTGGTTAGCATTGTATGGTGGCTCAGTGGTTAGCACTGTATATGATGTCTCATTGTTTAGGTGGCTCAATGGTTAGCACTGTATATGGTGGCTCAGTAGTTAGCACTGTATATGGTGGCTCATTGTTTAGGTGGCTCAGTGGTTAGCAGAGTATACAGTGGCTCAGTGGTTAGCACTGTATATGGTGGCTCAGTGGTTAGCATTGCATGGTGGCTCAGTGGTTAGCATTGTATGATGGTTCATTGGTTAGCATTGTATGGTGGCTCAGTGGTTAGCACTGTATATGGTGGCTCATTGTTTAGGTGGCTCAGTGGTCAGCACTGTATATGGTGGCTCAGTGGTTAGCATTGTATGGTGGCTCAGTGGTTAGCATTGTATGATGCTCAGTGGTTAGCACTGTAATGATGTCTCATTGTTTAGGTGGCTCAGTGGTTAGCACTGTATATGGTGGCTCAGTGGTTAGCACTGTATATGGTGGCTCAGTGGTTAGCATTGTATGGTGGCTCAGTGGTTAGCACTGTATATGGTGGCTCAGTGGTTAGCATTGTATGGTGGCTCAGTGGTTAACATTGTATGGTAGCTCAGTGGTTAGCAGAGTATACAGTGGCTCAGTGGTTAGCACTGTATATGGTGGCTCAGTGGTTAGCGCTCAGTATATGGTGGCTCATGTTATGATGGCTCAGTGGTTAGCACTGTATATGGTGGCTCAGTGGTTAGCACTGTATATGGTGGCTCAGTGGTTAGCACTGTATGATTCTATTGTTTAGGTGCTCAGTGGTTAGCACTGTAATATGATGTCTCATTGTTTAGGTGGCTCAGTGGTTAGCACTGTTATTCTATGTTGGTGGCTCAGTGGTTAGCATGTATATATGTTATGTAGTGGCTCAGTGGTTAGCACTGTATATGGTGGCTCAGTGGTTAGCATGTATAGGTGGCTCAGTGGTTAGCACTGTATATGGTGGCTCAGTGGTTAGCATGTATAGTGGCTCAGTGGTTAGCACTGTATATGGTGGCTCAGTGGTTAGCATGATATGGTGGCTCAGTGGTTAGCATGTATTGATGGCTCAGTGGTTAGCATGTATATGGTGGCTCAGTGCGGTTAGCACTGTATGGTGGCTCATTGTTTATGTATGTGGCTCAGTGGTTAGCAGTATATGATGGGCTCAGTGGTAGCACTGTATATGGTGGCTCAGTGGTTAGCATTGTATGGTGGCTCATGGTTAGCATGTATGGTGGCTCAGTTGTTAGCAAGTATTGGGGCTCAGTGGATAGCACTGTATAGGTGGCTCAGTGGTTAGCACTGTGTATGGTGGCTCATTGTTAGGTGTTAATGTTGCACTATGTGCTCATTGTTAGGTGGCTCAGGGTAGATGTATATGGGGCTCAGTGTAGCAAGTAAGTGTAGTGAGCAGGTATATATTAGGGACCCCATGGAATCGTAAAATTACACCATTAGAAGGCCTGGTTGATGGGCAAACAGGTATTGGCCAATATGTGTACCAAGAACCTTAGTTTTTCATCCCCACCTTCTGCAAATAGCAGAAGAACGCTGATGTGAAAGGGGTCTAAGTGTTAATAAATAGTAATAAGGTAGGTTAGGGACCCATCAGATCTAAGGCTACCGTGACGGGGTTGATGGGCAAACACAGATTGGCGAATACATAGACTATGAACATTGATTTCTTAAATAAAGCTACTTGATGGTTACACAAGTATTGGCCAGTATGTGTACCAAACGCCTTAGCATATAACAATTAAATTTCCAAAAATTACATAGACCATACAAACATAGGTAGTTGATGGATAGATATCATGTCTTATTGCATTATTGGTAACTATTAGTAAATAACTATATATGGATTCTAGACTACCCGATTCTTTAGAATCGGGCCGCCATCTAGTACTATAAAAGGCTAATAAACAACTGTATGCTCAAAAATACAAAAATGACTGGCCAGTGCAAGAGAAAAATGATTTAGATCATTAAGATCTAGAACAGCGTGGATATTAATGGGGTGAAGATTGCTGAGTTTTATGTACAGACTCTTCAGTCTGCCTGTTCCCTTTCATCAGACATCTATACACAGAGTTTAATAAAGCAACAATGGCTTCATAAACAGGTCTCCATCAAAGGAAAGTTAACTAAATGGCTGAAATACAATAAAAAACACAATAGAGGGATCGGATGGTGCGCGGTGCTGGAGCGAAGGAGTGTCTGTCAGCCTGTAACCGATAGCCTGCTCTGCTGCCTCCGGCTGCCGGCTATCCTGACCTCAGCTTATAGTTATAGGCATATATCAAGCAGTTAACCCAGGTAGGAAAAGCAGCAGTCAGGCCAGATCTTTCATCTGGAGTGTTATGGATATCAATACTGTATATGAAAATATCCAAAGATTTACCAATGTGCTTGTATCCTGTATTATCCTGTATTGTACTTCATATCTAGCACCTATGCTTACGAAGAATAAGTAGACTCTGAATGTTTTCATATAAAGTGTTGCTTATTGCAAGTTATAGACTGTTTAGAGAAACGGTAAAGGCCACTTAGTCTGGGAATGAAGACAATGTCTAGAATGTTTTGGTAAGAAGGGAAGATGTTCTAAAAACACCAGATAATGCAGGAGTGCGATGGATCTTTGTTGCATAGAGGTATGAAGACGGCCTTATAGAGGACATGTTTTCCCAGATGTACTGTATTTTTTGGACTATAAGACACACTTTTCTGCCCCCAAAATTAGGAGGAAAATGGGGGCGTGGCTTATAGCCCGAATGTAGCTTACAAGGGAGTGCAGTGAAGCGGGGTGTCACAAGAACCAGAATCGACATTGCAGGAGTCTGCTGTGGCATGAGAGGCACAATGCTGCGGGCCCTGGGCTGGAAGGAGGGGCTGTCCCGGTGGTGGCACGTGTAGAGTAATGCTGCGTGAGGCAGGCACCATTAATCTCCCAGTGATGGACTTCAGGAAAATGATGCCAGAAGATAGTGCATGCACAGATTGAGATGTCAGAGACCTTACGACGCCATTTTCCTGAAGTCCATCACTGGGACATCAATGGCGCCTGCCTCATGCAGCTTTGTTCTACTCGTGCTGCCATCGGGACACTCCCTCCCAGCCTAGGCCCCGCAGCATCGCCCTATTCGCTCTACTGCCAGGACACCCCCTCCTTCCAATCCAGGGCGCCCTTTATCACCCAACCCCTGCCTCCTATGACTCCCCTCAGTAAGCTACAAGAGGGCTATAACAATGTACTTTAATATTACAAAATGGACCCCCATTTCAACATTAAAATATCTTTCTTTTTTTATTCCACTATTTTCCTCCTGTAAATTTGGGGTGCATTTTATAATACGAAAAATATTGTAGATATGAGGGAAAAAAAGTATGAAACAGTAACTCAACTTAATGGAGACTGCAGCAAATAAAGATTTTTTTTAATAAAGAAAAGTTAAACCATTATGATTTAATGCTTGGTGCTTGCTGTTGTTTTATCTTATGTGAGACACGACGCTGCAACATAGTATAGGATAACATGGTGGAGGTTCAAGAGGGGAGTCCAGCAACAAGAGTTTGGAGATGTCTGAGGATTTTTGCCCCTTCAAACATAACTTTTGTGAGGTCAGACACTGAAGTTGAGGAGACCTCGAGCTCACAGTTTCCATTCTAGTAAATCCCATAGGTATTGGATGGAGCTGAGGTCCAGGCTCTGTGCGGCCGGTCATGTTCTTCCACCAAACTCCCCCAACCATGTTGTATGGACCTTGTGCACTGGACACAGTCATGGGGAACAGAAACAGAAAAGGGCCTTCCCCAAACTGTTCCCACAAACTACATGCTACAATTGTCCACAATGTCTTGTGATGATGCATTAAGATTTCTCTTCACTGCAACTATGGTGCCGACCCCTTAAAACATTCCCATAGCGTTATCCCTCCTCCACCAAACAGTATAGGGGGCACAATGCAGTCGGGCAGGTAACATTCTCCGGGAATCACCAACCCCAGACTCCTCCTTCAGATAGAGAAGTGTGATCTATCACTGCCCAGAACACGTTTCCTCCAGAGTCCAGTGGTGGAGGCTTTATACCACCCCATCGGATGCTCGGCATTGTGTTTAGGGATGTACGGCTTCAACTGCTGAGCTATAAAGCTCCTGGCAGGTGCGGAGTTTGTGCTGATGTTACAGAGGAGGTCTGGACTCTTCAGGTATGGTATCAGCAGAGCGGTGGGGACTTTTCTGTCCTCTGCTCCTCAGCATTCGGCCCTCCGCTATGTAATATTGTGGCGCCCCACCATGCAGGCGTCACAGAGGGGTACTGCACCCGTAAAAGACGTGCAGATGCTCCAGCTGCAGGTGGACCCTAGGATGGTGGGTGGGACCCATAACCAGCACTCCCACACTAGATTACACAGTGGGAGGTTACCCGGGAGGGAATAAAACCACCTATAGGGGAAACGGCAGGGTCTTTCAGTGAGTCTTTTGTCTTTGCATCCAAGTTGTGAGCTTAGGGTCTCTCGGCTGAGGGACCAGGAGGAGAGATGGAGGAAGAAGAAAGGGCTTAAGAAAGAAAGCTTCTCCAGGAGCAGACAGCCTAAGGGAGTGAGGAACTTGAGGAAGTTTATCCCAGACAGCTTACCGGGAACCGGAGCCCGCACATGTGGGATACTTTAGGACCACAGAGAATCCTTAGTCCCGTGGAGTCTTTAATTCTCCCGGGCACCTGAGCAACCGAAAGAGGGTACCAGGCACCGCCAAGGAAACGAGTGGCCAGCCAGCAGAGGGTTACCCGACAGCCGTGACGGTGAGAGAAAGAAGGAGGTCAGGTTGACTTCAAGTCACCGGGCTTCACACCACAACTGGGAAGCAGGAAAGGACAGACAGGGTTGAGCACGGAAGCACACAATGAGGGTCCCACCATACCACCTAGGACCTGTCTGCAGCCACCCATAAAGCTACCTGTCCTCATACCATCAGGAGTGCTGAACTGTAATTTTGTATGCACCCAATGCAAATGACAGTAAAGTACCCGGAGAAAAGTGAATCCGTGTCTGCTGCATCTTCTTCTGCATGAACTTGTTTCCTATGCAGGAACGCTGCCCCGGAGGTCCAGTCCTACCTGTGGAGGACTTTACCACACTAGCCGCATTACCATCTACCTCCGGCGGACTGTGGCGGCGCTGATGAAACATCACCAGAAACTACAGGTAGCGTCACGACAAACTGTACATAATCCCCAGTAAATATACCCTTTTTTGGAAGATAGGCCCAGGACACGGGATCAAGTGCGGCCATCACTCCCCGTGGCACCGTTAACCCCTAGGAGCCTGATACCCGAGTACCCTAAAGCCTGGGCTCGACAATATTACGGAGTGTCCACTTCATGGCTGAGTTGCTGCACTCTTTACTATTTCTCAATAATATCATTCACAAGTGATGGGGGAAGATTTAGTTGGAAGAAATGTCATAAACGGACTTGACAACCCGGTGGCTTCTATTACAGGACCACACTGGTATCCATGAGCTCTGCACCACCAGCCGTTCTGTCACACATTGGTAAAGATAGACAGCACCGCAGGGGATGGATGTTGTATCCTGAGGGCAGTAAGTACAGGAGGAGGCTGGGGTCACATACAATACAGGGGGAGGCTGGGGTCACATACAGAACAGGAGGAGGATGGGGTCATGTACAGAACAGATGGAGGCTAAGGTCACATACAGCACAGGAGGAGGCTAAGGTCACGTACAGCACAGGAGGAGGCTAAGGTCACGTACAGCAGAGGAGGAAGCTGGGTCACATACAGAACAGGAGGCGGCTGGGTCACATACAGAACAGGAGGAGGCTGGGTCATGTACAGCAGAGGAGGAAGCTGGGTCACACACAGAACAGGAGGAGGCTGGGTCACATACAGAACAGGAGGCGGCTGGGATCACGAACAGCGCAGGAGGGGCTGAGGTCACGTACAGCACAGGACAGCTGGGTCAGTACAGACAGGAGAGGCTGGGGTCACGTACAGCACAGGAGGAGGCTGGGTCACGTACAGCACAGGAGGAGGCTGGGGTCACATACAGCTACAGGAGGAGGCTGGGGCACGTACAGCACAGGAGGAAGGCTGGGGTCACATACAGTACAGGAGGAGGCTGGGGCACGTACAGCACAGGGGGAGGCTGGGGTCACATACAGCACAGGGGGAGGCTGGGGTCACATACAGCACAGAAGGAGGCTGGGGTCACATACAGCACAGAAGGAGGCTGGGGTCACATACAGCACAGAAGGAGGCTGGGGTCACGTACCGCCCAGGATGAGGATGTAAAACTTCAATGCATGGGCATGCAGCATTCAGTAGTGAACACCGCGTGCGCACCCTTGCAGGGCAAATTCTGGTTTAAAGGGCTAACACCCAGAAAAATGCAGCTGACGGCCCAAGCACCCCGGTCAGGGGCAGGCTGGGCAGGGGGCAGGGGGCCGATTAACCCCCAACCGTGGCCCCCGGCAATCTTCCCAAATGCCACAAAAAAGGTCATTGCGGTCCACACACGGGTCACAGGTTCCTGCCCCTGATTTAGAAAAAGAGGCAGGAATTCAGCACTATCTGCACCTTTATTTTTACAGGGAGCAGTTCTATCTGCACCAACATTACTTATGGAGAGGGGATCACATTCATTCACAGGATAGTTTTATTTCTTCTTAGCGCCTCATACACGAAACCAACATCTAAGACATGAAAAGATAGAACTTCCAATCTCCAGACAGTATTTATTGTCACGAATGTCTTCTAGATACAAAGCTGAGGATCTGTGAGCGATATCCAGCACATCACAATGTGTACTCATAAGAATCAGGAATATGACATCTCAAGAATAGAGTGTGGCTCCCTGTGCCAGGTAAGCCATAGAACCAACTAGTACACTAAGGGATTTCCACATCTGATACCAACACACAGACAACACCTTTCACTCCAGGCCTGAAGGGGGAGCAACACTGGTTGCTGTTAAGCCAGATCCCCTATAAATACAGGTGCTGAGGGCGGAGTTAGGCAGAGTGTGCAGTCACTAGGAGAACTGCGAAGATCAGCTCAGAGCCTGCTGAGCAAAACTGGTTACCGGAGCCGTGCTAGGCCCGAAACCATTGCACTGCCAGAGCCAGTGTGAGGGTCCAGAGAGTGAGGACCAAAGGCAGAGGCGAGGAACAGTACAGCGGGTGCAGAGGAGCCATACCGCCTCACCCCAGGAGAACACCGGTCACTGGAGTCTGAGTCTGCAAGGGAGAGATTAGCCCAGCAGAGAATCCCAGTACACCGCGGAGGCTTAGCTTCCTGGACACCCGCAGCACTCCCCATTTGAGAGCCAGGAGGCGCAGAAGAGGTAGCGGTAGCCAAGCAAGAGCCCTCAGTGTAGCAACACGGGTGTGAGAGAGAGTAGAGGTCAGGTCTGGTTCCACACACTCCAGGCATCAGGACAAGAGCACAAGAAGGCCTATAGCCCACTCGGTGTGGAAATCCCGGAGTGCATCCTTCAACCCTGGACATGTACCTGCAAAACATCAGTAAAGGTACCGAATGAAAAAAGACTTTCTTGTGTGTGTCCATCATTCCAGCCTTTCCCACACCGCAACGACTGCGCTGGGACTCCACCATTCTACCTTTATAGCCCCAGGAACCCGCTCCACCTGTAGGGAGCCACAACACCTTGCTGCCGCCCATCACCCCGGAGGCCCCAGTAGCACCGGTGCCATCACCAGAACTTCAGGTGGCGTCACAAAAAACTTTTATAAACTTTTATCCCGTAAATACCCCTTTTTGATTGTCACTGCAAGGGCACAGACTCAGGCACTGACCACCCATGACATGCCTGCACCCGATCGCCCGAGATCTGGGTACCCCAAACCCTTGTGGGCCCGACAAGAGCGATCTGAGTCTTATCTTGTGTGGTTTTTAAAGTTCCTTAAAGAAAAAGTCCAGGAGTTTCGGGGCACGCCATGAAAACAACAGCAGAGATTAAATAAATGCTTCTCCTTGCCATCATATTGCCAGTGGGTTTTGTGGTCTGTCTCATTTCATCCCTCTCTTGCATATATTGAAGGAAGGAGAAGAAGAAAAGTAGTGATATATGTTATCCGGGAAACAAGGTAAGTAAGAATGACACCACTGGACACTTTAAAAGGAGGCTGGTGCTTGGTATCATTGTTTCTCTTCAGTTAACCATGGTTATCTCTAAAGAAACACGTGCAGCCATCATTGCACTGCACAAAAATGGCCTAACAGGGAAGAGTATCGCAGCAAGAAAGATTGCACCTCAGTCAAAATCTATCGCATCATCAAGAACTTCAAGGAGAGAGCTTCCATTGTTGTCAAAAAGGCTCCAGGGTGCCCAAGAAAGACCAGCAAGCACCAGGACCGTATGTTAAAACAGTGTCAGCTGAGGGATCGGACTACCAGCAGTGCCGAGCTTGCTCAGGAATGGCAGCAGGCTGATGTGAGTGCTTCTGCACGCACTGTGAGGCGGAGACTCTTTGAGCAAGGCCTGGTTTCAAGGAGGGCAGCAAAGAAGCCACTTCTCTCCAGAAAAAACATCAGGGACCGACTGATATTCTGCAAAAGGGTACATGGGAGTGGACTGCTGAGGACTGGGGGAAAGGTACAGGGAGTGGACTGCTGAAGACTGGAGGGAAAGGTACAGGGAGTGGACTGTGAGAGCATGGGGGAAAGGTACAGGGAGTGGACTGCTGAGGACTGGGGGAAAGGTACAGGGAGTGGACTGCTGAGGACTGGGGGAAAGTCATTTTCTCTGATGAATCCCCTTTTCGATTGTTTGGGATATCTGTAAAACAGCTTATTCGGAGAAGAAGAGGTGAGCGCTACCACCAGTCTTGTCTCATGCCAACTGTAAAGCATCCTGAAACCATTCATGTGTGGGGTTGCTTCTCAGCAAGGGAATCGGCTCACTCACAGTCTTGCCTAAAAACACCGCCATGAATAAAGAATGGTACCAGAATGTTCTCCAAGAGCAACTTCTCCCAACCGTCCAAGAGCAGTTTGGCGCCCAACAATGTCTTTTCCAGCATGATGGAGCAACTTGCCATAAAGCAAAGGTGATAACTAAATGGCTCAGGGAACAAAACATAGAGATTTTGGGTCCATGGCCTGGAAACTCCCCAGATCTTAATCCCATTGAGAACTTGTGGTCAATCATCAAGAGACGAGTGGACAAACAAAAACCAACAAATTCTGCCAAAATGCAAACATTGATTATGCAAGAATGGAGGATGGCTATCAGTCAGGATTTGGTCCAGAAGATGATTGAGAGCAGCCAGGGAGAATTGCAGAGGTCCTGAAGAAGAAGGGGCAACACTGCAAATATTGACTTGCTGCATCAACTCATTCTAACTGTCAATATAACCTTTTGGTATCATAATATGATTGCAATTATATTTCTGTATGTGATATAAACATCAGACAAACACAAATAAAAACCAGAGGGCAGCAGATCATGGGAAAATATCATTTTGGTGTCATTCTCAAAACTTTTGGCCATGACTGTACATATTGATCAAAATAAGAGGGACTGCCAGCTCATTGAAGGATAAGACTACAGATGCCCATTGAAGATTAAGGGGGGCAGAGAGAGTCACAGACTCACACCATGGGGCAGCTTTCTTCTATTTAACTTCAGTGTTGGATTCACATCTACTCTGCTCAGTACTGCTGTATAATGTCATCTGTGCTGATGCTGATGTTGATCACATGATACATACAGTGAAGGAAATAAGTATTTGATCCCTTGCTGATTTTGTAAGCTTGCCCACTGACAAAGACACGAACAGTCTATAATTTTAAGCGTCGGTTAATTTTAACAGTGAGAGATAAAATATCAAAAATACAATCCAGACAATCACATTGTCTAAATTATGGCAATGTATTTGCATTTGGCAGAGAGAAATAAGTATTTGATCCCCTACCAACCATTAGGAGTTCTGGCTCCTACAGACCAGTTAGACGCTCCTAATCACCTCGTTACCTGCATTACACACAGCTGTCTACATTGTCACCTGTATAAGAGACTCCTGTCCACACACTCCATTAATCAGTCACCTCTAACCTCTACAACATGGGGAGACCACAGAGCTTGCTTATGACCCAAAGAAAGGGAAAGCAGGTGAAAGATGGATAATAGGATTGCATGAATCAAAACCAAGAGATTGCACAGGAAACCATTTTGCAATTTTTTTACTCAAATTTACACAAAAAAAGGGATTTATGATTTTTTTTTTAGATTTTCAGCTAATAAAGTTTATATTTTGGTTTGTATTTAGTAAAAAAAAAAATTCCTAGTAGCATTTCATCCTCCGCAAGGTAAGAAGCGTTACTCCAGCTGACAGTACAGGGCTCGGTGGTACACTGTGCCCACCAGGAGCTTCCCTTCATAGACGGAGGCACAGGATGAGCCCTGGATCACAGACCCATTGTTCGCGTAGACTTTGTTGATGATGGGATTATCTGAGTGAATATTCTGTACACGGAAGACCTGGCGAGGAGAACAATAGAAAGAAAACAATAAGTGAGTACACCCCAGATAGGAATATAGGCCACATGGAGTTCACGTGTGTCAGATGGCACCAACAGGAAGCAGTTATCTATTTATGGGGCAGATTTTTTGAATCCTGACCATAGGAAGTAGAATTACTTCAACACCGCAGCTAGGGGGCAGCACACTGCCAAACCAAGTCTTTACTACCCGCTCACTCTCTGTCAAATCTTTCCACCAGTAACAAAATGGCGTATTTATAGGCCATGAATAAATATGTTGATTAGCACCTACTTGACTTCTGTGTAGGTGACCACCACTAAGTGGCCATAACTAATCCGTATACGTCATCACTGACCTCAGAGCCGGGGAGATCTTCAGGATTGTATAGAAAGAGCTTGTAGGCGTTTGGATGAGCCCCAATCCATATATCCCCAGTGATGGGATCCACCGTCAGGTTATCCACAAGTGTATCCAGATCTACCTCCTTATATACAAAAAAGGAAGAAAAATACAAAAGAAATATAAATATAGATATTGATAGATATACAGTACTGTGGAAATAAAGTACTATAGTTTACATTTACCAATTAACAAAATGCAAAGTGAATAAAAAAAAAAGAACCGTATAGAGCTTGTTAAGCCCGATACACATAACTGTATTGTTAGCGAGATCGTTGAATTGACGTATAAACAACGGGTTGTATCCAGACTTCTCTTGAGAGACACTTTGCAGCGATCCTGTCCCCTCGCTGTGAGGTCGCAATAGAAGGAAGTCAAGGCATGTCTTTTTTGATCGTTGGTTTCCGTCTGGTCAGCACGCATCGCTGCGTGTGACCATGAGAAATCCGCGATTTATGTGATCACAGGCTGGTTACTATGGTAAACACGGGTATCCAGGGCGCGCCTGCTACCTGGAACCCCTTGTTTAGTCAGGGTGACTGTGGGGAATGAGTCTGCTAGTTTACAGCTACCACATTAACGAGAATCCGGCAAAGTGAATGGAAACAAAGAGAGGATCGTTAAGTCTACTGCCCTTAGGGTGAGATTACTATGGATCCCAATTATTTGCTTATCCCTTGTCAAATTAACTCAGTCAAGTGCATGTGCAAGTAATAATATCAGACAGTGTTGGATATATGACTTCTCTTGATCAGAGACAGCGCAGAAGTGTATTTTATTATTTTTAACATCAGCTTTATACAGCACAAAGGAAGGAGGTATCAAGGCATAGTCTCTATAGCATTCCAAGAATCAGTAATGTCCAGAGTCCAGGCTCTTCAAAAGATATTCCTTTGTTCACTGTATAACCAGCTGCAGTGGCGTAACAAGACCACTGCGGGCCCCGGTGCGGCCTTTACATCGGGGCCCCCTTGGGTGAGGACCGGGGGGATGGGGGTGGGGGGTGCTGTCAGTAACTTTCAGCCTGACAGCACAGTTGATGAGGCATTCCTCCCGGCTTTAGAAGAACAGAGAGAAGGACAAAAGATGCAGCGTGCGCAGCGTGGTGCACAAATTTTAGCCATGCCCCTAACCACGGCCAAGCCACACTCATTTACCCATTTACAAGTGACGGACATTCAGATACCCTTATTAATATTAATCTTATGATTATTGCTTTTTTGCAGCATTCTTTTTTGTCTTTTCCAATTGATTTGATGCATTTTAGTGCGGTTTAGCACTGACAGCACAGACTATGGCTGCCCCATCATACAACACAGCAGGACGGCTGAGATTGGTGCCTGCCCGCAGCATTGTGCAGTTTATAGCCAGGGATGTGCAGTCAGTAGCCAAACCTCCGAATCAAAGTCCTCAGTTACCCTGAATCTAAGGCAGAGTTCAAATCTATGGGGGGTCCATTTTGAACACATTGCATTTGCACTACATTAGCGCATGCAAACGCTTACTAATGCAATGCAAACCAATTCAAACGCATCTGCTAACGCACCCATTATTTCCTATGGGCGAACGCATGCAAACGCAACCCCAAACGCAACTGCAAAGTGGGGTTGCATTTGAACGCATGCGTTAGTGCAAGCACACAAGAAAGGTTGCCAGACACGTTTCTTGTGCGCTTGCACTAACGCATGCGTTCAAATGCAACCCCACTTTCAGTTGCGTTTGGGGTTACGTTTGCATGCGTTCGCCATAGGATATAATGGGTGCGTTAGCGGATGCGTTTGAATTGCGTTAGTAAGCGTTTGCATTGCACTAACACAGTGCAAAAGCAATGCATGCAAAAGCAGCCCAGCACAGATGAGAAAAGGGCCTAACTCCACCAAAATGGACGACTCAGACTCCCAACTCCACAGCCCTGGTGTGCAGTCGGTAAGCCAAACCTCCGACTCCACTAAACTGGACACAGACAGAGTCCACAAAACTGTGTATAGTGCCCCCTGAAGGCGCACTGCCGTGCTCCGCTACAGGACACAATACAAGCTCCACACTGGGGGCTGCAGGAAAATACGATTATCACACTATCCACAATGGGCAGGGCACCACATTCCTCACATTGTACCATACATGCAGCCATTTTTGGTGCCAGGCACATGTCTGGTATCACGCCCATACCTCCTGAAACATGACATCCTCTGGTTCCAGCATTGACTCACACTAGTGAAGTGAAGCAGTGCTCTCAATGGAGCAGATATACCAGGCACCTGAGGCGCCAAACAACCCTCGTTTTCAAACTGCAGTCCAACATTTATTGACTGTTCTGATTGGATGGGCAAAGGCATAGGCAGGTCCCTACAGCTAGTAGCTCACTAGAAGACTGTCATGTGACTCCCTCCGTCCCGACAGCCTGCCTCCATCCCAACAGCCTCCCTCCATCCCGACAGCCTCCCTTCATCCCGGCAGTCTCCCTCCAACCCGGCAGCTTCCCTTCATCCCTCCTCCATCCTTCTTCCATCCCGATTGCGTCTCTCCAGCCTTCCTACATCTCAACAACCTCCCTCCATCCTGTCAGCCTCTCTTCATCCTTCCTCCGTCTGACAGCCTCCCTCCATCCTAACAGCGTCCCTCCATCCCAACAGCCTCCCTTCATCCTTCCTCCATCCTGACAGCCTCCCACTGTCTCAACAGCAGATGAACCTAGACTATATGCACTCTGAGGACCCTGACCTTGCTCGTGCAGTGGGATGGCATTTGGGGGGAGGCTTAATGCTGCTGGGGGCCCTCCTCTGATGGCAGTTTTAGTGGGGGAAGTTAATGCTGGGGCCCTCTGCAGTGGGATTTGGGGGTCATATGATGCGATGGGGGATGCCTGCAGTGGGATTTGGAGGGGGTGTACAGATCTGGGGGATGCCTCTGAGATTACAGAATTTTAACCAGGCAAGACATTTCAGTCTAGCATAGATCTTCAGTTTACTGGAAAGATACAGAGAATACCAGCGACATTTATATACAATAACAGGGTCGGACTGGGGTGCCTGGGGCCCACCAGGGATATTGACTCCCGGGGCCCACCCTTCAGCTATATGCAATATATATATGCTATATAGATATATATATATATATATCTGTTACCTGTTACACCCATTATATTGGCGTCTCCTGCACATCACTGTGCGCTCACCATAACTGTGATGTACAATTGCTGTGGTTTGCATTAAAGGCTTTCTTTGGGGAAACAAGTTATCAGTGATCCACAGGTTCGGTAGGTGATCACTTATTTGTGGAATCCGACCAGTGGAAACTGAACTGTCAGAAGAATGTGGCACTTGTATCCCCATTATAAAATGCAGCGGCCGGTAATGATGTGACTGCGGCTCCATTCATCATCATTGGGGCTTCCAGAAAAAGCCAAACACAGCGCTCACAGCCACCCAGTGAATGAGCGGCTCAGTGGTCGAGCTGTCCATCAGCTCCAGTCTAATGGGGAGAAAAGCTCATCACCTAGCCAAAGGCCACATGGACATGTTGAGTATTTGGTCAGTATTTTACCTCAGCATTTGTAACCAAAAGTATAATAGAAACAGGGGCACCATTTTTCCTTTTATTGTTTTACCCACTCCTGGTTTTGGCTACAAATTCTAAGGTAAAAATCTCACCAAATACTGAACACGTGTACAATTGCCTTCGAAGAGATGATTACTTGTTTTCATCGGAAAGTGCATATTTGCCACTATTTAATAGTCACAGGACAGGGATGGGTTAAACTTCCAAGTTATCCATAACCACTCGCAGCAGTTTATCAAATTGCTTTTGTTGTTTCTGCAGTTTGCTAATGTCATCTTCTGCAGTACCAACCCTTTCTTCCACTTCTCCCAGTCTGGTATTAGTTTTAGTCATATCACTTTTTATATAATTAATCTAAGTCTGCACCCCTGTGACTCTCTGGGTTAAAACAGTCAGGGCCTCTTTGCAAAAGTTCACTGCTGAGAAAATGTCTCTGAGAGTGGGCTCCTGTGTGGTCTGTTCCTCCCCCCTCTCTCCAGCAGTTATCTCCTCTTGGGGGTCTCCCTGCAGCCCAGTCCGCTCCTCCATACCATCTCCCCCCTCTTGTACCTGCATTAGAATCAATGGGATGAAACTGAATGGGAGGAGACGCAGGCAGTGCCGGGACAAGGCATTTTGGTGCCCTAGGCAGGTAAGGCAAACGGCGCCCCCTCCCCACCCCCCCCCCCCGAAATATGTCTGGGAATAAAAATGTCAACAGACTTTGAAAGTAAATTTAATTTAACGGGGACCTATAAAAGGTTCGTCCAACCACACTGCAGAGACATACTGATAGGATGTTTACATTGTGAGCCCCAATGGGGACAGTGTTCATGATGTATGTAAACTGCTGTGGAGTTCATAGTGTAATATAAATGCAAAAAGTATTATTCTTAATATTATGTCACAATACCAGGATCTGAGGATCTTCTATTTCGAGGTCAGGGACTCTCTGATGCCATGTTGCTGCTTGTCTCGCTGTTGTCCTCTTTTGACACTGCTGTGCGGTGGACAAGAGAGCATTAACTGGTTAATAACCAGAAGTATGGAGTGTGTACTGAGCCATAAACCCTCCCTTACCATGAAGTATGGAGTGTGTACTGACTGAGCCATAAACCTCCTCATACCATGTCCAGCAGACATTGTAGGATTACTACCCGTATATACTCGTGTATAAGCCGACCCGTGTATAAGCCGACCCCCCTAACTTTTGCCCCAAAACTGGGAAAACCTATTGACTCGTGTATAAGCCGAGGGTGGATCCCAGCACAGATATACAGCCCCAGCAGTGTGGTATACAGGCCCCCCAGTGGTATATACAGCCCATGACACGCGCCCAGTGGTAATACAGCAGCCCCAGGGTAATACAGCAGCCCCAGGGGTTATAAGCAGCCTCAGCACCCAGGGGTTATACAGCAGCCGCCTAAGCGGCTCCAGATATACAGCAGCCCGCATATAACAGGCCCAGAGTAATACAGCAGCCGCTAACAGGCTCAGCATGTATATACAAGCCCGCCTCACAGGCCACTCCAGATATATACAGCCGCCTACAGCAGCTCAGGTATATACAGGCCGCCTACAGCAGCTCCAGTATACAAAGCCCCAGTGGTATAACAGGCCCCAGCAGTATATACAAGCCGCTACAGCCCACAGTATATACAGCAGCCCTAACCGCTCATGATATACAAGCCGCCTACAGCAGTGGTATATACAATGTGCCTCACAGGCCCAGGTATATACAGGCCAGTTCTGTTCCCCAGTGGTAAAGCATAAGCGCCTGCCAGTGGATATACAAGGCCTCCTACCTGTCTGAGATAAGAGTGCATGACAGGACCAGCGGAGTCCAGCCTCAGTATATACAGCAGCCCCGAGTGGAAATCATGCTGGCCTTCGCATGGTGATGTACAGGTCCCACATATGGTCATATAAAGTCTTGCCCATGGCTTGTATACATGCCCAGTTCGTATCATGGGTCCCAATTGTTGTCTACAGCTCCAGAGTAATGCGTAACAGCCCTAGGTGAATATAATGCCCTATGCCCCGGGCCCATAATACATGAACCGTCACCAGCCGTCCAGATACACCGCCTAGCTGCTCAGATAAGGAGGAAGGCTAGGGCGGCCAAGCTGGGGACAGAGCTCAATATACAGATCCCTCCAGCTGTAAACACGATCCGAAAAGCCGCTCCGCCGTCTGGATAATTTGGATTCACATTGCCCCCCATCCAACAAGCGCCCTGGCAAGCGGCTCCAATAATAATTCTAATCATAACAAGATAAAAATGACGCCTCCAATCTCAAGCCTTCATCCGTATTAATGCGCCTCATCACTCAGATATATCGATGATCGCAATCGTCCATTCATAAGTAAATGCGCCTCACAGCAGCTCCAGATAATACAATGCCGCCTCACAGCCACTCCAGATAATATAATGCCGCCTCACAGCGGCTCAGATAATACAATGGCCGCCTCATACAAGCCGCCTCCAGATAATACAATGCGCCTCACGCGCTCCAGATAATACAATGCCGCCTCACCTTCAGCTAGATAATGGTATCCATATTGCCGCCTCACAGCGCTCCAGATATATACAATTGCCGCCTCAAGCCGCTCCAGATTAATTGGCGTAGTAATGCCGCCTCACAGCCGCTCCAGATAATATAATGCCGCCTCACAGCCACTCCAGATAATATAATGCCGCCTCACAGCCGCTCCGAGATCAGCATATAATGCGCCTCACAGCGGCTCCAGATAATATAATGCGCCTCAACAGCGCTCTCAGATAATACAATGCCGCCTCACAGCCGCTCCAGATAATACAATCCGCCTCACATCCGCTCCAGATAATATAATGCCGCCTCACAGCCGCTCCAGATAATATAATGCCGCCTCACAGCCGCTCCAGATAATATAATGCGCCTCATAAGCCGCTAGAATAATAAATGCCGCCTCACAGGCTCCAGATAATTAATGCCGCCTCACAGCCACTCCAGATAATATAATGCCGCCTCACAGCGCTCAGATAATATAATGCGCCTCACAACCGCTCCAGATAATACAATGCGCCTCACAGCCCTCCAGATAATACAATGCCGCTCAGCTCAATATCATGCCGCCACATCGTCAGATAATATAATGCGCTCACAGCCGCTCCAGATAATACAATGCGCCCTCACAGCCGCTCCAGATAATATAATGCCGCCTCACAGCGTACATAATAAGCCTAGCTCCAGATAATATAATGCCGCCTCACAGCCACTCCAGATAATTATGCGCTACACGCTCCAGATAATATAATGCCGCTCACAGCCACTCCAGATATAATGCGCCTCACAGCGCTCCAGATAATATAATGCCGCCTCACAGCCCCAGATAATATAATGCCGCCTCACAGCCGCTCCAGATAATATAATGTCAACCCACAGCCGCTACAATAACATAATGCCGCCTCACAGCCGCTCCAGATAATATAATGCCGCTCACAGCCGTCCAGATAATATAATGCCGCCTCACGAGCCGCTCCAGATAATATAATGCCGCCTCACAGCCGCTCCAGATAATATAATGCCGCCTCACAGCCGCTCCAGATAATATAATGCCACCTCACAGCCGTACAAATAACATAATGACCGCCTCACAGCCGCTCCAGATAATATAATGCCGCCTCACAGCCGCTCCAGATAATATAATGCCGCCTCACAGCCGCTCCAGATAATATAATGCCACCTCACAGCCGCTCCAGATAATATAATGCCGCCTCACAGCCGCTCCAGATAATATAATGCCGCCTCACAGCCGCTCAATAATATAATGCCGCCTCACAGCCGCTCCAGATAATATAATGCCGCCTCACAGCCGCTCCAGATAATATAATGCCAGCCTCACACCGCTCCAGATAATATAATGCCGCCTCACAGCCGCTCCAGATAATATAATGCCGCCTCACAGCCACTCCAGATAATATAATGCTGCCTCACAGCCACTCCAGATAATATAATGCCGCCTCACAGCCGCTCCAGATAATATAATGCCGCCTCACAGCCACTCCAGATAATATAATGCCGCCTCACAGCCACTCCAGATAGTATAATGCCACCTCACAGCCGCTACAGATAATATAATGCCGCCTCACAGCTGCTCCAGATAATATTATTCTGCACACACAGCCTGCTCACCGCATACACAGTCACATACATGCACCACAGTCACATACATTGCACACACAGTTCACAACATTGCACACACAGTCACATACATTGCACACACAGTCACATACATTGCACACACAGTCACATGCATTGCACCACAGTCACATGCATTGCACCACAGTCACATGCATTGCACTCCAGTCACATGCATTGCACTCACAGTCACATGCATTGCACAGTCACATGCATTGCACTCACAGTCACATGCATTGCACATCAACAGTCACATGCATTGCACTCACAGTCACATGCATTGCACCACAGTCACATGCATTGCCCCACAGTCACATGCATTGCACACACAGTCACATGCATTGCACACACAGTCACATGCATTGCACACACAGTCACATTGCATTGCACACCACAGTCACATACAATGCATTCACAGTCACATGCATTGCACACAGTCACATGCATTGCATTCATAGTCACATACATTGCACATACAGTCACATACATTGCACATACAGTGCATTCACCGTCACATGCATTGCACATACAGTCACATACATTGCTCACACAGTCACATACACTGCACACACAGTCAACACACACCCTGTACCTTCTCTCTGTGTGCTCCATGCTCCCTGAAGGTCTTCATGCCAGGCCCAGGAAGCAGCCAGTGACTAAAGCGGTGCTGTGTGAGGAGGAGGAGAGCAGGCCAGGCCGGAAGACTCTAAGCAGCTCCTCTTCGGCAGAGAGGTAGGTGTGCTGCTGCATGCCTCCTACAGTCCCCAGCCTGCTCCCGCGGTCTGCATGTAGAGGAAGAAGGGGGGCGGGGTGGCTGCAACATCAGCGGTGAGTGCCAGTAGTCCTCAGGCGGCCGTGATCATCCGCCTGGGGACCGGCCGGGTAGAGCGCCACACAGCTGGCGCAGCGGTAGCAGAGGTCGGTGGGCTCACTTGCGACCCCTGCGACCGCGGATGGTACGCCACTGAGTCCCGCCCTCCTTCCTCTCTGGCCGGCGCGCCGCGACTGGCGGGGCCAGCACGGGGCCCCCCAGGGGGTGCGGGGCCTCCGAGGGAGCGGGCAATGGGCCCCTCATGAGGGGAAAATGCGCCCTTCACAAGATGGCGCCCTAGGCGATCGCCTAGGGTCGCCTAGCTGTCGTCCCGGCCCTGGACGCAGGTAAGATATTAGAAAAACTTTTTGACTGTGAGGGTGATCAACGAGTGGAGCCACGCTCTGTTAAATAAAGAAGATATGCTAATAGGTGAACCTGTGCTTTAGATACTGTATTCATGCGCTCCAGCTAAACCGCAAAGCCTACCAATTATATAAATATTAAACAAAAACTATTGACAGGGTGGTCAGTGAGTGGAACAGGCGGCCACGAGAGGTGGTGAGTTCTCCTTCAGTGGAAGTCTTCACACAGAGGCTTCTTACCACTCTCAACACTTCTCAAAAGTGTCTAGTATAGTCACATTTTGAAGGCCAAGTAGTCAGAATTGAACCAAAATTATTAAGATGGTGTGCTTAATTAAAAAAAAAAGCATTTTTAGTCTGGTGTATAAAGAATTATCCTCCAATATTGTGATATTTTTTACTTCCCTGTTGAATGTCTTGGTTGGGTAGTCACTTGTAACCTCTAGACCAGGAATAGATGACTGCTTAAACAATCGGGTAAATAATGTCGCAGCTGTCAACCATTACATTCAAAAAAGACAAGTCTAGTGCTGGTTGCAATTGCCTTACATTGGTCATAGTTGTGTCTGTCTGTGGTCCATTACGTGTACAGACAGCACACCCAAAATTCTCCAATTAACCCATTAGTGACCGTGGTTAATAGAGCCGCAGGAAGGGAAACCCGCGATGACGCAGCATATGCGTCCAAGGTCGGGAACGAACTTGTTTTCATGACGCATATGCTGCGTCACGAGTCGGGAAGGGGTTAATGAACAATTGGACATTATTATTAGGTAGGGTCTGAATTTCTCCTCTCGCTGACATTAGACCGGTAATGAGGTATGCATAATATCTTTTTAACTCCACTATATGGTATTCACCGTAGTAAGTTATTTTTACTCTATACAGTACCGTTCAAAAATTTGGGCACACCTGTTTTTGCAATGGTTTTCCTTGTTCTTTCTGGAATGTGAACATTGTAGATTCATACTGAAGGTAGATAAACCACATAAGAGAACATATTGAAATAAGGAGTAAAAAACACATTATATTATGTGTTATTGCCTCAGATTCCTCAAAATGCCATGATTTTACTATAATAAAAGCTTCACAACCCCTTGAAATTTTCTCAAACTGCTTTCAACAGCCTTGAAGGAGTTCCCAGGGGTGCTGAGCTCTTGTTGACTGTTTTGCCTTCACTCTCATCCCAAACCATCTTTATTGGATTTTGTTTAAGTGATTATGGAGCAGGTCTGTTGAGTCAGTAAGCCAAATATCCAACTCAGATTCTTCAGTTTCCCTGAAACCAACTCCAACTCAACCAAAATGGTCACCGACTCCACAACCATGGCTGTCGAGTCGGTAAGCCAAATATTAAACTCCGACGACTCAGTTTGCCTGAATCTGACTCTTGACTGACTCCACAGCCCTGTTATGAAGGCCGTGTCATCTGGCAAACCCTCTGCCTCATTCTTCTTCAGTCATATAGCCGCTTCGGAGCGTGGATGTGAGCTTTTAGTTCATTTTCCTCTTGCAATACAAATGATTGTCACACTCATATCAGCAAATCACCATTACACCTTCCCCCTCAAGCACCACAGTGGTCACTATACATGTTGGCAGCGGGTTAATCAGTGTGATGTCCACAGCGAGCATCAGAGAATGTTCATTTATTAAGAATTAAGAACATCCAGTTTACAACATGAGAATAGGATCAATCTGGTTTCTGGGAGAGGGAGAGAGAAAATCTGCTGCGACCTTCAGCTTCAGTTCCACACTAGAATGTGCATGCTGAGAGCAGGAGGAGGAACATCCTGTCTCTGAATGAGGACCTTTTTTTTTTTTTTTTTTTTTTTTAACTTTGTTGACATCTGAACAATATGCATGCAGACATAAAATCACATCATATTGAACAAACAATAGTTGTTGCAATACATACAGATCAATATGCATTAGGCCAACAATACATGTAGAACCCATCCACTCACCTTTTCAGTACCTCACAAAAACATGGTGGTTGGTACCAAAAATATCACATTTTGACTCAACAGACCACAGTACAGATTTTCTCTGAACTAGTGGCCAGTACTTTTGTTGCTTGGCCCAAACATGTTCTCCTTTTGTGCGTGGACTTCACTAGTGGCTTCTTTGCAGCCACTCAACCATATAGGCCTGCTTCTGCAATCTCCTTGACAGCTACTTGCTGACTATGCATAACTTATGAGGGATATTATCTGAGGTGCTGTCAATTTGCTTTTTCTGAGGCCAGTAACTCTCATGAACTTATCCTCTGCAGCAGCGATTTATGCATTTCATGACTGCACTTGACAATAACTTCAAGGTACTATCAATGTTTTGGATGGTTTTAGTAATGATGGGCTGTCATTTTTCTTAAAGTGGTTAGTTAAGTGGTTCCTGCCATATTCTGGCTTAGAACAGTTGTGGAATAGGACTCTGCACCGTATGTAGCTGTGTACCGACACTGCCTCTGCCACACCTGATGTTTCTAAACACTTTCTGACGATGATTCCATAACTGTTAATTGGAAGACATTTTAGTTGATGACCTGATGAAGCTAATCGAGAGAAGTCAAAGGAGTGTAAAACTGTCATCAAAGTAAAAAGGAGAGCGCTATGAAGAATCTAAGCAGCTAAAACTGCATTTAAAAGGATGCCGGATGACTTGACCAAAGAACTCAGATCCAAGAAAGCATGGATCTTTTCTCTCTTCATTGTCTTGGGGCAAAGGTCCAGTCTTCTGTCTTAATACAAGGCCAAGTGGTTTGCTAATGCTTCTTCTTGGCTCATGTACCTGTAAGGCTACTTTCACATTGCGCATGTTTGCCACATGTTCAGTGGTCCCATCGGGGCTTAGGCCGGTTTCACACCACGGTTTTCTGGATCCAGGGCTGTCCAGTGTGAACCGGACAGCCCCGGATCCGTTTTCGGCCCCATAGCATTCCTATGGGCCGGATGGAGCCGGATGGCAGCTATGTGCCATCCTGTTTCCATCTGTCTGGGAGGATCTGGGACAATTCAGATTTTTTTCCCGGGGAAAAAATCGGATAAAATCGGATCTTCCTCTAACATGGGCGTCTATGGCGCCAGACATAAAATTGGATCCTGGAGCTGGGTGTCGGGTGCTGGAGTTAAGCAGCGAGTGCTGCTAAACTTCAGCACCATGAGCTGTCCCCTGCAGAGATTTCAGACCGCGGCTAGCGGGTATCTTGAAATTTCAGCCGCTGCGGCTGCTATCAGCTGAATCCATCTGCAAACCGGACCAGAGGGTATATTTGCAATTTGGTTCCGGGGCTGTCTGGTTTACACCGGACTGCCCCGGACCTGATTACACCGTGGTGTGAAGCCGGCCTTACTTCTGTAAATGGGGTTTGGATGTATGCGCCTATGGGACCATTGACTTTAATGATGCAGACGGAGTCAACGTGTGCTCTGTTGTGCACCATTTTTGGGAGTATTATGTTTTCTCCATACAGGCACATGAGCTAAGAAGGAGCATCGGCAAACCACTTGGCCTTGTATTAAGACAGAAAACTGGACCTTTGCCCCAAGACAATGTAGAGAGAGACGATCCATGCTTTCTTGTATCTGAATTGTTTGGTTAAGTCATCGAGCGTCATTTTAAATGCAGCTTTAGCTGTGATTGGAGGTTATGACATGATAGCGCTCCAGATCACCGTGGTTATTGGATTAGGACTGTTATATATATCCACCATATATATTCCGTTACATACCAGAGGCAAGACGTCCGACAAATGATACATAGCACAAATCATTGTGGATGAGGCCATAAGCCCAGATATCTGGAAACATCATTCCTTTTACTGAACATGCTTTATGGAGTAGTATTTATAGCAATATATATTGGATGGGATATAAATCCTACGCTTATTCCGGTGTATTTTTCCCTTAAATACAACAAGCGGGTTTACCGTCCTGAAGAAGTTGGGGGATTTATGGAGCGCCGCATCGCTCGTGTCGGTGACTTTGAGGGACGTTGCAAAGTATATTTAGTTGTATACCAAGGTTAAGGTCAGTGTAATTCCATTGCTGGAGCCGCAGTTTTGTGGCGAAAGCAGAGAAGTAACAGAATTTCGAGGCCGTTTCCCCTGACCCGAGAGGTTATTGAGTAATTCTTTTAGACCTGAGGGATCTGGAAATGATATTGCTGAACATGTACAAGAAACTTCATAGATGGCCGAGCATCAGCAAATATTTTACAACCCACGACACAGCCGGGGTTTTTTTTTTTTTAAGGCAAAATAAATAAATGAACACTGCAAAGGTTGCAGGCCCAGGGCGATGGCTGATATATAAACTCTCATAAAGAATCCATGAAGAATGGGAACCTTTCTCTACACGCTTTGCCCTCTTCTCCACACATTAGAGCATTTAAAGGAAACGTCCGGTCGCTACATCATTGTACATATTGTGCCCATGTTAATGTATACAGCGCCAGCATACTCCGCAGCGCTCTACCATGGGCAAAGTAAAAAATAAAACAAGTAAAATGTAGAGTGAAACAAAAGGAAAGCAGACACTATACAGAGGAGAGGGAGAGGACCCTGCACATAAGAGCTGACACTCTACAGGGGAGAGGACCCTGCACATAAGAGCTGACACTCTACAGAGGTGAGGGAGAGGATCCTGCACATAAGAGCTGACACTCTACAGGGGAGAGGGAGAGGACCCTGCACATAAGAGCTGACACTCTACAGAGGAGGGAGAGGACCCTGCACATAAGAGCTGACACTCTACAGGAGAGAGGACCCTGCACATAAGAGCTGACACTCTGCAGGGTCCTCTCCCTCTCCCCTGTACATAAGAGCTGACACTCTACAGAGGAGAGGTAGAGGACCCTGCACATAAGAGCTGACACTGTACAGGAGAGAGGACCCTGCACATAAGAGCTGACACTGTACAGGGGAGAGGGACAGGACCCTGCACATAACAGCTGACACTCTACAGAGGAGAGGGAGAGGATCCTGCACATAAGAGCTGACTCTCTACAGGGGAGAGGACCCTGCACATAAGAGCTGACACTGTACAGGGGAGAGGACCCTGCACATAAGAGCTGACTCTACAGGAGAGAGGGAGAGGACCCTGCACATAAGAGCTGACACTCTACAGGGGAGAGGACCCTGCACATAAGAGCTGACTCTCTACAGACGAGAGGGAGAGGACCCTGCACATAAGAGCTGACTCTCTACAGAAGAGAGGGAGAGTATCCTGCACATAAGAGCTGACACTGTACAGGGGAGAGGACCCTGCACATAAGAGCTGACTCTACAGGAGAGAGGGAGAGGACCCTGCACATAAGAGCTGACACTCTACAGGGGAGAGGACCCTGCACATAAGAGCTGACTCTCTACAGACGAGAGGGAGGGGACCCTGCACATAAGAGTTGACACTCTACAGGGGAGAGGGAGGAGGACCCTGCAAATAACAGCTGACACTCTACAGAAGAGAGGGAGAGTATCCTGCACATAAGAGCTGACTCTCTACAGGGGAGAGGACCCTGCACATAAGAGCTGACTCTAAAGGAGAGAGGGAGAGTATCCTGCACATAAGAGCTGACTCTCTGCAGGAGAGAGGACCATGCACATAAAAGCTGACACTCTACAGGAGCGAGGGGGAGGACCCTGCACATAAGAGGTGATATATATAGGAGAGAGAACTATACATAGAAGAGCTGACACTCTACAGAAGAGAGGACCCTGACTCAAAGAGCTAACACTCTACGAGAGAGAGGACCATGACCATAAGTTCTAACGCTGTACAGCAGAAAGGTTCCTGCTCATAAGAGCTGACACTCTGCAGGAGAGAGGGCACTACCCATAAAAGCTGACACTCAGGAAAGAGGACCCTGCCATATGAGCTGACACTCCACAGAAGAAAAGATCCTGCCTATAAGAGCTGACATGCTACAGGAGACAGGATCCTACCAATATGAGCTGGCAATCTACAGGAGAGAGGACCCTGACCCAAAGAGCTGACTGTCCTCAGGAGAGAGGGCAATGCCCTTATGAGCTGACACTCTACAAGAGAAATTACCCTGTACATAAAAGCTGACACTCCACAGGAGAGAGGATCCTGCCCATATGAGCTGACACTCTACAGCAGAAAGCATCCTGCCCATAAGAGTTGACACTGCAGGAGAAAGGACCCTGCACATAAGAGCTGTCACTCTACAATTGTCAAAGTAAAAAAACAAGTAAAATGTAGAGTGAAACAAAAGGAAAGCAGACACTTAACAGGGGAGAGGGAGAGGACCCGGCACATAAGAGCTCACAGTCTACAGGAGAGAGGACCCTGCACATAAGAGCTGACTCTCTACAGGAAAGAGGGAGAGGACCCTGCACATAAGAGCTGATGTGGCGCTCCGCCAAGCTGGCATCACAGAGGGGTACTGCACCTGTAAAAGAGGTGCAGATGCTCCAGCTGCAGGTGGACCCTAGGATGGTGGGTGGGATCCATTACCAGCACTCCCACATTAGTTTATATGGCGGGAAGTCACCGGGGAGGGAATAAAATCACCTCTGGGGGGAACAGGGAGGTCTTTGCTCCTAAGCTTTTGCTGCTAGGTCACTCGGCTGAGGGATCGGGAGGAGAGATGGAAGAGGAAGAGAGGGTCTAAGGAGAAAGAGAAGGAGCTTTTCAGGAGAGCAGCCAGTCTGGGAAAGAGGGGCCATTGTTAGGTTCTCCCAGACAGCTTACCGGGCATTGGAGCCCACAGACTGCCAGAGCTATATGCATGGCAGAGAATCTGGATTCCCGTGGAGTCTTCAAATTCTCCCGGGCACGAGAGCAGTCCTCAAGAAGGGTACCAGGCACCGCCAAAGGAACGAGTGGCCAGCCAGTAGAGGGTTACCCCACAACAGCGAAGGTAAGAGAGGAAAGAAGGTCAGGCTGGATTTCAAGTCACCAGGATTCACATCAAACTGGAAAGCAGGAAAGAACTGACACGGAATAGTTAAAGAAGGCACACCAAGGGTTCCACAATAACACCTGGGATCTACTTGCAGCCACCCGTTAAGCTACCTGTTCTTGTGACATCTAAAGTGCTGAACTGTGAACTTTGTATAATGTCGATGCAAGTTAACAGTACAGTACCCGGAGGAAAAGTGACTTTGCCTTTGCCCCGGAGGGCCAGCCCTACCTGTAGAGGACTTTGCCAACTAGCCACATTACCATCTACCTCCGGCGGACTGTGGCTGTGCTGGTGACACTTCACCAGAAACTACAGGTGGCGTCCCAACAAACTGTATATAAAATCCCCTGTAAATATACCCTTTTTGAAGATATACCCAGGACACAGGATCAGGCGCTGCCACCACTCCCCGTGACACAGCAGACTGATACCCGAGTACCCCAAAGCCTGGCTCGACACTGACAGTCTACAGGGGAGAGGACCCTGCACATAAGAGCTGACACTCTACAGGAGAGAAGACCCCCTATCACCTATGATATGTGTCATCTTAAATGGATCATGCAAGAACATTCATGGGTAGCGGGAAACTAAAACAAGTTCCCTCATTAGAAATGCCTACAAGTGCATCTCCATGAATTAGAATATCATCAAAAAGTTAATGCATTTCAGTAATTTAATACATAAAGTGAAACACACACAGGGTGGGCCATTTATATGGATGCACCTAAATAATATGGGAATGGTTGGTGATATCAACTTCCTGTTTGTGGCACATTAGTATATGGGAGGGGGAAAACTTTTCCAGATGGGTGGTGACCATGGTGGCCATTTTGAAGTCAGCCATTTTGGATCCAAGAAAAACAATGGTGTGCTTGGTTTTAACTTTATTCGTTCGTGTAGATGTGTTTCACTTTATGTATTGAGTTACTGAAATAAATGATCTTTTTGATGATATTTTAATTTCTTGAGATGCAGTTGTATATTCCCAATTGGACTCTTTTTCTAGTGGGTTAAGCTGTAAATTATCTGATGATATTGTAAGGTTGAATAATGTAGCGCGGTAAGACTGATCCAAGTTGATTCCATTAGATGGTGATACTGATGGACACCAGTAAGTGATTATAGTTTAACTTTAGGTTACTGCTTGCCCACTAGGAAGGTATATATGTAAATATATACCCTGGTGAGCCACAATTAGGAATAATTCAGTAAATAAGTGATTCTGTATCATTTAGGTGCTAGCAAATCACTACAATGTATGACTGACCAGGAAAGAAATGGATACACTGGATTGGCTAGAGTACTCCAGTTAGGGAGAGGGGGTCTAGGGTAAAAAAAAAAAGTTAGGTATGCCCGTTTTTCTGGAAAAATGAAAGTTTGATTAAAAAAAAGATCACAATTAGTGTATGTGATGTTAAATGGTCATTATAAAAGCTTTTTGTTTGTTATATTTATAGTAATCTAGTCATACTCATTGGAGTAATGTTGGATGAATCACTCGATTTAGTCAAGGCAGGCTGATCATCTAATCTCCACAATACAAGGGTTGAGCAAAAAGTTTCATGACTTTGTTAGGGTCTAGTAATCACTAGAAGAGCCAAGGATGCCTCCATTCTAGTGCCGACCAAGAAAGTTCAAACTGCCCTTGTCCGGCTGCCATGGATGTGGACAGCAAGTTAAAGAGAATCCGATAGGTCAAAAATCCATATGTAACTGCTATCATTTTCTAATTCCTTTCTCTAAGCTCTCTCTATTCATGTATTTCTATTATTTATACTTCCCTCCAATCCTCTGTAAACTTCAAAATAAAAGATTCATTCCATCTGTCAATGACAGTGAGCTCTCTGCTGCCCATGCCACAAGGAATGAATATTCATGATCACTACACAGCCCTTCCCTCCTCTGGTCTGTATGTGTGTGACACATTGCAGATTAATAAGGAGAGGGTGGAGGTGTGTGTTCTTAGACATCTTCATTGTGTGTATTCGAGGCATGTGAGATATTTCCATGTGATTATAAGAACATTTATTATTTGGTCAGCAGATACCACATTACATGTCTACAGGATAACCAACCTTCCTATAATAGAAATCTTACAGACAGTGCAGCACAAAACACCTCCCCCTCCCAGCACAGAGGGGACAGAACACCAGCTTGGGTGGGTGTGGATATTTAAATAACACTTATACAGCTGGACTATCCACCTGTGAATTTAATGGAGAGGACTAATGTACCAGCTCCCTTCAGGATGTGAACATGCTGATAACATGGAAGCTACAAATGGTACAATAATGATTTTACATGTTTTTAAAAGGTCTGCCCAGGCCTATTCAAGGGTAATATTAGTATCATACTGAAAATAAGTAAATATACCTGTAAAGGTGTTATTGACATGAATTTCTCACCAGATGCTGGTAACAACCCATCCAATCCACACAGGCAATAAACTCAAATCATCAATGTCCATGTTTATGCAGTTGAGGGAAGGACTAAGGGACAAATGTACAGTGACGTTCTTGATAAAAAATCTGCTGCCATCTACCAGGATGATGAAGATGAAGCGAGGGGGACATTTCACAAGACAATGATCCCAAACACAAACACACAGCCAAGGAAACTCTCAACTGGTTTCGGAAACAGAAAATAAATCTGCTAGAATCTGAGCCGATCACCGGAGCTGAATCCAATAGAAAATGTCTGGAAGGAACTAAAGCTCAGAGATCAAGAAGGATCAACAGGATCTGCAGGATGTGAAGAGTGTTTGTGTGGAAGAATGGGCCAAAATCCACCTGAGCAATGCATGGGACTGAGTGTCTCCAACAGGAGGCGTCTGGAGCTTCATCACCAACAAAGGCTTTTGTATGAAGTGATAAATATATTTCAGTCAACTTGTTCAGTTCTTTCTCTCTGTCTTATTTCTCATTATTACACATATTTATGGAAATCTATGGTTTGATTTCTTTGCCTGTGTGGATTGGATGGTTTGTTACCAACATCTGGCTAACATTCATATCAATAGCACCTTTAGAAATATACTTACTTGGAAAATTAGTGACGTGTTCAATACTTCTCAAGGGAGGTAAGCTGATGCCAGTAGTGTCTTACATGATTGACCAAGCGGGTGTGTATGAGATAACTGTTGGTCAGCTTCGTAGAATGCTTTCTATGTTAAAACAGATTCTAGTTGTTCTTGGCTACAATAGCCAACATGACCCATAACAAAAGTAACGGTGATGGCCAACATTTCATATTTCTTTCTCTTCTTGATTGGATTCAACAAATGCATTTTGCGCGATAAGACTTGTTTTTACCAGGCCATATAATCTTTTATGGCCGCTTCACACGTCCCGATATCGTCGTCCAACAATGATAAAAAGTCACGTGGTTCGTGCGTTGGCGCCGATATCGTTCGTGCTTGTGTGGTGTAAATGTGCAATTCGATGCAAGAACGATGCCAAGAGATATGGGGAGAAATTGAGCAGGCTCTCCAACTGCCCGATATTGGATGGACGATCTGGCATGATAGTGCTGTGTGACAGGCGCGACTACGATTTGGAGCGCAACTTCCCCTATTCACTACAATGTTAATTGGTCGTTCCCTGAGTTGATGAGACGCAGTGTGCAAAAGGGGCGTACGACATCGTAGTTGCGTTGGCTATCGCGCTGTGTAATATCTCTTATGCGATCTTGGATTAGTGTCAAAAATGTGTGCGCCCCCGTGCCGTTGGGATGTTGGGACGGTGTAAAGCGGCCATTATTGCCTTAAGGTGTCTTCTTTCGTTCCTATGGACCCTTACCTTACTATATTGGGACTAACCTCCCAAATCTGCCAAATAATCAGGATCATTTCTGTTGCCGTGGGCTGAAAATAACCCCCACAGCACGACGTGTCATCCTCATTTTCTTCACATTTGCTGCCATTGTCCTAACAATCCGGTTTCTTATTAAACCTAATGCGGAGGCGTCTCAGGAGGGCCAGTTCTGGTGTGTAGACATCAATGAGGAAGCCTCGACTACATTCCTTGGAATATTAAATCCTCCATTTACAATTATGCTGAAGACCCATTTGACTGGGGGTCATTAACTTTATGACTCGACAGACAACAAAAGGCAAAAAAAAAAGAAATGTCTTTTTGTTCCTAATTCATTTAAACAAGTATTTCCCTCGCTGCAGAACGTTACCAGCTGAAACTGATGTGAATTATGAGCGGGATATCCTGGGAATGCGGCTTCTTTGTGTTCTCCGCTGTTGACGTTTATGCCGTTTTATGACTAAATGTATTTTTAATAAACGCAATACATTTAATATAGGAGTCTGACACACAGCACTAAAAAATGACTGTGCCTCAGCGCTAGTCCCCAGACCTCATTCTCCTCTATCCTAAAGGGATTTAGGTTTCCAAACGCCAAGATTAATCTGAGTAAATCAGAGACCCCTAATGCGTCTCCGCCGAGCGGCAATGCATTTAACGCTAATGTCTCCATCTAAGTAGAAAATACATGGGTTCCTGCTGCTACATCTGTCAGCTCTATACATTGAGACCCGTCATATTGCCACCTCCTCTACTTCACATTTATGAAATATTCTTCCCAGAAGACCCCCCCCTTTATTAACACTCAATGCATCGTAAGAGGGGAAAGAAAATCTCAAGTTTGGCTCCTAAGATCAAGGAACATGCATGACATTCACGTTGGGACATGCGAAGATAAATGGTCACCACAGCACTATGTAACCTACATTCTTATCTGTACATTGTGGTACACGAAGAAAGGAAAGACTTCCATTATGGTACTAGGTTGTGCCACCGAGGAATGAAAGACCCCGTTTTTTATCTCTGCTACATCATCAATTGTGATCCATTCACCCATTTTTCACCTCCTAAAGGTCCAATAACTTGACTTGACTTCAGGCCATGAGTGGGAAATTATCAACTATATAGAGGTTAATCAACACCAGTTTAAAGGCCGATGACATAGGCCAATACAAACATTATTGGTACAGACCACTCCCACCTTAGTGGACTGACAGGCTAATTCCCCATTTACTCAGGTCATTCACTTGGGCTGACGCGAACGTTATGGGGCAGAACAATAACTCCCACCTTGGTGGTCTGGTGACAGACCAAGCACCCATTTTTTCAGTCTGTTGACATGGGCCGACACAAACCTTATGGGTACAGACCAATCATTCCCACCTTGGTGGTGGCCTGCTCACAGACCAAACACCTAATTAATCTGGCCACTCACATGGGCCAACACAAACACGGGGACAGAAATATCACTCCCACCTTGGTGGTCTGCTGACAGACCAAAAACCCATTTTTTCAAGCTGTTCACATGGGTCGTCACAAACCTTATGGGTACAGACCAATCATTCCCACCTTGGTGGTGGCCTGCTGACAGACCAAACACCTAATTAATCTGGCCACTCACATGGGCCAACACAAACATGGGGACAGACACATCACTCCCACCTTGGTGGTCTGCTGACAGACTAATAACCCATTTACGTAGGCTGTTCACATGGGTCGACACAAACATTATGGGGACCAATCACTCCCACCGGTTGCATATGGTTTTGGATGGATTAGCCTGGATTAAAAAAAGGTAGTGTGAAACCAGCCTAATCCAACATTTGTTCTCTACTTCACACTTGATCCCAAATGCAGTCTCTACTCTGCCAATTACACAATTTTCTCTACCTCTGCATAAGTAAACATCCAATTTTCTGACATTGTCTTTGGCTGTATGCACTTGATACAAATGTCAGATATGCATATTAAAGTTTATTTGTCCCATTCTTCAATGGTCCCTGGAAGCTTCCATTGGCCGGTCAGTCACCCGAAAAGGAACCCGTAGAACCTGTCTGGTCTGTGTTTGATTGTGCAATGTAATGACATTCATGGAAACCGGCTTCCTCTGAAGAGTTCTCCTATTGTTTATGTGCGGAGTGGGCCGACATGCCTCATGTCAAGATAGCAGAAGTTATTGATTCCATGCCTGACCGGACAAAGGCTTTGAAGAAAGCAAACAGTGGGACAACTAATCTTTAATATACATATCTGCCATTTGTATAACGCGATATTGTGAGACCTTGGGGCAAGTATCAAGCAGACAACACCTTTTTGTCTTGCATAAAATTGCGTAAACTTTTCTTGATATACATTTCTGACTGTTACACACGGCAGGTGAATGAAGAGCTAAACTCATTACACTCAATGAATTTTTTAAATTTTACTCCAGTGCACCATTCACCAAGACGGGCGTGCAAAACTCCAGCTGAACCGGGACCATTCCCTGAAAATGGCTAATGCATGCGACATACTTGCATGAGTCTTGCATGAGTCACCCGGAATGGCAACTGATTCTCTGGACGGGAGCGTGGAGCTGCTTGCCTCTTTATGTCGCTGACACGCTCGCGACCAGAGAGTCAGCGGCTGTACTGGGTGAGTCATGTGAAACTCATGCGAGTATCTCGCATGCATCTCGCATATTGTGTCTCTGCCCTTAGTGTGAAAGTAGCACCTCAACATTTACACAGTACTCTTCATATTGGCAGTGAACTGTGTCAAGATAACTAAGGCCACAGGAAGAACATGTTTTTTTAAGAATGCAATATGTGGTCATATAGGAGCGCTAGAACACATAGAGATTCTCAGATGGAATAGTGGTGGACAAACCTGTTTATTTAGTAACCACTACGCGTTTCAACCCTGGCTCACTGTTTTCCTCAGGTGAATTTTGTCCACCACTATTCCATCTGACAATCTCTATGTGTTCTAGCACACCTATATGACCACATATTGCTTTCTTACAAAATTTCATTGGTCTCCTTTGATGGATTGTGGCCGGAGCAGCTTGGAGCCGTAGTGAGCTCCCACCAGCCTGCAAGGACCTGGCATGATGTGTCTCCGGGGGCACGGGCATCAGGTGACCGATCTAGTGTACGACATGACCTGACCAGGAAGCAGAGATAGCTCCGCAGCCCTCCGCTGTTGTGCCAGCTACTATGATTGTGCAGGGGTGCACAACCTAATCAGGTGAGAGGCTAATACCCCACTTCACAACAATTGTCCCCTCTAGACCACCGGGTGCTATACATTGTTGCACCTCTCTATTCTTGTTTCTGCACAGAAAGAACATGTTACTGTTTTCTGATTAGGAGAGAAGAAACTGGCTGCAGATGCAGACAGAGAGACACACAGAAATTATTTCTTGCTGATCTACAAAGCTTATCATTTTGTTCCTGATTGCTGCAGAATAAACCAACTGTTATTGTTACACACTTGGAGAGTATCGTGAATAATCCACTGCCAACAATAACTTTTACTGCCTCCTAATATCAGTGTCCTAGTTAGGTTCCGAGTGGGCGGGTACAGACATTTAGCCCTTCATCTTATTTTTAGCTGACAGTCTATAAACCATGTTTCCACGCACCAATGTCAGCATGAGCCCACCAATGCTTTAAAACACAATGGCCAAACAGGTGCTCAACAAGTTTGGGGATAAATGGGAGTCTATGGAAAACCGATTAATTAACTTATTGCTATTTAGCCTCCATTTTCTCATCAGTTGTAAAGGATCCATTTTTTCTTACTGGATCAGTTTCAAATGGAAGATAGTGATCAGTTACCAGATCCGGGTCTCCATAGACTCCAATGTTATAAAAATGGATTCTGCAAAAATAAATATTTCAAAACGGACAAAGAAGTTGTGTTTGCAGAATGGATTGTGCTTGGATCCGATCTAATGTAGGATTACTGGACAGGTGAACTCAGCCTTAGTGAAGTAAAAAGGAGACAGAAGTAAAGAGAGAGCTAACAATGGTTTTGTGAGTGCTAAGGATTTAGAAAAAGTCATAAGAAAATGGTGATGAGTTAAGTAAAGAAGAAAAAGGGGTGAAGAATGAAAGTTTTTTTTTGGATAGAAATGAATAGAGGGGGAGACGTGGAGCTGGAAAAGAGTACCAGGTGAGTATGAGAAAATTAGGGTGAATTTAAGATAGTTATAAAATGGAAGATAGAGCAGGAAATGTTGTAAAGACATAAAAAAAAGTAGGTGAAGTCCATGAACTCGTAACAAATTAATAGGAATTAAAGGGACTCTGTCAAGTCATTTTTAAGTATGATACTAATAGTACCCCTGAATAGTGCCTGGGCAGACCTTTTAAAAAAATGTTAAAATCATTACTGTACCCTCTGTAGTTTTCTTGCTTTAAGCACCTTCACACCCGGCACTAGTCCTGTCCATTACTTTCACTGCTGAATGGTCCAGTGTATGTAAATAGTATTTAAATAACCACACCTACTGTCACGGGTGTGTCAGGAGGCATGAATGAGACTGTAGAGGTAAATCGCAGAAGGTCCCAGCGTTTGGCCAAACAGTTAAAATCCTAAAAAATGTCTCTGTTGCTTTAAGAGGCATTTCCCTTTTAGTGAAAGCTGGAGGTCACTAGGACCCAGCTGATTCCTTACCTTGAGCTGTCTATATATTCCCCCTGACTCCCAGAATGCACTGCTGGTGATATCTTGTCAGGAGTTTGGGGGAAGCTTATCAGCTCAGCAGTGCATCCTGGAGTTCTGTTGAATTGCTGTGTGCATCCTCTCAAGCTAAGTGTTTCTTTCCTTCCTTCTTTGTTTGTTTCCCTTGTGTTGATCTTTAGTTGGTAGCCGGGCTGACTAGTGTTCACACGCTCTCATCCTTATTTAGTAGTAGTTCAGGGTCAGTCAGAGAATAGGTATTTTGACGGTGACAGTTGCGGAAACTGTACAGGGACGCTAGGGGAGCCAGGTGCCAGCGCTAGTTTATCTTGGGGTCACTATCTCCCATTTTGCCCTTAGCATCAGGTTCTCCTTTCTCCCCCTGTCATCGTCCAGCGCTGGGTGTCTCCCCCCACACCCAGTGTGACACCTACCCAAGCTGGTATTCCCTCTCTCCCCCCTAAGCTCTGTGTCTCACACCTGCTTTCATTCACTTTGGTTGTGTGCTTGCAAAGGAGGGCAGTGAAGAGATGTCATGAATATTCATTCTCTGGGAGTGTGCAGCAGAGAACTAAGTGATCACTCGCTGTGATTGACAGATGGAATGAATCCTTTTTTTGCAGTTTACAGAGGATAGGTGGTGAGTATAAATAAAAGAAATACATGAATAGAAAAAGCTTCACTAGAGGAATTAGAAAATATATCAGTTACATATGGATTTTTGACCTGACAGATTCCCTTTAAAATGTATTAGGCCACTTGCACTCATTCAATATGTGGTCATTTGTTTTATCTCAGTATTTGTAGCCAAAATCAGGAGTGGAAGAATCAGAGGAAAAGTATCTGTAAGTTGTTGCATGGATGAAAAGGCAAAAATATATCAAAATTCACCCCCATTATTAGCATATTACAAACAGACAATGAAAAATACTGCAAACAAATAATAAAATAAATATATCAATATAAAAGACAAATGGTAATAATAATATAAAAGATATAAAAATCCACAGAGGTAAAAACAAACTCATGGAATATGTGAATATTATGCTGTAATATATATATATATATAAAAAATACTTTTCTCCATGTCTTCCAGTAGACTAACAATGGAGCAACAGCATGTATGCACATACACATGAAAGACTAAGGCAGGCTTCACACCACGGTTTTATCCGATCCGGGGTGTCCGGTTTAAACCGGACAGCCCCAGACCGAATTTTGGCCCATTGCATCCTATGGAGCCGGATGGCAACTCTCTGCCATTCAGTTTCCATGTGTCCGGGAGAATCCGGAAGGAATCAGATTTTTCTCCCAGGCACAAAATTGGAGCATGCAGTATTTTTGTGTCCAGGGAGAAAAAGCTCCCCAAATCGGATCCTCCCAGTTTCTCCTGGATCCTCCCGGATCTGGGGCAATCTGGCATTCCCTAACATGGGAGTCTATGGGGACAGATTGCTCCGATCTGGGGGGATCCGGCAACCAGATACCGACGGCTGCACGCTGCTGTAATCTAATGACCGCAGCTAGCTCCCTGCTAGACGCGATCTTGAATAATCAGCAGCTGCTATTAGCGGCATCTGGCTGCACACCGGACCGGAGGGCATATTTGCTCTCAGATTCTGTTTGCAAATCCGGATCGGATTTAACCATGGTGTGAAGCCAGCCTACAACCTATCAGCTATCCTGTGGATACGTAATTAAAGGGGTTATCTACTGTATGTGACTGCAGACTTGTGAATCCTCAGCTCACGTGCACTGTGACCTCTAACGATTCACCGGTGTCAGAGCTAGGAACGGCAGTAACAGGGCCATGAGTATGTTATATGCCAAATTCAACTAGAGGGGCGCAGCCTTTCTTTTGAGTAATGCTACACCCATCTTGTCAAAATATGGCTGGGCGTCTACATGTCACATAATCGCTTCCACATGACCGTCGTTCTTGAGTCTGAAACTGGTGAATCCTAACAGAACACATTGTGCACACTATGAGGATTCACAAGTCAGCAGTCACACAGAGTGACATATAGAGTAATTGCAGACTTGTGCAAATAGACTGGACAACTCATTAAATTATGCAACAACCCCTATGAAAAATGAAATATGATTGACCTCTCCGGACACCTTTCCATCTCTCACTTTTTTGAGGCTTTGGAAAATAAAAGGAGTGACGTGACTAATGTGCCAAATTTCTGTTTGTACTAGTTTTAAGAAATCTTCCCATTGTTCCCCCTCGCTCTGTTATATTTCCTTGTAGATTCTTTGCTTAGAAATAAACTGTGAGTGGGAACAAACTTTGACAAACATAATTGGTGACATTTTGTTCCTTGCTTTATTGTAGACAATTTAAAAAAAAAAAAAAAAGATCTATTTAAAGAATATTAATCATGATAATAAAAATGAAGAGAACAAAACATTTTATTGAAAGTGTTAGATGACTGTGACAATGAAGTACACGGGGCCAACGTCTTCTGAAAGTTTAGATGTAAGATTTTTAATCTACTAGAAGTAACTTCTTTTTTTTTATTTTGCACCCATTGCTGCTGGATTTACTTTTTGTTTTCTCTACTGGTTGCTGAACCTATTTGTCTCAAGCACGGCTCAAGGATCCTCCTAAATAGAGATGAGCGATGTTCGATTCGATTTGTTCGCCAATCTCAAATTCGAGCTGTTTTGGGCGGAGTTCGAGTCATTCGACGAATGCAAACAATTTGTTTAAAATTCAGCAGTTCGAGGTTATGTTCAATTACGCTTCGATCACCAAAAGCTTAACCCTAACCCTAATACTGTTAATGAATGTTAATATCCAGTTTCTGTGTATAGTGTGCGGTGGGGGTTGTACCAGTGCTGCTGAAATAATGCCGATCTCCATTTTTTTTCCTCCTACCTGCATACACAGTGGGGCGGTGCAGGCTTTCAGCCAATCACACACACACACAGCAAAGTGCATTTTTTGCACACAAGCAAGGGCATGTGTCATTGGCGCTGTATGTCACATGTCCTTGCCCTATAAGACCCAGCCATTTTCCCCATCACCCCCATTTCCTCAGTGCTGCAGTTGTGTGTCAGTTTAGGGAGTAGGGACTAGTTAGAATCTCAGCCCTTTTGAGGGCTACTTCAGACAAGTAGGGAGTAGGGATTAGTTGTAAATATCAGCCCTTTTCAGGGCTACTTCATAGAAGTAGGGACTAGTTATAATATCAGCCCTTTTGAGGGCTAGGTTAGAGCAGTTCCTATTAGTTTTTGATAGGCAGGTGTGTGTCAGTGCTGTGAAGAAAGCTACACCACCTGTCTTCAGTAGCCAACTTTTTACTGTAGCTAGTCCAGGCAACTTTTTTGGGCTGGTAGCAGTGTCTGGTAGTCAGCGGTGTAGCCCAGCTATAAAGTAAGCTACACCACCTGTCTATCCAGTAGCCAATTTTTTACTGCAGCTCATCCAGGCAATTATTTTGGGCTAGTAGCAGTGTTTGGTAGTCAACGGTGTAGCCTAGCTGTGAACCAAGCTACACCACCTGTCTTGTTCAGACTAATTTTTAACTGCACCTAGCCCAGGTAAAAGTTTGGGCCTAGTAGCAGTGTCATTTATTGCACCTAGCCCAGGTAATAGTTTGGGCCTAGTAGCAGTGTCATTTATTGCACCTAGCCCAGGTAATAGTTTGGGCCTAGTAGCAGTGTCATTTATTGCACCTAGCCCAGGTAATAGTTTGGGCCTAGTAGCAGTGTCATTTATTGCACCTAGCCAGGTAATAGTTTGGGCCTAGTAGCAGTGTCATTTATACACCACCTGTCTAGTTCAGACTAATTTTTAACTGTACCTAGCCCAGGTAATAGTTTGGGCCTAGTAGTAGTGTAATTTAGACAGTGGTGTGTAGCCCACTTGTGAAACACACTACACCGTCTGTCTAGTTCAGACTAATTTTTAACTGCAACTAGCCCTGGTAATAGTTTGGGCCTAGTACCACTGTTTGGCCAGTCAGCTCTGCTCAGTTTCCATCCAAATTTTTTTTGGCAACAAATGCAGAGTTGCCAATTTGTTCACATACAAAATGAGTGGCAAAAGGCCTGCAGCTGGTGGAAAGGGGAATAGGCGTAAAGGAAAGGGAAAAAAGTTTGTGTTCGTGGGGTAGGTGGTAAAGCAACAGTAACATCTGCTGAAGAAAGACCATCTTCCAGCCAAAGTAAGATGTCTTCTTCATTCCGTGGACAATCTGATATGATCCCTTTTGTACGGAAACAAGTCACACGACGCTACCAATTGTATATGAGGCACGAAATGAGCAGGTGCTTGAATGGATATCAAGCGCTTCATCAAGTGGTCTCTCCTCCACCTCAACTTCAACATAACAAATACACCAGTCCTTAGAGGTGTCACCCCAATTGCACTTGCTCTCTCACAGCTCCCAAGTCTCCAGCTACCCATCTGAGTATGGTTTAAGACAGATGCAGAGCTGTTCACTCATACTATAGTCTGGGAATCAGAGGTCTGCTCCAAAGCTTCTGTGAGTCCAGAAGAGGAAATGATCTGCACCGATGCCCAGACGCTTTGTGAGTCGGATCCAGGCCCAGATGAAGAAGGTTCTGAGCATAATGTAGACCGTCATTCCCAAACTGTAAGTCCTGTTGGTGGAGACAATGAGGAAGATGCTGATGAGACTGAAATACCTGATTGGAACGGCATTTTGACATTTGGGTCAGGGCAAGGAGAGGTTGGCTCTGAGGACGACGGTTGTGAGAGCATACAGGGTGATGATGAGGTTGGAGATCCCACTTACTGTCAACCCACAGTCAGCCAGTCGATGAGGGGCAGCACAGGAGGTGGAGGAGGATGCTAGTGATGATAAGTAGGGATGGGCGAATACCTTACTATTCGGAATCGCTATACCCGCAACGAGTAGGTAGCGGTACTCGCTACTCGTTGCGAGTATAGCGATTCCGAATACTTTTGCAGTGTATCAGTAGATACACTGCAAAAGTCCTGTAAAAGAGAGATAAAGTGATTAAAAAATACAAAAATCGGATACTCACATTAACCGACGGCTGTACCGGGACCGGCCGATGCACATCTATTCATGGAAAAGGACCTTTTCCTCTCTCAGCCAATCAGATGGGAAGGTCCTCGGTGTACCTGAGAGGACCTTTCCATCTGGCCAATCAGGTGGCCGCTAGCGATCACGTGATTGTGACATGGCGGCATCTGATTGGCCAGATCTCTCCCAGCCATCTGATTGGCTGAGAGAGGGAAAGGTCCTTTTCCATGAATAGATGTGCAGATGTGCATCGGCCGGTCCGGTACAGCCGTCGGTTAAGGTGAGTATACGATTTTTTTATTTTTTAACCACAATTTCTCTCTTTTACAGGGCTTTTGCAGTGTATCTACTGATACACTGCAAAAGTATTCGGTACTTGCTACTCCCGAGTAATCCTAATTTACTCGGCGAGTAGCGAGTACACGAATACCGCTACTATTCGGCGAGTGCCGAATAGTAGCAAGTATACTCGCCCATCTCTAATGACAAGGTTATGTTTAGCCTTCCTGGACAGAGACGGAATACTGGAAGCACGTCAACAACTGCATCCTCAACCACAACTCTGCTTCTGAGCAGAAGTCGTGGTGGCTCTTCTTCAGGTCAGATGGGCTTTAAGCCTTGCCTAGTCTGGGCCTTTTTTGACATCGCAAAGGATGAGCCAACTCAGGATGACACAGGGGTAGAAAAGTCCTTGCGGATCCATAACTTGTTCATCTTGATGAACGTTAGTCTGTCTACATTGTCACTGGACACAGCCGCGTGCGCTTATCTGTCAGCTCACCACCAGCAGCGCTGAAGACACTTTCAGAGAGAATGCTGGCGAGCTCAGGCCATTTTTCCAGATGGAAACCCAAAATGAGCAATGGTCCAGTTCCACAGTCATGACATCGATGTTCACTTTGAGATACTCCTGTACCATCCTCTCTAGGCGTTGACTATGTGTCAGACTTCTTGTCTCCTCTGGCCTTGCAAAGGATGGTCTAAAAAATTTGTGAAACAATTCCACAAAATTGCTGTTACCACCAGATACGGTGTTACTGTTATGGTTTGAGTGATGACTCGACAGTCCCACGGTTGGCAAGTTAGAACTGTGAGATTCACTATGTACACCACTGGTGTTATGTGGAAAACCAGATCTAAGATTCTGTAACAGCTACTGCTGATAGTCCTGCATGTGTGAATCCCTTTCTATGGCAGGAATTATTTCGCCAAATTTACTCTTATACCGGGGATCTAAGAGTGTGGCAACCCAGTAGTCGGTATTACTTTGAATTCTGACAATATGAAGGTCATGTTGCAGGTAGTGCAGCAAGAAGGCACACATGTGTCTTGCGCTTACAGGAGGCCCAAGTCCTTGTTGTGTTGGTGGAGGCGAGGTAAGAATCATGCTTCCTTCCTCTGCCCTCTCCCCCAACCTCGCACAACAGAAATGTGATCAAGGTCTCCCTCATCTGATGAGTCTTCCATGCCAATCACCAGTTCATCCTCCATTTGTTCCTCGGCTCCTGCACCTTCCTCAACAGTTTGGCTGCTACCATGAGCCCTCATTTATCCCTCTCCCCCACCCTCCCATTCCTGCCGCCTTGGTGCTGCCGACCATCTGGACCTTGGAGATATTGTTATCCCTTCCGCATACAACTCCTCCTGTACTTCCTCCACCTTCTTTTGTCCCACCACCTTACTCCGAATACTGTTTATAGTGTGCTGCAGCATGTCAATGACCGGAATAGTAATGCTGATAATGGCATCGTCAGCACTAAACATCTTCGTTACCATTTCAAAACTGTGCAGAATGGTGCATAGGTCCTTGATCTGAGACCACTCCAGCAGCGTGATTTGCCCCACCTCTGGATCTCGTAGACCCAGGTTATACGTCATAACGTATTGCACCAGGGCTCGTCGGTGCTGCCACAGTTGCTGCAACATGTGCAGAGTTGAATTCCATCATGTCGGCACATTGCATTTCAGCCGGTGAATTGGCAGGCCGAATGACTTCTGTAGAGATGCAAGTTGTTGAGCTGCGGGATGCGAACGGCGGAAGTGAGCACACAGCGACTGTGCCCTCTGCAGAAGCCCATCTAGGCCGGGATAGTGGGTTAAAAATTGCTGGACAACCAGGTTCAAGACGTGAGCCATACAAGGCATGTGTGTCACATTGCCCTGGCGAAAGGCCGCACCCAGCATTGCAGCATTGTCGCACACGGCCTTCCCTGGCTGCAGGTTCAGTGGAGACAACCATTGATGAAACTCGGTTTCCACAGCTGACCACAACTCCTCAGCTGTGTGACTCACATTTCCCAGACATTTCAACGTAAACACCACTTGATGCCATTGAGCCCTGTTGCCAGCATAGTAAGGAGGTGTGCAGGATTCCTTGTGCGCAGTTAGAATGCGGGTGGCATTACCAGACAGGCTTTGGGTGCAGGTGGAGGACCAAGACGAGGTTGAGGAGTCAGAAGCAGTGGAGGAACTTCTACATACAGAGGATTGACGCACAACTCGTGGGGATGGAAAGACTTGGACAGCAGCCCTTCTCCAGCTCTCACCATAGTTACCCAGTGCCCAGTCACCGAAATGTCCAAGTGTCTGTGGTGAAATGCACCCTGTCACACACAGAGTTTCTTAAGGAAGCAGTGATGTTGTGTGCGACATGCTGGTGTAGCGCAGGCACAGCTTTCTTGAGAAGTAGTGGCGACTGGGCATCTGGTACTGGGGCACTGCGACAGACATAAGGTCTCGAAAATCCTCTGTGTCCACCAGGCGGAAGGGCAGCATTTCTGTAGCCAACAGCTTGCAGATAGTGAAATTCAACCTCTTAGCTTTGTCATGGCTAGGAGGAAATGGTCTTTCACTTGTCCACATCTGAGGGACTGAGGGCTGGCTGCTGTGCTGAGACAGAGTTGAGTAGGTTGTCCCCGGCAAACTGCTGGTCTGTGAGGGAGGTGCAGGCGAAGATGTAATGTTGCCTTCATCCAAAGGTGGTGCTCTCGATGTCTGACAGCACTCAACACCAGCAGGTGTTTCCACTTCCAAAAGAACTGACAACCTGCCAATCACACTGGCTGTTGCGGGTAAAGAGGTGGAAGGCTTGCATCCAAAAGCATGTGTGACTGCTGTCCCCACAGTCACAGAGGATGAAGAGGCAGTGGATTCACTTGATGGGGCAGACGGTGGTTGGCCCGGCCCTCTAGGCCGCATTGTAGCACAGTGAGCTTCCCACTGCGACTTTTGCTTCATATCCATGTGACGGTTCATGCATGAAGTACTCAAACTATTGATTTTTTGGCCTCTACTTAGATTTTGGTGACAAATCTTACCGATAACATGGGGAGACTAAAGGCTTGTGGATTTTTTAATGTGCTGCACGAAAGTCACTTCACCAACCATTTTAAGCTTGCAACTGCGGGGCAATTGATGCCACTTAATTGGTGCCCAAATATTTGGAAAAAATGTAGACTCTTGTTGGAGTCTCCTTGCTGTGTTTTACATGATTTTAGAAGGGAATGACATGCCTACGTCTGTGTCTCCTCCTCCTTTCACTTGACCAGCTATTTTCTTTTCTCATTTTTATATGTACTTGTCACTTTTCCATGTATTTATTGTGTCTTCTGAGTAGTTTGTCACCTTTTGAACACCTTAGAAGGTGTTTTCTATGTGTTTGTACATGTATGTGTTTGCCTGCCATTGTTTTCAATGGTATTGGACGGTGTTCGACAAACATTCGATGAACATTCAACGAACACATCCCCAATTCGACGAATTCATCTCTACTCCCAAACACAGACTATTGTATGGTGAGTTGGAATTTTCTACTTTGAAACTTACACTTAGCATACAGAACAGGAGAAGTGGTACTGTGCAGAGGCTGGATCAGTAAGGGGCAGAGAGCTCCACTCCGACTCAGATGACACCTCTTGTTCACCTGATCTGAACCCCATAGAGAACCTGTGGTCCCTCCTAAAATGTGAGATCTACAGTGAGGGAAAACAGTACACCTCTGGGAACAGTGTCTGGGAGGCTGTGGTGGCTGCTGCACGCAATGTTGATCGTAAACAGATCAAGCAACTGACAGAATCTATGGATGGAGGCTGCTGAGTGTCATCATAAAGAAAGGTGGCTATATTGGTCACTCATTTTTGGGTTGTTTTTCCATGTCAGAAATGTTTATTTCTAATTTTTGTGCAGTTATATTGGTTTACCTGGTGAAAATAAACAAGTGAGATGGGAATATATTTGGTTTTTATTAAGTTGCCTAATAATTCTGCACAGTAATAGTTACCTGCACAAACAGATATCCTCCCAAGGCGGCCGTCACACGCTACAATATCGGTAACGATATTGTTAGCGATCACGTGCACGCGCGATCGCTAACAATATCGCTCACATCGCTGGTGAGCTGTCACACAGACAGACTCACCAGCGATGTGGGCCAGCGAGATCGCTGGTAACTATGGTACACATCGGGTTACTAGGCGCCGCGCGGCGCTTAGTAACCCGACGTTTACCATAGATACCATCTCCCAGCATAGGCTCTGCCGCTGGGAGATGGATCATTGTGGTGTCACACACCACGATGAAGCAGATTGATCAAGCGATGATCGCTTGATATGAGCTCCGGCTCTCATATCTGCGATGTAACGATCAAGCGATTTTACATTGTAAAATCGCTTGATTGCACGCAGCGATGCGCAAACGATATCGCTTAAGCGATCAAAAAGCATTAAATTGAAGTGTGTGACGGCCGCCTAAGAGCCAAATCTAAAAACCACTCCAACTTCCAAAAATATTAAGCTTTGATATTTATGAGTCTTTTGGGATGATTGAGAACATAGTTTTTTATCAAGTAATAAAAATAATCCTCTAAAATACAACTTGCCTAATAATTCTGCACACTGTGTACAAGGCAGAAATGCCCCCTGGTAACATCCACCCTGAAATACCTATATTTTAGTGGAGTAAGTGCTGTCCAGGACGTCCTAAAATTGCCAGATTTTGTCTGAACATTTTGACTGTCGAGGCACATTCTGGACAGCAGGCATATATAGAGGATTTCAACCTTTACTAGAAGCAAAATCATCTTTAGGGGGCCGTCACACGCATCAATTTAATGCACGATATCGTTTAAGTGATCTGCTTTTTGATCGCTTAAGCGATATCGCTTGTGCATCGCTGCGTGTAATCAAGTGATTTTACAATGTAAAATCGCTTGATCGTTACATCGCAGATATGAGAGCCTGAGCTCATATCAAGCGATAAACGCTTGATCAATCTGCATCATCGTGGTGTGTGACACCACGATGAACGATCTCCCAGCGGCAGAGCCTATGCTGGGAGATGGTATCTATGGTAAACGTCGGGTTACTAAGCGCCGCGCGGCGCCTAGTAACCCGATGTGTACCATAGTTACCAGCGATCTCGCTGGTCCACATCGCTGGTGAGTCTGCCTGTGTGACATCTCACCAGCGATGTGAACGATATTGTTAGCGATCGCGCGTGCACGTGATCGCTAACAATATCGCTACCGATATTGATGTGTGTGACGGCCGCCTTACATGAATGCCTTTATCTGTTTCTCTAGCTGCTTTCTCCACTTCTCATAGACTAATATAGGCTGAATGTAACCTGATGCCTCAGTGAGGTATTTTTTTTATTATTTACCATCCTTCAACTTCATCTTGAGCCATGGCAACCTGATGGATAAACACTCAGTACAACGATTGGTCTTGGGCATGCCTAGATAGGTCCATCAGGTTTTTTTCCAAGCCTAAATAGGTCCACCATGGTTCTCTCCAAACCTAGATAGGTCCACCATAGTATTTTCCAACCCTATATAGAGTCATACACTAGAAAGGAAAGACAAAGTGCAAATAGGGTCTTATCAACGGCAACCTGTCGGTATATTGTGTTGAAAACACTCACCTTAATGGGTTGTGTATGACACAACTGTGGCGCCCTGCTAACACGGGTAACCACAGACTCACCTACAGCATGGATGGGTTTCCACAGTGGATACACAAACACAGACAACGCCTTCCACCCCACCACAGTATGGGGAGCTCAACTTGCTGCTTTTATGCGACAGCCCATATAAATACTGGTGCTGGGGGGGTAGTTAGAGTGTGCAGACACTACAAGAGCTGTGAAGACGTACTGATGTTCAGTGTTGCGTTAGGCCTGAGCCAGTTACACAGAACAGCCTCCGAGTAGTCCTGCAAGGCCCAAGAGTGGGCTCGGAAAGGCAAGGAGAACTGAAATAACAAAGTGGGAACCTAGGAGCCAGTGTTAGGTTCGCCCAAATCACACACTGGACACCGGAGTCCGAGTCTACTGGAGAGCACCCGGCCCAGTAGAGAATACCGGTATACCAAGGAGACTGCAGTCTCCCAGGCATCTGCGCAGTCACACACAGGGAGCCAGGCACCGCAAAGGAAGGAGTAGTGGCAGTCCATAGAGGGTTACTCAAAGACAGCACAGGTAGAGAGGAAGAGAGTAGAGGAGGCCAGCCAGGGTTTATACAGGGCAGGGGCTTCACAGACATACGGGGAAAGAGACAAGGGGGCCTTATACCCACTCGCTGTGCAGATCCAGAAGTGCATCCTGAACACCCGGCAGTGCCCTGGACGTTGACCTGCAACTACACCAGTAAAAGGTAAAGGACAACCAGTGGTGTGTGTGTTAGTTTCTTACCTGCGCCCCTGCCATCCGCGGAGACTGTCCCGTTATCCAGCAGCCCAGCCAAATCCCTGCTCCATCCCTCATTTTCATCACCAAACACCCCAGGGATCCAGCTCCACCTTTGGGGAGCTTCACCACCTAGCTGCTCATCCATCATCCCTGGAGGTCCCACGCAGTTTTGGTGCAGTCACCAGATACCACAGGTGGCATCACGATAATCTCTGTAAACTTTTATCTTCAATCTAACATGTTTTTATCCCTTTTTTAAGTAAAACCCTAGGGCCACGGGTCTGGGCAGGCCACCAGTAACATCACTACCGAAGCAGAGGGCCCAAATACCCGAGTCCCCATACCCTGGGCGAGTCACAACCACTTATGTGCACTAAGCTGCTGCGAGCCACCCAATGAGATAAACCACGTGTATAAGGGAACGGGTGGATAGATGTCCGCGCTGCTGGTTAAGATAATGATGTCCAATCCGGTCATTCAAAAGATTTTACTAGCCTCAACGTGTTTCGTGCACTTCATCAGGAGTAAAAAAATCTGTCTTCTATGAACGCTCAGTAGAAAGATTGGTCTTGGGCATGCCTAGATAAGTCCACCATGGTCTTCTCCAAGCCAAGGTAAGTCCACCATAGTCTTCTCCAAGCCTAGATAGGTCCACCATGGTCTTCTACAAGACTATTTAGTAGATCCACCATAGTCTTCTTCAACCCTATACAGGTCCACTAGGGTCTTCTCCAAGACTATATAGGTCCACCATGGTCTTCTCCAACCCTATATAGGTCCACCAGGGTCTTCTCCAAGCCTAGATAGGTCCCCCATGGTCTTCTCCAAGCCTAGGTAGGTCCACCATGGTCTTCTCCAAGCCTAGGTAGGTCCACCATAGTCTTCTCCAAGCCTAGTTAGGTCCACCATGGTCTTCTCCAAGACTAGATACGTCCAGCAGGGTCTTCGCTGCCATTTTCTTGATCGTATGAAGCCATTGGGTTTCTGACCTTTCTCTTCACCTTGTAACTTCTATTCTTGAGGTAATATCCTGTCAAGTTACCAATAAGTGAGAGAGAACGGTCAGCTCCTGAGGCAACCTGGAGATGTGTCTCATAAGTGGAGAAAGACTGATTTCTCTAAAATGATATATATTACATTATTAAGTATGCTTTATTTGCTTGTACTATTGATTTATCCAAAGATAGTTGAAAAGTCAGTGACCTTTTTTATTCTGGCCAAACAGGGAATATGGAGTGCCGTATCAGAAAAATGCAGCCCAATTATAAGCATGTATTAGCAAAATTAATCTGTGACCTTGCAGAACCTAATGGGATCTTTTCACGAGATAAAACACCCTGAACCAAGAGGCTCAGTAAAGTAGATTTAATCTGTGTAATACACGATTGCTTTAAATCCCTAACGGCATATTTTATAGATGCATTGTTACATTGTGTACACTCCCGTCTTACATTATCTACACAATTAATCACCAATGCAAGACATTAGCGCTAATTAGAAAAGACAGAGGTGATCTATATTTATTTTCCTAGAATTTCTTTCATGCTAGATCCCTAAATTAAGTTGTATCACTCTCTAGGCTTCCACGCCTTGTAATTTCACTACATGCTATATTACTTATTTCTGAATAATCCCTGTAGCTAAATATTATATTCATTTTAATGGCGTCTTAAGGCAAGAAGCGTTGCTGTGTGCTGTGCCAGCCAGTAAATTAAGATACTACAGCCTGCTGTTCTGCACCAAAAGGCAAGAAATTAAAAGAAAGATGGAAATGCAGCACAACTGAGGCTCCTTCCATATGTAGAAGTGTCGCGCACAGGTGATAATCTGCATTCGTTTTCCATCTAACATTCGTTAAACTGATGCTACGGGTTGAATCTACCATAAAGGCATGAAAGAGAGGCTGGTAAAAAGCCTGTGATCTCTTAGGTTGGCTTCACACCACGGCAGAGTCCGGTCTGGGGCTGTCAGGATGAACCTGACAGCCCCGGACCGGATCAGCACACAGAACCGGAGGGCCAAATGTGCCCTCCGGTCCGGTGTGCAGCCGGACGCAGCTGCAGCTATAGATGAATCGGGACCGCAGCTCGCGGGGAGTTAGCCGCGGTCCTGAAATAACAGCGGTGTGCAGACGCCGGTGTCCAGTTCCCGGATCCTCCTGGACCGGGGAAATCCGGCCCCATAGGCTCCCATGTTAGGGAGCGCCGGAGGATCTGGGGGACTCCGGGAGAATCCGGGATACGGCAATTTGGGGAGATCTTTCTCCCTGGACACAAAAATGTTGCAAGCAATGTTTTTGTGTAAGGTGAGAAAAATCCAATTTCGCCCGGATTCTTCCGGAGAGATGGAAACCGGATAGCAAATAGCTGCCATCCGGCTCCATCCGGCCCCATAGGATACTATGGGGCCAAAACCCCGTCCGGGGCTGTCTGGTTTACACTGGACAGCCCCGGACCGGACTCTGCCGTGGTGTGAAGCCAGCCTTACACAGCACCAACTCGGTAATATGGCAGTGTTTCAGATGCATTATGTGGAAATAAAGAAAAATGGCACTCACCAGATCTTGCCCCATAAAATCCTCTTTATTTCATCTTCTTAAAATTACGTGCGGTGGCAGGTGGACAAGCGCAGTATAGTATCAGGATGACAGCTGTTTCGTGTCAGCTTGACACTTCTACAGATCTGTAACTGACACGAAACAGCTGTCATCCTGATACTATGCCACCCCATGTAATTTTAGGAAGATGAAATAAAGAGGATTTTATGAGGCAAGATCTGGTGAGTGCCATTTTTCTTTATTTCTACAAATGGACATGCCTTAGCCTGGAATGAGCACCACCAGTGCGCCTGTTTTTTATACACACACACACACACACACACATACACACATGCAGTATAATGTCCCCACACTTACACACTCTATAATGTCCCCACACATACACACACTGTATAATTGCCATACACACACACATACACATGCAGTACAATGTCCCCACACATACACACTCTATAATGTCTCCACACACACACATATACACACATACACACACACACACACACACACACACACATAACACTCATAACACTCATAACACTCATAACACTCATAACACTCATAACACTCATAACACTCATAACACTCTGTAGTACCATGTCTGTATGTCCAGAATAGTTTTTTCCTAAAACAGATTGGTGCAGAATTTATTTCTTCTTTTTTAATGTTTCAGATGCATTATGGTTGCAGTCTCTCAATGAGGAAACATACTTGGTGGTTACACATGCAATGTTGCAGCACAGAACATGCCACTTACACAAGAAGTTTGTTGACCATAACCCCAATGGGTTGTCAACATTTGGAGACAGTTTTTTTAATTTTTTTTTTTTTTACTTTTTTGCATTATTTCTGGCTAAAAATGATCTCTGTGTTTGGGTTTTAATAAAAGTTTTGCACTGTTTGCCTTCTACAGCCTGTGTGTTGCACCATCCATTGATGGCTACTAGATGACATTCTACTACTCAACCTGCTTTGACCTCTAAGGGAAAGTTTGTAAATTATTTAAGTGTATGTGTATTTTTCCTTAGCTCCATTCAATGATGTATGCCCACAGGCCACATCAAAGTTGAGTGTACAAAAAAGCTAAATTGTCACAGGGTGGTATAACGGTTTAGGGGATAAGGAAGCAGGATTATAAGATAGGCAAAAGCTGATCAGGGGAACTAGTCTGACCCTTATGGCCACTTTACACACACCAACTTATCTGTCCAACTTCTGACCAACTTGCTGGTTGCAGTGAAATCATGGACACATTGTTCCATTTGTACACAGCCACAAAATGTTACAATGTGTCCATGATTTCACTGCAACCAGTAAGTTGTTCAGAAGTTGGACAGATAAGTTGGTGTGTGTAAAGTGGCCCTCCGATTGGGGGTCCCTGGTTCAACCTGTTCCCAGAGTTACATCTCAAGGTGAGGATGTCTGGGCCGTCACTCTTGCTCTTTGCTCCTGATCAGCCCCAGGTTAAGACCTCCTCACCTCCACCCATGAATCGGGAAACACAGCAATTCCCACACAATAAAGAAAGATCCAGGAAAGCTTCAATGCAAAGTGCACACACGTCCTATCAGCTCACATTCTTGCCAGACTAAAACTCTATCAGTGACATTTGTTGGTGGAGGATGAAACTATTTAAAGGCCCGGGGCGTGGACAACAAAGTAACTTGATACACTCCCTTATGTGCATAGCCATAAACTCATAGACCCAAGCACTTGAAAGATATGTAGGTTAATACATGTTGAATATCGATATGCATAAATTACAGTAATCAACCACTAGTGGGGACGAGGAAAGTGGTCCCTTCATAAATAAGGTGGACTCATAATTATCAGCTGTATTCCTTGGACTCTCTTAGCCAAGTGGCACAATATCTTTTGCCTCCTGGTGATGTATATTAGTGAAGAGGTATGAATGTACGGACTCCTAGTGGTGTATGTTAGTGAGGACATCAGAATGTATTGGCTCTTGTGACATATATTAGTAAGCACATCAAAATGCATGGGTACCTGGTAGTATATATTTGTGAGGACATCAGAATCTATGGAATTCTGGTAGTATTATTAGTGAGGACATCAGATTGTATGGGTTCCTGGTGATATTTATTAGTGAGGACATCAGATTGTATGGGTTCCTGGTGTATATATTAGAGAGGACATCAGAATGTATGGGCTTATGGTGGTATATATCAGTGAGGACATCAGAATGTATAGGGTACTTGTGGTATATATTAGTGAGCACATTAGAAGGTATATGCTCCTTATGGTATATATTAGTGAAGACATCAGAATGTATGGGCTCCAGGGGGTTTATATTAGTGAGGACATAAGAATTTATGGGCTCCAGGTGGTATATATATATATATATATATACATTAGCGAGGACATCAGAATGTATGGGATCCTGGTGGTTTACATTAGTGAGGACATCAGAATGTATGGCCTCCTGGTGGTTTACATTAGTGAGGACATCAGAATGTATGGCCTCCTGGTGGTTTAAATTAGTGAGGACATCAGAATGTATGGCCTCCTGGTGGTTTACATTAGTGAGGACATCAGAATGTATGGCCTCCTGGTGGTTTACATTAGTGAGGACATCAGAATGTATGGGCTCCTGGTGGTTTATATTAGTGAGGACATCAGAATGTATGTGCTGTATATTAGTGAGCACATCAGAAGCTATAGACTCCTTATGGTATATATTAGTGAAGATATCAAAATGTATGGGCTCCAGGTGGTGTATATATATATATTAGCGAGGACATCAGAATGTATGGCCTCCTGGTGGTATATAATAGTGAGGACATCAGAATGTATGGCCTCCTGGTGGTTTACATTAGTGAGGACATCAGAATGTATGGCCTCCTGGTGGTATATAATAGTGAGGACATCAGAATGTATGGGCTCCTGGTGGTATAGAATAGTGAGGACATCAGAATGTATGGCCTCCTGGTGGTATATAATAGTGAGGACATCAGAATGTATGGCCTCCTGGTGGTTTACATTAGTGAGGACATCAGAATGTATGGCCTCCTGGAGGTATATAATAGTGAGGACATCAGAATGTATGGGCTCCTGGTGGTATAGAATAGTGAGGACATCAGAATGTATGGCCTCCTGGTGGTATATATTAGTGAGGACATCAGAATGTATGTGCTGTATATTAGTGAGCACATCAGAAGCTATAGACTCCTTATGGTATATATTAGTGAATATATCAAAATGTATGGGCTCCAAGGGGTTTATATTAGTAAGCACATCAGAATGCATGGGCTTCTGGTGGTATATATTACTGAGGATGTCCTTGTTCTCGGCAGCACATCACCCGGTGCAAACGGCAGAAGAGTTGCTGATAACATGATAGTGTAGGGACATATTGATCTATAGTAATGTTCTTTCCTCATCAATCTTCATCAACATGTATAAGGAGGTAGGGAAACAAGTACCGTACTACTACAATATGGTTGATAGGGCTCATTTACCAGTCTAAACTCAGCGCATATGAATACAAGCTAAATGGTAGAGTGTGATGTGCAATATGTGAGCATTTAGGGCCCCACTTTAATTTTTGCCCAGGACTTTGGCCCTGATGGTACTCGAAAGCCCAAATACAAATTAGGTGAAAATTGTCAGATAAATAATTGTTCATTAGTCGAAATAATGGTGGTTTATCGATGATCCCGTACACGTCAGTGCCTACAATGGCCGATATTTCACTTTGTGGCCGATGATGCAGTCGGTGCTGATCATCAGCCGATAGAATCCAGTGTGTTTGATTGGCGTTTTATGTGATTACCAACCCTTGTTGGCTGAAGCGACGATCATTTGTTTCCTAAAACCAGGCGACGATTGTTTGTTAGGGTCAAAATCAGCCATTCAAGTGTTATATTTAATGTATATATTCTATCCTAGGGTAATAAACAGCACTCCGGCTACTCAGTATTAATTGTTATATGAAGCCTTGTTGTAATATAGTACATAAATAGAATCTATAATGACAGCGCTATTAATGACTCGGTGCACATCGTGTTCCTCCAGCATGGTGGCATGTTTAAATACGCCTTGTTAATTTACAGCAATATAACATGTGAAATGAATTGGACCTCATTTATCTGAATTTGATGTGACAGCACCGCCTGTCACTTTGTGTGATCGTATGATTAGTTACCGTTGTCATTAGGTCTCGGTCCCAGTCATTACATTTCACACTTATTTCCGCTGTCAGACTTTTACCTTTTTTTTTTGTAAAGTTACAAACTTGGGGATTCCATATTATTGATGAGCAGATCATTTGGGATTCCATTTCGCCGGCTTTACCGAATATTCCCAAAGAACTGAATGTTTCTTAATAATGCTGTTGGGTTTCTTTAGACCACAAAGCTTAATAAAGGTAAGATGTAGAAGAATAAAATTGATTTTTTTTTTAAAAATCTCACTTCTGCCACCTTGTTGCAAGCTGACCATCATCCAGTTCTCTTCTTTCCGCCGTTACGCGCCACATCTCTGTTCTCTTCAATATAAGCCAGAACTTCTCTTCTAGTCACTGAGAATTGCAAAGTTGGGTTGTACATCATGAAATCACAACTTTATGACATGTAGTAACCCCCAAGTCACCATTTTATTAATATTATTTAATGGCCTTCGACTCGATTTTGAGCCATGGTGACAGAGTGATAAACGCTCTGTAAGAAGATTGATCTTGTGCAGCCTAGATAGGTCCACCAGTCTTCTCCAAGCCTAGATGGGTCCACCAGTCTTCTCCAAGCCTAGATAGGTCCACCAGTCTTCTCCAAGCCTAGATGGGTCCAGCAGTCTTCTCCAAGCCTAGATAGGTCCACCAGTCTTTTCCAAGCCTAGATAGGTCCTCCAGTCTTCTCCAAGCCCAGATAGGTCTACCAGTCTTCTCCAAGCCTAGATAGGTCCTCCAGTCTTCTCCAAGCCTAGATAGGTCCTCCAGTCTTCTCCAAGCCTAGATAGGTCCTCCAGTCTTCTCCAAGCCTAGATAGGTCCTCCAGTCTTCTCCAAGCCTAGATAGGTCGACCAGTCTTCTCCAAGCCTAGATAGGTCCTCCAGTCTTCTCCAAGCCTAGATAGGTCCACCAGTCTCTTCTCCAAGCCTAGATAGGTCCAGCAGTCTTCTCCAAGCCTAGATAGGTCCACCAGGTTCTTCTCCACTCTTTTCTTGCTAGTATCAACCCACCATGTTGCTGTCCTTCTCCAGTGATTGCTCTCTTTGTATGATGTGTCTAAGTAAACAAGTTGTACCTTGGTGATCCTTGCTTCAAGTGACGGGTCTGGCTTGATTTGTTCCAACCTTGATTTGTTTGTTCTTCTTGCCATCCTTGGTATTGATATCATCCTTCTCTAGCTCCACATTTCGAAGGTATTGATTTGTCTGTCTTGTTCCTTTATTGTCCAGGTTTCAGATCGATGGGTTTCTATAGAAAAAAAACATACTATGTGTGAGCCGTGTCTTTATCACCAGTGAAATGTTCCTTGATTTGAAGACCTTGTCCAGTGACTTCATTGTTGATTTGCCCATAGCTATTCTCCTATTGACTTCCGGAGTCATCACCGCATCTTGAGTGATCATTGATCTGAGTAGGTTAAAGTCTTTCCAATTCATTGCCATCCATCTCAAAACTATCCCTTTCATACTTGGCCTTTTTTTGTGTTGAGGAGCAGTCCCATGTTCGAGCTTTCATTTTCGCACTCCGTCATAAGTCCTTCATTCCATCTACTCTTGTTGCTATCAATGTTGTGTTGTCTGTATATTTAAGATTGTTGATGACACGTCCAGCAATTTTGATTCCTTCTTCATTTTCGGCAAGTCCAGCCTTCTTGAAAATAGCTCCTGCATATATATTGAAGAGAAATGGTGACAGGATGCAGCCTTCTTTGATGCCTTGCTCTATATCGAACCATGGTGTGTCACCGTACTCTGTTCGGACTGTTGCTTCTTGGTCAGTGTAAAGGTTTCTAGTGAGGCTGATCAGATGGTTTGGCACCCCCATATCCTTCATGGTAATCCAAAATTTATGGTGATCAACACAGTTAAAGGCTTTGCTGTTTGTAGTCAATGTAGCTAAAACAGAGCTCCTTATTGTGTTCTTTGGCCTTTTTTATTATCAATCCCATGTTACCAATTACATCTCTTGTTCCTCTACCTTTTCTGAATCCTGCTTGTTCCTCTGGTAACTCTTTATCAAAGTAAGGCTGTAGCCATCTTTGTAGGATCTTCAGCAGTATTTTGCTGGCATGAGATATTAGTGCAATAGTCTGATTGTTTCCACAATTAGTAGCATCCTCTTCTTCAGAATCCGAATAAACACCTATCTTTTCCAGTATTTGGGCCATTTACCAGTTGTCCATATCTGCTGACACAGGCATGCGAGGACATCAAGTGCTGCTTTAGAAGGTGACAGAAAACAATAAACAAGTGGCAGAAGAGACGCCCACAGCCATGGCTAACAAAAGAGACCCTAAAGATTATTGAAAAAAGACGCGTTTCAAGGCTCTCTGGCCCCTTCCTCAGGACAAACCAATGTTTGTCCAATGTTAATAAGTTTAGTGCTAGACTTATTAACTTCTGGTTGCTCCGCCCTTGGCTGCAGGCTAAGCCACCCAGATGAGCATCCTACGTAGCAGTTCTTTCTTATTTTAGGCTACGTTCACATTTGCGGACCCTCCGCAACGTTCTGCGGAGGGGATCCGCAATGTGACCACAGCACCGCAAGCCCCTATCTTTATAATGGGAGTGCACGGTGCTGCGCTTGACTGCGCATGACCGTGTGCACCCATTCACTGCCACATGCGAACTGTACGCAGGCGAATGCCTGCGCACAAATCAGACACTCTCCTCCGCACCAGGAATGCAACATGTCGCGTTCGTGGTGCGGACGAGACTGGGTGATCTGTGCGCAGGCATCCGCCTGCGTACAGATCACATATGGCAGTGAATGGATGCGCACGGCCATGCGCAGTCAAGCACAGCACCATGCGCTCCCATTATAAAGATAGGGGCTTGCAGTGCTGCGGTCACATTGCGGATCTCCTCCGCAGAATGCTGCGGAGGGGTCCGCAAATGTGAAGGCAGCCTAAAAAGCACAACTGACTCTTTTACATCTACACCTACATAATACTACAATCTTATAACACAACTGACCCTGCTGCATCTACATCTGCATAATACTTCTATCCTATTACTGTACAGGACTACTTCACATTCTGTATTACATGACAACATTTAGATTATATTACCAGCGTCTTCAGGGGTAAAAGTTTCGTGACTTCATCAACCCCGTTACAGTAACGTCCCCCTTAGTTGTCTGTGTAGTATTCTGGCAACGAGGAAGGAGTGTCTGAGTTCAATGAGATGTACCCTGGTCCGTGTGATCTAGGAGAGCACCCACTGACCCTTGAGTCTCCACACCTGGAAAATCCCTTTAAGGCTAATTTTGGTAGATTTTGCTGTTTCCTAATCCTCCTCAAAAGTGATTGAAAAGGCCATGAATAGAGATAAATTCTGAGTTGCGACAGAATCTTCTTTTACAAATGTAAGTTATGTTCAGACATTCGGAATCGATATACTAAATAAACCTTTTGCTAAAGGGGAGGTTTTGAAATAATGCATGGCTGATGGTGCCAGCGTCCTCCGCGAATGGCAGGAAGAATTGAGATACTTAGTTTGTCACTTTGAAATATTACTTGTAGCACCAGAGTGATTGATGAGGACATTGCCTCCAAGTAGAGCACAGAAGCGGCAATAGTTTGCATTTGTTTGCTCTATTCTTCCCCAGAGCTGGCTTTATAGAGATTTCAGTGATCTTATTTATATCCATAAGAACCTTTAATAACAGCAAGGAAAAGAAAAGCCATCATTTTATTTATTATCTCTTTTTTTTTTAAGCACCACCATATTTTCTATTTTCTGCATATAAGGAGTATCTTCTATAGAGGACCTTGCAGATTCATACATTTCCCAGACAGGCAAGTGGTTTAATGGAAATTATGTGATGCTTCGCCCTGTTGTAATATTGTGTAGTGCAGAAAAACGAAAAGGAGAATCTGTCAAAAGATTTTAAAATACATATTGCAGATATAATGAAGAAGGTGTTAGACCTGATGAGACTGGTGTACTTATTTTGAAAATCTATTATGCAATGGCAGTATAGTTCTTACATTAAAATGAGAGTTTATGAGTACTGTTATAGCATGAAATAGAATGAGTACTGTGTATACAGTCTCCATACACACGCAGCTTGATAGACAACTGCAGCTTGTACTGAGCAACGTGAGATTTCAGCAGCAACTGGGAAGAGGGACACTAAGGAGCTTTCAATTATGCTAGGTGGGCAGAAGTTCAACAGCAAAAAGGAGAGACACTGAGGAGCTATCAGTTAGGTTGTATGGACAGATATTAAGCAGCGGCAGCAGGAAGGAAGGACATTGAGGAGCTGTCAACCAGGATGGGTATTTAGCAGAGACAGAGGCTATGCCAATCAGGCTAGATGTGTGGAGATTGAATTAAAACTTTCAGAAATACTTTTTTTCTCATATTCGTATGATATAGCCAATTCTGACATTTTTAAAGTGGTTTTACACTACTAATGTGATCCCCTATCTTATGTCCTATTACAAACTAACACTTTCACATTATACTTCTACTATCTACCCTACTCCCATAAGCTTATCTCTCCGAGGCTCGTAAATACCTTGTTGTTATAGCCTTGATCCTTCCACCTGCAGACCTGAATCAGACCAACTGAGCAGGGCATGTATCTGGTGGGGAAGGGACTGGATTTCTGTGAGTGACAGCAGTCTGAGCTTACATGCCCAGATCACATTTCACTCTCCTCTCAGCCTCCACCAGCGACACATCCTGCTCAGCTGGTCCGATTCCGGTCTGCTGCTGGAAGGATCAAAGCTACAACAATAATAACTGCATTTACGGAAAGTGTTAGGTCAAAAGAAAGAGGAACACATTAGTAGTGGAAAATCTTTCTAAAGTATGACATAAGGTTTAAGAGATCTAGTAATTAATATATCGTGAAAGAGCTATTTGTAATTAGCAGCACCATGTACCACCAGGGGCTTGGCACCATCAGGCACCCCGGGGGCCCGGCAGCACCAGGGCCCCGCCATCATCAGGCACCAAAGGGGCTCGGCACCATCAGGCACCCTGGGGGCCCGGCAGCACCAGGGGCCTGGCACCATTAAGCACCCTGTGGGACCGGCAGCACCAGGGACCCGGCATCATTAGGCACCCTGGGGGCCCGGCACCATCAGGCACTCTGGGGGCCCGGCACCATCAGGCACCCTGGGGGTCTGGCAAACACCAGGAGCCTGACACCATTAGGCACCCTGGGGTCCCGGCAGCACCAGGGGCCTGGCACCATCAGGCACCCTGGGAGCCTGGCAGCACCAGGGACCCAGCAGAATTAGGCACCCTAAGGGCCCGGCAGCACCAGGGACCTGGCACCATCAGCACCCTAGGGGCCCGGCACCATCAGGCACCCTGGTGGCCTGGCAGCACATGTAACACCAGGGGCCTGGCACCATCATACACCCCAGGGGCCCAGCAGCACCAGGGACCCAGCACCATCAGGCACCCTGGGGGCCCGGCACCATCAGGCACCCTGGGGGCCTGGCAACACCAGGAGCCCGGCACCATTAGGCACCCTGGGGTCCCGGCAGCACCAGGAGCCTGGCACCATCAGGCACCCTGGGGGCCTGGCAGCACCAGGGGCCCAGCAGCATTAGGCACCCTGAGGGCCCGGAAGCATCAGGGACCCGGCACCATCAGGCACCCTAGGGGCCCAGCACCATCAGGCACCCTGGGGACCCAGCAGCACCATGTACCACCAGGGGCCTGGCACCATCATACACCCCGGGGGCCTGGCAGCACCAGGAACCCGGCACCATCAGGCACCCTGGGGCTCGGCACCATCAGGCACCCTGGGGGCCCGGCAGCACCAGGGGCCCGGCATCATCAGGCACCCCGGGGGCCCGGCAGCACTAGGGACCCGGCACCATCAGGCACCAAGGGGGCTCGGCACCATCAGGCACCCTGGGGGCCCGGCAGCACCAGGGGCCTGGCACCATTAGGCACCCTGGGGGCCCGGTAGCACCAGGGACCCGGCATCATCAGGCACCCTGGGGGCCCGGCACCATCAGGCTCCCTGGGGGCCTGGCAAAACCAGGAGCCCGACACCATTAGGCACCCTGGGGTCCCGGCAGCACCAGGGGCCTGGCATTATTAGGCACCCTGGGAGCTTGGCAGCACCAGGGGCCCAGTAGCATTAGGCACCCTGAGGGCCCAGCAGCCCAGGGACCCGGCACCATCAGGCACCCTAGGGGCCTGGCATCATGGGGCACCCTGGGGGCCCGGCAGCACCATGTACCACCAGGGGCCTGGCACCATCATACACCCCGGGGGCCCGGCAGCACCAGGGACCCGGGACCATCAGGCACCAAGGGGGTTTGGCACCATCAGGCACCCTGGGGGCCCAGCAGCACCAGGGGCCAGGCACCATCAGGCACCCTGGGGGCCTGGCAACACCAGGAGCCCGGCACCATTAGGCACCCTGGGGTCCCGGCAGCACCAGGGGCCTGGCACCATCAGGCACCCTGGGGGCCTGGCAGCACCAGGGGCCCAGCAGCATTAGGCACCCTGAGGGCCGGCAGCACCAGGGACCCGGCACCATCAGGTACCCTAGGGGCCCGGCACCATCAGGCACCCTGGGGGCCGGCAGCACCATGTACCACCAGGGGCCTGGCACCATCAGGCACTCGAGGGCCTAGCAGCACCAGGGACCCGGCACCATCAGGCACCAAGGGAGCTCAGCACCATCAGGCACCCTGGGGGCCCAGCAGCACCAGGGGCTCAGCAACATTAGGCACCCTGAGGTCCCGGCAGCACCAGGGGCCTGGCAGCACCAGGCACCCTGGTGACCCGGCAGCACCAGGTACCACCAGGGGCCCAGCACCATTAGGCACCCTGGGGGCCCAGCACCATCAGGCACCCTGGGGGCTCAGCAGCACCAGGGGCCCAGCAGCATTAGGCACCCAGGGGGCCCAGCACCATCAGGCACCCTGGGGGCCCGGCACCATCAGGCTCCCTGGGTTCCCGGCAGCACCAGCAGCCCAGCAGCATTAGGCACCCTGGGGGTCCGGCAGCACCAGGGACCCGGCACCATCAGGCACCCTGGGGGCCCGACAGCACCTTGCACCACCAGGGGCCCAGCACCATTAGGCACCCAACACCATTAGGCACCCTGGGGGCCTGGCAGCACCAGGGAACCAGCACCATCAGGCACCCAGGGGTCCGGCAGCACCAGGCACCACCAGGGGCCCAGTACCATTAGGCACCCTGGGGGCCCAGCAGCACCAGAGGCCCGACACCATTAGGCTCCCTGGGGGCCCGGCAGCACCAGGCACCACCAGGGGCCCAGCACCATTAGGCTGCCTGGGGACGCGGCACCATTAGGCACTCTGGGGGCCAGGCAGCACCAGGCACCACCAGGGGCCCAGCACCATTAGGCACCCTGGGGGCCCAGCATCATTAGGCACCCTGGGGGCCTGGCTGCACCAGGCACCACCAGGGGCCCAGCACCATTAGGCACCCTGGGGGCCCAGCAGCACCAGAGGCCCGACACCATTAGGCTCCCTGGGAGCCCGGCAGCACAAGGCACCACCAGGGGCCCAGCACCATTAGGCTGCCTGGGGACGCGGCACCATTAGGCACCCTGGGGGCCAGGCAGCACCAGGCACCACTAGGGGCCCAGCACCATTAGGCACCCTGGGGGCCCAGCATCATTAGGCACCCTGGGGGCCTGGCTGCACCAGGCACCACCAGGGGCCCAGCACCATTAGGCACCCTGGGGGCCCAGCATCATTAGGCACCCTGGGGGCCTGGCTGCACCAGGCACCACCAGGGGCCAAGCACCATCAGGCACCCTGGGGGCCAGGAACCATCAGGCACCCTGGGGGCCCCCCTCTCCCCATACTCACCACGGTGCCTGTCTATGATCCCTGGCCCCAGACTGGTGACTGAGGAGCAAGAGCCCATCTCTTATGGCAGAAGAGATGGGCTCCTTCTCAGTGACCAGCCCTCACCCCCCCTCCCCTGGGCCCCCGCCTTCCATACTCACGCTGCCAGTGCCATGCAATATTGAGCAGTGCCTGGGGTGACGCCGGGTCTGTCTTCCGCAGCGCGACGCTGCCGGCACCCGCACACGCACAGTGACAGGAAGGAAGCAGTCATCGCCCCCTGAGACTGTCTCCACCTGCGCATGCGTCGGCAGTGTCGCTGAGCACAGGAAGCAGAGCGGCACTGCGACAGCAGGCAAAGCAGGGAGTTCTCTCTCCCTGCTTTGCCGCTGCAAAGAGGAAACATCATCATTAATCATATCGGCAGTGCGTGGGGGGGCCTCGTCCCCCTAAGGGCCCAGGGAGGGTAGGGGGCGGGGCTTGGTGGGCGTGGACAAAAAGGTTCGGGGTCCCCCGGGGATTCTCCCGATCCTCCGGTGGGCCAGTCCTCCCCTGCCTGTATTGTTGTTATAGCCTTGATCCTTCCACCTGCAGACCTGAATCAGACCAACTGAGCAGGGCATGTATCTGGTGGGGAAGGGACTAGATTTCTGTGAGTGACAGCAGTCTGAGCTTACATGCCCAGATCACACTTCACTCTCCTCTCAGCCTCCACCAGCGACACGCCCTGCTCAGCTGGTCCGATTCCGGTTTGCAGCTGGAAGGATCAAAGCTACAACAATAATAACTGCATTTAGGGAAAGTGTTAGTTAGGTCAAAAGAAAGAGGAACACATTAGTAGAGGAAAATCTTTCTAAAGTATGACATAAGGTTTAAGATATCTAGTAATTAATATATCGTGAAAGAGCTATTTGTAAATACAATTTCGAGCCATTCTTGAGATATTTCCTTTACATCTCGTTACATTGGACACCGACCACTACTGCTAGAGAGCAGAACATGTGCAGCGCTTACAAGCTTGTTGTTTTGAAACTGCCCAGGATCGCTGGAGCACATTGTTACATCCTTATCCCGGTCAGCTCCAGCATAATGGATCCAAGCACAACAGCAGCGGTGGTCGGTCTCCAAGGCAACAAGCTGCAAACAAAAGAAAAGTGATAATATCTCAAGAACGGCTGCAAATATTAATAAGCACTAAATTGCAAAAATGCTTGTTTTTACAATCACTATCGGACAATATCCAGCTATGAAGATGGGAACTTTGATACTGCTCTTTTCCTAGTAATTTATCTCTATGATAACGTTTTATGGTCCTTACCTCACTGGCAGATTTCCATGATTTCCCTGGTTTCCGTTTCCTTTATGAAGTCCACCGGTTTATTCTGAAATGTGATCATGTTATTACACTGTCCCAGGCAGGTCGATTCTTATAGGATACAGTAGTCAGGGGAGTTGTATTCGGCTTTATCACCTACTTAAGGAGAACATTTGGAGACGATCTACAGCCACAGTCACTTCCAAACACGGCGAAGCATAAAAGGTTTTATTGGAATTAACAAACTCCGTGAACCTCCATAGAAGTAAAGTCGGCGCCTCTGGTACTACAAAGTTGGCTTTATTTCCTTAGTTCTAATGAAGGTTCTAATTCCGCTTGTTAATTTCTAATTTATACATTGTTACCAGCTACAAAAATAAAATTAAATTAAATTAAAATATAAAAAAATATATGTTTACCTAATATTTACAATAAAAGTACAAAATGAATAGATTGAAGTTTCATTTATAAAAGCTGTCACCCAAGTCTTTGTTCACACGCTGCTTTTTTGCTGTAGTTTTTTCAGCATTGTGGTTTTTTTTGCTGTGTTTTGTTGTCATTTGTCTACAGTACACATTTAAAAAAAGTTTCACCACAAAAATAGTAAAATACTTTCTTACCCTCCCCGGCGATCCCAGGGTGAGCACCGGCGATGTTTTCCGGGCACCGGCAGAACCTGCGGAGTACTGACAGGACCTGTCCATGTGACTCTCAGGCTGAGTCACACAAGGTGCTGGCTGGCCCAAGGGGCAGTGTGGCAGATGCCCCCCAAGCCAGTGGTCAAGCAGCAGTTTGGTAGCCGCCCGACCATCTGTCATGTTGGTCAGGGAGCTCCCTGCTCATGGGCCACTGCTGTGTGTTTGCCCACCAGGCCAAAAAATTTGCCAGCCAGCGCCTGGTCACATGGGCAGGTCCTGCCAGTACTCCGCAGTTCCTGCCGGTGCCTGAAAGGAAGACATCACCAGGGTTCACTGTGGGATGACCAGGGAGGGTAAGTAATGGAGCGTTAGTGGTGCAAAAAGTGCAGCAGACACGCTCAGTATTTTCTGGATGCTCTTTATGTATCACTCAGGGCCGCTTCACACTGCGGCATGATCCGTTCCGGTGCTGTCCGGGAGGAACCAGACAGCTGCGGACCGGATCTGCACACAGGACTGGAGGGCTATTATGCCCTTCGATCCGGTGTACATTGCACGCAGTTACCTCTGCGTGCAATGTACACCGGATCGAAGGGCATAATAGCCCTCCAGTCCTGTGTGCAGATCCGGTCCGCAGCTGTCTGGTTCCTCCCGGACAGCACCGGAACGGATCATGCCGCAGTGTGAAGCGGCCCTAACGCAGCAGTCAAAAACACTAACGTCTGCACAGCAAATAGAGGATCCCATTCACTTTGTTGCAGACGGAGTGACTGATCCGTTTTTGGTGCAGTTTAAAAAAAACGCAGCATCAAAAATGGATCATAAATATCCAGTGTGAACATAACCTTAGGTGAACACAAAAGGTCGACTCCTCATTTGCAATTTTTTCAGTCTCTCTCCTATTATTGTCATAATCTGGTGCGGTCCTCGATTACTGAATATGTTAACTTTGAGCCAATGGACCATAACACTGTTACCCTTCCTTTTTGTCTTTCATTTTTATCTTGTATACCTGGCTATCTCTAGCCGGAGCTCTGTAAGCTGGACCTTTGATGTCCTGTTTCTATTGAAGCTATTTTAGCCATTGGATATTTTAAAACTTTCCTCTCCTTTATCTCTATTATTAGGAAATGACCTAGTTTGTTTATACAGTAAAGGCCCTGTCTCACATAACGACGCATCAGCAATCCCGATAACGATAACGATGGGTAGGGATCGCTGGTGTGTCGTTTTCACATCGCTGGTAAGATGTCAAACAGGCATCTCCCCAGCGATATGAAAAACAACTTTAGCAACGATCCAGAATATACCGAGGTCATTGTGAATTTTCTCTCCGTAGCGTAGCATTGAGATCGTTGCTCATTATTTCTGTCAAACGATGTAGCGTTCCAAGCGGGAGCGCAACGATGTAGAAATGACCCAGAGCAGTGCGTTTCACACAGAACGACATCGTTAGCGGGATCAGTGTTGCGTCACGAAATCTGTGACGTTACAACGATCTCATCAGCGATCTCATTGTGTGAGACAGGGCCTTAACCCAGGGTTATTTAATTTCCCTTATCATGGGGGTTCTATTGAATCTAGATTATAATCAGTTAGGTATTGTGGTCAATCCTTGGTGTCGTTTGGTTCCCTCGCTGTGTGGTCACTTGCCAAATCCTCTATCCTGGACACTGGCGGATGCAAGCTCCTCCCTTTATGGGAGTGAAGTTCGGGCATCCTGTGATTGTATGGTCCCCTAAAGGGGCTCATCATAAATCGGTTTGTTTGTTGATAGGTTTTAAATTTTTATATTTATATAAATAATTTAATAAGCACCCATATATCCCTGACTATGTAGGTGATATTGAAACCCTTTGTATATATCCCTTAAGTTCCTTCAAATTGGTAATATATATTTTTAAGATGAGGTTTATGGTGGGTTTACATGTCCCAACGTCGGTCCGATATTGGATCCAACGACGCGGGAGCGCGCTTTTTCTGGGCAGAATTCCAACATCGCATAGGAGCTGTCACACAGCGCGATATCGGCATACAACGTCTCTACGATGTCTACGCCTTCCGACCCAGGAACGACCATTTAACATGGGAGTGAATAGGGGACGTTGTAGTTCACATCGGAGTTGGGTGTTTACACAGCGCGATCCGGCTCCAACCTGCATCTGATATCGGGCCGTTGAATAGCACGCTAATTAGATCCCCGATATCGGTTTGACATCGTTCGTGCATCGTATTGGTCATTTACACCATACAACGCACGAACGATATCGGGGCCAACGCACGAACCACATGACTTTTGGTCGGAATCAGACGCCGATATCGGGACGTGTAAACCCACCATTAGATTATCCTATTGGTCCAGTACATAATGGATAGATGTAATAAGGTAACACTGGTGGTCAGGGGGTAAATCCATTGACTACGGTGTTGAGAGCTTGGCTCTGCCGGCTTGACTCGCCGGTGAGACAAAAAGTTACATTAAAATAATTTTTTCCCCATGTGATACAGATGTAATCATTTACTTTATGAGATGGTGAAAGGTTGGAGACCAAACTGGATATAGCTCCATATAGAGATGAGTTCGGGACCACTCTTTAATATAAAATTAGACACATAATTTTAACATGATTTTTATGTTTTGTTTTTTATGTCTGTTTTATTTGGTTTTATACGGTTGCTTATGTAAAGTTTTACCCTTTAACAACTTGATTACACAAACGTGGGCATTTTAAATCAATTTATAATCATGTTTGTCATTTACGGGCGTTCCTATAGCAAGTGATGTAATCATTGTGATGTCACAGTGTTTGTATATATAAAGGGGATCTGTATGTTATGCTGTAAGATTGTAGCCCTGAAGAAGTGGTCAGGTGGCCATGAAACGCGTAGGCAATTGTATGTTCCATGTGTGTGAATAAAAGTTCTGTGTGCAAGCATCGTCTCCATTGTGGCCCAGCGCGGATTAATCCCGATCTTCCTTCATTCGTGTGTCTTCTTCTATTATTGTCATGTGATATTCATTGAGGCTTTTTTTGCACAAATATCTTCAGTAGTGCACGTGCTTCGTACATTTTGTACAAAAAAAAATATATATATTTTGTCTTCAATTTTGATTTGATACTTTTTAGTTCAAAACGTTGCATGTTCTACTAAAGTGTTATGAAATGGGCTCAAAAATTTCAGATGTCCAAAAAATAAAACACCCCAGAGGGGAAGACAGGAGTAAATTTGCACAAAAGGTTTGTGACGTTTTAAAAATTGCAATTGAATAAATTGGCCAAAAACATTTGGAAACCCCAAATCCTGCACCCAAAAATGCGAACATTTATAAAAATACAGAGTTTAAGAAAGTCGCAAATTAAAAGAAGAATAAAGTGCAAATGAAACACTGGCAAAAATCACCAAAGACTGTACAAAAAAAAGGTTCAAACGTTATAATGAATTGGGACCATAGTTTTTAGAACACAAGCAAGAAGGGGCGTTGCAGGGTTTGCAATCATACCCAGGCCCTGGAGCCTAGGGGGCCCCAAAGTCCCTTTGGCCTATCGATAAAGCTTTTGCTATTAAAGATTTGCAATGATCGGGAGCCGCGTTGGAGCTTTTGCATTGGGACCTATGAGCTTTAAGTTACCCCACTGCAAGTAAGTCTTAGCCTATGTTGACTTGGAGCATTTCTGCACCGTTTCTTTGCTGCCGTTTTATGCTTTTAACAAAACCTGGAGATTTCACAAATCTTCTGCACTTGATTGTTTTTTTCGGTCCTGAAAACTGGAAACTGTGATACCATTTAATAGCTAGCAAAAATAAAGTGGTTGACGTTACAAAGCAGCAAGCTTTTGAGACCTCTCAGGTCTCTTCATCAGGCATGGTAAAACAAAATATTAGAAAATATATATACACAACTAGAGCAGATGCAAGGTATAATAAATGAACATTTTAATACATAAATCCAAAAGGAAAGATGGCGGCACTCAGCATTCCAATTTGCAGCTGGTTATTTTATTGCAAAAATTGTAGCAGCAGGTGCATGATACAGGGAGGGAGGTGCTAGGACTGACGGTGATCGCTTCGGTCCTAGCACCTCCCTCCCTGTATCATGCACCTGCTGCTGTAGTTTTTGCATTAAATTAACCAGCTGCAAATTGGAATGCTGAGTGCCGCCATCTTTCCTTTCAAAGATTTCAATGTCTCAAACACCTTGCTGTACCCCCCAGGGAGAGCCTAACATTCAATCTGCTCTCACTGGGGTGCCAGCTCACTTTGGGGAGCTGGCAATTTGTGTCAGATCGATAACGATGGACACATCACTCATGAGCACCAGAGATACTCGCAGAGTAACTAGAATCACGAATACAGTACTATCCATGCGAGTAGAGAATAGTAACGAATATACTCCCTCATCACTAGTAATTTTGTGATGATGAGACCTCATCCTTGCGTTGAGTCTATGTCCTGTTTCTCCAAAGTTTGCAGCATGACAATTCTTTCAGCTCTTTTGCAGCATCTTTTCACAATGCAAAAAACACAAGCATGCTTTTTTACTGTGCTTTTGGTGAACAAAACTAGCTTTTTTAAACATGTACTGTATGCAACTGTGAAAGTGCAAGGACATTTCAATCACCACCAAACGATGATTGGCTACAGCCATTGCATTCCCAATAGCGTTGTATGGGTGTGAGACCCTTGATCAAAGAAAGATCGATTCCTTCGAACTATGATGCTGGATGAGACTCCTAGGAATCCCGTGGACAGACAAGATCACATATAAGGCTGATCTGGAACACGTCAATCCATAGACATTCCTGGTAGGAAAAGTCATAAAACTGAAGCTGTCTTACTTCGGCCATGTGATGAGAGCAAATTCCCTCGAGAAGGACATGATACTTGGCAGTAGACGTCGCGGAAGACCTAAGACCTGTTGGCTAGACACCATCATGGCAGACACAGGAATGAAAGTCAGAGAACTGAAGGAAGCTGGAGGAAAATCATTCACATGGTGACCAATAGTCGGACACGACTGGATGGATGAAATTGGAATTGGACTGTAGACAAAAGACACATAATCTGCACCAAAAAAATGCCTTAAAAATGCACCAAAAAAGTAGAAACGCAGCAAAACCTGCTTTTTATAAGCTGCTCCTTTACTGAAAAGAAAGCATGTTTTACCTGCAAAAAAGGCAACAAAACGTCAACATGTGAACACAGTCTGAGGTGAGTTCTCCATCCCAAAAAGGGTTGTTACATCTACTAACTTCTGGAGCGGATCACTCCTCTGCCTTCTAGACGACTCCTTGCTGAGGGGGTGGTGCGTTCCTGATGATTGACAGTTTGGACCAGTGGAGTGGCTGAGCCGCTTGTGCTCGCTCTCATGCTGCAACTGGAGGCAAATTTACTTCTACAGCATTTGAAGAACACAGGGACCCTGGAGCTGACTAGATCCAGGGATCTAGTCAGTTTTAGGGGAGTGAAAGTACTACAGCATAAAGATTGCAACACTACATGCCTAGGAATCCAACCAGTGTTTATGGAGTGAGTGACAGTTCATCTGTCCAATCATGGACAAGCATGTGTTGAGCTGTCAGTATGGTGATGGACAATTCAGTCATCCAATCTTGGGCATGGCCATGCTGAGCTTTCATTATGGGGATGGACTGTTCAGCCCTCCATGCTTGGGCCGGGGCATGCTGAGCTGTCAGAATGAGGATGGAGAGTTGAGACATCCAATCTTGGGCATGTACATGCTGAGCTGTCAATATGGTGATGGACAATTCGCCATCTAAGTTTGGGCAGGGGTGTGCTGAGCTGTCAGTAGGGTGATGGATAGTACAGTAGTCCAATCTTGAGCAGAGCTGCGCTGAGCTGTCAGTATGGTGATAGACAGTTCAGCCATCCACTCGGAGTCACGGACATGCTAAGCTTTCAAAATGTTGATGGACAGTTCGACCATCCAATCAAGACTTGGCATTTGGATGATCCAGAAGAGTATTGTGAGAATGTTATATGGTCAGATAAAACCAAAGTAGACCTGTTTGGTAAAAACACAACTCGTCATGTTTGGAGGAGAAGGAATGCTGAGTTGCATCCAAAGAACACCATACATACTGTGAAGCATGGGGGTGGCAACATCATGCTTTGGGGGTCTTTCTCTGCCAAGAGACCAGGATGACTGATCTGTGTACATGAAAGAATTAATGGGGCCATGTATCATGTGATTTTAAGTGCAAATGTTGCGCAGTAATGGCGGCCCAATTTACAGTTCACAAAACAGTCAATAAAGTCTAGTTTAAGCACACAGTACCCGGTTTTACCGGGCACAGGATCCTGTTCGTGACACCAAAACTGAGTTAGTCGACAGGGTAGGGGGTACTCGGATACCGGGACAGGGGGTTATTTCGGTGGGGATCACAGCTGGTCGGTTCCTGGCTCCGTGCCCTGGACCCTCAGTGGCGGGGTGAGGGTGATGATGATGATGGGGGATTTGTAACGTGACACCACCTGTGGTACCTAGTAATAGGGTTACCAGCGCTGCGGGCGGCTGCTGAGATGATGGGAATGCAGCTTTGGTAGTACAGCTCCCCACAGGTGGAGCTTTACCTCAGGGCAGCGGGGTGGATGAGGGGAGTTGTAGTCCTCACCTCAATGATACTGTAGAAGCCCTCCGGGCGGCAGATGGAAGGCCAGACACCAGATCAGCTCAAACAGTTCTGTACTTGCACCAGATGGAAAAGGGTATACCGTACAGTCTGGTTAAACGGAGATTGTAGCCACATATTTTGGAGGATTTTCCAGAGTCAGGCAGTGGTGCCCTTAATATGGCGTTCCTGGTCCTGTTCCTTTCTCTCTGCTTCCCCCTCTTGAGTCAAGTCTCTAGTTCTCGGGGTCTGTTACCTAAAGTCTCTTTACTTGTTGGTGTTGTGGACCCAGCTGCAGGACCGATGTTGGACTTCTTTGACTAACCGCCTCGGCTCTGGTATGCCAGTGGTGACCTGGGTCTCCAGCTGGCTCCAACCAGTCCTGGAGTAACCCCCTTCTCCGTCTGGGTCACCCCTCTCCTAAGAGATGCCCTCCTGTCACAGCCGTAGGGTCCCCTGCGTCCGTCTTCCTTGCTGTCTCACACAGTCTGCCTGACACTACTGTCACTCCCTGTCTCCCACTCTCTAGGCTCCACCCCCTGGGACCTACCAGATATATGGTCCCCTGTCCTAAGGAGGCCTACTGTATGGGTGTTGGGGTGCAGACTCTGTAGAGTCCTCCATATCCATGGCTACGGAGGCACTACACCTTCTGCTTGGGGTGCAGTACCTCTCTGTGATGCCTTGCCATAGGGGCGTCACACAGACCTCCTTCCATCAGCAAGGGCATTGAAGATGAAACGTGGCTGGGTCTTTCAGTATGACAATGATCCCAAGCACACCGCCAGGGCAACGAAGGAGTGGCTTCGTAAGAAGCATTTCACGGTCCTGGAGTGGCCTAGCCAGTCTCCAGATCTAAACCCTATAGAAAACATTTGGAGGGAGTTGAAAGTCCGTGTTGCCCTGTGACAGCCCCAAAACATCACTGCTGTAGAGGAGATCTGCATGGAGGAATGGGCCAACATACCAGAAGCAGTGACCTTGTGAAGACTTACAGAAAACGTTTGACCTCTGTCATTGCCAACAAAGGAAATATAACAAAGTATTGAGATGAACTTTTGTTATTGACCAAATACTTATTTTCCATCAAACGTCTCTCATAGTTGAGGTCACCTATGATGTCAATTATAGGCCGACCTCATCTTTTTAAGTTGGAGAACTTGCACAATTGGTGACTGACTAAATTCTTTTTTTCCCCACTGTATTTGAGTTGTCTGTATATGTATGTGTGTGTGTGTATATGTATGCATGTGTGTATAGGTGTATGTATTTGTGTGTATGTATGTGTATATGTACAGTGACATGCCCCCCCAGGGCCGTCGGCTACTTGGAACTGGGCTAAGTTCTGCTGTGGGAGTCACGGGGGTCGACCGGTAAAGTCTATGGCAGCGGTAGGCAATTGGGGGTGAAAGATTGAGGGAGCGGAATAACCGACAGACATACAGTACGTAGTCTCCGTTACCTTTACTGGTAGTTGCAAGTAGAAGCCAGGATACTGTCCACAGGTGATGTTGTGAATCCGAGAGGCCCGGAAGCAGGTTGGGGATCTCCTCACCTGGTGAGTTCTGAGGTCTCCCTGTTGCTCTACTCCTTGCTGGTTCTGGCTGCCTGTAGCTAAGCTGCGACCCTCTCCTCCTGCTTTTAAGTCTCTCACCCGTATGGCAGGCAGCTCGAGCCCTTCCCGGGCACAGCTCCTCTGGTTACTGTCTCTGAGCTCTCCACTGCTGCTTTGGCTCCTGGGCTTTGTTGTGACTGGGAGACTTGGAATCTCCCACCCTCCTGTTTTGGCTGTTGGACCTGGAATACCCTCACAACCTCTGACCCCGGTGTCTGCTTCTGGTGCTCTGCACTAGGGTGAACCCGATAGCTGGCTTCACTCCCCAGGCCCTCACGCTTGCTGTTCCTTACTCTCGACTGTACCTGGGATGAGCTCAGCACCGCTTCAGTCCACAGGTCGTCTTCACAGTCCTTTTAGGAACTGAACTGCTTAACCCCGCCCCCAGGCCAGAATTTATAGAGGAGCTCCCCTGAACTCGTGTTTCAGAGCTCCCCCTTCTGGTCTGGAGTCAGGAAAAGTGTTGTATGCTGTGGGTTTACCTGGTGTGGATACCTCTTCTTGCTTCCAAGCATGACATCACCCCCTGAGGGAGGCAATGCCATTGTGGCTACCGTACTCTGGGGTGCCACGTACAGTATATGTGTATGTATATGCTTATATGTGTGTGTGTCCCCACTGGTCAGTGCTGCTGAGCTCTCTGACTGCTCCTGCCTGCCATTACTACTTGCAGCCACCAGAGGGCGCAACATCCCATTTCCTCCTGCACAGGCCGCAGAGCCTCAGACTTTCCTGCCAGCTGTGGCAGGCAGAGGATGAGGGGCTACTGTGGTCAGCATGTGTAGCGTCGACTTCGGTTGTCAGCACCACCGCCAGCAGGTGCCATATTTGCATATCCATCACTTGGTGTACAAAAATAGCTGCCGTGGCGGAAGCAGGTTTTTGCGTGATAGGAGGACAGTGGGACAAAGTTGATGACAGACGGGACTTCGTGAATATGTAATAAAAAACAGCAAGAAAAAAATGCAGCATTTACACTATGTGTGAACACGGCCTTAAAGTCCGGTTCCTCTTTTTTTATCACAACCCTGCCCCCTCATCCTCCTACCACCGCCATCATGACAAGTTACCCTTCATGGCTAATGAGACATGAGTCACCAATGATGAAATAAACAACAAGATGAAGGACGCCGGCAGTTTTCTTTGTAAGTGGCGGCTCTGTGTGGGATCTGATAAAAAAATCACTTTCTTCAAAATTAATTGAAAAGTATTGAAATGATTTAGCTGCCGACATCAAGTGCCGCAATCTAAACTCTACAAACATGTTAATTACCTTCCATTTAGAATGGAGATACTAATTCATTGTAAATGTACACATGACTCGCCGACTGGAGATCTTTGATCTTTGCTTCAAACGGAACCTCTGATGAAAGAATTCCCAAATTTGGATTGTAATTTCTCCTTCGACTAGATGCGCACAATATTTGGAAGTATTCTGACATTTACTGACATGATAGAAAGGATATTTGTTAAAAAATTAAAATAATCCTTTTATCTGATTTTTTCATTTTTTTCGTTGGCTTTTGTTTCAGATGCTTTCTGTTGCTATTGAGGATGAGTGGATACAATTGAATTCTACTGGAACTGTACAAAAATCAACATTTCACAAAGTTTGGATTTTTTTTGTAATTTCGATTCACCAATTTGGGTGTTATTTCTAAAATTAAAAATGTTATACTCACCTCTCCGGTCCCCCCGCTACCCAGATGGTCCTAGTGGCATCCTTGGATAGCTACCGGCGTTAACATCAATGGAGACTTGGTCACTAGGTTGGGGCTTCAGAGTCTGCTGGGCCTGGGAGGATTCTGGGTCATAAGCGTTGTCACCCTGTCATCCAAATGATACCTTGCATTTTGCATCTGCGTTAAGAAACTGTATATTCCATATTGTGTATGTGGCCTCTACTGGTTAAAGGCAGGGGCTGCTCCATGAACTCCACTAATCAAACAAGGGTATTGAAATTGGGTGTTCCTTTTGGGTGGGGCTTAGTAAATAAAAAGGTGTGTAGCACGGAATACGGGGAGAGAGTCCCCCAGAAGGAGATTGTATCAGCAACCAAACGCCCTTTAACTTGTTAAGGCCCAGAGGGTCACCCTGGTATTTGGCCCACATTTGGACTGTGGAGCAGAACCTCAGCCAAGTGTTGGTGTTTGACGGATACCCAGAGAGCGGCTTCCCTCTGGTGTCGGTTCACTGGACCCTAACCAGAGGTTCGAAGACAAATCTGTATTGTGAATGTAGTGAAGGAATACTGTCTGGCGGTTCTCCGGAGGTCATACGGATACCCCCCGCCCCCGTTAGTGGGTAGGCATAGCATTGCCAAAAAACTCATTGAATTGACGGTGTGTATTGATGATGCTTAAAGGTATGAGTCTGGAGGTACCGTGACGAGGCCTGCAGCCAGATGCGCCAATGTAAATAGTCCACCCCAGCTCACATGTTCAGTCATTACAGTAAAGAGATTGTAAAACCTGTATTGACTTTGTGATTAGTTTGCCCCTGAACGAGGGTACCAAAGAACTGAACTGTTGCACTGAGGAGCCGTCTGGGGCAGGATCAGCTGTGCTGGGGTTACGCTAATGCCTTGGCCCAACCTCGCCTTTGACTACACCCGGCCCCCGACACCGGCACCTTTACATGTGCCCAAAGGATCGCGGCTCATGACGTCATTGAGTGCACCATGACGTTTGCGGGTCCATGCGCAGAACCCTTCGGGGCTTAGCAACCCAAAAGCCTCAGCATAGTGACCCAGGCTCCAGGAACTATGCGTGGGTTACATAAATTAGTGAATAGCGCTAAACTGCAATACCACACACAACCTGTGGACCGGTGTGGCGCTGTGTTTATGAAATAGCAGCCATATATTTTTAGTCCCCTACAACCTGTTAGTATTTGGTATAAATGGTACCCTTCTTTAGAGGACATGTATAGAGGAGATTCCTTATTTGTTCTGATCACCTTTTCCATCCTTGGTCTCATTTTTCCCCAAGAGGTCTACATTGCCTGTTTCTACAGTGACATCACCAGTTCCTCAGAATCAGGTCTTATTTTAAAAAAATACTTATCTTGACAGGCATATAAATAACTTTCTGATAAAAAATCCATTTATTAGTGAAAATGAGGCGATAATACTTAGTTTTACTTCAGGCTGTAAAAGGAGATGCTGGATGGAAGTCTATTGTGCTGACATCTAGTGGTCAATTTGGAAATTACAGCAGTTTTTCATTGAATTAAATAAAAAATCAATAAGAAAGGTGCATTGTCAGGTAGATTGTTTTTCGACAGCGTCTTGACATAACATGATCTCTATGCTTAAATCTGGATGCTGGCACATTTCCCCGTAGGAGTTTGCACGGTGTAACATTGTGTTCAGATAGAAGATGCACATTATATCATATCTTCCGCTTGTCTCCGTCTAACATTTTATTCCGTGTCGCGCTGTTATTTTTCCTCTGACGGAAATAAATAAAATGGAAGCGAGAACCTGTGACTGATAATGAAGAAAAACATGCAGACGTCACAGAGCTGACACCTCCTGTACTAAGGAAAGCCTTCCTGTGACAAGCAATGTGATATGGATGATAATTAAGGCTGTCAGCAAGTGTCAGGAGCAGATGTGCAGAAAGTTTGTCAATGATCTGCATCAGCTTGTTTTCTCTAACAGTTTCTGCGTCTATTCTACAAGTTTATTCAGTTTCACAAAAAATGAGCATTTAAAGGATTATTCTAGGTGTAACTATGTCTACGTATTAAGCCTGATATCCCATAGAACGCCATGGAGAGAATGGTGTCACGCTCCACCCCTTCTGCATTACACAGGGCTATAGACCGACACAGATCTCGTGTCCACCAAAAGGCAAAGGTACTTCTTTAAGCCTAGATAGATCCGCCAGAGACTTCTTCAAGCCAAGAGAGGTCCATCAGGGTCTTCTCCAAGCCTATGTGGCACCCCAGGGGTTAATGTGCCACAGTAACATCACAAGGGTTAACTCCCCACACAACACTGGACACTGCACTAGCACCTCTAGGCCAGAAGGGGGAGCTCAAGCAGCTCCCTGATATATTCTGGTCTGAGGAGGAAGTAGTGAGTTGATCGTTGACAGTTCAGTTTAGTGCAGGGAGCACTAGGAGGAGGACCTGTAAATGGGAGCAGTGCTGAGCTCGACAGGGACCACTGACTACTTTCAGGCCTGAAGCCAGGGTCTGAGGAGAGGAGTACAAGAAACAGAAGAACATATCTGGGAGACTGAGTTACCTCATAACTCGCCCCAGAGGAGCGCAGAGACCGGATACTGGATCCGAATCTGTGACTGAAACAAGCAGCACAGAAAACACCGGGATAGTGGAAGTTGTAGATCTACACTGTACCTCAGCGAAGCAACACGGCGGGGTCAGAAGCACATGGAAGACTCAAGTTACCTAGCAAAGGGGGTCCCTGTGAGGAGAGACAGGGCCATCAGCCTAGCTGAAGCGGCAGCAGGGCCACACACAAGGCGCAGGAGTAGGAAGCTGAGGACCCGGACAGGGTGGGAGCAACCCGGCTTGATTCTTCTTCTGTCTTGTTTCTTTATCGTCCAGGTTTCACTTCCGTATGTTACTACAGAAAAGCCCAGACTACGTACGAGCCGTGTCTTCATCACCAGTGAAATGTTCCTTGATGTGAAGGCCTTGTTCAGTGACGTCTATGTTGATTTGCCCATAGCTTTTCTCCTATTGACTTCTGGTGTTGTCGTTGCATCTTGAGTGATGATTAATCCGAGTAGGGTGAGGTCCTTTACAACTTCCAATTGGTCACTGTCCATCTCACATGTGTCCCAGTCGTGCCTGGCAGTAGTCAGTATCTTTGTCTTCTTTGTGTTGAGTAGCAGTCCCATGTTGGAGATTTCCATCTTGACACTCCATAATAAGTTCTTCATCCATCTACACTTGTTGATATTAATGTGGCATCAGCTACATATTTAAGATTGTTGATGATTATTAGTGGTACGGTGTCTCAGTGGTTTGGACTGTACTGTGGCTCAGTGGTTAGCACTGCAGCCTTGCAGCTCTGTGGTCCTGGATTCAATTCCCGCCAAGGACACCATCTGCAAGGAGTTTGTATGTTCTCCCCATGTTTGCGTGGGTTTTCTCTGGGTTCTCCAGTTTCCTCCCACATTTCAAAGACATACTGATAGGATGTTTAGATTGTGAGCTCCAATGGGGACTGTGTGTGTTGCAAATGTATGTAAAGGTCTATGGAATTAATAGCGCTATATAAATATTATTATTATTACTATCATTCATAAAGCAATTGTAATTAATCCTTCTTTTTCGGCAAGTCCAGCCTTCCTGAAAATAGCTTCTGCATATAAATAGAATTTTCTAATGAAAGCTTCGCCTCAGTAGGATTGTTCCTCCACAATGGAGAGCAGCTACACAAAGCATCTGTCGCTGTAGAGTAGCTGGAGCATTCATCAGAACAACCTCAAAGAGGATATATATATATAAACCACTAAAGCAATAAGCTTTATTACAATATATTCTATACCATCCATGTGAATATGAATAAAGCTATTCATCCCATGAGTACCTACGTTTAGGGTGTCTAGAGATAGGGGGCCTTACTGGTGTATATATAGAAAAACATGAGGTACCAACAGAAAAATGTATTGTCCCTGAGTTGTCAGTGGAAGGGACGTTATGGTACCGTCACACTACGTGACATCGCCGGCAACTTCGGCTGCGATGCAGTGGCGTGGCCTATCGCCGCCGACATCGCCGATGCGTCGCCTAGTGTGACGCGGCGATAATGAGGCGAAGTATCGCCTCAGAATGATCACCAGGTTTCACAGCAGTGTTGTGATACCTGGCGATCTGAACAGGGCGATCAGGCATGAGCACCCTGTGTAACGCGGCGACCCGCAGTGTTTAACATTGCGGGTTACCAGTCGCTGGGTTCCTGGGCAACCCAGCGAGCGATCGCCGACGCTGCTTGCCGGGGAGTACGCCGGCGAGTTGCCACGTGTGACCTCTCACCGGCGATGTCGGCGGGGATGCGCGCACCCTTGATTCCCTGCCGACAACGGCGGTGAGGTGGCACTGTGTAACAAGACCCTAGATTTTGGTGCTCCTGCTTCACGTCGGCTCACCCCCTTATGGACACCCAACCTGATACACCACTACAAGCCAAAGCAAAGCAAAGTGAAAAGTGCATTAAACGTCAGTCATAAATACAATAGAGCAATAAGCATAGTAAAACTCACACAATAGTGTGAAAAGTAACTCTGACACACCCAACTAGAATCCTGGTGTAATAAACCCAGGAACAGCCCGGGATGAGGATAAGAACTTCTGATGGATAGGTTCTTGATTCTAAAAAAAATTGCAACACATTACATATGGCCACATTATGATATGCCCTTTTGTGACTTCATCTGAAGTACCACATTGGTTGTTCCTGGGTTTATGACATCAGGATTCTAGTTGGGAGCCTTAAGGTACCTTCACACACGGCAATATTGCTAGGCAATTTCACTGGCAATTTGCTGGTTGCAGTGAAATCATGGATACATTGTTCCATTTGTACACAGCAACAAAATAGAACAATGTGTCCATAATTTCACTGCAACCAGCAAATTGCCAGTGAAATTGCAAATTGCCGCAAGTGAAGGTACCTTAAGGGTGGCGTCACACCTGGCGACGGCACCGGAGATGTCGGCGGCGACTGGCGGGAGCACGCACGTTTTTGGTGCCCCGCCAGCGTTGCCGCCCCCCGTTTACACAGGGAGACACCTCTGGCGATGCCCCGGCAAGCTGACAGGCAGCATCGCCGCCGGGGTGTCTCAAAACCCCAGCGGCGATGCAGTACATGTAAGGTCGCCAGCAGCCGTTTACATGGGGCGATGTGTGCACATCGCCCCAGATCGGCCGTCTGGTTTCACATCACTGATGTGAAACCAGGCGAGCACTTAGAGGCGCCGACATCGCCCCTTTACATTAGGCGATGCAGGGGCGATATCGGTGCTGAAAGGCCACACCCCTACGTCACCTAAGACATCGGCGGTGCCGTCGCCAACTATGACGGCACCCTAATGGTACCTTTACACGCAGCTACAGGTAACTTACTGGTTGCAGTGAAATCATGGAGACATAGTTCCATTTGTACACAGCAACAAGATAGAACCTTGTCTCCATGATTTCACTGCAACCAGTAAGTTACCTGTGGAAAACCTGTTACCTGTAGCTGCGTGTAAAGGCACCATAAGAGTATCTTTTTATTGCTACTTGGCTATTGTACTATTAGGTAAGTTTTACTATGTTGGTTGCTCTATTATATTTATGACTGACTTTTAATGCACTTTGCTTTGGCTAGTGGTGGTGGTGATAGATGATGGTGATAGAGGATCCCACTGCCACTTGATACTTGTTCACTTCAGAACTTGCTACCCAAGTATGGTCTTCTTTCTCATCTTCACACACAACGCCCTTATCAAGACAGGTCTGCAGGACCATAGGTCTGCACTTTCTATTAACTGCCTGACAATCAGGAACTGAGTTCCTTTGCCCACAATACTACTCCTACCATGGGCTAGACCCGATAGCTAATCTAATCCTGTCTACTGGCTAAGAGCCCCAAGCCACAAAATAGAGAAAACTACATATAAAACATGACAATGCATTATATAAGAACTTCAGAAGGGCGTGGATCGCTTCTCCAATCCTTTACATGACCAAATGTGTTACAATAATTTGCAAACTGTAGTATATTCATTATATTCTATTTACTATTTTTGCTTTCATTTGTATGGTTTTCTTCGCCTGAAGAAGTCAAGACAATGTCTAGATGATTCATGAATAGCTAAAGATAAGAAAGGATGATTGAAGGACAATGGAGTGGATACCTATATAAACAGTCGTAGATGTATGGTGAGCAGATACTCCTACTACCGTCTCCATAGAGGTGAATTGTGACTGTCTCCTTGTATACAAGCAATAAATCTTTCTGCAAGCTCAGTTGTCTTTGGTTTTCCATTGATAGAAGAAAATTCTCCTCCAATTGAAATAAACAATGTATGGGAAAAATGGTTTTCAATAGAAGAACTGTCATGGATATGTCTGGCCACATGGTTCATTGACCATTGATCAGCACAGGTATTTTCAGATTTTTTTTCACTGACCCTTGCTATGGTGAGTTTGATCCAAGACTCAGATTAAAAATGCACACATCTCTGTGACTTGGGGTTGACTAGTCGAACCATAAACATACATAGATATGTGGACAGCTCCAAAGACCATTAAAGGTTTGAGTTCTATGTGTGAAAAACATGATATAAAACTAAAGAGTTTCCAAGAACCATCAGAATGTGTTTACACCATACCGGGCAACGACACCGCTCTCAAAGACCATCATGGTGCAGAGCAAGATGGCATTGGAGGCTGGAATGAAGGTCCACCTTTCTTTTGAATGCAATGATACCCAGAGAATGGTCTGAAGACCTCGGGGGAAATGCCATGGCCTTCATGAGGCTTTCACGAGCGTGAAAGTGTCCCAGGATCAGTTTTTCAACACTAGATCAGGCCGCAGGTTGCTTGTGTTTCTGTGACCATCCTGCATGGCCTACTATGGCCTGCAGAGTGTCCGGACTTGTCTCCAATTGGGACGTTATTGGCTGGCAATTACACAGGAGCTACCAGCAGCTGTTCTTGAAGATTTGCCAAGTACTTTAATCATGGCAAAACATTCCCTCAGACAACCATTAATAATCTCATTGATGGCAGCCAAAGCTGTAAAGCCCCCGTCACACTAAGCGAGATCACTAGCGAGATCACTGCTAAGTCACAAATTTGGTGACACAACAGCGACCTCACCAGCGATCTCGCTATGTTTGACACTTAGCAATGACCAGGCCCCCGCTGTGAGATCGCTGGTCGTGTCAGAGTTGCCTGGACTATTTTTTGACAGTTGGGGTCCCGCTGGTCAGCATGCATCGTTGTGTTTGACAGGGACAACGACCAACGACCTCAATACTACAGGTCCCAATGACCTCCGTATCATTCCGGATCGTTGTTGCGTCATTGGTGAGATCTCTGTTTGACATCTTACCAGCAATCCCGACAGCGACACAACAGCAATTCCTACCATTGCTGTCGGGATCACTGGTGCGTCACCAAGTGTGATGGTACCCTAATGGTACCTTTACACGCCGCCACAACAGGATGGATACAACCCGCTACAGGCTACAAATGTAGCTTGTCGCGCCAATATCGCCCGTAGTAGCGGCGTCTGAAGACGGGACGACACAGCCGGCTACAGATACCTCTGTATCCGTGCACTGCCCATAAACATATGGCTACATCGCCGATTGTAGCGAGCTGTATCGGCGTGTAAAGAAGCTACAGAAGGGAACTCGGGACATCCGGCGATGTAGCTGCAATGTGGCTAAGGCGTCACCCAGGCTCCGTGTTACCCCGCCCCATCTGCGATCATTGGTGGAAGCTCCTGCATGACGATTGGTAGTCGCTGCATAGGGAGGCATATTTAAGGAGCTGACCAGTCACACTACACAATTGCTCGAGCGTGCTGTATTAACCAGCCTCCTGCGATGCCTGCCCAATCATGATGTTCTGGCTTTGTCCTATCAGCGTACGGACGTCTTGTAATCCACAATTGTGGCACGCCTATGTGCTGTCTCTGCTGCACCAGGTCCGCCCATATTAGCTTGTTGTAGCGTTGTGTAAATGAGGTACGCTGAGCTACAGATGGCTACTTGAGACACCCGGCGATGTAGCTAGCTGTAAATGTAGCGTAGCGTAGCGCACCTTGTGGCGGCGTGTAAAGAGGGTGCGGTTCCCGTTGGTAACCGTTCGGCCGTGCTCGTGCACGTGAAGTTGCCGTTGGTATCCATCCTGTTGTGGCGGCGTGTAAAGGTACCATAAGAGTGGGGATTTCTGTGTGTGGCACTCACACTCAATACTGAATTAATCAAGAAGATTTTACATTTTTCCCCATGTTTTCATCATTTGCAGATGATTCACATGACTCAACTTTTCTTGGTGTTGACAGAAATTTGTTGGAAATGAAGACATGTGCAACAATAGTGTTTATCTACATTACTAAACGCAGTCCATTAAAGGAAATCTGTCAGGTCAAAAATCCAAATGTAATTGCTATCATTTTCTAATTCTTCAGTTTAAGCTCTCTCTATTTATGTATTATTTTATTTATATGTCCCCCATCCTCTGTAAACTTCAAAAAGAGATTCATTCCATCTGTCAATCACAGTGTGTGATCACTGCTGCTGTCCACTCCCCATAGGATGAATATTCATGTCACATATTGACATCACTGCACAGGAGATCACTGGGGAGAGGGCTGTATCCTCCTCTCTGCTCCCTGTATTTGCAGCCAAGCAAGAGGTTAAATAAAGTACAGAATCTGTCACAGTATAGCAGGCTATCTGCTTACAGAAACAAATGGAGTAGATATCTAGATCAGGTAAGACAGCAATGCAAATGTGTGTCTGCAATTTGTCCCTCCAAAGCTCCTAATTGAAACTGAAACCTGACTAGCAGAGAGAGCACAGGGAGGAGGGAGCTGCTGAGAAGGAGTGCATAATTAAATGAACATCTTGATTTAGGAAAAAATGGCGTGCACACTGAGATATTTCGTTGGTGGAGGTGCAAATTGAGGGGATTGGGGGAATCCCTTGTGCAACATAAAGTAAAAATTCAATTGCACACTCGTTTGAATGCAAGAAAAATCCTTTATTTGAATTTGACAGAGCAACCACGAGATGTCAACGCGTTTCGGTCTATTAAAGGGATCCAGACCCGAAAAATGAGCCCCCAGCCTCTTTGTACCTGTCCCTGCACCATGCTAATACATTTATAGCCATCCCTTTCTGTCTCTAAAGTGATATTGCAAAGTTTATAAAAGTGTTTTTTATACCTTCTGATCTGCGGCTTCTCAGCATTTGGGAAGCCGCAAAAGGCGCTCCTTGCTGCTTCTCCCTGCCGCCTGCTTGGTAATTATTCACGCCCCGATGGGCGTGCTAAAGAGCAGGGAGCCTGTGTGCGTTATCAAAGGGACGGTAAAGCCGCTATGATGAAAATCGCATCATATCCGGCTTTACCCATGTCAGTACACCCATCATCACTGATAAGTTGCCGTAAACACACCTCGCGCATGTGCACTCGGCATCACGTGATTGGCAATACACCTTAATGGGTGGTACTGACGTGGGTAAAGCCAGATATGACGCAATTTTCATCATAGCTTTTTTTACCGCCCCTTTGATGACGTGAACAGGCTCTCTGCTTTCTAGCACGCCCATCGGGGCGGGAATAATTACCAAGCGGCGGCGGGGGAGAAGCAGCAAGGATCGCCCTTTGCGGCTTCTCAAATGCAGATCAGATGGTATAGAAACCATTTTATAAACTTTGCAATATCGCTTTAGAGAGACAAAGGGATGGTTTACAAATGTATTAGCATGGTGCAGGGACAGGTTATAAGAGGCTGGGGGCTCATTTTTCGGGGTCAAGATCCCTTTAATCACTGTTTTCCCGACAGTTGCATTCGATAGGTAGTGTCCTCATAGAAAGGGTAGTCTTCCCTTTGTTTTTGTTGTGTATTTAGATCTTTACAATGTATTTCATAAGCTATCCAAGGATTGATGTAGGAGGATGATATGCCTTTAATCCATTTTCGACCGTCCTGGGAGGTCCTATAGTATGCACATATAGGAACCCCTGAATGGGCAAAAATGAAATAAAGGCATACCATCCTCCTACATCTATCTTGGATAGCTTATGAAATACATTATAAAGATCTAAATAAACAGCAAAAACAAAGGGAAGACTACCCTTTCTATGAGAGCACTACCTATCGAATGCAAATGTTGTGAAAACAATCATTAATAGACCGAAACGCGTTGACACCTCGTGGTTAATCTGTCAAATTCAAATATAAAGGATTTTTCTTGCATTCAAACAAGGAGTGTAATTTTTACTTTAATTAATTGAATAGTTTAACACATCCGGACTATTTCTCTGTGAATATAATGGAGAGGACTAATGCAGCAGCTCCCCGCAGGGTGTGAAAATGCTTATAACAGGAGGCTACAAATGCTACAGCAATGGTTATACACGTTTTTAAAAGGTTGCCCATGCACTATTCACTATTGATATTAGTATCATACTGAAAATGACCTGACAGTGTCCCTTTAGGCCTTTTCGTTTCACAAATTCCTTTTCTTGGCGTTGTAATTTCAATATTGAGGAGCATATGCCATCATAGGATTATATTGGTATCCTATGTCTCGTATTGCATCTTGTTTTCAAAATGATAATTGTGAAATACTAAAGGGGACACATACTGTTTCCTACCACAGCATCTCAAACAAAAATTCATTCTGCCACTTGAGTGAAGAATTTTGTTTCCTTACAAGTTTGATCCTCTCCGGGAAATCCGATGTGTATAGAGATACATGCAGTTGTAGGCAACAAATGAAAATCAATAAAATATAATTAGATGGAGCAGCTACATGGACGTTTTATGGGCAGCCTGGGGATGCGGGTGCAATGTCATACGGTTGTGTTATTTTTCTGTTTATTAAACCTGTGAAGGTTTCAAGATCTCGATTCATGATTGTGTTCTTCAGTCTGGGGGCGATAATCAGATGCGTGAACTCACGGAGGAAGCCATGATCCTGCAGTCATCAGTCAAAAGTACAGTAGGTGGTGGAGAGGAACATTCTTACTTCTATGGGTATCTCAGCAAGTCACTCAGAAGGGGGACAAAGTATAGAAAATGCTGCAGATAATTCTTCAAATGTTCAAATCATATAGTTTGTTTAAGGAGCTTTTCTGGATTTTACGTTTTAGTTCTAGGCTCGCTTTTATTAGATGATAATTTTAAGTGTTGTGTCTCAACTCGTGGGGTAGATCCTCGAGGTCCAGATAGCATATTTTGCAGATGGGCTTGATGCAGAAATACTGGAACTACAAGATAGTACAGGTCACCAACATTGTTGGAGAAGATGCACCAAATTCATTAATATCAGGACACCACGTTCTAAAAAGACATCAATAAACTGGAGACGTTCAGAGAAGAGCAACCAGAATGGTGACCGGTCTGCAAACCAGGTCCTATGAGGAGCGGGCTACAGGATTGGAATGTTTAGCTTGCCAAAAAGAAGACTGAAAGGAGAGTTAATAGCTGTCTACAAATATCTCAAGGGCTGTACACTGTAGAGGGATCAGCTTTATTCTCATTAGCACAAGGAAAGACTAGAAGCAATGGGATGAAACTGAATGGGAGGAGACACAGATTAGATGTTTAGAAAATACTTTTTGACAGTGAGGGTGATCAACGAGTGGAACAGGCTGAGAGGTGGTGAGTTCTCCTTCACTGGAAGTCTTCACACAGAGGCTGGACAGACATCTGTCTGGGATGATTTAGTGAATCTGCTTTGAACAGAGGGTTGGATCAGATGACCAGGAGATCCCTCCAACTCTACCATTCTATGATTAATATGCACCTTTAATTAATCTTACCCATACATCCTTTTATGAAAAGGATTGTCCATTACTAGGACATCCCTTTTCATCCCCGTTCCCCCAATTAAAATATAAAAGCTCATACCTCACGTGCCGGCACAGTTCCAGCGATTGCTGGCGCTCGCGTTCCTGGGTTTCACATGAGGTCATGATGTCACGTGAGCCCTGCGCCCATCACCGCTCACTTCTGTCTCCCGGTTTTAGGACATATAACGTTAGTCAACAGCATTGAATGCCACAGCTTCCTCTCACTTCCTGTTGATTAACACTTGCATCCAAAGGCGGAGAGACAGAAGTTGGCGGTGTGAAAGGGTGCAGGGCTCGCATGACATCCCAAGCTCATGTGAGCCCCAGGAACGTGAGCCTATTACAGTGCAGAAATGGTGCCAGCACAGGATGTGAGTATGGACTTTTTAAATTTGCCTGAGGAAATCATGTGGAATGAGAAGGGGTTGTCCCAGTAGTAGACAACCACTTTACGGCTGGCGTGTACAATGCCAATCTTAATGATTCGGCTTCCAAGTCTTTTTGCTGAGTTTTTGGAGCAGAAACTCTGCAAAATCCTTTGCAAAGCTTGAAGTTTTTACTTCAAAATCAGCATAAGATTTGCAGTGAATACACCCTTAAATCTACTTATATTAAAGGGAACCTGGTAGGTCAAAAATCCATGTGTAATGCTATCATGTTCTAATTGCTCTGGGGAACTCTTTCTATTAAGTATTTCTTTTATTTATACTCATCTCATATCCTCTGTAAAATGCAAATAAAACATTCATTCCATCTGTCAATCACAGTGAGTGATCACTTGCTTCTCTGCTTCCCCCCCCAGGGAATGAATATTCATGTAGTAATATCACTGCACTGCACACAAGGAAAGTTCGGTAGAAATCACTCACATGGGGGTGCTGTATCCTTTTGCTCTTCTTGCATGCAGTAAAATAAATGTTCAAGTAAACAATAGAATCTCTCACAGACAGCATGGGCTTGTGCTCAGAGAAACAAATGCAGGAGATTGCCTTACCTAGTTAAGCTATCAGATATCAGATATGTGCCTGCCATCTCTTCCTCCCCCTCTTTCCATCAGAAGCATTGTGCAGGACAGCAAAATGAAAATTAAACTAGATTTGAGATACAGAGCACAGGGGAGGGAGGGAATAATAAATGACATTTACATACTGCGGACTATTCAAACAGCGAAAGAATGGACCGGACTAGTGAAGTAGCTGCCTGCTGGGTGTCAAGGTGCTTATAGTAAGAGAACTACAAAGGGTACAGTTTATGATTCTTACATATTCTGAAAGGTCTGCCCGAGCACTATTCAAGAGTACTATTAGTATTATACTAAAAAATGACCTTAACTGCAGAAACGATTTCCCATGGATGTGAATAGAAAGTTTTCCAAGCATTTTTTAGCCAGTTTTTGGAGGAGTTTGCTCAACAACACCTAGAAAAATGATAATTATAAGTCCTTGGTGTCTAAAAAAAATCATTTTGTACATATTAAGACACAAAGTATAGATAGCACACAGGCCCAAATTGTTAAAGTTTACTTTTTTTTGAATCAGCAAGGTTTGGACTGTCCAAAAAATTGGCAAAAGAAAGCCTGGTCAGCAATGAAAAAGTGTAAGAGGAAATCCAAATCTTATTTTCCACAAATTATTACACACCCTCCCAAAAGAAAACAAAACTATAAAGTTCTCTCCTATAATTGAAATCAATACCAGCCTGCCGCTCCTTTTAGGTTTCAGAAATTTCTTATTGCTTTCTTTCATGTCTAGTTTGTTAATGTTATTTTTCAGAGCCAAATCCCCGCGTCCCTTTCTCCGGTGTCATCTCCACTTAATCTAAGAAAAGAAGTGGGAGACGTTGGCACATCGCAAACGAGACCTATTCTACTATCAGCCAGAACTCAATATTTACTAATAACGCTCGGCCCATCAATATCATAGATGAAAGTGCGCCTATTATTTTTTATGAACATAATTTGGACTGACAGCACAGACATATAACTAGGCTTAAATCAATACAGAGAGTTAATCTGCAAGGATAACATATCTATTAGATCAGTTAAAACCTGACTTTTATTTCCAACAAGTAAAGTAGGAGGCTCGGCCTAGAAGAAATATTAAAAGGGAATCTGTCTGGTCAAAAATCCATATGTAACTGCTATCATTTTCTAATTCCTTTCTCTAGGCTCTCTCTAATCATGTATTTCTATTATTTATACTTCCCTCCTATCCTGTGTAAACTTCAAAATAAAAGATTAATTCCATCTGTCAATCACCGTGAGTTCTCAGCTACCACTCCCCAAGGAATGAATATTCATGCATCATTACACTGTCCTGCCCTCCTCTGGGTCTGACTGCTGTGGTGACTCATTGCAAAGGAGAAAGGAGGGGGAGGAAGTGTGTGCTCTTAGCTGCTCTTCATGTTATTGTGTGTATCTGAGGCATGTGTGTAGTGTATGTAGTCTGAGATATTTATTTGTGTTTACAAGAACATTTGATCATTTGCTCAGCAGATATCACATTACATGTCTGCAGGAAAACCAACCTTCATATAATAGAAATCTTTTACAGATAGAACAGAGTGCAGGACAAAAGACCTCCCCCTCCAGCCCAGAGCACAGAGGGGAGGGACAGAACACCAGTTTTGATAGGTGTGGATATTTAAATAACACTTATACAGCTGGACGATTCCACTGTGAAAGTAATGGAGAGGACTAATGCACCAGCTGCCTGCTGGGTGTGAAAATGCTTATAGCAAGGAAAACTTCAAATGGGACAACAATAATGTTACATGTTTTTAAAAGGATAATATTAGTATCATACTAAAATACGATCTCATAGAGTCCCATTAAGGTATAAGATAGTAATGCAAACCAACACACATGAAAATGCTCAAATGAACCACTGCAAATGATTAAAATGGTTTGACCTCACACTTGATGAATTTTAAGAGACTGTCCATGGACTCAGAAGGGGATGATGACCAGACAGTTATCAATAAGTCCCCTGTCATGCCCCTTGTAAGGTATACCCAAGTTTGGTCCTGTCCCACTATACTTTTCCCTAAATATTCCTCCAGATGCATTTTGTCCACTGTAGCCAGGGCTGCGGAGTCGGTAAGCCAAACCTCCGACTCTCAATTTCCCTGAATCCAACTCCCGACTCCGACTCCCTCATACACGACTCATGTTTAAGTGACACATTTCTTGTAGTACAAGGTTAACATCAGGCTTTAATCATTATTATGATACAATAATCAAAATTATTTAGATAGAACATAATAATTATTAATAATAAAATTTAGCATATATTGCTTTGGATACTGTACCCAATTCATTATATATTTTAGGAGTCGTTGTCGGCCTCTTTTATACCAGCTCTGACTCCGACTCCACCAAAATGGGCACCGACTCCATGACTTTGACTCCACTGCCCTGATAGCAGCAGGGGACTTCTCAGTGGATTCTAAGAAAATAAATGATAAAAAATAATAAATAAGGGTCCACCAGATATAAGATTCCTTATAAATATTTAAAGAAGGAGCATATAAAAAAATGCCTGCAGTGACAGGACATCCTAAGAACCAGCAGTGTGCTGCGCAAAAAGCAAGGAGGGTCGGAGAAGGTCAGTACAGCTCTATATTATGTTTAAATAGAGAAGGAGAAACCATCCTCCTCCTTTGACGTCTGACATCACTTTGAATTTGCTCTGTATAGAGAAGATTGTGGGGAGTTTCTTTTGTGAAGTGTATGGAGCAGGCTATGCCATTGGTGTGCATCACCCATGGAGATTATTATGGCAATACGTCATAGCCAGGTCTCCAGAGCTAGCCACGGAAGACGCACATTGCAAGCAGGCAGGCTTTCTCATTGGGTAGTGTCACCACAAGTGGAGGACCATGGTGATTATTATTATTATTTATTTATATAGCGCCATTAGGTTCCATGGCACTTTACATGAGGATAAGGGAGACAAGAACAAGTACACTAAATCTAGGCGATCGGGACGTACAGGTACAGGAGGGGCAGGGACCCTGTCCCGAGGGCTCACAGTCTATGAGGGGTGAGTTAGGATACAGTAGGATGGGGGAAATGGGGTGATGCGTCCCAACCACATATACGGAACGCCCCATAAAAGGTGCACACAGTAGTGCTAATTGGTTAGCTAGCATCATCGTAGGGCAGTTACCAAAGAGACCCGGCATTGGTATATCTGCAGGACCACATCATATATTAGATTTCTGAGAGGAAACCGAGACGTGAGGATCCCATAATACTCCAACATAGACACATGGAAAATCATGAAGGATTGCATTTAAATCGAATGACCCAAACAGAGTGGAGAGGGGGAGATAAGCCTCTTATCTCTGATAGAACAGGTGCACCTTATACGTATTTTAAAACAATCCTAGTAGTAAGATGCCCTGCACTACAATGAATCTGTCTTCAATTGATGTGTGCCTGAAATATTAGCGATCTAAAGAACTTATGACTCACCGTGGCCGGCGGACTCGGTTGATACAGGCGATTCTTCTCCTTCCTTGTCACGGGTGGACCGCGCCTGCCGGTAGTGGGGCCCGGTGTAGTGCAGATCAAAATTAAGGACGTCTTTAGTGGGAACAGATTAAAGGAGATTTAATTTGTTTTCTTCGTGACGCCACCTATGAGTAGTTCGGTAAGGGCTACCGACGCTGCGGAACCTCCGGGGTGATGGACAGCAGCAAGATGTTACGCTCCCCACAGGCTGAGCGGTGAGCCCGGAGGCTGGAGCTGCTCAAGATGTTGTGCGGCAGCTGCGGTTACCTTTAGTTAATGACGGACAGTTCATAAGGAAACACGGACACAGATAGTCTCTGCAAGGGTCTTTACTGTAACCAGCAGGCAGTACATGGCTTACAGTGGTTGAGTAGAAGGACCGGGTGGACTCAGCAGTGATAGTGCTCCTCAGAGATCCGCAGTGTTCCTCCATTCTACCTACTTAGTTTCTCTTGCCAGCGTCGCCAGGAATACCAGGTCGGGTACGGGAAGGCTGCTTCAATGCCCTATCCATGATGTACGTTCTGGATGCTTTGGGGAGCCTTGGATCCCTCAGTGGGTACACCGCTGGTTAGACGACTGGAAAACTGGCTGGTGGTGGGGTGCTCTGTAAAGCTGATCCTCACGGGGCTGGTTCGCGTGGCAGAGGTGAACTGCTGCCAGCTTCGGTACCAGTGAACCGGCTGTGAGTTGTGGGCACGGGAGTCTTTTGGGAACCTGTGTAGATAAGCCCAATCCCGGTAGTTAAGGCCTCAGGTGCGGACACCCGACGGTGACGGCCCAGGGGCCCGCACGGAGTGCGGAGCCCCGCTCCTCTCCAAGTTCTAGTCTGCTCTTCTCAGGTTCTAGATTCTGTTCTTTCTTCTCTAGACTACTGTGTGTTCTACTTCACTACCCTAACACTCCACCCACCAGGACCTAGGATTGGTCCTCTGTTCTAGGTGTTGTATGTTGGGTTGGATCTCAGAGTTAACTATTGCACTGCTTTGTCAGAGAATATTGCGGCTGCAATACTCCCTTGTGACGCACTCGTTGCGGGGCGCCACACTCCCCTTGGTTAAATCAGCTTGTCCCAAGCGTCAAACTACTCACATTACAGAGGTTTTTGCATTTTTATACATATATATGACACACTTTTATTAAAATAGAAAAACAGGTAATCACTTTGTGCGGACCCGGCGGGCGGTCGGCTGTACTTTAACTAGAGTCCGGCTGTAGCCGCGAGATCACACGGTTAGTGATTAACGGGAACAGAGTCATTGATGAAGTTCAAGTTTTAAAGTCACTGGCTCGGAGAACGATGGCGCACCCGGATAGCAAACCACCCATCCGCACAAGCATAGCGCTGTAGGTGATAATATCGCCCGGTATAGGTCGCGATCGGGATGTCCTCTTGGCAAGTTTGAATCAACGTCCCGGCGCCCCACAAACACCTCCTCATTCAAAACCACCTCCCAAGCGAACCCCACCCGGTATTTAAATTAAAGGTGGAAATTCTACCTTCACGGCGGAGTTCATCAGGCAGCGGCGGCTGGCGGCGAGCCTCGGCACGGGCCTCCATGTTGGCGCGTTCTCGGGCTTGCCACTCCTCTCGTCGTCTCTGGCGTACATCTCCGTCGTTACGGCTCGGGGTGTAAAGATGAGTAACGGAGCTGGTGGTTTGGCGGGAAGCTTGAACTTGGCGGGCTGTCTGTATCGGAACCGGTGGAACGGCCAGGGGAAGGTGTCGGCAGTGCACCCGACCAGTGTACCCGAGCTGTGTGCCGGAAGGAAGTTCCTTGTTGTCTCCCAAGCGAACCCGGTGTCGAAATCCTCAGCGGTGCTGTGGGTCTCGTCGTCATCCTCTCCGACCTCTTCCTCGATGACCACATCAGGCTGCTCGATGATGAGAGATATTGAAGCTTGTTCGTTGTACAACAGAGCGGTGGTGCTGCGGATCCTTCCGTAGGGACGTCCTGCAGGGCTTCCAGGCTGCCTGCCTCTTCATCTGTTTCCGCAGGTAAAGGTGTTTCAATCCCGGTTACCAGGTAGGCCTCGGCAATGGCAAGGGAAGCCTCCGGTACGGGGATATAAAACAGGCGACTGTCTCTGTAGTGGTGAAACATGTCGCGGGTTCCTCAGTGGGAACCTGGTAAAGATCGAGTTCTTCCATGGAGCGTGTTATGAGCTCCGGCTCAAGAACGGGATCGGTTGCGATGTTGGTCGCTGGAACGGGTCGAGTTGCGGCCTCCACCGGAATGACACAGTCTATTGGCTCAGGTGACGGAGCAGGACAGGTGGTAGGCGACGGTGAGGCGGTCGAGAAGCTGGTGACGTCGTCTGGGCTTGGAGAAGCTGTACCCGGTCGGCTCTGCTGCATCGCATGGTGTAGTCGTCTGCCTAGGGTCGCGCCCCAGCTACGGATCGTCCATTCCACTGTCTCTAGTAACCGCACCCGGAGGTCTTGTAGAGCTTCTAGCCAGAAGTCGGGGCTGCCGTCTATAGTAAGGGCAGGATCCGGACCCGGTTGGCTGACGGCTGCTCTGGCCTCCGCCTCGACTCCCGCATCAGGTCTTGGAGTCTCATGCTGGCCATTCTTCTCGGAGGGAAACCACACCCGTTAAACGGTAAGACGTCTGGTAGAGCTGGTGAAGAAGTCTTCTCTTTTGTCGGTGTGTCTATGACACTCCCATTTCCTCTGGGCTTTTGTTAGTCCAATCGTGGGAAAGTCTTTGGGGTCCGCCCCCATGGTTGATTCGAGCAATCAGGGCGGACAAAGAGTTTGGCTCCTTTTGTCTTTAGCCCTCCCACGATGAGGGGGGGGTTGACTCACTCCTGGGCTTCACGTGGCGGCTTCTTGTGGCGGGAACGCCATCTTGGGCGCCATCTTGACCCAATGGTGTAAAGGCGGGAAAGTTCTTTTTAGGACGAACAAAGTCCAATTGTAGACAATAAAGTCCAGTTTAAGCACAATATACCCGTTGGATAACGGGCCTGCTCGTATCCTGTTCGTGACGCCAAATTCTGACTCACCGTGGCCGGGGACTCCGGTTGATACAGGCGATTCTTCTCCTTCCTTGTCACGGGTGGACCGCGCTGCCGGTAGTGGGGCCCGGTGTAGTGCAGATCAAAATTAAGGACGTCTTAGTGGGAAACAGATTAAAGGGGATTTAATTTGTTTTCTTCGTGACGCCACCTATGAGTAGTTCGGTAAGGGCTACCGACGCTGCGGAACCTCCGGGGTGATGGACAGCAGCAAGATGTTACGCTCCCACAGGCTGAGCGGTGAGCCCCGGAGGCTGGAGCTGCTCAAGATGTTGTGCGGCAGCTGCGGTTACCTTTAGTTAATGACGGACAGTTCATAAGGAAACACGGACATAGATAGTCTCTGCAACGGGTCTTTACTGTAACCAGCAGGCAGTACATGGCTTACAGTGGTTGAGTAGAAGACCGGGTGGACTCAGCAGTGATAGTGCTCCTCAGAGATCCGCAGTGTTCCTCCATTCTACCTACTTAGTTTCTCTTGCCAGCGTCGCCCAGGAATACCAGGTCGGGTACGGGGAAGCTGCTTCAATGCCCTATCCATGATGTACGTTCTGGATGCTTTGGGGAGCCTTGGATCCCTCAGTGGGTACACCGCTGGTTAGACGACTGGAAACTGGCTGGTGGTGGGGTGCTCCTGTAAAGCTGATCCTCCACGGGGCTGGTTCGCGTGGCAGAGGTGAACTGCTGCCAGCTTCGGTACCAGTGAACCGGCTGTGAGTTGTGGGCACGGGAGTCTTTTGGGAACCCGTGTAGATAAGCCCAATCCCGGTAGTTAAGGCCTCAGGTGCGGACACCCGACCGGTGACGGCCCAGGGGCCCGCACGGAGTGCGGAGCCCCCGCTCCTCTCCAAGTTCTAGTCTGCTCTTCTCAGGTTCTAGATTCTGTTTCTTTCTTCTCTAGACTACTGTGTGTTCTACTTCACTACCCTAACACTCCACCCACCAGGACCTAGGATTGGTCCTCTGTTCTAGGTGTTGTATGTTGGGTTGGATCTCAGAGTTAACTATTGCACTGCTTTGTCAGAGAATATTGCGGCTGCAATACTCCCTTGTGACGCACTCGTTGCGGGGCGCCACACTTACAATAGACAATCCATCTAAAGAGCAGATGTCAGCACTAGGTGGTCTATAAAAAGTTCCATCTATAATAATTAAACCCTTGGATAATGGATGAAATCTAGTCACCCAAGATATTGTTCAATATCGGGATATGTGTTGGCCCTACTTAATGACAGGTCTACTTATGCGGTCCTCCCGTATAATCCAATGCTATCGCTTACAGAGAAACTGTCTTGTCTCTTTTTGGTAACTGGAGGAAACAATCTCAATGGAGTTGATGAATTTGACTTTATGCTACCTAAACATTCAGTTATGTCTGCTTTTTATGCCCTTCTCAAAATTTACAAGGGCTTTCCACTGATCAAAGGTAGACCAATAATGTCTGGGATTGATAACATAAGTCACAAAATAGGAATCTTCATTGATAAGATTCTGATACCCTTTGTACCATTCTTGCCCCCCTTCACTAGAGACACTGTGCTATGGAATTGGCTGGAAGGTCTCCATGCCGGTCAGGAGGTCCATTTTGCGAATATTGATGATGAGGAATTGTACTCCCCCACATCAAAGGAATCAAGGCAGTGAAGTAATATTTATCAACTAAATGTGTACAACATCAGGCATATAAAAATCATACAATTCCTTACCTTTACCTCGAACAGCAATTTCTTTAACTTTGTTGGCAGGACATACCACCAACCCTTGTGTCCCCAGTTTTGATCATTTGCTCCCAGGCTTGTGAAAGGATACTTGTGTTTTCATAGAGGATAATGGCCACCTAACAGAATCCATTGAATTGTGAGCCAGATACATAGATGATGTGTTTATTCTATGGAAAGATTCATGAGCTGAATTTATTCAATTTAACATTTGACTATAAATCCCATTGTTTTGCAATTTTCCTATGAGATTGACATAGTTCAATGTTTTTGGAAATTATTTTGTGAAGCGACATCAATGAATGCCCATCTGAGGCTACCTGATTTATGTTCTTAGGGAGGATTACCATCACTCCCTCAAACATAATAGAGAGGAACTTCTCATGCCCAAAACTTTAACATCACAAGGCCACAAAATATGTCTAATTGCCACTTATGACAATGGTGCTCCCCTGGTTGAAAATATACTTTCAAAACATTGGGATACCCTTAAAATGGACAAAGGCATCCATGATATTTTGGGGGACACTTCACTTCCACTTCCTCTGGTCTCAAATTCCTAGTAAAATCTATAGTTGTAGAGGCCCAGCGCACAAAAAACCCTTTATCAATGGCTTAATATATTCTCTCCACTATATCTCTAAAATGAGTATAGAGTGTGCTGGTTAACTGTTCACCGGATGTTTATTTAAAATATATAAGATTAAAATATTAATTAATATTTTAATATTGTATATTTTAAATAAAGATCCAGTGAACGGTTAACCCGCACAATCTATACTCATTTTAGAGATATAGTGGAGGGAATATACTAAGCCATTTATAAAGGGTTTGTGTGCTCTGGGCCTCTACAACTATAGATTTTACCAACCCCCTAGTGAGGATTAAGCGCGGTGATCCCCCCACAGCATCTAGCTGTACCATCTAGTTCTACACCCTTGTTGACTAGCTCCAGTATATAACCAAAAAAATACTATTAATTCCTATTAGAGCCTGAATGATTGCTTCATAGGCTAAACATACCCTATTGCCGATTCTCCGGGCTCCTTTTTCTCCCCTCCTTTTCTTCTCAGTGCTAGAGATAGCAGCAGGAATGGAAGGAGTTTATACATAGATCTTCAGTGGAGACGTGGGGGGGGGGGGAAGTGTCTTACAGGGCACAGATAAGGAGTAAAACACTAGACGAGTTAAAGTGAATCTTCCAACAGGTTTTAATAACTTATCTGAAAGCAGCATGTTGTAGGCAAAGAGATTCTGAAACCAACAATGGTTACTTTAGATGACTGGCTGCAGCCATTCTGTCACAATCAAAGCATTTAGTATTAACTATGTAGCAGAGTGGTAGAGCTGCCCCCGCCCACACCAGGCTCTTTATAGAGATTGTACATTGAGTTGTCAATCACAGCAGGTTTGTCGGACTACCATGCATATGTAGCGCCCCGCTAGTCAGTGCACTACAAAAGAGTACTGCACCCCTAACAGAAGGTGCAGTATGCTTTGTTCTGGTGAGGAGTAGTAGAAGCCTGAAGCTCCATCACCACACACACACACACTTGGAGCTGGGGACTATAGGGTTAAATAATGTGCTGAGAGACCCAGTCCCGGTGGGAGGAGTTTCAGGCTAGAGCAGTGTGAGCATGGGAAGAGATAGAGGCAGAACGTCTGTGGAGAGAGACAGAGAAGGACCCTTCAGGGGACACCACAGAAGGAGCGGTGACCCAGAAGAGAAAGAGGCAGATAGAGGGTAACTGAATCACCCTGGCCCAGTCCGAAGCGGGGTACGGTTCTGATGTGGATCAGAGGTCCATCCCTAAACCGCAAATTAACGTCGTGGTCGATAGCTTTCTAGGACCACGATCCAACCACCCTACACCAAGCACGGGCTCCACCAGAAGCAGTAAACTGGGTTGGGTTCCCATATCACCTGACGGGCCTGGTTCAAGAAGTGCAGGGCACCACAGAAAAAGACAGAGAAAGTGATAGAGAAGGAACACCAGTGAAGCTTCAGAGGGACACTGCTCATTGCCAGAACCACCCGGTCCATTACCTTAGCTGAAAGAACTGTATTACCCTGTAAACCTGCAGATTACCAGAGTAAAGTACCCGTTCAGAGTGAGCAACGTGTCTGTGATTCTTCTCAGAGAAACTGTGATTTACCTGCTTTGCTCCACAGTGACTAAGCTGCCCTTTTCCACCATTGCTAACTTCCAACACCCGTGGACTCAGACCTACCTGTAGAGGGCTACGACATCTTGCTGCCGCACATCACCCGGAGGTTCCAGCAGCGCCAGTGCCATCACCGGACCTACAGGTGGCGTCACGAACAACTTTATTTATTTTATTTTCTCCTTTTTATTGTCTGCTCAAGGGCACGTACTCGGGCTACCGACCACCCGTGACATCCCCGTACCAGTGCAGCCGAGATCCGAGTCCCCAGACCCTTGGCGTCAGACACATACGACAAAGTAGTCCTGTAATGTAATCGCGGGTGTGAAGCCTTTAGTTTTCAATGGCACACACACTAATAAGAGAAGCACAGTTGATTTATGTTTTTTTAACATCTGCAGCATTCTGTCCTCAGTTTACATAGAGAAGACATGCTGACCGCTTCCCTTAATTACATTCCTGGAGCTGTGCGGATAAGTAAAGCAAGTGTTATGACCTACTACAGCGGGTAAAGACAGGGGTGCCCTGGGTACACCAGGCAGAGATACTCAAACAAGACAGAAATCTGAAGTTTAGGTACAAACTGCAAATCAATGGTGGAATGAAGATTGCAGACTGATGTGTTTGATAGCGTTTTCTGGTTCCATGGCGTACCTATTAGCACCCTGTGATGTTGAAACGGCAATCTGATTAACGATGTAGCCTAAAAACTGCAAAAAAAAATCTCATTAAAAATATGACAGGCCTTTTTATTGGTTTATATCACATTAAATGAGGTGTCCATCAAAGCCATCATCCCGCAGACGCATCAGCTGTTTATTTAATAGGAAAAAATTAGCAAAAGCAAAACATTAACACAGCAGAAAATGATCTCCTGCCCCATTAGGATTGCATGGCAGGATGTCCAGGTATGGCAAATTATTCAGACACAACCATAAATGTTAAGATGACAAGTTCTGCATCTATTAGTGGCGAAAGCGTCTTTTAATTATACCTACAATTACCGGGCCTGACACACATGTCCTGCATATCACGGCCTCCAGAGTGCGGCTGAAATAAAAACCATTACCCCCCCCCCTCCATTATGCTTCGGGAAAAAATAACATATTACATGATCTCTTGATCCGAAGCCGTCATATTGACAAACAGTTTTCCCTTAAGTAATTAAACCTTTATATACTATTTGGCTAAATTAGATAAATTAATTTGCTACTTTCTCATCTACAACACAATCAATTCCAAATTGATGTTGCTTTTTTTTCTCCTTCCCAGTACAGACTTACCATGTGAGAAATTGCTGGCATCAGCCAAAGCAGCAAAATAGATTTCTGTCCGCTGAAGAAATCTGCTTCATGGTAATGTAAAGATAAAATGAAATTACTTGCAGAGCCGGAGTTGGAAGGAAAGAGATGTAGGAAACTGCTTTTTTTTGGGTCACTGTACTGAGATGATGGACTTACAAAAAAAGGCACGATGACTATAGGATCAAGGGGACCAGGGCTCCTGATCTGTCCCTCAAGCTAGAGAGGCTGGAACTATTCCGATCTTAGGGGTACTCCTGATGGCGGAGAGGCCCGAGTCTCCACCCTGGCCCTGCTCTGTCCAGCCCTGAACTGATTCCCCTGAGATAGAGGAGTGATGAAACCAACAAATAAAAACAGACAAGGGAAAACAAAAACCGTGTCACTAAGCACACACACACACAAAGATAAAGACAATAACAGTAACAGGAGGAAAAACAAGAGCAGGCAGAAAACAAACAAACAACAGGGGAGAACTTCCACAACTGCATCAAGCAAATAGCACAACTTTCACCAGAGAATCTGGGACACCGCACCTCACTGACAGGAGCGCAACTACAACAGGTGCAGGGTTTGCGATTGCACCAGGGCCCTGCAGCCTAGGGGGGCCCAAATGTTCCTTTGGCCCATAGAAAAAGACTAATACTGTTAAAGATTTGCAATGATTGGGGGCCCCGTTGCAGATTTTGCATCGGGGCCTTAGGGCCTGAAGTTACGCCACTGCTCACAGACGAACAAAGGATAAACTATTAGCTGGTACTGATAGATAGATTCCACCAGCCTAAATAGGAGGGGAGCTGCTATGATAGGCTTCCCCAAAACATGTGATAAGAGGACAAGCAGACCCGGCAGAGATTAACTCTTGCTAGCCTCCCTATGAATCATCACACAAGAGCTCAACGACAAGTCTGCCTGTGTTGATCCCAGATACAGAGAAACCCTTGGGCAGGATGTTTAAATCTAGAATATGAATAGAGTCTATTGCACCATGAGAGTCGTCGACATTTGGTCAAACCTCCACGTGGCAGTCAGGTTCCAGTTGCATGGTATTTGGTTACCAATATTGTACTTTTGTATGTGCCTGCTGGAGAGGTAATTTAGTTGTAAGTTGTGTCAAGATTTGCAAAATCATTCTTCAAAAAATAGCGCACACAACTGTCTTTGGATAGTGTCTGGTATTGAACCCAGGTCCAGTGAAGGGAATGATGGTGAACAACACAACCTGTGGACACTTGGTTTTTTTTCAAACAGAATTGCCATGTCTCTGTAATCCTAGATTAACCCTTTAACACCTCCCCCCAGGCTTCCTCATCCCCGCCTTCGAACCATGAACAGTAAGTGAGTGTTGCCGTTGGCACTCACTTACTGTTGGTTGCTCCTATGTCCGAATGCCGGAAGAAGGAAGCCGACCGGTGACTGGACACGGGCTCGCGTGACATTACAGTGTCATGTGAACACTGAGCTATGGTTAGTGACAGCGCTGTATCGGTGGCAACACTAGAGGTGAGCATAGGGTTTATAATTTTGTCTAGGGGACACAAGTCGATTCAGAAGGGGTTGTCCTAGTAGTAGACAACTCCTTTAAATCATTAGCCCCCCCATGATATGTAGAGTGCCTGAATCACAATTAAGTACTGACAAAGACCTTTTAATGAAAAAAACCTTTAAGATTGACAATTGCCTTTTTTACCAAGTGTATAGCTCAGCTGTCTGCCGACATACTCATTCTATAACTTGGTAGAAGACGACACGTCATTGCCATGGTGTCCAACCTTTTCAACTAAACAGGTCCTTAAAGGGTTGTCCCCATCTCCAAGATCCCATCCCAATATATACAGGTGCATGTCAATGAATTATAATATTATCAAAAAGTTAATTTATTTCAGTAATTCAATACATATATTATATAGAGTCATTACACACAGAGGGATCTATTTCATGTGTTTATTTATGTTAATGTTGATGATAATTTCTTACAGCCAATGAAAACGCAAATGTCATTATCGCAGAAAATTAAAGTAGGGAGGATGAAGGGTCTGAGAGACAAAATATGACCTAAATAGGTATCAGAGCCTTTGACCCGCCCAGGCCGGGGTACTCAGAGCTCGGGCACGGTGTTAGGGGAATGCTATCACTGATGGCTTCACCCGAGTTCATGGCTCTGGGGAGCGGTGACTTCTAAAATACAGTTTTTGTTAGAATATTTTGTGACGCCAGCTGTAGTATCTGGTGAGGGATCACCAGCGCCGCCACAGTCCTCCGAAGGATGTTGGAATTGCGGCAGGGGTGGTATAGCTTCCTACAGGTGAAGCTGGCCTTCGGGGCAGTGTTAGCTGAAATAAAAGTTCAATGATTGCAGTACAGAGACACAAAGGCAGTTTCACTCTTTCCGGGTACTTTACTGGAAACAAGCATCCAACTAATACATAGTCTACAGTTCAGCAATGATGTAATTCACAGGTAACCTTTCGGGTGGCTGTAAGTGGTTGCAATGCGGAGAGGAGGTACCGCGGTATGCCTTAGTTAGCAAACCCGTGTCCTGTTAGCCCTGCCTTGGGTGAGTCTCTTCCCAGTCCCGCTGAGGTAGTAATGGAGTTCCTCTCTCTCTCCCTGCTACCTGGACCCCGACCTCTATGTAGAAACGGGTGGACCGCTCCGTGTGTGGCAGGGTGCTGTGGCTGGTAAACAGGCCACAGCGACCAGTTGACAGCTACGGAGGTGGACTCGGCTGTTTCCTCGGATCCAGCTTTCCGTGGTGGACTGGGGAAGCTCCCCGAAGTATGGTCGCTCCGCTCTGGGGTTCCCCCTTTCTCTCTTGGGTCCAGACTCACACGTCAGGCCCCTCTCTCAAGGCCCCCTCAGGACCCCTTTCATCTTCTCTCAAGTCCAGTCTGCAACTCGCCTGTTCTGCCCTTCCGACTCCTCTAACCCTCCCCCTAGGGTACCACCCCAGCTTGAGTGTGGGAGTGTTGGAATTGGGTCCCTCCTACCAACCCTGCATCCACTTACAGTTGGGATAATTACACTGCTTTAATGGGTGTAATACCCTGGTGTGACACCTGACCAACAGGGCGCCACAGCTTCACCTTGTGTGGTTGTGAGAGTCACAACCACTATAAAAGCAGATCAATGGCTGTTGCAGTCCCCAGCGTGGTGCATATAGAGTAAGGAGGATGATGGGTTAAAAATCGCGCTGCCGGATTCCACGAGACATCAAAGAGTGAATATAATATTGATCTATTATTTAACGCGCTTCAAGGCTCCCTGGGACCTTCCTCAGGACAAATCAATATCATATTGCCGTGTTTCAGGGCGTTTCAGGGAGTGTGGTTTTTAACGCTTCATCCTCCCTACATTAGTTTTCTGAGATAATGACCTTTGGGTTTTCATTGGCGGTAAGCCATAATCATCAACAATTACATAAATAAACATTTGTAATAGATCACTCTGTAATGACTCTATATATATGGTCTATATATATATGGTGCCTTGTGAAAGTATTTGGCCCCCTTGAATGTTTCAACCTTTTGCCACATTTCAGGCTCCAAACATAAAGATATAAATTCTCATTTTTTTTGAAGAAACAACAACAAGTGGGACACAATCGTGACGTGGAATGAAATTTATTGCATATTTTAAACTTTTTATAAATAAAAAATGGAAAAGTGGGGCGTGGCCCCTTTACTTTCAGTGCAGCAAACTCACTCCAGAAGTTCAGTGAGGATCTCTGAATGATCCAATGTTGTCCTAAATGTCTGGTAATGATAAATAGGATCCACCTGTGTGTAATCAAGTCTCTGTATAAATGCACCTGCTCTGTGATAGGCTCAGGGCTCTGTTTCAAGTGCAGAGAGCATCATAAAGACCAAGGAACACACCAGGCAGGTCTGAGATACTGTTGTGGAGAAGTTTAAAGCCAGATTTGGATACAAAAAGATTTCCCAAGTTTTAAACATCTCAAGGAGCGCTGTGCAAGCGATTGTATTGTAATGGAAGGAGGATCAGACCACTGCAAATCTAACAAGACCGGCCATCCCTCTAAACTTTCATCTCGAACAAGGAGAAGACTGATCAGAGATGAGGCCAATAGGCCCATGATCACTCTGGATGAACTGCAGAGATCCACAGCTGAGGTGGGAGAGTCTGTCCATAGGACAACAATCAGTCATACACTGCACAAATCTGGCCTTTATGGAAGAGCGGCAAGAAGAAGCCATTTCTCAAAGATATCCAGAAAAAGTCTGGTTTGAAGTTTGCCACAAGCCGCCTGGGAGACACCAAACATGTGGAATAAGGGGCTCTGCTCAGATGAAACCAAAATCAAACTTTTTGGCCACAATGCAAAATGATATGTTTGGTGTAAAAGCAACAAAATCATCGCCCTCAAAACACCATCCCCACTGTCACACATAGTGGAGGCCTGAAAAACACCATCCCCACTGTCACACATGGTGGAGGCCTCATAACACCATCCCCACTGTCACACATAGTGGAGGCCTGAAAACACCATCCCCACTGTCACACATGGGGGTGGCAGCATCATGGTTTGGGCTTTTCTTCATTAGGGACAGGGAAGATGGTTAAAATTGATGGGAAGATGGACGGAGCCAAATACAGGACCATTCTGAAAGAAAACCTGTTGGAGTCTGCAGAAGACCTGAGACTGGACGGAGATTTATCTTCCAACAAGACAATGATCCCAAACATAAAGCAAAATCTACAATGGAATGGTTCAAAAATCACCGTCTCCAGGTGTTAGAATGGCCAAGTCACATCCAGACCTGAATCCAATGGAGAATCTGTGGAAAGAGCTGAAAACTGCTGTTCACAAACGCCTCAATCCAACCTCACTGAGCTCCAGCTGTTCTGCAAGGAAGAAAGGGTGAGAATTTCAGTCTCTCCATGTGCGAAACTGATAGAGACTTACCCCAAGAGACTGCAGCTGTAATCGCAGCACAAGGGGGAGCTACAAAGTATTAACTCAAGGGGCCGAATAATATTGCACGCCCCACTTTTCAGGTTTCTATTTGATAAAAAAGTTTAAAATATCCAATAAATTTGGTTCCCCCTCACGATTGTTCCCACTTGTTGTTGATTCTTCACAAAAAAAATTAGAATTTATATCTTTATGTTTGAAGCCTGAAATATGGCAAATGGTTGAAAAGTTCAAGGGGGTCAAATACTTTCATAAGGCACTGTATATAATATTAGCAAATCCCTCCAATTAGAAATATAGTATAGTTCTCTGATTAGCTGTCTCTTACCTGACGTTCCATGGGTGTAAAGAATTCTAGGTCAGAAAACAGACATATTACAAACATTGTTCTAGAAGGTCTATTAGAAAATTGCACAAAAAATAACCTTTACATTCTGAAGGTGGAATACCCCTTTAAGGCAGGAAAGTCGTCCGCTGTGGCTTTCTATTTACTGTATATTTTTAGCCAATTAAGAAAGACCTAAAGTTTAACATTATTAGAGTATAAGATTTATTAGAATCTATAAAATATTGTTATATTTATGTAAATGAGATTGTCTATATTTCCCCAAGCAAAATCATCACCCGCTGTCCTTTATTATTACGGAAATTAAATTAATACAGGAGGAATAATATATTTATATGTTGGAAATCATTTCTCGGTATTTTCATTAGCACTTGTCATATCTCCTGCGCACGTTGTTAAAATTTGAGATATACTTCCATCATTAAATGTAATTTTTGGCAACTTTCTTTCCTTATCAGAAATCTTTATTAAAAAAAAAAGTTATAAATTTGCAATTTTCACTCCGGCCACTGGGGGTGTTTTAGATTTTTTCAAATGTTACTCTGACTTTCTCTTTTGCACTGAAGCATCTAATGAGCGTGTGCAAAGGACTTTATGAAGGGAGGGGGAGGAGATGAGCTGTGACAACACTTATTGTATGATTGAAGCACCAGGTGTTACCTGATGTGATTGTGACCCTGTCTCTGCTGATAAGGAGCCTGCTGAAAACTCTTTGTGACGACCGTCGTCCGCTGCAAAGGCTGAGCTGCTGGTAAGGCAGCACCCTGAGGAACTCTGAGATCCTTTACAGGGACCTAGAATTACAGCGGAGACCAGGAGGTAGCTGCCAATAGGTGAGCATTATACCGGACTAGGGAGGTTGCCATGAAGGGACAAGGCCAGGAGGTCAGGGAATAGACAAAATCAAGATCCAAAAGCGCAGTCAGAAGGCAGCGTCAAAGCCGTGAGGGCAGCAAGAGTACAAAAACCGTCAGGCGGAAGAAGGGTCAAAAATCCAGGCAAGGTCAGAATCAATATAATAGAGCACAAACTAGATAGCTGGGAAACCAAGAATATATCAGGTGGTTTGCAGAATGGGCCCCGAAGCATTTGAAGGGTGCGGTTCACTGTCATAGGCTGGAGCTCACAGCCTGATGATCTCATCTGGACCACCCCTACAACCAGGCCAGATGGGGATGCACAACTGTTACCAACCACCCCACATCTGATAGAACAATGAAGCTGGCGCCTACCAGACTCCTTTGCATGGACCTCTCTCCTGTCACCAGCATCACCCACAGAAGGAGCATGGTGATGCCCAGCGACAGAGGCAGAAACCAAAGGAGAAGGTCCCGATGAGGACATGGTAGCTCTATTACCCCACCACTAGCCAAAGGAATCTGGCGGCGCCTAGTGGCTGAGGCAGGAATAGCAGTCACCGATTCTGATGGAGACGTGACAGTGGCACGACTAGCCGAAGTAATATGGCAGAGCCTAGTGGCTTCGGCAGGAATAACAGTCACCGATTCTGACGGCGGTGTGACACTCTTCTTGAGAAGATAGGAAGTACGAGTCTAAAATAGTCCCAGTGAAGAGTGTAAAAATTGCAAGATTATTTTTTTTTTAAAAAAAGATTGTGATATTAAAAAAAAAAACCTGACATCATTTCCTTAAAAAAATATACACGCAACACAATAGCCTTATCAAATAGGTCGGTCATTTTTTTTGATGCTACATCCTCTTTAATGGATAAATGTCACATGTTTGATATTTACCATGTTCTACTTATTCCAATAAGTTTATTCTTAATTGGGTTCTGCTCTCGCTACACGGGCTGTGGGCATATAAAGCTAAACAGGCAGCTAAACCACTATACTGAGTCCAATAAGAAGACTGTTGCAGAAGTCCATGTACTTTATTGAGCGTAGTAGTATGATTCGATGAAACTGGGAACAATTGGGATATATTCAATTAGTGCATGAATGATACAATGGAAAACAGACATATCACAAAAAGCTATACAATATGCATTCAACACCTAAATAAGCCTGGTAGAATGTGACAGACTAGACTAAAGTAACATTTGGAGCAGTTAATGGCTGCAGACAACATAGATTCCTTACCAGCAATGCTATCACAAGAAGGATGAAATGTAGACTGTCCTCCTGTATGAATTATAAAGACAATGGTGCTGAATTACCCATACTGCATTGCAGAGGATAGGAGAAACAGAGGCATAAAAAATAGAACGCTGATGTTTATTAAAAGTCCAGCCACTAGAGGGACATAATGTGGCGCCCCGCATGGTCTGGCGTCACAGAGGGTATTGCACCCGTAAAAGAGGTATAATTGCCCTAGCTACAGGTGGACCCTAGGATGGTGGGTGGTACCCATTCCCAGCACTCCCACATTAGCTGAGCGGTGGGAGGTTACCCGGGAGGGGATAAATTCACCTCTAGGGGATCAAGGAGGTCTTTTGTCAGCAGAATGGCTAACTAGGAGCAAGAGTAGTCCCTCTCTAGTGGGCAAGAGAGGGAGAGGGTTTGGGACAGTCGAAGGAGGAGAGTTGGAAAGAGTGTGGAACGTGGCGGAAGGTCAAACCGGGGCGGTTTCAAGCTGAACCGGAGGGAAGAAGAAGTGGTCTTGAGGAGGTCCTGAAAGAGGGTGCCCGACGAGAGAAGTCCGGGCCCTAGAGAGAAAGGGAGATCCTCAGAGTGGAGCGACCATACTGCAGGGGATAATCCAGTCCACCACAGGAACGCCGGGCCTGAGGGTCCGGCCAAAGTCCAGCTTTGCAGTCGGCAACCGGCTGCTGTGGCTTGTCTATCAGGCGCAGCACCCTGCCAGTGCAGCGGTCTGCCTGCTTCCTCACCAGGATGGAGACTTATAGCCACAACGCTCCTGTGGCAAATTTGCAAATTGTCACTTTAATGAGGAAGTGGAAACTCTAATGCCACCCACTAAGGGTAGCAATCTTTAAATTCATAATCGGACTCTTTAACAAACCTTTTAATATGGCTTAGGATTTGTACCAGATCAGAACCCCAATCTGCAGACGCTGTGTTTCGGGGTAACTGTCCCTCATCAGTGCAGTGTGTGGGAGTTCTGATCCGGCTGTATGAGGGGCTAAGATGAGGCCTGGGGAAGTAGTTTATTGGGTGGCATTAGAGTTTTCCACTTCCTCACTGAAGTGACAATATGCATATTTCCCAGAGGAGCATTGCGGCTATAAGTCTCCTTATCAGCTTATCTCTCTCCTTATGGCGGCAGGCAGATTCCTCTCCATAAGGTAGAAAGCTAGTTCTTGAGACACATTTTATATAATGCTAATTCTGATATCAATGCAGTTAAAGGCAGGCACATATACTAGGGAAAAGCAGGGCTATAGAAGCCAAATACATGCAATTCTTTTTTCCAGGAATTAGGACAATTGAGATAAATTCCCTATTGCTCTTTATATATGCACAAAACCACAGTTCAGACATACGGTGATAGGTCAGTGTAGGGGATTTTATATTCTGTGATCCCTGGCTGTAATGTCTGTATACTCTTATATTCTGTGATCCCTGGCTGTAATGTCTGTATACTCTTATATTTTATGATCCCTGGCTGTAATGTTTTTATACTCTTATATTCTGTGATCCCCGGCTGTAATGTCTGTATACTTTTATATTCTGTGATCTCCGGCTGTATCGTCTGTATACTCTTATATTCTGTGATCCCTGGCTGTAATGTCTGTATACTCCTATATTTTATGATCCCTGGCTGTAATGTTTGTATACTCTTATATTCTGTGATCCCCGGCTGTAATGTCTGTATACTCTTATATTCTGTGATCCCCGGCTGTAATGTCTGTATACTCTTATATTCTGTGATCCCCGGCTGTATTGTCTATATACTCTTATATTCTGTGATCCCCGGCTGTAATGTCTGTATACTCTTATATTCTGTGATCCCCCAGCTGTAATGTCTTTATACTGTTATATTCTGTGATCCCCAGGCTGTAATGTCTTTATACTGTTATATTCTGTGATCCCCGGCTGTAATGTCTGTATACTCTTATATTCTGTGATCCCCAGCTGTAATGTCTGTATACTCTTTATATATTATGATCCCTGGCTGTAATGTTTGCATACTCTTATATTCTGTGATCTCCGGCTGTAATGTCTTTATACTCTTATATTCTGTGATCCCCGGCTGTAATGTCTTTATACTGTTATATTCTGTGATCCGCGGCTGTAATGTCTGTATATTCTTATAGTCTGTGATCCATGGCTGTAATGTCTGTATACTCTTATATTCTGTGATCCCTGGCTGTAATGTCTGTATACTCTTATGTTCTGTGATCTCCAGCTGTAATGTCTGTATACTCTTATATTCTGTGATCCCTGGCTATAAGGTCTGTATACTCTTATATTCTGTGATCCCCAGATGTAATGTCTGTATACTCTTATATTCTGTGATACCTGGCTATAATGTCTGTATACTCTTATATTCTGTGATCCCCAGATGTAATGTCTGTATTCTCTTATATTCTGTGATCCACAGATGCAATGTCTGTATACTCTTATATTCTGTAAACCCCGGCTGTAATGTCTGTATACTCATATTCTGTGATCTCTGGCTGTAATGTCTGTATACTCTTATATTCTGTGATCCCTGGCTGTAATGTCTGTATGCTCTTATATTCTGTGATCCCCAGATGTAATGTCTGTATACTCATATTCTGTGATCCCCAGCTGTAATGTCCGTATACTCTTATATTCTGTGATCCCTGGCTGTAATGTCTGTATACTCTTTATATTCTGTGATCCCTGGCTGTAATGTCTGTATACTCTTATATTCTGTGATTCCTGCCTGTAATGTCTGTGTACTCTTATATTCTGTGATCCCTGGCTGTAATGTCTGTATACTCTTATATTCTGTGATCCCCGGCTGTAATGTCTGTATACTCTTACATTCTGTGATTCCCAGCTGTAATGTCTGTATACTCTTATATTCTTTGATCCCTGGCTGTAATGTCTGTATACGCTTATATTCTGTGATCCCTAGCTGTAATGTCTGTATACTCTTATATTCTGTGATCCCCGGCTGTAATGTCTGTGTACTCTTATATTCTGTGATCCCTGGCTGTAATGTCTGTATACTCTTATATTCTGTGATCCCTGGCTGTATTGTCTGTATATTCTTATATTCTGTGATCCCCGGCTGTAATGTCTGTATACTCTTATATTCTGTGATCCCCGGCTGTAATGTCTGTATACTCTTATATTCTGTGATCCCTGGCTGTAATGTCTGTATCTCTTATATTCTGTGATCCCCGGCTGTAATGTCTGTATCCTCTTATATTCTGTGATCCCTGGCTGTAATGTCTGTATACTCTTATATTCTGTGATCGCTGGCTGTAATGTCTGTATACTTTCTTATCTCCTTCCCTGCCCAGGAGCTGTTGTATATCCGACCTGTTCCTGCATGGCCGGGCACATACCTTACACAGGGGCACATTTATAGAAATATCTTGGGACAGGAACATTTTTTTTGAACACATCCAATTGTGGAACTTATTATTATACTAAGATCTATTACTTAAAACCTACAATTGTTCATAGTACAACCCCTTTAAGTGACAAAAAACAATCCACGCTGAAATGTCTTCTTTACGTATCTGCTTCCTTTAAAACCATCTGCACTGAAGACACTAAAGGATTCACAAACTATGTATCTAAGGAAAGTGTGCACTTTAACTTAAAAATAACTTGTCTGAAAGCGGAGAACCCAGCTTGAAGTATTTGCAGGTGGTGTTGCAGCGTGTGTTAAGTGCCGTTATCTAATTGCAGCACCTCATATTTGCAGGTGATTTTTTTAATGCCAATACCCCGGAGTAGTATTGAAGGATGACAGAGCGGGATATGTGCTTTACGTGTAGTTCTTTTTGTCTTTCTCACCGACTTTAGAACTCCGGCATAAATTTGGTGATAGAATGCCTTTAGTTGCTAGGCAACCTTCTATTCATTTAAAATTTTGCAAACGTTAAAAGTCAGCTGCGACCTATCTCCTGTATGAGGTGGGGGGTGAGAAACAAAATTGCGGCTGTAAATGACTGCTATAAGCTTCTTAGCACATTGTTAAATGGGTGGGGGGTAGTGTAAGACACTGATCTCCGGATAGCTGCTCCTTGGAAGGTACCGCAGAGTCATCCATTGGTCTGAGAAGATTACGTTCAATTTGCAGAAATTGCCCGACTTTGCAGTTGTATTGAATTCCCCAGATCAAGTTAAGAGACTTTCCATCGGCTTTGGATGAAATAATGATGGGAGGTGTTACTTCCCGTCACCTTTAAATACAGCACGACCGCTGTTCATTTAATACCCGGCAGAGATCCCGCGTGTCTCCAGTAATAAGGGCCTTTATGAAGGTTTTTACGATTAGCGGCAGTGAATTATCCCCACGTATGTCAGGCACACGGGGACGGACACTTATCTGGTTATTTCTACATTGCAATTGATGGTTTGTAGATCTAAAAACCACTAAAAATCACTATATACTGCAATAATCCATTAGTTCAGCATATAAAACAAATGATCAAACAAATGTAGGTTCAAGTCTCCTATGTAGACAAAAGAAATAAAAAAAAAAGTTTTCCCCAATTTAAAATTAAGGGAGACATACCATATTTTTCGGACAATAAAAAGCTAATTTTTCCCCAAATTTTGGGGGAAAGTGGGGGGTGCATCTTATAGTCTGAAAATATGGACTGTGTGACTTTAGGGCTGAGCTGGGGGGAGAGCAGCAGCTCTGGAGCAGGCTACAGAGGCAGCTGGAGGTCATATGCCCCCCCCCCCGCTCACTAGGCTCAATTAATATGCACTGCATTTTGCTGTCAATCACCACTCAGTGCTGATCCCAGTGCTGAGAGGTGGGCGGGGGAGTGGCACATATTAGATTAGTCTAAGTGTACACCCCCATGACTGTACGTAGCTCCCCATCCTGCCAGACACAAAAATAATAAACGATGTAACTTACCTCTTCTCTGTGTCTCCCTGCTTGCTGCATTTCGCATCCTGAGTCCTCCTGTGTCCTTGAGGCATCCTATCATGTGATTAGGGTGCACAGTGATAGCTGTACTGTGCCAGTCACATGATCCAATGCCCCAGGGACACAGGAGGACTCAGGATGCGAGGTGCGGTAAGCAGGAGAGACACAGAGAAGAGCGCAGGAGAGGTAAGTTACATTGTTTATAATTGTTGTGTGTGCGCAAACATGGGGAGCTATACCTATGATGGATGGAGGGCTATATCCCAGGATGGAGAGCCATATCTAAAATGGATGAGGGGCTATATCTAAGATGGATGGGGAGCTGTATCTAAGATGGATGGGGGGCTATATCCAGTATAAGATGGATGGGGGGCTATATCAAAGATGGATGGGGGGGCTATATCCAGGATGGGGTGCATATCCAACATGAAAGGGCCATGTACCACAATGGGTGGGGCCATATCCAGGATGGAGGGTAATGAACCTGGATGGGGGCTGTATCCCAGGATGGGGGCTATATCCCAGGATAGGGGGCCATATCCCAGAATGGGGCACTATATCTCAGGATGGGGGGGTTAAATCGAGGATGGGGGGGCTATTGTTGTGCCCCACTGGTCAGTGCACCACAGTAGGGGTACTGCACCCATAACTGAGTGTGCAGTATTCCTGTCATTGGGGAGTGTAAAGTCCACCTGAGGCTCTTATCCCAGCAGCTCTACACCTAACAAATGGGAACCAATTAGCCACCCATTACCAGGGTAACTGGTCCCGGTGGGAGGAGCGTTAGGGTAGAAGAAGTGGCAAACACACAGACAGTCAGTGAGAAGAGAGCAGTCTAGACTGAGGGATGAAACAAGGAACAAGTCCTAGAGGGACACCAAAGGGAGAGCGCCCAAAAAGGAGTGGCGTCCCGGACAGAAGGAGGAAACCCAGTGCCGGACCTTATCGACAGTCCGGGGGTATTCTGGTCCACAACGGGATACCGGCTCTGAGTCACGGTGCGGGCGAGTCTAACCCTGAGCCGTCAATACCGGTGGGTCGTGGGTTTGCCCAGCAGCCCCAACCTCGTCCAGAACACGCAGTCCCATCAGAAGCACTAAACCGGGTTGAGCCCCTTAGAGAAGGAGGGTAATCTCATAGCACCCAACGGGCCTGGTAGACATGTGGGTTGTGCAGGACAGCGCAAGGATAGTAAGGAGGCGCAAGCAAAGACACAGAGGACAGGGAAGGTACTAAGGAAGGAACACTCTGGGAGCCTCAAAGAGACTTTATTCTCTCCAGTGACTACCCGGCCAGCTACCCGCATAGACTGTGTAACTGTGTACCTGAAGTGCTGAGAACTGTTGCCAGAAAAGTATTGTACAGAGTCAGCAGGCCTCCAGTGTCTTATTCTATTAAGCTAATCCACAGAGCTGCTACCACGACAACCAGCACAGCAGCTACACTGCCCCGAGGATCCCGCTCCGCCTGCAGGGAGCTTTATCAACTGGCTGCAATACCACCATCTCCGGCGGTCTGACAGCGACGCTAGTGAGATCACCAGAAACTGCAGGTGGCGTCACAAGACTTTATTTTTGTTTTTCCCCCCTTTTCCAAGTGACCCCAGATTACAGGTCCGGGCAGGCCACCAGTGACATCCCCCTTACAGTAAACGCCCGAATACCGAGTTCCCATAGACCCCAGGGCGGGCCACTATATCCCTGGATGGTGGGTTCTATACGATGATGGGAGGGCCCTATCCAGGATGGTGGACATATATTACCTGGAAGGGGCTCAGGATGGGGACATTACCCCCATAAGTGTCAGCAGCAGATCTTTATCCCCAATTATAACCTGCATTACAACCACATTTTTTGCTCAATTTTTTTCTCCTATTTTCCATCTCTAAAATCTGGATGCGTCTTATAGTCCGAAAAATATGGTATATGGTTTTGCTGCAGCTGTAAAAATACAATCTGTCAAAATATATCATGAATTAACCAAAACTATAAACTCTGTAAAGACAAAATGCAATGCCAGAATTATCATTTTTGGATCAGGTCATTTTTACAGTGCGATAAATGCTATAACAACAAAACACAGAAGTCAATAGCGGAATTACATTGTATTTTCAATGTTTCATCCCACTTGGAACTTATTTTCTGTTTCTCAGTACATTACATGGTAACATGGGTGTACCCAGGATCAAAATTAGGGGGGGGGCAAGCCATGATCAATCCCGCCTCCTGTGGTACTCTGAGGTGCGTCCGAAAAGTCATATTCAACCGGGTGTATTGTGGGGGCTGGTTACATGTATGGCCAGGCTCCGGCACATGCGCAGTGCGCATATTGAAGCAGGGCCGAACACGTGATCAGCCCCCACAATGCACCTGGCCGGATATGACATTCTGGCCACGCGTCAGAGTACCACAGGAGGCGGGAATTTCAAAAAGAGGAGGAAACAACAAAAGGAATGCTGACGCCCAGCGAGGCATGCTGAAATCCAATGAGGAGGCAGTGGTGAACCTAGCCTCTCTGCTGCCTGAGGCGAACTTGAAAGCGGTGTCCCTCCTCCCCTACAAGAACTTCACAGAAGAATCCAGAACAAGGAATATTAATGGCAATGGCAGGCTTAGTACAAGCATAAAGACACACAATGATGGCGGCAGGGCTCTGGTCCTGTAGGCAGACACAGTCCTGCATCCTCATAGCACAGGACGCAGCACTGATTGGCAACCGGGGCAGCAATGGGCGTGGTGTGTAAGCAGAGGGACAATGCATCCTGCACCAGGGGTGTACATAGAAACCATGGGACCTCATTGTAGAAGTTCTAATTGCCCCCCCCCCCAAAAAAAAAAAAATATCTGGTTGGGGTACATATCTCACAAGTTTGCAGTTGTTACAAAGTACTTTTCCTCCTATTGGAGCCCCTAGATTTCCCTTTCATTGCCCCTGTAAAGTGTGATGCCAACAAAAGTGCCCCCGAACACTTTATGATCCCCCACTGTGAATTCCTCCACACACACACACAGAATGTAGACCCTACTGTACACCCTTCAACTACCCCGACACAGTATGATCCCCAACTGTGACCCACACACAGCCCTCCATATAGTGTAATGGACCCTACACCTCTCCACAGTATAATGGCGCCAAACACAGCCCTCAACTAGCCCTCCAAGTATTATCATGCCCCACAGAGCCCCCCAAATATTATAATAGCTTCAATATAGTATAATTGGCTCCATATAATCCTCCATATAGTATAATGCACCCCCATAGTACTCCATATAGTATAATGCAACCCCCGTAGTATGCCATACAGTATAATGCACACCACCATAGTACTCCATACAATACAATGCACCCCCATAGTACTCCATACAATTCAATGCATCCCCATAGTACTCCATACAATACAATGCACCCCCATAATACTCCATACAATACAATGCACCCCCATAGTACTCCATACAATACAATGCACTCCAATAGTACTCCATACAATATAATGCACCCCTCCATACGACTCCATCACATATAATGCACCCCCATAGGACTCCCATCACATATAATGCACCCCCATAGGACTCCCATCACATATAATGCACCCCCATAGGACTCCCATCACTTATAATGCACCCCCATAGGACTCCCATTACATATAATGCACCCTCATAGGACTCCCATCACATATAATGCACCCCCATTACATACCCATGTACACATTATCTCCCATCACTGGACACATTGATTAAAAAAAAAATGTAAATACTCAGTCACCTCTCTCCTCGGTTCTCGATGCTGTCTGCTCGCAGCTCCGGTCTCCCCAGCGTGTCTGCCGCTCTGCAGGACCCGGGCAGCACCGGCGCTCGGTGATGACGCCATCGCTCCCCGATGTACTGATATGCTGAGCGGCAGACAGTGGCTGCCAGCCACACTGCAGGAACGGGGGCGGCATCTGTGGGGAATCGGCGCTAGCAGCAGGTGCCCTCCGCTAGTGTCGCCCTCTAGTCACCGCTGCCTGAGGCAACCTATTCAGGTGGTCTCATATAATAGGTGTGCACCCCTGCATGGAGGGAGAATGGAGCCGCCAGGATTCAGGGGGGCAGCTGCCCCCCCCTGCCCCACGCTGGGTACGCCCATGCATGGTAAAGTTAATGGTGCCATTCAAATCTACAATTCATGCTGCAAAAAATCAAGCTATCATATGGCTATATGGATGAAAAAAATGTTATAGCTTTTGGAATAAGGAGTGGAAAAAGCAGAAGTGCAAGAACACAATAAGATGTGCTTAAAGTGAACTTGTTGTATTGGCCAGAGAGTTCCTACGAGCTCTGCCACAACTAGGTGTTTCATGATCACAATATTTTGCCGCTATCACATCACAGGTTATAGCACAGCCAATCAGGAGGGACTATCATAGTCTGTATAAAACAGAAACAGAAAATGCAGCAGACATTTTGCTGCGAATCTGTGTCTGTTAGGCAAGAGAGTCACTGTGTATGTGAGGCAGGAGAGTCACTGTGTCTGTTAGGCAGGAGAGTCACTGTGTCTTATGAGGCAGGAGAGTCACTGTGTCTGTGAGGCAGGAGAGTCACTGTGTCTGTGAGGCAGGAGAGTCACTGTGCCTGTGAGGCAGGAGAGTCACTGTGTCTGTGAGGCAGGAGAGTCACTGTATCTGTGAGGCAGGAGAGTCACTGTGTCTGTTAGGCAAGAGAGTCACTGTGTCTGTGAGGCAGGAGAGTCACTGTGTCTGTGAGGCAGGACAGTCACTGTGCCTGTGAGGCAGGAGAGTCACTGTGTCTGTGAGGCAGGAGAGTCACTGTGTCTTAGAGGCAGGAGAGTCACTGTGTCTTAGAGGCAGGAGAGTCACTGTGTCTTAGAGGCAGGAGAGTCACTGTGTCTGTGAGGCAGGAGAGTCACTGTGTCTGTGAGGCAGGAGAGTCACTGTGTCTGTGAGGCAGGAGAGTCACTGTGTCTGTGAGGCAGGAGAGTCACTGTGTCTGTGAGGCAGGAGAGTCACTGTGTCTGTGAGGCAGGACAGTCACTGTGTCTGTGAGGCAGGACAGTCACTGTGTCTGGGAGGCATGAGATTCACTGTGTCTTATGAGGCAGGAGAGTCACTGTGTCTGTGAGGCAGGAGAGTCACTGTGTCTGTGAGGCAGGAGAGTCACTGTGTCTGTGAGGCAGGAGAGTCACTGTATCTGTGAGGCAGGAGAGTCACTGTGTCTGTGAGGCAGGAGAGTCACTGTGTCTGTGAGGCAGGAGAGTCACTGTGTCTGTGAGGCAGGAGAGTCACTGTGTCTGTGAGGCAGGAGAGTCACTGTGTCTGTGAGGCAGGAGAGTCACTGTGTCTGTGAGGCAGGAGAGTCACTGTGTCTGTGAGGCAGAATGTAAAGTTGACCGCTGCCGCTTGTTTTGTCTGGTTATAGTGTTACTAAAATTCAATTACACATTTTAAGGACAATTGGAAGCTTTCAAGTATTTTCAAATTCACTTTGAATCAAGTTTCCTGGCCAAAGTCATAGCTGCAAATCTAAATTTCAGAAGATTTGCAAATCACTACAGAATAGCCATGAAAACCATTTTGCTATATAGAAAACACAGATTGATGGCGTTTCCTTATAATCTTTGCAAGTACAAGACTGAAAATATCCCTTTCTCTTTGTAAAACTACCTTTTTGGCAATTTTTTAAAGCTCCCAGTGTAATATATTGATGTAGAACCTGGGTCACCCCGTGATGGACAGCAATATCAATGAAACTAATGTGTGCTTCAGAAGTGATTGATATCGTTCTATAAAAACACAAACGCATATCAAGTTCTGCATCAAGATAATGGCTCATTCATTTTATTTGTCTTTTTCCTAATGTTTTGTCATCTGGGTTTTTTTCTTTTCTTTTTACTGTAGGCCCACAGCCAACACGGGTCAGACTTCTTTTTTCACAACAGCCTACAAGAAACACCTAATAGACTTCATATATTGGGGCTTGTTCACATGCATTTCCCAATGCATACATTGTATGGCAATATCGTATTCACAGCTGCTATACAATTGGTATACAGGCAAATGTATACATGCATCAGTCTACTTTTTTGGCATACATAGTCTGATGTGTGTTATGCACGCAGGAGGCGGGCGTCCAGGAGTGTCATTGCACCTTCGCCCACTGGAGGAACTAACTCGGCTAAACCACTGAAATTTCTGCTACTACTGCCGGAGGTGGCAGTAGTCTTAACTGATAGGTGGTCACCAAGTGCAACCCAAAACAGGTCTAGATGCCATGACAGCTGACACCAGGGACTGTGCAAAGTAGTCTCTGGGTTGATACGACCAGAGTGACCGGTGCAGGCAGGGATGACCCTTGGCAACAGCAGGTAAATGTAGACTGGGATCTGGCGCAGCAGGTGCACGCTGTAGCGGACTGGTGCATTCAAGTGTACGTTGTTGCAGCAGACAGGTGAAGGCCATGGCAACCAGATGCAGACTGTAGCGGGGTCTAGGATAAGACACACATTAGCAAAGAGCACAGGATCACGGATAAAAGATACAAGAGAACTAGCAACATCTCTATTGTGTGACCATGTTGCTCAGGTGCCTTAAATATACTGTGCTTCTCAGCAATGGGCTGAGAAGCAATTCCCTTTATATTTCAATAGGACACAGCATATGTTGCCTAAGCATGCTCCCTGGAGACCTGTGCAGAGGACGCAGGCCTGGGAAGCAGGTAGGCAGAGCCAGAGAGTGGGCACATGGCCCGGGACTGCGGGCAGGGTGAGTATACTGCTGATGCACAGCCAGAGAGCAGGCAGATGGTACAAGACCACGGGCAGTGTGAGCACGCTGCAGATGCTGGTCTCCCTGCCACATGGAAACTGGCACTGCTGCGTCAGGCACTACAAGGTGTATGTCTGCAAACACCCATGAAACATACCTTCAGTGGAGGGTTCTTAGGCTAGGGTCACACTTAAAATTAGAATTGCGTTCACCGCATCCAGATCCGGATGCGGTGAACGCAATTGGCTTCAGACAAGCCGCAATCCCTTAACCGGATTGCTTAAGCCACAATCAGGTAACTGGATTGCTCTGGATGTGTAATCCGGAGCAATACGGTAACGGGTTAGTTTGCTCATCCATGCTGCCGCAGGGATGAGCAAACTGTTCTCAGTGTTTTAAAAGATGAAGGTTTATTAATAAATGTGTCTATAATGTCTCTAGGGGGTGCCGACCTCCCCTATAAGCCTTCACAGGGTAGCCGACGACTTCATTCATAAAAATGTACAGCAGCCGACAGGAGCTGGCTATTGTACATCTGCAATAACATCATTATATGCCCACCTGAGTGGGTGGTAGGTCTCTGGGGGGGTGGGCACCCCCTAGAGACATTATAGTCACATTTATTAATATAATTTAAACTTATAAAACATTGAAAACACTTTGCTTTTCCCGGCGGCAGCCGGGATAAGCAAAGTATATGCGGTAACCTGAGCAATCTAGTTACCGCTTTGCGGATGTTACAACCGCTCCGACAACTTCAGCCTGCATGATTTTTCACGCAGGCTGCAGAGACGGAGGCGGTAACCGGATTGCTTGTAAAGCAATGCGTTTTTTATAATAGGCTCCTATGAGGAGCGTTTCCCAATCCGATTTTGAGCTTTTTAAAAGCTCAAAACCGGATCAGGTTTTAAAATAAAAACCTGAAGTGTGACCCTAGCCTAACAAAATCATAGAGGCTGTCCACTACTAGGGTAATTCCTTTCTAAATATTATACCCTCAGAAAACGAAAACAACACAAATCTCCTGAACGTGCACCGTTCGAAAAATGATAGTGCTGCGTCTCACACGGCTTTCATGACATTGGCTGCAAGGCTCATGTGACATAAGAGTCATCAACAACTATTGGTTCTTGCACTCTTACTACTTATGCTTTTTTGAGGCTCGCCTGATGGAAGTGATTTGTCAGCTGTCCTGTGGGTTCCAATATTGCCAATGCATAAAAAAATCTTTTACTTATTTTTTTTTTAAAACAGGTTCTCTTAGAAATTGACAACCCAATTTAAAGATAGTTGAATAAAAGTGTTGAGAGCACATAATAAATGGCATAGTTGAAAATTGAAGAGTAATTGTCATGAGTGTGTCACAGATCAATGAGACCTCGGGGGGTCTGGAATCATAAGGTCATAGTATTTAGCCGATCAATCAATCTTCTTTAGAGCCCATTCGTCTTTTATTCTGAGTGGGGGTTTATTTAATTCCATTTGGTGCTGAAGGGGTTGAGGTTCCTTTTTTATCCTGCTGTGATTAACATTTACGTAGCTATAATATCAGCTGCTGCCACTCCCTTCCGCTATATATACACACTCCTTGCCCTCTCCTATCTCCTAGTTCATTCTATGCTGACTTGCTTGTATTTGGAGAAAGGAGCTGTTGCTGGATGCGGTGGAGTCTCTCCAAGGAGAAGATTTGGAGTTCTTTTGCACCTGTCTTACTTGTCTGTCTCCCTTCCCTCTTGTTGTGTTTATAATAGTAGTAAGACTAGTGTCTTGCTGGCCTGATTACTAGTCAGGGTAAGTCCAGGGTCAGCCAGGGCCTTGGTACATGATCAAATACAAGGTGGAGGTGGGAAGACCCATATAGGGATGTTAGGGAGCTCTGGAATCAGCCACAGGTAAGTTAGGGGGTGACCTCTCTCCCTATCACCAGGACCTTCCTTTACATCTTCCTTGGCGTACCCCTCCTGTTGTGTCGCATGCCAGATGTCCCCTCACCCGGGTGTGACAGTAATACTGGCTTTGTAAATCTCCCAGTTGTGTCCACCATTTTCTGGAGAAGAAAAAGAAACCAAGCGACTCTCATTAATAGCTAACATTGCTCCTCTTATTACATCCAATGCATTATGCTAATGACACTCGGCTCAAACTCTTTCGAGCGTGAGACCAGAGGTCACTCACTGTGCTCCGATTCTCTTGCATGCGAGAATTACATCACAAGTGAGGAGAAGAAGGAGAGACTAATCTCTCCATCTTCTCCATGGCCTGTCTTGGCATGTATTGGACTGCACTTAGATGTCATCGGAGTGCAGTCCAATGTTTTACATCCACTCATAGATTTGTATGGGTACACGTGATCTGAGACACACTGCCAATCACGGCATGCTGCCGAATTGGCATGAGAAAAAAAATCGGTGATCAGCACTGCCCCATAGTATAACATTAGGCCTTGTGCTATACAATAAAACATTGGATAGCACTCAGTCATTTTATACACTGAATAAAGAAACAAGACAGAAGAAGAATCAATGCCTTTGAAATTTGGAGCTGGAGAAGGATGTTATCAATACCATGGATGGTAAGAAGAACCAACAAATCAAGCCAAAGATGTTACTGGAAGCAAAGATCACCAAGCTAAGACTTGTCTACTTTGAACATGTCGCGCTCAGGGCCGGGTACTCTGGTTTCAGGCGCGAGGTCCGGGGGATCACTGGTGGCGATGCCTGAGCCCATGACCCTGGGGGGGACAACTAATAGGGGGTAAATTGAAGGTGATGAGGTAAAAGTTATTTCGTGACGCCACCTGTAGTACCTGGTGAGGGATCACCAGTGCCGCCAAAGTCCTCCGGAGGGTGTTTGTATTGCAGCTAGGGTGGTATGGCTCTCTACAGGTAAAGCTGGACCTCCGGGGCAGCGTTGAGTAGAAGTAGAGAGGTTCAATGTCGGTAGCACAGAGACACAGAGACAAGTTCACTCTCTTCCGGGTACTTTACTGGAAACAAGCATCTACTGATACAGCGTTCAGAGTTCGGTGCAGATGTATAACAGGTAACCTTCCGGGTGGCTGTAAGTGGATGCAAAGCGGTATGGAGGTACCCGTGGTATACCTTAGTTGACGAACCCGTGTCCTGTGTTCCCTGCCTGGGATAAGTCCTTTCCATGTTCCCTCGAGGTAATCTTGGGGCTCAGAAATAAACATTAAAATTTTTTAAAAATAAAATTAAAACTGTCCAGGCTCTTTTATTAGACCAATTAAAGTGCCAATACTAATATCTAAACCAGGGTTGTTCTTTCCTCTGCTTGTTGCAGTGAATCAAAAGCGACTTCAGGCTGGGATGATAAGTTGTACCTTGTGTTATTATTGCTTGAAGACTAATTTCTATAACGTAAAGAGATAGCGCCCATTAGTTCCATTTAATGGTAGTATTACCTTATGTGCTTTACAGTGGCAGGACGGACCTTACCTACACAGGGGTATCTATAGTGCTTGGTGTTGAGTTACTCTTCTGGGGTTTGGAGTCCTCGCTTTTTGCCTCTAGGTGTCGCTGTTTCTTCCTCCTTAAATACACAGATAAAGTTGGATTTTGTAAGTTCCTGGTGCTAGAACATTCCAACAGGAAGGGAGGGGGTTACCTTTTAAGTTGTGTGGTGCTGATTAAGATGTTCCGGAATTGAGTATTCGCTTTGTGTCTCCAAATATGATCCTGCTGCCTGGTTCTAGAGTGAATACATCTGGTTAGTAATATTGGGTTTTTCTCTTTTAGTCTATTTTTCTCTAACGGTTGGATGCTGGGTAATACTGAGGTGAGTTACCTTGTTGGTAATGCAAAGTGATGGATACACTGGCTTCTTGTATGTAATTCCACTTTTTCTGATTTCTGTGGATATATATAATGGTCCTAATTAATTAATTCTTGTAGTCGTTCAGTCAATGCACGGTTAAATAGGTATCACTTCTCCTAAACCTGCGAATAGCTTGCAGAAAAAAGGCTTAAACTACTCACTCGCTTGCAGTGACTGTCTTTGGTCTCCCTCTGTTTCCTCCTGGGCTCCTGCGGTGTCTGGGCGGCCCGGAGTGGTTCGCATGTGCTTTGGCCACAGGCACAGCGTCCCTCTTCCGGGTGAGGTTGTTACTCGGCGTGTGCTCTTCCAGGAAGTGCGGCACCTCCTGGAGCTGTCAGGGGTCTCTGTCGGGTTGGAGGTCACGTCAGTCACTGGGCGGTGCTGAGCAGTGTCTGATTGACAGAGGAAAGAACAACCCTGGTTTAGATATTACTATTGGCACTTTAATTGGTCTAATAAAAGAGCCTGGACAGTTTTAATTTTATTTTTTAAAATTTTTAATGTATATTTTTGAAATTTATTTCAAATTTTATATCTGACAATATAATTCTGATACAAATAAATTTTTCAAACCATATAAGTTTGGTATGCGCTAGATCATTACACCAAAACTACACCTAGTGAAACAAGCGAGCACGGGTTTCACTCATTGATCCTCAGCAGCTACCACAACTACCCCTAGAGAGTTAGTTGACACCAATAGGTTAGCTCCAGTACCCCCAAATTATATACAGCAGTAATCCTGGGGCTCCTCTCCTTCCCTTCTGCCTCTCCAACTTCAACCCCGACCTCTATGGAATGACGGGTGGACTGCTACGTAACGGCAGGGTGCTGTGGCTGGTAAACAAACTGCAGCAACTGGTTGACGACTTCAGAGCTGGAATCTGGCCGTTTCTCAGATCTGGCTTTCCGTGGTGGACTGGGGAAGCTTCCCAGAGTATGGTCGCTCCGCACTGGGGTTCCCCCTTTCTCTCTCAGGCCAAGACTCATGCGTCAGGCACCCTCTCTCAAGGTCCCCTCAGGACCCCCTTTCATCTTCCCTCAGGTGCAGTCTGCAACTTTCCTGTTCTGTCCTCCCGACTCTCCTCCCTCCTAAGGTATGTGCTTCTTCCATCCCCTAAGTCGGTGTGGGAGAGCTGGGATTGGGTCCCTCCCACCTGCCTCTGCATCCACCTACAGTTGGGGAAAATTACACCGCTTTTATGGGTGTAATACCCCGGTGTGACGCCTGACCAACTGGGGTGCCACAAACCCATCATACGAAGAGGGCAATCACTGGAGAAGGACATTATGGTTGGAAGAATAGAAGGGACAAAGTGAAGAGAAAGACCAGCAACCTGATCTCTTGATACAATCAAGATTATGGCGGAGAACTGGTGGACCTATCTAGACTGCAGAAGAATGATCTTCCTACAGAGCGTTTATCCATAAAGTCGCCATGGATCGAGATCAAGCTGAAGGCCGATAAATAACAATAATAATAGTGTTGCTCGCTGTCTTCTAGACCCTTTTATTATTTCTTGATCATTTATTATACACCTACTGTGCTTGGTGGCTCAGGACCCATTGTACGGCACACCTAGTAGTTATCAGTCTGCCCTGCTCCAGTCTGTGTTAGCGATTCCATACAATCCACAGGAACCCTATATTACTTTTAAAAGAAATTATTCATTTTCATATTCTCTGCCACATGGATACAGCGATTCAAAGGAGACGGAGGATTAACAATTCTTTTATTTTACAGACCTTGCCGCTAACTAAGTGAATCATTTATAAGTGTCTCGGCTGTATGGAGGATGTGAGCGGAGAACGGAAATGTCCTTCACACTTTTGGATCACTTTTCATTGAGTTAATGAATGTCTTTGGTTTATCTCCTTTTTACGGCCTCATTTCTTGGTTACTGACTTACCACTAATCAGCAGAACAATGAACGATGTATCAGGACCGGTGTCCGGCAGATGCCGATGTGCAGAATATTGTGATTGATTCTAATGAGGGATTACTCTATTTCTTGCAACCTTCAGCTGCTCCAACCAATATTGTGCAACCACAGCCAATTGCTGGTCGGTGGACCTTACCGGAGGGACAGGAACGCCTGTGAAGGCCACATTTAATTGCTTCTTTTAGGCATTTCTATATATACGGTAACATGGAGGAGATTGTTTCAGTGGGTTTCCAGTATTTTGAGAAAATTGCCTATAAAAATTAATTGTATTCACTCTGCTCTGTCTCTGTATACCACCTGTAGTGATGGCTTGAAATCCATATACCGCTGCAGTCAATCACTGGCCACCACAATGGTGCCGCCATGTACCGCACTACTACTGAGGACCAGTGAACGGTTGCAAATTTCATGTTGCCTCATTGTCATGTAAGCTGAGACCCGCTTGGACCACCAAAGGTTCAGCCCTGGAGAAAGAAGATTAAACAATATAGTTTGTTTTTTAATTACAGTACCTTATGCCAATTTTCCCCCATGGTCAATTTTCATATAATAAAAGAAACCCATTCATGCTATTTTTACTAGTTTTGCATTGCCTCTACTTCGCCTTTACTAATTTTACTCTCCTGCATTTCTTTTATTTAAAAAGGTGTGAGGATATACTGAGAAAGTGAAGTCAACTGCACGTGACAGATTTGCTATAATTTACTCTAGAAATTGATGTAACATCTACTTTAGCTCACAGGTGGGATGCATTGCAATGTCTGATGCACAGATAGCATAAAGAAGCCTGCTCCACATCATAGATTTTGCAGATCCTACTTTATTGGTTTCCTGTTTAGGATTGGTGCATAAGACTCAAGTGAGACACTAGTGAGTGTGGACCCACTGCGCTACAAGTGGACTTACCTTGGAGGGTCTTGACTACCTACCTATCAGGTATTCACCAAACCCTCTGATGGGTAGGTTGGACTGGGCTACTGGTAGACACCAGGTACCACTCCAGTGCAGTCCCTTAGGATGCAGGTACAAGAGGGCTGACAGGATGGAGATAGAGCTGAACCCATCGTTATCATTGGGTATGGCCTATGATCTAATATGTATGGAGGGGCTGAGCGATTGATGGTCGGGGGAGTTGTCGCTCACACATGTACGATTATGCATTGCCGATCATATTATTCTCCCAGAGATAAGCCACCAGCTGACTTATCCATCAGTGACATTCTCAAAGAACACCGGAGCACTTGCTCAGCCTCTCTATGGGAGAGTCGGCTCAGATGGATGTTAGCTGTACAACTGCTTGAAGTGTCGTTAAGCCAACAGCCATCTAATATGTATGCGTCACATCATTCCTCAGCTCAGTGCATCTAGGGAGCAATGAGTGACTGTTTGCTGTAACTATGGGATCAGGGTGTGCTGAGCTCTCAGTTTGGTGAATGACAGCTCAGCCAGCCAATCTATTACTGGCGCATGCTGAGCTGTCGGTGTTTTGAGTGACAACTCAGTCATCCAATCTACTTCTGAGAGGTGACGGTTATTCAAAGGTTTCCTGTTCCTAGTGATTGCCCAGCTACTTTGCTGAGCAGTTTTCCCAGAACTCTGCAAGTTGTAGCGTTTTGTTCAGTAGTGCTTGTTGACCTGTATTCCTGTGCTCTGTTTCATTGATCAATTCCTGCCTGACCTTAGATCTTGTTCTGACCATCCGTTTGTTTAGCCCCTTTGTTATTATCCACTACCCTTAATGTATTCTGACTCCGGACCGTGACTTGACTGCATGTCTGTTTATCCCCTTAACTCTTGAAGTGCTTCCCAGGTATCTGACTCAGGAACACTTGACTACCATACCTCACAACTTATCATTGCTATGGATGGCTTTTGCCAATTCTGTCCCTCACAAGTTATCCCCCTCAAAAAAAGTTACCTTACACTACATGTGAACATTATGTAATTTAGCTGATGTCCAGAATGAAGGAAATCTGTGTCTCCTGTGCTTTGGCCGCTTAATAGAAGTTATACCACTGGATACTAAATATTGTATAAAAATCTAAATGTTTTATTTAATACAGAATAAACAGACAATATTAAAAACATTTTAAAAACAAAAATACGAGACTTGGTCTCCACACGACTATCCATGTGGAGATACAACCTTAATTCATGTGGATAGAACTAATAGTTATCAGATATAGACGTGGTTCAAAAGAAGCCAAATGATTCCTGTGAAGACTATGAGAGATATAATACCTGCCAGTCAATGTATTATATCTGAATGTGTAGTTTTACACTTCCTAGACAGAGTGTGAAACTGAGATAAGGCATAGCAGGGGGTCTAGCTGCAGAAGCTTCAATGAGAAAAGTCACACCATGAACAACAGACAGTTGGGACAGAAGCCTTCTGACATGATGAACCCCTGCTGGGGCCCTGAGCCTCAAAGAGAACCTCCAGTCAGACAGGCACCTTAATATCATTCAGGATTATGGAATTACCATATATGCAAGCCCTATCCTAATTATATCTCTGGGACTGCGGAGACAGGCTGTACAGGGTCCCATTTCCTCCTAGCACCCCAAGATGGGTAGATATGTAGAGCGGCTAGCAGAAGCCAGGTAGGAAAGCTGTGTTTGCTCTACAAACACCTGGATGGAAAAGATGGCACTAGAACACCTTCCTTGAACTACCAGTAAGAAGTCATGTCCCATCATAGGTTTTTGGAGCTTCCTGCCAGCAGCACAAGGGGAGGGGAATTAGGGCCAGCCTGTGGACAGGGAAGGGACCAACTAAGCGGTTATGTGCAAGTGCCAGCAAGTCGCCATTGTTGTCTTCTTTGGAGGTCACGCTGTGCATTGTGTTGGAAGTAATAAAAACTCCTGGCACCACACACCTCCCATGTGGCTGCCAGAACCAAGGAACAAACAGAGAAAAAAGGCCTCTTACAAATATCAATGCATTTTGCAGGACCCCATAAGTTACCCCAGAGGCACCCCATACTATATTTGTAAGAGGCCTTTTTTCTCTGTTTTTTCATATATTAAGTACCCATTCGGTGATTTTCTGCCAGAACCAAGGCCTAACATCTACCTGTATCTTCTCTATTTTAACTCATCTAATAAAAAAATTAAAATATTATCTTTGGATGTGAGTCCTGGGAAGCACTGCCGTCCATTGGCTGGATATACTCTCCTTGATATATTCACTGGAGTTTGTGAAAGGGGTCTCCCAGCCTTTCAGAGTTGTGAGCGAGTGTGGTACCATGTCCGGAGTTGCATGGATCACCCTTTCTCACTCCCTGTGCCTCTCTGTGCCCGTGTGGAAAAGGGGTGTGTGTGTAAAACTGTGCCAAGCTGATTTTATGTATCACCAAGGGGGCGGAACGTCACTTTTTGGCGGAAGTAATTGATGAGGCCAGAGCTGTGGGGGGGGGTACTCGGTCACCGGGTCTGCTGAGTGGGGAGTCACAGGTGGACGGTATCCCGGTGCCGTGCCCTGGGGATCATTTGAAGGGGGATGAAGGGATTTATTTACAAGGGGACGTGACGCCACCTGTAGGGTCTGGTAAGGTGGTACCAGCGCTGCCAGCCGGCCGCTGAGGTGATGGAGGGGGCAGCAAAGTGTGGTACAGCTCCCCACAGGTGGAGCTTTACCTCAGGGCAGCAATAAGGGAAGATGGTGAGGGAGGGCAGTGATGGAGGATGATGGTGGATTTTAGCTGATAAACAGTCACACATACACACAGGGTTAGTTGTTCCGGTACCTTTTTTTTTTTTTTACTGAGGTAACATAACAGGTACAGTCTTGAGTATTAACCGGGTCCCTGGTACAATTTATGATCAACTCCTTGGAAGGATATGAGGCCTCCGTTATTTCTATTCTCTGCCTTGAGGGATGAGTCTCTCCTGAGTTTGGACTCTCCAATCCTCTGATGTCTAAAACTAACAATCAGGCCCTTCTGCGGGAACCCGGTTTATCCTGTGGCCCCTGGTCCTCTGTTTGGTTAGTTTTTTAATATTTCCTCTATCTTCCTTCAGGGCTAAACTTCACCTGAAACTGCTGGGTTTTTACTGTGGCTCTGTAAGCCCACAGCATCGGACTCCAGTGTCCGTTTGTTCCTAAGGGGAATATATTTTGGTCCCTTTTCTTATTCCCTACCTCTTCTCCTTGCCTCCGGCCCCTTCCCTGGGGTGTGAACAGCTGACAAAATGGTCCCTTCTGGTCCTGGCATCTGTCTTTTCCAGAGACCAGCAGCTTTGCCTCCTTCTCCTTTCCTCTCCTCACACGAACACTCTCCTAGCAACCGTCTCCTAGGACCAACTGTCTCCTCCTCTCAGCCTGGATCTCCCAGGGGAACTGACTTAATGCAGCCAGTAGAGCTCCCCCTTCAGGTCTGGAGTGGAAGGTGTTGTGTGCTGAACAAACCAAGGTGTCAATCCTTCCTTGTACCAGTGTAACCTGTGGCAATCCCCCGCAGGGGTGCCACATTCCCCCCTAGTTAAACTCAGTCCTCCGGGACTGAAACATTTTTCATAAACATAACAGGTTATAACTATTTACATTTGATTATTGAACAGAGTCTTAAAAATGAAAAATTTACAAAAACCAAGGAAAAATAAGAAAACAGGTTACCAGTCCATACAGCGCTAGTCCATCCGCTGCAGGCTGTTTAGGGGATGTTGAAACAGGGATTTGCCACTACCAGTCCTGTGGCTATGGTCCATTTTAAAAATAAGAAAAAGGGAAAGTTCAAGAGTCCAACAGGTTAAGTCTTTTAGGAATTAAAAATCATAACTATATATAATACGGGTGTATCTGCTTAGGAGGCCTGGCTTCACTTATACCACCCCCAGGCACTTTCTTTTCCTAACTTGATGTGCATGGGGGCCAGTCCAGTTCCTCCACCCTTCTACACACTACCATTAATAACATATTTTCATTCTGAACATATTTACATTTTAAACATTTTTACATTTTCCCACATTTTATCGCCTACTCTCTGTATCTAAGTGGTGGCTGACCAAAGTTACTACGGGTTGACCTGCGTAGCACTGGTGTGTTACTAATGTCTGTACCTGATGCAGTGTATGCTCTATCTCTCAGTCTATCAGATCTACGTGTTGCTGTAATGCCATAGTATTGGCGTAGTCTCTCTAGTGGACTGGCAGATTCACCGATTGCAGGGATCTCTGGTTCCGGTACAACGGGTGGTTCTTGTATTCTCGGTACTTCTACTGCTGATGGAAACGTTAAAGTTGGGATTAGATATGTACCTTCTATTTGAGGCCAATCTGCTGGTAACTCTCCAATGATTGTCTGGACTGTCTTTGGCTTCTCTTGCTCTTCTAGCTTTGGACAAGGTACATCTTCTTCCGGTTGAAGCTGTTGAGGGCACTTTTTCAAATGATCTCTGGACACTGTTGCTGTAGTTTCACCATGATCCTTACTGATTAAACAGGTTTTCTGGTTATCAAAATTGGATGGTAATACAGTGTATGGTTCTCTTTCCCACTGATCATCTAGTTTGTGCATTCTTCTTTTTCTTCTCAAAACCAATTCACCTGGTGTTAAAGGCGTTCCTTGTGCACTTTTGTTAAAGTTAATTTCTTGTCTTCCTCTAGATCTTTCCAGACTTCTTTCAACGCATTCTTGGATTTTCTGGTATTGTTCTTTCCTTCTAATATCCCAATCTGTATCTGTAGTATCTGCTTCAGGAACTACTATGCCTAACTCAAAGTCTGCTGGCAACTTTCCTGGTCTTGCTCTCATGAGGTATGCAGGGGTGCAATTTGTTGAACTTACTGGGATGTTGTTGTAAATGTCAACTAGATCTGGTAACTTTTCTGGCCACTGGTTGCGCTCTTCTAAGGGCAGAGTTTTTAACATTTCAATTACCACGTGATTCATCTTTTCGCACATTCCATTTGTTTGAGGATGGTAAGACGTAGTGCGTATTTTCTTGCATCCGTAAAGGCGACAGAACTCTTGAAATATTTCAGCTTCAAAGGCGGGTCCTTGGTCTGTCAATACCTGGTCTGGATAACCATGAGGTCTGCAGAAATAAGCTTGAAATGTTCTTGCTGCTGTCTCAGCTGTTAAATCTTTTACTGGAGCTACCACAAGAAATCTGGAATAATGGTCTACCATGGTAAGAGCATAAGTGTACCCTGATTTGCTGGGTGTAAGTTTGACATGATCTATGGCTACCAGTTCTAATGGTTCTTTGGTGATGATAGGTTTGAGGGGTGCTTTCTGGCTGTTACGGTCTTTTCTTCTTAATGAACATGGTCCACAATTTTTACACCATCTCTCTATGGAGGCTCTCATGCTGATCCAATAAAATCTTTCACGTAACAGTATTTCTAATTTTCTCCATCCAAAGTGTCCCGATTCATTGTGATACGCTTGCAATACCATTTGAACATCTCTTTTTGGAACCACAACTTGCCATACCATTTCATGTGTTCTTGGGTTAATATACCGCCTGCACAATTGACCTTGATAGATGAATAACCGGCTTCTTTCTTTCCACAAATGTTGAGCTTCTAGTGGAACATTCTTTTCAAGTTTGGAACCTGGTTGAGTTATTAACTTCTTTACAAGACTTACTGCTGGATCACTGTCTTGAGTCTCTTTCCATCCATAGTGAGGCAACGGGTTTAGTTCAACAGTCTGACGATTTTGGTAGACTCGATCTTCAGCGATTTGCCATTTTCTACTTTTATGGAAAGCTGGGAGTTCTATTTCCTCTAAGTCATCTTCTTCTTCACTTCCTTGTGGATGTACTTGAGGATTTCTAGAAAGGGCATCTGCATTTGCGTTATTGCGGCCTGCTCGATATTTGATAGTAAAGTCATAATTCGACAGTCGAGCCATCCAACGTTGCTCCAATGCTCCAAGTCTTGCGGTATCCAGATGTGTTAACGGGTTATTATCTGTGAAGACAGTGAACTTTGAAGCTGCGAGGTAATGCTTGAACCTTTCTGTTACCGCCCAGACCAAGGCCAGGAACTCCAACTTAAAGGAACTGTAATTTTCTGGGTTCCTCTCAGTGGGTCGAAGTTTTCTGCTAGCGTAGGCAATTACTCGTTCTTTACCATCTTGCATCTGAGAAAGGACTGCTCCCAAGCCTACATTGCTTGCGTCGGTGTAAAGGACGAATGGTAGGTTATAATCGGGGTAAGCCAGGATTTCCTCACCGGTTAGAGCCTGCTTCATCTGTTGGAAGGAATTTTCTTGTTCCTCTCCCCATTCTAATGGTGACTCTGGAAATCTTCTCTTCTTAGATTGGCCTATCAGAAGATCTTGTATGGGCGCAGCCATCTTTGTGTAGCCCTTAATGAATCTTCTATAGTATCCAACCAGACCTAAGAACTGACGTACCTCGGTGATGGTCGTTGGTCTTTGCCAATCCTGGATTGCTGTTACTTTTTCCGGATCTGGTGCTACTCCATCTGAGCTGACCACGTGTCCCAGGTATTGGACTTTAGGTTTCAACAGGTGACATTTGGATGGTTTGAGTTTCATTCCGTACTTTGCTAAAGCCTCAAATACCTCCGCCAGGTGTTTCAGGTGTTCTTCGTAGGTTCTAGAGAACACGATGACATCGTCCAGGTATAAGAGCACCGTTTCGAAGTTGCGATGTCCCAGGCAACTTTCCATGATTCTCTGAAACGTTCCTGGTGCATTGCATAACCCGAATGGCATACTATTGAATTCACATAGTCCCATTGGCGTTGTGAATGCAGTCTTCTCCCGGTCTTCTTCTGCAACGGAGACCTGCCAGTACCCACTAGTGAGATCTAATGTGGAGAAATAGTTAGCAGTCTTTAATGCAGCAAGAGACTCCTCTATTCGGGGTAATGGGTAAGCATCTTTGTGAGTGATTTTATTGACCTCTCTGTAATCTACACACATCCTCATTGTGCCATCCTTTTTCCTGACTAGGACTAAAGGGGCTGCCCAGGGACTACTACTATCTCTTATAACCCCGGCCTCCTTCATGTCCCTCAGCATTTCTTTGGCATGTTGGTAGTGACCTGGTGGAATGGGTCTGTGTCTCAACTTGATTGGTGGATGATTTCCTGTGGGTATGTGATGCTGTACCCCTTTAATCCTCCAAAAATCTAATGGATGCTTGCTGAATATCTGCTCGAACTCCTGCACTACCCGGTACACTCCATGCTTCAGGTGAGAAGGGGTGGCATCAGTTCCTACATGCAACTGCTGACACCACTCCTCCAGCTGTCCTTTAGAGTTACTATCCTCCACCAGACTAGGCGAGGAAACAGGTTCTACTGTCTGTATGTTGTTGTTACAAATAGTATACAGCTTTGCTACGGTAGCATACCGAGGTAACTTTGCTTCCACTGCCCCACAATTTAACACACGGATTGGTACTCGTCCCTTGCGTACATCCACCACCCCTCTGGCTGTCAGTAGTGTAGGTCTGTGCTCTGAAAATACCGGCTCTACAACTGCCTGGTATTCCTGTCCTCTACAACCTATCGCTGCTCGACACCATATCATCATTTCACTATTTGGTGGTATTACAATAGGAACCGAGTCTATTACCCGCACACTGCCAATTTCTCCCCCAGACAGATTTACCTGTTGCTTGTGGATGAGGGCTCGGATCTCTTGTTGGATGACTCTTGTCCGCCCATAACCAGCAGTTTGAGTAATCTGTCGGAGTAAAAACAACACTTCTCCAAAGCAGTTTTCAATAACATTTGTACCAATAACCATGTAAGGGCATTTTTCATTAGGATTATCTTCAACTACAAATAACCCTTGACCTTTCAACTCCTCCCTCCCCAACTTTATTGTAGCTGCTCTGTACCCCACCTGTTTCTGTGGTTGGCCATTAGCTGCAATAATATAAAAATTGGGGTTTGGGGGTTCAAGATCATCATCAGACCAATACTGCTTATAAAGGATATGCGGGATCGTAGTAACCTGCGACCCGGTGTCCAATAGGGCCGACATGGGAATTCCTTCTAGTGTAATGTTGAGGTACGGACGGCCTCCCACGTACCGCTTACACCAGTCTTTTGGGCCCAGTTGCTCTACTCCTGGGGTTTGGCCCTCGGACCCAGGAATCTCGTGTTTAAAGGGCATCTTCTTGCAAAGTGTCCTGGTTTGTTGCATCGCAGGCAGATGGGTTGTCCTGAAGAATCTGTGTAATCCCAGGGTCTGCGTTGGAATGGTGCGTTGGTCCCCTGCGCGGGCGACCTGGTTCTGCGTTGGAATGGTACGTTGGTCCCCTCCGCGGGCGACTGGGCTTTCCTTTGCATCCATGGGACATCCTCAGGGCTATCAGCTAGTTGAATTTTACTTGGTGGTGGTACCCCAGGCATATTTTGCAAGAGCTTTAGTACGTAGTCCATGTTTTTAGTTAACTGCAGCACCTGGTTTTGCATGTTATCATTTGCTACAGCTTGACTCTCTGCTTTTGCAGGTTCTGCAGGAATAGGTTTAAAGTCTATGGAAGAAGCATTAGTCTGCCATGATTGGTTGGCAGGTTCTGCAGGTGCTGGATCTCTTAGCACAGTTATAGCACGATCTTTTAAGTCACTAAAACTCACTGTTGGGTGATCCAATACCCACATATGCACTTGTTGGCGGTGATAGTCTGATCTTAATCCTTCTGTAAACTGTTCAGCAAGCATTTTATCCTCTTCCAGTACACTGGCCGGGTCTATCTGTTTCAAGGACCGGAGTGCTCTTTGTAAACGGAGGGCATAGTCTCTGATGGTATCCTGCGATCTCTGCTTACACTGATAAAACAGCATCCTCAATTCAGACTGTGTGCGCTTCTCAAACACCGATTTTAGCTTATCAAACACTTTGGCAGCAGAGTCCCTGTCAGCATCTCTCCAGGACTCAGCCTCCAGCTCCGCTGCGCCTATTAATTGTCCCAGCACAACGGTAGCCTGTTGCTTCTGTGTCATAGCATACATGTCCAGCATTGCACACATCTTATGCTTAAATGTTGCTAATGTACCAGGTTTACCTTCATATGTTGGTAACCACTTGGCACCCGGTACATACGGCATAGTTATAGGCATTATTTGGGCTGCTGCTTCAGGTACTGCGTTCTCGCCATTTCCCCTGTCAGGGACCCGCACATCATCCGTGTCACTCATGGTGAGGCCCCCCTAGTTAATGGCTGCCAACCTGTAAGATGAAAACTGGTTTCTTTAGCCGTTGGCGGCTCTGCAGCTGGAGCGGGCACCTCTGGTCTCTCTCTAACAGGGAGCTGCGCTTTCCTCAGTCTCTCCGGCAGAGTGGAAGGGGGCGGGGCTTATCTTCCCGCTCTTTCTCCTGCTGTGACGCAGTTGTAATTTCTGAGGCGATGTAATGGCGGCCACACAAACAGTCAATTAAATAAAGTCTTAAGGCGCACTTCACCTGGTAAATACCAGGCTGGTTCGGATCCTGTTCGTGACGCCAGAAAATGATGAGGCCAGAGCTGTGGGGGGGGTACTCGGTCACCGGGTCTGCTGAGTGGGGAGTCACAGGTGGACGGTATCCCGGTGCCGTGCCCTGGGGATCATTTGAAGGGGGATGAAGGGATTTATTTACAAGGGGACGTGACGCCACCTGTAGGGTCTGGTAAGGTGGTACCAGCGCTGCCAGCCGGCCGCTGAGGTGATGGAGGGGGCAGCAAAGTGTGGTACAGCTCCCCACAGGTGGAGCTTTACCTCAGGGCAGCAATAAGGGAAGATGGTGAGGGAGGGCAGTGATGGAGGATGATGGTGGATTTTAGCTGATAAACAGTCACACATACACACAGGGTTAGTTGTTCCGGTACCTTTTTTTTTTTTTTTACTGAGGTAACATAACAGGTACAGTCTTGAGTATTAACCGGGTCCCTGGTACAATTTATGATCAACTCCTTGGAAGGATATGAGGCCTCCGTTATTTCTATTCTCTGCCTTGAGGGATGAGTCTCTCCTGAGTTTGGACTCTCCAATCCTCTGATGTCTAAAACTAACAATCAGGCCCTTCTGCGGGAACCCGGTTTATCCTGTGGCCCCTGGTCCTCTGTTTGGTTAGTTTTTTAATATTTCCTCTATCTTCCTTCAGGGCTAAACTTCACCTGAAACTGCTGGGTTTTTACTGTGGCTCTGTAAGCCCACAGCATCGGACTCCAGTGTCCGTTTGTTCCTAAGGGGAATATATTTTGGTCCCTTTTCTTATTCCCTACCTCTTCTCCTTGCCTCCGGCCCCTTCCCTGGGGTGTGAACAGCTGACAAAATGGTCCCTTCTGGTCCTGGCATCTGTCTTTTCCAGAGACCAGCAGCTTTGCCTCCTTCTCCTTTCCTCTCCTCACACGAACTCCTCCTAGCAACCGTCTCCTAGGACCAACTGTCTCCTCCTCTCAGCCTGGATCTCCCAGGGGAACTGACTTAATGCAGCCAGTAGAGCTCCCCCTTCAGGTCTGGAGTGGAAGGTGTTGTGTGCTGAACAAACCAAGGTGTCAATCCTTCCTTGTACCAGTGTAACCTGTGGCAATCCCCCGCAGGGGTGCCACATAATGAGTATCACATGACTCCAACATATTAGAGATGTGAGGGCTGCAAAGTGCCGTTTCTTCACAATACCATACAAAATGAAAGCAAACTGCATATAGTGGTTACAATGCACCAAGAGGATACCCCCAAAAGGACAACAGGTATCTGCAAATTAAATATCCAGATAGTAAAGATATAAAGTATTAAAAAGAAAATATGTGTACCAGATCTCAAAAGGTATGTGACCAAATGGTGCAACCCATGGAGATACGATGTGGTTGGATAAAGTATAAGCCCTATAGGTTACAATAGTTCAAAAGAAAATATTCAGCCTGCCGTTGAGCAGTGCATCAGAGAGTCTAGGGTGGTCAGATAGGAGATGGCCGGAGGGGTCAAGCTGGAGCCATAGGCACAAAGTAAAGTCCAATGGAGTCCAATGGAAAAATTCTCCAGCACCATAGAGTGTAAAAATAAAACTTCACATTTATTAAGAAAGTCTAAAAATTCATAAAAAGCCACGCATAAAAACAAGCAAGGCTACCTATTGCCTATTTAGACTTTCTTAATAAATGTGAAGTTTTATTGTTAGACTCTATGGTGCTGGAGAATTTTTCCATTGGTCTCCATTGGACTTTACTTTGTTTATAGTTAACACTTGTGGCGCCCCTGTGGTCCGGCTGCTACTAGTGGTATTGCATGCATTTCACATGTATCGTACCATGGTCAGAGGAGAAAGTTTTGCTGAGACCCTCATTTGCACCCAACCCAATCCAAACTCCAAGCCAGGGAGGTGCTGGGCGGAAGGAACCCACGTTGAAGGCAGTTCCCACCTACTGGATGGAGGGAGGAGTTAGGTTGGGGGGGTGGCAGAAGGAGTCAGCTGTAGTGAGATCCAGTCAGATTCACCGAAAGAGGACATTAAAATCAGCACAGAAAAACTCACCAAAAAACTGCCAGGTAAATATCCATTTAATTCAGCAGCAGATTGTCAGCTCTACTGGAAGGCAAACCAGGTGTCATTATACCGGTGCACGATCACTTGCAACCCACAGTTTGGGGGCGGTTGTGGCACCAGCGACCAGCCATACTGTCAAGGAAGCAACCGGTGGCATTCAGACACAAGGCTGCCTATGGGCTCAGTCACTCCTGTACATGTGAAGCATAGTATCAGAACTCAGCCTTTTAGTAACACCCAGAGCAGGTGGGCCGGTCCGTACTGATTAAATGCCTCACCAGGCATTTAATCAGTACGGACCGACCCACCTGCTCTGGGTGGTACTAAAAGGCTGAGTTCTGATACTATGCTTCACATGTACAGGAGTGACTGAGCCCATAGGCAGCCTTGTGAAAGGCAGTAATTCTGGTATTATTTAGGAGCGCTCAGTAAAGAGAAGCAGATACCAATAATTAAAGTAGACCTGTTTATTCTGGTTTGTCCACTATGCGCGTTTCAACAGCGACCTGCTGTCTTCCTCAGGTGAGGGTTGAAACCCCCCCCTGAGGAAGACAGCAGGTTGCTGTTGAAACGCGCATACTGGACAAACCAGAATAAACAGGTCTACTTTAATTATTGGTATCTGCTTCTCTTTACTGAGCGCTCCTAAATAATACCAGAATTACTGCCTTTCATTACCATTATCCCTTATGGGATCTGGCTGGAGCTGCACAGTAGTGAGGAAGCTTAGTTAGAGAATCAAAGAACCTGCCCTGATGTCAGAGATCCCTGGTTAGAAGACCTAGGCGGAACACGTGACCTAAGGAGACGGCTGGGAGCGGCGACGCTTGGAGCGATAAATTGGAATCAGCAGCTACACTCTGACACCGTGGTTGTGCACGGACAGCACATCCAGTCCAGGTGAGTGGTGATTACCGCCACTAACAATATATCCCCATTAGACCACCGGGTATTATTCAAGATTACGCCTCTCAATTTTTGTTATTTCACATAGGCAGCCTTGTGTCTGAATGCCACCGGTTGCTTCCTTGACAGTATGGCTGGTCGCTGGTGCCACAACCGCCCCCAAACTGTGGGTTGCAAGTGATCGTGCACCGGTATAATGACACCTGGTTTGCCTTCCAGTGGAGCTGACAATCTGTTGCTGAATGAAATGGATATTTACCTGGCAGTTTTTTGGTGAGTTTTTCTGTGAGATCCAGTCAGGCAGCTTGGGAAGCTAGCACTACACGTGGAGTTAGGTGTTAGTCTTAGGCCTGAGGACACGAATCTGCTGCTGACTGTTCAAGTCGGGCAGAGGAACTAGCTGCAGCAGGGGTGCCAGCCCCAATTCGGTTTGGATTCTTCAAGACTAGCTATGAAACTGGAGATCACTGGGCTTCAGCTACAGTAGCTACCATAGCGGACCTTCCCCAGGCTCCAAGAAACTAAATAGAGTAATAGGAACTGTCTGTCACTCACAGAGCCCGCAGTAACCTGCCTGCTGGGACTGGCAATCACAGGAGTAGCAAGTGTTAGGAAGAGGAAAGTAACAAAGAAGGCCAAATACTATGTGTTTCGGCAAAGTGGACCCTGAATACTTCTGGGCTGGCCAGACTGTAATCGTCATGGACTCTGTACTCCGGCTGGGCTGTAACCTGCCTCACAATCAAGTAAATGATAAGAACCACCAGCACTGTGTCTTGTCTCCTCTTTTCTGTGCCTGCGTGCTCCCATCTGCGGAGCCACAGCTTCAGCTACCCTGAATCTCCTCTCCCTGCTACCCTGCACAATCCACCCATCCATTATACAACACCTTCCAAGGGACTTCAGCCTTAACTGAAGAAGGCTTAACACCTGGCTGCTTTAACACCCCTTGGAAGTCCCCATAGCAGCCCCTGGCCACCTAGTGGCCAGAACTCCAGTTGACGTCATGACAAAACTTCTCCCTTATAACTATTCCCTTAACAACATCTAGTCGAGGCCACGACTTCTGGGGACCGCCACCATGACATCCCTTGAATTGTTAACCCCTGGAATGTTGAGTATCTTGGCCACGTGATCGCTGCACACCCATGATAATGGCTTCATCAGGGGTGTAAGAGTCGTTCAGACTAATAGATATTTATAAAGGCTTAAATTAGTAAATCGTTTCCAGTTAATGAATATTAATTATCAGGCACAGATCTTGAACATTATATGCTCCATGATTAAAAGTAGGAGAAAGTGGGCTCCGTAAAGTGGGAATGTCTTAATGGCCTTTTGATAAGAATGGTGTTCATGCACAGTGGACTGCACCGCCAAAGACTGTATATTAAACAATCTATATTAAAAGAAGATTTTTATGTTTTTTAGGAACTTAAGGTCCCACATCTTAGCTAAATAATAATATAAAATGTTTAGAAATCAACAAAATTGAAACATCTGCGTATGTACTATGAAAAAACAAGTAATTATTTGGCCCAAGAATCTTCTTTTGCTGCTTATTGGACATACATTTCTACGAAATTACTGAAATGGACATTTACATCCTGTGAGGTACAGACCGGCTATATTATGAATGACCGGTATGTATCACACAGGAGGCTGTCCTCTGCAATGTAAACCTGGAATTTTTTCTCTGCGACTTGTAGTTCCAGGAGTTTTGCTAATGCATTCAGAGCCAGGTTACAGATAGCTAGAGAGCTGGTCAGGTCTGGCTATCCACATACCTCCACCCATGGGTGTATCTGATATGTCATAATGAAGTCTGTGTTTGGCACACAGGGAACTCTGTGTTTGGAAGCAGCAGATTTCCAGAGCTGTGTACTGTCAGGAGACAGTGTGTGTGTAGCCTGCCATGGGGCCTGAAAGATGCACTGACAGGAGACAATGTGTGTGGAGCCTGCCATAGCCCCTGGAAGGTTCACTGTCTAGACACAATGTGTGTGGAGCCTGCCATAGCTCCCGGAGGTGCACCGACAGGAGACAGTGTGTTGGGAGCCTGCCATAGCTCCTGAAAGATACACTGACAGAAGACAATGTGTGTTTAGCCTGCTATATCCCCTGGAAGGTTCACTATATGGAGACAGTGTGTGTGGAGCCTGCCGTAGCTCCTGGAAGGTGCACTGTCAAGAGACCTTGTGTGTGAAGCCTGCCATAGCTCCAGAAAGATGCACTGACAGGAGACAGTATGTGTGATGCCGGCCACAAATCCTGGAAGGTGCACTGTCAGGAGACCTTGTGTGTGGATCTAACCATAGCTCCTGAAAGAACGCACTGTCAGGAGACCTTGTGTGTGGATCTAACCGTAGCTCCTGAAAGAACGCACTGTCAGGAGACCTTGTGTGTGGATCCAACCATAGCTCCTGAAAGAACGCACTGTCAGGAGACCTTGTGTGTGGATCCAACCATACTTCCTGAAAGAACGCACTGTCAGGAGACCTTGTGTGTGGATCCAACCATAGCTCCTGAAAGAACGCACTGTCAGGAGACCTTGTGTGTGGATCCAACCATAGCTCCTGAAAGAACGCACTGTCAGGAGACCTTGTGTGTGGATCCAACCATAGCTCCAGAAAGAACGCACTGTCAGGAGACCTTGTGTGTGGATCTAACCATAGCTCCTGAAAGAACGCACTATCAGACCTTGTGTGTGGATCCTACCATAGCTCATGAAAGAACGCACTGTCAGGAGACCTTGTGTGTGGATCCAACCATAGCTCCTGAAAGAACGCACTGTCAGGAGACCTTGTGTGTGGATCCAACCATACTTCCTGAAAGAACGCACTGTCAGGAGACCTTGTGTGTGGATCTAACCATAGCTCCAGAAAGAACGCACTGTCAGGAGACCTTGTGTGTGGATCTAACCGTAGCTCCTGAAAGAACGCACTGTCAGGAGACCTTGTGTGTGGATCCAACCATAGCTCCTGAAAGAACGCACTGTCAGGAGACCTTGTGTGTGGATCCAACCATACTTCCTGAAAGAACGCACTGTCAGGAGACCTTGTGTGTGGATCCAACCATAGCTCCTGAAAGAACGCACTGTCAGGAGACCTTGTGTGTGGATCTAACCATAGCTCCAGAAAGAACGCACTGTCAGGAGACCTTGTGTGTGGATCTAACCATAGCTCCTGAAAGAACGCACTATCAGACCTTGTGTGTGGATCCTACCATAGCTCATGAAAGAACGCACTGTCAGGAGACCTTGTGTGTGGATCCAACCATAGCTCCAGAAAGAACGCACTGTCAGGAGACCTTGTGTGTGGATCTAACCATAGCTCCTGAAAGAACGCACTGTCAGGAGACCTTGTGTGTGGATCCAACTATAGCTCCTGAAAGAACGCACTGTCAGGAGATCTTGTGTGTGGATCCAACCATAGCTCCTGAAAGAACGCACTGTCAGGAGACCTTGTGTGTGGATCCAACCATAGCTCCTGAAAGAACGCACTGTCAGGAGAACTTGTGTGTGGATCTAACCATAGCTCCTGAAAGAACGCACTGTCAGGAGACCTTGTGTGTGGATCCAACCATAGCTCCTGAAAGAACGCACTGTCAGGAGACCTTGTGTGTGGACCCAACCATAGCTCCTGAAAGAACGCACTGTCAGGAGACCTTGTGTGTGGATCCAACCATAGCTCCTGAAAGAACGCACTGTCAGGAGACCTTGTGTGTGGATCTAACCATAGCTCCTGAAAGAACGCACTGTCAGGAGACCTTGTGTGTGGATCCAACCATAGCTCCTGAAAGAACGCACTGTCAGAAGACCTTGTGTGTGGATCCAACTATAGCTCCTTAAAGAACGCACTGTCAGGAGACCTTGTGTGTGGATCCAACTATAGCTCCTAAAAGAACGCACTGTCAGGAGACCTTGTGTGTGGATCCAACTATAGCTCCTGAAAGAACGCACTGTAAGGAGACCTTGTGTGTGGATCTAACCATAGCTCCTGAAAGAACGCACTGTCAGGAGACCTTGTGTGTGGATCTAACCATAGCTCCTGAAAGTTGTAGCTGAATTTGTGTGGGCATACTCGCTGCAGAAATGGACCATATGTTGTATTCTTTTTTGTAAAGTCAAAGTACGGCTCATGTTTGGTTTATGGAAAGAGGTTTGTGTGCGTCTTACTAAACCAGCTGGACTATGTAAATAGAAGTCGTTCCTGTGTGTTCCTCAATCCAGCCACCAAGTGAGTATCCCCATTACATTCAATGAGCGAAGCCTCACACTTCCTTCCATACTTGTGGAAATATGATGATAACAAACTCGCTTATACCGTATGCGGCTAATTAAACGTACGTTCAATAGGTGGCACTTGTGAGAGAGCTTTTTTTCTGTAGGAAAACTAATTTGCATCTATTTTTTCCCCCAAAACATTGCCTGGCAGATAATACACTCTACACCAGCAGGCAGTATGTACAAGTAGAAACAGGATCCCACCCCTCCCCGCATGACTGACTTCATCTTGCAATGCTCTTACATCTTAAGGGCCCGTTACACGCTTCAATGTCCCAACGATCCGACTTGGCCTGGATCACTTGAACGTCGTTCATTGATCGCTAGTGAAATGTCACACGTATAGATATATTGAATGATGCAGCAGCGATTCCGATACTTGCCGTCGTTTGGTCGCCTACGTGCTTCAGTTCTGAATAGGCGATGTCGTAAACGAGATCGTTGGAAAGGTGTCACACACAACGATGTTGCAGGTCGAAGGAACGATGAACGACAGATTTATGGACATGTTCAGAAACATACGCTCAACGATCTAACGACTTATCATTTGTTGCAACTACGTGTCACACGCAACGACGCCGTTGCTGCACTGCCCCAAAAGTCATGACGTACCAACGATATCGTTAACAATATCGTAGCGTGTAACGGGCACTTTAGCCTCTGACTCCATCTTACTTTGAGATGCTGCCCCAAACTTATAGATTGCCATACATATAAGCTATGGGAAGCCTTTAGGAACTTGGAGAATACAATTTCCAAGCCTCCACACTTAGCATTACAGTTGTTAATACACTGGTACACAATATTATGTGTTTTCAGCCTCAGGTGGCTCTTGGCACCATGAAAGCAATGACCAGGAAAGATGCAAATTGTTAATAATTCATACAAAGAATAGACCTCGGTCCTTGAATAATGTCCACAGTGACCCCTTCACGGGTGTTTCTGTTTTATTTAAGTGGAATCAAGCTCTGTCCTGCTGCCCTGGCATGGATAATGTATGCATAAAACATAACCTAATACAGAATTCATAAAATAGTCATTACTGTTTTTCGTTCTTCAACAGTGCAAAATCTGTATTAGGGTTTATTCTCATATCGCCCTCATGTCGAGCAAAAACCACAAAAACATTCCTTGCTGAAATTCAGATTAAAGAACCCACCCGTATTTAGCAGGAAAATTCGTTTTGCATTGGCTGAAAGTGGAATGTGTATACTTGTTCAGTAAGGTCCCTCACCTTTATCTCTTCCAGCACAGCTCAACATCAGAGTATATAGTAAAGGAAATAAGTATTTGACCCCTTGCTGATTTTGTAAGTTTGCCCACTGACAAAGACATGAACAGTCTATAATTTTAAGGGTCGGTTAATTTTAACAATGAGAGATAGAATATCACAAATAAAATCCAGAAAATCACATTGTCTGAATTATATACCGTAAATGTATTTGCATTTTGAAGAGAGAAATAAGTATTTGATCCTTCTGGCAAACAAGACTTAGTACTTGGTGGCAAACCCCTTGTTGGCAGCACAGCAGTCAGAGGTTTCTTGTAGTTGATGATGAGGTTTGTGCACATGTCAGAAGGAATTTTGGTCCACTCCTCTTTGCAGGTCATCTCTAAATCATTAGGACTTTGAGTCTGTCGCTTGGCAACTCGTAGTTTCAGCTCCTCCATAAGTTTTCTATGGGATTAAGGTCTGGAGACTGGCTAGGTCAATCTATTTTCTTCTTTTTGACCCACTCCATTGTTGCCTTCGCTGTATGTTTTTTGTCATTGTTGTGCTGGAAGACCCAGCCACGACCCATTTTTAATGTCCTGGTGGAGGGAAGGAGGTTGTCGCTCAGGATTTTACAGTACATGCCTCCATCCATTGTCCCATTGATGCAGTGAAGTAGTCTTGCACCCTTAGCAGAGAAACATCCCAAAAACATAATGTTTCCACCACCATGCTTGACTGTGGGGACGGTGTTCTTTGGGTCATAGGCAGCATTTTTCTCCCTCCAAAAACGGCAAGTTGAGTTAATGTCAAAAAGCTCAATTTTTGTCCACAGCACCTTCTCCCAATCACTCTCAGAATCATCAAGGAGTTCATTGGTAAACTTCAGACGGGAGCACATGTGCCTTCTTGAGCAGGGTTTTAATCCACTATGGTGTAATGTGTTACCAATGGTTTTCTTGGTGACAGTGGTCCCAGCTGCCTTGAGATCATTAACAAGTTCCCCTGTGTAGTTTTAGGCCGATCTCTCACCTTCCTCATGATCCTGGATACTCCACGAGGTGACATTTTGCATGGAGCCCCAGATCGATGTGGATTGACCTCATTTTGTATTTCTTCCATTTTCTTACTACTGCACCAACAGTTGTCTCCTTCTCCCCCAGCTTTGTCTTACTTATGGTTTTATAGCCCATTCCAGCCTTGTGCAGGTCCAGGATCTTTTCCCTGACATCCTTAATGCCGCTTCACACGCTAGAATATAGGTGAACGATATCGTTAGCTATGCCATGTGACCACGATCCTTCCGACATCGTTAGTGCGTTGTCACACGCAAGGATATCATTAACGATCCTAAATTTGGCAACGCTCCAACTATTTGGAGAAGCTCGTTTGAACGATTTTACAAAGCGCCAGGAATAGGAGAATTATGAACGACATCGTTCAAAAAGGTGTCACACTGAACGATGTGGCTTCTTCCCATGACGTTAATTGGACGGCGAACGATAGATTTGAGGTCCGGATCCCAAATTTTTGATGACCGTTCTAACGATTTTTCCTTGTTACATCGTTCATTTACACGCAACGACGCACTAACGATATCGTTTGAAGGATCACAAATTGGTGACGTTTCAACGAGATCCTAGCGTGTGAAGCGGCCTCTAGGAAGCTGTTTGGTCTTGCCCATGTTGTAGAGGTTGAGTCTGACTGATTGAGTGTGTGGACAGGAGTCTCTGAAAAGGGGTTTACACGTTGCGATCTCGGCGTCCAATTTCAATGAAAAGTCACGTGGTTCGATCGTTGGAGCCGATATCGTTCCTGCGTTGTATGGTGTGAACGTCCAATACGATGCAGGAACGATGTCAATGCGATATTGGGGATTGAATGAGCGTGCTATTCAATGCTCCGATATTGAATGGATATTGGAGCCGGATCGTGCTGTGTGACAGCCCAACTACGATGTGAAGTTCTACGTCACCCATTCACTCCCATGTTAAATGGTCGTTCCTGGGTTGGGGGGCGTAGACATCGTACGGACGTTGGATTCCTAAATCGCAACGTGTAAACCTCCGATGCGATGCGGGAGAGACGTGCACTAAATGCACGCTCCTGCGCCATTGAATTGCGATATCGCAACGATATTGAAACGTGGAAAACCACCCTAATACAGGTGACAATGTAAGACAGCTGTCTGTAATGCAGGTAACGAGGTGATGAGGAGCGTCTAACTGGTCTGTAGGAGCCAGAACTCCTAATGGTTCATAGGGGATCAAATACTTATTTCCTTCTCTGTATGGGGCCATGCAAATCTGCAGTTGTCATCCAATTCTATCTTGTATTGTTGCCATGAAATGCTCCAGACATATTCTGCCTGACATTATATTATTCTGAATTAATTAATAACATCAACCATAATGTGAACAGGTCACAATCCGCATAAGTAACTTTTATCATGATCCATTTTTTTTTTTATCAGGGCTTGGATTATTAATGGTAGAAAGTACAGCCGGTGCTGATAAATATTCACATTCTCGGTTCTTGTATGCCATGGGACAGTGGAAATATGGAATTTTGCTGCCGATGCTGAGTGAGGACGGTAATCCAATGATGAGGAATATATTAGTTCCCATCATACATGATCTATAAGTGCAGCTGTATGTGATTGTAGATAGACGTCCCAATATTGTGCCGGCACCACAGCAGCAATGTTATATCCGGTCCTCACTTAGTACATGATGTACGGCGTTTATGCGATAGCCATTTTGCTCATTATAAATTAAATCATCCTATATAATCTATCACGTATTACAGAATGTAAAGCCGAGGAGTTATTTGTCAATGTCTCCCGGAGCAATGCCGGGCCCGGCGCTCCGCCAGATGAATCAAATAAACTGTTATTCAAGCTGAATTACTTTGATAGATCTCCTGCACTTTTTGCTGCTGTTTGGGTGATGTATGGAGCTCATTCAGCGGCCGTGGCTGTAGGTGATTCTGTTTGTTGGTGGCGGTCAGTAAATCTGCCCGTTTTGTCGGCATACCGCTGACTGCTGCAGCTGCCGGGATATTGACGGATAAAAACATGACATTCTTTATTTACAGATGTTAAGCAGCAGGAATTGACCGGGGTACATGTCATGTAATGTCATCATGCCCATTACAGGAATTCTAATAGTTACAATGGAAAATTGATCATTCCGCATTCCATTCACTTCTACAGCCCCCTCCTCCTCACCCGGAGCAGTAGTGATTGCGGTACAGATACAGTTATCACTTAATAACTAGAGTGATTGTCACTTTTTATCTTTTAAATAATGTTATAAGTAATGTCGTTTGTGATGTTTCCATGTATTAATGTATAGCACTTTTGTATATACAGTTGCCAGACTATAGGGTAAGTAATAGTTAGATATCTTTTAGGATAAAGGTCCCATTAAACCTAACGGTGTCCCAGCGATCTAACCAACGATGTGGATCGCTGGGACATCGTTATCTGATCGCTGGGGAGCTGTCACACAGACAGACTCACAAGCGATCAGGACCAGCGAGAACGCTGATATCCAGGGTAAACAGCGGGTAACTAAGCAGAGCGCTGCGCTTAGTTACCCGACATTTACCCTGGTTACCAGCTCCCAGCGCTTGCTGTGCGGTGCTGGGAGGTCGTTCATCGTTGGTCTCCCGCTGTCACATGCGCCGATGCTGGGCGCACAGCGGAGAGACCAACAATAAATTTATGGTCCAGTACATTTACAAATGACCAACGATCAATGAACTTATCGTTGGTAAATGTCACACGCAACAATGTCGTTTCCAAACCGGTGACGTTGCAACAATATCATTACCGATATCATAGCGTGTCACGGGGCCTTAAGAGACGGTTTCCTGTAGGACTTGAAATAGGGCCCTACTTGTGACTAGCACAGACCTATGGTAATAGTTTTAAAATTGGTTGCTCTTTCTGTTATGGCATGTAAAGCTTGGGGTGGGACTAAAGGGAACCAACCACCAAAAAATCCCTATCTAACCTATAAATATCTGTCCCTGGATCCTTAAATTACTATTCTAACCATCCCTGACTGACTAAATCTACCTAACTGCATGCACAATAGATCACTTTTTATACTTACCAATTTCTTGTCGGATGGGCGTTCCTCCAGGGTCTTTGTCAGCGAGGCGGGCCTCCTCACTGTGCTCGCACCCGCCTCGCTGCTGTCCATCTTCTTCCAGAATTCAAATTACCCGCCCATCGCGTCCTCGCAATGAGCGGGTCACGTGCTGCAGGCCCCGCGTCACTTCCGTCCGCCGCGTTGCTGGGTCTATGATGCGCCCAGTATGCAGTATAATGCAGGCTCAGTTCTCCATGTAGTGCAGCCTCTATAGTGCAGCCTTATATATGCAGCCTCATAGTTCTCCATATAGTACATCCTCATATAGTGCAGCCTTATATATGCAGCCTCATAGCTCTCCATATAGTGCAGTCTTATCTCTCTCTATATAGTGCGTTATATATGCAGCCTCATAGCCTCTCTATATGGTGCAGCCTTAAATATGCAGCCTCATAGCTCTTCATATAGTGCAATCTTATATTTGCAGCCTCATAGCCTCTCTATATGGTGCAGCCTCATATATGCAGCCTTATAGCTCTCCGTATAGTGCAGTCTTATATATGCAGCCTCATTATATGGTGCAGCCTCATAGATGCAGCCTCATAGCTCTCCATATAGTGCAGTCTTATATTTGCAGCTTCATAGCCTCTCTATATGGTGCAGCCTCATATATGCAGTCTCATAGCTGTCTATATGGTGCAGTCTTATATATGCAGCCTCATAGCCTCTCTATATGGTGCAGTCTCATAACTCTCCCTATAGTATAATACACCCTCTCCTCCCCCCATAATCCTCTGGCCACCGAGCATTCACTGACTAAAAAATAAAATCTGTTCTCAACTCTCCCCGTTCTGCTCTGGTTTCCTTGCTGAAGAGAAGAGAGGACTCAGGAGGAGGAACTGTACACTGCATAAAGTAGGAAGTGCCGCCTTCTCCTAGTGTGGAGGAGGCGGCACCGGGCTGCTGTATTCGCTCCACAGTGGAACACAAAATAAAAGAGGAAGTGTGGGGCGGGAGCAATAGGGAGCAGGAGGTTCTGCCCTCCCCTCCCTCCTCTCCCTGACACACGGGCCCCATAGCGGCATGTGCTGCCGTACAGTGACATGGATGTGCGTCCTCTGGGACGCACATTCATGTGAAGCGGGCACCCAGCACTGGGATCGGTGGACGCAGGGGGTGGCTGGCAATGGGGGCCCTTTATAGGTCCGGGTCCCGTCACAGCTGCGACCCCTGCGACCGTGAACGTTAAGCCCCTGGTAGTGCCCCCTTTGGCAAGTATCACAGCTTTCAAACGTTTTTTGTAGCAGCCAAGAGTCTTTCTATTCTTGTTTGAGTGATTTTCATCCATTCTCCCTTGGAAAAGTCTTCCAGTTCTATCAGATTTGAGGTCTAGCCATAGATTTTCATTGATGTTCAGATCAGGGGACTGTGAGGGCCATTGTAAAACATTCCTCTTGCACCTTTTGCACGGACAACCAAGGCAGCCAGGAGTTCAGCCCTGACTGAAAAACCGACGAGCTGTAGGCCCAACAGAAACGGGTTGCTGCCACAAAGGTACCTCTCCCCTCAGGACTGAAAACCGGTTCAGGACACTAGAAGAAACTAAAAGGGACAGACATTTACTGCGGAGCTGGAAAGGAGCCTCTTTGCTATTTGTCCGGGTTGCCTTATCCAGGCCGAGTAGTGGACAGACCTTATCTTCTAGAGACAGACCGTAGGACTGGCGGGGGAGCTCTTCAAAGGTGGTAAAGACTGAAAGATCTAGAGAAAGAAAGTAGTAGACCCTGAAAGACTAAGAGAGGACATCTAGAGACTCCATAAGAGAAACCCTGAGTTGGCAACAGCACCCTGAAACCAAACTGTACCGTGTCTTGTTATGCCATCAGTCGGTACCAAGTAAAGCAAAGTTAAACTGGAACTGTTTCTGTTATTCTTCCTGCCGCAGCTCAGAGGGCTTAACATTATCAACATCATCAAAGCAGAAGGGGTAAGAACTGCACCACCATTACCATCACTGTCCTCCCTCACCGTCTCACCACAATAGCTGCCCTGAGGTCTCACCACAATAGCTGCCCTGAGGTAAAGCTCCACCTGTGGGGAGCTGTACCACACACTGCTGCCCCCTCCATCACCTTAGTGGCCGGCTGGCAGCGCCGGTATCATCTTATCGGACTCTACAGGTGGCGTCACGTTCCCCTGTAAATAACCCCTTTTAACCCCCACCGTTTACCATCAACACCTGGTATAATTGATCACCAGGGTGTGGCACCGGGGTCCCGACCATCCGTGACTCCCCACACAGTAGCCCGGGTGACCGAGTCCCTCATCCACCATAGCTCTGGTTGAATCATTTAGAGTGTGAACACCAATGGGGACAATGTTGAAATGTATGTAAAGTGATATGGAATAAATATCACTATATAAATGAATAAATGATATAATTATATGTTTAGACAGGTCAGATATATCTGACCTATGTGTACAAACCCATGTAAGGCCGGCTTCACACCACGATTTTCTGCTGTCAGGTTATGTCCGGTGTTTTGCAGGAAGCACCGGACATAACCTGACAGTCCCAGACAAACAGAACCGGAGGGCAAATATGCCCTCTGATCCTGTTTTGCGCCGGAATCGTCTGTGCTGCTGTCCAGTGTTGAAATATAAGCACATTGGCTGCAGGGGAGCTGGCTAGTGCTGAAATTTCAGCTGTGGAGCTGTCTTTCAGCACCCAGTGTCCAGGAACTGACACACTTTTCTCATGCTATGAGCGCCGGATCCTGTTTTGTCCGATTTTTGCATCAGACACAAAAAATGATGCAGACTCCAGTTTTGTGTCTGATGCAAACTTTGGACAAAACCGGATCCTCCTGGAAAACCAGCAAACCAGATGCCAACTAGGCACCATCCGACACCATATGGATGCATGGGGGCAAATTCGGATCCGTGGCTGTCCGGTTCACATCGGACAGCCCAGGATCCGAAAGACCGTGGTGTGAAGCTGGCCTAAGAGGTTTGTAGTGAGACAGTGCCAGCAGCGGAAGTAATTTTCTCACCATGATTCCCATAGTGGTCTCGATTATTGCCTCTATCATCACTCTGCTACTGTAGGACGTCTACAGCTTGGAATACCCAGCAATTTCTGCCTGGTGAGAGGCGTTCTTTCGTTCTAATAGAAGCCACTGAAAATTGTCCTACTTAGGCTATTTCCATTAACCTATAGGCCCGTCAGCTGCAATACTTATACCTGCTCCATTGTGGATTTATTCCAGGACTCATTACATTCCTACAGACCTGTCAATCCTTAGAAGAACTTTCCGAGAATCTGGATTGAAAGCTTTATTTCAAATTTTTGCAGCTTTGAAATGCGCCTAAGACTTTTACATATACAGACTTGTGACTTTATTAGCAGCTCTTTTATATGCAGTAAGTTGTATTTTAAGTTCACTGATCCTTTAACTCTATCACTATCCGGTATAATTGGACTTTTACTGCCCCGGACTTAGAAATCTCACCTTTTCCTTTCAAGTTCTGCTCGATACATTTTTTTTCATTTCCCAGGAGCAGAAATTGTGGGTTCATTTATAATTCTCATCTCTTTTAGTTCTCTGTGTTCTTCAAATCTCTGAATTATAGATTACAGCGTGAATTTTTTTTTTTACCTTTTGTGGGGAAAAAAAATTCTATTTTTATTTATTTTTAAAATTTCATTTCATTTTCCCGTCTCCTTCACTGAACTCTATACCGGTGACATGGTTTTTGGGTGAATTAATATTTTTCTTCTTCTAAATATACTTCTAACGTGGAAGACCATGAATATATATGACAAAATCCCCAGCAGAATTTCTGTGTGGTGTCCTAGAATGTGTGTGGAATGAATACTGTATATAGAAAGGCTCCGGAGAGGGATAGGAGCACGCACAAAATAAGGCAAGGTCTGACGAAGGAAAAGTAGAAGTGATGGTGGCACTCACCGGAAGGGGTTGTGTGCAGGCAGAACACCTATAACAGTGTTGGTGAACCTATGGCATGCGTCATCATCTCTGCACTCCCACTTTGAACTGCTAGCGCCATTGCTCTAGCAGTTCAAAGTTGGCTCCAACACTCATTCTCCTAGGCCGACACGGACACAGGATGGGGCATATTATTGAAAGGGAACAAGGGTGCAGGATGGTGCAATACTACAAGATCGGGGTAGGGTGGGGCATTACTACAGTACAGACTAAAAGTTCGGACACACGTTCTCATTCATAGAGTTTTTTGTATTTTCATGACTATGAAAATTGTAGATTCACACTGAAGGCATCAAAACTATGAATTATCACATGTGGAATTATATACTTAACAAAAAAGTGTGAAACAACTGAAGACATGTGTTATATTCTAGGTTCTTCAAAGTAGCCACCTTTTACTTTGATTACTGCTTTGCACACTCTTGGCATTCTCTTGATAAGCTTCAAGAGGTAGTCACCGGAAATGGTCTTCCAACAGTCTTGAAGGAGTTCCCAGACATGCTTAGCACTTGTTGGTCCTTTTGCCTTCACTCTGCAGTCGAGCTCACCCCAAGCCATCTTGATTGGGTTCAGGTCTGGTGACTGTGGAGGCCAGGTCATCTGGTGTAGCACCCCATCACCATCACACCTCCTCCTCCATGCTTCACGCTGGGAACCAGGCATGTAGAGTCCATCCATTCACCTTTTCTGCGTCGCACAAAGACACGGTGGTTGGAACCAAAGATCTCAAATTTTGACTCATCAGAACAAAGCACAGATTTCCACTGGTCTAATGTCCATTCCTTGTGTTCTTTATCCCAAACAAGTCTCTTGTGCTTGTTGCCTGTTCTTAGCAGTGGTTTCCTAGCAGCTATTTTACCATGAAGGCCTGCTGCACAAAGTCTCCTCTTAACAGTCATTGTAGAGATGTGTCTGCTGCTAGATCTCTGTGTGGCATTGACCTGGTCTCTAATCTGAGCTGCTGTTAACCTGCGATTTCTGAGACTGAACTTATCCTCCGCAGCAGAGGTGACTCTTGGTCTTCCTTTCCTGGGGCGGTCCCATGTGAGCCAGTTTTTTTGTAGCACTTGATGGTTTTTGCAACTGCACTTAGGGACACTTTCAAAGTTTTCCCAATTTTTCGGACTGACTGACCTTCATTTCTTAAAGTAATGATGGCCGCTCGTTTTTCTTTACTTAGCTGCTTTTTTCTTGCCATAATACAAATTCTAACAGTCTATTCAGTAGGATTATCAGCTGTGTATCCACCAGACGTCTGCACAACATAACTGATGGTCCCGACCCCATTTATAAGGCAAGAAATCCCACTTATTAAACCTGACAGGGCACACCTGTGAAGTGAAGACCATTTCCGGTGACTACCTCTTGAAGCTCATCAAGAGAATGCCAAGAGTGTGCAAAGCAGTAATCAAAGCAAAAGGTGGCTACTTTGAAGAACCTAGAATATAAGACATATTTCCAGTTGATTCACACTTTTTTGTTAAGTATATAATTCCACATGTGTTAATTCATAGTTTTGATGCCTTCAGTGTGAATCTACAATTTTCATAGTCATGAAAATACAGAAAACTCTTTGAATGAGAAGGTGTGTCCACAAATTTGGTCTGTACTGTACATGATGGGGGCAGGATGGGGCGTTACTAAATGATGGGGCCAGGAAAGGCATTACTAACTATATTCATGGGATATTGCTAAATGAGACAAGGGTGGGGCATATTACTACAATGGGACGAGGATGGGGAATATTACAAAAGATGGGGACAGGATGGGTCATAACGGCAAGGGGACAAGGATGGGAACATTACTACAAGAAAAGGGCTAGGGTGGGGGCATTACTGCCAAGAGATGGTCAGGATGGCTGCCAGTGGCTGGAAAAGATGGCTCTTCCAGATGTACAGATTGGGCCATTTATAGGATGGGCCATTTATATGGATACACCTAAATGAAATGGGAATGGTTGGTGATATCAACTTCCTGTTTGTGGCCCATTAGTACCCCCTTCCATATACTAATGTGCCACAAACAAGAAGTGGATATTACCAATCGTTCCCATTTTATTTAAGTGTATCCATACATATGGCCCACTCTACAAATGGCCCAATCTGTACAATGGCAAAAATGGAAATGGTAATGTTTAGGTAGGCCATCATTCTACCTTGACAAAGCTTGAGAAAGGTGGCGGTCCGGCACAGAAATGTGTTGTATTAATAAAATACTATATCTTGAGAAAGGTACTGGTCCAGTACAGAAACACGTTGGTTTAGGCCAACCTAAACATGAGCATGTGTTTTGGTGCCGGACCAGTGCCGGACCGGTGCCTTTCTCAAAGTGTAATTGGTTTTTATTAATACCAAAGCGTTTCTGTGCCAGACTGGTGCCTTTTTCAAGGTGCAACTGGTTTTTATTAATACAAACATGTTTCTGCACCACATCGGCGCCTTTCTCAAGGTATAAAAACCAAGTAACACTTTGTTTTTTACCCTTGAGGCGTTGGTATGGCACGTTGGTTTGAATAAAAAACAATTGTGGTAGTCCGGCACAGAAATCCATTGGTATTAATAAGAAAATTATTGTACCTTGAAAAAGGTGGCGGTCCAGCACATAACAGCATTGGAATTAATATAAAATGATTCTACCTTGACAAAGCTGCCTGTTTGGGCAGAAATGCGTTGGTATTAATAAAAATCGATTATACCTTGAGAAAAGTGGCGGTCCGGCACAGAAATGTGTTGGTATCAATAAAATACTATTATACCTTGAGAATGGTACTGGTCCAGTACAGAAACACGTCAATATTAACACAAACTGATTATACCCTGAGAAAGGTGGTGGTTTGGCACAGAAATGCATAGGTATCATTAAAAAATGATTGCACCTTGAGAAAGATGCCGGTACTACATAGAAACACGTTGCTTTAATAAATAAAAATATCCTGAGAAAGGTGGTGGTCCGACACAAAAACGCATTGGAATTAATAAAAAATGTGCAGCGCAGAAATGTGTTGGGAAAAAGGGAAACTGGGGCACCAAATCTGCCCCTCAAGCTGGGGAACCGAACTACCCTTTACTCAGAGGTACTCCTGATGGCGGAGAGGCCTGAGTCTCCACCCTGGCACTACTCCTGTACAGCCCTGAACTGATTCCTACTCCCCTTCCTCCCAGAGCTGGGAAGTAAAGAAACCCACCGATATAGACAGACAGGGGGAACCAAAACACAAGCGCACAGTATGCACACACAGGGAGAATACAATATGTGATTGAGAAAAAAACAAGTACAAGCAGGAGATAAAGATACAAGGAACTTTCCACCAAAGACTAAACTAATAAAAATGGTTACCAAAAACCTGAAACACCAAGCACAGGATCGGTATCGCTGGAGCAAAGCTGAAGCTATAATCAGCACAGGAAGTCTACAATACAATACTTTAAAGGTGGAGACAACCGTGATAGGACAGAAGCAACCAAAAACTCCAGTAACAAATTACCAGCCATCAGAAAGTTACCTCCTGCAAGACTGATGGCCAGTGCACAAAAAAACAGCCGATGCCCTAACTGGCTGCACTACAAAGAAGCACAAGGTTACATATCAGACTCCATAGTGTGAACAGAGTCAGAGGACGCCATGACAGCTAGTGAGCGTAGAACGGAACAGCGCATGACATGTTGGAATTAATAAAAAAATGATTATACCTTGAGAATGTGCCAGCCTGGCACAGGTTTATATTGGTATTAATAGAAAACAAATATATCTAGAGAAAGGCGCAGGTTCAGTGCAGTGCAGATTCTTCATTCCCGCAGTGCAGCACAACCTAAATGTGACAGTTTCCATTTTTCCTACTGCACTATGTAGCTATAGCAGCAAATGACTGTCTTTAATTGAAGTTTATATAATTGCATTAAATATTATAGTTAAACTTTAATTTTATTAAGCTTTTTTATCATGGGGAATAATGAACTTTGTGGAGCATCGGTCTGCTGTAGTCATTACGTATGTTGCGCGGTCGTCACTCTGGATAGGGAGGCTGGGCACAGTAACCACAAGTTCTTTGGATTTTCCAGGATTAAATCAGGGCACACATAACCAGCATCTTCTATATATTAGGTAACCGTTTCCAGCAAGCAGATTGCTATCTATTATATAATCACTGCGAGCAGTTCTAAGGCGACTCGCTATGCCCGCGCAGCGGGCATGGCGAGTCGCCTTAGCAGCGCGAAGCATTGGCCGCGAAGCGGCCATTGCGAGTCAGAGACTCGCTCTTCTAGAATCCCGATGCATGTGCATCGGGCACCCAGCTAGTATATATATAACACTGTTCCAGGCAGAAGTAGATAATAATGCTTTTATAATCTTCACACAAGGCTTCCAGAATACCATACATATCAGTCTGTTCACGGAATATCTTCTCTTCTTACAAGGTTTTTCTCCTTATAACAGTGTATATATACAGAAAGCACATTGCACCTTCTCATGCAGTGAGGAGAAGGGGGGCAGGTGAATCTTGTACTCGTTCATTTCTCTCCACTGTCCTTCTGCTGCACATCAGAATTTGCTCCTGAACTGTCCTGGCTATTCTTTACTTCTGACAGTCTCTTTGCCTTTGCAGTTATACCTTGTACACAGTGGCGTAACTACCGGCATAGCAGCCGTAGCGGTCGCTTTGGGGCCCGGCGCTTGTGGGGGGCCCGGACCCAGCGCCGCTACGCAGCCGCTGCTATACCAGCAGCTGCGCCTGCGATACAGATACAGGGGCGGACTGGCCCGGCGGGCCCCGACACTTTGGGGCCACGCCCACTAAGTCCCGCCCCCATACCCCCCTGGGTGCTGTAGGGGGGCCCGGACAGAAAGGGGGGCCCATTGGTCCCCTGAGCACCACATGTCATACAAGGGGGTCTTAGGGGGCCCCTGACCGCTGCCCCCACACGCTATCCTCGGGGCCCCCTGACCGCTGCCTCCATTACTGCTGCCGCGCTGCGTCCCCCGGCCGCTCTCCATTACCGGCGGGCAGTCTCGCTGATCTGCCTGTCATGTGGGCTGTAGCCGGCGCCGCTCTATTTCCTGTATCGCCGGCTACAGCGTCACACTACATGACAGGCTGTGGCTGCGATCAGCGGCGCGACTGCCTGCTGCAGGTAATGGAGAGCGGGGGGGCCTGTATATACCACACCACCAGGGGCTCTGTATACTACCACCAGGGGCCTGTATATACCTCCACCAGGGTCTCTGTATACTACCACCAGGGGCTCTGTATACTACCACCAGGGGCCTGTATATACCTCCACCAGGGGCCTGTATATACCTCCACCAGGGGCCTGTATATACCTCCACCAGGGGCTCTGTATACTACCACCAGGGGCCTGTATATACCACCACCAGTGGCCTGTATATACCACCACCAGGGGTCCTGTATACCACCACTGGGGCCTGTATATACCACCACTGCGGAGGCTGCTGTAATACTGCTGGGGCCTGTATATACCACTGAGGAGGCTGCTGTATACCACTGGGGCTGCTGTAATACTGCTGGGGCCTGTATATACCACTGGAGAGGCTGCGGTATACCACTGGGGCTGCTGTATATACTGCTGGGGCCTGTAAGGGGGTGCGTCTTGAAGGGGCGTGTCATTTGGGGGGCGTGTCTTGGAGGGGGGCGTGTCATTGGGGGGGCGTGTCTTGGAGGGGGCCCCGTTCAAAAGTTTGCTATGGGGCCCTGCCAGTTCTAGTTACGCCCCTGCTTGTACAGGATACCCACACTAGTCTTTGCAGGTACTTTTCACACCTAGAGGATGAGGGAACCAGGTAACAAGATGGTAAGGTCGGCGAAGGGATTCAGGGAGATCTAACCTGACCCTTATACTGGGGGTCCCTGGCTCGCCCTGCTCTTGGAGGTACTTCTGATGGTGAGGAGGTCCGAGTCACCACCCTTTTTCCTAAACTCCTTCAAAGCCCTAGGCTGAGAGCCCCTACCTCCACCCACGGGTCAGGAATCATCGCTACTCCCAAGGAAAGGAAACACTCGGAAAGACTTCAGCACAACAGCACAAGCGTCTTCACTGCCCAGTGACCAAGAGAATCTCTGCATGCGTTCAAATTAGTATGGTGCCCGGGCAGCCAATCAGCTGTGTTGGCGGCGGCCGGGAGGCGGAGATCAGCGGTGGAGATCTCCTCCTCCCGGCCACAGCTGATCTCCCGCCGTATTCTCTGCATGACAGCGCAAGAGAACGCTGCAGATCACATTGAAATCTCTCCCGGCGGCCACCGGTAGATCAGCTAGAGCCGCCACTGATCTCCCGCCGATGTCGGCGTGGGAGATTTGAAGAAATAGCTGATCTGACAGCTGTTTAAATCTCCCGAGCCGACACCTACTAGGGTGATATCGGTGCAGGAGATATGAAACAGCTGATCAGTGCTTCAAATCTCCTGCGCTGACATCACCTATTCAGTGTCGGCGCGGGAGATTTAAACAGCTGTCAGATCAGCTGTTTCTTCAAATCTCCCACGCCGACATCGGCGGGAGATCAGTGGCGGCTCTAGCTGATCTACCGGTGGCCGCCGGGAGAGATTTCAATGTGATCTGCAGCGTTCTCTTGCGCTGTCATGCGGAGGACACTGCGGACCCATTGACTTCAATGCATGGTTTGTGCGCTTGCAGATAAATCAAGCGCCCGCGACCGCACAAAATATGCAACATGCTGCGTTCGGAGTGCGCACAAATTATGCGCATCCGAACGCAAACCCAACCGAACACAGCCAAACTGAGGCACATGCCTTCCCATGTTAAACATAGGAACGTAGTGCGCAAGCGTTTGGCTGTGTTCGGTGTGCTGCGTTTGCAAACGCCAGTGTGAAACCATCCTTAGCTCTGTCAACAGCATCTGTTCTGTACTGCTCCTTCTTTTGCAGATAGACAAAGCTATACTCCTTCCCAGCATCCCCTGGGGCACTGCTGAATACTTCCTGTCTCCTGTAGCAGCCTTAACTCCACAGTTGCTGGATTATTTTAGATCACCCAGGCAGTTCTCACTTGTGAAACATACAGGAGCACCTCAACGAATTAGAATATCATCAAAAAGTTAATTTATTTCAGTAATTCAATACAAAAAGTGAAATGCATATATTATATAGAGTCATTACACACAGAGTGATCTATTCCAAGTGTTTATTCCTGTAAATGTTGATGATTATGGTTTACAGCCAAAGAAAACCCAAAGATCATTATCTCAGAAAATTTAATTAGGGAGGATGAAGGGTTAAAAACTGTGCAGGCGTATTCCACGAGACATCACAGGGTGAATATAATATAGATTTATTAGTCAATGCATTTCATGGCTCCCAGAAACGCCCTGAAACATGGCAATATGATATTGATGTGTCCTGAGGAAGGGGCCAGGAAGCCCTGAAATGCGTTAACTAATAAATTATTCACCCTTTTATGTCTCGTGGCATATGGCAGAGCGGTTTTTAACCCTTCATCCTCCCTCCACTATATGCACCACGCTGGGGACTTGTTATGATCTGGTGACCTTGGAGCTGCATGAATATCTTTCACAGGAGTAAGTGGTACCTATACTGACCACAGTTCCTGACCTAACACCGCAACTAGAAGTAGCCGTGGGATGTGACTAACGATACCCTAGACACCTCAACACAGCCGGAGAAGATGGAAACAGGAATTCTATCTTGCCTCAGAGCAACAGGACTGCAGACTGCAGAAAAAAAATATGCCTAAACACCTTTCTTCCCTTCTTCTGAGATGCATTTAACTCATTGTTGGCCAGTTGTACTGTTATGATCCGGTGACCTTGGAGCCACATGAATATCTTTCACAGGAGTAAGTGGTACCTATACTGACCGCAGTTCCTGACCTAACACCGCAACTAGAAGTAGCCATGGGATGTGACTAACCATACCCTAGACACCTCAACACGGCCGGAGAACTAGCTACCCCTAAAGATGGAAACAGGAATTCTATCTTGCCTCAGAGCAGAACCCCAAAAGGATAGAAAGCCCCCTACAAATATTGACTGTGAGTAAGAGAGAAAAAGACACACTCAGGCAGGAAACAGAATTTAGCAAATGAGGCCACTCTAGCTAGATAGGTAAAGACAGGACAGAATACTATGACAGTCAGTATAAAAATCCTTTCAAAAATATCCACAGCAGATAATACAAAAGTACCCCTGAGTCTACTCAAGACTCGGCACCCTCTATATCTGCGGAACTCCTGTGAATCCAACTAGGCTAAATATATGCTGACACAATCAAAAGCTGAACATGCCACCAACAAATGAATAGCACATAAATCCTAGGAAGAAAACTTCCTAATAGAGAGCAGTTTAAGACAGACATGCAGACTAAATATCAACCCACAACTCTGTGCAGAAATAGACAATTTCAAAACAAGCACACAGCATGTGTGCCACAAGAAAACAAAACCATTAGCTTGGAAGTTTGCAACAAGTCAGGAAGAGACCAGGCAGAGGTGAAACACCTCCAGGAACAATTGACAACTGGCAAGGACTGAGGGAATCCTGCAAACCTAAATACCCCAGTCTGAATTCCAATTATCCAATTCAGCTGATTAAGACTGCAGAACAGGATCAACTGCATTACCAGCCACAACCACAGGAGGGAGCCCACAAGCAGAATTCACAACAGTACCCCCCCTTGAGTAGGGGACACCGAACCCTCACCAGAACCCCCAGGCCTATCAGGATGAGCCAGATGAAAAGCACGAACCAAATCAGGGGCATGGACATCAGAGGCAAAAACCCATGAATTATCCTCCTGACCATAACCCTTCCATTTTACAAGGTACTAAAGCCTCTGCCTCGAAAAATGAGAATCCAAAATCTTCTCAGCCACATACTCCAACTCCCCATCGACCAACATAGGGTCCGGAGGAGCAACAGTGGGAACCACGGGCACAACATACCTCCGCAATAAAGATCTATGGAAGACATTATGGATCGCAAAAGAGGCCGGAAGCGCCAATCGAAAAGACACAGGATTAATTATCACAGAAATCCTGTAAGGACCAATAAACCGAGGCATGAATTTCGGAGAGGATACCTTCATAGGAATATGTCTGGAATCACCAATCCGAAGCCGGAAACCAACACACTGACGATGGTTAGCAAAACGTTGAGCAGTCTCCAGAGATAACACCAAATTGTCCACCACATGAGCCCAAATCTGCTGCAGCAGCACAAACACCGAATCCACACCTGGACAGGCAGAAGGCTCAACTTGCCCTGAAGAAAAACGAGGATGAAAGCCAAAATTACAAAAGAAGGGCGAAACCAAAGTAGCAAAACTAGCCCCATTGTTAAGCGCAAACTCGGCCAAGGGCAAGAAAGCCACCCAATCATCTTGATCAGCAGACACAAAGCATCTCAAATAAGTCTCCAAAGTTTGATTAGTCCTCTCGGTCTGATCATTGGACTGTGGATGAAACCCAGATGCAAAGGACAAATCAATACCCAGCTTAGTACAAAATGCCCACCAAAATCTAGAAACTAATTGGGAACCTCTTGTCAGACACAATATTCTCCGGAATACCATGCAAACGAACAACATGTTGAAAAAACAACAGAATCAATTCCGAAGAGGAAGGTAATTGAGCCAAATGAACCATCTTAGAGAACCTGTCACAAACAACCCAGATAACCGACATCTTCTGGGAGACCGGAAGATCCGAAATAAAATCCATAGAAATATGCGTCCAAGGCCTCTCAGGTACTGGCAAGGGCAAAAGCAGCCCACTAGGACATGAACAACATGGCTTGGCCCGTGCACAAGTCACACAGGACTGCACAAAAAAATGCACATCACGGGACAAGGAAGGCCACCAAAAAGATCTACTGACCAAATCCCTGGTACCAAAAATGCCAGGATGACCGGCCAACACGGAACAGTGAATCTCAGAAATTACTCTACTAGTCCATCTGTCAGGAACAAACAACTTCCCCACTGTACATCGCTCAGGCTTGTCAGCCTGAAATTCCTGAAAAGCCCGTCGAAAATCAGGTGAAATGGCAGAAAGAACCATCCCTTCCTTCAAAAGGCTCCGAGACCTCAAGAGAATCAGTCAAAAAACTCCTAGAGAGAGCATCAGCCTTAACATTCTTAGAACCAGGAAGGTACGAGAACACAAAATCAAAACGGGTAAAAAACAAGGACCATTTGCCTGTCTAGGATTGAGTCTCTTGGCAGACTCGAGGTAAACCAGATTCTTGTAATCGGTCAAGATCACAATACGATGTGTAGCCCCCTCAAGCCAATGTCGCCACTCCTCAAACACCCACTTCATAGCCAACAACTCACGATTGCTGACATCATTATTGCGTTCAGCAGGCAAAAATTTACGGGAAAAGAAGGCACAAGGTTTCATGGAGGAACTGACAGGATCCCGCTGAGACAAAACAGCCCCTATCCCCAATCTCACAAGCATCAATCTCAACCTGAAACGGAAGAGAGACATCCGATTGGCACAACACAGGAGCAGAAGTAAACCATCGTTTAAGATCCTCAAAGGCAGAAACAGACGCAGGGGACCAGTTTTCCACATCAGCGCCTTTCTTCGTCAAATCGGTTAATGGCTTAACAATGCTGGAAAAATTGGCAATGAATCGGCGATAAAAATGAGCAAAACCCAAAAATTTCTGAAGGCTCTTCACACACGTGGGCCGAACCCAATCATGAATGGTCTGAACCTTTACCGGATCCATCTCCATAGACAAGGGAGAAAAAATGAAGCCCAAAAAAGAAATCTTCTGAACCCCAAAGAAACACTTAGACCCCTTAACATACAAAGCATTGTCACGAAGGATCTCAAACACCATCCTGACCTGTTCCAAATGAGAATCCCAATCATCGGAAAAAATCAAAATATCATCCAAATAAGCAATCAAGAACTTATCAATATTATTCCTAAAGATATCATGCATTAAGGACTGAAAAACAGATGGAGCATTAGTGAGCCTGAACGGCATCACAAGGTATTCAAAATGGCCTTCAGGTGTGCTTAATGACGTCTTCCATTCGTGACCCTGCTTAATACGCACAAGATTATATGCCCCCCGAAGGTCAATCTTAGTAAACCAACTTGCCCCCTTGATCTTAGAAAACAAGTCGGAAATCAAAGGTAAAGGGTATTGAAACTTGACCGTGATCTTATTCAAGAGGCGATAATCAATACAGGGTCTCAAGGAGCCATCTTTCTTAGCAACAAAAAAAAAACCCTGCACCCAACGGTGAAGAAGACGGCCGAATATGCCCTTTCTCCAAAGACTCCTTTATATAGCTCCGCATGGCAGCATGTTCAGGCACAGACAAGTTGAAAAGTCAACCTTTAGGAAACTTATAGTCCGGAATCAAGTCAATCACACAATCAAACTCCCTGTGTGGTGGAACAAAACTGGACTTAGGCTCATCGAATACATCCTGAAAATCAGACAAAAACTCCGGAATCTCAAAAGAGGAAGAGGAGATTGACATTAAAGGAACATCATCATGTACCCACTGACAACCCCAACTAGTCACAGACATAGACTTCCAATCTAAAACAGGATTATGTACCTGCAACCACGGAAAACCCAGCACGATCGCATCGTGCAAATTATGCAAAACCAGAAATCGACAATCTTCCTGATGAGCTGGCGCCATGCGCATGGTCACCTGAGTCCAAAACTGGGGCTTATTTTTAGCCAAGGGTATAACATCGATGCCCCTTAAAGGAATAGGGTTCTGTAAAGGCTGCAAAGGAAAGCCACAACGCCTCGCAAACTCAAAATCCATTAAGGTCAAGGCGGCGCCTGAATCCACAAACGCCATAACAGAAAACGATGACAATGAACGAATCAAGGACACTGATAATAAAAATTTAGGTTGTACAGTACTGATGGTAAATGAACTAGCGAGCCTCTTTGTCCGCTTAGGGCAGACAGAAATTACATGAGAAGCGTCACCACAATAATAACACAACCTATTCTGACGTCTAAATCCTTGCCGTTCAGTTCTGGATAGAATCCTATCACACTGCATTGGCTCAGGATTCTGCTCTGAGGACAACACCACAGAGCACACAGTTCTGCACTCCCGCAAACGCCGATCAATCTGAATGGCCAGAGACATAGAATCACTCAGACCAGAAGGTGTGGGAAACCCCACCATTACATCCTTAACCGATTCAGAAAGACCCTTTCTGAAAATTGCCGCCAAAGCATCATCATTCCATTTAGTTAACACAGACCATTTTCTGAATTTTTGACAATATACTTCCGCCGCCTCTTGACCCTGAGACAGGGCCAACAATGTCTTTCAGCTTGATCCACAGAATTAGGTTCATCATATAATAGTCCTAAAGCCTGAAAAAAGGAGTCAACATTAAGCAACGCCGGATTCCCAGATTCAAGAGAAAACGCCCAATCCTGCGGATCACCACGCAGCAGGGAGATGACAATTTTAACCTGCTGAATAGAATCACCAGAGGATCGAGGTCTCAGAGCAAAAAACTGTTTACAGTTTTTTTTTAAACTCAAAAATTTGGACCTGTCACCAAAAAACAAATCAGGAGTGGGAATTTTCGGAGTCTGAACAATATAATCTGAAATTCCCTGTACCCTAGCAGCAAGCTGGTCTACACGAGCAGCTAATTCCTGAACATCCATGCCAGCACAAGACTCCTCAGCCACCCAGAGAAAAAGAGGGAAGAAAAGACAAAGCAGACTGCAGAAAAAAAAAATGCCTAAACACCTTTCTTCCCTTCTTCTGAGATGCATTTAACTCATTGTTGGCCAGTTGTACTGTTATGATCCGGTGACCTTGGAGCCACATGAATATCTTTCACAGGAGTAAGTGGTACCTATACTGACCACAGTTCCTGACCTAACACCGCAACTAGAAGTAGCCGTGGGATGTGACTAACGATACCCTAGACACCTCAACACAGCCGGAGAACTAGCTACCCCTAAAGATGGAAACCGGAAAGTCTATCTTGCCTCAGAGCAACAGGACTGCAGCAGCTGTGATCTGCTTTTATAGTGGTTGTGACTCTCACAACCACACAAGGTGAAGCCTCTGATACCTATTTAGGTCATATTTTATCTCTCAGACCCTTCATCCTCCCTACTTTAATTTTCTGAGATTAACGACCTTTGTGTTTTCATTGGCTGTAAGTCATAATCATCAACATTAACAGAAATAAACACTTGCAACAGATCACTCTGTGCATAATGACTCTACATAATGTATGTGTTTCACTTTATGTACTGAATTACTGAAATAAATTCACTTTTTGATGATATTCCAATTCATTGAGAGGCATTTGTATGAGGTCCTATACTTCTTAGTCCTCTTACAAATATAACTTAGTAATTACCAATTCCGCACAACCTCTTTGGTGTCCCGTCCTCTTGGCTGCAGTGTATGAGCGCCTTATTTTGTTGCGATTCTTTGCTGACCACCGCTTAACATTTGTGAGTTGCATGTATTAGCCCCATTCATCTTCTGCCCATACTAGACCGGCTCCAGAACTCAATGAACTGCGCCTAACAAATGAGATCAAATAAAGGAGGCCTGATCTAATTACCCGGCTCCCAGATAGAAAATAAAAGTTTTGCCGGTGCTTTCGAATTTGGCCTTGAGCGATATTGCTGTATAAATCAAAAGCTTGCTGGTCACAAAACAATAAGTTATAGACTCACATGTAAAATTCATTAAGGAGGCTCATTAATTTCTCCGGTTTACTAAGAAGAATCAGCAGGACGGGCAAATTTCCAAGCTGAAATCTAAGAACAGCATCTGCACATTTAACTTTAATTCACATGTCTGCCATAAGAATGAAATATTATGAAATATATCTTAAAATATTGTCATTTAGAGCAGCAGGAGATATAGAGAATGTATAATGTTTTTGTGAAGATAGCGGAATCAAGTATGACACAGTCTGGCTGTGCGCAGCGGTTGTTCCTATCAGAGATACCCGCGCCCCAACACAATATTCAGCAAGGTTTCCATAGATAAGAGCAGATCTGGAAAACACACACGCGCGTCAGGTGAGTAAAGGGAAAAAGAAAACTTCTTCGGAAAAAGGTTTTTGCAGGTGTTTTTACATCGGGAAGATTTCGAGATACAAGCGGCACAATTGGAAGCCCGTGGATGGCAACCAGGAATCCAAGTAGAGTCAGCTATCTAGCGCTTTAATTGGTATGGCGGAAAAAGTTTTTAGAAAAAGTATTCTTGGTTTTCCTTACAATAACATATTTGTTACAAGTAGGGATGGGCGAATCTACTCGCTAGGACTCGTTACTCGGCGAGTAGTAAGGGAAACGCTGACAAAACTAGGATTGCCATTGTTTGCATTAGACTCGGCTACTGTGCCAGTGATAGCAGGGAAACTCGCAAATAACTGCTGTTTCTTTCCGAGCCGAGTCCAGCTGTCTTCTCTGTGCAGCTCCAGGGTCCTAGAGCCCACCTGCTCACAGAGATGATGTAGCAGAGCTGAGATTGTTCTCAGTCTGCTCATTCCCTGTGCATAGACATCTATATTTATGCACAGGGGATGTAGCAGAGAGGACATCGCGTTTTGGACTATGTCGGAAAGAAGAGGATTTTTTTAATTAAAGATAGAGTCCCTAATGGCTTTTTTTTTTATTTCAAATAAAAAATTTTCTCTGTGTTGTGTTTTTTTAACCCTTTATTGGAGATTCTTAGTGGCTGGGTCAAACGTGGCCTGACATTAAGAATCTCGGGCTTAATACCAGCTTGTATAACAAAGCTGGTATTAACCCCTTTATTACCCAGCGTGCTACCGCCACCAGGGCCGCTGGAAGAGCGGGGTTCAGCGCCAGAGGATGGCGCTTCAATGAACGCGCCATCTTCTGGGGCGGCTGCGGGCTGCAATTTGCAGCGGGGGGTGCCCAGAAAGCTTGGGCATCCCTGCGCTGCGGATTCCAGCCCCCAGCTGCTTAGCTGTACCTGGCTAGACATAGAAATTGCGCGGAGCCCCACGCATTTTTTTTATTATTTAATGAATTTCAGAGTCAGAGTCTCAGAGTCAGAGTCTCAGAGTCAGAGTCTCAGAGTCGGAGTCTCAGAGTCGGAGTCTCAGAGTCGGAGTCTCAGAGTCGGAGTCGCCTCAGAGTCGGAGTCGCCTTGGAGTCGGAGTCGTCTCGGAGTCGGAGTCTCCTCAGAGTCGGAGTCTCAGAGTCGGAGTCGCCTCAGAGTCGGAGTCGCCTCAGAGTCGGAGTCGTCTCGGAGTCGGAGTCGTCTCGGAGTCAGAGTCGTCTCGGAGTCGGAGTCGTCTCGGAGTCAGAGTCGTCTCGGAGTCATCTCGGAGTCGGAGTCGTCTCAGAGTCGGAGTCGTCTCGGAGTCGGAGTTGTCTCGGAGTCAGAGTCGTCTCGGAGTCAGAGTCGTCTCGGAGTCGGAGTCGTCTCGGAGTCGGAGTCGTCTCGGAGTCGGAGTCGTCTCGGAGTCGGAGTCGGAGTCGTCTCGGAGTCGGAGTCGTCTCGGAGTCGGAGTCGTCTCGGAGTCGAGTCCGAGTCGGAGTCGTCTCGGAGTCGGAGTCGTCTCGGAGTCGGAGTCGTCTCGGAGTCGGAGTCGTCTCGGAGTCGAGTCGGAGTCGTCTCGGAGTCGGAGTCGTCTCGGAGTCGGAGTCGTCTCGGAGTCGGAGTCGGAGTCGTCTCGGAGTCGGAGTCGTCTCGGAGTCGGAGTCGTCTCGGAGTCGGTGTCGGAGTCGTCTCGGAGTCGGAGTCGTCTCGGAGTCGGAGTCGGAGTCGTCTCGGAGTCGGAGTCGTCTCGGAGTCGGAGTCGTCTCGGAGTCGAGTCGGAGTCGGAGTCGTCTCGGAGTCGGAGTCGTCTCCGAGTCGGAGTCGTCTCGGAGTCGAGTCGGAGTCGGAGTCGTCTCGGAGTCGTCTCGGAGTCGGAGTCGTCTCGGAGTCGGAGTCGGAGTCGTCTCGGAGTCGGAGTCGTCTCGGAGTCGGAGTCGGAGTCGTCTCGGAGTCGAGTCCGAGTCGGAGTCGTCTCGGAGTCGGAGTCGTCTCGGAGTCGGAGTCGTCTCGGAGTCGAGTCGGAGTCGTCTCGGAGTCGGAGTCGTCTCGGAGTCGGAGTCGTCTCGGAGTCGGAGTCGGAGTCGTCTCGGAGTCGGAGTCGAGTCGGAGTCGTCTCGGAGTCGGAGTCGGAGTCGTCTCGGAGTCGGAGTCGTCTCGGAGTCGGAGTCGTCTCGGAGTCGGAGTCGGAGTCGTCTCGGAGTCGGAGTCGTCTCGGAGTCGGAGACGTCTCGGAGTCGAGTCGGAGTCGGAGTCGTCTCGGAGTCGGAGTCGTCTCCGAGTCGGAGTCGTCTCGGAGTCGAGTCGGAGTCGGAGTCGTCTCGGAGTCGTCTCGGAGTCGGAGTCGTCTCGGAGTCGGAGTCGGAGTCGTCTCGGAGTCGGAGTCGTCTCGGAGTCGGAGTCGTCTCGGAGTCGGAGTCATCTCGGAGTCGAGTCGGAGTCGGAGTCGTCTCGGAGTCGGAGTCGTCTCGGAGTCGGAGTCGTCTCGGAGTCGGAGTCGTCTCGGAGTCGAGTCGGAGTCGTCTCGGAGTCGGAGTCGTCTCGGAGTCGGAGTCATCTCGGAGTCGAGTCGGAGTCGGAGTCGTCTCGGAGTCGGAGTCGTCTCGGAGTCGGAGTCGTCTCGGAGTCGGAGTCGTCTCGGAGTCGAGTCGGAGTCGTCTCGGAGTCGGAGTCGTCTCAGAGTCGTCTCGGAGTCGAGTCGGAGTCGGAGTCGAAGTCGTCTCGGAGTCAGAGTCGTCTCGGAGTCGGAGTCATCTCGGAGTCGGAGTCGTCTCGGAGTCGGAGTCGTCTCGGAGTCGAGTCGGAGTCGGAGTCGTCTCGGAGTCGGAGTCGTCTCGGAGTCGAGTCGGAGTCGGAGTCGTCTCGGAGTCGGAGTCAAAAAAATGCGTGGGGCTCCGCGCAATTTCTATGTCTAGCCAGGTACAGCTAAGCAGCTGGGGGCTGGAATCCGCAGCGCAGGGATGCCCAAGCTTTCTGGGCACCCCCCGCTGCAAATTGCAGCCCGCAGCTGCCCCAGAAGATGGCGCGTTCATTGAAGCGCCATCCTCTGGCGCTGAACCCCGCTCTTCCAGCGGCCCTGGTGGCGGTGGCACGCTGGGTAATAGAGGTTAGGGCCAGCTTTGTATTATCAGCTGGCCCTGAGCCCGAAATTTATGGCGGTCACGCCAATATTAGACATGACCGCCATGAATTTCTATTAAATTGTTTTAAAAAAAACACAACACAGAGAAATATTTTTATTAGAAATAAAAAAAAAAGCCATTAGAGACTCCATCTTTAATTAAAAAAATCCTCTTCCGTCCGACGCAGTCCAAAACGCGATGTCCTCTCTGCTACATCCCCTGTGCATAGATATAGATGTCTATGCACAGGGAATGAGCAGACTGAGAACAATCTCAGCTCTGCTACATCATCTCTGTGCACAGACATTCATGTCTGTACACAGGGAATGAGCAGACTGAGAACAATCTCAGCACTGCTACATCAGGCAGCAGGCAGGCTCTAGGACCCTGGAGCTGTGGCAGCCAGCACACTGAGCAGAGAGGACTCTTATCTGTGCGAGTTTCCCAGCGATTACAGTTGCAAAGTAAACGAGTCCAATGCAAATAAATGACAAAACTAGGATTTCTTCAGGCTGAAGCTTCCGAGACACATCTGCGATTTGTAAATCTCACACTACTCGCTATTACTCGCTTCCCCATTCATTAACATTGGACTCGCTAGACTCGCAACGAGTAGCGAGTCCTGTGCTCGGACTCGCTAGAGTCAAGCGATTCCGAGTAATTTAGGATTCGCCCATCACTAGTTACAAGCTGAAAAGGAAAGGAAATCCGGCACGACGCACTCTCCTGTAGAGATGGGACTTGTGGTATGGGAATAGCTCAAGGCTAGAGATGAGCGGACCTGTGGAAGTTTGGGTTCCAGTGGTGATGGCGGACCTTTTGGTTTGGACCCGAACTTGACCCGAACCTTGTTGGAAGTCAATGATTGGCAGCTTGGCCACATACAGCCAGTCATAAGCAAAACACTTCCGGGGATGGGAGGGCGGAGAGATTTATTTTAATAAATTTTTGAAACACACTACACCCCAAAACTGTGCTATTAATCCCGGTGCGAGCCGATCAAAAACTGCACACGGACAAAGCACCACCTGTACCCGACCACAGCGATGCTCGCTGCAGTGGTAAAGGACCCAAACACCAGCCACAAACAGGTGTATTGCACTCTACGCCATACGTCTTTGGAATTAAGGTGCCCACTTGGAGAAGTCATCGATATAATCCAAAAATTAGAAGAAGGCAAAAGTGGCACTCTCCATCCATTAAAAGAAGACTTTATTGGTAAAAAAACTTAAAATATTTGGTAGCAGGGTGCTTCCCAACCGGTTGAAGCATACGTAACTCGAAACAGCCGTCGTCTCTTTTAGACATATTTGTTACAATCAATTTTGATAAAAGGTTTTGTAATAACTTCTATATACAGATCTAATCAAGTTTACCTTAAAGCTGTATTCACACATTCATGTGAGTGTTATCATCCAGGAGAATCGGACCAATATTTTTTTTCAATGTCATCCTAAGTGCATCTGTTTTTTTGCACTGAAGTAGGTAGAACATCTAAACTTTATTAATCTTTTGTGTTTAAAGCCTCACCCAAAAGGTGATAGGGCAGACAAATGAATACACCTGTTATCTTAATAGAACTAAAGCAAGAATAACAGAGAAAAAGGCATATCTGCTGTGGCTTGGTGGACAGAGAAGCCGACCACAGAGCACAGGCTCAAGGGTTTGAATCTAGACACACAACAGTGGTATGTCATCTTAAGGCCTCATTCACATCTGTTCTGTTTGTCACGGATAGTACATGTACTTACTATTATCTAAGTGGCTGTTTATGTTTTTTTTGTGGAATGAGTACCAGTCTCCCGTTGCTACTTCCGGGCCGGTCCATTAAGCTACTTGCATATTCACTGCACTGTCTCACACTCTGTGAGAGCCTCTGTGATTGGCTGTTGCAATCAGACTGCATTTCCTCAATCTGGACAGTGTGATTCTACTTGGTTGCCATACACAATAGTGTATGGCAACCAAGCTGACTTCTTAGAGTGTTAAATAAATAAATAATTAAAAAAAATGCGTGGGGTTCGCAGTATTTTTGTGTGTAGCCCGATGAAAGCGGACAGCTGTGAGCTGCCACCTTCAGCAGCCTTGGCTGGCAAAAAAAATTTGTGGGGTCTGCCTTATTTTTAATGGCCATCCATGGTTAAACTCAGCAGCTGAAGGCTGGTATTCTCAGCGTGCTGAGGGCGCATTATTTTAGGGAACCCCCACGCTAAAGAATAGCAGCCTGCAGCCGCCCGTATAAATGGAGCATTCTTACAAAGTACCTTTACCAGGCGCTTTACCAGGCTCTTCCAGCGGCCCTGGTGATGGCTTTCATATTGGGTAATAAGGGGTTAATACCATCTTTGTTGTACCAGCTGGTATTAAGCCCTGTGATTCTTAAAGTCAGGCCAAGTTAGACCCTTCTATTAAGAATCTCCAATAAAGGATTAAAAAGACACAACACAGAGAAAAAATTATTTATTAGACATAAAAACACAGAAACACGAATATGTCTTCCTGCAATCACGAAGCTCTGCTACATTAGAGATCATGGGAAAGAAGAATGCTTCCACCCACTCCCCGTGGTCTCTAATCATTGAATAACAGCGGGGAGACCTGCGGCATGTTAAGCAGTGATGTCACTAAGTTCACCATTGCCATAGTAACTGAGCAAGCGGTTACTATAGCAATGGTGTCCTTGGATCACCACAGTTAACTCCCTGCTTACTGCGCCACTATTCACGTGGCTCCTAAATGAGCCAGAGCCCTTAACCCCTTATTACCCAGCGTGCCACCTGACACCAAGGCTGCTGGAAGAGCCTGGAAAAGCGCCTGAAAATGGCGTTTTTCATGAATGCGCCATTTTCAGGGGCGACTGCATGCTGCTACTCTTTAGCGTGTGGGGGCCCTAAAACAGTGGGTGCTCACGCCACTTAGAATACCAGCCCTCAGTTGCTGAGTTTTACCTTGACTGGCAATTAAAAATAGGGTGGAACCCACGCATTTTTTTTGCCAGTCAAGGTAAAACTAGGCAGCTGAAGGTGGCAGCTTGCAGCTGTCCCCTTTCATTGGGTTAGACTTAAAAATACTATGAAGCCCCAAGCGTTTTATTTATTTATTTTGTAACACCCTATGACTGCAGGCTGGTTGCCATACACTAATGTGTATGGCAACCAAGCAGAATCACCATAGATCGAGTAAATGTAGTCTGACTGCAACAGCCAATCACAGAGGCTCTCACAAAGTGTGAACATTTGTGATTGGCTGTTTGCCAGACAGTGCAGTGAATATTCATGTAGCTTAATAGGCGGCCCTGGAAGCAAGGTCGGCGTTGGGGGGGGAAAAGACTGTGCAGTTGCCCAGGGCCCCCACTCTCTTAGGGGCCCCCAAAGGACCTGAACTGAAAGTAGCAATAAAACTGTGAAAAAAAAAATACACATATTTGGAATCGCTGCGTTCATAAGAATCTAAGCTATCAATATATGAAGTAAATTAATCCAATTGGTAAAAGGCGTAACGGGAAATAAATAAAAACGCCAGAATTATGTTTTTTGGCCCACCACGTTGTTACAATACAATGCAATAAAAAGCGATAAAAATGTTGTATCTGACTCAAAATGGGATCAGTAAAAATGTCAGCTCAGGGCACATAAAGTAAGCCCTCACATAGCCCTGTATCTTCAAAGATTAAAACGTCATGGGTCTTGGAAGAAGGGGAGGAGAAAACAAAAACGAAAAATCGCTCAGTGGTAAAAGTTATAAAATCCTTGTAATTGCCATATAATAGCAGCAGGAGCGCCCCCCACAGGCTTCACATGTTCATGATGGCTGTAATAAGAGTTTGGGGACCTCCATAATTCCTACATTTGTAGCCAGTTATCAAGCAGAACTTACAAGGCATTAAAGGGGATGTCCAGGATTAATAAAACTTTACTACATTCTTTCAAAAACAGCGCCACCCCTGTGTACAGGTGACATGTGGTATTACAGCATAGGCCCATTCCCTTCATTTAAGCTGAGCTGCAATATTACATACAACCTGTAGACAGGGGTGGCGCTATTTTTGAAATAAATCAGTCAAGTTTATAGAATTCTGGATAACTCCTTTAAGATCAATATTTCCTCTAGTGACCCCAGAACAACACAAGACACCAGGATGGAGATCAATTCAAATGTATTTTTTTTATAATATGAAGAATATAGCAGATCTTTGTTAAAGATGACATTTAAGTAGATGATCCTATGGAAACATTCCTCTTACTGAATCTCCAGTTGTAAATCCTATTTCATTAAACACTTGTAGGTAATTTTTAATCAATATAAGGAGTCCTGTGTTCACAATCCCCATCTTTTGGTGAGAGGATGAGGTTAGAAAGAGCGACTCTTCCTGGAGGAGCCGGACTGTGTGACACAGACAATGATGGGAATGGATGTGTGTGTCTATGTGTGTGCTCGGTGTATATGTGTAATATATAGTGTTTTTGTCACACACTTTGCCTAAAACCGGCCCTGCCCGGAAGTAGCAGCAGGAGACTGGTAAACCTGATCTAGCTAATCCTACTATCTATCTATCTATCTATCTATCTATCTATCTATCTATCTATCTATCTATCTATCTATCTATCTATCTATCTATCTATCTATCTATCTCTATCTATCTATCTCTATCTATCTATCTATCTATCTATCTATCTATCTATCTATCTATCTATCTATTCTAACTTTTACCAGCATGAGAAAGACCATGCTACAAATGCTTAGTGTGCTGTCTGTGTGCGTTTTTTTGTACACCCATAGACTTTCATTGGCTACTCACATGCGATATATGCGTGCAATCACAGCATGCAATGCGAGTTTAGCGGAGGAAAAAAGTAATAATATGATCAATAATAATATGATTGTTAAACATTGGTTCGAGTGCAATGCGAGTTTTTCTTGCATTGTTCTTGCACAGGTTTGATGCCAGTGTGCCTGCACCCTAAATTGTATTGGGTGAGAGAAGGCTTACAATATATTTTTTAGTATATGAGGAAACACTGGTGAAAGTCAGATGTAAACATGGACACACTGACTAAACAATCCATAACACTGAAGAAAATAAAAACTTCTTGGTTGCACGACAAAAATCACTGACATCTGACTGAGGCCTAATTGAAGTAACCTTCTGTGACAAGTTATCAAGATGGTGCATTATTTGTCAAGTTAAACTTGGCTACATCTGTAAATTGGGGTGCCAACACTGAGACCCCCACTGATCGCCAGAAGTCTGCCTTTTAGAAGGTATGACAGTTGAGCATGCACACTGCCACTCCATTCATTGTCTATAGGACTGCCGAAGACAGCCAAGTATACTGGTTAGCTATTGAATGAGTAGGGAGTCAGGGTGCATGCTCGACCACCCCTGTAAATGGGGTACTTCTGGGTGTCTCAGTGGTCAGTCACTGATCCTGAAGTCATCACTGATGTGGCTAGACTTCTTAACATGATACCCATTGCAAGACCCAGATATGGGGTGTAATATGCCACCTAATAACACTCCCAATTTTTCAATAAGAGCGAGATACCTGAAGGAAAATGGATTGGTAGCCGGATCTGTTCTTCATCCCGATAAATAGTTGTGTTGAAAGAGAAATCAAACCAAGAAGAGGTAATCCAAAACACCAAACCCTTAGTCACATAAAGGGATATTCTCATCTCACAAAGTGATGCCATATTGCTTGGATACCTGTCCAGTGGGGATCCTACCATGATACTGAGAGGCACCATTAATAATGGAAATTTGTGAAGATAGAGCTCTAGATTGGTGTTGAGGACTAGTGATGGGCGAATCCTAAATTACTCGGAATCGCTTCACTCTAGCGAGTCCGAGCCCAGGACTCGCTACTCGTTGCGAGTCTAGCGAGTCCAATGTTAATGAATGGGGAAGCGAGTAATAGCGAGTAGTGTGAGATTTACAAATCGCAGATGTGTCTCGGAAGCTTCAGCCTGAAGCAATCCTAGTTTTGTCATTTATTTGCATTGCTCGTTTACTTTGTAAGTAATCGCTGACTCGCACAGATAAGATCCTGTCTCCTCTGTACAGGCTGCCAGCTCCAGGGTCCTAGAGCCCGCCTGCTGCCTGATGTAGCAGTGCTGAGATTGTTCTCAGTCTGCTCATTCCCTGTGTACAGACATGAATGTCTGTGCACAGAGATGATGTAGCAGAGCTGAGATTGTTCTCAGTCTGCTCATTCCCTGTGCATAGACATCTATATTTATGCACAGGGGATGTAGCAGAGAGGACATCGCGTATTGGACTGCGTCGGACGGAAGAGGATTTTTTTAATTAAAGATGGAGTCCCTAATGGCTTTTTTTTTTATTTCTAATAAAAAATTTTCCTTGTGTTGTGTTTTTTTTAAAACAATTTAATAGAAATTCATGGCGGTCATGTCTAATATTGGCGTGACCGCCATAAATTTCGGGCTTAGGGTCAGCTGATAATACAAAGCTGGCCCTAACCTCTATTACCCAGCGTGCCACCGCTACCAGGGCCGCTGGAAGAGCGGGGTTCAGCTCCAGAGGAGGGCGCTTCAATGAACGCGCCATCTTCTGGGGCGGCTGCGGGCTGCAATTTGCAGCGGGGGGTGCCCAGAAAGCTTGGGCATCCCTGCGCTGCGGATTCCAGCCCCCAGCTGCTTAGCTGTACCTGGCTAGATATAGAAATTGCGCGGAGCCCCACGCATTTTTTTTTAATTATTTCATGAAATTCTGAGATTCTGACTCTGAGACTCTGACTCTGAAATTCATGAAATAATTAAAAAAAAATGCGTGGGGCTCCGCGCAATTTCTATGTCTAGCCAGGTACAGCTAAGCAGCTGGGGGCTGGAATCCGCAGCGCAGGGATGCCCAAGCTTTCTGGGCACCCCCCGCTGCAAATTGCAGCCCGCAGCCGCCCCAGAAGATGGCGCGTTCATTGAAGCGCCATCCTCTGGCGCTGAACCCCGCTCTTCCAGCGGCCCTGGTAGCGGTGGCACGCTGGGTAATAAAGAGGTTAGGGCCAGCTTTGTATTATCAGCTGGCCCTAAGCCCGAAATTTATGGCGGTCACGCCAATATTAGACATGACCGCCATGAATTTCTATTAAATTGTTTTAAAAAAAACACAACACAAGGAAAATTTTTTATTAGAAATAAAAAAAAAAGCCATTAGGGACTCCATCTTTAATTAAAAAAATCCTCTTCCGTCCGACGCAGTCCAAAACGCGATGTCCTCTCTGCTACATCCCCTGTGCATAAATATAGATGTCTATGCACAGGGAATAAGCAGACTGAGAACAATTTCAGCTCTGCTACATCATCTCTGTGCACAGACATTCATGTCTGTACACAGGGAATGAGCAGACTGAGAACAATCTCAGCTCTGCTACATCATCTCTGTGCACAGACATTCATGTCTGTACACAGGGAATGAGCAGACTGAGAACAATCTCAGCACTGCTACATCATCTCTGTGCACAGACATTCATGTCTGTACACAGGGAATGAGCAGACTGAGAACAATCTCAGCACTGCTACATCATCTCTGTGCACAGACATTCATGTTTGTACACAGGGAATGAGCAGACTGAGAACAATCTCAGCACTGCTAAATCATCTCTGTGCACAGACATTCATGTCTGTACACAGGGAATGAGCAGACTGAGAACAATCTCAGCACTGCTACATAATGTCTGTGAGCAGGCGGGCTCTAGGACCCTGGAGCTGCACAGAGCAGACAGCTGGACTCAGCTCGCAAAGAAACAGCAGTTATCTGCGAGTTTCCCTGCTATCACTGGCACAGTAGCCAGTGATTACTCGCACGAGTCTAATGCAAACAATGGCAATCCTAGTTTTTTCAGCGTTTCTGACAAAACTAGGATTGATATTGATTTGCATTGGACTCGTGCGAGTAATCACTGGGAAACTCGCAGAGTACCGAGTCCTGCGAGTCCCTTACTACTCGCCGAGTAACGAGTCCTAGCGAGTAGATTCGCCCATCCCTATTGAGGACCTCTTTTATCTTTAAGATTGGTGGGGGGCTCCCAGATATTTACCCTGTTATGGTATATGGCTGTAATAAAAAGGGGTTCCCCTCTTAGGACTTCTCTCTTTCTTCCAGAATGTATTGGATTCAGTGTCCATGGACACCTACAGTATGCAGCTGCATGGTCAGCATGCCAAATTTTGCTTGCTCCTGGAGATAAGGGAAAGAGGGCATCAGCTTCTCTTAAAAGAGATGGTCTTTGTTAGAAATGTTCTTTCAGATGACAAATCCTAAATGAAAGCTTTTGGCATAACTTTTCCAAGATTTGTGGATCAAGATTTGAAAGTGACAACTTCTGGTTTCAGAGGGTCATTTTCTAAACTATAAATGTTGGGTGAAGGTTGTATTAATGGGTGACATTCTCAGATAAAAATTCAAATAATAAATTAATCTCTGCTTTGATCTGTGCATGATCTGTGCTTTATTGATGGATGGACATCAGAAAATTAACCTGAACAACCTTTCAAGTATTGCCAATGGCTGACTGCGCTCAACAATGGGTTTATTGTCATGACAGTATCAGAAAATGGCCATCTAACATCTGTTTTCGAATTTCTGATATTAGGTGAACACTTTTTGGATAGACTTGTGAAACTGCATAAAAGAAAAAACTGTATTTGTTTACTTTATGTCTTCATTTTTCGTTATCAATGCCTGGTTCACCCAAGGCGGCCAAAGAGAGGTCACTATTAACATGGCCTTGTTTGGGTGTTAAAAGAATGCCTGATTCACCCAATGGCGGCCAAGAGAGAGGTCACTATTAACTATAACATGGCCTTGTTTGGGTGTTAAAAGAATGCCCTGGTTCACCCAATGGCGGCCAAGAGAGAGGTCACTATTAACATGGCCTCGTTTGGGTGTTAAAAGAATGCCTGGTTCACTCAATGGCGGCCAAGAGAGAGGTCACTATTAACATGGCCTTGTTTGGGTGTTAAAAGAATGCCCTGGTTCACCCAATGGCGGCCAAGAGAGAGGTCACTATTAACATCGCCTTATTTGGGTGTTAAAAGAATGTCCTGGTTCACCCAATGGCGGCCAAGAGAGAGGTCACAATTAATATATGGCCTCGTTTGGGTGTTAAAAGAATGCCCTGGTTCACCCAATGGTGGCAAGAGAGAGGTCACTATTAACATGGCCTCGTTTGGGTGTTAAAAGAAAATACATTAAGGGGGAAATAATATTTTGGGTATCAGGCTTAAATATCAGCATCAACAATTTTTTTTTTGCTGCAAGTTTATATGAAAAAATATATAACAGTCTGAATACTATATTTTCCCATTGTGGCCATTGGCGAAAGGCTATACAGTGGCATAATGTGGATGGATTAATAAATGGGATGATGGGTCCAATTTACAACTCTTACATGATGTGTACACAGCCTTAGGCTGGTTTCACACTGGCGTTTTCATCCATCCGTGTGAATCCGTCACAAACTGGATACCCTGCATCAGTTTTCGGCCTCATTGACTTTCAGAGGGGCCACAGACACTTGTGGGTGCATCCGGTTGTGTACAGTTTCCCCAGATCTGGGTGGATGCAGGTGTCTATAGATTTTTCACGGAGACAAAATCTGCATCTTGTTGTGATTTTGTTTTCCGCGACCAAAACTGTGAACACCTGCATCCACCCCGATCCGGGGCAAAGCAGGTAGATTTTAAATGTGGCTCTGTTGAACCTGGATCCGTAGAACGCCAGATCCCACTGGAGCTGGGCTCGGATCCAGGATTTAGTACTGATTGCATTTCTAAATGACACCCCGCTAGGGGAGTGTCATTTAGACCCAGATCCAGGAAGAAACAGGTACGCACCCGGAAGCAACTGTATGCTCCCGCACCAGAATCATCACTACTCAGTGAGCCCGAATCAGTGATAATACCGGTGTTAGGGCATCCAGTTGCATCATTGCAGGGGATTCTGGGGGAGCATTCCTGCATGCCCGGTACCACTCCAGATAGCGCTGTGCTTCTTTTCCCTGTACTTTTATGCCTCTAACAATTTTGTTATTGTGAAAAAATATTTGCTGCTTCTTCCCATTAATTGAAGTTGGTATCCATGGTATTCGAGGGAAATGGAAGCAATTTGACAATTAGAATTGAAGGTTTTAGACATTTTAAAGAATGGGTAGTGCATAAGATAAAATAGAAAATCTCTTTTTATCATATGCTCCATTAACTGAACAGTAAACATAAAAAGATTCACAAACTGAATCTACATGTAGTACAATACTCCTGCACTTTCCGCGATAATTTGCTTTCTGCATCCCATTTTGTTTCATATTGTAAGTAAAGATAACGTCACATAATTATTTTTTTCTCCATCTGAAAAAATGATATGCTAAAAATATGATAAAAGTTACTATTCTGTCAGCCCTGAAAATAGTACTGCACTCACATGGCATCTCAGTGCCATCATGGTCCCATAGACTTGATGTCATGCTATGACTGTAGGTAAGAAAGGGACAAAGGGCACCTTACCTGTCCCTCATGCCAGGAATCCCTAGGCTATCCTTAATTCAAGATTACCCCTGAAGATGAGGATGCCTAGCTCTCATACCTTGCTATACTCCTAGATAACAACTCACCTTTACATCCCCCCAAGGGAGGAAACAGGCAAGGAAATGAGTATAAAAGGAGTCCAAATCTTCTCCAGTAGGAAACTTTGCAGCTGCAAATGGAACACTTTACAGATAAAGGTACAGTGGTCAGTATAGAAAATCTATACCCGGCATGGAGTGAAGCTAGGCGCAGGTAAAATAGCAGAAGGAAGTGATCATAAGAAGCTGCAGCTGGGATTAAAGCTAAGAGAAATCTCAGTCAAAAGGAAAAGGGTCCTTAACCTGTTCAGCAGAAAAAGATAAGTAGATTTACGAGATAAAAGTCAAATAGGCTACACAAAGGACTTGTGATCGATTAAACACTGAGACCCCCTCATCCCAGGTCCCCCAGAGATAACACCAGGTTGCAACACACTCATGACACTTGGATAATAATAATAATAATAATAATAATAATAATAATAAAAAAGCTTTATTTATATAGCGCCAACATATTCCGCAGCGCTTTACAATGTAGGGTTAGAGTCAGAAAATAGTACTGCACTACAGGATCTCAGTGGCCCAAAACATTCAAATTCAATGTCATGAAAATACAATAGTTAAGCAAAGGAACAAAGGGCACCTTACTCAAAGAGCTTCATTACACGTAGGATTCCTAAGGTACCTTATTCAGATTACCACCTGAAGATGGGATAGGCCTAAGCTTCATGATTGCATAGACTCCTGTAACACTCTTTATGTTTGGGAGTGAAGGGAAGAATAACAGGGAAGCAATTCAGTTAAAAGGACTCTAAAGTATTTACCGCGTAGGAAACGTTTGGCAGCTGCAAGTGGAATCACTGATTTCTGGGTAAAGCATTCCGCAGTTGGTGCAGCTTGGAGAAATCTTGGAGCCGGGAGTGGCAGGAGGATTAGTACAGATTCAAAGGGCGAAGGTCATTTAAGGAAGTAGATATGAAGCTGGTCGGCTGGTTGATAGACAGAGACTAGAGGAGGAGATGTAGGTGGTGCTGCACTGTGAAACTTTGTGGGTGAGAAACAAGCAATTTGAATTTGATCCAATGACTGGCACAGGCAGAGGCATCTAGTACATTGCCAGATGGGTGATCCTGCTGCTGATTAAGGTGACTGAGAGGGAAAGTCATGCGTGAGAGCCGCTTATAGAGAGTTCATAGTCACGGAATGGTTGGCCACGTGAGGTTTTTGAAGTTTTTGTTGGATGAGATATACATTTATGAGGTATGCATATTTGATCTTTTCCTTGGACCACCTGGCAGGAAAATAGTGTCACTGCCTCATTGCTACATTGAAGTTTGGTTTTCTTTGTATGCTAATGCTGAAGTTTGTTTTTTTCTGCAGTGAATATTATTCCTCCATCTCCATGTAACTCCTGTGATGTGAGTAACCCATCCCTTCTTCCACATGTTATGTTGATTCAGCCATTTTAGATGTAGCATGTCTTTCTGCTGTGTGGGTCTTTAACACCCAGCAGCAATGTGGAGTTTCCATGAGCTCAGCAGCACTATAGGATCAGGGACCTCTTCAGGCATATGTGCCCACAGGGTCCGAGTTGCCAGTCTGCTGGAGGAAAGCATGGAAACAAGTACTAGGCATTATTGGAAGTGTCAGGCTCCAAGAAGCCTTTTGTCCAAGGAATGGATTCAGCAGCAAGCAGGCCACAATACAACTCATAGGAGTCAAATCCCCATCATGCAGTCAGACTGGAAGCCTAGTGAAGAGGTGTACTGTGTCTTATGGATCTGCTTGGAACCTGCAGTAAGCATAAAGCTGATTGCCTTGTCTCCTGCTGACTCATTCTGTGCTGCCCTACACTGACTATAACTTCCCTGGGAGTCAGCCCTAGTTGGGAAGGTTAACCATCGGCACTGCTCATCACCATCTATCTCCCAGGGATCCCCTGCCATGCTGTCCACATCCTGGCAGGATATCCAACTGGCATCACAAACTTTCTTCTATTTTTCTTTCTTTATTTTTGTTATTATAAACTCTGCACCCAGTATACAGTGACCCCTTGTTCATGTGAACCAGGGCCACAGCTGATGAGAAGGGCCACCACCGTGACAGAGCTATCAGCAGTCTCAGTATCCTGACCCTCACAGCTTCACATCTCCTCGGCGGATCTCTTGCAAGCTGCTCAGGTGATCTGCTCCGGCATTGGAAATGATGACATTCTTCTGCCGCAGAATTAAGGAGCCTTTGATTGGCTGCAATGGTCAGGTGATCAACATCGCGCCTTACGAATGTGTCCCTAGACAGATGCCTATTCTCATCACATCTATGCTTGGATACAGAGAGGTATCCACCAGTACAATATGTTGTGCATTGATTTTTGCACATGTTTGCTTCTTATTTGAGCAATTTTACCAATTTCATCACAAGTTAGGATGTTTTAAATTCCAAAGTAAACTTTTTGATGCCAAAAAATGATATGTTTTGCTAGGTATTTAGTTATTTAAAGCAATTATGCACACGTGTGATTCCCACCGAGCCCCGAATCATTGATTTCTGTTGTTCCTCTACAGTTCCGCTGGTCACTTAAAAACAAAGGTGAAATATAATGGTGTTTTCAGTGAGGATTGTTTTAACATGAAAGGCAATCATGAGCAGAAAGCCTGTATTATATGTGCTTGCAAAGAGCTGTCTGACTGCATTGTGCGCGAGCGCTAATCCTTGGCATCAGATAGGTAATTAGCAATGGCACCGGTAGGAAGAGGCTGAATTGTGGCTCTAGGCTCTATTTTGACACTTACTGCAGAGACTGCCATTATTTTTTTTTCTAGAAAAAGCAAATTAAATTGCATTATTCTCTATCAATACTATGCCAAATGTGGACTAAGATCTTGGGATTTGATCATCAAGATGGAAAATAATGAATGTTATAACTTGGATTTTCTGAGCTCCAATGCCAACCCAACTACCATGGACCATTTTTAATACTGGAGCCTTCCTATGTCTCAGAGTCGCCTTGGTACCAGAGTTTCGGTATAATTTCTACACCCCACATAGCTACATACCTGAAGATTAGACAATAAGTATATTTTTTCAGTAACATCCCAACATCTCACACTGTGTAACTTTTGGTCATAAACAGAAAAAAAGTATTAAAGGTGTTGTCCAGCTCTCATTTTTTTTATGGCATACATTCCATAATTCCAAAAGGAGTGTCCTCACAAAGACAACACTATAATCACCAAAAGAACACCATACCCACAGTGAAGCATAGTGGAAGCAGCATTATGCTTTGGGGTTATTTTTTGGAACTTGGAATAGGGGCTTTAGTCAAAGGGACTGGAATTATGAACAGTACCAACACATTATTTAGGCCTTTTAGACTCTGCTAGAAGCTGAAGATGAATTTCATAATTTAGAATGACAATGACCCTAAGCAGCCTCCAAATAAACCAAATAATGGTTTCGCCAGAAAAAGATCAAAATCTTGGGATGGCTCAGCCAAAGTCTAGACCTGATTCCTATTGAAAATCTGTGGGTGACTTGAGGGCACTGTACACAGGAGACATCCTCACAATCAGACAGATTGGAGCTACTACAATAAAGAGGGGGCAAAGATCACCAATTCTATATATGCCATGCTGATAGACCCTGTGAGATAGTGCCCACGGAATTATTGAGGAACACTCAGTAGCAGATTTTAAGTACACAGCAAGTTTCTAAATAAATCAACACTTGTCGGTTTATTAATGTGTACATAAACCGCTACTCCGGCTTTGTAGCCAGAAACCATTGCATGCAGTCCACAGGAAATGTATCTTCAGTGGGTATGTCCGCACACTTTAAAAAAATGCATATGACCTATAGTCTGTTTCTACTATGGATATGTCTGCACACACTGTCTATAATTCTGCCTGTGTGTTTCAGCGAGGATATAGCGGTCCTTCACTCACTGACCTCAGTCAATCACATAAATCCCCTTTCCTTGAGGTTACCTTTCAGGAGTATTGCCAGCTTCACAGACTGGGTCCAGCCAGTCTCGCCATCCAGGAAAGGCACCTACTGGAATCACCAACCAGGTCCTTGGACTTGCTCCATTTAATGGCACCTGTCGTTAGTCCAGCCCCTCAGAAGTCTCTACCGCTTCCTGGCCTCTAAGAAACATAGCTAGGTCTGTGCACCTGGTCTCCTCACCATGTTCTCAAACAGGGAGTCAAACAGGACCTGTTTGACATCTAAGATCCTGTAGTAGCAGTCTCAATATAACAGATGAGACACACCCATTGGAGGTATGTCGTTAGCAAGACCAGCCTAGTCCTTTCTGGCAAACCTGTAAATCCAGCCCTAATACACTGTTAGATTTGTGGATCTACAAGACCCAGCAAAACAACCTGTATTTATATTATAGCAGACCTCTGCCTGTTGTGAGACAGTGCGGGGGATCATATGCGAGGGGCGCTATGTCTCCCCCAGAATGCGCACTGTCACGTATTGAGCCCGGTATAGGGTGTGAGAGAAAGGGACGGTCCGCTCCCTCCGCTCCGGGTCTTGCAAGGTCCCGGAAGTAGACACGGAGTTAAAAGCCTAGTCAGGAGGCAGGGCGGGGTTCCCTGTACAGAGAATTGTGCCTTAGCTGCAGGAGCAGCAGAGATATAGACAAGGAGAGGTCTAGAGTTCCAGAGGACCGTGTGCTAGACTAACACGGCCTAGCCCAGGAGGGCTGGGAGCTCGGCGTGACCTATAACGGAGGCCTTTGGCCTGAAGGACCCGGGGTACGTTATATGAACTGTGTCTTGTGTACCCGGCTGCGACCCGGATTCCGGCTGACTGTGCCATCGCTGTGTTTACCAGCAATAAACACCGGGTCTTGTTTGAACCACTACCGGGCTCTACGTGTTTCCTGACTTGCAATCCAGGCGCTGCCCCACATATGGTGGAGAATGCGGGCAAGCAGGCCGGCCCGGTGAAAGTGACTGTTTCATGAGGCCAATGAGCGGCGCCTAAAGTGAGAGGAGCAGCCGTCAGAATAGCCGCCAGTCTTGCGGGGTGCCCGGCCCTGCATGTCCCTACTTAAGCCGGCCACGCTACAGTTCAGGCCTGCCGCTGATATGGAGGAAATCCTAAGGCAGCTGGTACTTACCCAGCAGCGGCAGCAGGAACAGCAGCAGCGACATGAGGAGCAGCAGCTCCGACAGCAGGAGCAGCAGCAGCGACAGCAAGAGCAGCAGCTCCGACAGCAGGAGCAGCACCAGCGACAGCAGGAGCAGCAGCAGTTGCTACAACAGGAGCAGTTACGACAACAGCAGGAGCAGCAGCAGCGACAGCAGGAGCAGCACCAGCGACAGCAGGAGCAGCAGCTCCGACAGCAGGAGCAGCACCAGCGACAGCAGGAGCAGCAGCAGTTGCTACAACAGGAGCAGTTTCTACAACAGCAGAAAACGAATGAACTGCTCCTGCAGCAAATTGCGGCCTTACGAGACCCGCCAACAGCGCCTCCCCCGGAGCGGCGTGAGGCCCGGGACCGGGTCCGATCGGCCCTGCGGAAGCTGAGTCCAGAGGACGACGTAGAAGCCTTCCTCACCGTCTACGAGCGCACCGCAGAACGAGAAGGCCTCCCTTCCGCTCAGTGGGCTGAAGTGGTGGCGCCATTCCTGATGGGCGATGCCCAAAAGGCCTACACGGACCTCAGTTGGGAGGAAGCACAGGACTACGCCAGACTCAAAGGTGAGATCCTTGCTAGACTGGGGGTCAATACTTATGTCCGAGCCCAACGGGTGCATTCCTGGTCCTACGTGGAGTCCAAGCCGGCTCGCTCCCAGGCGTATGACTTGTTGCAGTTGGTGAAACGGTGGCTCCAGCCTGAGAGCTTGACTCCGGGACAGATGGTGGAAAGGGTGGTGGTCGACCGGCTGGTACGGACTTTGCCGGTTGCGATACAGCGTTGGGTGGGGCAAGGGGACCCGGGTACCTTGGACCAGGTGGTTAGCTTGCTAGAGCGATATACAGCCACCCAGGAGTTCATACGGGACTCTGCCCCACTGCGGCAGTTACGCCGGCCTCCGGAGCCGGCTAAAGGGGTACGTCCATTCCCAGGGGACTCTCCTAAAAACGTACCCGCTGAGAGGACACCCCAGGACGGGGCCGACAGGAGACCGGGCTCCCAAGAAGGAGGTTCCGGCCCAGCACTGTCCCTACCACGTGGTGCTGGCGGTGCAAAGGACCAGGACATGTGGCTGCCTATTGCCCACTAACGGCGGAACCCATGGACTGCGGGTTCACACGCCGGCTCTCGATGTATGCCAGCCCCGTGTTCACTGCAGACGTGGTGGATCCCCTAACGGAACCACATCTGTGCCCAGTGCTCATTAATGGACACAGAGCGGAAGCTCTCTTGGACTCTGGCAGTTTGGTGACGCTGGTTCGGGCGTCCTTAATCCCCGGGTTGCAACTCACTGGGGAATTGATCGGGGTCCGGTGTATACACGGGGACCTACGCGAGTATCCAACCACGGAGGTGACTCTATCCACTTCATGTGGAGAGGTGACCCACGTGGTTGGAGTGGTAAACTCTCTACCCTACGGGACTGTGCTGGGAAGAGACTTACCATTGTTTTGGTCCTTATGGGGAAGGAGGAGTAACCCCTCCCTGATGCCCGGGAATCAGGGTGCTGAACCCGACGACCCTGAGACCGGGACACCTGCCGTAGGGGTCGCCAACATAGGGCTAGAGTGTCACCCCGATAGGTTTCCGGTAGACGTATTGGCAGGAGAGGTCGAGGAGACCCCACCGCTTCCAGAGTTGGAAGTATCCCGGGGAGCGTTTGGGACAGCCCAGCTACAGGACCCCACACTGACCAGGGCCCGAGAAAGGGTAACAGAAGTAAACGGGGTAGCTCAGCAGCCAGGGGCTGAGAATGTATTTCCACGCATGGTGATTAACCGGGAGTTACTTTATAGGGTGGACAAAGTCAGGGATGAGGTCGTGGACCAACTGGTAGTGCCGCAGCCACACCGCCGGGCAGTCCTAGAGATGGCCCACTCCCACCTGCTAGGGGGCCACCTTGGGGCTAAAAAAACGCAAGAACGCATCTTGCGGAGGTTCTTCTGGCCGGGCGTGTATGCGGACGTCCAGAGGTACTGCGACTCCTGCCCGGAATGTCAGCTGACCACACCCATTGCCACTTTCCGTAGTCCATTGGTACCTCTACCCGTTATAGAGGAACCTTTTGAACGGATCGCAATGGATTTGGTGGGGCCTATAGTGAAGTCAGCCCGAGGCCACCAACATATACTCGTGGTTGTCGACTACGCCACCCGGTACCCGGAGGCGATTCCGTTACGACGCACCTCGGCGAAGATGATTGCCCGGGAGCTGTTTGCTATGTTCTGTCGCCTAGGACTACCTAAGGAAATCCTCACAGATCAGGGGACTCCTTTTATGTCCAAAGTGACCCGGGAACTGTGTAAACTGCTCAACATAAAACAGCTACGCACCTCGGTGTATCATCCCCAGACCGACGGATTAGTGGAGCGGTTTAATAAAACCCTGAAGTCCATGCTAAAAAAAGTGGTAGCAAAGGACGGAAAGGATTGGGACATGTTATTGCCCTATCTAATGTTCGCCATTCGGGAGGTACCGCAGTCGTCTACGGGGTTTTCCCCCTTTGAGCTGTTGTACGGCCGACATCCTAGAGGGCTCTTGGATGTTGCCAAAGAGACGTGGGAACAGGAACCCACACCCTATAGGAGTGTGATTGACCACGTGGCGAAAATGCAGGACCGGATCACGGCGGTCCGGCCTATTGTAAAAGAGCACCTAATGGATGCCCAAGGAGCGCAAAGCCGCAGGTATAATACACGGGCCACCGTTAGGACCTTTGAGGTGGGGGACCGGGTATTGGTCTTAGTGCCCACAACGGAAAGCAAATTATTGGCCAAATGGCAAGGGCCCTATGAAATCCGGGAAAAAGTAGGGGAGGTCAATTACAAGGTATACCAGCCCGGGAAAAGGAAACCCGTGCAGCTATACCACGTAAATTTGCTTAAAGCATGGAAAGACCGAGAGTGCCTGCTTATGGAAGCGTCCGATGCACCCGGTGACCCTTCCCCTTCGGCCACCAGGGATACCGAAGGGGTAAAAATAAGTGACACCCTCACTAAGGCCCAACGACGGGAGGCTCGAAAGTTGGTACAGCAGAATCCCGATGTGTTCTCTGACCTGCCCGGGCGCACTTCGGTCATTCAACATGACATTGTCACTGAGCCCGGGTTTAAAGTGCGAGTGAAACCGTACCGGGTACCCGAGGCCAGACGACAAGCCATCACGGCCGAAGTTAAACACATGCTTAAGTTAGGCGTGATAGAAGAATCCCGGATTGAGTGGGCTAGTCCCATTGTGCTCATTCCAAAGCCGGACGGATCGTTGCGGTTCTGCAACGATTTCCGGAAGCTGAACGAAGTGTCTAAGTTTGATTTATATCCCATGCCCCGGGTGGACGAGTTGATTGAAAGACTGGGGCAAGCCCAGTACTTCACAACGCTCGATCTGACAAAAGGATACTGGCAGGTGCCGCTAACAGAGTCGGCCAGGGAAAAAAACGCCTTTGTTACTCCGGAAGGTCTCTATCACTACGTCGTGTTGCCTTTTGGGTTGCATGGAGCCCCGGCCACATTTCAGCGGCTCATGGACATAGTGTTAGAACCTCATCGGAAGTACGCGTCCGCCTACCTAGATGACATCATCATCTTTAGTCCGGATTGGCACACCCACTTATCCCAGGTTCAGGCCGTGGTGGATTCGCTCAGGGCCGCAGGCCTGACTGCGAATCCAAAAAAATGTGCCATGGGGCTCGAGGAGGCCCGGTACCTGGGGTATGTGATTGGGCGAGGGGTTATCAAACCCCAAATAAACAAAATCGAGGCCATTCAAAATTGGCCCCGACCGGTGTCTACCAAACAGGTGAGGGCGTTCCTCGGCATTGTTGGGTACTACCGACGCTTCATACCCAATTTTGCTGGGCGAACGGCGGCCCTGTCCGACCTGTTAAAAGGGAAGAAGTCTGCTTTGGTGCGTTGGAATCCCCAAGCAGAGGCGGCCTTTCAATCCATGAAGTCGGCCTTGTGCGGACAGCCCGTCCTCATCAGTCCGGACTTCACAAAGGCCTTCGTTGTACAAACAGATGCCTCGGAGGTGGGTCTGGGGGCTGTGCTGTCGCAAGAAGTGGACGGAATCGAGCATCCGGTCACTTACTTGAGCCGGAAATTGTCCCCGGCGGAAAAGAATTATAGCGTAGTGGAGAAGGAGTGCTTGGCCGTTAAATGGGCCTTGGAGTCCCTACGTTATTATTTGCTCGGGCGACAGTTCCGGTTAGTTACGGATCACGCTCCTTTGGTCTGGATGCGAAATGCCAAGGAACGGAATGCTCGGGTCACCCGGTGGTTCCTGTCCCTCCAAAACTTCCGTTTTACGGTGGAGCATCGGGCTGGCAAGTTGCAGGGTAATGCGGATGCCCTGTCCCGGGCACCCTGTTTGATGGCTGGGGTTCAACCCCACAAGTTTGAACCGAGGGGGGGGGGTGTGTGAGACAGTGCGGGGGATCATATGCGAGGGGCGCTATGTCTCCCCCAGAATGCGCACTGTCACGTATTGAGCCCGGTATAGGGTGTGAGAGAAAGGGACGGTCCGCTCCCTCCGCTCCGGGTCTTGCAAGGTCCCGGAAGTAGACACGGAGTTAAAAGCCTAGTCAGGAGGCAGGGCGGGGTTCCCTGTACAGAGAATTGTGCCTTAGCTGCAGGAGCAGCAGAGATATAGACAAGGAGAGGTCTAGAGTTCCAGAGGACCGTGTGCTAGACTAACACGGCCTAGCCCAGGAGGGCTGGGAGCTCGGCGTGACCTATAACGGAGGCCTTTGGCCTGAAGGACCCGGGGTACGTTATATGAACTGTGTCTTGTGTACCCGGCTGCGACCCGGATTCCGGCTGACTGTGCCATCGCTGTGTTTACCAGCAATAAACACCGGGTCTTGTTTGAACCACTACCGGGCTCTACGTGTTTCCTGACTTGCAATCCAGGCGCTGCCCCACACTGTACAATACATACCATTTATGATATAGCCGGTCGCTACCTCTCAACCCCTACCCAGAAAGACTGTCAAAGTACCCTATGAATTTCTGACAGCATTCAAAGTATAAAAGGTTGTGCTATATAGGTAACTGCATTAACTTAGTTCTTTATTTTTATTTTTCTACCTGAAAATATTTCAGTTTATTTTTCAATTAATACAGATTATAGGCAACAATTCAGAACTTTTTAATGATTCACCTTGGTGTGATTTTTTTTGGTATGACCTTGTAACATGAATGTGTAGACTTTTTTATTTCTACAATATTCAAAGGCAGAAAAGGGATATTTTCCTGTAATAGAAAGAGGACAATGTCACCATAAAAGTATTAATACCGCCCTCTCGTAGATTCTATACTGTGTTGATACTGTATTTACAATGTTCATAGATACAGTGAAACAGATACATAAAGTTTCATAGTTTGGTTTTTATATCTACAAACAGTGATAAATAGAACTTTAGTACAAAGACGTTCTATAAAACCCTTTTACGGCCGCCATATTCTCAGCTTTTTTCCTTCCCCATGGCTTTGGAGGATTCTCAGAGGTGCTGAATTGTCTTTTTTAAATGACATTAAAAACCAAAGTCGTGTTCAATTGACACATGTCTATCATTTTTAGCATTTCAATAATATAGAGTACTTGGGTAACACTGTTTGATTAAAGAGTTTAAAAGTCATCCCACCGCAACAAGGTCGACCCATCGAGATTATCCTATTCTAGCATTAAAACATTACCACGTGTCAGTGACATCATGTGAATAAGGGCAAAGAAAGACAAGATCCTAAAACCACCTGTCCTGGAAAGCTTTATAGGCTGGAAACACACTGTCAGAGTGACATGCGAGTTACTCGCACGCGTCTCGGATCATTCAACCGACACGACCCCTGCCTCTTTGGATGGGATACTGTCAGCGGTATGTTTTTCTATGTAGCTCCACTACTCCCGACCAGAGAAGGGAAGGGGAGGTGATCCCGGGTGAATGATCTGAGACTCATGCGAGTAACTCGCAAGTCATTAGGACAGTGTGTTTCTAGCCATAGATACAATGTCTAGCTCAGAGAGTGGGAACACAACCAAAAGAATGAGCCAGGGTATAAGTTGCTAGACGTGCAATAGAAGTGGGTTCAAACCATAACCATGTCATAGACAAAGCCAAAGAGAAAACAAAAAATGAGTATATACCTAGTGATGGGCAAATCCTAAATTACTCGGAATCGCTTGACTCTAGCGAGTCCGAGCACAGGACTCGCTACTCGTGGCGAGTCTAGCGAGTCCAATGTTAATGAATGGGGAAGCGAGTAATAGCGAGTAGTGTGAGATTTACAAATCGCAGATGTGTCTCGGAAGCTTCAGCCTGAAGCAATCCTAGTTTTGTCATTTATTTGCATTGGACTCGTTTACTTTGCAACTGTAATCGCTGGGAAACTCGCACAGATAAGAGTCCTGTCTCCTCAGTGTGCTGGCTGCCACAGCTCCAGGGTCCTAGAGCCGGCCTGCTGCCTGATGTAGCAGTGCTGAGATTGTTCTCAGTCTGCTCATTCCCTGTGTACAGACATGAATGTCTGTGCACAGAGATGATGTAGCAGAGCTGAGATTGTTCTCAGTCTGCTCATTCCCTGTGTACAGACATGAATGTCTGTGCACAGAGATGATGTAGCAGAGCTGAGATTGTTCTCAGTCTGCTCATTCCCTGTGTACAGACATGAATGTCTGTGCACAGAGATGATGTAGCAGAGCTGAGATTGTTCTCAGTCTGCTTATTCCCTGTGCATAGACATCTATATTTATGCACAGGGGATGTAGCAGAGAGGACATCACGTTTTGGACTGCGTCGGATGGAAGAGGATTTTTTTAATTAAAGATGGAGTCCCTAATGGCTTTTTTTTTTATTTCTAATAAAAATTTTTCCTTGTGTTGTGTTTTTTTAAAAACAATTTAATAGAAATTCATGGCGGTCATGTCTAATATTGGCGTGACCGCCATAAATTTCGGGCTTAGGGCCAGCTGATAATACAAAGCTGGCCCTAACCTCTTTATTACCCAGCGTGCCATCGCTACCAGGGCCGCTGGAAGAGCGGGGTTCAGCGCCAGAGGATGGCGCTTCAATGAACGCACCATCTTCTGGGGCGGCTGCGGGCTGCAATTTGCAGCGGGGGGTGCCCAGAAAGCTTGGGCATCCCTGCGCTGCGGATTCCAGCCCCCAGCTGCTTAGCTGTACCTGGCTAGACATAGAAATTGCGCGGAGCCCCACGCATTTTTTTTTTATTATTTCATGAATTTCAGAGTCAGAGTCTCAGAGTCAGAGTCTCAGAGTCAGAATCTCAGAATTTCATGAAATAATAAAAAAAAAATGCGTGGGGCTCCGCGCAATTTCTATGTCTAGCCAGGTACAGCTAAGCAGCTGGGGGCTGGAATCCGCAGCGCAGGGATGCCCAAGCTTTCTGGGCACCCCCCGCTGCAAATTGCAGCCCGCAGCCGCCCCAGAAGATGGCGCGTTCATTGAAGCGCCATCCTCTGGCGCTGAACCCCGCTGTTCCAGCGGCCCTGGTAGCGGTGGCACGCTGGGTAATAAAGAGGTTAGGGCCAGCTTTGTATTATCAGCTGGCCCTAAGCCCGAAATTTATGGCGGTCACGCCAATATTAGACATGACCGCCATGAATTTCTATTAAATTGTTTTAAAAAAAACACAACACAAGGAAAATTTTTTATTAGAAATAAAAAAAAAAGCCATTAGGGACTCCATCTTTAATTAAAAAAATCCTCTTCCGTCCGACGCAGTCCAAAACGCGATGTCCTCTCTGCTACATCCCCTGTGCATAAATATAGATGTCTATGCACAGGGAATAAGCAGACTGAGAACAATCTCAGCTCTGCTACATCATCTCTGTGCACAGACATTCATGTCTGTACACAGGGAATGAGCAGACTGAGAACAATCTCAGCTCTGCTACATCATCTCTGTGCACAGACATTCATATCTGTACACAGGGAATGAGCAGACTGAGAACAATCTCAGCACTGCTACATAATGTCTGTGAGCAGGCGGGCTCTAGGACCCTGGAGCTGCACAGAGAAGACAGCTGGACTCAGCTCAAAGAAACAGCAGTTATCTGCGAGTTTCCCTGCTATCACTGGCACAGTAGCCAGTGATTACTCGCACGAGTCTAATGCAAACAATGGCAATCCTAGTTTTGTCAGCGTTTCTGACAAAACTAGGATTGATATTGATTTGCATTGGACT